>CM073003.1:107528258-109928258 GCA_037038555.1 Rhynchonycteris naso | reverse complement strand
AATTATAAGAAATGGTTAATTTATTCCCATTCAGTAACAGAAAAGTGTGGGTCTACTTAAGGTGAGACCAGTTGGTAAGTTTTCAGAGCCAGGACTTGAGCCTTATTTCCTTCAGTTTTCATAGTTAAACTGTGATGTCCTTCTTTCATTTTGTCACCATTTAAAATCCAAAGGTTGGCCTGACCTGTGGTGGCACAGTGGATAAAGCGTTGACCTGGGAACACTGAGGTCGCCAGTTCAAAACCCTGCACTGGTCTGGTCAAGGCACATATGGGAGTTGATGCTTCCAGCTCCTCCCCCCTTTCTCTCTCTCTCTCTCTCTCTCTCTCTCTCTCTCTGTGTGTGTGTGTGTGTGTGTCTCCTCTCTAAAATGAATAAATTTAAAAAAATAAATAAAATCCAAAGGTTGGGCCTGACCTGTGGTGGCGCAGTGGATAAAGTGTCGACCTGGGAACACTGAGGTCGCCAGTTCAAAACCTGCACTGGTCTGATCAAGGCACATATGGGAGTTGATGCTTCCAGCTCCTCCCCCCTTTCTCTCTTTCTCTCTGTCTCTCACTCTGTGTCTCCTCTCTAAAATGAATAAAATAAAAATTAAAATCCAAAGGTTGATTGTATTTATCTCGGTGAGTGCTACATTGCCAGGCACTGGAGTGCTTTACATGCGTTGGCTGCCAGAGGGAAGTCTCGACTCCACTTACATTCGAGGATAACGAGCACTGGCTTAGAGGAGATGCTTAGGTTCTCTGGCTTCTTAATAGGACTTAACACCTGCCCTCTTAAAATATGTTGTGTGTGTATTTTAAGGGAGTATCAAGTAAGATAATATGATGGGAATGTTTTATAAGTCACCCACTCAGCTGATTGGCTGTTAGGGTCCACGTTTAAGACCAAATGCTAGAGCTCGTTTTGGAGGGCCTTTTGGAGACCATCGTTTGGTGAAAGCTAGCCCATAAAGATGTACAGATGTGTAAATACAACCAGGACTTGAACCCTGGCTGAAAAGTACTGTTCACATTTATAAAACAAAACTTGTTTTGAGCATAAGTTTGATCTATTGCATATGTCAGTCAATCTTAGGTATCACCAACTACCTCATCTGTGTATTGATAGCAAAAAATAACAGTTTTGCTACTAAAGTCAAAAATTGAAAATAGGGCGTTTTTAGTATCAGCTTAAAACTTGAAAGTTGTTAGTATTGGATGAAATTAAGGTACAATATAATCAGAGTAGGATGTTTGCATGCTGCTAGATAAATTTGATTGTTTTTACTTCCACTTTTGGGACATTTTCATGTAACTATGGTTATATAGGTTATTCTAGTAAACTAGTATATGTACTGAAAGGGGTTTCTCTCCCCCCAGGACTGAAGTCATTTTTTGGCCTGATAATGTCATTTATGGAGTAGACCATTTAAGGAAAATGTAGCCTTTCTTAGCATTACCATATTAAGTCGGCAATGTTACTGACTCAGAAGAGTGAAATAGTTTGAATAACCCCTGGAGACAGTTTCTGGGATGCGGGCCGCCAGCCCACTGGTTTTCTGCCAGGGAGCCGTGGCACAAATCTCTGGTGATAATGTGCTGCATTAGATATTTAGGATTGGAAAAGGGGAAGGTGGGTAATTTTAGAAACTGCTCTGAACAGTTGCTAAGTAAATATATATTTTTTTAATTGCAAAACTGGTTTGCATAGTGCATGTACTAAAATGGAACTCCATTAAGAGTAATGGGTTTGTCCAGATTTAGGAAATAGAAATTAGTCTCTAGATTGTGTCCACCAGAAAACACGAAAATAAATACTTTGGATAGTTTTTAACATCCTTTACTCCCCTGCCAAACAGTGAAGAATGTAAATGTATAATAAGTTGCTGCTTTGTCTTGAATTGTGTATGATACACATTTGCCCATGTACCAAAGTGCAAATTCTGCACAAACAGTAATAGGGTTTAATTTTACTCTCAAATAGATCAGAAATTAAGGAGCGTGTACTGGGTCTCAAGTGCCAAGAACTGTGCTACTCCCTGGGAGTTCAGGCGTAACCATTCACAGGAGACTATGCAATATGGGACGTTACCAAAGTGGATGCAGTGGTAGTGGAGCAGATGGAGACCAGAAAAACTAATCTCGGCATTGCATCTTGAATAATGAGTAAGGTTTTCCCAGGCAAAGAGGTCTCGCCCTGAAGAAACTAATATTGGAGGAATGATGTAGCAAAACACACTCGCATGGCTAATCCTGCCACGATGCCTACTTCTGTAGCACAGAACCAAGATGAGTGATACAGATGGTGAGTGCTGGAGGTTCAGGTCTAGCGGATAATGAGATGGTCCTGAGTAATATGTGAGTCAAACAAATACAGAAAGTCCCATCTAGCCGTGTCTCTATCCAAAGACAGTGTCACTGGTCTACAAGCCAGGAGATCAGAATGATGAGATAAATGGTAGGGGCGAGGAGGATGCTGAGGTGTGAGAAAGTCCAAACAAGCATGAACTCAGCGTTTGGGAAATGTGCTGGGGAGGGGAATAGTTATCGGAGCAGACAGCTGTCCCAACAACAGATCTTTCTCGTGCCTCTGCACCAAGTCAGCTCTACGGTATACTGTGCATGATGCTACTAGCTGCTTTAATAACAACCTCGTAAGTTGGTGGTGAGGACTCCTTAGTTTCAATCACATATTAAAGCAAGTCTTGGTTGGATTTCAAGAATGGTAAAATGTGCCTATGGGCTAAATATACTCTAATGTCTTTTAAAATGCCACTTGTCTATCTTCAATTTCTATCTTTAGAGGAAAATGTGCTATATTTATAACTGGACATCAGGAAGGAAAATTCCGGACATTAATTTTACTCAAGTGCATTGTCACCAGGAGAAGAGCCTTGATAGGGGATTTTGCTGCTTGCAAGATCTGGAGGTACCCAGCCTTGCGCTTCTTTGTTCCCGGATACTGTATGTGGAGTGGTAGTCTAAGATGGATAGGTAAGAAAATAGCAACACATGGAAAGTAAAGATCATTGAATCTTGAAGCTTTGATCTGCCTTTTGAAATATCCAGTTCAAGGTCACAGCTGATTAGTGGCAGGGCTAGGACAGAACCCAGCTGGCGCCCTTTTGTCACTAACCTGCTCTCCGCATAGGGCCGTGGTTCTGCTGAGTATAGTTCCAGGACCAGCAGCAGCTGGGGACTTGGTAGAAATGCAGATTCTCATACCCTGCTCCGACTTACAGAATCAACTCGAGATGGAGAACCCAGCCTGTTTTAAGAAGACCCCTGGCCCTGGTCACATAGCTCAATTGGTTAACGTCACCCAGACACACCAAGGTTCCAGGTTCAACCCCTAATCAGAGCACGTACAAGAATCAAGCAATGAATGCATAAATAAATGGAACAAGAAGTCAGTATTCCCCTCTCTAAAAATCAATACAAATTTATTTTTAATAAAACCCCTCAAGTAGTTCTCATGCACACAAGTGTGAGAAACATGCAAAAATGAATTGGGAAGGAAGCTAAGTGTAAGACCTATGGTTTCAGTTTCCTCTGTAAAATTGGACTAGTCACTAGGTTGTCGCCCTGCTCGTGGTTGTGAGTCTGGAATGGTTAGAAACACCATGTAGTTAGAAATGTTTGCCCTAGACCACGGAAGGCTGAGGCATTCTCAGCTCACAAAAATTGCACGTCTAGTGACATGTTAGCTTGAAGTGCGCTGCAGTGGCCAGTGGGAATGTCCACCATAATCAGCACAGCACCGACTCAGTTACAAAGCCCATTCAGTTTCTCTGTTTGTAACTCAGAACTTGCATTAAAAAATGCTTTTTTTTAAAATTTATTTTATTTCTATTTTATTCATTTTTTAGAGAGGAGACACAGAGTGAGAGAGAAGGAGAGAGAGAGAGAAAGGGGGGAGGAGCTGGAAGCATCAACTCCCATATGTGCCTTGACCGAACCAGTGCAGGGTTTTGAACTGGCGACCTCAGTGTTCCCAGGTCGACGCTTTATCCACTGCGCCACTACAGGTCAGGCTTAAAATGCTTTTTTTTTTTAAATGTTTATTTTATTTTTTAGAGAGTGAGGAAGAGAGAGACGAATATATACTGCTCACAAAAATTAGGGGATATTTTATCCCTTCACTTTCATTTTGAAATATCCCCTAATTTTTATGAGCAGTATAGATATCTGTTCCTGTGTGTGCCCTGACCAGGGATCAGTCCCGCAACCTCTGCCCTTGGGGATGGTGCTCTAACCAACCGAGCTATCTAGCCAAGGCTAACATTACTTCTTAAATGATTAACTGTTAGAATACCTTTAAGTTGCAAGCTTTAAAATAAATGTTAATTTAGGGGGAAAAAGTCTTATTTATACATCTTAAGACTTCATTTTCTATGAAAGCCAGTTAGTTGTCCATGAATCCTCTGAAGCATCACATTTTGAATAACTTTAAGGCTCGGAGTCAAGTGCCCCAGGCAAGAGAGATGTAGCTTGGGGACTTGTTACCACAAGGGTGATAGTTGAAACTCTAGGACTGAGTTCTTCCAGACTTGATTTAGATCTGAGTGTGAAGAGGGTTGAACACAGCACAAGACCATACGAGGATGAGTGACAACTTGTTGAAGAATGGGGAGTAGTCACAGAGGAGGGCATCGGGAACATCATAGGAAGAAGTCAAGGAGGAAGTTGTATTAGTCGACCTTCTTCATGCTAATTGCTGAAATGGGCAAACTCTGGAATAGGTGAAATTTTATTTCTCCCTAGACAGAGGCACACCAGTAATGAACAGCCTCAGCGGGGGTGACAGGGTACTTTATTTCTTTTCTTTTTGGACCATTGGCCAGACCTAGTCAGACCTAAAAGCTATCTGCAAGGAAGGCTTACCAGTGCAGGAGAAATGACAAGTATTTAGGCAGCTCTGATTTTCGTGGTCACAGATTGTTTGCAAGTGTTGTTTGTAGAGAAAACTGGGTGTACCGGAGACCTGCTGTTGGAACTCCCAGGTATGCCGGCTAGATCTTGCAGAAAGGCAGAACCTGGAGTTGCTAAACCGCGGTGGCACAGGCTCCTGGCCTTCCAGTCAGGGCTTGTCACACTGGAAAACAAGCCATGCATTCCCTTTGGTTGCTAGGAAATGTATAAACACAGCAAGAAATAATCTGCCTATCTGCTGAGGGTTTAGTCTTGCAACTTTCCCTTAAAAGACCAACAGCTGTTTGATGGTGGGGGGGCTACAGCTCCATTTTGGCATAGGAATTAGGAAGAAAAGACTATCTCCCCTGCTGGAAAAGGGGCTTATTTTAGGGCAGAAGCCATAACTCTCTTTTTCCCTTGGTGTTTATAGAGTCTAGTACAAAAAGGTGACCAGTAAAACCACTGTTGAATATTAATACAAACTATTAGAGTATTAGCTTTCTTTCCACACTAGGATGCTATTGAGTCATGGGGTTTGTGGTCAATTAAAATCCTGCATTTTCTCTCAGGATCTGTTGCCAGGCCACATCTATCTTAGACCTATGCAAAAAAATATATATTTCTTTTTGCTTACATGCTGATTTTTAAATTCAAAGCTTTTAAGTGACTCCACCATTAATCAATACACTCAAAAGAGATCAGCAAAAGCTCTCCAGATTCAACTTCTTGAAGATAGAATTGTAATTCTCTTCCTACCCGTGAAAGCAGTTTTATCAGTATGTGATCCTGTGCGTGTGTGTGTATGTGTATGTGTCATGTTTAAGAATGTTTTCAAAAGGTCAGTGTGTTACAGGTATTTTGGGGGTTTATTTAGATTTATTTATTTATTTATTTTTAAAGAGAAGAGAGAGAGAAGGGGGAAAGAGCAGGAAGCACTAACTCCCATATGTGCCTTGACTGGGCAAGTTCAGGGTTTCAAACCCGTGACCTCAGCGTTCCAGGTCAACACTTTATCCACTGCGCCACCACAGGTCAGGCCATTGTGTTGCAGGTCTAATCTGACAACTTTAATTTTTTCTCTTCCTCTGAACTGTGCTGACCCTTCAAGCTGACTTTAAAACTGAAGTGTTGCCCTGCCTGAGTGTCTCGGTGGATAGAGTGTCCTCTCTGCGCGCCGAGGTCACAGATTTGATCACCTGTCAGGGCACGTATGAGAAGCAACCAATGAATGTGGAACAATGAGTTGATGCTTTTCGCTCTCCCTTCCACCCTTCCTCTCTCTCCCTCTCTCTCTCTCAAATAAATGGTGGGAAATGTTGTTTAAGTTAAATAATAAGACTGAAGTGTGCCTGACCTGTGGTGGCGCAGTGGATAAAACATCAACCTGGAACATTTGAAACCCTGGGCTTGCCTGGTTGAGGCACATAAGGGAGTTGATGCTTCCTGCTCCTATCCACTTCTCTCTGCTCTCTAAAATGAATAAATAAAATCATTAAAAAAAATTTTTTTTTAATTTTATTTATTGATTTTACAGAGAGAGGAGGGGAGAGAACAAGAAGTAGCAAGTCATAGTTGCTTAATTTTAGCTGTTCCTTGATTGCTTGTTGTATGTACCTTGAACGGGCAAGCCCAGGGTTTTGAACCAGCAACCTCAGCATTCCAAGTCAACGCCTTATCCACCGCGCCACCACACGTCAGGCAAAAATCTTTTTTAAAAAAAACTCAAAACCTAGTGCTTTCTTATGCCTGTCTATTGCTCAAGAACCTGCCATCCCTTCTGCTTTCCAAAAGACCATGGAAGATGTCTTGGAAACTTACTTGGATTTAATAGCAGGCTCCAGCCCATACTTGAAGTGGCCTATTACTTTGATCCCATTTGCACCCTGGTGATATGCCACGTATATTGTGTGATAAACTCCTACCTACGGCTTTCGTGCAACCTGATTGCCAAGATCCATGCATTGCAACAGCTAGTTAAGTATCAGGGTTAACTCACCCTATCTACAAATGAACCTGCTAATTTTGCCTCCCTAAACCTGCTCGTCCTCCTATAATTCTCTCTCGATGAATGGGAACTCACAAGCTGGACGCCTGGGAACCATCCTTGACTTACCTGGAAAGTCCATTTCCTCACTGTCCTCTGCTGGTTTAGATTTTGTCTTCACTCATATGTTCCCTACAAGACCTTTGAAAAATGCCTAATCCCCTTGCATACTTTTCAGTTGCAAAGGACAGCCTTTGCATTACAGGGTGCTGTACACTGACTCCTCTTTTCTGAGCACCACTGAAATTCAAATTTGAAATTTCTATCTTCAATTATATCCCAAAGGGAAGGGGTCAATGTGATTTTCTTGGACTGCTGGCACTTACGGCCCATGCCCGGAGGGGGCGCTCTGCTCGCCATCACCCTTTGAAAACGGCACAGACACAAGTTTTAATCATTCCTTTTGCTCCAGGAACTGTTTCCAGTTCACTCCCCCCTACAAGATTTCATTATATATGTCGTTCATTTTTGTGCTTTGTTGTCTTTCAGTGACTGCCCTATTATACAGTGTGTCCGTAAAGTCATGGTGCACTTTTGACCGGTCACACTGTAGTTCTTTGAAACAAAAATAGGCATTTCAATTCCAATTTTAAGTCTCTGGGGCCATAAATCTTGAAGTGTTGTTCCTTCTGGCTAGTGTTGCCATTGCAGTGATTAGGCCTAATTGACCACATTAGTGCATTACGAACTTCGTGTTAACAACTTAAATGTAGAGAGTTCAATTTTATTTATGGAGATGGATTTTTTAAATGCATGTTCATGTATACATTGATAAATGTTATTCATTCCTAGATTGATGCAGGAATCACTATCAATACTCTCCCTATTTTATTTTTATTTTAATCCACGTGTGAGTCCAGAAGCCTTGTTCACAAAATTATATGGGGCTTGAAGGTCAGTTTGTCATTGTCGTGTCCCCCATTCCTTTGAATTCTTTCCAAAATACAGGCATACCTTGTTTTATTGCACTTGGCTTTATTGAAATTCACAGATACTGGTTTGTTTGTTTGTTTTTTACAAATTGAAGGCAAGACCCACCACCAGCAAAATGATATGGCTGACTACTGCAGTTCTCGCGTTATAGCTGTGGTCTGGAAATGAACCTGCAATATCTCCCGGGTATACCTGGATATGCCAAAAATCACTGAGAACCCTTGATCGAAAAATCAGTGAACAACAATTCCATTAGAGCTTCCTTCAATGTACCATGGTGGCCTCTTTTCTCTAGAGCCGCTTCCCCAAGGAACTTCTACAAGGTGGAGCAGTTTTACAACATGCCCACTGGTTAAAGGCCAATGAGAACAGGAACCTCTAGGGGAAGGCTGCCCTCAGGCCTCGGGGTCCTAAAGCCTGAGGGGGCTCCCCATGGAGTTCTCTTCCTGTTCTCTCCTTACTCCTGTCCCTCTCCAGGTTTGAATCTCTGGACCTGGTGCCCGAAACTCCCTTGAGCTGAAAATCAGGATTGTTTTCTGCCTCCCACTCTAACCACCTCTCTCCCTGAGCTGACTATCTCTGCAGGACACCGACTCACCCTGTATAATTAGCAAATCAAATCAGCAATCTGTAATCATGGTGCGGGGCTCTAAAACTCAGCATCCAACAAAGAGATGGGCTCCGAGAGCTAACCTACCACATTCTCTCTCACACACACACCCCTGGTTCAAAGCGATGTACTTTCAAAAGACCAGTCTGCTGAAAGCTTTCAGCGCAGCTTTTTGAGCTGCATACAATCAGCTCCGACACAATGGAGGGAATGAGTAGGCTCTACCCAATTCATGAGACTGCTCTAGAAAATTGTGTGATGCTGGCCCCAGCTCGCCTCCGTTAGCATTTTTGTTCAGGGCATTCACTTTGCTTTTGTATCCGAACCGACTCGGATTCTTGCCCCTCTGTCTGACCGCATGATTTAGCTCAGGTTTCACCAGGACTCTCACTCCTTGGCTGGCTCCCATTCCTACTAAAGATGAAGTCACAACATCAAAGCTGGGCGTGCATCGGTAACTTCCTCTTGCATTAACCTTTGATCTGAAACAAAGGCAGTATATCCTCTGTGCTTCTGAGAGGCAGCTTGATTGATGCCTTGGAAAAAGCTGATGGCGACAGAAGACAAAGGTTACTTGACATTAGTCTGTTCTTGACAGTGACCCAGGTTAGCTGCCTCTCCACCCTGAAACTCTGTCTGCATCTAAACTATTGGACACAATTTTTTGTTCCATCTCATCCTCCTACCTAGGGTCAAGAGAAAGGCAAAAGCCTTGCTACGTCCAGAACAGTGCCGAGCACACAGGGTAGCAGTTGACTAATGTTAGGAGCCAGTATTAGTGTACAAGAGAAAGATGCAGCCAAGAATCTGAGGCGTGGTTCCTTAGGAAATCTTTCTCATGATCTCAGGGAACATGGTAGAGTAGATGGATTTTGATGGAGGAAGGATGGGTTAATTAAAGTGTAATCTTTCCTAAATCCATCATCCCAGTAGAAATAGCAAGGGCCACATTGCTGAGGTCTGGGCAGTCAGGGAAAGTGGGCAGACTAGCTGCCTTGCCAGCTCGGACCCACCCAGGTGGTTTCCACAGCTCCTCTCAGGGGCAGGTGGGGCAGTGCCCTGACTGGGGTGAGTCATGGTTTCTACATGTCAGGGCAGCAGTGAGCCTTACCTGCCTAGTGGAGGAAAAGCTGAGGCCACCTGGGAGAGCCAGTCTTGCCCCAGGGTGGCTGTCACCTGCTTGCCCAGCCCTGAGGTGGACAATGGGAAATGGTCCCAGTGGAGTGAGAGAAAGAGCATGTAGACAACTGTAATGCCAGTAGCTGCGGCCACCATCACAGCCACCTGGCCCATGCAGGTTCTCATTTGATTCGGACAGACAGTAATGAAGCAACAGAGCCAAGAAATGGCGGGCCATTTTCCTTTATTCTAGACTCGTACTGGCCAAGGAGTAAAAACAAACACACAGGCACCAAAACCCACTCACACATTCTCCATTTCCACAACCAGGAGAATCTTTCAGATTTTTTCTAGAATCAAAGGCCCACCAGCCTCACTCAGTCCCTTCTGCATGCCTCCTCCCCTCCAACTACAAGGCCTCTCTCCCCTGGAACAACATGGTCTCCTCCTATCCAAAATGGACTCCTAGCTCTGCCTTTTAAAACCTTTTGGTGAGACAATCCTGTCCTCCAGCACACATTAGCATAACCAAGCCCCTTACCAAGCAAGAAGGTAATTAACTATGTCACGTGAGAGCATCATCACATGAGCAGCAGCCATCTTTAACAATAAGAGTGAGCAAAACCAGAAAATACAGATCTTACAACTCATTTGCCCAACAACAACCATGGCCACACTGTGAGGCCAAGGAGGCCCCAGCCCCTCCTTGGACAACTGGGGTACACTGGAGCAGAGAAAGCCACATGCCAGGAGCGGGAGGAGCCTGTGAGTGGTCAGGACCTTAGCACTGGTGTCTCTGGAGGTCTGGGTGGCACTTCCAGCCCCATCCCCACCTCATACTTGCTATTTGACTTCAGGCAAATCTCTCAGCTTTTTAGCTCTAAAGGAGGGGATGACACTTGTCAATATAGAGGACTCTGCAAATGTCTAGCTGGTAGAGTTGAGGGCATTCTAGGCATAGCCAACCAAGAGTGAAGGCTGGAAAGCAGATGGGAAAGGGGAGGGGCGGTGGTGCCTCGATTGTGGGAGTCACAAAGCCCAGGTTACAGAGACAGGCTTTTACACCTTAGGCCACGGGGAGCCTGTCAATGTGTCTGCAAGGTGTTAGGGGCAGCTTCAGGTCTGGAAGGCAGGGCTATTCTGTGTCTTCAAATATAAGGCGTGGCATGTTTCCTTGGGGAGTTGACACGGACCATGAGGACAAGGCAAGACATCAGCCTACCTGGGACTCATCCACAAGCAGGTAACTGTCCTATACTTCACCCCTCAGGAGGTAACCCCCCAGTGGGTAGCTCAAGGCTCAGCTCTATGAGACACATGGAATGGGTGCCTTAAGGCCCAAATCCCAGGGTGCAGAGCGGGCATGCAGTGGACTCTCTGAATACAGTTGCAGAATGAAAGGAGAAGCAAGAGCCTCTGGCCTTGCTCTATATTTTGCAGGAGGGAGAACAGCCCAGAAGGGGAGCTTGGTTACTAGACCAACCAGGGTCCATTCACCTGTGTGCATCAAAGCCCAATCAAACTAGAACAGGAGTTTGTAGAAAAGGAAATAGTTTATTAGTTGAGGAAATGGGACCACGCCTGGACTCAGTGGTAAGCCAATGTTAAAAAGCCCAGCTTCTTGCTGGCTTCCAGGGGATGGGTTATATAGGGGGGAAATCTTTAATCATGGTGACTAAGGAAGTTAGGGTCATGGGCTCTACTGATTGGTTGGGGCCAGGATCAGGAGTAGTTGCTCCTTGTATTAGATCCTGATGTCAGCCAGGGCAGTGTTCATGGGCCTGAGGCTGAAACACAAGTTATCTTGAGCTTGACCAAAACCCTGTTTTTATATTCCACAGACCTAAGATGTTGGGCAGATAAAATATATCATGCTCACTTTGTTAAAGATGGCACTGCCCACGTGTTAGTTTTTTTTTTTTAATTTTTTAATTTTATTCATTTTAGAGAGGAGACACACACACACACAGAGTGAGAGTGAGAGAGAGAGAAAGAAACAGGGGAGGAGCTGGAAGCATCAACTCCCATATGTGCCTTGACCAGACCAGTGCAGGGTTTTGAACTGGCGACCTCAGTGTTCCCAGGTCGACGCTTTATCCACTGTGCCACCACAGGTCAGGCCCATGTGTTAGTTTTAAGAGTAAGCTTTTCCCCACACCCTTGACTGATTGGATGATGTAGGGTGGTGCACTCTCATGAGGAATCCTATTATGCCTCAGATGGGTGACTTTGTATCAGAGACTTCCTTGTTTATAGATTGGATTAAAGGTTTGGATTTCTACACTATAAAGTGGGAGAGACCGGGAGCTTGCTCTCTCGGTTCCTGAGGTTAGCATTAGAGAGGAGAGCAGATTAAGGCCATATGGAGGCCAGGAGAAGCAGCCAAGATGGCAGAGTGCTGAGGAAGAAGCCAGTTTGAGCAGAGTTTGTGCAGAGAGAAGGAGATGGGGAACAGAGGTGAATAAGTCTGGTGAGCTAGAAAGCTTTGATTCTAGGAAACTTGGATAAATCAGTAGCTTTGTGAGCACTGAATGAGTGGGTTTTGGAGCCCAGTCTGTGTTTTTACTTGCCCACCGGGTGCAAGCTAGGATTAAAGCTGATGGCTCACCAGTTCTTGGCTCCGTTGTTTCATTACCAACTGTCCGAATCCAATGCGAACCTGTATGGGCCAGGCGGTTGTGATGGTGGCCCTGTCTCCTGGCTTTACATAAGACCTTATTTTTATTTATTTTTTTTTTACAGGGACAGACAGACAGGAACAGAGAGGTGAGAAGCATCAATCATTAGTTTCTCATTGCCGTTGCGACACCATAGTTGTTCATTGATTGCTTTCTCACGGATGCCTTGACCGTGGGCCTTCAGCAGACCGAGCCACCCCTTGCTGGAGCCAGCAACCTTGGATCCAAGCTGGCAAGCTTTTTCTCAAGCCAGATGGGTCCGCGCTCAAGCTGGCGACCTCGGGGTCTCGAACCTGGGTCCTCCGGCATCCCAGTCCAACGCTCTATCCACTGAGCCACTGCCTGGTCAGGCCTAAGACCTTATTCTTAAGACAATTTGATGCTGACCAGAGTCTGATGTCCTAAGGGCTTCATGATTAAGGAAAGGAGTTGGATGGACAGAAGCAGAAAGGGTCGTGATAAAGAAATAGGGAGTTCCCGCTCACTTACAGCTGGATGTGCACAAGCCACACAGCAGGGCTTCTCCCTTCAGTACAGGTTTCCCTGTAATAGAGCACCACCCCGTTGGCCCCCCTGCCACATCCCAGCGGGGCTCTCTGCCCCACTCTCACCTGGGGGAGAAGGGATGAGCTCAGCAGTTCCCGGAGCATGGGAGGGGGGAACAGCCCTGCCTAAGATGATCTCACGGTCTCCACCTCATCTCTCCCGCTCTGGCTGCAGCCAGGAACCTCCCCAGGCAACCTCTGCGTCCTTGGAAAGCCTCCAGGAGATCACAAGGAAACAGCCTTTGTCTGCATTTTGTGTTCTCCATGGGCCTTCACACACCCTATTTGGGGAGACTTGGGGCTGCTCCTCATCTGTCTCAGCCTGTCCTGGTGACACCCCTTCCCCCAGGGAACGGTGCAAGCCCCCTTTTTTTCTCCCTGCTCTGGGGTCCACCTGGAGACACAGCACAGTGAGGGAACCAGGACTTGTCTCTGGCGTCTGCCTCAGCTGGCCTGTTCCCAGGGCTGCCCCCAGCAGCATGCTCCCTTTACAAATACTGGGCTGGATCAGGTCAACCCTGCATTCAAAACCCCACCTCCTCTGGCAGAACCCGTCTCATACTCTCGCCCTCTGTCACTACCCAGACCTCGATCTGTGGCTCCACTCAATCCCCCCTCCAGCCACCTCTCATGACCTCTCACCGCCCCCCTCCTCACTGCCCACCAGACACAGGCCCCTCCTGCCTCTGACCTGTGCACGTACAGCCCAGCTGGAGCAAGTCCCCTGAAACTCTCCCAATCATCACTGAAATGTCATCGTCTCAGGGAAGCCTTGCCTGACCACCCCATTTGAAGGTGCAACCTACCCTTTACTCCTCACCTCTCCCTGCTTTATTTTTCTCCAACAAACACGCTATGTACTTTGCTTATGATTTTAAAGTAACAAGAATCTCAGCTTCAGTGAGGACAGTGACAGGAGATGTTTTTCTGAGTCTGCTTGCTGCTGTGTCCCCGGGACGGCAGCATAGTGCTGACCAAGCAAGCCCTCCGCAAAGGCCTGCTAAACATTGAAAGACAAATGAGGAAATCCATAAAGGAATTAGGAGAGTGACGAGAAGCTCTTCTGTCATGCGTTTTCCACCCACCCCCACCCCCACCTCCCGCCACGGGCAAAGTTCCCTTCCCATATGGAAATCCTGAAAAATGCTAACTAGGAACTTTTATGAGAGAGGAAGGGCCAGACTGTGGGTCAAGACCTTGGCTGGCCTGACCAGGAGGTGGCGCAGTGGATAGAGTGTCGGACTGCGATGCAGAAGACCCAGGTTTGAGACCCCGAGCTCTCCAGCTTGAGCGCGGGCCCATCTGGCTTGAGCAAAAGCTCACCAGCTTGCACCCAAGGTCCCTGGCTCCAGCAAGGGGTTGCTCGGTCTGCTGAAGGCCCGCGGTCAAGGCACATGTGAGAAAGCAATCAATGAACAACTATGGTGTCGCAACGGCAACAAAAAACTAATGATTGATGCTTCCCATCTCTCTCCGTTCCTGTCTGTCTGTCCCTATCCATCCTTCTCTCTGACTCTCTCTCTGTCCCTGTAAAAAAAAAAAAAGAAAAAGACCTTGGCTGTTAAAACCACCAGGTCCCATCACTAGCTCCACTCCACTGCTCCAAACACACTTCTTTTGAAAGAAACGTTGGTTTATCCCTTTGGTTCCATCATCACTTTTTACTAAATTTTCTCTCCTTTTCTTGTCTTTTTTTTTACTTAATTGAGGTGCAAACTACAATAGATATACCACAAATCTGCAGCATGCAATTTAGGGACCTTTTCCATATCTGTTCACCTGGGGGCTCATCTTCCAATTCAGGTGTGAGCAATGTTTATCACCGCAGGAGGCTTCCTCAGAGGTAACTAACCCCCCTGATGCCACCACCACAGGGCTGGCTTTGTCCCCGTTAGAACATCACTTCAATGGGATCATGCAGGATGTGTGCTCTTGTAAACTGGATCTTTTTATTACTAGTGTAAAGCCAGTAGCCGGGGCCGCCATCAGAGCCGCCCGACCCGTGCAGGTTCGCATTAGATTCAAACAGATCGTAATGAAACACCGGAGCCAAAACCTGGTGAGCCATCAGCTTTAATTCTAGCTTGCACCCGGCGGGCAAGCAAAAACACACACTGGGCTCCAAAACCCACACATTCAGTGCTCACAAAGCTACTGACTTATCCGAGTTTCCTAGAATCAAATGTTTCTAGCTCACCAGACTTATTCACCTCTGTTTCCCATCTCCTCCAGCTCAAACTCTTAACAAACTGGCTTCTCTCTCAGCGCTCTGTCATCTTGGCTGCTTCTCCTGGCCTCCATATGGCCTTAATCTGCTCTCCTCTCTAATACTAACCTCAGGAACTCAGGAACCAAGCGAGAGATCAAGCTACTATTCTCTCCCACTTTATAGCAGACTCAAAACCTTTAATCCAATTATACAAACAAGGAAGTCTCTGATACAAAGTCACCCATCTGAGGCATAATGGGGTTCCTCCCTACATTACCACCCTACATCATCCAATCAGTCAAGGGTGTGGGGAAGAGCTTACTCTTAAACTAAGCCTTAGGCTATAATGACTCGGACTGCCCACAGCCTGTTCCAGAACACACATTAATATCAACGAACTTCCATGTGGGCAGCGCCATCTTTAACAAAGTGAGCATAATATATTTTATCTGCCCAACAACTAGATAGGCATCTCTCTCCACATCAGCAGGCCTAACAAGGCCACAAGAGCCTCCATACTCACTCAGCCCTCTGGGCTCTGGCTTTTCGTGGATACACAAGCTGGGGGAGACTCAGTTGCTCCAGCCTTGGGGAACCTCGTCACAGCCCAGCATCGAATGCAGCCCAGCATCGTGGGATCGGGTTTGGGTTAGAATTGCTCATCTGCCACTTCCTGGCGAGGTACCTTGGGCAAGCCACTAACCCTTCATTTCTTTTCTTCATCTGTCAAATGCAGATATCATTATATTATGACTCTGGCATCGCTGTGAAGATGAAAGAAAATGGCCCATGAACCTGGTACTTGGGTATGGCAGATGCTTGATAAATGCTAGTTGTATTTATTATGGCTTAGACCACCAGAAGCTCCTCTGTAAGTGTCTTTTTTGGGATCTTTGCCCAATAGGCCAATCCACAGTTATTGCCTGGCTGTCTCCCCTCCCCCCTATCGGGATGTCTGCTCAGGTTCCAATTTCCCCAACTTTTACAACATTTTTATAAATGAGCACAGAGAGCAACAGGAATCCAGAAAAAATACAAGGAAGCACAAATATATAGGGGCCTTTTACAAGCGTCATAATGAAACCTTTGTATCCTTGTTGGAGAGGATTTGTTATCAGATCTTTCACGCAGGACTTTGAACTTGGGCTTCATTCACAAAGTGCTGAGTAGACAAGGAGCTTAAGAGCAGAAGGCAGGCACCACTCTGAGACTCAGTCTGCTCTTGCAGATGGAGGCTGAGCCTCTCCCGCCCACTCACAATGGTCTGGTGCCTCCCAGCCAGAAAGCTGCCGTCTCCACCCACGTGGCCACACAGCAAAGTGCAGCCTTGCTGTAGGGGCTTAGGCACATTGTGGGGATTCCAACGTCACTCCATGACTCAGCCGCTTGGGGCTATCAGCCTGACCACAGCAACGTGGCACACACGGTGACTGAGTCAGGGCCATCTTGGGAGTACTCACGCCCCTCCCACACCAGCAATGCCCATCTCCTCCCCTACAAAGCAGCACAAAGGAGTGATAGCAACAGTGGCAGTATCTGATATGCATGGACAGCTGACAGCTTCAGAGCCACACATTAAGTGGGATTCAGAGTGTCTTCGGAACCATTGCTGTCTTGGCGAATTTGGGTGTGAGATCTCAGAACTGTCAGTGGCTGTGCCCACCCCCATCCACCTCCAAGTTGGTCCTCACAGTGAAATCCTGGAGCCACCACGGGCCACATTCCAGGGATGCAGTCACGCGTCCCTGCGGCAGTCACCTCACCTCACAGGACACGCCGGCAGCCACTCTGCAGTGAGGTCACAATGTGATAATACAGAACGTTTGTTGAGTGATTGCTGTGTGGCAGGCACTTTGTGCATTAGCTCCTTTAATCCACTCAGTGTTTCTGCGAGGAGGTGTCACAGGTTGAATTGTGTGCCCCCTCGAAAAGAGACTGAAGCCCTAACCCCCACGGCCTGTGGCTGTGACTGTCTTTGAAACTAGAGTCTTTGCCAATGCTCAAGTTAAGATGAAGTCATTAAGATGGGCTCTAATCCAACATGACTGGTGTCTTTATATTTCATTATTTTCTATTTTTTAAATTTTTATTTATTTTTAATTTTTTTAACACAGACAGAGAGAGTCAGAGAGAGGGGTAGATAGGGACAGACAGACAGGAACGGAGAGAGATGAGGAGCGTCAGTCATTAGTTTTTCATTGCGACACCTTAGTTGTTCATTGATTGCTTTCTCATATGTGCCTTGACTGTGGGGCTTCAGCAGACTGAGTAACCCCTTGCTTGAGCCAGCGACCTTGGGTCCAAACTGGTGAGTTTTTTGCTCAAACCAGATGAGCCCGCGCTCAAGCTGTTGGGCAGATAAAGTATATTATGCTCACTTTGTTAAAGATGGTGCTGCCCACGTGCAAGTCCATTAATATTAATGTGTGTTGGGGGACAGGCTATGGGCAGGCCAGGTCGGTATAGCCTAAGGCTTAGTTTTAAGAGTAAGCTTTTCCTCACACCCTTGACCGATTGGATGATGTGGGGTGGTGCACTCTCATGAGGAATCCTTCCATTATGACTCAGATAAGTGACTTTGTATCAGAGACTTCCTTGTTTGTAGATTGGATTAAAGGTTTGGATTTCTACACTATAAAGTGGGGCAGACTGGGAGCTTGCTCTCTCTCAGTTCCTGAGATTAGTATTAGAGAGGAGAGCAGAGAAAGGCCACATGGAAGAGGCCAGGAGAAAGTAGCCAAGATGGCGGAGCGCTGAGGAAGAAGCCAGTTTGTGTAGAGATAAGCAGATGGGAAACAGGTGAGTAAGTCTGGTGAGCTAGAAACCTTTGATTCTAGGAAACCCGGGTAAGTCAGTAGCTTTGTGAGCACTGAATGAGTGGGTTTTGGAGCCCAGTATGTGTTTTTACTTGCCCACCAGGTGCAAGCTAGGATTAAAGATGATGGCCTACCAGTTCTTGGCTCCGTTGTTTCATTACCAACTGTCCGAATCAAATGCGAACCTGCATGATCCAGGTGGCTGTGATAATGGCCGCGGATACTGGCCACGTGACAACGAAGACAGATATCGGGGTTATGTGTGTTAAAACCAAAGAACACCAAAGATGGCCAAGAAGCACCAGAAGCCAGGAAAGAGGCCTGGGACAGATTCCCTCTCACGGTCCTCAGAAGGAACCAGCCCCACCAACACCTTGATCTCTGACTTCTATCCCCCAGAACTAGGACCTAGCCCAGTGATGGGCAATTTTTCGAGCTTGGTGTGTCAAAATTTGCCAAAAAAACCGAGCATAACTCGGGTGGTGTGTCACTTCGAGAAAAACGGCCTAACCGGAAGCCCCAGAACTAGACGCTCTGTGCCGGAGTTCTGTTGTTTTGGCCTACAGACCTCCGGCACAGAGTGTTTTACACTACAGCCAATGTTTTATCCTCGGCTACTGCACCTGGCCGGGCAGGAGCCGAGGATGAAGCATCCTTCTCGGCATGCGGCCCCAGACTTCTCTGGTATGCGGCCGTGTATCATCAAAAATGGCTATGAGGGCCTGACCTGTGGTGGTGCAGTGGATAAAAGCATCGACCTAGAATGCTGAGGTCGCTGGTTCAAAACCCTGGGCTTGCCTGGTCAACGCACATATGGGAGTTGATGCTCCCTGCTCCTCCCCCCTTGCATCTCTCCCCCCTCTAAAATAAATAAAACATGTTTAAAAAAAAAAAATGGCTATGAGTGTCAGTGCTGACACGCATGTCATAGGTTCGCCATCATGGACCTAGTCTGTGGTCGTTTGTTATAATTGCCTTGGCAAGTTATTGCAAGTGGGGACTATTTTTATCCATATTACAGAGGGAGAAACTGAGGCTCACTGTGAGGCTGTCAGGGCCTTGGAGAGAGCAGAGATAATGGAGAAATGAAGGTGGGGCTGGGAGAGTTCCTGAGGGGTTGTGTGTTCCCGCCCCTCCCTGCTATGGGCTCACCTCCTATGGGCTCCCCTCCTACAGCCACAGGGAGAGCAGGCCGAGAGCGCAGCCTGGCAGCTTCTCTCCTCTGCTCCTTCTTGTCCTTAAAGCCCTCAAGAAGGAAGAGCTGAGTCAGTAGCTGGGGAAGGAGCTGCAGACAGACAGCCCAACGGCTGTTGTAGTGAATGAATTTAAGATACATTATCTTGTCTAATATGCAAGAGTGTGTACTGAGCTCCTTTGAACCATGGTCATCTCCTTACACCTGGCCCCCCTTGGGTGGGTTAATGATACACCCAGCAGTGACAACCCCTCAATTCCTGCAGCTGACACACCAGCCCTCTGGGAGTGCCCCTGGGCAGGGTGTGGGAGGGCAAAAGCTATGCCTGCTTGTTTACCAATTTGGTCCTCATAACCCACTGAACCTGTTTCTGGCCAAAGGGATTTTTTCTGTACTGAGCGCTGAGTGTTGAGGCCCCCAAGTGGGTCCCAGCTTCAACTATGGAAGTCACCGTGGGCTCCCAAGGGCATGTCGGCAAGATTGCAGAGTAGGGTTGATTAAAGAGACAGCCAACTTCAATTAGAACTGAGGCTGTGCCTGGCCTGGGGTGGCGCAGTGGGTAAAGCATTGACCTGAAACGCTGAGGTAGCTAATTCGAAACCCTGGGCTTGCCACATATAGGAAGCAGCTTCTAAGAGTTGATGCTTCCAGCTTCTCACCTCTCTTTCTCTCTCTTTCAATAAATAAAATCTTTTTTAAACCCCCCAAGAAACAGAACTGGTGCCGTTTCCTGGGCCACTGTACATAAAGGGTGGCACCCTCCCTATGGCACCTGCCCTCAGTTAGAGGGCTAGTATTAGATCTCGATTGGGGATGGGATTGGGCCTCAAGACAACATGCGTGAATTTGTCGTGGGCTGCAGTCTCGTTTTGGACTTTTGTTACTTCAATAAATATTGGTAGTGAGTAAATAAAAGCCTGGGCTCTCAGCCAGACCACCTGGATTTGAATTCTGGCTCTGCCACTTTTTAGTGGGACTTTGGGGTAAGTCATGTGAGCTCTCTGTGCCTCAGTTTCCTTAGTTGTAAAATGGGGATGTTGATGGCACCTCATAGGATCGTTGTGAAGGATAAATATAAGCACTTAGAATGGGGCGGCACATAGTAAGTGCTACTAAATGCCAGGCTCCTGCCAGGTGCTGAAGGGACAAAGTGGATTTGGCCGCTGCCCTCATGAAGCTTAGAGTTGTTCAAAGATATAGGAGACCCAACATGGAGTCACTTTTGCTAAGTGCCACCAAGACTTAACACTTAACCTAATTGTAGTTTCAGCCTCTCCCAGGAGTGGAATTTTAAACCAATTAGTCTGGAATGCCCTGATCAGCACCAGTGAGGTTATCTGTCTCTAAGACCCCTTTGCCTGTCCCTAAGGGAAGGGGACCTTGCCTGAAATAACCCACTCTATTCTCTGTCTAGTCCCACCTTCTTTCGGCCTGTAAAAACCTTCCTTTAAGTACAACTCCTGAAGTTCTCTTCTACTTACTAAGTAGTATGCTACCCGATTCATAAATTATTTAATAAAGCTAATTAGATCTTCAACCAGATGTACCTGATTGAATTTTGTCCCTCAACAAGAGTCTAGAGTTGAGTAGTGGCTGAGGGCCCCTGTCCACCTTTGTCTTCGGCACTGTGGGAAACTAGCCTTTTATGGGCCTGGTCTCAGCAACCATGGTGAGACTGACATTTACCCGCACACATCCAGTCTGGCTTCAACCCTGCGGTGTGGCAGTTGCAGCAGAATCTGTGCCCAGAGGGATGGAGGCATTGTGGGCTGCGAGTCAGGAAGACCACTGCTCAGTGGGGAAGAGGCACAGGGGTCGAGGAGGGAGGCAGGCCGGAAACTAGCACTCCAGGCGCAGTCGTGAGGGCGCCCTCTATTGAGTAGCCACTGTGTGGCCAACACTTCCTCGTAGACATCCTGGGATGTCTTCATTTCCTAGCTGTGCGCTTAAAACAACAATATTTAATCTCATACAACCGTTGAAGCCAGAAGTCCAAAATCAAGGTGTCACTGGGCCACATTCTTTCCAAAAACTATAAAGGAGTATCTTTCCTGGGCTCTTCCAGCCTCTGTTAGCTCTGGAGTTCCTCGGCTTGCGGCTGCATGGCTCCCACCTCTGCCTCCGTCCTCACGTGGCGTCTCTCTGTGGGTATGCGTGTTTTGTCTCTGTGTCCAAATGTCCCATAAAGACACCAGTTATGGCACCAACCCTAATCCAGTATGACCTCATCTTGACTTGATGACGTGTGCCAAGACCTTATTCCCAAATAAGGCCACACTCACAGGTTCTTGGTGAACATGGGTTTTGGGGAGACACTAGTCACCCTGTTACCAGAAAGGAACCAGACCCAGAGCGGGTCTGTCTCACGCTGGCCTGTAGGATAGGTAGGGGCTCTCGATTCTGTTCAGGAAAGAGTTCACAGCATGGGTCCAGGTGATCTCAAGAGTAGTTTATTAAAGCTGGGGACAGTAAAACAAGGAAGCACTTAGGGTAGAAGCAGCAGCAGGAGAGCCTGGGTGGGGCTGCTTTGGTTTTCTAGAAACATAGGAAAGAAGTGAGTCACTGAGGGACTGCTATCAGCTCACTGAGAAGTCAGAGAAGAGGGGACCTTGGGAACAGGTTTGGGGGTTAGCCCGGGACAAGCTGCCACTGCCCGCTGCTCCGCTGGTTGTGAGTCTTGTGGGGACCCTCAGAGTTGAGGAGATGCACGCCTGTGGTGGGAGGAGAGGGGCAGAAAAAGGGACTGCCATGCTGAGGAGGAGAATCCATGCTGGCTCCCCCTGTCCTGCAGGCTTTAAAGGCTGAGTCCAGGGGCGGTCTTAGGGAAGGATCTCAATAGAATATTCATCAGTTTTTCCAGGTGTGTTCTCTCACAGTTGTGGTCATCATTGATGGGTCAATGCCAGAGCAGGGGGTCATTAGTCATCGCAGCTGGTCCTGCTGTTACCTGCCTGATTTTGCTGCATTTCTGGGCCTGGGCCTGAAATACAACTGAGGCCTAGATGCGATCTCTAGGGAGGAAAGGTCAGGGGATCTAAACCACAGGGCCAGCGATAAGCCAGGGGAGGAAAGGCCACCCTGGTGGCAAGGTCCAGCACCAGTTTGCCTATAGCTAGGCAACTGGGGCTTTCCGCCCTGGTGACCTTCTGTATCTGGCTGTAAATTGCTCGGCCAGTTTGTCCAGCTGTCTCAGTTTCCCCATTCCACTTGCCAAGAAATTTTCCTAGTTTCTCACTATCCTGCCTCAAACACAGTACGACCCCTTCGCCACCAGCCGTCAGAATGAATTTAGTCCCTTATCCCCCATTGCAGATGGCGCCGGAGGAGGGACCAGGGCCACACTCAGGAGGAAGAAGGAAGCAGCAATAGGAAATCCTTCTCAGGGCAATGACCAGGGCTGCTTATCAGCCCAGGGTCTGGACTTCAGCCTTCCAGCCCATCTCCCCTCCCTCTCCCTGACCCCTCTCAGCCCTTCCTGGCAGCAGGCAGGAATCAGCTTAGCCTAATGCCCTGCTGACCTGGTGGGAATAAGTCAGCAGCAGCAGCAGCAGCAGCAAGAACGCAAGAGGAAAGCCAGGGGCTGGAACAAACTGGAAAGAATGTTGATCTGGGGCCCACAGAGGGAGAAGGCTGGACAGGCTCACTTGCCTGGGAAGGGCCCTTATCTCCTCCAAGAGTCAGGTTTGTGTGTGTGCGCATGTATGTGGGGGGTAGCCAGACATCTGGGGGGGGGCAGTCCTGTTGCCTGCTCTCAGGCCCTCCCCAAGCTCAGACAGCTGCTGATTCAGATCATAGAATAATAAAATAAAAAAAGTGGGTCTACCACCAGACTTCCTTCCTCTGAATCCTCCTTTACACAGTGTCCCGCACAGCTACTATCTATCAATCAACTGCAGCTGACATACATGTGAAAATATGTCCTATGGTTCTAAGTCCAGACTCATGAGTCTGAGCCTCCATGCTAGGTCCCCGAGGGGCTAAAGAACCCCCTTCGGGTCCCATGCCTGAAGAGAGAGCCAAGGGTCTCTCCCTGACCCCTCTCAGCCCTTCCTGGCAGCAGGGCCAAGTCTCCCGATCTAGATCCCAGGCACTTTTTCATGACTCTCAGCCTTTACATAGGGTGACACCCAAGCCTTCCTTCCTTCCTTCCACTCCCTGTGAATCATTCCTGGCTGCTGCCAAGAAGCAGGTTTCACGGCCGCTGCGCTGGCAGCGCTGGCTGGCATCCGAGGACAGCTGCTGTGGCAGGGCCCACCCTACCCCCGGGTCACTGCCCTGTGTGCTGGAATGTACAGGTAAGAGTTTGCCCAGTTAAGAAAGTTCAAGGAGGGTATTCTGGGCAGAAGAAACTGTGCAGAGGGTCAGACAGAGCTGAGGGGAGAAAGGAATGGGTTGGGGGCTAGAGGGTTGGGACATGGCCAGGGGCACATGAAACTATTGTCCACGAGACCTGGCTTCTGGTCTTGGCTTAGTCACAATCTTGCTGTGGCACGTGGGGCAAGCCCTTGCCCTCCTGGCCCTTGGTTAGTCCATCTATACAGTAGGAGGCCATTCCTGCCTGGTCTGGGTTCCCAGTGCCCTCTTTCTCTCTGGCCTGGCCATTGGAGGGGACCAGGTGCTGATCGTCAGAGAGACCCAGCCTGGCTGGCATCTAACCCAGCTGTGTCCGGGCCTCTGCACAGGTCTGGTGGGGAGAGATAGTATGTCCTTCTCAGGAAGCAGCCTGGCACAGCGAACCAGCCACAGTGCACCACTCTGACCCTGAGTGAGTCATGTGTTGTATCTGGGCCCTCCCCTCCATAGCCCAACAGCTGGTGGGGCGTCTGGAGCTGGGGCTATGGGGTGGCTGCATAGCTGAGGAATGTGTTTACTTACCCCTGTGTAGGGAGGAAGCCAAACAAGGCCCCTACTGGATTCCTTCCCAGACAGGACACCAGGCCTCTCCACACCCTCCCCAGGCGGACCACATTGTCCTAGGCAGCCCCTCCCCCCAGCGACATTTCAGGGCTGTCCTACCTCACTTTATCCCTCCAAAGATACAAACCTTACCCAGTTGGGGCCACTCTGGGCCTGGAACTGGGACCTGTTCTCCTCCAGCTCTGTGTGTAAGCCTTGTGGGATCCCAGGAAGTCACTTGCCCTCTCTGACCTCAGTTTCCCCTTTCTGTCGTGCAGCAATGGGATGAGGTGAGCTCTGAGGAACCCTTCTGTCCCAGGAGTCAGACCTCTGTGAGATCTCCCAGGAAGACAAGATGACCTAATGGCTATGAACGCGAGTTCTCATTCATTCACCGAAGTGTCATCCCCTGAATGTGCCAAGCTCTGATCTAGGTGCTGCCCGTTCAGGACAGATGCCATCCCCCCGTGGTGAGAGAGATGAGCATTGAGCAAATGTCTCATTATCCACTTGTGTAGGGGGGTGTTAAGAAGATTCACTACAAACGAATTATCAGAAATAGAAGAGATAACGGGTCAGGGAAGGGGTCCCCTAGGAGCTGACGTTTAAGCTGAGATGTGAAGGAAGAAACGGTGGCAGAGTCATAGAGAAAGGGGCAAGAAGAGCCTTCCAGGCTGCAGGGCCAGCCTGTCTGAAAACCGAGGAAGAGACATGGGGTCAAGGAACTGACTTTACCATTAACCATCATCACAAATCCTTGTGGGAGGTGGGTGGGAGGCATTGGGACCCAGATGTTTGAGAGCTGAGATTATCTGCGGAGCCCCAGCAAGCGAGACCAGAGCTGACCGCCCCTGCCTGGTTCCCCCTGCTCATCTGCAGGGGGGTCCCCACGTGTGTGAATGTGTGAGCATGGGAGTGTATGAACATACAGTCATGTGGGTGACAGAACAGATGTAAGAGTTGTGTGTGTGAGTACTTGTGAGAGCTGTGTGGAAAAGTGGGTGTGCACCAGCATGTATTTGAAAATACGAATGTGTGAGTTGTGTGCGTACACAAGTATGAGTGTGAGAATGCTTGTGAGTGGTGTACAAATGGGTGTGCATTCAGGTGCATGGATGTGTTTGTGTGAAAGTGTGTAAGAGTATGATCATGAAATGTGTGTGTTAATATATGAATGTATTGGTGTATGTTTATCTGAGTATGTGAGTAGGGTGTAATTTGTGTGAAAATCTGTGTTAGTGTGCGTGAGTCTATCCTCCCACAGCACCAAGCCAAAGACCCTGCAGGGTGCTCACTGCTCCTACAAGAGGCCCAGTGACCCCACCCCAACAGATGTTCCCACGCTGGTCACAGCTGGTGGTTCTCTCCTCGCCCTTGGACAGCCGACGGCAGTTTTAAGACCACCCTAGAAGGGCTCCTCCCGGGGCTAGAGAATGTGGAAGCGTCGGCCGCGGGGGCGCAGGTGAACGAATGCTGATGTACCAGAGGCTCTTGTGAAACTTCTTCCTGAGAGCAAGGAGGCTGGAAATATCCAGGCCTCTGCTCAGGCTCCGGACGGCCAAGGTCACGGCTCCCTCTTCGTTGCTTCTGCTCTCTGCCGCCCTCTTCAGGGCATCTTCCCGGGCAGACGCAGAGGGAAGCAGTTTCCCCCCCCCGTCCTCGCTATCCAGAGCAATGTCCCCTCCAGCTTTCCTGCCACACTGCATCATTGTGGACCCCCGGCTGATGCTCCCCAAGGCATGGGAGGGAGTTTACTGTGTTTTTGACGCTTACTGCTGGTCTGATACTCAGTAGAAGAGTGGATTGGCTTAATAGGCAAAGTGGAAATGGAGGCCCAGAGGAGACTCAGTGAAGAAGAGCTCACACAGAGCCTTCCAAGGGCCCAGAGCTTGCTGTGCCCTGGATTCCCTGGGTGGTGAGTCCTGGCCTTTTCCTGCTCAGCAAGAGCCAGACTTTCTCATTTGGACTGCCCCAGGCAGTCCACAAACTGGGGAAGCCAGGTCATGCTGGGGAGGTAGGCAGCCAGGGGCCAGGACCCAGTCTGTGGTTGCCGGGCACCCAGGCTAGTCCTGCTGCATTGTGCTGAGCTGGACCGCACCCAGCAGATGACAGGACACAGACACACCTGGGAGCCGGAAGGTGTGTATGAGGGCCCCAGATGCCTCCCCTCCATCCCCTGTCTCCACACCCTCATTATCCTCCCGGACAGATGAGGACACTGAAGTTCAGAGGGCCCAACTTGCCAAGGCCACAGCTCCCATGTCCAGCCAGGCCTCTCAGCCAGGAGTCCTGGTTGCTCTCTCTAGCTACCCAGGAGCTCTTCCTGTGCCCTCGGGTGAGGCAGGGCCACCTTCTTCCCTTCCCAGGACTCCCAAACAATGGCAGCTTGGCCCCCTCTTCCAACTGGTGCAGAAATAACAAAGAAAACACAGGAAAGCCGGAAGAAAGTGAAAGCACCCCAGTGATCAGCGCCACTCCCCAGAGAGCCCTGTTAGCTTTGCCTGCTTTCTCTGGACCCAAACCCCTTTCCTGACCTCTCTGTGAGCCTCACTCAGTCTCCCTGCACCCCCCACTACAGCCAAGATTGTGCCACCCCAGGGGTAGGTGTCTGTGCCCTGCCTCCCTATGCCACCTTATCCCCTGTTCTTTCTGCCTCAGTGATGGCTCAGGAGCCCATCCAGACACATGTACCAAGATTAAGGTGACCAGATTTTAATTTTTTTTTTTACAGGACAGAGAGAGGGTTAGATAGGGACAGACAGACAGAAACGAAGAGAGGTGAGAAGCATCAATCATTAGTTTTTCATTGCCGTTGCGACACCTTAGTTGTTCATTGATTGCTTTCTCACATGTGCCTTGACCGTGGGCCTTCAGCAGACTGAGCAACCCCTTGCTGGAGCCAGCGACCTTGGGTCCAAGCTGGCGAGCTTTTGCTCAAGCTGGCGAGCTCGGGGTCTTGAACCTGGGTCTTCCACATCCTAGTCCGATGCTCTATCCATTGTGCAACCGCCCGGTCAGACGGTGACCAGATTTTAAAATCGGTAAAGCAGGACACCATTGACGGGGGAAGGGGGGGTTGGGGGGGTTTCTTGAGTAAAAATTTGGTCTATATGGAGCAAAAAAAATTTTCATAGAATGCAAAAATAGTATTGTAATATATTTTTTAAAAATTTCAACATAAGTACAGTTTACAAATATAATACATTAAAAAATTATGTATAGTATTATTTTATTCTTTGGCATATTTCTTTTTTTTAAAATATTTTTTATTTTTATTTTTTTACAGGGACACAGAGAGTCAGAGAGAGGGACAAATAGGGACAGATAGACAGGAACAGAGAGAGATGACAAGCATCAATCATTAGTTTTTCGTTGCCGTTGCGACACTATAGTTGTTCATTGATTGCTTTCTCACATGTGCCTTGACCACGGGCCTTCAGCAGACTGAGCCACCACCCCATGCCGGAGCCAGCGACCTTGGGTCCAATCTGGCAAGCTTTTGCTCAAGCCAGATGGGCCTGCGCTCAAACTGGCAACCTTGGGGTCTTGAACCCGGGTCTTCCGCATCCCAGTCCAATGCTCTATCCACTGCACCACTGCCTGGTCAGGCTCTTTGGCATATTTCTTATTTCAGTGAATTTTTTAGTAGATTGTTGTTGTTTAAAAGGTCATGAAATTTTTCACAAGAATTTGTTAAATTATATTTCACACATAAAATGGCTTTCAAAGTCTCAACACTTGCCTGACCAGGCGGTGGCGCAGTGGATAGAGTGTCGGACTGCGATGCGGAAGACCCAGGTTCAAGACCCGCGAGCTGGCCGCCAGCTTGAGCGCGGGCCCATCCAGCTTGAGCAAAAGCTCGCCAGCTTGGACCCAAGGTCGCTGGCTCCAGCAAGGGGTGGCTCGGTCTGCTGAAGGCCCATGGTCAAGGCATGTGTGAGAAAGCAATCAATGAACAACTATGGTGTCGCAACAGCAATGAAAAACTAATGATTGGCCTGACCTGTGGTGGCGCAGTGGATAAAGCATCGACCTGGGAACACTGAGGTCGCCATTCAAAACCCTGCACTGGTCTGATCAAGACACATATGGGAGTTGATGCTTCTAGCTCCTCCCCCCTTTCTCTCTCACTCTGTGTCTCCTCTCTAAAATGAATAAATAAAAATAAATTTTAAAAAAATTTGAAAAACTAATGATTGATGCTTCTCATCTCCGTTCCGGTCTGTCTGTCCCTATCTATCCCTCTCTCTCTCTCTCTCTCTGTCCCTGTAAAAAAAAAAAAAAATTCTCAACACTTAATTGTGATTTTTCTAATGTCCACACTTTATTTACCATAGAAAAAACGTGTTCAGTCACAGAATTAGTTCCTGGTAAAGGCAGCGCGTATTCCACAATTTTTAGTGCATTATTGTACGAACATGGTTTGTTTCAAAATGATGAAATATTTCTTTTTTTTAAGTTTTATTTTATTTTATTCATTTTAGAGAGAGACACAGAGAGAGAGAGAGAGAGAGAGAGAGAGAGAGAGAAAGGGGGGAGGAGCTGGAAGCATCAACTCCCATATGTGCCTTGACCAGACCAGTGCAGGGTTTTGAACTGGCGACCTCAGTGTTCCCAGGTCGACGCTTTATCCTCTGCACCACCACAGGTCAGGCTTATTATTAAAGTTTAACATTATAAAATTAACAAAAATAAAAAACTCATATCCTGGCGAAATAGCCACATGGCCACCAAAAACCGATCTCCCGCGTTCCCTAGCTTTTCGTGCATTCTTTCCAAAAATCGGGACTTTTCCGCCAAAAGCGGGACGTCTGGTCACCTTACCCTTGGGCACTCCTGTGGATCCAGGGCTGCTAATTCCTAATCATCGGTATTTCTTTCTAAACAGGAGATGAGGGCTGGTTTGGGACCTGCGCACCCTGGGGAAGGAGAACCAGTCAGAGGTCCAGCGCATATGTAACTCTGGGTAAATATTCACCCGGTGACATCTGCACCACTGCCCCCATTCACCTCCCTTGACACAACCCCCTCGCAGGCCAGGACCCTGGACACTCTGACCCCCAACCGCCAAGCTCCTCCATCCCTCCAACCCCGCGGAAGCGGGTTGGGCGGGGCCTCACCGAGCGCGCCCAGGTGGCCGTAGGTTTCACGCATCACGTCCCGGTACAGGGCCCTCTGCGTGGGCCGCACACACCCCCACTCCTCCGAGGAGAAGTACCCAGCCACGTTCGCGAACTGAGCCGCCCTTGGCTTCCTTCCCCTTCTGCGGGTCCTTTGTCTCCTGGTCCCCGTGCGGACAGCGGAGCCGAAGGCGGTGCCATTGGACCCGAGAAGCCGGCGCCACGACCTTGCCGGTCCCGGCCTCGACCCGGGATCTGGGAGCCCCCGCGGACTGAGACTGAGTGGCCTCGGACAGGCCAGAGGAAATGAGGATCAGCTGCCTCCGGGTATAACGGAAACCTCTCGCTGTTCGCCTTTGCCTGGAACGCGGGTTGCTTCCAGCTACCGATTTTATTGACCACAGCGCCATACAGGCTTCCTACCATCTTTGCCCTCAAATGTAATGGCGCTGCGACTGGGCTTCACGCCCTTTTTTCCCCCTCCCATTCTATGCGCTCATTGGGCGGCAGCTGAAGATTGGGCGTTCTGATTGGGCACTGGCGGAAGCAGCCTGTTTGAACGAAGCCAACGGAAACGTAAGGGCAGGAAGCTGGCCCCCTGATGTCGGGTGACTTGAGTTGTGAGGCGGTAAACTGCACGTGGCCTGGGAGTAGCAGTCGACCCCTGTTTTGGAGCAGGCTCCGCGGACCTGAAGGAGGGACGGATTTGAGCGTGGGAGGCACTGCTGCGAACCCAGGCTGAGATGCTACTGGGTTCCCTCCGTGACTTTCTTCACTTTGGACAATGGGGAAGTTCCTTGTTGGTTTTTGGGGAAAGGAATTAGCGTTAGCATTAACTCTGCCGGCACCGTCCCTAACATGTTACACATTCTATCTTATTTATTCTTTGCCACCACTGTCTGAGGTGATGGTTATCATCCCAGTTCCACTAATGAGGAAAGGGCTCAGAGGAATACTGCTAGTAAGCTGAGGGACAGATTTAAACGTGAGGCTGACGGTCTTTATTTATGCCACTGAACTAGGCGCTCTTCCCTCCCACTATCTTAATTTGCTTGGTAACTCAAACGAGGACCTTGAATACTGAGGTCGCAGGTTCCAAACACTGGGCTTGTACAAGGAGCAAGGCACGTACAAGGAGCAAACAATGAACAACTAAAGTGACACAACAAGAAGTTGATGCTTCTCATCTCTCTTCCTTCCTATCTTTCTCTCTAAAAAAAATAAATGAAAAGGAAGAAAAGAAAAATAAAGCCTACATACTATATGATTCTTACCATATGACATTCTAGAAAAGGCCAAAGCATGGAGACAGTGGAAAGATCAGTGATTGCCAGAGGTTGGGGATAAGAGGGTAGGTGGAACACCAGATTTTTAGGGTAGTGCAACTATTGTATATGATGATGGATACTGTGGTAGTGTATACATGTCTTTAAACATTTGTCCAAACTCATGGAGCCTGACCAGGCAGTGGTGCAGTGGGACATGGAGAACCCAAGTTCAAAACCCCGAGGTCGCCAGCTTGAGTTCAGGCTCATCTGGTTTGAGCAAGGCTCACCAGCTTGAGCCCAAGGTCGCTGGCTTGAGTAAGGGGTCACTCAGTCTTCTGTAGCCCCCTCGATCGGGGCACATATGAGAAAGCAATCAATGAACAACTAGGGTGCTGCAACGAAGAATTGATGCTTCTCATCTCCCTTCCTGTCTGTCTGTCCCTTTCTCTGTCTCTCTCGCACAAAAAAATAAAAAAGCGCCACTCATGGAATGTACACCACCAAAGAGAACTTTAATGTATGTACACTATGGATTTTGGGTGATAATACTGTTTTTATTTTAATTTTTTAAAAATTATCTTTATTCATTTCAGAGAAGAGAGAGAAAGAGAGAGAGAGAGAGAGAGAAGTGGGAGGGGAACAGGAAGTATCAACTCCTATATGTGCCTTGACCAGGCAAGTCCAGGGTTTTGAACCGGGGACCTCAGTGTTCCAGGTTGACACTTTATCCACTGCGCCACCCAGGTCAGGCCGGTAATACTGTTTTAATGTAGGGTCACGGACTGATGTTGGTAGTGGAGGAGGCTGTGTATGTCAGTGCAGCCAGGCACCTGAGGCTGTGAGCTTCGCCTGCACAGCCCAGGCCCTGGGGCTGATCCCAGAGGGAGAGCAGATGGGAGGGCCTTTGGGCCTGGATAAGGAGGGTGGGGAAAAGGCAGCAAAGGGGGCAGAGATAGCTGGGATGCTTACAAGGCAGGGAGCAGGCAAACCCCTGTCATCTAGGGCAGTGGGTAAGGCATGGGCTGGGGCAGAATCCTGGATTCACCGGACTGAACTGATTCGCTCACACCAGTTCAGTTCTTTCTGGCGAACATTTGCCGAGAGCCCTTGTGCCAGGCCCTGGGACAAGCAAAGGGGATCCAGAGATAAAAGGGACACAGCTCCTGCTCTCACTGAGCTCACGAGCTGCCAGCGGGAGCCAGCCCCAAAGGAAGACGGGCATCCCTGTAGGCCTACAGTGTGGGGAATAATTATTGGGATGACATTGACACTGCGCCAGATGGTGCGGGGCCTTGAACACCAGGCTAAGCTGTCTGGGTCTTCTCTCGTCTTCCCGGGAGCCACAGCAGGTCTTAAGAGTAGGGGAACAGCTGGCCCAAACACCTTACTTAGAAGTGGAATCTTCATGCTGCAGGGCCAGGTTCTTCAGAGAACCTGAACACAGTTGCTCTTTCATGCAGCTAAACAAGATGCAACAGGTCAGCTTTAGGTCCCGAGATTCGAGTTCCTGAGGTGAATTAAACTGATGCAGCAGCCGACAGGCCTGGCCTAGGACACAATCACAGTCAGGCAATGTGGGCAAGGAGCTTAGCTCATCTGAGCCTCAGCTTTGCCATCTGTACAATGGGCATGAGAATACCCCGATCACAGTGTCGCTGGAAGGATTACACGTGAGCTGGTGTGGGAAGGCGTTTCATAAACTACAAAGCTAAGGGGGGGGGAGAGGAGGGGAGGTTGGTGCCCTGTGGGACCTGGGCCGGCAGCGGCCTGGTTGGGAGGAGGGGAGGAGAGAGCGGCAGGACAGGCACAGGTTTTTCTGGTTAGGATGTGTGCAAGGGGTGTGGAGGGGGTATGGGGAGAGGGCTCGTGAAGGTAGGTAGGTAGGCAGGGCCTCTATTGGGAGCTGCTGAGGATCCCAGGAGAACTGCTGAGTCAATCTCCTCTCTAACCTGTTGTTTTTTTCAAGCCGTAATTACTTTTTTCTGCTTACAAAAGCAGGATACGCTCACTGTATAAAGTTCAAACAACACTAAACTGTATAGTGTGGAAGGTAGGCAGTTTCCATATTCACGCTCTCCGATAGAACTGCTGTTGACATTTTAGTGGACGTCCATCCAGATTTTTCTTTTGATGAATAGCTGCCTAATTTTTTTTTTAGTTTATTTTTATTTTTTTTATTTTATTCATTTTAGAGAGGAGACACAGAGTGAGAGAGAGAGAGAAAGAGAGAAAGCGGGGAGGAGCTGGAAGCATCAACTCCCATATGTGCCTTGACCAGACCAGTGCAGGGTTTTGAACTGGCGACCTCAGTGTTCCCAGGTCGACGCTTTATCCACTGCGCCACCACAGGTCAGTCGAATAGCTGCCTAATTTTTAAGTTAAAGAAGCTTATTCCTGCCCTGGCCACATAGCACCATTGATTAGAGCGTGATCCCAATATGCAAAGGTTGCGGGTTTGATCCCCGGTTGGGGCACATACAGGAACAGATCAATGTTTCTGTCTCTCTCTCTTCCTTCCCCTCTCTCTAAAATCAATTAAAATTAAAAAAAAAAAAAAAGCACCGTCTCCTTGCAGACAATTCAAAGCAATGCTGAAACATATTGTGTGTATTCCCTGCCCCACCCCTCTCGGAACCAAGCACTGTAGCAGCTTCGTAGGTACTTCTCTGAGTTTTCTATATGCTTCTATACCCACTTGTAGGCATAAAGGAGGAGGGGACAGAATGAATATAGACACAAAAGCCAAGAATGCCAGGGTACAAGTCTCAGTCCCAACAATTACTAGCTGGATGACTGTGATCAAGTCACTTAACCTCTCTGAGCCTCATTTTCTTCCTCTGTAAAATGAGAATAATGATAGCACCTACTTCAAAGTATAACAGAGAGAATGAAATGAAATAAAGTATGCAGGGCTCGGCAGAATGCCTCAGTGAGGATTAGCATCATTTTATATAGACTCACATAAAGACAGTCATTTTCTCCCCCACAAGAAAGGGATCATACTATGTGTTCTGTCCTGTTTGGTTTGGAGGCAGAATTATGTATTAGTCATAGGGATGCTGAAATTTACATGGGAGACGAGAAGTCTTGCATTTAGTGTCAAAGAATTGGTTGCACAAGTGTAGGATGGGAGAAACCTAGATTTCCCAAGCTGAGTCACAGCCACCACTGTGACATGCGGCAGCCTGGGCTTCGTCAGCAGATTTTGAGCTTTCGAAACGTGGGAGGTGATGTGGTTCTGTAACCTGGGCCTGTTGGTCATCTGAGGCTTCTGTTTCCTTAAAAGCTCTCCTTAAAGGCTTGTGCAGCCCTCACTGAGGGTACATCCAGCTACCTACATGGTACGTTCAACCTTGAAATGTCTAAGATTTCTCCCTGTTATGTTTCATTTCCCACCCTTCAGCATGCTTCAACTCCAGTCTTCCCAGCCTCAGTGATAGCAGCAGAGACTGCTCATGGGCTCAAGCCAGACCCTGGCGGAGGGCGGGAGGCGGGTGTGTGGGTGTTGCTCTCTGACTTTTCCTCCCTCCTGCATCAGATCCCTCCCTCTGCGAGTCCTGCTGGACTTCGTTCCCACACAGACACAGCCCCCACCCCCTCCTTCCCTCCTCGCATGCCGCTTTCATCCCAGTCCCCTGCGGGTCCTTTGGCACCAAAGAGCTAGAAGAAGAATTTTAAATTTACTTTGATCTTTATGAATAGGTATTATGATGGGTTGCATGGTGGCACCCCAGAAGATATGCTTACACCCTAATTCCTGGAATCTGTGAATGTGACCTTATTTAGAAAAAGTGTCTTTCCAGTTGTGATTAAAGATCTTGAGATGAACAGGTCATCCTGGGTTTCCCGGGTGGGCCCTGAATCAAGGATTAGTGTTCCTGTAAGAGATACACCTGGGAGATGTGACAGACGAGAGGAAGGGGCAATGCGGGGCAGTGATTGGAGGGATGCGGCCACCAACCAAGGAATACTTGGAGCCACCAGAAGATGGAAGAGGCAAGGAACAGAAGCTCCCTCGTGCCCTCAGGGAGCACGGCCCTGCCAACATCTGGATGTTGGCCCTTTGGCCTCCAGAACCGTGAGAGAATGTTCTCTTTTTTTCAGGCTACCCAGTTTGTGGTGATTTGTTATGGCGTCCACCAGAAGCCACCACAGGTGATATATACATATGGTTCAAATGTCACAACAGCATACGATGTAAATGTTGAGAAATCTGGCTTGTCTAGGTGACCGCTTTTCTTAGGTTCTTTTCTGTTTGTCCAGGTTTTTCTTTATAGCTGTAAAAAAATATGAAAGGGGATACATGTTGATTCCTCTGCCCTGTTTAAGAGTGATCTCTTAAAATCTCCGACTGCGCTTCTCACTGCACTTAGACACACTCCCTGGCCTGGTCCCTGTCCTGCACCCCCCACTTCACTCCAGGCTGCAGTCATCCCCTCCTTGCCCCTGCCCCCACCCCAGCCCTGTCTCCTTGCATGAAGATCCCACGCTCCTTCTGCCTCAGGGTCTGACACCCATCCTTGCCCCTGCCTGACCCTTAGACCCTTTAGACCCGCTGCCTTCCTGTCATCAGTTCTCACTCAAATGTCACTCCCCCCAGAAGCCCTCCCTGACCTCCCGACTTAAAATAACACTTCTAACCCTGCTATTTACTATAGCACTTGGGTTCATTTTCTTTCCTGAATTTGTCACAAGCTAACAGGTCTTGATGATGTGCTGGTTTTCTCGTTTGTGTCTGCCTCCCTCTAGACTGAAAATTTGAGGAGCTCGAATTTGGTTTGTTTATGCCTCCATTCTGGACCCCAAACAGTGCCTGGCACATAGTAGGCCCTCCATAAACATTTGTTATATACAGAGATTAAACCTAACAGCCAACCTCTTTCTAGAAACTGGGACATACACTAAAGAAAGGTTTCATAGAGTCCCTGGACCCTCTAAGGAGTACGCTACACTTTGTGTGGACATGCATTATTTTTGTGGAGAGGATTGACAGCTTTTATTAGATTTTCAAAGGGGTCCTGACCCCAAAGATGTGAAGGGTCTTAAATTCAGGCCTTGATTGTGCAGGAAGGGAAACGAGCTTAAATTCAGTCCCCAAGGCCCATTGGGGGCCTGGGGCATGTGTAGCCTGGAGGAAGAAACCCGAGAAAGCCAGAACTGCCTTGTGCACATCTCATGGGCACTGAAGGAAGGGGTAGGGGAATGACAGGACTTTCACATTAGCAAGGGAAGAGCCACCAAGCTGACCGAGAACATAGGGATGACTGGTTAGTTGGTGAGGTCCTTGTCACTGGAGGTATGCAAACACATGTATATGCCTCTCTGTCAGAAATTATTCTGGGAGGTGCAGGCCAAGGAAACACACAGTTCTGGAATGTAGGAGTATTATGTGGTCTGGGCATAGGGGACATTCTTTCTCCAATCATCAGACCACATCCTACCACAGTGTTGGGGTACCCTTCCTGCTGGCTCCTTTTGAGAGAGGCACCTCTCAGGGAGCCCAGAAGCCTTTCTCCTTGAAGGAGAAAAAAATAAATCTCTCTCTCCTAAGTCAGGGGTGCTGGTTTCCTTGGGGCACATGAGGAGGTGGGAGCTGTTGGCTGTGAGGCTCACACTGGACACTGCTGTCGCCAAGCTTGTATGGGAGATGGTCGGCCTGGATGCGGGGCTGGTGCTTGCTTCCTGATGAAGTTACTGAGCAGTTAGGGACCCCAGACACACGTCTAATGCTCTGAACTGTTCTCCATCTGTACCATAAGGACCACCATGAATCTCACAGTTCAGATAATGTATATAAAACAAACCCAAAGTGCCAGGCACAGAATAAGGGCTCAACAAATCATAGGTGCTATTATTACTATTATTATTTTAATAAAGTATTGCTTAACTGTCCTGGGCCTCTATAAAAGTATGATGACAATATGCATCTCATAGCAAGGACCAAATGAGGTCGTGTGATGGAAAGTGCACTTTGAGATGCACAGTCCTGCACAGGTGGGTTAGGTGATGGTTGGTGATAACATTAATAATAATGGCAAGTCCTTCTATGCAAGGAAGCCTGGTTTTCCAGGGTTGGTCACAAGAGGGCACTCTCTCCCTGGCCCAGACTTGTCCAGGGGCACACTGTCCCAGGAGGTACCTGTTGCAGGCCTCTCTCACCAGGGAAGAGCCTGGGCCTAGTCCTGGGGATCTATCTGTTCCTGGACTGTCACCAGCGGAACCAGTTCCTTGTCCTCACAGGATGGAGGAGCATGGCTTAGCATTTAGGGATGTGTTTGAAACTGTTGCTACTTTAGGACTGGGTTGACAAATGGTCTCAGCACTGAATTTGTGCAAGGGCAGTGTGGGAGCTCAGCCTCGTGTCCTCACAACAGTGCCCTCATGGGACCTAGGGCTCCTCAGCAGTGAAGTGCAGGCACACAGCCTTCCTCCCAGCTTGTTCTGGGGGGCAGAGGAGAGGTGTGGGGAGCCCCTGTGCATCTGGGTGTCGCTGTGTAAGAGGTTGTCTGGTTGTTGGTTTTGTTTTTTAAGATTTAGCAGAACTTGGAGAATCATGCCAAAGGTCGGGTACTTGTGTTTAAAATGTCCGCACATGTTTGCCATCAGGCCTATGGTACTGCCCAAATCCAGCATTCACACTGAATCCCAATACCTATGTGAGGTGTATTCTCAGAGTCTTCCCGATTAACCTAGTCGGTCACACCTTCGGAACTGAAGCAAGCGGCTGCTGTGTGGTTGGGCCCTGGGAGCCATCTCGGTCCCAACCCAATGCACCTTGCCTCCCTAACCATCCATAGCGGGGTATTCCCAGACATGTCATGGCAGCTTCTGCGGGTTTCTGGCTGCCCCACTGTGGGTCCTGATTGCTGTCCATGCGGCCTCTGGAAATTTCTGACAACGTGAAGACACTTGGGGTTACCTCAGGTGGAGCTGTGCATATGCTGAATTGTGCCCCCTGCCACCGCCAAATTCCTGCTGAAGTCCTAACTCCCAGTAGTCAGTGACTGTATTTGGAGCTGGGCTCTTTAAAGAGATAATTAAGGGTGAATGAGGTCATTAGTATAGGACCTAATCCAATGTGACAGGTGTCATTATGAGAAGAAACTTAGGACACAGACATGCAGAGAGGGAAACCACAGGGACAACATAGCCATCTATCTACAAGCCAAAGAAAGCGGCCTCAGGAGAAAGCAATCCCGAGAGGCCTGGATCTCACACTTCTGGCCTCCAGAACTGCGAGAAAGTAAACTCCTATTGTTTAGGCTGCCTGGTCTGTGTACTCTGTTGTGACAGCCCTAAGAAACAAATACAGATGATCTGGTTCATTCCCTGCCTTCTCCTCCTCCCCCTCCACACCCCTCTGCCCCCCACCATGTCTTCAGGAAGAAACAGGACACAAGTCAAGGGTTCAGCACTTTATTCCAGTCTCAGAGCACAGCGGAGGCCACTTGGGAGACAGCCCTGCCCACCAGCCCCCACCAGTGGGAGAGAGAGGCAGGGGCAGGTTAAAAGTATAAACGCAGACTTGACGTGGTTCCAGCTTTATGACTTACAAGCTGTGTGATTTTAGGCAAGAGTCTTAACTCTGAGTCTCGGCTTCCTCATCTGTGAAAGGATTGGAGCCGACCTCACTGGTTGTTGTGAGGATTGAGCAAGGTAACACCTGTGGAAATGTTTACCACAGTGTCTGGAAAATTGTACGTAGTCAGTGAGTGGAAGCCATTATTACTATTATTATTTTTATTATTGGGACCAAGGCATGTTTCTTCATGGTCAGGCAAGCTCCAGTCTCTGTGTATGAGGGGGAGGGGTCTCATATTTCATAAATGTCTTCTATGAGGCCTGTCAGGGAGACAGTCTGAGACGGGTATGGGAGCCCCCTGGTCCCTGGGAATATGAGGTTCAGGCCCCACAGTGAGGATTCTGGGGTCACGGTTCCTACTGTCTCTACCAACCTCATGAAAAGCGCTAGGAGGAGTTTGTGCGAAGTTCTAGTTTTGCACCTGGCCCACTCTCAGTCCTTGGCATTCCCTATGTCCACTCAGAAAGAGTCTTCTTTTTGTCCATTAGTAGCTTTTGCCTTTGGCTAAGGAATTGCCATAGGCTACAGCACTTGGAGTCCATCCTGGCTCTGCCTTGTGCTATAGGGTAGACCTTGGGCTGGTCCCTTCACCTCTCTGAGCCTCACCGATGACACTGAGCTTCAGGGGGCTTTGAGGAGAAGGCAGAGTAGTGAGGGAGGCACCATGGGTAATAAGATGAGGGGTGGGGCTAAAGCAGTCATCACTCCCAAAGTGATCAGGGCAAGAAGAATCTCAGCGGGGGGGGGGGGGGTATGAGAGAGAGAAAGAGAGAGAGAGAGAAGACCCCATATTCCTGGAGAGAGTAGAGACAGGCATCACCACCAGAGGGTACTCTGACCTCTGTCTTCTCTTCCCTGAAAAAAATTTTTTTTTCCCTAAGGCTGCATTTCAAACTGAAGCAAGACATATGTTTTTTTAGTTTTACCTAACCAATTTAATAAACTTTTAAAATAAACTTGTGTGCATCTATTAGTTTATCAGTAATGTAGACATGACACTGTGGGCCCTCCCCAAGGGCGAGCTGGGAAGCAGGGTGCGGGAGGGCAGAGAGGGGAGAAACCGTTGCTTGCTGGCGGCCTGGTTCGGCGACTGCTCAGCCGAGTGCCGAGTGCCGAGTGCAGAAGTGCGGGGCCAGATTTCCCGAGAGAGCAACCGCGGTGGGGTTCCCACCGCCAGCCTCACAGGGATGTTACGAAATGGACAACAGGGAAAGAAAAGCAACTTAAAGGTCAGGAACACGGTCCGCAAGGCCTCTTACCTCCAGGGCACAGCCGTCCACTTGGCCTGTGTGCCATGCCTGAGCCGAGGCCCACAGGGATGACTCTGGGCTGGGAAGGAGGCGGATCCAGCTGTTAAACCATGACCTCAAGAACAGTATTTCCAGGAATCCCCATCTTAGCATCTAAGGGATTCCTGGGAAAACTGGACCGTGAGGACAAGGTGAGAGTGTGCCGTCAGCACCCAGGCCCTGCCATGTCCCCACGCACCAGCTGGGGTTCTCTTCCGCAGCCAGTCCGTCTGCAGAAGCCACGGTGGGCACGCCACGTGCCGCAGGGTGTGGCTCCAGGAGGCGCAGTGACCGGAACTTCAGTGCTCTGGAAACTACGTTCCCTGTAGTCAAAGGCCACGTTGTTGACTAGCAGTCATCCAGCAACCCGGTTCCCCCTTTCCGAGACAGCCATGAGTCCTGTGCATTTCTGAGTCTCCAGCCAGAGTGAGGGTTTTACTCTAAGCCAACTGGGCCAATCTGGTCCCTGGTCTCTGTTTGGCAACATTCTCGATGGGGACCTCCAGCCAGGCACTGAACCTCGGCTTTCCTCAACTGTAAAATGGGATAGTATAGGGCCTACTGGATTAAGTGAGATAAATATAATTTGAGGGGTGGGAGGGTAGGAAGAAGGACATCAGTAGGATTTATGGAAAGTGTCTGGGTCTGTCTTTGCTAAAAGTGACCCAAGATATAAGTAAGGACAACGGCAGAGCAGGATTTATCTTTACCTCCTGGTCCTCTACCCCCAGGTTTCAAAGTCACATGCGGTGGGTAAGAATACAGATCTGAAAGCAGACAGATTAGGTAAGACCCTGACTCAACACAATCAATCTGTGACCTTAGGTGAGTGCCTTAACTGAGCCTCCGTTTTCTCATCTGTAAAATGGGTCAATAACATTGCCCACCCCCCAGGCTTATCGGGAGGTTCCATAAAATTGTGCTTAGCTCAGTGATTTTCCTCTGCTGTTTCTTGCTTGTGCCAGACATTTGTGAGATGCTCGGACTGGTTTAGGCAGCAGCCAGGAGCAAGATCAGGAGCTCCAGGAGTGAAGAGCCCGACTCAAAACCCAGGACGTTTATCTTTAGGACTAAAAGACTTTGTCCAATCCACAAACAATGAATGAGCTTCACCTCTGAACCATCGATAGGCTCTAGTGTTAAGAGGGATTCTGAAGTTGCATTGAGTACGTCAAAGATGGACACCTTGACAGATTAGATAGAGGAGTCCGCTGTGGGCTCAGAAAAAGCAGAGGCAGAGTGCTGGGTCATGGCTACCACTGAGTGCTCCAACACCTCATCTCACAGACGGACAGACTGCGGTGCAGGAGGAGTGAGGATTTGTCCAGAATCACGAAGCCGATGGTAGACCTGAGTCAGAAACTTGCTCAGCACAAGCACGGACGGTAGGAGCCTGGAACATTCCTGTCCTTCCCGGTGCCCTCCGGCACCACCACTTACCGCTTCCGGTGGATGGCTGCAGAACAACTTCTCCCTTCCCGAGCTACAGTGCTTCATCTCAGACTCCCAACTGACCAGAGATGCAGCACTGCACCTCAGGCTGGGAGACAGGGCGCTGGGGCTTGCGGCAGGGTGTCCTGGTGCACCTCCCCCCTCCACCAGCTCCCGCCCTGCTGACAGCTGTGATGACCCCGCCTATGTGCCGGCCCTCATGCCTGGCATCAGAGCCCTCTGGGACCAAGCCTGAACTTTTCTCCTACTTTATTTTATTTCTTTTAAAGAGCTTTATGATAATAAGATCCCTCCCTCCTTTGAAGTATAAAATGAAATGGGTTTTTAATACATTCACAAAGTTGCACCCATTGCCATGATTAATGTTAGGATATTTCATCCCTCCAAATAGAAACCTTACTCTCCCATCCCCATCAGCCCCAGCCCTGGGCAGACCGCGCTCTGTCTCTCTAGAGCTGCCTATTCTAGACATTTCAATAAATGTAGTCTTCCAACAGGTTGACCCCACACCTCCCTTTATGCTCGGTGTGTCCCAGCCAAACAGCACAGTCATGGAATTAGATGTTTTATACCAACAAACATCTGCTGTGGCTCCCTGCCTGGTCACCCTGCTTCTGTTACATCCAGCCCCAGACTTCCCATCCATCCTTCCCTGCCATCCACCCAGAGTGACTTCTCAAAATGCAAATAGGGTCCTATCTCTCCCCTCCTTAAATCCTGAAAGGGCTCCCTCTGACCTCTGGCTAGATTCTGAAACCCTCACCAAGGACTACACCCCACCAACCTCTTCTTCTTGGGTCCCTCCTCCAGGGAGCCCTGCACCCACCACCTCAAGTTCCCAGGTGCTCAGCTGCTCCCCTGCCCACCTCCTCTTCCTGGCTTTAGTGTCTACTCAAATGGCCACTTCTTCCAGGATGTGCTCCCTGACTTTCTCAGACATCAGGATAGCTGCTCATATCCTCAAACATCCTGTGCCCTTTTTCTAACCTTTTACCACAGTAGTTTTATTTAAGACTGCTTATGGACTGCATGTCCTGCCCATGACAAAAGGACCGTGTCAACTGTCCTCACCACTGAAAGCAGGTCCAGGCAGTGTAGACTCCCGAAGCGCTGGCTGAGTGGCTGGATTGTATTCCTTAAGCTCATTCTCTCTAATGTCAGGGATATTTGCATCTGGGTCTGACTGGGCTGGATCTCCAGGTCCCTGAGGCCAGCACCCCACATCTTATTAATTTGGGAGTGACCCCAGGCCCTGCTGAGTCCTTTGCACTTGGTGACAGGCTCAGGGAATGAAGCCCAGTTGGTGAATGACTGAATGGTCATGTAAGTAATTCATTTTCCTGTTTAGACGTGGCTCTGGTGAGAACATCTGAGTGAGCAGGCCAAGTCCCTCCGCTCCTCCTGCCCCCCAACATCTCAGGGCACCCAGGGGCATCCTCCTGCTTTTTGGGATACCCACTGTGGGGGTCTTGGTGCCAGATAACATATATTGTCAGAGATGTCTAAAGGGCTAAGAAGGGCAGGCAACCCTTCCTCAGGGCCGGGAGGGAGCAGGAAAAACACACATCTCATTAAAACTAAAGTGTTTCCGATGCTTCTGGCAGAAATCTGAAATCAGGCCCTTATCTGCAGAGTATTTCTCCCTGCTCTGCCACTTGGGGTAGGTCACTCCCAACAACCCCGAGGGGAAAGCCCTTTCCTGAAGCATTCCCAGTCAAAGAACCACCTACCTTGAGTGTGGAATACTTGTAGGAACTCTTTACAAATTATGTTGGGCTGGGAGGGATTCCAACATCAGGACCACCCTTTGGGGGGGGGGGAAGGGAGGTTCCCGAACAGCCCATTGCCTGTCTAGTCCTCTCTCAGATGCTCCTACCAGCCCTGCGAGAGAAAATGCTCGCCTGACCCGTGGGGAGGTTTCAGTAAAGAGCCAGGAGAGGTTGTTCCAAAAATGTGATCATCTGTTACTAAGAACCAAGCAGGAAGGACAATTTTCCCCAAAGCCCCGGGTGCAGTACGGGGAGTGAATGCTTTTGTGGGGAGTCTGTGGCCTCAGCACTAACTAACTTTGGAAGACAGTGACTCAAGTCTGTCCATTTGCTCTCAGTCCTATCTTCCGGGACGCGGGTGGAGGGAAGGGAAGGGAAGGAGCCTTAGTTGGGTGCCCTCGTGTCTCTGACACTTTTCCAGATCCTGCTTCTCAGCCTCATGCCCAGGGCCTTGCAAGCCACAGCACCAGGGTAAAGTGTAATAACACTGTTTCTTCTTCACGGTCTGTGTTCTTACCATCACCTCCTAATTATGGTCATTGTTATAGTTTTCTATTTACAGTAACTGTTTATATGGAGGTATTAACAAGGACTCACCTGAAATTTTAAAATATTATGATTGTCTGCAGATCTGGCAAAACTTTTTTAAAAAGGGCACCCCAGTGGCTGCAGTCTGGGAAACCATACCTGCCCATAGGTGGTCTCCCGAACAGCTGGTGGGGTTGGCACGGTGATGTTATCGCCTCCACAGCGAGGACCAGGAAGGGGAGGAGACAGTTCCAGGTCACAGCCTTGCTTGAATGGGGTGTGTACGGCGGGGTCCCACTGGGCTCAGAATATTGTCACAGAAATAGCAGCTCTCCTGGGTGTGGAAACAGGAAGTAGGGGCGCAGTCCCGTGCTCCTTTGGGAATAACTCTGACGCAGAGACGGGGTAGAGGCACAGCCTCTGACCAGGGGAGGGGTTTTGCCTCTGTTTCTTCTGTGGCTATAGGCTGTTTAGTTCTGTTCCTTTGTACCTAGAAATATCATCATGGTGCTGACAACGCTAAGAACAGTCATTTATTGGATGTTTTCATTGTGCTAGCTAGTCTGTCCTTGTGCATCCCTAAGGCTCCGTGGGAAGGAAATTTTCCAAGGGTGGGAGATAGGAGCCAAGCTAAGGCTCCTAACTTGGAGCAGCTAGCCTCAGGGCTCTTGTTTCTAACTTTTGTGCTTAATGTCTTATCCCCTGAACCAACCCCTTTGGGTTTGGGACAGGGTTTAACCAGGTCACCTGTTCATTTAGCAAACTGAGTTCATCTCCTACATGCTGAGGGGGAGACAGGACTAAACTTGATGTGAGCCTTGCCCTTGGGCTGAAATGGAAGGAAATGCCCCTAATAAGGCAAATCGGGGACAGAGAACCCAAGAAAGGATTGCCAAGGGTTTAGAGGACAGAGAGATTGCCACCCCTGGGGGAAGCTGGGAGGGCTCCCTGGAGGAGGAGGAGATGGTGCTGCTGGGCTGGGAGGACCTGGCTCTCTGGTCCCTGGAACGATTCTCTTGTGTCTTGTGTACCTGCCCAGCAGGCAGACAGCACTGACTTTGGGCCTCCTTCAGATAAGAACCTCACTGAGGAGGTCGCTAGACTTCCTGTTCCACTTACCCCACAAGAGGCTCCTTCTCATTCTGGGTCCCTAGTCAGGGGACAGGGGGCCACTTGGGAAACTCGAGTTCTGCCACTAACTGGCACAGGCACTTCTCACAGGCTCTTCCCTCTGTGGCTCTGTTTCCCCTTCCATCAAGTAGGCTGTTGCATAGTGACCTCAGGATCTTACCTGGTGCTGGCGGTGGCTGTCTGGGGGGTTGCTCCCAGGGGTCGAACCGTGTTCTCCTCCCTGCTCCCCACTGTCTTCAGGAAATGTCTCTGAGCACGGGGAACCTCTGTCTTCTGTCGGGAAGCTCCGGGGAGGCTGGGAAAGAGAAAATAAACAGTGGCTGTCTGGGTTTTCTCGCCAGGCCTGAGCCAGGAGGCCTGCCGGCTCCTTCCCTTATATGGCTAGGCCGCTCTGGGCCAGGAGCCTCCTCTGCGCTCCCCCACCCTCTGCACCTCTGAAGCCTGGGGCCACTGCTGGTCACCTGGGACCCTGGGGTTAGAGAGGTCAGGGTAGGGCTGAGGGTGGAGGGCGGGACCCAGGACATGTCCCCATAGTCACCTGTACAACCTGGCTTCCTGTGGCCTCTGGGCTGCTCCGGGTTACCCAGGTGGGAGGATTTTACTGGGACAAAGGGTAGACAGGAGAGAATCCACCTGGTCCCAAGTTACCTTCCAAATCACAGGGTGATCCTGGCCAAGCCTTTCCCTCTCCTGGCCTCTGTTTCTCTCTCTGTGTCACATGAGGGTATGGAAAATCCTGATTAATCCTCACACTCAGCCCTGGTAGGTGGGAGCTTTTGTGTCCCTATTTCACAGAAGGGAAAGCAGGCTCTGACAGGCTAACTGGACCACTGCTATTCAGCAACAGGGGAGCACGGCTGGATTTAAACTTGGGGTTGTCTGACTTCAGGGTCTGTGCTCTGAATGGGAGGATGGCTAAAGCTCCTCTTGGTGGTAGTAGTCAACCACTCCCGTGCGTCATACGGAAAGGAATTCTGCGTGTCTGCTCCCCTGGAGGACCAGGGAGGCCCCAGTGCCCAAGGACCAGTCCAGAGGACACTGTTCCATTAAACAATAGAGGCAGAGGTTCTAAGACATTCATCTCGGTGTCTCCAGCACCCTACAGAGGGTCTGGTGCAGACTCAGGGCTCAGGAAAGGGGAGTTGTGGAATCACTGACTAAATGAACCTTAGTAGTTGCATCTGTGCGATGGGCACAACCTCCTAACTCCTAACTCCCAGGCACATTCTGAGGAGTAAATAAAACAATGGATGAGACATCCCTGACTTGCCACCTCTACAGTGGCATTAACTTTCTGTTCACATGTCTCTTCTTCCCTTCAAGTGCCTGCCTGTGTCTCATTCCCAGGCCACTGTCCCCTGAGTTGACCAGCTCTGTTCAGTTGCGGGACCAAGATGAGAGTGGTTCTGCTCAGGGCCCGGACTCCAGCTGCAGTGACCGTGGGAGAGGCTGCAGCGGGGGAGGGCGGGAATGGAGGGGGTTGGGTTGCTGGGAATAGCTCAGAAATGAGCCTCGCACAATAACTAACATCCTGTGTGCTCTTGAGTGAGCCCTGGAACCGCCCTCAGCCCATCCATCATTGTGGCATCCTTTCGGACCCTGGCCCTCTTCCTGAGGCCTAGGGGCAGGTCGAGGGGGCCGAGGGCTGACTGTCAGTGTGGCCGAGAAACCGCAGCTGGCAGCCCTGCAGGCCTGCTCAGTGTCTGAGCGGGACAGTCGCGGGAGGAGGCGCCTGGAGCCCTCTTAATCTAATTTGTTTAGACCCAGTCTCTGAGGCTCATTACTAGCAAGAGAGGGCTGGGCATGTGCGCTGTGCTGGGGTGCACGTTTGCACACACGTGTGGGGTGTGCAGAGATGAACAGGTGTGCTGCGTTATGTAAGCCAGGCCTGGGCCTTGTCACATGTCTCCAGAGTGTCAGCTCCTGGCTTCCTCTGCTCACCTCCAAGTCTTCCTCTACTTTTTCCATTCTTCTTCTTATTATTTTTTTTTTACAGGGACAGAGAGAGTCAGAGAGAGGGATAGACAGACAGGAACGGAGAGAGGTGAGAAGCATCAATCATTAGTTTTTCGTTGCCGTGGCAACACCTTAGTTGTTCATTGATTGCTTTCTCACATGTGCCTTGACCGTGGGCCTTCAGCAGACGGAGCAACCCCTTGCTGGAGCCAGCGACCTTGGGTCCAAGCTGGCGAGCTTTTGCTCAAGCCAGATGGGCCCGCGCTCAAGCTGGCGAGCTAGGGGTCTTGAACCTGGGTCTTCCGCATCCTAGTCTGACGCTCTATCCACTGTGCTACCTACTGCCTGGTCAGGATACTTTTTCCATTCTTATGAGATCTGGTGCCAGAGCTCCCCATCTGCAGCTGGCTGTCCGTGCCATTGTGAGTGAGTTCCTTCCCCTCCCTGGGCCTTGGTTTCTCCACCTGTCAAATGGAGCTGGTATGTCGCCCTGCCTATGCCATGTGTGGGTACTAGAAACTGGCAAGCATGAGAAGAGCAAGGTGAACAGTAGAAACACTGCTTTGGATTCTGGATATTCACAGATTCCAAGCTCTGCGCCCCTGTGCACACCTGACCTCATGGACCCTGTCAAAGCCCCGTGTGCTGGTTCGTCATCACCAGGCTCCCTACCCCAGGTCTACCTGTTTCCAGAGTCCGACCCTGTTTACTCTTTTCCCGGGACGACTGAGATCACTCTCCACGTCCCCCCCAAGCCTGAGACTCTGCTGCACGCCAGCTTTGCATTGCTGGTGGGTAGGGAGCATGGGGCAGGGTGGGTATGTGGCCCCTGGTTGTTTCTTCCTCCTTTGGTCCCCCTTGTTTTCACCTACAACCCAGACCCAGCAGCCCCAAGTGGCTTGTACACCATCAATTAGCAGGCGCCTTTCGCCAACTCTTCCCATTCTGAGGCGTTTCTTGGTCATTCTGAGGGTTGGGATGGGGAGAGCACCCCACAGGTCCGGGGTTACCACAGGTGCTGCCATCAAGGTGGGGTGAGCTGTAGCATGGGGTGGGTGCTGGGGGAGTGGAAGTGGAAAGCACTCACAGTTCTGTTTCCAGGGCCCCTGCTGTCTCCGGGGCACCCTCTCTGGGGTGCTTGCTCCTCCAACGTCAGGGTTGTAGGGGTGGCTCCTGCCAGCCAGTGCTCTTTCCTGAAAGGAACAAAGATGCCCTGTTAGAAGATTCTAGGTAGAGCATCGGCCTGGCGTGTGGAAGCCCCAGGTTTGATTCCAAGCCAGGGCACACAGGAGGAGCGCCCATCTGCTTCTCCACACTTCCCCTTCTCCTTCCTCTCTATCTCTCTCTTCCCCTCCCACAGCCAAGGCTCCATTGGAGCAAAGTTGGCCTGGGTGCTGATGATGGCTCCATGGCCTCCACCTCAGGTGCCAGAATGGCTCCGGCCACTATGGAGCAATGCCCCAGATGGGCAGAGCATCGCCCCCTGTTGGGCATGCCGGGTGGATCCCAGTCGAGTGCATGTGGAAGTCTGTCTGACTGTCTCCCAGCTTCTAACTTCGGAAAAATACAAAAAAAAAAAAAAAAGAAAGAAGATTTTAGGTGGACCCTGGGGCCTTTGCAGGCCATGACTAGGCTGCCATGTCCCGAGGAGTAGAGGATGGATATGGGTTGCTGCTGGGTCCTCAGAAGCCTCAGGTTGACCCTGCTGAAATTTTCCAGATCTCCATAGGCCTGTATCTCAGGACCTAAGCAGCTATTATTTCTGTTTTGCCTGCTTGGCTTTCAAAAGGCATTTTCTGACCAGCTCCAAGCTCCATGAGATGAAGGGGTCTCCCAACTTTGAGTGCATTCAGGCCCATTAGCAAAAGAAACGGTCTGGAAGGAAGTTCCCTAGAGGCCTCTCAGATCCCCCTCCAGCTTTGCACATTGGGAAAGAGCCATCTAGGAGTAGATCAAAACCTGAGGTTAACACAGTGGCCAAGTCCGAAGGGACAACCCTGAGGCCACCTGTGACCACTTCCAGTTGCACAAGGTTTCCCTCCCATGACTCAAGAGACACTCACAACCACCACCGGAGCTAGGAATGCATTCCCGGCTTCCTGAGCTTCAAAGAGGCCCTGCTATGTGCCCAGGGTCATCCGCTGGCGCTGGCGAGTGTGAGAGGCCAGCTTGAACCCAGCACTGCCCATGCTCAGTCCAGCTGTTTCCTGAACTTAAGCGGCCGTCTAGATGACCACCAAGCAAAGCTTACGTCATTATGGTCATTACAAAAGCCCCTGTGCCCTCTCTTGGCCTTGCTCATTTCCAAGAAACACGAGGGGCTGAGACTGGGCCACATCTGCCAGCCAGATGGCACCACAGTGGGAGAGAGCTGATGCTGGGGCTCCGTGCAGGGCCACAAATCCCCCACCCACACTGGTTCTTTCTGGATGGGTTGCCTTGGCCCACAGTGTCCCTTCCTGGGCTCCTGGATGCGTGTGCATGTAGGACAGCTGGCGTTCCCCTTGGGCTCCAGGGGCCTAGAGCTTTCGTCATCTTTGGAAAGAGTAGAAAAGACACAGGCCTTGGAGCTGGGCAGACCCGCACTGGAATCTTGCCCTACCACTCTCTAGCTGTGTGATCCAGAGCTGCTGGCTTCACCTCTCTGAACCTTGGCTCCCACCCTCACAGTTGTTTGTGAAGGTCGAATGTCAAGTGCAAGCACAGTGGCTGGCACATAGTAAGCCCACAGTGAATGGTTGCCAGTTTCACTCTGATCACGAGGGTGGGCGCACAGTGAGGGCCAGGCACGGGAGCAGGAGAAGCAAGAAGGACATGGCAAAGGCCTAAAGTGGCATCCAGAGAAAACATGAAAGCTCGGGTGGGAGTCACCGCGTAGGGCCCTTTCCATGTCCCCTCTGTGTGTGGCTTTATGGATTTCTGTTCCTGGAGTGCCCTCCTGTCCCCTGACATTCCAGCTGAGTTTACCAGCCTCACATGCTCCCCATTTCCTCCCCAGGGAAGGTTGCTGCCTGGGGACTTTGGAGCAAGCCCTGGGAACGCAGTTTGAGGTGGAAATGAGAGAGAGAGGCAGGGAAAAGGGAAGAGAGGGAAAGCAAGGGGCCCAGACCTGTCTGACCTAGAATCCCAAAGCCTGCTTGGAGTAGAGGGGGTAGAGACCAGCATCGCCATGACCCTGACCTTCCAGTGAGAACCAACACTGACTGGAAAAACAGACAAGCGAAACAGCCACTCCCATTAGGCTTACACTGGCACATGCTGGAACCAGGCAATAGCTAACATATTGGGTGTTACAGCTAACCCATTGAGTGCTTTTAATGTGTTCCACACTTGCTAAGTTCTTTATTTTACATCGGTTTTCTCACCTGCTCCTTACAGTCACTTATGAGTGAGGTGCCATGTTTTATCCTCACTTTACAGATGAGTGAACTGAGGATCTCAGAGATGATAGCACTCCCTCACGATCTCACAGCTAGTAAGTGTCAAAATCGGGATTGGCTCTGGGCAGCCCACCATGCATGTTAGACCAGACAGTCCATGACATTATTCTGACAGAGCGACAACCTGAATCAGTATCTCATGGCATTTTGGCAGGTGTGTGTGAGTCTGTATGGAAAGAGGGTTGTGAACAGAGGTGTTTTCATTATCAGTGGAGGCCATGTGGGCCCTGGTAAGCAAAGGACCTTCTCATTTTAATTGTTGTTCTACCTCTTTCCTGCAGTATTTCACCCTTGCATGTCACCTGTGTGCTTAAAAAACAAAACAAAACAAAAACACCATGATCAAGGAGTTAGTTCTCCCTTCTGTCCTGTCCACTCTGCAAAGAACTGAGAGCTCTAGGGTTCCAGTTTGCTGGGACTGAGTGATGCCTTCTGGAAAACACAAATGTTGGTTTCTTTTGGAACGTGTTGGATGGGAAGAGCCGCAGGTTAGGTGCCAGGTCTTCTGGAGATGTGCTGTGTGATTGCAAACAAGTGTCTTCCCCTCTCTGGGCCTCATCATGATAGTGGGGAGAGAACTGGACTCCACTGGGTCTGGAGTTGTCACAGGGTCAGATAAGGGGGAGGTGGTTGGATTCCACCCCCACCCCCCGGTGTTAGTGTCAATGTGAAGGAAGGTGAATGGCCTACATAGATCTGTATGGAAAGAGAGAGTCACGCGGCAGCATGTGTTGAGTCTGGAGCTTTCCCAGCTGCTTCTTGTTCCCTTTGCCTCCATCCCACCCCTACCTATTGCTCAGCCCAAAGCAGCCCCAGGGACCAGGACCAGGTGGATTTTTTTCTTTTTAAGATTCTATTTATTGATTTTACAGAGAGAGAGAGAGAGAGAGAGGGAGATGGGAAGCAAGAAGCATCAACTCATAGTCGCTTCACTTTAGCTGTTCATTGATTGCTTGTGCCTTGACTTGACCAGCCCAAGGTTTCAAACTGACGACCTCAGCGTTCCAGGTCAATGCTCTCTATCCACTATGCCACCACAGGCCAGGCGACCAGGTGGATTTTTTATAGCAGGACTCAAAGTCTCAGAGTTTTAGTGCTGGTTTCATACCCATTGTTCAGATGAGGTGACTGAGGCATGGAGATGAGAAGCAAGGAGCTCAAAGTGATGCAGTCAGTTGAGCCCAGCTGGGACTGACCCCTTCCACTCACTGAGGGATTCTAATGGCTCAGATCCTAACAAAGGGGCCCTGCAGGAAGGAGGGAGAGAGGAAAGCCTTTAAGTTCTTTTGGCTTTGAACATGGAATAATCATGACTTCCTTTTCCAAATATCTTTTGGCCCTTCCTAGAACCAGATGGCGGATGTTTGGAATTTATGTTGTAAATAGTGTTTAAGAAGGGAGTGGGGTGCAGCTATGTTAGTTTCTCCAACCACTCCCTCCCAAAAACAAGGTTCATGGGAGGGAGTTGGGGAGGGGAGCTGACTCTGAGGAGATGTGGGAGAAAGGAGTAGTGAGGGGGAAGAAAGAGAGAGGAGAGGAGAGGGAGAGAGAATGATGGAGTGAGGGTGAACACAAGACAGAGAGGCTGAGAGAGCAAGAGAAAGGGAAGGAAGAGAGGGCAATGGGTGAAGAGGGAGGAAGAGAGAGAGAAGGTGAGATGGGGAGGGGGCTCCATCTTGAGTTTAGGAGCAAACCCTTGAGTTTTCTAAAAATAGCTCAGCCTTTCCCCCAGCAGGGCTGGCAGCAGGGATGAGAGGCATGCTTGCCCATTTATGGTAAGAAAATTCCAGATCCTCAAGGGGAGCTGAGCCTGAGACTAGAGTTCTGGATGAAGCCCAGTCCTAGGGGTCTGGGGTGGGACAGAACTGGGTAAAGGTTGTGACTTGGTGGGATTTCCTGGCCGGGTGGTTCCACCCTTTGTAAAGAAAGGGCTGAATTGGAAATGCTGGAATCCGTGTTGGGGGTAGAAGAGCTCTTAAGGACATCTGGTCTACCCTATCTTTCTGTTTGATGAGAGAAGAAACCGAGTCCCGGAGAGCAGAAAAGATTGTAGGCTTCCCGTGTAGGGGTTTGAGGCACCAAGGTAAATCAGTGCCCAGGATCACATGAGGATGGCTTACGTGCCCATTAGTCTGAAGGGCAGTGTGGTCAGTGGTGAGAGCACTGGTCTGGGCTTCAGGAGACCCAAGGCTCAGCCCCAGTTTGCACATGGTTTGCTGTGTGAACTTGAGCAATCTGCCAAACCTCTCCGGTCTCAAATTCTCTCATGGGTGATCTTAAGGGCCTTCCCAGCTTTTTGCCTCTCTAAGAGAATGGGGAATTCCAAGGCTGAAAAACAAAGCTTGGGCATAGAGGATGACGCTTCCCGGTGGTGGCATGGGGGAAGGGCATCCTTAGGCTGCTGTTTTATTTCTGCACCTGGCCGACTTCCTGTGTTGAGGGGAAAGCTAAGATGGATCAAGATAGGACACTGGAGTAGATCATGGGTGGAATCTCCTGCTGTCCAAGCTGGCTGGGTCCAGCCCCTCACTGGACACACTGAAGTCAGAGGACCTTATGTTCAAGGTCATGTTCAAGATCATGTGGAGAGTTGGGGCAGAGCCAGGAATACAACCAAAGGCTTTCCGTCCCAGACTCGAGCTCTTTCCTCTACAGGAAGCCTCCCATCTGCAGCAGCTGGCAACTTCAGGGATCATCTCTGGCCAGAAATAGGGCCTGGGTAGAACAGCCAGAACTCATGATATGCCTTCATCTTCTGGCTACCTCTTAAAGACAGTTATGCCTTGGTAGGTCACCCACCTCTCCTCTGTCCCCATCCCTTGGCTGCAAGGATCATACCATGGTCTCAGCTCTGGCTAGAAGGCAGGAAAGAGGCAGAAAAGGACACACAGGGCTGGGCAGCCACTCTGGCAGTGTGGTCTTGGGCAAGTCCCTCCCTGTTGTTGGCCTTGGGTTCTGCCTCTATAACACAAGGAGATGGCCTTGAAGATACTCCTCCAGCTTTAACAGCACTGTGACAATATGAGTTTAGGGCTCAACATCAGGAAAGTTTATTAAGCATGCACCAGGTTCATCAGGGTAAATAAGATGGATTTAGCTGTACTCTGTTGCTTTATAGTCTGTGGAGACGAGAACCCAGTGGCCAGGGTTCCTGGTAGCCCTAATTCTGAGACCTTCTTTCAATGCTGAGAACCTGGGCTGACTCTCTGAATCCAGCTTGAACCTAGAGCACAGGTAGCTCGGGTTGTGAGTGTCCAGGAATGCTTGTTGGCCTGATCGATGGTCATGCCCACTCCTCAGGACCCTTCTCAGGCCTGGCTATCCCCTTGACTTTGCCCTTCTCTCCACCCTGTCCCACATAGCTGCCTGGTCCCCACTCCCATCTGCCATACACCGCCATCTCCCCACACTCAGTCTTTTTGTGATGCAGCTCAAAGAGGAGGTTTGCTTTCCTTTTCTAGCCTCCTGTGACACCCCCAAACACTGCTGGGGGAAAGGAGGGACAGGAAAGAAAAGAGGACAAAAATAAAGCATCTTGTTCTAAGCTTCCCTGTGACCCTTCTGGAATTTCCATGTAGACTCTCTGGGGCGTGTGAACAGGGCTCTCAGGGACCTTGGTCCCCTCTGTCTCATTCCTGTTGGGTGGAAGGCCATCGGCTGAATGTTCCCCTGGGACTCAGTCTCACAATCAGGCTCCAGGTCTCCCTAGTGTTCCCTGGGAAGGGCAGAGGCAGCAGCGGGGAGAGGAAGTGGGAGGGACGGGGTCCCTAGAGGCCTCGTGAGCAGCCAGGGCAGAATTGATGTCATGCCTAGCTGGGAATTGGACATCCAGGCAGCAGGGGGCCTTAGCCCCATAAGATTATCCCAAGGCAGCTGGGGCTGCAATGTGAACTTTTGGTGGTGGGAAAAGCCTGAAGCCCAACCTCCTCTAATGTTTGACTTCTCTCTGCAGTCGTATTGCTAAACTTGCATACCTCTGGTGATGAGGAGCTCACTGCTTCACAATCACCTATCTCTTTTTGGATAGACTATTGGAGACTCTTTTCTAATGTTTCGCTGACATCTGCCCCTCTGGGATGTCATGCCTTGTCCTTTGGGGGTACAAAGAACAAGTTCCTGTTGCCCAGAAAGCTCTGCAGATGATGACTGCAGCCCTTGGGCTTCTTCCCCCTCTCAATCCCACCCTAAGCCTTCCTGTTCCATTATTTGACATCTCAGAGTCACCAAAGCCCAAATCCCCGGGTCTCGCTTCTGCACTGGGGCTCTTGGCCTGATGGTGCTTTGGGGAAGGGGACAAACAGCTAAAGAAAAAGACTTTTTCCCAGAGACAGATGCTAAGAAGGACCTCTCCCCCCTTCTGGGGCTTTGGTTTCTGGCTATGCAAGCCACTTCACGACCAGGCCTTCCTCAAACCTCATGGAGTTTCTAGACCGACCCTTGGTTCTCACCAAACGAGCGTGTTTGCTCGTCTCCTGAAAATGTCTTTCCAGCCCGGCCTCCATCGCTTCGAACACCTGGAACAGAGCTCCATCCCACGTGTGCCCCCTGCTACTCTGAACACTGCTACCTCAGGCTTCTTCTCCCCGAGAGTCTGAGCATCCACTGTCAGACATGGGGTGACCTGAGCTGTCCCCTTTTTACTCCAAACCAGGCAGCAGCATAGTCTGAGGAGCCCCGAGGGACAGAGAAACTTACCTGAAGGGACAGTCTTGGCCTGTTTCTTTCTCTTTCTCTCCGTCTTGTCCAGCTAATCTCAGCACATGCTCTCAGACGCCATGGGATTGTAGGGTCACATGCCTGAGGTCTGACAGGCTCCGAGCAGACTGACCAGTGGCCTCTGAGCTTGGCAGTCTAGCCAGGGGTGGTGTCATGGTCACAATGAATGCCATCCGAGGTGGCAGCCTCCCTCTGCACACTTCCCACCCCTGTTTTCCTGAAGGGGGAGGGGAGGGCAGCTGGGGCAGAAGCTAGTGGCAGTGGAGCCGTGTCTCTATGACGCTTGGAGGATCCAGTGCGCTTTCCAGTTTGGAGCTCTTCTGCTTCCTTCAGACCATGGCCTGGGTCAGAAGAGGGTCTCTGGGGAGGGGTCTAGGCTTGTGGTTGGCATAGGCTCTTAGGGAAGAGCCACTGCGAGGCCACCTCTTCCAGCCTTGGCCTAGCTGACTACCCCTTCCTCGAACCTCCCACAGGCTGTGCCGGGCAAGGGGCGACCCTGGATGAGGCCCCAGGGTACCCAGCCGCACCAAGGCCTGCTCATTGGTGAGAAGGATCACTCTGCCAGGGTGCATTTTTGCCCCTGAGCAGACATGGGGTGGGGGTAGGAGGCTCTGTCTATCCCTGTATCATAACAGTGCCTAATCCAGAAAGAAGCAGTAGGCTTCAACGGTCCCTCACCAAATGCCAAAGGTTGGTCTTATTAGGCAGCGTAGAACCAGAGCCAGCTCTTGCTCACACGCTCATTCAGGTGGTGCTAGAGTATAAGCACATGGTTTCTGGAGTCGGCCAGACATGGGTTTGAGCCCCAGCTTGGCCCTTTACTAGCTGTGTGACTTTGGGCAAATGACTAACCTTCTCTGAGCCTCTGGGTTCCCAGAAGGTTAATGATTCTTACCTCAGAGAGTGTTAGGCAAACGGCTGGGCATGTGGGCAGAGTTGATATGTGGCAATTGTTATTTTTTTTATTTTCTTAAAAATTATTTTTATTTATTTATTCATTTTAGAGGAAAGCAGGAGAGAGAGAGAGAGAGAGAGAGAGAGAGAGAGAGAGAGAGAGAGAGAAGGGGGGGAGGAGCAGGAAGCTTCAACTCCCATATATGCCTTGACCGGGCAACCTCAGCATTCCAGGTCGATGCTTTATCCACTGCACCACCACAGGTCAGGCCGCAATTGTTATTTTTTGAGGAACAGTTTATTTCCTCCCCAGGTGGAAAGAAGAACTGGAACCCAGTAGAGCCTTTGCTCCCCTCTGCCCCCAGGAAGCTGCCTTTAGGATTCATATTTTTGCAATTACTTTTTATTGAGAACTTACTATGTATCCATCACTGTTCTGAGGGCTGTATGAATTTTAACTCATTTAATCAGATAGCTCAATACCCTAATGAAACAAATATTCTTATCATGTCCAAGGTCACACAGTTGCTACGAGGCAGATCAGGGATTCAAACCCAGGCAGCATGACCTCCCCCTGGCACCTTTAACAGACAGCTTGCTGCACCTTGGCCTGACTCTAGCAGTCACCTCATGGCCTGGGCACAGAGATTCACCCCACATCTGAAGCCCCTTGGCTCTAGAGTTGGACCCCATTTCCTCACCAGAACAAAAACAGGCCTGAATGAGCTGGTCTCCATGGGCCATGAGAGCGGGTGGTTCATGCTGCCCATTAGGCTTGTTTTGAATTGGAGAAAAGGTTTCTGGTGGTGGAGATTGCCACCAACAAGCCTCTTTTGCAAGAGAGAAGGGGACTGGCTCTCAAAACGTGTGGTGAAGCCCCGTGGGGCCTGTCTAGACAGGCCCTTAGGAGGTGGCAGCCACCCTGGGCTCTTTCCCCTGAATTCCTGCAGATCATCCCGCAGGCGACCTCTGATTGGACCATGGCCACTGCATACTGCTGGGCTGGGGTAGGGCCCATGGGCAGTGCCTAGTGCCACCCCATGGTTTTCAGGGTACTCTGCAACTTGGTACAAACAGGACAATTTCTAGATACGCATGTGGATGGGAGCGTTGCATTTTGTTTCTTCCTTAAATTCTTTGTGTGTGTGTGTGTGTGTGTGTGTGTGTGTATGACAGAGACAGAGAGAGGAACAGATAGGGGCAGACAGACTGGAAGGGAGAGAAGTGAGAAGCACCAATTCTTCATTGTGGCATCTTAGTTGTTCATTGATTGCTTTCTCATATGAGCCTTGACCCGGGGGTGGGGGGGACTACAGCAAACCAAGTGACCCCTTGTTCAAGCCAGCGACCATGGGCTCTAGCTGGTGAGCCTTGCTCAAACCAGATGAGCCTGCGCTCAGGCTGGTGACCTCGGGGTTTTGAACTTGGGTACTTTGTGTCCCAGTCCGCCACTTTATCCACTGTGCCACCGCCTAGTCAGGATGTTTCTTAAATTCTTTATTACACAGATTTGATAGCTACAAAATAGTGTACAACATACATTCTTCAAGAAATCTGATAATTTCAAGTGCTGTACTGCTGGTAGGCATGCAAGTTGGTTTAGCCACTTTGGGAAATAATATAGTGCTCCCCTGTAAAGTTGACAGGCATGTACCCCAGAACCCAGTAACCCCTCTCTAGGTATAAACTCTGGGAAAACTCTGGCTCATGCACCCCAGGAGATATGGACAAAAATGGTCATAATAACAATAATTGGAAAAAGGCTTTATCACAGTTCTTTGCACAACTCCATGGCACTGAACCCAGGAGCAATGTTTAGTTGAAAAATTACAGTTGAGGCGGGCCCAGGCACAGCCCAGGGTTGAGGACGTGAGGGGCCATCTCCCTGGGCTCCTTGGGCCTCACAGAGAGAGTCAGACATAACCCTGGGGGTCTGTGGTGACCCGGGGCCTGGAACTTTCTACTCAGGGCTCTGTGTGTCAGCTCTTCCCCAGAACTGACCAGGCCGGTAAAGGGCTGACTTTGTCCAAAAAGCTATAGTGAAGCTTAGGGGCCAGTGACAAGCAGCCTCCTTTGGGTCCTGGGGCAGCAACAGGGCAGAGGGGCAGCTGTGTTTTTGAAATTAGGAGACTCGGGTTTAAGCTCCAGCGTGGCCACTCTCTGTGGGATTCCCCCTCTCTGCAATCAGATGGGCCATCAGGGGTCAGCTGAGACTGTGTGTTTTGAAGTTGCAGACTGGGTTCGAATTCCCTCTGCTATTTTCTAGTTGTATGACCCAGGGTAAGCTCCGGGGCTTTCCTGTTCTATAAATTGGGGATGATGGAATGATGCTGACTCCTGCCTCGTGGTAATCGTGGGGGGATTAAATAGTAATGCAAGAGACTCAGCCCAGTACCTGGTCCCGGGAATATTCCCCATGCATGTTATGTTCATGAGGTGCATTGGGTTACCCGGATGTTCCAGGCCAGGATGGTCAAGGGGCAGAGCAGGAGGTAGGAGACCCCTGGGGAGAGAGCAGTGGGGCAGCTGAAACACATAACTGTATGTGTACGAGCTGTGTAACCTTAGGCAAGTTGTTTAATCTCTCTGTGTCTCAGTTTCCTCAACTGTACAATAAGTATAAGGATACTAATTGTACCTGCTGTGCAGGGTTGTTGTGAAGATGAGAAGAATTAATTCATGTAAAGGCCTTAGGTAGGGCCTGGACTATCATAACCGCAATCTGCTTTTCCTATCTCTACCACCTTTGGGAGCCCCGGACTGGGCAGAGAGACTGGTTCTTTCCCAGCTCTGCCATCAGCTCTCTGGGGGACCGAGGGCAGGGCTCTCTTTCTGTGGATTCAGCTGCCTCGCTCTGTTTGTGAAGGTCCCAGGATGCTTGACAGCACAGTATTCTCAAAACTCCATGTGCATGGGAATTCCCTAGGGGCCCACAATGCAGATTCTGGGCTCATCTCAGAGTCTCTGTCAGTAGGTGAGTGTGCCGTGGTTTAGACACTTGGTTTAAATCCCATTCTTTGGGACACATGGCCCATGCAGGGTCCTACTGAAGCTCAGAGATGGTAAACGACTTGCCCAGGGTCACTTGTCCAGTAAAGTAAACATGCCAGAACTGGACCCAGGCAGTTGGATTCCAGACTCTTCTTTTGGACCATAATGGCCTTGGGTCTTGTTTGACCGGAAGTGGGGAGGTGAGGGTGCTGGGCAGGCCAAAGCTGGAGGACTGTGTCCGTTCTCGGCCCCAGATGTCGCCAGAGCTTGTTCAGAAGAGCAATGGGGCCCGCTCGTCTCCCAGTCCTGACCTCAGACCTCTGTGCCCTCCCAGCCCTGCCTCCCATGATGCCCATCTCAAGTGTCCTGTCTTCCTCTCTGTCCCCACACCCACTACTTTACTCCCCTGAAGTCCTCTGCTGTTTCTTCTGTCAGTATCCAGAGATTAGCCCCTTGCCTGTCAGAGGCTGCCTGGGGGCCAGGCTCATCCTGGGCCTCAGGGCTGAGGACAGACTCTCGCCTGGCAAGCCTGCACTTAAAGTCCCTTCAACTCCTTTCCATCACTTGAGACTCAACCTTCAACCTTCAAAATCTCCCCCAGGCTACGGGCAACTGCTTGGACTTTAAGCCGGTGGTCAGAGGGCAGACTCATCTCAGGTACTCCTGGGGAAATTGCCCGCACTGGCTGCCCTTGAGGTTTGAATGGGGCTCAGCAGCCACATCCTGTGTGGAGACTGTGTTGTTCAACACTTTCCCGGTACAGATAAGAAACTGCAGAACAGAAAGAATGGGGTGCCTGCCCGAGGCCACAGGGCCGAGCAGTGAGAGGCAGGGCTGGGGCTGGAGCCCAGGCCCCATTCCTCAGCTAGCCGGTCCAGCCCACTTCTGTGGTCCAGCCCACTGCTGTGGCCCAGCCGGTCCCGCCAGCCAGCCTGTCTGCCCAAGCCTGAGCTGATAGGGCTGCCTCTCCAGCTTTGCTTTTTGAAACCATTATTTGAAAGCAGTTTTCCTTGCCAGGAGCCCTAGGCTCTTGGAGCTGTGAACTCAAACCTCATAGAACACAGAAGGAAGCACTGTCTACAGAGAAGCCAGGGAGACAGACCCAGACTCAGTCACAGCGGCAAAGCTCAGACCGGCCAGACATTGGCACTGTCCACTCCCTCTGTTCTCACCCCCCATTTAATCTCAGCCACGAGAAGTGCTCAAAGCCAACAGGACCACCGATTCTGCACATCTGGTCAGGGCAGAAAGGGTGCTTAGAGATCATCAAGTCCAGCCCATGGACGGATGGGGAAACCAAGGCCCAGGAAGGCAGAAAGCACAGAATGGGTCAGCAGGAAAACAATGGCCAGCCCCTCGACACAGTGCCCTCCTGGGGAGAATGCCACGAGGACCCCCCATGTGCACAACCCACACCTGCCACTGGCTCTTACCTCTCCTGTGTCTGGTCCAAGTGTGTCTCCTTGAGGTCCAGAGATGGGGGCCAGACCATTTGGGGGGACCTTTGGGGATGTCATCACTTCTCAACTAACTTGACTGGGAGTCTGGCAGCCCTCATTGCCACAGGGGCATTTTTACTCGCTGCTCCCTGGCCACGGAGGCCCCTCTGCCTTTCACCTTATATGAGCTGAAGAGGCAAGCCCAGTGTTGGGGTGAGGCGGGTGCTAAGTCCTCCCAGGGCCCCCCATTGGCCCAGGCGCCCATCATGTGACCACCTCGCCTTGACCTGCCCCTGGTGCTGAATGTTGCTTTTACCCCCTAAGGAAGGAGTGGTTGACAATTTTCATATTTCTTCTAAATTTGGAGATTTCAGACAATGCTGGGAGGCTTGGCTCCAGCTGCCAGAGGCCCATGTGGAAGTCATTAAGCCCAAGAAGGGGGGCCGGGGAGAGAGGGAGGCAGGGAGAGGAGGAGGAGAAGGAGAAGGAGGAGGAGGAGGAAGGGGGTAGGGGACCGAGTGCTAAGGGTTGCCAGTTGTCAGCCTGGGAACATGAGCGAATCCCTGGGAGTAAGCTGTGTGTGAGAATTTCCTTCCTCTCCTCGGGCCCCCGTGTCCCAGGACTAGATTGGGAGCTCTGAGATTTCCTGGGAACCTTTAGTCAAGAAGACACCAGTCTTGGCTCCTGGGACTTAGGGGGTAGCAATAATGGCAAGGGACAGGAGACCATGAGGAAGTAAATCTTCTCTACAGAAAGTGGGGACCCTGGAAGATCAACCCCACTTTTGTGCAAAGGAGGCCAGGGGACCCAGAAGGGACAGACCTGCCCCGGGTGTAGAGGAAGCTGCCACAGGACAGGAGTTTGAGGCCAGAGACACCCACTGGTACTTTTCCCTGCAGTCCTAGTTGTAAGAGGTGCCCATCTCTTGCCAAACTCCCCCTTGCTCATGCTTCAACCCCATTGGCCTCTTTCCTACAGATACCTTAGTATTTTTCATGCCTCAAGGCCTTTGCATTTGCAGTTCTTGCTGCCAAAAGTGCCTTTTCCCCAGGACTTCTCGTACCTGGCTCCTCCTGCTCCGGGTCTCAGCTCAAAAGTCACCTCTTGCTGAGGCCAGGCCACCGTATTATTCCCTCCACTGCCTGTGCTTGTTGTCCTGCAGGACTGCCACACGCTGCCTTATTTGACATATCTACTGGTTTAGTTGCTCACTGTCTAGCTCTTCCAGGAAAGTGTGACTCTCCTGAACAGGGTCCGTGTCCCCAGGCCTCCCACAGTGCTGATGGAGAATGGCCAGAAAGACCGTGTTTGTCCAGGGGCAGCCACCAGCACTGAAGCAGCCGCTCTGAGGCTGGAGCAGGGCTCCTCCCTGTGGCCAGCCGTGCCCTGCGCCAGGGCTGCTGCCCCATCCCTGCCCTTGGTTGCTCAGAGCTCCCTTTCTGTGGCCAGGCAGGATGGAACTTAGCTACCTACCTCCATTCACAGTCTAATTCACAGTTCCCTGACTCCTGGCTGCCCCCTCCCACTCTTTCCCAGGCCAAGATTCCCTACGGCCTTGTGCCACCCTGTGTGGGGCCCGTGGCTGGCCCCGAGGGGTGTGGGATGGCCAACCAGACACAGTTCTTGACCTCACAAGGCTCCCTATTCAGCAGGAACCTCTTTACCTCCTCTTGGTTACCCGCGAGGAAATAACTCTCTTGACGTGGGAGGCCTGTGCACTTGTTATTGCCCCTCCTGCTTCCCAGCTCTGAGGTCTGGCCCAGGTATTTAACTGTTGCTCTGAGCCTCATCTTTCTCTTCTGTGACATGGGCTAATAAGGTGTGCCTTGCTGTGTTGCCATGAAGGTCAAGGGAGGCGGCCCCTGCTATCCTGGGAATGGGTCAGGCATGGGCTCTGTGACTGCCCACAGGGTGGAGGGGGCCTTGGGAAGGTTACCTACCATCTGTGAACTTCACTTTCCCCTTCTGTAGAATGGATTGAGAAATACCACCCACCTTCCAGGGTTGCCACGAAGAGGAAGTGAGACCGTGCTTATGAAGGGGCTAGCCCTGGGCCAGCTTCAGAGCAAGTGCTCGGTGAGTGTTAGATGTTATTAAATGTTATGATGCCGAAGCTGACACACAGCAGACTCGCCATGTGTGTCATCCCCTTCCTTCCTGAACCAAGAAGACAGATTCCATTCATGACCCTCCTGGGATGTATGATAATGGACAGGGAAGACCTGTAACGCCCACTGCCCACCCACGCTCCAGGTTAATGCTCCAAGCATCACCCACAGATCCCAGGGTAGAGATAAAGCCAGCCCAAAAGAACCATCAAAATTATGGAACGTTCACTCATTCACTCTGGAGACTGTGAAATTTAATTTATGCTTCTGCTATGTCTGCTACTGTATAAGCAACAGAAATTCTTCATCGAGAAAGAAAAGAAAAAGAGAAAAATGACCAGTCTAAGTTGCGTTGAGAGCCACCATGTCAAGGCTCCAAACTCTGACTAAGCATCAATGGGCTCAGTTATTGGAAAGTTCATTATCAGAGGTCAGGACAGCGAACTGAAGTGACCCAGAGACGGGTCCTAGGACATCCTAGGAGAGGAGGGGTCGCCACACCAAAAAAGCTCAAAAGGCTAACTAGATGGCAGCCCCTTGTGACTCAGTCTCCATAAATCTGTCTCAAACATTTTGAAGCTGTTTTTATTTCCTCCCATACCCTCTCTTGGGAGTTATGAGTGCTTTAGGCTTATTAATCACTGTGTGAAGTGGCTTTTCTTTTTAGACTGTGGCAAACAGCCTTGAAATCCCTTCACTCCCAGAGGAAACAGGTCATTGATACTCTTCGTATGTGTGGGTAAGGCGTCTTGGGAGGTGAAGGGATGGCTCTTATTAGGAGTTGGGTATGAGAGCATGTTTGGTGAATTCTCTGTCTTCAGAGGGTTTGTGTAGTTAGGGGCAAGGGGAACCCCAATCAGGAGGGTGAGGGGCCTGAGGAACAGGGGACTCATGGGTCCTGGGACAGATGCCCCACTTCTACAGGTGATCAAGGAAGAAGTTGAGTTGGAATGATTGGAACCTTTAAGAAGATGGAGTTCAGATCTATGTGAGAAGGACTTTGAGGGTGGTAAACACGTGATACAATATACCGATGTTATATTATAGAATTATACACCTGCCTGACCAGGTGGTGGCACAGTGGATAGAGCATCGGACTGGGATGCAGAGGACCCAGGTTCAAGACCCTGAGGTAGCCAGTTTGAGCTCAGGCTCATCTGGCTTGAGCAAAAAGCTCACCAGCTTGGACCCAAGGTCGCTGGCTCGAGCAAGGGGTTACTCGGTCTGCTGAAGGCCACGGTCAAAGCACATAATGAACAACTAAGGTGTCACAATGAAAAACTGATGACTGATGCTTCTCATCTCTCCGTTCCTATCTGTCTGTCCCTATCTATCCCTCTCTCTGACTCTCTCTCTGTTCCTGTAAAAAAAAAAAAAAAAAGGAATTATACACCTGAAACTTACATAATGTTATTAACCAGTTATCCTAATATATATTTTATTTAGTTAAATTAAAAAAAGAAATTTGTAGCTCTTAAAAATAAGGGACTTTGTAAGTCAGTGGAGCTACCTAAGAATGAAATTGGCTAAGTTGTCTTTCTTTCTTTTTCTAAAATTTATTGATTTTAGAGAGAGAATAAGGGAGAGAGAGAAAGAGACTAAAACACTGATCTGTTTCTGAATGTGCCCTGACTGGGGATCAAAACAGCAACCTTCGTGTATGGGGGGATGCTCTAACTGACCGAGCTGTCCAGCCAGGGCTAATGGGCTGTCTTGACAAAGCTGTGAGCTCTCTGTTACGAGAAGAAGGCAGGCAGAGGCTGAAGGACAACTGGCAAGTCCCTTCTAGTGCTGAGGTCCTATGAACTTTATCTCACACCTCATGGTCTCACCCTCAACCTGTGCCTAACCCCCAGCCCTCACTTCACATTGATTTGACCCAAAACGCATAGCTCAGAGGTGAAGTATCTAGGATAGACAGAAACAGAAAGACAGAAAAATAGAATGATGGTATCAGGAGCTGGGGGGGGGGGAGTTACTCTTGAATGGGAATAGAGTTCCTATTTGGGAGATGAAAAAGTTCTGGAAGCGGATAGTGATGATGGGTACGCAACACCGTGAATGTACTTAATATCGATTACTTGGACACTTAAAAATGGTTAAAATGGTCAATTTTGTGTTAGGTGTCTTTTGTCATGATTTAAAAAAACTGATGTGCCTGTGTGTGGGGTAAGTGTGGATGTAGCCAGGTGCCCTGCTGGAAGTTGACTTTGACCCTCAGTCTACAGCACAAACAGACCAAGATGGACAGCACCAGGAAGGCCTGAGGGCGTGTCTCTGGGAAAGGCAGGGAGGGCAGGAGTCCACCGGTGAAGAACAAAACAAACCCCTGCTGACCACTGGGGAAGAATGGCTGTTGGGGAGGTCACAATGGTATGCACAGACAGTCCAAACCTCTGTGATCCCCTGGCATTCAAATGCTGATAGGGAGTGGGGCAGCTTGCCTTAAAGGACCTTGGGTGGTTGCCTTGGAGCCCTTCCCTGGTCAAGGGAGACCATTAGCTTCCACCTCTGCGGCTGCTCTGGGAATCGTGGACTTGACCCACAACTTGGGGTATGACTCACCAAAACCAGCTTCTGCTCAGACACTCCCATCCTCCCACAGTCAGCACATCGACACAACACCGGGGTGCCAGATCGGAGTGGACCACAATCAGCGCATTGACACATCAGGCACCAGATGGGAGTGAACACGGCCCCCATCCAAGACCCTTGCATGCATGCGTAAGAAGGGGACCAGAGCCTTGGAGAAAGTGGCTGCGCTGCATGTCTGACTTCCTGCTGTTACCAGCGCCTGGGTTTTGAACATTTGAACTCTTGGGACCAAGTGGGCCACATTAGTGGAAACCTGAACAGTGCAAAGACCACCTGAGTAACAAGTGTGTGCGCGTGTGATGGCACATGTGTGTGGAATGCAGTTAGATATTTGAAAGAAGGCGGAAATGTATGATTCTGGCTTACTTCATTACTGTTTTCTGCATTTGATATTTTCCTAATCTATATATGAGCATTTGTTGGTTTCACTATCAGAGAAAAAAAGATGATCACATTTAAAAAAGGTGTACGACAGGCCTCTGATAATGACTTAACTTTGTGTTAGAATTTGTGTATGCCAAGCATGCGAAACTGAAAATTTAACACGGTGCTAAATAAACGTTTGGCAGAGTGGGAATAGTCGAGGTTCAGTCCTAAAATTGTTATTTTAAGCAGAAAGGGATTTATGACAGGGAATCAGGTGCTTACACAATTGTTGGGAGGGCTGGAGAGGCTCCAGGAAAGGCCTTGGATGTGACTGGGTTTACCACACCTCTGAGTTGCCACTCTAGGGCTGTTGTCACCTCTGCTGCCCTCGGAAGTCCTGGAATAAAAAAGGGCCGCTTCATTGTTGACTTTGAGAATACATGCTGTGCTGAGCGCAGGGGTCAGGCGGCCACCCTCGCCTCTGCCACAACTGCCCTTTGACACCCACAAGCCAGCGATGGCTCTATATTTGTTTCTTAGGGCTGCCGTGCCAAAGTACCACAGACTTCGTGACTTAAACAACAGCAATGTATTGTCTGCTGGCTCTGGAAGCTAGAAGTCCAAGATCAAGGTGTGGCAGGATTGGTTCCTTCCGAGGGCTAGAAGGGGGAACTTGTTCCAGGACTCTCTAGAAGATTCTGGGGGGTTGCTGGCAGTCTTTGGCATTCCTTGGCTTGTAGACACGTCAGCTGGCTGCCTGCCTTTACATTCACATGGTGTTCTCCCTGTGTGTCTGTCTCCAAATTTCCCCCTTTTATAGGGACACCAGTCATACTGGGTTAAGGTCTACCCTACCTTCAGTATGACTTCATCTTAACTAATCACAGCTGCCACAGCCCTATATCCAAATAAGGTCAAATTCTGACATGTTGGGGGTTATAACTGCAACATATGAATTTGGGGGGATACAATAGCCCCTACACGAGTAAGGAAACACAGCCATAAAGAAACCCACATGGCCTGACCTGTAGTGGCGCAGTGGATAAAGCGTTGACCTGGGAACACTGAGGTCGCCAGTTCAAAACCCTGCACTGGTCTGGTCAAGGCACATATGGGAGTTGATGCTTCCAGCTCCTCCCCCCTTTCTCTCTCTCTCTCTCTCTCTCTCTCTCTCTCTCTCTCTCACTCTGTGTATCCTCTCTAAAATGAATAAATAAATAAAAAGAAAAGAATTAAATTTAAAGAAACCCACGTGGTGGTGTTTGATGTCAGCTACCATGAAAACGCAGAGATAGGACCTTCAGCCTGAACCCTAGGAATTCTGGGAAGTGTTCTAGCTCATTTGACTCTGCAGTAATAAAGGCATTCTAAGAGTGGGTTGTGCTGATAATGACTGCTATTGCAGGGGGCTCAATTTGACTGAGTACCCAAGAACAATGTGATTGCTATTTCACCTGCTTGCTGTATGACAAATTCATAGTCACTGCTTAAGAACGAAGGGTTATGGTAACAGAGAGAGTTCTTGGAGACAATTAGGAAAATGACTTTAACATCCCCTTTAGGCCTTGGCTTAAGTTCTGCTTGTCCATCTTTCTCTCTGCTGCTGAGGCCCCCTCCTTCCCTCCCTGTTCCCACCCCACTCACGTCTTCCCATCTGACACTGTTCAGCAAGCTCTTCGGACAGCGGGCTGACTCCAAGCCTTCATAAACCACCCAGGACTGTTAAACAAATCCTATAATTAGAAGCCAGGTTTCCTAAACGAAGTGAAAAATGTAACGCTAGCCTCTTGTTTGTTCACTGGATGCTCAACGCATGTCCCGTGACCCAGAGGAGCTGTGACTTTGGGTTTCCAAGAAGCCTTAATAAGGAGATGTTTATAAAGTTCTTAACTTTACAACTTCGCTGGAATACACCCTGTGAAACAAGGACAGGCCATACTTCCAAAGAGAGACCCCTACCCCATCCCTGCCTACCCTGTGCCAAAGGTGAAGAATGTTGTCCCCTTGGCCCTCGCCAGTTAGCTCAGTCGGTTAGAGTGTCATCCCAAAATGCCATGGTTGCAGGTTCGATCCCCAGTCAACGTGCATACAGGAGGCCACTCATGAGTGCACAACTAAGTGGAACAACATATAAATGCTTCTCTCTCTTCCTCTCTCTGTCTCTCTAAAAAAGTCAATGAATTAAAAAAAAAAAAAAGGAATCTTGTCCCCTTATGGGGAGTGTGGAAAGCCCCAAGACTGGGATGAAAAGAAGTAATTTCTGGCCCCAAATCTGACTCTGAATCACTGTGGGACATTATATCAGTCTCCTTCCCTCTCTGGACTTTCTTTTTACAATTCTGTAAAGTCCTATTGCCGGTTTTCCTGTCTGGAGAAGAAAAGCGATGATGAGACCTGCTTGTTCTAAAAGGCCCTTCAAACTCTGACGTTCTGCAGTGAGTCTGAGTCTCCCTGCCTCTGGGTTTGTTTGTAGCGAGGATCTTTCTCCAAATCTTACCTCCCAGAACAGGGCTTGGTAATGAAACTCGAACTGGGTCAATCTCGTTTGGGGTTGGCAAAACATGTAGATGTACCTTTACCTCCCTTGGCTTTGAACTCCTAAGGGCCTCTGTCATGAGATAAAATGCATAAAAAATAAAAATGACTGGGGGTGGGGGTGGGGTGGAAGAACCCTTTCACTCTTCAAAGGAATTCAAACTGTTTGACATGAGGGCCAAGGAAAAGAACCAGGGTTGTGCTGTCTGGAGATGGTAGCCACTGTTAAGTTAACTTTGTATTTTAACATCATGTTAACATCATAATCGCTGACATTTATGGAGTTCTTTCTATGAACCAGACTCCATGGAAGGCTCACATTTGTCCCCTCAGTTAACCTCATAATAAATCTGGGAGGTAGGTATTTTCTCATCATCTGCATTGTACAGATAAGAAAATGACAGTTAAAAGAGAAGAAAGAACTTGCCCAAAGGAAATGAGTGGTTGGAACAGAGACTCTGGAACTCATTCTTGATGTCTGTAAATCTGTTGCCTGCAAACCTTTGATCTACTTTGTGACAGTGAATGTCATAATGATGATCCCATCATTCTGTGTCCCTGAGTGTTTCTGACGAACATACCATGTCCTGGTAGCCAGCTTGTGAGAAAGACACCTTCCCTGTGCTAAGCCTCCAAGATCTGGGGGCTGTTTGTTACTGCAGCAACATATGGCCCCTCCTGACTGATAAACCTTATCATAGGTCAGAGGGAACAGCTTTGTTCTGTGTATTCTCAAAGAGAAAATTTGTCACCAGCAGATGGAAGAAACAAGGAAGTAGACCTTTAAAATAAATAGAGACTAATAAGGGACTCAGGAACATTGAGTAGTAATATCATTGAGAAGCTAGCCAAATGACCGGTAAGCTCTCATTGAACCTGAAACTCTAAGACATGGCGTTAAAAATGAGAAGATTTGGAAGTGATTCTGAAAGGAGGAGGTCAGAGCTAGCTCTGTAATTGAGATAATGGGATAGAATGCAAAGGAATCTCGACGTGGAAGACAAAAATTATAGACATGGCTGTGTGATCACCAGATTGAAGAGCCAAATCACCCCAGCTTTTCCAAGCACACACAACTGGAGAGGGGGACACGGGGTCATCCCGACCCTGTATTCTCTCCACAGCTGACTCAGAAAAACATGTCCCTCCTGCCCCCGGGCACCGAGCCCTCTTGGCAGACACATTTCCCTTCAAAGTAGGTTTGTCCTTAGAACATAGCTAGGCCGTGTTGGAAATTGTTTGGATGACCTTCGGCACTTTGTGTACTCTACCTAATGACAGGCAGAGATGCCCACCTGTAGTTACTACCTACCTCCAATGCTCACTTCCTAAGCTGGGGTGAAGATTAGGGTGGGTGGTCAGATGTGGCCTCAGGAGCCCAGGCTTTCATCCTAAGCTCTGACCCTTCTTTTGTGCTGTATAATCATGGACAGTTTATTTCCTTCCCTGGGCCTCAATTTCCCCTTTTGTAAAAACCTTCATATTCACACGGCATTGATACAAGGGGCAAACAAAGTCACAGATATGAAAGTGCTTTGTAAACTGTAGAGTGCTATCCACACGCCAAGGGTATCACTGTTATCATCAGGGTGGTGATAGGCAGCATCAGCCTAGGTCTTCGGGCTGGGCCAGCTCTGTCTCCCAGGGCCAGAAACCTTGAAACTCTATTCTAATATTAGAACACTTATGGCGGCTTCTTTCCTGGGAACCAGACTTTGGAAATGGTCAGATTCTACTTGAGCCATTTCTTCCGCTTTCCTCACAAATACAATATTTATGAGAACCGACCTTCCAATGGGAATTTGGCAAGATTTCACATTCTGGAGACATTGTACCTTCCTCCACATGCCCTGAGGGCGGAGGTCATCGGCTTCCCAGGAGATCCGGCAGTTCCCAGGGATGCAGGAGGTATAGGAGACTGAGAGGAGAGGGGCCCAGCAAGAGCCCCTATACTGTAGGCTGGTCCTAAAGTATCAATATTGTGATATCTGCCATCCTCTATAGGAGCATCAGCTCAGGGACTGTTTTAGCTGTTCCCTGATATATGCCCACAGTAGATGCTCAATATATATTTGTCAGATGAAGTGAAGGAACCTGCCTCAAGAACTTTCAAGGGTCCTCAGTGGCCACACCTTGAAATTTACAGTTTCCTAGGCAACACACTTAAATCACCACCTAAGACAGCTTCTCAAGATCATCTTTCAATAGGCTCAAGCACAGGTTCTGGGATGCACTGTAGCTCTAAGAGCCTGTAGGTTTGTGAGGCTGTTTTCTGGGGGGCAGAGGACAGGGGACAGGATGGGGATGGAGGCCTTGCCAGTGGCCATCAAGGCTCCTTGCTGAAGTGTGATGTGATGTATCTGGAGTCGCTAACTGTCCCCCAAGTGGTGGGTAGTGAGTAGTTCTCAGGGTTTCCCTGGTCCCTCAGGAAGCCCTGCCCTGGTCACCGGTCCCCGAGGTTGCCTGCAAGACTCTTCGGAACTATAACAAAACAAAGCACATAGAGACGAGACCCCGAATTTGCACTCACACAGATATGCACTGAGGCAAGTGCAGTAAAAGCAGCTCGATCTGAGGCCGTGGCAGAGACCAATACGCCAGGCAGCCTTTGATAAGTACCGTCCATTTTTAGCTTTGGTCCAGAGAACAGGCCTTTAAACTCAAGCTGCAACGGAAGTCCCCTCTCCCCTCCCAGGACTCCTCTCCTATAAACAGCCAGAAGACATCAATCCCCTTCTCCCATCCTCCACAGCCCAGGCTTCTTCCTCCACCAGGGTCTACACTCTGGAGGGCTGAAGGGAACTTTTCTCATGCTGTACCCAATTCCTGCTTCCGCTGGAGAGTGAAGCCTCCCACCTAAAATAGACACAGACCTACCCTGTAAGAGGAGGGGCTGACAGTTCTGGGGGGAGAGCCAGAACTCTGGATCTTGTAAGTCCAGACGTCCTATAAACTCTGACCAGAGTATAAACATCCCCTGGGACTGAGGGGAGGATGTGCCGGTGGGCAGGGGGTCTGGCGCCTCTGTCTGCCCTGGGGACAGGCTGTTTGTTCCATGTCCCTCATGGGCCCTCTTGGGCTCCTTGCCTCAGGTCTGGGCAAGTCAAGGCAGGCAGGCCAGCCCCCTATGGGGGGGGGGTCTGAAGTCTTGGACATAAGACTTTAACCTCTCAGGGCTGGAAGGGAAGTATTTATTAAAGCTCAACAGGTCCAACCCTTTCTTCTTGAAGTTCTCTCATAGCATCCCCAGCTGGTGTCCTCTGCTGCAGCACCTAGGCTGATGGGAGCTCACTCTTTCCCAGAACAATGTATTCTATTATGGGAGTTGGCAGTTACAAAGTTCTCTCATAGCATGCCATAGCTGGTGTCCTCTGCTGCAGCACCTGGGCTGATGGGAGCTCACTCTTTCCCAGAACAATGTATCCGTTTATCAGGAGTTGGCAGTTACAAAGTTCTAGAAAAGTGCTGACTAGAATTGTTCTGTGCGACCTGATTGAGCAGAGGTAAAAACAATGAAATAACAGCTCGGCCATTCATTGAGCACCTCTCTGGGTCAGGCACTCATCTTGCTAACTCCTTCCTTTTGAGGAATACACATGGGCTCAGAGAGGTTTGGTTGCTTTCCCAAGGTAACCCAGCTTCAGAATTTGTGCTTTAAATCTTAGCCCATACTGGGTCTCCGCAATCAGAAACAAAAACTAGCACACATCTGCAAAACACCATACGATAAACAGGCATACACAAAACCGACCAAGTTACGATAAAAACAGCCCAAACTTGCCAAATACTAACTACCAGTTGCGTGCCAGACAAATGATAATATTTATGATAAATCCATTTTAGCAAGCCTATGAGAAAACTGAAGCTCACTGAGGTTAGAAAAAGTGGACATGGTCACATAAGAAGGGGCAGAACAGTGTCTAGCCACCGTTTCTGAAGTCCGCAGTCTCTCACTGCACCAGGTTGCATCATGGGACAGAGAAGAAGGGCAGTGAACTTTAGCATCATGGGGAAAACTTATATAATTATAATGATCATTTTCAACAATGAGAGCTTTAAAATGTGGGGTATGCGCCCTCAGAGAGAAATGACCTCTTTATACTGGAGGTGTGCGGCAAAGGTGCTTTAGAAAGGGTTCCTACTCTGATTCCTACACAGGATATCCCCCAGCTCTGAGGTTCTGTGAGTGGTGAGCACTAACAAGAGACTAGGTACAGGGCAAAGTCAATATGCATCCCAGAAACAAACACGGTGTTTTCAAGGCTGGATGCTGGGCAGAAGGGAGGACTTGGCCGCCCAGTCCCAGAGCACAAACCCACTGCACAGAATCCTACCCCCAACTCACACTTCCTTGGTTTCCCCCAGTGGGGGAGGAGGCATTGGCACCGAGCCTGGGCAGATGGGCATGGGGATGTGGCGGCCCCTCTGCCCATCCCAGGGGCCGCCCATTCACCAAAGTCTTTCCCTTTTTTGAGAACTGGGAGCTTGCTGGCTGGGTCTGTTCCCACCAACAGTGTTCCCGTCCAGGGAGCTTAAAATAGTGCCTCTTGGCTGGGGCTCTGGAGTGAGCAGTGAGGCAGGCATTTGTGCAAATATGGGCCTAGGAGAAAGACTCCTACCCAGGAGGGTGGAGGGTGGGGTGGGCAGCATGGCAGGAGAGCCAAGACCTCCTGCGGAGGATGCGCCCTCCTGGCCACAGTCCCCCTCCATCTTGCAGCAGAGGCGCCGGCCAGTCTCCTTCTGCCTCCCCAGCCTTATTGGGGCCACTTGGACGGGTCTTTAGACTGAATCCCACACGTCCCCCCGACCTGGCCGAGATTTCACGGTGGGCCCACTGGGAAGAGGGGCCTCTACATTCTTTTGCTGGCTCTATCCTCATCCCCACCGAACGGTGCCCTTCCTACCTAGGAACACTCCAGAAATATTGCTGAAGGCCCAACTCAAAACCTGTTTATCAATCACAGTGACAGTTGCAACTACCATTCACTGAGTGCTTTCTTCTGTCAGGCTCTTGCCTAAATGCTTTAACACACAGTATTCCAGTTGATGCTCACATCAACCCATCGAGAGCCAAGTTATTATCTCCACTGTGCAGAGGAAACTAAGGCTCAGAGAAGTCAAGTATCTTCCCCAAGGTCACACAGTTGTAAACTGGTAGAGGCTCTGGAGTCTGAACCTGTAGCCCTTGGGCTGCACCTCTTCCTCCCAGGGTCCCTGCAGCTCTGGCCTCCCATTCTCCACTCCAGCGTTGTCACCTTGTATGATAGCCCGCCAGTTTGCCAGTTTGATCTGATGCCTGAGATCGTGAATGGTTACAATGTGTCAAGAACATTGCTGAGTGCCATGCCTACATCCAAGGAGTTGTCAGATCCACTGGAGGTCTCTTGTTTGAGCGTGGGCTCGGGGTCGTCCCCAATATCCAGGGTGCAGTTTGTTTGAGAATATCAGGGTAAGTCTGAGACAAGCATAGACTCCCCGCTCGATGGCCAGGTGATCAGCCGAACATTCTCACTCCTGTCCTGGTTGCAATGCTCCTCTCCTTGTCTTACCATAGGGAACAGCACGTGCATTAACCAGGTGAACGTGGTTTGAATCCTCTTTGACATTGGCTCCCTGAGCTTCAGTTACCCCACGCTATTACGGGATAAAATTAGGACCTAACCTCAGTGAAACATTGCGCGTGGAGGGCTCAGCGCAATGTCTGCCAGTCAGTAAGTAGATATTAAGCAACAGCTATTACTGATACTACTTGTTATTTTCTGGAAATTACGGTGTCCAAGTGCCCAATGCCGAGACCCTAGCATAGAGAAAGTGCGCGTAGTGAAGGGAATCCATCACACAGCGGAGGCCGACCACTCCCCCTGCCCATCTCTCATCTTGCCGTCCCCCATCTCTGATCCACTGTGTACCATTCCCACTCTGATAAGGAAGGTGTCTCGGGCACTGGTCCTTGTTAACAATAGGGTCATTTAGGCAGCCAGGGGCGGGCACGGGGCCTGGAATCCTCATTTTCAGCCCCAGGGCCCATTCCAGAGAAAAAAAGCAGCCGTTGTGGAAGTTCATCAGGGTTGCTTGACTCTTCAGGGATGTTGGGGTGGCGCCACCTGGTGGTGAGAGCAGCTCTGCTCCTGGTCAGGCCTGAGAACAGGGTTCTGGTGGCTAAGTGGCACCACCATCTGTCGCGGCTCTCCAGCCCATCCGCCCCTTCCCTCATTCATATGTACCAACCACCTCCTGTGCGTAAATACTTAAGGACCCCAACTTTGCTGTGGGACAGCAAAAGTTACCTGAAGTCCAAGTCACTATGCATCCCTTTCAAGCCTGGTTCTGACCTGTGCTGTTGGGTGCCACTGTGGTCTGCCAGAATTCATGCTAAGCATATCCTTATAGGGAGAGAGTGGTTTCTAGAAACCAAGACTAGAGAAAGGTGCCTCCTTCCTGGCCTCAGCCAAGGATCGGAAACCCAATGATGGTCACTGGGCCCACCCTTGATTCTCTGCAGCACCTGCCTGGGTACCCTACGGATCCCTCTCTCCATTCAGAGAGGTCTGCGGACCCCAAAAGGACTGGCCAAGCTTCTGAGCTCCCTCCTGACCAGCACAGAGGCCCCACTGGGCCCAGAGCTGCATGTATGAAATTTTGGGGAGAGTAGTTAAGAATTAGGAGACTGATATGTGCCCCACCCAGCCTCCCTCAGCCTGGCTATGTGAGCTTGGGTGAGGCCTGACCTTCCCTGGGCCTTGATCTCCTTGTGGCAAAGTGGGGTGGGGGAGCGAGCAAGAGGATGGGTGACAATCCCTGTGGCTCCCGTAGTTGTGCGCTCATTGGTTGTTTCTCGTATGTGCCCTGATCAGAGATTGAACCCGCGACCTCGGTGCACAGGGATGACGCTTTATCCACTAAGCTACCAGGCAGGGCCCAGACTTGCTATTTGTTAAAGTTCAGATTCCAGAGCCTGCTACGTCAGAACTGCGGGGCCAGGACTGTGCATCTATATTGATATGCACCGAGGCTGAAAGCCGAGGAAGCTGACCATTGCTGTCTGGGAGACAGAAACAATGAGAAGAGTGTGGTGGTTTCAGGGGTCCTGAGAAGCTGAGGAAACCATTGCAATCCAATCTTCTTTAGTTTCCTCACCTTTCTGTGGAGGTAGGGACAGGTCACCCAGCTGCTTGTCTCTCGGACCCCACTGCCGCAACAGCAGAGGGTAGGTTGCACCAAACACAACTAGGCTGTCCCCACCCTCTGCCTTGTCACTCTGGCTGTTTCACTGGCTCAAAGGACAGTAGCAATGGAGCTGGGACAACATGGAGTGAGAGTGGGTGCCCTTGTTGCCTGAGGAGGTATTTTCAGAGTCGCCCTCCCTCTGTGGAGTTTCCAGCGATAGAATGGAGCCCTGTCTAGTATTTGACCAAATATGGTGGTATCTCTCGATGAGCTCAAGCCTCAGCCAACTTCACAGTTATGCTGTGGAAACCTGCCCCGGACAGATTAATCTTGTGACATTCAGGAGCGCCTCGCACCCTGCGTTCTTCCCTTCGACCAATTCCTGTAAATGGCCAAGAGTGGCCCCTCAGCAAGACGCTGCAACCCTGGACGTCTGTTCACAGTGCCTTCCCCCCTGTCCGCTTCCCAGTCCCTTCACCTCCTCGCCTCCCCGGGTGGACAAGCTCACTCACAATTGGCTGGGCTGTTCATTGAACGAGAGACCTCAACCAGTGACCAGTGGGGCTGGTTAGTTCAGTGTGTGAATCCAGGACACGTAAACCCTGGGGTCACCTCAGCTCACAAAATTGTCACCAGAGCCCACGAAGCCCAGAGCTCTCTCAGCCAGGAGGGTGGGCCCACGGGGTTAGAAAGGAGACCTGGCTGAACGCTGGGAACTGTGTTAGCTCAGTGGCTAATTAGAACAGCTGATGTTTACAAAAACGATTATAAAATTATTTTATAATACTTTTCATAATAAATAGTTAAGTGTTTATTGAGCAGTTACTATGTGCCAGGCACTGTGCCAGCTGTTTAACATGGGCTATTTCTTTTAGTCCTTATAACAGCCCCAAAATGTGGATGCTGTAATGGTCTGCATTCTAGAGATGTGGGAACTGGGCCTCAGAAAGATTTCAGGGGGAAATGGGCCAGACCACTGTCAATTCCTGGGCACAACACCCACTTTATAGAGAAGGAAACTGAGGCTGAGAGAGAACCAAAGTCACAGACAGTCTGATGGGGCCTGGATTAGAGACCTTCTCTATGCAAGGGGGACAACATGGAGTGAGCAGGAAGGCCAGAACTGGCCTGGAAGCCCTCATGGATATGAGACTTGGCCAGTGTGAGAACAGAGATCCAGAAACGCGTTCCCAGCAGGCCGGAATTGCACAGAAAATATTCTAAGAAAAACATCCTGGGCTGGGGGATAGAGGCCCGCCCATGACCAGGTCGGAGCCCCAGCTCTGTTGTCTGTAATGCACTGTATAATCTTGGACAAGTCCCTCTCTGCTCCAGCCTCAGTTTCCCTGCCTGTAAACTAAGGAGCTGGGATTCTGGTCATCAAGGGCTGCTGGGCTCACCTGAGACTGGTTGAGGCCAGAGTGCCCGAGTCGGTTGCTCTGGGAGATGGGGCCTGTGTCCTGCTCCTGGCCAGCACACTCTGGGAACATTCGCTCTCCTGACCAACAGACAGCCTGTCCCTCCTCTGCCCTCACCCCCTTGCCATCCCCAAAGCAAACGAAGCTGATTGTCTTAGCTGGCCTTGTGGGTGCTGGCCGGCTGGCCGGCCACAGGCCACAGGCGGAGGTGCCACCCGCCAGAACCCCGCCAGACACACAGGGCATTGTCCCTCAGTCAACAGCCTCTGGGCACCTCGGCCGGTTCCTGGCCTGCCCCCACGCCCCTCACCGCCTGCCACTGCGCCAGGTCCAACCAGCTGGGGGCCCAAGGCTCCCAGCCGATGACGAGCCCACCCACCCCCAGCAGCCCCCTGATGAGCTATAATTGCTGCGCTCCATCCTGTTGCTGCCATTCTCTTGGTGGAGGCATCTGGGGTTCCGGGCGGCGGCAGCTGCAGGCCGACAGCCTGGCTCGTCAGGATGGACTGGCTGTACAACCTGGTACGTGGGGCTTCCCCACCCTACCCCCACCCCTTCTTAGGGCCCTGGGTGTTTCGGTACTTCTTTCCTATTGATTAATGTCTGCCTCTGTTTGGCTTGGAATCTGCAGAGTCCTCTCCCCCAGGACTAGAGAGGAACAGACTGGTCTCACATCCTGCAGCCATGGCCAGTAGCTCAGGCTCCTGAACTGGGCCCGGCCCATCCACACTGAAGCCCTTTCAGGTCAAAAGCATCTGGGGAGATCCTGGCAAACTCAGTTATCAGGGTTTTTCCCTAAGAGTCCTGGGTCCTGAGAGCCAGGCTGTGTGACCTTGGATGAGTCCTTCTGTCTCTGTTTCCCATCTGCAACATGAGGGACGGGGCACTTCTATTCTGGGTCTCTCCAAATGAAGAAACCAGAGTTTAAGAACACCAAGGGAGAGGCTCAGATGAGATGAGAAAGCCTATTGTTAGGGAAACATTTTTCTGCATCGGAATCTAGGATCAAACAGGAAGAATTTAGTGGCTCAAATCTCTGTCAGGGATTTTGCTCCAGGAAATGACTCTGCCAACAGGGACTAAGCTGAAACTTGTTTCCAAGGGTCAAGACTTGCTGGGTAGCCTGGAGAAGTCAGGCATGGGTCATGCAAACCATGGGGTGAGGGACACAAGCAGGTAGGAGCCTGGGTAGGTTCAGTGAGATGAAACTGCCCCTGAAGGCTCCTCCCACCTGGCCAGTCCTGGCCCTTCTCTCCCCAGCTTCCTGAGAGGTCTGGGTTCTGCTGCCCCCCCGCCCCCGGGCCTCTCCTATGTGAGCTGGAGGCTTTGCCGACACTCCTGGTTCTGAGAGCAGAAGTGGATGGCGGTGGGTGAGGGTGGATAAGAGTGGGGGTGAGGAGAGGACGAGGGGTGGGACAGAGGAGGGCTAGGGCGTGGCCAAGGGGAGCACAGGGGTCATGGGGTCCAAGAGAGATCCTTGACCTCCACCTGCCCATCTCCCCAGCTTCATCTCATGCCCCTCTCCCCACATACTCTACTCCTGCCCCCCTGTTTCCTTTCAGCCAAGGTCTTAACCAACTCAAACCTCCTCTCACAGTTTCCCAGCTGCCTCCCTCTTATCCTTCAAACATCATCTGACATGCCCACACCCCAGAAATGCTTTGCGGGACCCCTAAGGCCACATGGGTGGCCCTGCGTGGTCCCACCATCCTGCTTGTCTCTAGTGAGATGTAGGTGTTTGTTTTCCTGTTCTCCATCTGTTCTGTTTCCCAGACTGAAAGCTACCAAAGACAGGGGTGGAGACAGCCATTCATTCGCTCAGACACGGGGGACAAGGCCACGTGTGGAAACTGGCACAATGCCTGCCCTCACGGAGTCTGTGCTTAGTGGGGGACAGACATAGAGAAGAACCACACGTCCGACTGTAAGACTGTAGTTGTACAAGAGGCCTCACTGTAGTTGTACAGTGAGAGCCCAAAGGCCCACTAAGCATCCATCCCTAAGGTAGTGACTTTATTTACAAGGAATAGCATTTATAAAAGATCCATCTGTGGCCCTGAAACACCTTTCCATTAATCCGAACGGGTGGGGAGACTTTAAAAAGTTGCAACCGACAGGACTTAAGGATGAGTGTGGTACATAAAAGCGTTGGTACACATGCGTGGTGGGCTGGCTGGACCAGGACAGGGCATGGCGGGTAAGAGTCACCCCATAAGACCTTTCCTCTTCCCCCTCTCCTCTCTGGGGCCTTTTGGCCCAGAGACAGTCCTGGCTCTTTCACCTTTGACCTGTGGCTTTCCTCTTTAGCTGTTTCTTCTCACCATCTCCATCTTCCTGGGGCTGGGCCAGCCCAGGAACACCAAAAGCAAGAGGAAGGGGCAAGGGCGGCCCGGGACCGTGATCCCTGGGCCTCATCAGGTGCCGCTGGACCTGGTATCACGGGTGAAGCCATACGCCCGCATGGAGGAATATGAGAGAAACCTTGGGGAGATGGTGGCCCAGCTAAGAAATAGCTCCGAGCCAGTGAGGAGGAAGTGTGAGGTCAACCTGCAGCTGTGGCTGTCCAACAAAAGAAGCCTGTCACCATGGGGCTACAGGTAGGCCAGGCTGGGCAGCCGTGGGCGAGCTGCACTGCGTGTTGAGGGTTACAGGGGGTAGGGGGAAAGACCTTGCCCACTGTTCCTGGCCTTGTAACAGTTAAGATCTTAGATGCAGAGACCCGAATGCCTGGGATGGGATCCTGGCTCTGCTTCTTACTTGCTGTTTGATTTTAGGTAAGTTGCTTAGCCTCTCTGAGCCTCGGTTTCCTCAAGTGTAAATGGAGGTGATAGTAGTACCCACTTCATAGACTTATTATTAAGTGAGATATCTATGCAGAGTACTGCCATTATTGTTCTTCAAGTCCCTGCTGAAGTGCCTGCAAGACCTTCCCTGAATGCCATTTCCTCTAGTTCGGGGTGTCTTGTATATACCTCTCAGTTACAGCGCTTCCAGGTGCTCCTGAGTTGACTGTGTCCATATCTGTCTCACGCTACACTGGGACCTTCCCAATGCCTGCATGAGAATCATCTACGGATTCTCCTGCTCTGTCCAAACAAAACTTCCAGGGCCGAGGCCCAGATAGTGGGATTTTACACATCTGCATATGATTAGGATGCACAGCTGGGTTTGGGAATCATGGCCAGCTGCCTCAGATGACAGGGGTGGTGTCTCACCTCAGTTGTTAACTCTACTTCTTAGCACAGCCTCTGGCATGCAGAAGGGGTCTCATGTCTATGTGTTGAATGAATAATGAAGAAATAGACAAACCCTGAAGGGTCCTCACTTACAAACCCAGGCCACACAACTGATGTCCTGAGACTCCAGAATTACAAGTTCAGGAGAACTTCCGGTGATGATGTAAAATAAAGTCCAGTTAGCCTCATGTGGCTGTCGAGTACCTGAAGTGTGTCTAGTGTGACTGGGGAGCTAACTTTGATTAAATAGCCACCATATCTGGAATGTGACAGTTGGAAGGGTCCATAAAGATCTTCCAGAGTGGGGCTTCTCACTTTACTGTGCCCTTCACTTTCTTGGGGATCTTACAGAAATGCAGGTTCTGATTCAAGAAGTCAGGGGGCAGGAAGGATGAGATTCCGCATTTCTTTTACTTAAAAAATATACATATATATCTATTTTTTTCCATTGATTTTCAAGAAAGAGAGAGACAGAAAGAGAGAGAGAGAGAAGCATCACTCATTGCTCCACTTAGTTGTGTACTAATCGATTGCTTTTCATATGTGCACTGACGGGGGATCAACCCACAACCTCAGTGGACTGGGACAATGCTTTAACCACTGAGCAACCCAGCCAGGGCAAGAGATTCTGCATTTCTAACAAGTTGCTAAGTACAGGTCCACAAGTCAAGTTCACCCTCCACAGTTAGCAGGTGAGGAAACCCAGGCAGGGTCACAAATCAAGTTCCTATACCCTCAGTTGCAGGAGATAACTCCTTTGTGTTTTCCAACAGTGAACACCTAATGTCCAGGACAGGCTCACTCACGTTGTGGTGTGTGAAAAATATTTGTTGCATGAACAGAAACTAAGTCTGAGTAGACTTCAGGCTGCCCGACTCCTCTTGCAATGGGAATTTGTAATAAATGTTCTCAGTATTACTTCCCTACTTCCTGTGGATTGAGTTTCTCAAGACTATAAACAATGGGGAGGGGTGGGGGAGACAGAGGGTCCTTAGCCTCTTTGCGGCCCCACAGCACCATATGTATAGTATTAGGATAGGGATCTTGCCGGTTGATAGAAGAAAAGTGGGTGACTAACTGGTGACCTTGAACCTGGATAACTTTGAGGCACCTGACTTACCTTTCAAGATTTCTTTGCTCACCTGGAACACGGAATGGATTACTTCCTTTCCCATGGCAGAGCACAGTCTTGCTGTGGGAATAAAAACCTGGGGTTAGAAAAAGCGGGGCCTGATTTGTTCCCAGCCCCCACCTCCCAACACCACCAGCAGCAGCCCTGCGCTCTCTCCTGCCTTCCTGCAGCATCAACCACGACCCCAGCCGCATCCCGGCAGACCTGCCAGAGGCGCGGTGCCTGTGTCTGGGCTGTGTGAACCCCTTCACCATGCAGGAGGACCGCAGCATGGTGAGTGTGCCCGTGTTCAGCCAGGTGCCCGTGCGCCGCCGCCTCTGCCCGCTGCCGCCGCGCACCGGACCGTGCCGCCAGCGCGCGGTCATGGAGACCATCGCCGTGGGCTGTACTTGCATCTTCTGAACCGCCCAGGCCCAGAGTCCGCAGGCAGCCGGAGACCACCTTCCCTGCACCCCTAGGCCTGGCAAGGCCGATGAAAAGTAAAGGCTGTCTTTCTAAAGTAAGACGTTGGGTTTGCTCCTTTTGGCTCAGAAGCCAAAACCGGGGTGGGGGTAGGAGATTTCTGAGAAGTAAATTTCAGATCAACATAAAGAAGGATTTTCCATCACTCAGACTTCTACAACACTGAAAGAAGTTATTATTTTTTTTAAATGCTGCATTTATTTCTACCATTTAGGACAGTCACAAACTTCCTTTAATTTGGGTTCATACGCCTTATTTCATTCAGCCTTGTTATTGGAGCTTGGTTGGCATAAACTTGTGAAGGAGTGACGAGGCGTTAACTCTTCTCAATTAAGTCCAGGACCATTGCAAACAATTTCTTTGGAAGTAGTGAGCTCATTGTCTCTGGAAGGATCTAGCTAAGGCTGAGCCTCCCGAGAATATTGTGGAGCAGATTCCTGCTCTGGGTAGAATAAGGTCTCTTTCAACTCAGATTCTCTGCAGGTCAGCCTTCGACCCAGAGAAGAGCCTCCAGTTGCCAAAGAGCAGGGTTGTGTTTTTTTTTAACCTGGGCCAATGAGCCCCTGAAATTTTCACATGGGAATGCAATTTTTTCAGGGCTGGGGATCCCCGGTTTTGAACAAACACTAAAGAGTTGAGAAGCATCAACATAGCTCATTCTTCATCCACAACATAGCTCATTCTTCATCCAGCCTTATCCACAAGGGGATCTGGTTAGATGGATTGCTGACATCAGTGGTTCTCAGACTTTAGTTAGCATCAGAATCCAGCCCCCCCACCCCCCCGGCTTGTTAAAACACAGATTGCTGGTTCTGATTCAGTAGGTTCGAGGTGGGGGCTGAGAGTCCCATTGCTAACACAGTGTTTCCTGCTGCGGACCACACTGGCTTATATCAAGACACTCTGCTGAGCAGAAACACAGTGTGGACTGACTTGTCCGAAAGCTCCTGCTGACTCTTGCCCCCTAAGATGTTAATTCCCACCGCCACCCCCATCAGCCCCTTGCAATTCAATCCTCCCCTTGCCCTCCTAACCCCTGCAACAAATCCTAAATCAGCTGCTCTTAGGTCTAAAAATACCTTCCCTCCCCCAGGACAGCTGAGGGGCTCAGGCTGTTTTCTGAGGGTAAGAATAGCTGGCACTTTAGAGTTAACTTCAATGAGAGGGCCATCCGCCAGTATAGAAATACTTGGCTGCTCTCACTTCAGTGCTTAAAGCAGCTTTAGCTCTGAACCTATGAAGGCTCTATAATTCATGAAAGGGCATTGGTTAGGTATGTGTCTGTCTGGGGTGGTAAGTAACTTACCTTTTTTGGTATTGTTCTAGAGTGGATACTGGTTAAAATTACCCCAGGACACTAGGCCTTGGCTCCAGACACATGGAAAATAGATTTTTTGTGCCAGCCTAAGCCAATGCCTTCAGCAGCCGTGCCTCCTCCCTGGGGGGTTACTTGTCTCCGAGGCCCCCCCAGCCTGCTTTTCAGGCCTTAAGACTCAGAGCTGCACACAAGGGACCCATGGCCTCTAAGGCCTTTTTGTGGGGTGAGGACATGGGAAGATTGGAACAGCAGGAGGGTTGCTCTAACCTAGGAGGAGTCATTGGGTACCCTGGGGCAGAGGGACTGGGTGGGGGAACCTCTCACTCAGTGGGACACCTATCAGAGCATCAGACACACAGAGATCCTTAACAAACACTGTCAATTAGTTTTATATGGTGGTTGCCTTTTCCTCTTTCTGGGCTTCAGTTTCCTCACCTGTGAAATAAGCAGATGGGAGATTTAGGGCTCTCCGGGGTCACTTGCAGTTTTGTCATTCTAGGACTCGGGAGCTTGGTTTCCTGAGCCCTGGCTGGCAGCTGGCCCTTCCCAACCCTAGTTTAAAGGCAGCGGCAGGGGGCTCAGGACCTTTGAAGAATCGGGTCTGTCCTGTGCTCCTAATCTCCTTCGGGCTGAGTTTCAATGTTTCATGCTTTCCACTCTCTGCTTTGTGAGAATAGGGGCCTCATCTGCCAGCTTCAGTGCGGCTTCCCATCACCTAGCACAGTGCTCCGTGCAAAACAGGGGCGCAGGGCTCCGTGAATGAATGAGGGCATGCATTCATGCGCAGAGGCCTCAAGGGGAGCCCAAGGTCTGCCCCTAGCTCTCTCTGTCGCTCCTTCAAAGGTGGGTCCGGAGCAAGGCTTTTCTCCTTCCCCACCCCCAACCCCGCCCGCCACAGCCCTCCTCCCTCCAGGGAGCTGAAATCTTGCTTGAGTCACCTGCTCTAGGGGTGCAGTTCCTTGGAGTTCTAGATGTGTACTACACTGCCCCCAGGACTACTGAGCATGTGTGGCCTCTTTGCTGTTTTGTTTGGCAGACGGTAGGGCTCTCTCTGTCTTTGCAAATGTTCTCTCTCTCCCATAGGGCTGTGGGTCCTCGGGGTCTTCTGTCCTCGCTGGAAAGCTAGGGTAGGCCTGGGGACAAAGCCTTCCTGCTGGTTCTCATGCTCCCTTCCACTGCCCCCAGGGATCCTGCCCTTTCCTTGTAGATGGGAGATGATGAGATCCAGCTCTTAGGTCTGGGATTGGGGGAGCGGGAAGCATGGGCATTTTGGCCCGGTTTGGTTCTGAGCTGTTCAGGCCTGCTTACCCAGACAAAAGAAGTTTCTGAAGCAGCCAGATCCAGGGCAGTCAGGCTGGGGCATGGAGCCAAAGTGACAGCTTCGGGGATCGAATGTAACCGCCCTGGTTTGCCTCTTCTGTGCCCATTTTTACAGGTGCAAGAGTGAGGTGGGTATAAGGGACAAGTTTGGTGTTGGCCTTGGTCCTCCGTCCCAATCCTTATGAACACCAGTTACACCAGGATAGTCCAGGGCAGCTTTATTTTAAATACAAACTATGAAAAGATGCCCTTACACATAAATTCCACCGGACTTGCAAGGACAGGGCACCACCCCATCCTCCCTGTGGTTGACATTGTGCTTCTCTCTAACACCCTTTCTACTCCTTGTAGTTTGGATGAGACCACCTCAGGTCCAGGGGTGGGGCCCGACTCTTCTAAGCCAATCAGCATGTGACATTCACTTGGCCGCCGGAATTGATTCAGCAGGGGCCTAACTGGCCTAGAGCCCAGACTTTGGCTCAGGAGTTGTGGGAGAAGACCCTCTCACCCTGGGAGCCATTGGCAGCCACCCTTGGCCAGGAGAGAAGTAATGGCGCTGGCACTGCGCAGCGCTCTGAGCCTGGACTGCTCGGATAACCAATAAACCTCTTTTATTGCTTAAGCTAGTCTGAGTGTGGTTTTCTTCTAAGTCAACCAAAAGCATTCTTACTAACGTGTCAACTTCATAATTCCCGTAATAACCAAGGGCATGTTTCTCACACTTTATTTTTAATTTGCTTAAAAAAATTTTTTTTTAATTGATTTTAGGGAGAGAAAGGGGCGGGGGAAGGAACGGGAAGCATCAACTCATAGTAGCTGCTTCTTATATGTGCCTTGACTGGGCAAGCCCGGGGTTTTGAACTGGCGACCTCGGTGTTCCAGGTTGATGCTGTATCCACTGCGTCACCACAGGTCAGGCTTCTTTTTTTTTTTTTTTTACTTTGTTGCGGTCAATGTTTGGGTGTCTGGTATGACTGCCCTCCACCATCTGGGGACCTGTCTCCTTGCAAGACAGATCATTGTTACACTCAACCCCAGCATAATGGACAGAACGATCAGTTCCTCTAAGTGCCAAGGGAGCTTTCCTCCTCCAATGGCCTGGTGTGTTTCCTGTTTTCCATTGGTTGCCAGGAAGCTCAGAGCTATACTGACAGCCCCTCTCGAGTAACCATGCCTCCCTTGGGTCCCCCCATTGTCATCTCACCCAACATGGGGTGTTGCTGAGAGGCTTCGATGGTGTCTAATTAAAGTTCTTACATATCTCACATATAACAAGCCCTCAGTAAAAAGGAACTATTACCATGTCTTCTGTTTCTTGATTTCCCCTTCTACTTTATTTGTAACCATCTGGTTACATGCTTCATTGTTGATGTCATCACAGGTACCTTTTGGGAGCAGGCGATGGAAAACGATAAAGAAACCGGACTCAGCGTCCTCTGTCTCCGATTCCCTTCCACCGTCATCCCTCCCTCCTAGCTAGAAAACCAAGTCAGAAGCAGCTGGAGAAGATGGATTTTAATTTCTTCTGTTAAAAAACAATAAATAAAATACACTGACTTGAACTTCCCTCCCTTTTCTTACTCTCTCCCTGAAAAAGGAACAACCACTCTGAGAATCCTTACGATAGAGAGGCGGAGAGCAGGCCACCTGGGCCGGCACTGGAGAGAAAGGACACTCGGGTTAAAAACAGGCTCGGCGGGCGGGCACACACAGCCTTGGCCACGGTGGGGGTGGTCCGCTTCAGCAGGGGATGGGTGTTCCCAGGCTCACTCTGGAGCCCTCACAGCTCAGTCTTCACCTTGTGCATCAAGTCCTTTTGGTCAATTTTGTCCAGGTCCTGGTACCAGCGGTTATAAGCCAGGAGGGCCACGTTCTTGGCTGCGACAGCCATGACCTCCACGGAGCTGGCTGCCCACTCCAGGGCATTGAGGTGGAAGAGCTGGTCGTGGAGTGCGAACCGAGGGAGGGTGGTGTGGGGGCTGTGGACAGGGTGGGCCTGCCACTCGGCTGTCTGCACTGAGTAGTAGGAGCGGAAGAGGGTCTTCAGCTGGGACCGTTGGAGGGGCTTGGGCGACTGGACTCGCCAAACAGCTGCCTCCTGAGGCTGTTTCCGCCGGAAGCTGGTTGAGATGTTGACGGGACAGATATTGTCCAGGGCACAGAAGAAGGTGGGGAAATCGGTGGTCAGGATGTTGGCGAAGGGGAAAAGCTTCGGGTCAGGAAAACCGAAGTAGGAAGAATTGAGGTAGCCGTGGACCAGGGAGACAACGGTGGGCTGGAAAGAGTCCTGGATGACATCAATGGGTGGGTCGAAGCCTTCAAAGGCAATGGTGCTGCTGTTGTCCTGGTGCAGGGGGGTGGCAATAACCACTATGTCATAGAAGTCGAAGCCAGTGCCCACCTCATTCTCATACTCTACCAGGTACAAGGGTTTCCCTTCTGGAAGGAGAGAGAAGAGAGCACACAAAGTCAATTTATTCCTTGGCTTCTACCCACTGATCTCTCATCTGGGGCCGAGCATGGAGGGTATGTGACCCTGGGTCCTCGTGTTTCTATGCCGGTGTGGCTGCAGGGTGAGCACTGGACTGGGAGTCAGGAGATGCAAGCTCTGGCTCTGCTTCTGTTGTGGACTGTGGCTCAAAGTACTTAGTGGTCAAACCAACAGAGCTAGATTAAAGCAAATCTGTTTTCTGGCTGACATTTGGATTGGGACAACAGTGCCCTCTGGTGTCACTTGGCAGTGCTAGGGATTCCTATTGGTTTTCTGGAATCCTTCCAGGTACATCACAGACTGGGGTTTGGGGACAAAGAGGTATAAGTGTCCACTGTTTAGGAATATGGTAGCCACACCCCCTGCTCTGTCCACTCACCTGTATGCTGCAGGGTCACAGAGGTCACTCTGGCATGGATCACATTGGCCTTGGTGAGTTTCAGCAGACCAGAACAAACCAGCTTGTTGCCTCCCTCCACGGACCACAGGATACCTTGGGCTCCGGCAAGCGCCATGGCTCCTGGGCAAAGGGGAAACGTGGTCTGTGGGTTCTCCGGGTCACTGGGCAGTGGGGCTGAAGAATCCACCACCATCCTACCTGGATCCTACCTGGGCCTCCCTCCCAGGCCACGGTTTCTCCCAGCCATGGGCACAAAGAGACAACACACAGTTAAATAAATACAACAGATTTACAAGGCTATGGAGTGAAAACACTATGTTCAATGCAAGAGCCGGCAACAAAAGAACACAGATTGCATGATTCTATTTATACACACTACCCAGAACGGGCAAATCGACAGAAACACAGAGCGGACTTGTGGTTGCCCAGAGCTGGAGAGCTGGGGGTACTACGAAGGTGAAGGCTAAAGCTATAGCTCTGAGTTTTCTTTGGGGTCAATGAAAATGTTTTAAATTGTGGTGATAGATGCGCAGCTGTGAATATACTCCAAGTCACTCAACTGCACACTTTACATGGGTAAATTGTGGGGTATGTGAATTATATCTTGAAGGATACACACAAAACACTAAAGTGTGAACAAGGAAGCCCCACGAGCTAGCCGGTTCCAATAGCCAGAGGAACACTATCCTGGGCACATGGGAGGTGCTTGTTAATTATAAACCTTTTTGTACATTTATACAACAAAAAATGAACTGAGTGCCTACAATAGTCCAGGCACTGTTCTAAGTGTTAGGGATACACCAGTAAATAGGGAGACAGAGATTCCTTCCCTCAAAAAGCATAAATTCTAGTGGGTGATAAAAACAAGTAAATTTAATAGTCCGCTAGAAAATGATACCTGCAGGGTAGCGGGACTTGGACTACCCGGGGCAAGAGAGGGGGCAGGGTATAATTTAAAACTTAGAGGTAGGGTAGCTTCAGTGAAAAGGTACCACCTTCACAAAGACATGATGGGGGAGAAAGAGTTTACCATGACTGCGTGTCAGGAAAGAATGTTCAGGCAGAGGGACGGCCACACAGAAGCCCTAAGGTGGGGAGCACACTTGGAATACTGGAGGTGGTGGAGGCTAGACCACGCAGGACCAATAAAAGGGCTGGGTCTCACTTATGGAATTTCAAATGCAGGCCTGACATAATCTGCCTTTTGTTTTAAAAGGCTCATCTAGCAGATGTGCTGAGAACAGCCTGCAGGGAGCTTGGAAGGGGTGCCGGCCGACCTGGTGGGAGACGCAGAGGTTCTGGTGAGGGAAGCCAGTGGCTTAGACCAGGGAGGAAGCAGTGGTGGGAGCCTGTCGGACTGTGGATATATGTGGAAGTAAAGCAGGTGAGATTTCTTGACATGCCATGTGAGGATATGAGAGAAAGCAATGAGTCAAGGTTTTGGCCAGTGCAACTGTAGAGTTACTACCAACCAAGTGGTGAGGGGCAGGCTCGTGGGGACAGGCCAGCTCAGGTTTGGACGTGCTGAGTTCCAGACGCCCATCAAGCCTCCCAGCAGAGACAGAGGCGTGGCAGCTGGCCCATGAGACTGCAGGACTGAAGAGAGGTCTGGGCTGGAGGGCATGTTTAGGAGACAGGTGAGTGGATTTTAACACCTTGGGACTAGCTGAGCTCACCAGGGGAGCGTGAGAAGAGGACGAAGGACGGGCCCAGGCCTGGGCCCTTCCGTGTATGAGGTTGGGAGAAGAGCAAGGCCCAGCCAATCAGGCCGGGAGGAGAAGCCAGCGAGTGCCCTTGCACTTCCTTGACCTTAACTGCCTCCATCTTCCCATTGCCCCAGCAAAATCCTACCATATTTTCCAAGGCCCAGAATGGTCACTCAAGGGATCTTCCAGGCAGATTTAGTTGTGACCCCTCTTGTGGCTTATGCTGGAGGACAGTGGGTTGTACACATGCCCACTGGCCCCAGTCATGAGCTGGGAAGATTAGGTGGGCCAACAGATGAATACCCAGGGTCCTGAGGCCCCCCAAGGGGCAGTTCTTGAAACTAACCTAGTCAGGAATAGTAGAAGCACACTGGGCCTGAGATCTGAGCTTCACTTTTGCTGTCTGTGAAGTGGGGTAAATACCATCGCCTGCCAGCTCGGAGGACTGAAGTTAGAATCAAATAGGGTCAGGGCAACAGAGCGCTCAGCAACTGTACTGAGCCAGGTAGAGGTGAGGTTATTATGGGGAGTCCAGCCCACGCTGAGCACTGTGGGCCAGGGAAGGGCAGGTGGACAGGTGGGCAGGCTGAGGGCCACTGGCTCACCAGCAAAGGCAGGCATCGCTGCTGACTGGCCGTAGCTGGCCCGCAGGACGGCAGAGACGATGTCGTCGATAAAGCGCTGCGTGACGCCCACCTGGAGCAGGGACTCGGCCACAGAGCGCTGGGTCATGTTGATGAAGCTGGACTCCCCCAGCGAGTAGAGCAGCTCCTCCACGCCCGAGAAGGCATAACCGTGGGCCTGGTACTTATAGATCCTGGGAGACAGGCCGAGCTGGAGCCCTTGGGCAGAAAGGCCTTTGGGCTGACCACCCGCCACTGGGTCACTGCACCTGGAAGGCCCAGCAGGAACCCGCCCTCCTCTCCACATATGGGTCAAGAGGGGAGGCTGGCTACATTCCCCTTAGCCTGTTCACTGGCTGTGGTGGGCCTGTCCCATCTAGAGGACAGTGTAGACAGAAGGGTAAATACCCCAGAATCCCACGTGACCTGGCTTCACGCTGTGGCTCTGCTGAATGACAGTTGCAAAAGCTCTCTGAGCCACCCCCAGCCTGCGGGCACAGTCCTCTTCTCACCCCACGAGGAGTGCCAGGCAGGAGGCCACGGCTGCATTGACACCTCCACCACAGTAGCTTCCAGGACCACACAGGGCCCAATGGCAGCTGCCAATGTTGTCACCCTCTCTGCCAGCCCAGCCTGTCCTCTGCTCTAGCTCGATCTGACAGGGCTCCCACCTACTCCCCGAGCTCACGTCGTATCCCACCCTCCACAACTCCCCTGATCACATGTAACACGTGCTGATGGAGTCCAGATGGGCTGGCCTTTGAAATGCTGCCTCTGCCTGGGCCTCTGTGCAGACATGTTGAGTCTAGTTATCAACGGGACACCCAGATGGAGGTGTCCAGAAAGCAGTGAGAAATGTGGGTCTGGCACTTCAGGGGAGACAGGCTGACAGATAGAAGCTTCTCCCATAAAAGGGAGAACTCAGCATTGTATGTGTGGATACAACTGACAAGGGAGAAAAACAGAACAGGGTGAGGACGGCACCTGGAGAATATTCGGGGGAAGGGCCATGACAGCGTAGCTGTGGAAGTGGAAAGAGTGCGACGTGCCAGCGACCAGGAAGGGGGCTTGGAGCCATGCCCGAGTACCTCTGGGCCAGGAAGCAGGGAGAACCTTCAGGGGGGACTCTAAAGCAGCGGTGGAGCACCCGCTTGCCAAGCGAGTGCATTGTGAGAAGTGGACAGCGGCTACTTGTCCTCGTTATCTGGGAGTGATGGCGACGGGGCTGGGACCCAAGGGGAAGAGAGGTAGAGAAAGGTGTTTGTTCTAGATGGGAAAACTGGCGGACAGCAGGGTGTGTCAGGGGTCCACCCACAGGCTGCATACGGCCCACAGATGCATTGCATTTGGCTAGTAAGATGAATGGGTGGCATACACAGAAGAACTGGGAGATTTCACACGTTGCTCGAGATTTCCAGCTCCTTCTGAAGAAAGTGGAAGATCTAGCCATGTGAGGCTGGCATTCCCACACAGCCACAGTTGGTTCTGGCAGGGCGCTGGCTGCCCCTTCTGATGGGGCCTTGCTGTTTGGGGCTCCTCACTCCCTACCCTTTCTCCCACCGGCCACGGTGTATCCCAGGCCAGCCGTTTCAGGTGCCCAAGTCTACACCCCAGGCTTAGTTGAACAGAGACGCTACCATGACAATACGACTGACCATGTCTGTGCCAGCTCAGTCCATTCCTCATGCTAGGGGCTTGCCCGGGACGCGGACTGACGGGTGCTGGGTTCTCACACCCAGCAAGCCCCTTTTCCTTTTTGACAATCTGCAGTCCGGCCAACCGCCCCTGCCCTCCCCTGTTCCTCTCTCCCACTGGAAGCTCCTCAGCCCCGCCCAGCCCTACCTCATGAACTTCTCCATGACCTCCTCCACCCACATCTGCAGCCGCAGGAAGCTGATCCCGTAGTGCCACCAGAGGCGGAAGAGGTTCAGCAGGTACCAGTCAGTTTCCTCCAGTACGAAGCTCTCCCCGCCAAAGATGGCGCTCCTGCCCGCCACCTCTCGCCGGTGCTTCAGCCCTGAAGAGAGAAGCAGGAGCCCCTCAGGTCCCCTTCAGCCCCCGCCCCCCCCCCCCCCCCCCCCCCCGAGACCCAGCGGTGCCTGACACTGAAATCCGGGGCCCTCCTGAGGGCTGCGAATGGACTGGCTCCTTTCAAGGGAATACAAACATTGCGGTTGGTTCCTGTGTGCAGCTTGTTTGAAACAGTAAACAAGCAAATGCACTGGGGGAATGCTGGCCGCGGCTAGTCAATAAAGAGATGGAAATGAAAAGAATGTACCATTTTACTTTTTTTTCTCTCCAAAGGGTTCTACTCAGCCAGGAGTGAAATTCAGATGTCATCCCAGAATGTCAGGGGCAGACAGCTCTGGGATGGTGAGCCTGGGCATCAAGACCACATAGGAAGAATCATAGCTCTGTGTGACCACCCACCCCCACTGCTTACAGAGCACAGGGGCTTGTGTACCCCACTCCATCCTCTCGTGGGCTGGGAGGAGGCAGGACAGGTGTCAAAGATGTAGAAACGGAGGTTTAGAGGTTATAGGACCTGGTCCAAGTCACAGGTGTTTGTTCCCTTTCCTGTCCGAGTCACCAGTTCCTCCCTTCAGCATCCTTCCAGAGATACTCTGTGCAATTCCTCGCACATGTGCCTCCAAGTTATCCCCCTCCCATACTACACAGTGTTCTGCACTTTACTGACAGGCTGTGTCTTGGAGACTGTGCTATACCTTGACGTAGGGGATGTCACCTGGCTGACCAGCCAGTGAGTGTACTTACACAATAACTTACTTACTTTCAGATCCCAGTGGGTGGGCAGGTAGGATATTTTCACCCCTTTGCGATTATAAACAATGCTGGGATGAATGACCCTGTGTGTATGCCTCTTAGCACATGTGCAAGTATCATTCCTGAGAAGTGGAATTTCTGCGTCAAACAGTATACATACGTATATGTGGTTTTGATAGATGCTGCTGGGGTCGAATCCCAACTCCCTCACTTATTAGCTGCATGGCCTTTGCTGAAATGTATACCTTTTCTGAGCCTCAATTTCCTCAGGAGGGGTTATAACCCCATCTTGAGGGCTGGCAGGGAGGATTAGAGGTAATGTCTACATACCACTTACAAGGATGCCAGGTACCGGGCAAGCACACAGTGTGTGCAAGTCATCACAATTACAATTATGAAGAGGTAGCAAATTACAAGGGAAAGAAACTGGCCTGGGGATCAAACCTGAGTTCTAGTCCAGGCTCTGCAACTAACTCACTGTGTAACCTCAGGCAACTTCCTTCCCCTCTCTGGTCTCAGCTGCTCCATCTGTGAAATGAGGACATTGGGCTCCATGACCTTCTGGCCTTGACCATTGGGGCTATCTGGTAAGGGCCTGGCAGCTGCTATCAGCCCAGGGGCTGGACGATGGAGCCCAGGAAGGCGCACTCACCCAGGAGCTTGACGAAGTCCTGCACGTGTAGGCTCAGGGAGTGGAAGGAGGCGGCCCCGCTCTCATAGTGCTGCTTGTTGACTGAGATGGTGGCCAAGCGGCCGCCCACTGTTCCCTTCTCGAACACGTCGATCTGCACCCGGGGGCCGAAATGCTGCTGGAGGAAGTGGGTCACGGCAGAGCCCCCGATTCCAGCCCCAACCACAGCTGTCAGCGGGCAGGGAGAGAGAGTCTGGGCGTGAGATTGCAGGTCACACCTTCACTGCCTCCTGGGCCAGCGATTCCCAGGCGTCTGCCTAGGCTTATAACATTTCACAAAGGCAATCTGCAGACCAGTTTTTAGTAAAGCTACTAATCAACAGCAAAGGACAATCTAAAAACTGCTATCTACTGGAACCCTTACTTTGTAAAGAAAAAGACACAGTAGCAAAAAAGCAGAAACCTCAAAATTCAGGAGGATCAGCCTGACCAGGCGGTGGCGCAGTGGATAGAGCATTGGACTGGGACGCGGAGGACCCAGGATCCAAACCCTGAGGTCATCGGCTTGAGCTCAGGCTCACCAGCTTGAATTCAAGGTCGCTGGCTTGAGCAAGGGGTTGGTCACTCGGTCTGCTGTAGCCCTCCCCCCTCCTCAAGGCACATATGAGAAATCAATCAATGAACAAGGTGTCACAACAAAGAATTGATCCTTCTCATCTCTCCCCCTTCCTGTCTGTCCTCTCTGTCACACACACACACACCACACACACACACACACCACACACACACACACACACACACACACACACAAGAATCATTTCAAGAGAATAAATTTAGTTGGATACAAAACTTGCTACATTGTTCTTATTTTTACTTCACTATGAAAACCTGGTCACTGATAGGGTCTGTAAGGTAGATCAGTGTTTAAAAAACACTCTTTAATTCAAGGGTTGGCAAACTACAGCTTGAGGGCCAAATCCATGCAGATGCCTGTTTTTGCAAACAGGCTCATTGGAACACTGCCAAACCTTTCTTTACCTCATTGTGGCTGCTTGCATGTGAGAGAGTGGTTGCCATAGATACTATTGGGCCTGCAAAGTATTTACTCTCTGATCCCTTACTGAAGAAGTCAGACAAGCCTTTCTAGTCCAACCTATTACCTGACTTTTAAATCATGTCAATATTTGTGTTTGCCAAGACTGGAGAAGACCCTGTGACAGGTTGCTCAATACCATATGGGGCACTTTATTTCAATTTGGACTCTTCATTACAAAGTTTCAACTCTTTGAGGTCTCCTAATCCAGTCTGTTGTATTTGCCTTGCTGTCATTTGCAAACTTGCTTCATATGCCATTTGTATTCTTATCCAAGTCCCTGACAAAAACTGAACAAGGAAGGCAGGTGCTACTGGGAACCACTGTCCAGATGGACGCTAATCTAGATACCAAGACTAAATAGGACTATGAAGGACAGCAAAGCAGCTATGAAGCTACTGAACTGGCCGGACACCCTGCCCACCATGTATCTGATCCTCTCATCTAACAGTCCTAGTAACCCTACCCAAAAACAAGATGAGATAAATCTGGTAGGATTTGTCCTCTGCAGGCCGACGTTGGACCCTAAGATCACTAGCTCCTGTTAAGTAGGCAAAAATACAAGGTTCTTTTTCATCTGGTCTCCATTTTTTACTTATTCAATTCCGTCCCACTTGTGCAATACTCCTACTTACCTGTCTCTTGATTTTTTTTTTTTTTTTTTTTGCTGTGGAGCATGTGACTTTGCTCTCACGCCTGTGCCTTTGACTGAGTTGCTCCCTTTATCAGGAATGAACTGTCACCCCCTGCCTCGCTGACTGCTATGGCCCCCATGTCATTGCTTGGCTTGCCTGACCCACCTAAGACAAGTCAGGCATCCCTCCAGCATATTTCTGCATCAATCACACTCTTCCTCCGCCTTGGCCCGGTCCCCGGCACACTCTGCTCAAATGTTCTGTTTAAGGACCGAGAGCAGGCTGTTCTGCCCCCAGAACCTGGCAGGCAGCAGAGTTATTTGTTGTACCTTGAAAAACAAACCACTTCCTCCTTCTCAGTTGACAAGGCACTCTCAAGAATGCCATTAAGCTTTTTTACACCAGTGCGCTCCCTTCCTCTCCATTTGCAACAGAACCCTAAATTACCCACCTTACCAGAGAAACCACTATCACAAAGCCTGGAAGCTGCCCAAGGGCGAGAGAGAAGCAGATCATACTCACTGGACGCCCATGAACAGACACCCACTCCCAGGTCTACGGTAAGATGTGTGGAATCAAACAGGGCCCCTGTCCTCCTGAGCCCAGGTGTGTGGGCAGACACTCATGCACAATCAGCAGTGACAATGTGTGATTAGGCGGGACAACACAGTCCCAGAGAATCCTGAGGAGAAAGCAGTGAGTTCTGCCTGAGGGTGCGGAGACACAGGTTTCACAGGGGAAGGGATACTTGGTTGAGCAGAAACATATTCTCCACAGAGAGAACAGTGTGTGGAACTATGGGGGATTTAAAGGGTCTGATGCCACACCGAGGTGTTCAGGTTTGATCCTGCAGCGGTGTGAGGGTTAAGCCATGCTAACAGGAAGCTCTTCATTCTCATTGTGGGTAGACTCCAAACCACTGAGGGCAGACAGAAGCTCTGGTCAGAGGGTGGAGGACAATCAGGAAGCTACAGGGCAGCTTGGCAGTGCCAGGTGTCCTGCTCTAGATGACCCCTGGGGCGAGCTAGGCAGGGCCAGCTGCAATGAGACAGGCAGTAAGCGTGGCATTGTCAGAAACAGTAGTGCTGGGAGGATGCCTTGACCTTGCCCAGGGGTCAGTGGGAAATGCCCTGCTCTGTGGTCCATTCCCAAGAGATGGAGGAGTGAGTCCTCAGCACCTCCAGATACTGCCTGCCTAACTCTTCCTCATCCTTCCAAGCCTGGCTCAAAATCCACCTTCTCCATGAGGTCTCTGACCACTCTGGCCCTCAAGATCCCCTTTTGTCTGAAACCCTTAAGCTCAGTCCCAGATCCATTCCTGTCATGCTTCAGTCTGTCTTAACCCTTTGTGGTCTGAGCTGTGCTTTTGTGACCTTAGTACTTCACTGACCCTAATTACTTCATGGTGCTCCCATGGGACGTCCCTCCCTGCCAAGTGGGGTGCCCAGAGGGCAGACAAGGGGAATAGGAACTCATACTCCCCCACATCAGAAGCACAGCATCCCTGCCTACCAATGGAAATTTTATACATGAGGGACGTGACAGTCTTTGAGTTGTGCCGAGTTAAAATGACAATTGTTAAGAGAAAAAAAACTAAACAAATATAGAATGCTAGTCAACGATATGGACAATGAAGTACCTGGCAAAGTGTCTTGACATCTGCATTTTGAAACCCATTAAAATGTAAGATGGATTAATGGATGTGTGATAGGCAGGTGATAAGGCAAGTACAGTAGCAGTTTGTGAATGGCAGAAACCAAGTGGTAGGTGTACAGATGATCACTGCTTAATTCTTCCAACTTTGGTGTACATATGAAAATTTTCAAAATAAAATAATGGGGGAAGACAGCAAAAAAAACCCAAAAAACCAAAAAATCCCACAAATAAGATGACTGCTGTTAAAAAGTTCCCCACTCTGTCACTCAACAAATCTATCTCCAGCAGATCTACCATGGGTTCTGTCTCCACCCTAAAGCTGTTCCCTACTCTCCATGAGGTTCTGGCTTATACATGACTTCCAGGAAGCCCCCACCCCAACCCTAGGGTCTTTTCAGAGCCATCAAAAGTGGGGTGAATTGCCTCTCCTCCAGTAAGGGTACTTATAGTCTTAGCACTAACTTCCCTGTATTGTGCAGGCTTCTCCTGCAGGAACTAGGGGCACCGTGCCCGCTACCCAGGCCTTCAATAAACCTTTGTGAATGATAATCTCCCAGACCCTGTCCTCTCTGTCATCGGGGCACCTGGCAAAGAGGTCCACGGCAGACGCTCACTGTTTCTGTATCTTTCGGCGAGATCAGCGGCCAGTGCTGCCCCAAGTCGCTTTTCAGCCCCAGATGGACCTCGACACATGCCCATGCCACCCTCTGCATAAGCCCCACGCCTAGTGCGGTCCCCTTCTTCGCCCATCGCAGTCCCTTGCCTCTTCTCCACCCAGCTCCTCTCCCTAGGACCCCTCCGTCGCCCCGCTGCCTCCTCCTCCCCCACCCCCACCCAGCTGCTGCCGGCGGAGAAGCCTTTTCCCGCGCAGCCCTCCCCAGCTCAGCACCCCATCGCGCCCTTCCCGCACCGATTTTACTGGGCCGGGCGTCTCCGCCTGTGGCGGCGGCGGCGGCGAGGAGCGCGGCCAGCACGGCGAGGAGCCGGGCAGCGCGGGCCATGGCGGGCGGCGACGGGGGCAGCACGCCGCGGACCCGGCGCTCGCGCGTTGGCGCTGGGCTCACCGCCCCGCCCCGGAGCGCCGCTGGCCGTCCCGCCTTCCAGGCGTGCCTCTCACAGCCTCTCATTGGGCGAGTGGCCGTCCCTCCCCAGCACGAGGCCCTCATTAGCTGCATCTCTCTCCGGGCAGGCTCTGTAACTGGCAGCTTCCCCGTCCCGCCTCCCGGTTGTGGGCTCCTCATTGGCTGGCTCGGCCTGCTCGGGTGCAGGTGTGCTCTCTCCGGGCGCTCAGCATCAGGACCAGGGTCCGGCTGAGGGGAGATCAGTGAAAGGGAAAAAAACTGAATGAAGCTTTGACAGCCGCGGTTCAAGTCCAACCTCTGAGAGTTACTAGCTCCTTAACGTGCCTTCTTGGTGTCTCATTCGGTTTCCCTGCTGTATCTTTCTAGGTGGTTGTGACATTCACGTGAATTAAGGAATGTGAAAACGCTTGGCAGTGTCTGCAAGTGCTGGAAATTGCTAACCAAGCATGCGGCCAGTTCCCCTATGCATAGCTGAAACAAGGCCAGATGCTTTTGATACTGCCTTTACGTTTATCTGCATACAGTTAACACCTCTGCATGCCACTGAAAAGAACCAAAGGGAAGGATTCCATCCACTGTCTACTCACAGGGAAGGAAAGGTAAGAAGAACGAGATAAAACTCCCATTTTCACCCTCTAAGAAAACGAGAGTAGTTAGTGTGGCTAGTTTATCGCAGTGAAAGACAGATTTCCTCGGGCAACAAATAAAGTTAGGGATGAGTTTCAGAATAAATAAACTCGTATTTATTGTTGGATTATGGCTAAGGGAAGAAACGAAAGATTCAGAGAATAGTAGAAGAGCATATAACTAGGGTCTTAAATCAGTTTTGTGAGTCTTAATTTAACAGGGCTAAACTGGATTATTGGTTAAATGGTAGGTGAGTGAACAGGCATTCTTCATAATTTAAAAAATCAAACAGCTTGACCAGGTAGTGGCGCAGTGGATAGAGCGTCGGACTGGGACGCGGAAGACCCAGGTTCAAGACTCCGAGGTCGCCAGCTTGAGTTCAGGCTCATCTGGTTTGAGCAAGGCTCACCAACTTGAGCCCAAGGTGGAGCAAGGAGTCACTAGGTCTGCTGTAGCCCCCCGGTCAAGGCACATATGAGAAATCGGTCCGTGAACAACTAAGGTGCTGCAACAAAGAATTGATGCTTTTCATCTCTTTCCCTTCCTGGCTGTCTGTCCCTATCTGTCCCTCTGTCTGACTCTGTCACACACACGCAAAAAGTAAAAATCACAAAAACAAAAATCTTTTTGACAATGTGTTTCAAAATGCAAAACCTTTTAAATTCACTCTTAAAGACTCAAAATATTCTTAAAATATTTTCTGAACAAAGCATTCACTGATAACTTTGTGGGAAGTTCTTTGATGTGTGGACTTAATCTAATCCTGTATGTATTTTGTATGGTAAATCATATTAACTTTAATTTTTTTCTTTTTATTTATTCATTTTAGAGAGGAGACAGAGAGAGAGAGAGAGAGAGAGAGAGAGAGAAAGGGGGGAGGAGCTGGAAGCATCAACTCCCCCATGTGCCTTGACCAGACCAGTGCAGGGTTTTGAACCGGCGACCTCAGTGTTCCCAGGTCGACGCTTTATCCACTGCGCCACCACAGGTCAGTAAATCATATTAACTTTAAAATACATAATTCCACTCTATTTTGTAGTGTTTTCTGTTAGGAAGTTTTTCTTTCTCTCTCTCTTTTTTTTTTGGTGGCAGAGACAGAGAGAGTCAGAGAGAGGGACAGACAGACAGGGAGAGATAAGAAACATCAATTCTTCGTTGCGGCTCCTTAGTTGTTCATTGATTGATTTCTCATATGTGCCCTGACTGGGGGGCTACAGCAGACCAAGTGAACCCTTGCTCGAGCCAGCAACTTTGGGCTCAAGCTGGTGAGCCTTGCTCAAACCAGATGAGCCTGAACTCAAGCTGGCGACCTCGGAGTCTTGAACCTGGGTCTTCTGCGTCCCAGTCCGATGCTCTATCCACTGTGCCACCGCCTGGTCAGACCTGTTAGGAAGTTTTTCGAATTCTACCAACATACTGGCAGTGTGAGTGCAGCCAAGTCATTGGACAAGTTCAAAAAAGCTGTAAGAAGAAAGTGAAGAGGCCTAATTATAGTGGCCGAGGTGTGAAGGAGTTGGTGGGCCTGGGACGAGGTTGGGTGACTATCAGTTATCTATTGCTGCATAACAAACTACGCAAAAAATTAGTGGCTAGAAGTAACAATTATTTATTTGCCCCCAAATCTGCACCTTGGGCAGGGCTGTGAAATCAGGTTCTCTCTGCTCCATGTGGGGTCAGAGAAGGGTGAAGGGTCCTCTTTCCGGATGGCTTACTGGAATGGCTGGCAAGGTGGTGCTGGCTGTCCATTGAAAGCTTAGCGAGGGCCCTCAGTTCCACCCCACCAGCTGCTTCAGCTTGCTCTTGGTTTAGTGGCTGGGTTCCAGGAATGAGCATCCGGAGACAGGAAGGTTTGTGTCTGGAAGCTGGCAGTGTCACTCCTACTATAGTATATTGGTCAATCCCAAAGTTCACATTCAAGGACATTTGGATCCATGTTTTAAAACCACCACTGTGAAATTAAGAACATGGACACAGTCTGAGTGCAGAGGAACAGGAATTTACTTCCCAACTAACACTGGGATTATGGAAAACAGTGGATTGTGGAGCCAGGGTGTGCAGACAAAATTGGAAAAATGAAAATTCAAGGTCAAACTGTAAGAAAGGCTGGCTCAGGAGACTGGGTATGCAGAAGCTGGCTAAGCAGAATTAAAGACAAGGCCAGGAGGAGGTTGGGAAGGACATGTCACAACAAGGTCACCTGATAGTCATCTGGTTTAGATGGTTAGAAGTCCAGCAGTTCAAGTGAGTGGTTAAATCAGATAAGACAATGAGAACTAAGACTCAAGCACAAGAAAATAAGGGAATCCCAGAACAGAAGGCAGAAACAGAAGTCCAGATCTAGAAAATAGCTAGCTATCAGAAAGAAGCAAGTCAGGGAGTATAAAGCAGACAAGACTTCAGCACCGGGAGAGGAATGGAACGCTTACACTGCATCCATTTGGCTGGGCTGCTGTGAGATCTTGTTACCTCCACCGAGTACCTTACAAGGTGGGTCAGCAGTCACTGATGTGACCACAGCATGTCAGTACACAATAGGAATTAGGCAAAGAAAGACATGTAGCAAGTGAATTGCAGTTATTTCAAATCGGGTTTTATTAAAGTTATTTCTGTATATCATATATCATCCTTAGTTTTCCCTATTTGATTTTGCCTTAGTGTTTAAGAGCCTTTCTTCACTTATCAAATCCTTTGCCATGAAAGCACCAAAGAAGTTACATCAGTATTAGACTGATTCCTTTATGGCAATGAGGAAAATCAGTCAGAGTCGTAGAATCCAAGTTCTAGAACACCAAGATCCCCTCTTCAAGTGAACCAAAGCTTCCTTACAAATCAGCTGCAAGCCAATGTCTTTCACTTTACCATCAAGATGAAAATAATTCAGAGCACTGACACAATTTTCTTGTTCCTTCAGTCTAAACACGTGAATTTCTTGCGTTATGATAAAAACAAAAACAACACAAAACAAAACCCAAACCCTAAAACCAGAAGCTAGAAGGAAAATAAGTCACTCTGATTAGCTTGTAAATTGTAATTGTTAAGCAGCCCTTAATTAACCAGTATTCCTTTTCCTATACTTTAGGCAGCTATAAAAATGTACTTAAACAATTGTGTATCATAAAAAACAGTAAAAATAAATATTTGAGGTCCTACTATAATAGGCAATTGACACATTTCATTTCATCCTCACAACATTGTGAGAAAATTACAACCAGTTTACAAATAAGGAAGCAGGCTCAGAGGGTGAAATGAATGGGGCCCAAGGCACAGCTGGGATCTGTGTTCGAGTGTACAGCTACCAAGCCTATGTTTGATCATGCTGCCCTGGCTCCCAAAGACCTTCAACTTTTTGAGATTCTCACTGTTACATATCCATTTTCTAAATGTATACTTTTAAGTCTGCAAAACTACTGAATAATAAAAGAATGTAAAATTATTCTCAATCTACTCGCTAAAACAGGTTACAAGGAATATTAAAAAAAAAACTCTTAAAAAAAAAACAAACAAAAAAAACTCTTCAAGTACTCAGAACATTCCATACCTAAAATTACAGTTATTTTAATTCACTGGTAATGACAGTTAGCAATCCAAGAACACATGAATAATTATAATTGGCTCATTTTCTTGTTGTCACCATCGGTCAATCTCAAAGGAATGCAGACAAAATAAAAAAGACATATTCCTATTGTGAAATCTGACTGCTCATTAAACTGACACTATGCACTTAGTGGAATGCCAAGACGTTTTGGTTTTAAAATCTAACCACCAGTTTGTTTGCATTTTATTTATTTGGTGAATCCCACAATCTCAGTCTGTGAAGGAACAGTTTTGCAAAACTTTCAGACAATGGTCAGCAATGAGAGGACATTCAACCATCTATCTTTTGTAATCCCCAGAGAGAGCTTGGTGAGGTTGAGCTCTGCGGGACCTGCCTTGGAATGTTCTGCAGGAAGAGATGCTGCCCTCGTTAGCAGTGGGAAGGCGGCACCAGGTGTTAACCCCGGGTCAGCAACTTCAGTTCTTGAGTTCTGGCTAAGAAAAATTCAGGGCCAAGACTCAAGTTATAAGAGAAAGCTTATTTACAAAGTCACAGAGGTAGATGTGAGCCAGAGAAAGGCCCTTGTAGCTGGGGCGGGGGGCAGGGAGGAGAGATACATGCCTTTAGAGAAGAGAAAGGGAGGAGACATTTGGGGCATGTGCTGGGTGGGGGTGGGGGAGGCAGAGAGAGGAGGTGTGCTCTAGATATAGAACCACTCTGTTTGCATTTTAAAATCATGTATTGTGTGTGTGTGTGTGTCTAATACTGGAAGAGATGATAGGGCCCATTGGGGGATGGCTTTATCGATACAAGTAGTGTCCTAGAATCATGTATGATGTCTAAGAGGATAACTTTAACCACTCCACTGAAAGGGGTCACAGACTTCCAGTAAAAATGGATTTTTTAATGGGTAACTAACGTAACCCTAAACCTATGCAATTAGAACAATGAAGAAAACAATCCAACATTCCTAAACCTATGCATCCTGGATAGCTAGCAACTGTCTGCTGGGGACATCTTTGCATGTTCATTAAATAACTTCTGAGTCTTAAATGATTGAAGATAATATCTAGTTGTTCCTTATTCAAGTTCTCACTGCAACTTAATATACTGGTTTCAGAGATATTTTTCTTCTACCAATCCAATTCTAAAAACACTATTTTCATACTTCAGAAGCAGCAGAAAGGGTGAAATGAGATCACTAAGACCTCTTCCAAGTGTTAAAAACAGCTATTAAGTGGCCGCCTTTCTAGAGTCCGATGCAGCATCTGTTCACTAACTCATATACTGAGCAAACCTTTCACAGAACACCAGCTATAAGCAAGACTGAAAACAACATCCGCTTATTAACTCATTAACACATGAAAGGAAAGGGATATGTTTATGCACATGTAACATAAAGGGAACTGGGTATCTGCCCTTCTCGATGTTCCCTCCCCTCCCAGTCTTGTCTGGGTCTTTAGCCCTTGTCAGTGGGAATCAGAAAAAGACAATGAGTGTGAACACGAAGTCCACCTGGCAGAACTATAAGGACAAGAAAATGGCTAAAAGGAAAATAAAAACAAAAAAGGTAAGGCCCTGAAAATCTATGTGTATAGAATCAACCCAAATGACCTAAATTCACACAACTACAAAGATTAATCATCTAAGTACCCAAATGCTGAACCAACCCCTTTCCCCAAGAAGTACAAGATCCTATATACAGTTCTTGGTGTAGGGACTACGAGAAAGGAACGTTCAGCTGAAAATACATAAGCATATACTCATTCCCACCTTTGAAAACGATTTTGGATCGTAAGTCATCAGAGTACTAATTTAATAATAATATTCTTAAACATATTTTGATAAAGGCCATAGGGACACTTGTCACATTGTTCAAATGCCTAATGTGTCAAGACTTCTGATGAGACCAAACAGGTCACAGTAAATCAAGTGTCTTAGAAATAAAAGCCAATATGACTAAATCCCAAACAGATCACATGAAGTAGCTCATGTACAATACAAACCTAGTTTAATAAATAAAGGAAACACAGGTGACTGCATTCTGCAGGACACTCGGTCCCCATGGCCCGTTCACAGTCTTCTCTGAGACTCCACCGCCACCTCCACCTGGGCAAGTCTAATGGTGCGGCCATGCAGCTTGTAGCCATCTTGCCTCACTAATGCCACTGTGCCAGGCTGCACCCCAACACCAGCCGGCACGTGACAGATGAGTTCGTGCTCATGCGGGTCGTATTTGTCACCGATGGGTGTCATCTTCTCCAGGCCGTGCTTCGCAAACACACGTTTCAGCTTTGCTTCTAAAAGTGCCAGCCCGCGGAAGATCTTCTCCAGAGTGAGCCTCTGTTCCTCAGGCTCTGCTTCCTCAGAGATGCACTCTGTCGTCTTCTCCAGAATGTCTGCCACCTCTACCAAGTCCTTACAAAAGCTCTGGATCCCTACGGAGAAAACACGTTTATTGTGTGTGAGGAAATCACTCTGCCTTTGGGGGTGGAGCCTGGGGAAGGCCCAGCCAGGTGGCTGGTACACTGGGTACACGAGGGAGTGGGACGACTGCCACACAGGGTTCAGGGATCATCAATGACAACCACCCCAACCCAACTGACAAGCCAGTTTCTCTTGGAAGGCACATGGCTAGGAAGCCTACTAGGAAACGCGGAAGATGGTAGGACCCAAGAGCTAGCTAAGACTGTCTATAACGGGCCCAGGAGCTGGTCCTTTAAAACCATTTTTATGCTTCTTGTATTTTTGGCACAGAATTATGTAAATTCTGAAAATTCCTGCCTGTCTCAGTTATGCTGAGCCATGCATTCTCAATAGGGACAATATATTAGCATTTCATGGGATGTAATAACAAAAACTTAGTTGACAAGACCATGCTAAGGGGGAGTCAACAAAAATCGTTTACTTTAAGGACTAGCTAAAGAGGAACAGAAAAGTAAGACATAGCCATAAATGAGTCTCCAATGGCCTGCTATAAAGTTACACACACTTGCTAGAAATGAGTCAAGACTTGTTTTATCTTTTTAGAGTCACATGAATTATTATAAGATAAAAGCAAACTTGGCTGAAGAATCTCATTACTCCCAATATTATGTCTTTATTTTTCAGAAAAACAATGACAAGGAATGTCACCATTACAACTATCTGTTATAACACCAATGCCCTGGTAAGGGCTGAAGGGGGCAAAGGACTTTGTTGATCTGGCTTTAACCCAGGGAGGTTTAAGGCCCCGTGCCAAAACAGGAAGCCCCCTCAGCTGTACTCAGAGGTGAACAGAAGGTCCAACAGAGAGGTAGGAACCCTACTGTTTAACTCTAGGGTTATACAAGATCTGTTACTGCTACCTGAGCCAAACAAGTGGAAGGGGATTCAAACTAGTCTAATAACATACATAATGGATTTGCGGATGCTGGTGGCATGATAGATGGGCAGGAAGGGAAGCTTTCAGAAGAACTAGGGGAGCCAACTGAAGTCATCTTGTTATATGGTCTGAAGGAGAGGAGGCAATGGAGAGCAAAAAGTGAAACTAGGAGGCATCTCCGGGGGCCCGAACTTGGTATGACCGAAGTTGTGGAAGATAACTCCCTGACCCCCATTAGGGACAGTCACTAGAAAATGTTAATTGTTCTTAATGAGATCAGCTGTGAAAGTAGAATACCTTGACCAAAGCCTCGAAAAGTATGCCTATAAGATGAGTATTTCACCAAGAGAAGAGAATGTCTTATAAAGATCAGTCAGGAACAACAAAGGCATCCCCTGGTTATTCAAAAACAGAGAGACATGAATAGAATTTTTAAAGCTACAAGCTCTGGGGTGACTTGTGTGCTGCCCTGGTACAAAGAGCCCCGGCTTCTAGTCAGTCAAGTTGTGAAAATTTGGGTAAAACGAAGCCTAGGTTCTTTTGTCCATACAGTGAGGGGTTCAGGCTTTGTGTTGCTTCAAAAGCAGTTGCTCTGTTATCATTTCTGGGGGGAGAAAAAGGATCCTTTGTAAACTGTAAGAGAATGTGGGTTACTAAGACAACACCATCCCTGTAAGGAGAACAGATACCATGCCATGTCCTTTAAAAGCATTCTACTTCCACGCTCACTGAGCAATCTCAATTTTCTAAGTAGTACTGGTCACAAGGCAGAAATGACTTATATAGCATGTTTCACCAGACACGCTTGCTCTGAAAACACATTAAATTACCTATTAAATTCTTTTGAGTTTAGTTAATATGTACTTGTTTGTGGGGACCTCATTAATTCTTGAGGAAACTGGTATGAGCCGGCTCCTAACTCAAAGCCTGACTTCGGGTAAGCTGACTCACCCTGCTCCCCTCCAGCAGGCAGAAGTCTCAAAATTGGTATATTTGCTACAAAAATTCCTTATAGCTCAAAAGTCAGCCCAATTTTTCTGTTAAGAGTCATTATTTTATGCTTTGTGGGACAAGAGGCATAATCAAGGATTTTATGTAGGTGGTTATATGACAAAAAAAGAAAGTTTCGCCTGACCTGTGGTGGCACAGTGGATAAAGCGTCGACCTGGGAACACTGAGGTCGCCAGTTCAAAACCCTGCACTGGTCTGGTCAAGGCACATATAGGAGTTGATGCTTCCTGCTCCTCCCCCCTTTCTCTCTCACTCTGTGTCTCCTCTCTAAAATGAATAAAATAAAAAGAAATTAAGCCTGACCAGTGGTGGTGCAGTGGATGGAGCGTCGAACTGGGAACACTGAGGTTGCCGGTTCAAGACCCAGGACTTGTCTGGTCAAGGCACATATGGGAGTTGATGCTTCCTGCTCCTCCCCCCTTTCTCTCTCACTCTCTCTCCCCTCTAAAATGAATAAATAGTAAATAAATAAAAACAAAACAACAAAAAAAGAGACATTTCTAAAAAGAAATTAAAAAAAAATCAAATGAGCCTGCATTAAAAAAAAAAAAATGGCTCTTCTTTCTTAAAAAAAAAAAAAGAAAGTAAGTTTCTATGAATTTTTAATGATGAAATTCAGAACTTTATTTATGGTCTAAGCAGTGGATTGTAGGCTGTAGTCTGTCAGGCCCTGATAGTGGGAAACAGACTAAAATTTGCAGGGAATATCAGGAGCCAGTACTTAACTGATAACTGAAACCTTGGCACATGGTGTCTGCTGCACTGAAAGAAAAGCAGAAGGCGATGCCAGAGTCGTGGGGCTGGGCAGGACAGGAGTGAAGGGAACCTGTATATGCACAGATACAATCCAGGGGAAAGGAAGCAGTGTGACACGGGGAACAGAGTAAGAGGTTAAGGGTCAGGAGACAACAAACTCATGTCTACAGCTATCACATATTCACTTTTGTCATCTTACCTATAAAAGAAGACTGGACTAGATAGAATCCAAGGGCCCCTCAAGCACTTTCCTTCTATGTGTAGTGAAAGTATAATGTCACATGTTAAATTGTGATAACAGCAAGAAATCACAGATTTGCCCTTTACCCTTGAGGCCCTGTTACTCAACTAACACTTTCATGATCACATTTGCAACAACATATGGTGCATGTAGAGAAAAATTTCTGAAAGATGGTGAATGGACAAGAGATTATTCAGTGCCATCAATAAAAAATTAATGTGGGTTAACTGCTTCCATGTGGTCCAGGCTTTGGCCTCTGAGCTATTTTATAACTTAGCAAGCTGAATACTGAGAATAATGCAAATAATGCTTGCCCATAATCATAAAAAATGTCTGGTAGAGAAAAAAATTGATTACTGTACTATAGATACCGACCAATTTTACTACTAGGAGGGAAATTTCAGCAGTTCTGACTGCCAATGTGTCTGGTTTTTGTCTCAACATCTTAATGAGTCGCTTGTTTGTTAATGAGTTAAACACAGTTGTTTGTTATGAGCACTAGCATGTTAAATGGACATGCTTGGAAAAGAAAAGAAAGGTTTGGTTAACTGAAGACAAGCATTGTTTTAGTAAATGGTTCACCTGACAACATCCATGCTAAGTAGCACAGAAAACCTATGGGAGTAGTGAAGGGAGGGGTAGTGGTCAGTGAAGAACTCAGATGCGTTTTCACTGTGTGCAGTTTGCGCAACTGTTAGGAAGAGGCCTTAGAGCAGGGGTCCCCAAACTGTGGCCCCCTGAGGCCATTTATCCGGCCCCACCGCACTTCCGGAAGGGGCACCTCTTTCATTGATGGTCAGTGAGAGGAGCACAGGATGCATCCACACCTATAGTTCCCATTGAAATACTGGTCAGTTTGTTGATTTAAATTTACTTGTTCTTTATTTTAAATATTGTATTTGTTCCCATTTGTTTTTTTACTTTAAAATAAGATATATGCAGTGTGCATAGGGATTTGTTCATAGTTTTTTTTATAGTCCGGCCCTCTAACAGTCTGACAGTGAACTGGCCCCCTGTGTAAAAAGTTTGGGGACCCCTGCCTTAGAGTAAAGAATATTTTCTGTTGTGAGTACATCTCTCACCAAATATCTTGGCGTCTTCTACACATCTCTGGGTTCGCCTTCTTATGTTCTCGCCGTCAGCTACGGCTCTCTGGTATCTCACCTGACCATCAAAAGCAAAGTCAGTATGATGAGAAAACAAATGTTTTTTGGGAGAAAAGAATGTTTTTGCTTACATTATAAGTTTTACCCTGTGACAGTGTTTTAATAAAAAAAAAAGTTGTGGAAATATTAGAGGAGTTACTCCAAATGCCCGAAGCAGGAACTACTCTTCATAGACACCCTGAAAGGCTGTCGTTTAGCCTGCTGTCAAACACTTCACAGTTTTCAAGCTCTTCTTGAGAAAAAACTTTCTTTTTCACATTCAGCCAACGCTGCAACCATCCAACTTTTGTTCACTGATTCAACCCTAAGACAACCAAGAGTATGTTTAAAAAATGTGCCATCTGTTTGAAGGCTGTTATTTTAGTCTCTTTAGTCTTTTTTCTCTTTCATTCTTACAATCCCTGGTTCCTTTAACTGCTCTCATAAAACATGCTTTCCAACCTCCTCACCATACTGGCTGGTCTTGCTTTGTAATTACTCTAATATCTACCTTCCTCAAAGTACGTTTGTCAATCCAGTACTTGGCACAGTATGCCAAAAGTAGTCTGTCTGATCATCGGAGTATAATGATAAATGACCTCATTCATTCAACAAATATTTATTGTCAACTACATGCCAGGCACTGTACCTCCTTTGAAGCTACCAAAATATCTGATATCTAAGTACTGTAACACACAGAGAATTGAAAAAGATGACTAACCTTAGTCAGTGACATAAAAACCTTTACTTGGCCCTGGCTAGTTGGCTTAGTGGTAGAGCAACAGTCTGGCATGTGGATGTCCTGGGTTTGATTCCAGGTCAGGGCACACAGGAGAAATGACCATGTGCTTCTCTACCCCTCCCCTCATGCTTCTCTTTCCCTGCCCCCTCCCCTCCTGCAGCCATGGCTGGATTTGAGTAAGTTGGCCCTAGGTGCTAGGCTGTCTCACATACTAAGAATAGCTTGGTTGCTGAGCAACAGATCAACACCCCATATGGGGAAGACATTGCCAGGTAGGGGGCTTGCTGGATGGATCCTGGTTGGGGTGCTAATGAGAGTCTGTCTCTGCCTCTCCTTCTCTCATTTAATAATAATAATAAAAAAAACCTTTATTTGGATATTTAAAGCAGAGAGAGAATGTGAAGCACAGATAATATAAAATCTACTCACTGTTAAATCCTGGACTTCCTTCTCTAGCTTAATAGCTTTTAACTTTAAGGCCCTTTCTGCAAGAGAAGGCCCAAGCTCATCAGGAGGATCCTCAGAACTGCAGTCCTCACCAGCAGTTCTCTGGGTGGCAGTGCTGAAAGGATGCAGACAGCCCCTAAAGTGGGAGGGAGGCAGCACAGGATGAAGAAATGCCATCATAAATAGCCCAAGTTACCACAAAGTTCACAGACCGGAAGCTCCTAGATTGAACTCTAGAGAAAGTGTTTTCAGTCACAGTAACAATATGAACAATTACAAAGTACTTACTAAGTACCAAACCTATATTCAGGATTTTACTTAAATCATCTTTTCATTTCATAACAATGTGTGAGATAAGGACTATTATCATCCCTGTATTACAGATGAGAAAACTGAGGCTCAGAGAGGTTTAAGACGTTCAGGATCGCATATTCGATGAAGCCAAGATACTGAGCACTAGGCTGTAGAAATAGTCATTAATGAAGACACATAAATTAGCAAGAAAAAAACAAGTTCTGATACTCAGAACCAGTGGGGCATTTATCAATGGAGGAAATTCAACACACAAAGCCATACAGTTCTGCTTTGATCCTTCATTTTATAGCTGGGGTTATAAAATAAAGCCCAGTAAAGGGACTTTATCACACAGAAGTTAGGTCTAGAATTCAAGTCTGAAAGAGGGAGAGCTGTGGCCTATCCCCCTTCAATTCCAACTGCTTCAGACCTGGGGGTGGGGAAGGGGGGTTAAATTTTATCAGAAGGAGCCATTTTTCTTCCAGTCACAACCCTACATCACAAACTGTCACAAAGACTTAAAAAATGTAATGGTGACTAAAAGAATAAAAGGCCCCAAACCGGAATTCAACCTATCACCCAGGGGTTAGGGCGGGGTGCTAGGTCAGGTGTATTAAGATCAAAAGGTGACAAATAGTTATGCATAATGTAATTGTCAGAGTTTCCGTGGATTACTCTACATTTCAGAGTCCAACCTATCCACTCCCCTACTCAGCCTTTTAATTCCTTCCGAGGAAGAAGTCGTCAACCGGGAATTGTCCTTGAGCATAATTAACATTGCTTACTAATTACAAGCGCCGATTCTGGAGCCCTGACTGGATTCTAGTCTGGGTTCCACCATTTCCCCGAACATTATCTCGATAAGTTGACTCAACTTTTCCAAACCTCTGTTCCTCAATTAAACTGGGGCTAATAAAAAGAATTACGCACAGTTCTGCAATCGGCAGAAGTGATCGATCAAAACTGCCGCAGCCCACAGCTAGAAACTCCAACTGGAACTTCCCAAACTCCCGAAGACAGCTGAAAGGGCCGTTTGAGGCGACACCAAATCCAACGCCCTCCTTTTCCCGACAGGTCAAGTGATCCCCGGAGACCGGTGAAGGGACTGGCCTAATGTCGCACAGGAGTCAGGGGAGAGCATCCCACTTTACCTGCAGGCACCAAAGCTGCGAAGAAGGGGCCGGGAGAGGTACCTGCCCAATACAATCTACGCTCGGGCCTGAAGCGACTTCCCACCTCCGGGGACGTGACCTCGGATCTTCCCACCTTATCCGTCTGGCAAGGAAGCACGGTTGTGGGCCTCAGTTTGCCCCTCTGCAATATGGGGCCGTGAGCGCCTGATGGGAGCGGCCGAGCCGCTTGATGGGTCCTCTCGCCCACAACTACCCCTCCGGCTCGCTCGTTCCGCGTTGTCTTCACGTCCCGGACCCAGGGCTTGCCTCGCTTGCTCACCTGCCACCCGACGCGGCACTCGAGGCCAGAAAGTGCTGCAACCGCCGCCGGACCGCCCACAAGAACCGCGCAGCCATGTTCCAGACCTAGGCCGACGGAGGCAGCGCACGCGCACTAGCTCCAAGTGACAAGATACGCTCACTCAAAAAACCACGCTTCCCGGCAGCCTTTGCGGGCGATTCCCTCTCAGGGGCGCCAGACGCGAACGTTCATTTCCGGTGAGCCGTGCTGTTACGAGCCGCGGCGCAACACTTCGGTCTTCTGTTGAACCGTTCCGCGTGTAGTGTCTCTAGCAGAGATGTAGGTTCCTTGCTAGTGCTGGAATCCGCGGCAAACAAAGGGGTTTCCAGCTCTGCTTCTTGGGGCTTATGGGAAATTGTAAACAACAAACAAATGCAAACGCAATGTAAAGTCAAAATAGGACCGAAGTGTAAAGGTGAGGGGCATAGTGCTGCGGAACCCTAGAATACAATATGGCCGAGTGTGGAGTTTTCCTAAAGGAAGTAATATTTGAACTGAAAGTTGAAGGAGTAGATGAAAGAGCAGGAAAGTAGTTCAGGTAGAAGTAAGCAAATTCTGAAAAGACCCAGTAAAAATGGAGAGTATTGTGGGTAAGGGACTGAAATACTGGAGTAAGGGGAGGGACAACGTAAGACATATGGTTAGGCATGGCCAAGTCGCCTGAGGGATTTAAAAAATAGCCTTGATACCCCTCCTTCATCACTGTTCTCTGTATTTTTCCTTCCACTTTTCTCATTTCCCCTCACTAAAATGAGCTCATTAGTATAGCGATTTTTGTTGTTCAGTGCCCTGATATAGTTAAGAATTTTTTTTGAATGAACTTGTCTTCTGATTGCAATGGGAGCATGTTACAAAGCCTTTACATGTTTTAAGGAGTCACTTTGCTGTAGGGAGGAGATTGCAGGACGTGAGGAAATAGGGAGGGAGACACACTAGTCCATGCAAGGGTCCTGGGGTCACCTCAACAGAGACCTTTATAACCACTTTATCTAAAAAGTAGCTACTATTTTAGCTGTGTTCAGCAGTTTTGTTCCACATTCGTTTTTTTTTTTGCTTTGTTTTCTTTTTGCTTGTTCTCCCAACTAAAGTGTGAGCTTCATGGAGGGTGTCTGTCTTGTTCATAGCTATGATTTCTGACATCCAATTAGTGCAGTTGTTGCTCAGTAAGTATTTGTTGAGTGAATTAATGAAGTTGGAAGGAATGAGTGGAGATAGGAAGAAGTGGATGTAATTTAGAGAGATTTAGTATGGAAGGCCAACAGGACTTGAGGATGGGCTAGTGATTGGGATTGAGGGCATTGGGAGCTGTAGAGTAGTTACCGAATAGTCCCTAAGGTAAAAAAAAAAAAAAAAAATTAAGGGCTAGAAAGTGTGCCTTCATTACTCTGTGTGTATTTGCCATATATGACTTATTTGTAGCTATTTGGGCCAGATTTTCTCTCTGCTTGTCTGTAAGATCCATTAAGAACATGCATGTAGCCTGACCGGGGGTTGGAGCAGTGGATAGAGCGTCGGACTGGGATGCGGAAGACCCAGGTTTGAGACCCCGAGCTCGCCAGCTTGAGCGTGGGCCTATCTGGCTTGAGCAAAAAGCTCGTCAGCTCGGACCCAAGGTCGCTGGCTCCAGCAAGGGGTTGCTCAGTCTGCTGAAGGCCCGCAGTCAAGGTATATGTGAGAAAGCAATCAATGAACAACTATGGTGTCGCAACGGCAACGAAAAACTAAAGATTGATGCATCTCACCTCTCTCCGTTCCTGTCTGCCTGTCCCTTTCTATCCCTCTCTCTGACTCTCTCTGTCCCTGTAAAAAAAAAAAAAAAGAACATGCATGTTTATATTCTATCCAAGGCCCAGCTCAGATGTGCCGAAACCAACACCTAATGTTGCCTTTTGGCCTTAGGAGCAGAGCAACCTGACTTAAGGAGGGATTATGATCTCCTTTTCCATATAAGAAAATTGAGGCTCAGAGAGGTTGGTGAACCTGCTCAAGGTCCCCCACTGAAGATCAGTGACACTAGAAATCTGATAGCGCAAACACCTGGTATTGTTGGAAAGGGTGGAGCTTCAAGTCCACATCAGATCCATGAGCCCATACTTTGAATAATCAACCAAACAGCATTTAACAAGCAAGACCTGGCATCTGTGCTTTAGCCATTTTCTTTACACTTCTCTGCGCTTCCCATCTTACACCAAATGTGCTGCATATATGTGCCCATTCTATTTATTAATGTGCTTCTGAATGCTGCAGTGCAAGGGGAGAGGGAAAAATGGATAAAATAGAGCCTTGGGACTAAGAGGAAGGCCTCTACAGTCAGACGTTGCATTCATGTGCTGGCTCCACTACTTCCTGTGTGGGCTTTGGCCGATTACCTAACCTCTCTGGGTTTCCATTTCCTGAACTGTGAAAACTCTCACAGGATTTTAGTGAAGACTAAAGGGATAATGCCTAAAAAAGTGATTAGCACCAGGACTGCCTACATAATTTCAAGGGCAAAAGGAATATGTGGAACCCCTTGTTCTAAACTTATTAAGAGGGCAACAGCAGAAAAATCAGCCAACCACAGAGGCCTGCTAAGTGTGACTGCACAGGTTGCACGCTTGTGCCTGATTCATGGTGAGTGTTTGATAAATGCTAATTATTAATTTCCTAGGGTCCCACCTCTTACCTATTGGTGGAAAAGGACACTTAGCCTTAAAATAAGTGCATGGGAAACAGTGACACAATTGAGTTGTCAGGTGACATTCCAGATCCACATTTTAAAAAGCAAATTGACAATCCAGATTATGTTTGTGCCTTTGTCACCGAAGACACTCAAGTGGCACTTGGATGAAAATTCAGTTACAGATTGGTTGCCTTACAGCTTGATGGTTGTAATTACCATGTACAAGTAATTTCTTCTTTCAGTGGAAAGGACACAGGATTTGAGTCAGACATTTCTTACCAAGTTAACAATAAGAACCACTGTGACTGGGCATTTTCTATTTCTTGGACACTGTGCAAGATGCTTCCCATATATTCTTATCTTACTGAATCCCCCCAACAGTCTTGGAAGGAAAGTACAATTGTTAACCTGGTTTTGATAGGTAAGGAAAACAAGAATGGAAGAGGTCAAGTGACTTTGTCCCAAAGTCACAGCTGTTAAGTGGCAGAGGCAGGGCTCAAACCCAGCCCTATCTGGATCCAGGCTGCATAAGCCTTAAGCTTATGCTGTGCCACCGACCAGCGGGGTGCTTTGGATCACGTAATTTTTCTTGCTGTGGTCTCCAGCTACCTCAGAGGGTGGAAAAGTTTGGATGTGGCTTAGGGATGTAAAGCCTGAGGCAGGGTAAAGTATGTGAAGCCTCTAGCAAAGTGTCCAGAGGTTATTAAAGGATTTCCCTTCTCTCCCATTGAGCTAGTTAGTCTCTGAGCTCATTCAGCTAAATGGTTTTCTCTTCATGAAAGGGAAGTGTGGCAGACTTGTAAAGTGCCTACACTGTTGAGAAAGCAGGGAGTGGCATAGTAAGGAGACTGCCCAGGACTTGAGGTCCTTGCTCCTCTATACAAGAACCAAGTTATTTGTAAAAGGCACTCGTGTGGCAGAAATGAGTCACTGTCCTCTTGGTTCTCCCTGATAGTTTTGTTTCTTTCCTTTTTATTTCTGTCCCTGATAGTTTTACTTGGTAGCAGATATGGAAGAGCAGACAGGTGGGCCTCTGAGTGCAAGGAAAGTAAGAATATGTAAAGAGTGTCCCCTACATTTCCAACAATAACTCCTGGGGCCTGAGTGTCATATAATATAGGCGAAGCACTTAGTTGACAGCAAATGACCCCACTCTACAAAGTTTGCAACATCTTGTGGCCATGAGAAATCCATGTTCTTGTCACTGAGTGTCACTCTGAGCTTAAAATATGGCAGCTACTGAACTTCTCCTTGCCTGTTGTTCACTCAGAGCTCTGATTTGAAAACATCTCAAATCTTGGGTGTGTGGTTGCATCTGCCCCAAACCTGTGAGAACTGGTTATAGAATTTGCATGTTCTCTAGTTTTGATTCACTTTCATGCAGGCAAGGCAAGGATAGTTCTATTGATTTTCTCAGCCTATTTATCTTGCCCAGAGGCTGTCGGTAATGCCCAACACAAATCCAATTGGCGCAAGTGTGATTGGGTGATCAAATCTCCTTTCTGTATTGTACCACTGATGCTATCTTCCTTTGCCCTGAGGACTGGAATGGGATGCTGAGAATGGGATGGAATGGCTTATTCCCACTGCTTTCATTTCTTCAGAAGGGAAGGCAAAGACACTTAACAAAACCTTTACAACTGCAGATTTCTGTCTCCCGCCACCCGCATTTTCCATCCTTTGTAAAGTTACACAGGGATACCCTTCATTTCCCTCTTCTACTTCTTCCCTCCCAATACCCCCTATAATCATGCAGACAATAAAGGCTGGTTTTGGGGGGTGCCCTGGAGAATGGGGGCTACTTTCAGTCTTCTGGTATCTCCTTGTAAAAAGAGCATTTTCATTTTGGATGGCCAAGCTGATATTTCCTTGGGATAAAATTCACATCTTCTTCCTAGGTCTTCTTCATTTCCCATTCCTGAAGTACAGAAAGACCAGACAAATCAGTTTGTTGAATAGTCTAGTGTGACTTGTAGGATAAAAAACATTTTACTGCACCTAATTCTATAAAGATCTCTACTGGCCATATTAGAGCCAAAGGTCCTAATCCTATTTTCTTTCCTTGGCTGTGGGTAAGTCATTTCTCCACACTGGGTCTCATTTCTAAGGGGGACTCAAATATCACAAAGTGTCTTCCTCAGACGAGAAATCAGGCCCAGGACGAAGAGGGGAGTAAGGACTCCATCTGGCTCCAGTGCTGCCCCATGGGACCCTAGGGTGGGTAGGGGGCTGACGGAAGGGAAGCCAAAGCGGTTTGGTAAGGAAGGGTGAGGGTAGGCAGCCCACAGGGCTCTATTCCTCTTCCCAGGCTGTCTAGGACTTCATCTGGGAGGGATATTGAAGTTATGGTCAACAGTGGATGGCTGTTTACTCATGAACAATGCATGGGGTTTCTAGCCAGCCCTGGAGATGATGGTGTGAATCAGGGTAGAACGTGGTAGTTAGAAAATTCTTGGTGGAGGATTCTCCAATCCCAACCTGCTCCTCTCCCAGTCTTCGCCACCTAAGCCACAGTTGAGGTCAGTGACCTAGCAGTCATCTGTGATTCCCTTCCTTTCCTCACCCTCCATATCATCATCAGCAGACTCTTTGGCTCTACCTCCAAAGCCAGCCACTTCATATCACCTCTACTAAACCTTTCTCATCCAGTTCTAACTGGTTTCTCTTATCCACTCATCCATTCTCAACATACTAGCCAGAATGGTCCTTTAAATATGTAATTTGTATCCCCAAATTCCTTGCTCACAACTTGCCAGTGACTTCCCATTATGTTAGAACAAAATCCAAAGTTCTTCCAATGGCCTACAAGGATCAAGGATTATGTCTGGTTGATTCTTCTATGTGCCCTAACGTGGGATCGTACCCACAACCTTGGTGTATCCAACAAGGATCATGTCTGTACAAAAACATGTAGTGGTCCAGGTTTATATGACCTATCAGCTAAGAATGGTTTTCACATTATTCATTGCTAAGAGAAATTATTTTTTTCATGACATGAAAATTATATGAAATTTATATCTCAGTGTCTGTACATAAGGTTTTGTTGGGACACAGCCATGTTCATCATTCGTTCACATATTATCTACAGCTACTGTCCTGCTACAATAGCAGTTATGTGACCAAAAGAGACAGTGCGGTCCACAAAGCCTCAAATGTTCTCTGTCTGACCCTTCATAGAAAGAAACTGCTGATGTCTGGTCTAGGTGATCTGGCTTGTGGCTGGTTACTTCGTTAATGCTCAGGTGTGTGTTTTCAGGTCTATACCTTCTTATCTGCAATTCTGAAATCTGGAAAGCTCTGAAACCAAAAATTTCTCAAGCAGTTTGGCACAAACCCATTTGGTGGCAAAAACTGACCTGAACTGATATAAAGCTGTTTATAATCTATTTATTCCACAGAGTATAAATATTCATGTGCCTTGCTATAGAATTATAAATATGTTGCTGCCAGGGTACCTCCTGAGAACTTTTTGGGGCTTTTCATCATAAGTAGTATATGCACCATGTTACCTTTCTAAAATCCATAAAGTTGCCTGACCAGGCGGTGGCGCAGTGGATAGAGCATCAGGCTGGGATACGGAGGACCGAGGTTCGAGACCCTGAGGTTGCCAGCTTGAGCGCGGGCCCATCTGGCTTGAGCATAAAGCTCACCAGCTTGGACCCAAGGTTGCTGGCTCGAGCAAGGGGTTACTCGGTCTGCTGAAGGCCCGCGGTCAAGGCACATATGAGAAAGCAATCAATGAACAACTAAGGTGTCGCAACAAAAAACTGATGATTGATGCTTCTCATCTCTCTCCGTTTCTGTCTGTCCCTATCTATTCCCTCTCTCTCTCTGTCCCTGTTAAAATATATATATATATATATTCTGTAAAGTTCTTGTCTTTGCCCCCTGCTGAAAGTAAAACTGTTTCTGGCCCTGCAGCCATAGTGCAATAGCCGCAAGGGATGCATGGTCTCACACATGGAAAAAAAATCCATAAAGTTCTGAAACAGAGCTGACCCCAAGAATTTCAGCGACAGGACTGTGAGCCATTGTCTTGGGGTGAGCCCTGGATTTGGAATTGGAGGTGGTTTTGTGAGGCAGCTCTCACAGTGGTGCCCTGCATAGGGTGGGCGAGTCCCTTTACTCCCTGATCTTCAGTTTTCTTATTTATGAAGCAAACCTTTCCTGTCTCAAAACAGAGTGTGGGCTCAGAAACCGACCTTGTTAGAACTATGTGTTAAAAAAGAGTTAAATAGGCTCTGGCTGGGTCGCTCAGTGGATAGAGCATTGTCCCGAAGCACTGAGGTTGTGGTTTCAGACCCTGGTCTGGGCACGTATGAGAAGCAATCAATAAGTGCACAACTAAAAGGGACAACTAAGTGGCACAACGAGTTGATGCTTCTCCCTCACTCTCCCTACCCTTCCTTCCTCCCTTTCTTTCTCAAATCAAGGGAAAAACAGTTTTAATTAAAAAAAGTTAAATAGGTTTTGAATGAGATTTGAGAGAGTCTTCTCGTTTGAACAAAGTTCATGAGTTTTATTGCACTGACATATTAGCAATTCTTCACCTTTCTCACTAGCTAATTTATTGTTATTATCCGGTTCTTGGTGAGCCACCATGGGAAGGGGCTACCGAACCTGGAGCTGTACCTTGGCTTTCTGCAGCACCCTTCCTTGGTTGGAGGGTACGATGGATGGACTCCTCTTCCTCAGCTCAGAAACGCAATTGACAGGGAGAGGTTTCTGTGGGGCATTGTTCTGGGGTTTAGTGGCAGTTTCCTGTTGATGACAAGAAATAATTACATAGGTGAAATCTAGCACTGGTTACCTATACCCAGCCTGCCCTCAAAGAACACAAATCAAAGGCACTACGCAAACATACCAGCATCAAACGGTGAGGGGAGGCAGACACCCGAGGATCTTGGAATAAAGCTAATGACAGCTAAAATGACCGAGCCCTCACAGTGTTCTAGGCATTGTGCAGGTTAGCTTATTTAGTCTTTTCAAGCCTATGAAGTAGGTACTTACTGTACAGATAAGAAAAATGGGAAGGTCAAGTCACAGCTCAAGGTCACATGGCTGGTGAGTGGGAGAGCTGGGAATCCTACCCCACTGTCCTTCCTATCCCTTCCCCTTTCTCCTGTATTCATTCTCGTTTTCTGTGCTGCCCTCACCCCTTAATTCCCAGATGATTGATTAGTGCCTTACTGAATGTAGTTCCTTAAATGGGACACATTAACAGCTTAGCCTCCTGGGAATTTAGAGAAGACTTTTCTTTATGTGCAAAGGTCATGGAAACATCAAAAGTGGAGGGGCAAGTCTTCTAGAACGTGAACATCAGGGCATACTGGTGGGAAGAAGCAGCTGGGACTAATGAACCACTTCTATCTTGTCCCCCAGCTCTCTATGATTCTGTGAAGTTGTTTGGTCCCTGGCCTTGAAGCTCTTCTTCTTCTTTTTTTTTTTTTTGTGACAGAGACAGAGTCAGAGAGAGGGACAGACAGGAAGGGAGACAGATGAGAAGCATCAATTCTTTGTTGTGGCATCTTAGTTGTTCACTGATTGCTTTCTCATATGTTCCTTGACTGGGGGGCTACAGCAGACCGAGTGATCCCTTGCTCGAGCCAGCAACCTTGTGCTCAAGCTGGTGAGCCTTGCTTAAACCAGATGGGCCTGCGCTCAAGCTGGCGACCTCAGGGTCTCAAACCTGGGTCTTCCACATCCCAGTCCGACGCTCTATCCACTGCACCACTGCCTGGTCAGGCTAAGCTCTTGTTTTTAAAATAAGGTTGGAAATGCCCATGGAGAGGAAGTATAGGGTGGAAGTATACTTCCCTGTCATAGGGTGTGGTCTGACCAGGCAGCTGTGACCTTGGACAACAGTAAGAATAAAGTTCTCAATGACAGCGCACATTTATAGACAAATTACTTCATTTCTCTGAGTCCTAATTTCCTTGTTTGAAAGCAAGTATGACATGTATTCATGTGACAAATATTAATTGCACTCCCATTATTTTTCAGACTATGTAAAAGGCCAGAGCTATAACGATAAAAAATATATATATATTTAGTCTAATTTTTTTTGTTTTTGAGAGTACATTTATCAAATCTGGAGACAGCAAAACAAGAAAGGGCTGGGTGGGGCTGCTTTGGCTCACTGAGAAGTCAGCCAAAAAGGGGCTTGGAGACAGGTTCAGGGGGTTAGCCCAGGACAAGCTGCCGCTGCCCACTACTCCCCTGGTTGCAAGTCTCGTGGGATGCTTAGGGTTTAGGAGATGCACAACTAGGAAAGAAGAAAGGCGTGGACGTGCTCTGGGAGGGAGAACACGCCAGTCCAATTCTCAATAAAAATACCATCTAGTTGAAGAGCTAGCTATTAGACAAGTAAGGATAGAAATACATACATACACACATGTATATGTATGTATGTATATATATGTATACATGTATATATGGATACACACACAGAGACTATGGTTAAGTGCTGTGGTAAGGTACCAAAGAATGGAAAAATTAATATTAATAGTTTAGGAGAGGAAAGAGGGAGTTTTTCTGGCTTGCAGAGACATACTGTGTAGGAAACCCCTTTTTTTACTTGGAAGCTTAAAAGGCATTTTATAATTTGGGCTAAGCATACAGAGAGATGTTGTAAATATGATTTTTATACTTGTGTGTGATTTGCACCAACTCAGGATAGACAACAACATTGTATGTAAAGAAATTTTGTGCTGGGCAGACTTGGATTCCCCCTTCCCCTATCTCTGTGAGAAACAGGGTAAACACCTAGCCAGGTGTGGGAGGGGAGGGAGAGATTAAACAATCTTTTCCTCTCCTCTCTTCCCTTCTTTGACGGGCCTTTTGGGATGCTTATTCCCTGGCACCATGTAGACTCCGCCTCCCCTCCTAAAAACGTGTAATCAATGTAAATACCTCTAAACAAAGGAACGGCACATGAACACTGGAATATTTAGGAATATCTTTTAATATGTAGAACAACATTTTCCGCTATTGTATTACCTTGTAAGTTTTAATGTGTAGAAATATTTTTAGAAATCCTATAGACAAATGTTATAAGCTTGCTAATGAATTGTGTCATCTCTCCCCCTCCTCCTTTTTCCGCCAACCTGCGTGTGATCAAAGGCATGTAATCTGCCTCAGGGGTTGTGCGCCATGCGCACGATTTGGGTCAGCTATGCCCCGTGCTAGTCATATGCGGCCGCCATATTATTAAATCCCATCCTTTTAGTAAAACTCCTTAAAATTCATTTGGACTTGGTGTCTCTAAGTAAACCTGGTGAAACGGTACTTTACAACATGAGGAAGAATAGAAGATGGGACAGGACTATTGGTGATTTAGAGCAGTGATTCTGAAATGGGGGCAATTTGGCCCTCCCAAGTGAGAGAAGGTGTCGAAGAGTTGCAAAATTTGTTAACATTAGTATTTTAAAAGGAAGAGTCAGGCTCCCTTACCCCTCTTTTCTGAAAAGAAAAAAAAAAAACCAGAGAAAGAGATTAAAGGGGCAAAAGTTAGTAACTAATCATCATTTAACTATAGTTCTCTGGAAGGACTAAGGCCACTTGCTAGACAAAGGGATCACAAGCCCACTCCCCTTGCTTGAAAAACTTGCATTCTGTAACATTTTATATGCTTTCTAATAATCATCCCTTTTGAAATTTTTTATATGTATAACACTTGTAAACTAAAGCAAGCAGGGACTAGCTCATTAGGTTTTCCTAATAAGCTAGCCCCAACACTTTTAGCAAAGGTAATTTCATCATTTGGCTTCTCTTCTTATCCTAAACTAAAACTTTTCATTTCCCACTGTTGTGGCAACAAGGATAAGTGTAAAGCCTGAAAGATTTGGGAATGTCTTTGATATGTAAAACATTTATCACTACTGTGTTATTTTGTAGTCTTAATGTGTAGGAATGCTTTTCCTTTTAATACATTCTATAGATAAATGTAAGCTTATCAGTAAATGACTTTTTTTTTTTAAATAAGTTTCAGCAGAACTTATTTTATTTTATTCATTTTAGAGAGGAAACACAGAGTGAGAGAGAGAAAGAGAGAAAAGGGGGAGGAGCTGGAAGCATCAACTCCCATATGTGCCTTGACCAGACCAGTGCAGGGTTTTGAACTGGCTACCTCAGTGTTCCCAGGTCGACGCTTTATCCACTGCGCCACCACAGGTCAGGCAGTAAATGACTTTTGTATCATGCTCCCCCTCTTTTCCCCCCAACCAGTATGTGATCATGTCTATATAACAAACCTCAGGACTATAATCAAGGCTGCATAATCTGGGTTAGCTATACCCCGTGTAAGTCATATGTAGCTGGCTTATTAATAAATCTCCTCCTAAAATCTCTTCTTTCTCCTGCCTTGGTGTCTCTATGTAACCTGTGGATTAAACTAACATACTTTATAACACAAGGATGTTTGGCAATATTTGGAGAATTTTTGGTTATAACTGGGGGCTGGGCTACTGGTATCTAGTGCATAGAGGCCAGGGATGCAGCTAAACACCCTGCAACGCACCCTACAGTCCCTATAAAAAAAATTCCTAAATGTCAATAGGGCTGCAGTTGAGAAAATCTGATATAAACTTAGGTCAGCCAAGTCCTCCCTGAGGAAGTCTTGTTCAAGGTGAGGGTTGCTGGGGAAGTTAGAGATAATGGATACAATTCCTGAGGACAGAGCCTGGTACACTGGGGATCCCAGCAGATGGCATGAGCAAGGCGCTAAGGAAGGGCCCTGGCGTCAGACTTCCTGGGTTTGGGATCCTGTCTCCCACTCAGCTGAGTGACCTTGAACAAATCCTTCAACATCTCTGAACCTCAGTTTCCTTGTCTGTCAAAAATACATGTAGTACTACCTCGTAAGACTGCTGTGTAGACTATGTGAGATAGTACAGGTTCAGACACTGTACTGGCCTATGGTAACTTATCAACACAAGTTTGTTATTCTTATTCAGCGTATGGGAGTTATTATCATCAGTACTGTGCCACCAATGGTGTGTCCCTTAGGGCTTGTTTTGTTATTTGTAAATGAGCATAATTCCTCATTCCCAAAGTATGGTCAAGATTTATAGCATGTGATGGTATTAGGGAGCCACTGCCCCTGGTGCTGCATGAAGTAGCCTCACCTCACTCTTGTCCTTACTGCTCATGGAGAGTCCCAGGGCCGGGCCCCCGGCCAGAGACTGCTGTAAGCGCTCCTTCACGGCCACCAGCCTCAGTTCCAGGTCGATCCGGTGCTCTTCCTTTGCCCGACACTGAGCTTCCAGGGTGGCCATGGCCTCCTCCAGAGCTTTTAACTTTGCTCCTGTGTCCAGAGACATGAATGAGAATGAGCTGAGCCTGGCCTGAAGCATCAAGCAGGTTGGCAGGGCCTCAGGCCCTAGTCTGCCCCTCCTGGAAGGGCTTTTTCTATCTTCAGTCCTGGTTAAGATATGGACTTCGGGCCTGGGGTTCTAGCTCAATGCTGGGTAGTGTGTTTGTTTTTATTTTTAGGTTTTATTTATTCATTCGTAGAAAGAGAGGGGGGAAAAAGAGAGAGAGAGAGAGAGAGAGAGAGAGAGAGAAGGGGAGGAGGAGCAGGAAACATCAACTCCCATATGTGCCTTGACCAGGCAAGCCCATGGTCTCGAACTGGCAACCTCAGCATTTCCAGGTCGATGCTTCATCCACTGCACCACCACAGATCATGCTGGGTAGTGTGGTTTTTACATTCCTAGTACCCACTTCCCCATCTTCTGGATACAGAACCCTGATTTTCCACTGGGAAACCACCTCTCCCCTCTCATTCTTTATAACTGGGATGGAGCTGACCTCACTCCTAGTTCAGGGGGTTGGCACATAACTTAGTCCTGGCCCATAATCATATCTCATTTTCTGGTCACCATGATTGGCTTAGGGATCAAAGTTGGTCAGAGTGAATCCTGAAGTGTTTGTGGGGGCCATTAGAAAGAGACGTACTCTCTGCTGATGTGGCTGGGAGGATTAGGTGAGGGCTTTAGCTGAACAGCCATTTTGTCACCATGAGAAGAAAAGAATGACACCAATGTAGAGGAAGGCAGAAGCAAGAGTTAGAGAAATATGCTTCCTGGTAAAATCACTTAAGTCCCTGGATCTTGCTATACCTGATTGTTCAGTTCTCGTAATCAATAGTAATAATACAGGGCTTTACATTGACCAGGGGTTCCTACTAGGACTTTACTGCTTATTCAGTTTAACCTAGCAAATCTTTTTAGAACGTTCTTCATGCCAAGAGCTATGCTGGGCCTTACTAGATTTAAAAATTAGTTCCATTGTTTTCTCTGAGGGGGGATGCACTGGCGGGTTTTCTAGTAATGGTGGGTTCCTTTCACACCTTCAGCTGTTCATTCATCAAATACTTATATTGCATGCTTGCCATGTACCAGGCACTGTCCATATTCCCAGTACCTGGACCAATGGGAAAAGCCACACATACTGAAACTGCGCTGAATTATAGCTATAGAGAGAATTAAAAAGAAACAGCAGAAAATGGGATTCAGAGGAGCCCAGAGCCAGCAGGGCCTATGGAGGTCACGGCCCTGGATTTCAGAAGAAGATCCTAGCAAAGTGTTACTGTCTGTAATTCCCAGCTGCTGGACCAATGCCTCACACAGGTGCTCAGCACCTATCCGAACAGTTAATGTAAGGTTCAAAATGATCTTTTATTTCTTTCATTCTAAGGCACATTCTGTCTTTCACATTTTATCATTTCTAAAATCACATTACATCTTAACCACATTAAGTGTACACATTTTTGTGATGCTTTTTCATCCCTTTTGCCCCAAAGCAGTTATTAAATAGATGTACTTCTATTAGTCAGGAAGGACAACAATGACGACTGTGACAATGATAATGCTGTTGGTGATGGTGGTGACAAGGAGGAGGAGGAAGAGAAGGAGCTCACCTGTCCTGGGCCAGAGACTAGGTGATCTGTGCTAGAGGAAATGTCAAGGATGAGCCCCCCCCACGAGTGCTCAGGACCACACCCACGTAGGTACCTGGGCTGTTCCGAATGGCTTCCCTCAGCTCCCTCTTTTCCTGCCGCAGTGCCATCAGCTCTGCCCGGATCGTCTCCTTCTCCTTCTCCAGCTTCTCTTTCTCTACCAGGTACCTCCGGGCATCCTCCTCAGCTCGGTTCTTACCGTACTTGTATTGATTGGCACCTGCAGAGATGGGAAACAGAAAAAGGCCCTCAGTTCTGACCTCTGATAAGGGTACTTGGGTGGTGTGAGTGTTAACCTCCTCCTCAACTTCTCCATCTACAAAGTGGGGATATTTAGGTCTATACCCCTAGTTATATTTGGCATGGCTCTTCTAAGGAAACAAGGAGCAAAGGGGAGGTAGTAGAGCGTGGCAATGAGGAGCAGGGGCTTTGGAACCAGACAAAGGTTTGGGTTTTTTGCCATTTACTGGTTGTGGGACATCAGGCCAAAGTGAATGGTCGCGTTTTTGTGCCTTCTCCCCGTGGTTTCCTCATTTATAAATGTGGATAGTGATCAAATTGCCTCTTAGCATTGTGGTAGGTTTGTTTTTTTTCAAACTTTTAATTTTTATTTATTTATTTATTTTTACAGGGACAGAGAGAGAGAGGGATAGATAGGGACAGACAGACAGGAATGGAGAGAGGCGAGAAGCATCAATCATTAGTTTTTCGTTGCCGTTGCGACACCATAGTTATTCATTGATTGCTTTCTCACATGTGCCTTGACCGCGGGCCTTCAGCAGACCTAGCAACCCCTTGCTAGAGTCAGCGACCTTGGGTCCAAGCTGACGAGCTTTTGCTCAAGCCAGATGGGCCCCGCGCTCAAGCTGGCGAGCTTGGGGTCTCGAACCTGGGTCTTCCACATCCTAGTCCGACGTTCTCTCCACTGCGCCACCGCCTGGTCAGGCGCATTGTGGTAGGTTTTAAATGAGATAATTCATGAAAAGTATTTAGTGTAGTACCTGGCAAATAGTAAGTGCTTAGTAAAGGTTAAATAATAATAATAATATAAAACAAATTTTGTGATGTATAACACACTTTGGTTTTAAAGGGAATGTTTTATACTCAACACTCAGGTATACATAAGACAAGGAGGCAGGTAGATATAATTTAGATCTGTAGAGAATTATGACCTTGGGCTAAAGTCAGGCATTGCCACCCATTTAGTTACTGGGAAGAATGAGTGGGGTAGAGAGGGTTCCAGTAGTCTATTGTGGGCTCTACACCATGGTGATGGACAAAATCAACAAATAGCAAAATTTTACTATTTATTGTATCCTAGGCCATTTATATGCATTTCAATTTTATTTTTATAAAAACTCACTATTACCAGCCTATTTTGTTGTTGAGAAAACAGGCACGGAGGGGTTAGCTCTTACTGCTAATGATGGCAGAGCTTAGGTTTGAACCTATGTCCACCTAACTCCAGGGTCCATGCCATGCCATACGGCTCTGGCTGGGGCAAGGCTAAGGGAAAGTTTGATTTGTTGTTAAAGACAGGCACACATAGTCCTTTGTAAGTGGGTGGGGTGTGGAGTGATCCCCAGGATTTACTGATAATTGTGTGGGTCTTATCTCTCCAGTTCTTGTAGAGATTGCAGTGGTTACTCAGTGACCCATGCAAAAATCAGTGTCTGCCACAACTGCCTTAAAACTCAAGCCAGATCATAACTAAAGCACAGAGAATGGGCTCCATGTTCCTACAACTTCCCAGATGTACAATGGCGTATCAGGGGAGTTGGCTCCCAGACTTTTGAATTTTAGAGACTGGTAAAGTTAAAAAAAAAGGGTAGACCAACAAACAGGGGTCAACATATTAGATGAGGTCCTTAAAAACCAACTACTGTCTAATTATTCCCAATATTTTATAAATATAAACAATATTTTAACATCCCCAGAGTTTGGAAGGACACAAATGCAGAATAAAGTAGTCATTGACATTGAATAGATTTTGCTTCATGAAAAACTTCAGGCACGGTGCTTATTTTTATCATTTCATTGCACATGAGTGGGGCCTTCCTTAGGGACAGAACCAGCGAGTAGGACTCACTTTTGGGAACCACTGCCTGGTTTGCCTTAATATGTTAGCACCACAGAGAGCGGCTTATCTCACACCCCACCACGAAATAAATACCTTCACTACTCAAATAGTGGTGAAGAAGCAAACTAGATTTTTTTTAAAACGGGAAAGTTTGTTTAGAAAATTACAGAGGTTGTAGAAGGTCCCTTGGGGCTTAAGAGAAAGGGGGAGAGAGGCGCATGCCTTGAGGGATGAAGGAAGGGGGAGAGGCACAGGGTGCTCTGGAAAAGAGGAAGAGAGCACGCCACTGGATTGTTGTACGAGCTGTAATTCTGTGGGCCTCACAGCATGAGTGATCAAGTATTTGCTTCAGAACTGTCCAAGTATTGTACCTCCCAGGAAAATCGGGGCTTCCATAGTGGAGGGGAAAACAAGGAGAGTTTAGCGGCTAGTCGCCTAGGTCACTAATGTAACCAGTGCACTAAGGTAGTATATATTAGTACTTCATTGCTTGTATTGCTGAGAAACATTCCAGGTGATCTTCAGAAAAAGCCTCTGCCATTTCTGATGTCAGCTGGGGAGTCTTGTAAGTGACAAATGGATTTTCTCTGCTGCTTTCAATGTTTTCTCCTTGTCCTTGGCTTTAGCATTTTGACCATGTGTCTTTTGTGGATCTCTTTTTGTTTTACTTGAACTCCGCTGGTATCCTGGGTATGTAAGTAATGTCTTTCAACACATTTGGCAAGTACGCAGCCATTATTTCTTCTAACACTATTTTTTGCACTTCCTGTCCCCTTTCTTTCTGGTACTTCCTGTATGCATGTTAGTGCACTAACAGTGCCCGACATTCCTCTGAGGTTCTGCTCATTTTCCTTCGTCTCCTCCCCGCCCCCCATAGGTCACACCTTCATGTTTCTTTGTATGTTTCATACGTTTTGTTTGAAAATTACAGGTTGTTTGGTTGGTGACTTAGCTGGCTTGTTCAGTGAAGTCCATGTCCCCTGTAGTGCGAAGCCTCTGAGGTTGCCCCTCAGAGAGTGCATCCTTGGTCATGTGTACAGTCACCCCGTGAGGACAGTGGACTTGACAGGGCTCTGTTCTCTTCCTGATCTCTCTGTTGAGCTGTCTGCCTCCGTTGGTAGCAAACCGAGCTGCTAGGCCCCTCTAATTGTCAGTGGATTCCTCTGTTGCTATTGACAATTCCTTGGGGTATCAATTACTCCATGTTCGGATCTAATTAAATTCTTTGCAGGGTAGTTTTTGAGAGAAATCTTTTGAGATCAGTCTTGTTTTGACCCCAGAAGGTTTTTGTTTTTAATTAAAGAAAAATTTTTTTTTTAATTTTGAGAGTATATTTATTTATTAAAGGTGGAACGGTGAGAACAAAGGGCGTAGGATAGAAGAAGCAACAGGAGAGTCTAGGTGGGGCTGCTTTGGCTCACTGGGAAGTCAGAGGAAAGGGGGCCTTGGAGACAGGCTCAGGGGGTGAGCCCAAGATGAGCTGCCGCTGCCCACGGCTCTGCTGGTTGCAAGTCTCATGGGGAGCCTTGGATTTCAGGAGAAAGAAAATTCAGTGGAAAAGGAGATTTGAGTGGGTGTGCCCCAAGGAGGGCAGGCCTGGATGGCTCTTCTTAGCATTCTTTCCCTGGTTCTCTTTGGCTGGCTGATTTGTTCTTGTCCTCATGGGGCCACTCTGACTGTTCTTGCTGAAATTTAGTGCATGTCCTAGAATAAGCCTTTATTTGCTGTATGCCCTGGAAATGTTTGTTTTTAGTAATTTTCACCAGTTCTGGTAGTTCTGCCGGGGAGTGGGTGTGTGGAGCTTCTCACACTTCCATTTTTCTCAGCCGTGCACTTGGCTCCCAGGATTTTTGCTTTCTGCTATTCATGTCTGTTTGCATCTCCTCCCACACTAGACAGGGCTGACCTGTGTAACCATTCGGATGTAGCAGAAATGACAGACTGCGACTTCCACCGCTAGATTATAGAAACATTGCAGCTTCTTCTGTGTGACTTCCTCCTGGGTCACTTGCTCTGGGGGAAGCCAGCTGTCTCGTTGTGAGAACAAGCCGCTTAATAGAGCGGTCCCTATGGCAAGGAACTGAGGCCTCCTTCCAACAACCAGCACATACTTGTCAGGCATGCGAGGGAGCCCCCTTGGGAGCAGGTCCTCCGGCCTGTCAAGCCTTCAGATGACATAAGATGACTGGCTCACATTTGATGGCAACCTCAGTAGAGACCCCAAGCCAGAACTACCTAACTAAGCTGCTCCGGGATGGCTGACCCACAGAAACTGGGACACAATACAGGCTAATTTGTTGAGCCATTAAACTTTGGGTATTTTGTTATGTAGCAATAGTAATTACTACATGATCTTGGGCAAGACCCTCCTCTTTTACGTTCTTCAGTTTCTTCATCTGAAAAACGTGGTTGGACCAGATCTGTGGTTTACAGCTGTCCTGCAAGGAGCCCGATGGTTTCTCAGGGATGGCCACAGGCTACCGTATGGGGCAGAGGGGAGGCCCGTGCGCCTCCCAGTGCCAACTGGAGCAGCCGCGCTTCTGAGTCTCGCATAACTGGGCTTCAGAATAAGATTTGATCTGAAGGAGCCTTTTGTTGTTAGGTTGTTTAAAAATGCATTTTGTGATTTCTTTAATCTTACAGGCTTTTTTCAGTTTAGTCTTCCATTTTAAAATGGGCATTCCATAGGGCCCTATATTTTCAGTGCCCTTGAGAGTAAGTAGCATGTCAGGAATGTTACACAATAACCCCCTGGAACACTCAGACCCAGAAATGGAATACAGGTGTCCCACCCCTAGAAGGGATTATCCATGCTAATCGAAGTGGAGCTATAATAAAGAAAGGTATTTTAAAAAATAAATCTTCAAAAAGCAAATAATAGAATTTGACTTCAAAAAGCAGGAGGAAGCCTGACCTGTGGTGGCACAGTGGATAAAGCGTCGACCTGGGAACACTGAGGTCGCCAGTTCAAAACCCTGCACTGGTCTGGTCAAGGCACATATGGGAGTTGATGCTTCCAGCTCCTCCCCCCTTTCTCTCTCTCTCTCACTCTGTGTCTCCTCTCTAAAATGAATAAATAAAAAGAAACTTAAAAAAAAAAAAAAGCAGGAGGAAGCCTGACCAGGTGGTGGCGCAGTGGATAGAGCATTGGACTGGGATTCAGAAGACCCAGGTTCGAGATCCAGAGGTCACCAGCTTGAGCGCAAGCCCATCCGGGTTGAGCTAAAAGCTCACCAGCTTGGACCCAAGGTCGCTGACTCCAGCAAGGGGTGGCTCGGTCTGCTGAAGGCCCGCGGTCAAGGCACATGTGAGAAAGCAATCAATGAACAACTAAGGTGTCGCAGCAGCAATGAAAAACTAATGATTGATGCTTCTCACCTGTCTCTGTTCCTGTCTGTCTGTCCCTATCTATCCCTCTCTCTGACTCTCTCTCTGTCCCTGTAAAAACAACAACAACAACAACAACAACAAAGGCAGGAGGAAGAAATATAAAGCTACAAATGAAAGACTCTTGGAATGTGTTGTCCTACAGGAAGTTGGCTTGCTCATAAGCTAAATCACATAAGAGCAGAGATTAGCATTGGAAATTGGAACTGACTATAGAGTTGTCTGGCCTATTTAGTCATTACTGTGCAGTATGGCAGCCAGGCAACGAACTGGGCCCCGCTGGGGTGCTAGGCAGAGCTCAGGGTGGCACACAGGAGTTGAGCCATACCTTTCACTAAAGGGTATTTGGAGGAGTTCAGTTCTCCACCTATTACCCCAGATCAGAAATGATAAATTGTTAGCCTCTGTAACAGACACAGTTGAGGATGAACCTTATAAGTATGCAAATATGTGTGTACGTATGTCTATTTGGCTTTATTTGATGTTAACATTTTAAAACATTAGTTGCTAATGTTAAAAAATAAGCCGATTTCATAGAAAGTCTAGATTCCTGGTCTCTCATGGATAAATGCCACAGCTGAGCACTCATCTCCTACAGCCTCCCCACCCCCTCCTGCTGTTTCTCCTCCAGGGCCACATGCTAGCTGCCTTAGTCTCTGCTGGCGACGGGATTTTCCTGACACCTCGCTTCACTCACCCATTTACTGGCCTGATCGCTGGAGGAGTATGATTTGAGACTCTCGCCACTCCTCCACTCATGGTCTGTTTCCCTCTCTCCTTCCCTCCCTCCCATACAGAACTCACTGGAGGCATGGCGTTTGACTTTGACCTGGGGATCCACTCGGTGTGACTTCTCACTGCAGGAGGAGGCGTGGCGCTTCACCTGGGCCCCCGCGGGGCGGTCTGGCTCCTCGTCCTGGGTGGGAGGTGGAGGAAGAAGATGAAGTGCAGGCAGGCTCAGCGTCCACAGCACAGGTGCATTCTGGTCCGTGCTCGGTGGGTGGATGCTGCGGGACCTGAGATCTTGGCCTTACATTTTTAAACGTGTACAACACTCAACAGTTTATAAACCACTTTCAGTGATATCCAGTGATAGCAGTATATCACTGGATCCTGATACCATTCGGTTGTGGCGGGGGAGGCAGCAGAAGATAACCCTAAATGGGAATATCTGCTGAGAGGGAAATGAAAAAGTCTGCAGAGATTGTGGGTGACCACATTTGATTTATCATAGATATTTGCCCTCACCTCATTTCACAGTATCCTTAAAATTTTCTGAAATGTTGGGAAAAGAAAAGACATGGATGAGATCAGCCAATGGTAAAAGTTACATAACTTAGACTAACTATACATTTGTGCATGAAGAGTATTAAGACACTCAAAACACTGTCAAGGCCCAGGAACCTGAGTGGGATGTGATGATAATGTAATATAATAGTGATGTTAGTAACAGCAGTGTGATTTACTGTTCTGTGTAAGACCGTCCTGTCCAGGCTCCGTGCTAGGTTTTTTCCTGAAATGATTTCATTTAGTTCTTGCAGTAGTCAATCAGGTAGGTTTTATCATATCCATCTGAAGCCCCAGAACTGAAGGCCAGAGAAGTGAAGCCCAAGGTAACTCAGATTGAGCCCAAGTCCAAATTTCGTGCCCTTAAGCGCTAAACTGTCTTGCTACTAAACTCTGCAACTGAGAAAGATTTCAAGCTGAGTCCACTGGTCCTTCTGTGTCTGAAGAAAGACCATGTAAAGGGAGTCCTAGAGGTGTGAGCATGGAGTATCATGAGTATCATCTAGCTCTCTCCAAGTTAGGGGTCCCGAAATGTCTGCTTTCCTCCGTAGCTCAATTCCGCCCCCCCTTCCCCTACCTGTGAGGTCTGACCCACCTGGGCTGATCAGAATGCAGCTTTCTGGCTCTCCTGTGAGAGAAGGCATAGAACAAGCTGCCAGGAGTAATCTGAGGTGTGTGATGGCTACAGAGACCTCACTGTGAATTAATGAGCTGCCATCTCCTTGGTACAGTATAGTGAGCAAGACAGGGAGACTTTGTCCTGGGAGCCAAAGAGCAGATTGTGGATGCTACCAGGTGAGGGCCTATAGGTGTGGCTACCCAGTTGTCACCTCCCTCCTCCAGGTACCACTGAATCAGCAGCATTAGTTCCCAGTGATAGATGGGTGGCGAGCCCAGCACCTTGCTCAGACTGGAGTGGTACTTTCTGATGTCCAAAGCCCTTCCTCTTCTTGATCTGGGAGCTTTTCACTGGACCACCCAGCCTCCTGTGCCAGAGAGCCCTCATCCTGAGCCATGATCTGTGATAAGTAAGCTTCTCAAAAAAAAAAAAATCATATTCTAACAGTTATAGGGGGATGAATTCATTTAATCATCTACTGCTTAAATGAAAACAATCTCTCTGAGGCAAAGGAAAAAAGGAGCGCAGTCATGCTACATAGTGATATTTTTATCAGGCCATACACAACAGTGGTCCCATGGGATTATAATGGAGCCGAGAACTTCCTGTCGCCTAGTGGTGTCGCAGCCGTCTTAACACTGTGGCACAGCACACTGCTCACGTGTCTGAGGTGCCGCGCTGCCAGTCTTGTTAAAGGACAGCACGTGCAATTGTGGCCTCACATATTTGACAACAACAAATGAGTATGTTACTGGTTTACGTGTCTAACTATAGTTCTAATTGTTATTTTTGGATGTATTCTTCCTACTTATAAAAACAGTGCGCTGTAACAGTATATACCATTTTAGACCTGCAGCGTCCTACCTGGTGTCTGCGGGGCTCTTCCTTGCATCATTTTCTCTTGTGCTTCATTTAATTTTGTTTTGTTTTGTTTTGTACAGTCACGTGCTACACAGGCTTGCAGCCCTAGCCTAGGTGTGCAGCAGCTTTACCAGCTGGGTTTGTGTGAGTGCACTCTATGATGCTGGCACGAGGTTGAAATCGCCTAATGATGCATTTGTCAGACGTGAAGTGGCACGTGACTATAGTGAGGGAAAGAGAGGGAGAGCTAGGAGGTGGCCTTTGCCATGTTCCTGGGCAGCCCCAAGGGATCGTACCTGCAGCTTTTCATAAGGGACATCATCATAGACACGGGGCTCAGGCCATTGATCCTGGCAGGATCTTGCATATCTAGAAAATATATGGTGTGAAAAAAGAGAAAATACAAGGTGTGATGACAATGGTACTTTGCAGCCTACAGTGCTTTCCTGTCTACTCGCTCATGCGATTCTGGCGGCAGCTCATGATGGATATCAGAAGGTTAGTAATAGCAGCCGTGCCAGGCAGCCCTGGGCCGCTGCTGTGTTTCGGGCTTTGTAGACAGAGACCCAGTGGTTGTCACCACCACACAGGGAAGAGGTAATGCCTCACCTCCATTATATTATATAAGTGAGAACACAGAGGACCAAGCTGGCAGCAGCCAGCCAAGCTGTTGATTGAGATAGAGCTGTGACTCAGACCTAGCTCTTCTAGCACCACACTCCACACACTAGCCCCATGCCTGCCAGCCCGGTGCCCGAGGGGGTGAGGGCCTAAGGCTCCACTTCTTCTCATTCCATTCTCACTACCCCCGACCATGGGCTACCTTCTTTAGCCAGCCCCCCCTTTCCTGCTGGAAGAGGAACGCACCCATTCTGACTCCCCAAGGGCAGAGTCCTGCTCAGCCTCCCTCCCAGAGCCCAGGGCTGGATCAGAGCCCCTGCAGGGGAGCCCAGACGGGGCAGCCTGGGGCCGCGGTGGCTATGGGAGGCCAACTCTTACAGGAAGGAGTTGCGCCCAGCACTGACGATGCTGGTCAAGGTCTCCACGTCCACGTAGTCGTAGTGCAGTGCCTCGGGGGTGACCCTGGAGCCCATCTCCACCAGCAGCAGCCCCAGCCAGCGGCCCATGTCCTCCGAGCAGCTTGCCTGAGGGAAAGGAGACACAAGCTGAGCTCACACTGCTGCTGTCAGGGCCTCTGGCCACCTGCTCCCTTCAGCCAAACCTAATATATATATATAGTACCTGTGTGTGCCCAGTACTTAGGGATCCAAGAGGAACAAGACTGGAACACACGCCCAGAAATCCAAGTGGCTCCCACCTTCCCTCTGTTCAGGTCTCTGCTCACTGTCCTCAGAGCCTTCATGACCATTTAGGCATGAAAACAACAATTGGGCGTTCCCTGAATACTCTGAAAAAATACTTACTTTTTAAAAATTCATTTATTTCTTCATTTTAGAGAGGAGCGAGAGAGAGAGAGAGAGAGAGAGAGAGAAGGCGGGGTGAGCAGGAAGCATCAACTCCCATATGTGCCTTGACCAGGCAAACCCCGGGGTTCAAACCAGTGACTCAGCATTCCAGGTCGATGCTTTATCCACTGCGCCACCATAGGTCAGGCAAAATACGTACTTTTTATTAGAGGATGCTATTTCTCACACAGCCCGGTGACATTTTTTCTTGTATTATAATTGCCGCTTGTTTACAGGGAGATCTCCAAGAAATTGGTGGTCAACTAAATGCTCTTATGTTCATTCTCACTTAAAGAGCATTGTTTTTTATTTTATTTTAAGTTTATTTATTTTTTAGAGAGGGAGAGAGAGAGAGAGAGAGAAGGCGGGAAGAAGCAGGAAGCATCAACTCCCATATATGCCTGGACCAGGCAGGCAAGCCAGGGGTTCCGAACCGGTGACCTCAACATTCCAGGTCCATGCTTTATCTACTGCGCCACCACAAGTCAGGCTTTTTTTTTTAATAGTAAAGAGTATTGTTATAAAATCAACGTAGTCCACAAATGCTAACCTGGAATAAACACAGTATACTTTTTGCCAGAGTTCTGTGTATAATTTAGGAGAAATAAGAGACTTATCTCAAACTATCAAAATTAAGTGAGTTGCTGAGGTGTAATATTTCTTGAAATTTAAGAACCGAGAGAGGCAGTGGGTACTGGGCAAAAAAAACAAGACCAGGAGGCTGAGTTTTAGTTCTAGGATGTGACCAACAGGCCACTGACCTTCTGTGCACTTGGCTGCTCTGGCCTCAGTCTCCTTACCTGTACATGGCGGGGGGGTATTTACATTTTCCTCCAGTGTTAACATTTAGGAATCCAAACAGACAAAAGATTGACATGTAGAAAAGAGATTGAGCTATTCTGCCTGAGCCCAGAAAGGAGGGCTGGTGCCATAGGGTGGGGCTGACAATGAATGGGCGAAATGAAATCAGTTTCATCCAGCCATTTGTTCAACACATGTTCACTGAGCCTGAAGTCTGGGCTGGAAATCACGCTGGGTTCTGAAAAAACAGAAGTATGCAGAACAGGCGTGGTCACTATCTTGTGGAGCTTAATGATTTCAACTCAATATAGAGAAAGTCTTTCTGAAAATTTGAGTTGCTTGATGGCAGGGGCAGGCTACCTTGAAGGACGGTGGACAAACAGTGGTGCGAGGGCTTCAGAGGGGATTTCAGAATCAGCTCTGGGTTAGATCAGACTAGAGATACCTTTCAGACTTGGATTTTAAGATGAGGGAGCAACAGGAAACCTTGGTTCTAGGGTGGCCAGAGGTAGCAAATAAAAAGTAGAATGCTGTGTTAAATTAGAATTTCAGATAAATAGCAAAAAATGTTTTAACCTATAGCCCAGACATGTCCCAAATGTTGCATAGGGTATACTTGTATTAAAACAGCTGTTGTGCCTGACTGGTGGTGGCTCAATGGATTGAGCATTGGCCTGGGATGCTGAAGGCCCTGGTTGGAACCTCGAGGTCGCCAGCTGGAGCCCTGGCTTGTCAGCTTGAGTGCATGGTTGCCAGCTTGAGCATAGGACTGTTGACATGATCCCAAGGTTGCTGGCTAGAGCCCAAAGGTCACTGGCTTGAGCAAGGGGTCACTGGCTTAGCCTGAGCCCCCTAGTCAAGGAACATATGAGAAGCAATCACTGAACAACTAAAAATGAAGCAACTATAAGTTGTTGCTTCTCATCTCTCTCATTTTCTCCCTTTCTCTCTCTCAAAAATAAATAAATGAAAACAAAACATCTGTTGTTTATCTGAAACTCAAATTTAAGTGAGTGTTCTGTATTTCAACTGGCAATCCTTTTGATCACTAGCAGCAGTTGGATTACCTTCCCTTCTTCCTCAATCCCTGTATTGTCTGTAGCAAGGCTCCCAAGACAAAGGCTAACACCCAGGCCAGTGCCCACCACCAAGGGCGACCTGGATTCTCTCCTCTCACCTCCAAGATGGCGACCTCCTGCCTATTGCGCAGGATCCTGAAGGCAAATGGGTGTCTGGGCCCAAAGCCTGGGGCCACCTCACAGCCGCGGAGGGCAATGGCATTCACGTGGGTCCGGAGGTCTGTGCGGTCCTTGTGGAAATACAGAGTGTTGCACTTCAGGCGGCACCAGCGCTCCTTCCAGCCGTGGTTCACCAGCACGTTCAGATAGCCTGGGACGGGAGACCAGCGCTGTGACCTCCCAACAGCCCGCCTTTGAGGAAACTCAAGGCTGGGGATGCATGAGTCCATGGTCCAGGGACCCAGTGCATGGACAGCCCTCATGAGCCAGCTAGAAGGAGGCTTTAGATTCGCTCTCTCCTGGCCTGTGATCTCAGGCATGCTCTTCTCTGAGTTTCAGTTTCCTATCTGTGAAATGGGGACTGATAATCACATTTGTCCATCTCCAGACAGCCTGCGGATCATGCCAAGCTGGATGGAAAAGGCAGGGACATGACTCTCCCTCTGCCTTTCTTCTCCCTAAAATATCAAAACTAGTACTGAAGACAGAAAATAGTGGACGATGCTGACACCTGGTGGCAGCATGTGGGAATAAAACCATCTAACCAAGGCAAAGAATTAGAAAACAGGGAGGAGGTCTATAGTGCAATGACTGATAGGTTTAGAATTCCTTTTTAACATTTTAGACTTATTTTTTACCATAACATGACCTTATCCACTGCTTACAGAATATTTCTGTATAGCCATGTGCCTTTAAAATAGTCTTTCAGGGTTAGAATATTATTGTATATCTAAAATATATGATTTTTTTGTTGAATTCTTGCACGTGGAACACTGCATTTAAATGAACAGAATACTATGTTTCCCCTGTCAAACCATTTTTAACTCACACTGAATGTATTTATAGTGAAAAGTACTTAAATATTTTTACCTAAAATATTTCCTTATAACACCCCTGGCACGTTATGGGTTGGGAAATAAGACAGTTTTCTCTTGTCATAATGGAGGAAACTGAGACCCAGAGACAGGTAGTGATTGGAATTAAGGTCATTGGGAGCACAGAAATATGGGAGTCAGCTGGCTTTTCCTGCTGCTGGATGTCAGGGCCTCGTGGGAGAAGGACATGGATTGTTGATGGGGTGGGGGTTCGCTGTCCAGGGGGAGGGCCTCTCCCCTGTCCTGGGGCAAGGTGGGTGAGGTCTGGAGGTCTCCTGGCCTGGCCCCCAGGGCCGGTGTCAACAGGGTCTGAATTCTCCGTGGCATGCCTAGTACGCACCGCAGCACGGGACCTCCTCTTCGGTGGAGGACGTCTGTAGGTCATCGGCCAGCGCCTTCCTTTTGGAGAAGCTGATGATGCGGTTGATCTTGCGGCCCGCAGCCCTGCTCATTGACCCCTTCAGCTCTGCCAGGCTGCTCTTCTTCCCTTTGCCGGCTGCTGCAGAGATAGGTCATGGGAGAGGAGGGAGCCCCAAGCCCCAGGTCTACCTGCCCCAAGCCATCCCAAAGGTCCTGTCTACCTAGACCTGTGATGGCGAACCTATGACACGCGTGTCAGTACTGACACGCGTGGCCATTTTCAATGACACGCGGCCGCATGCAGCCGCATACCAGAGAAGTATGGGGCTGCATGCCAAGAAGGACGTTTCATCCTCGGCTCTGGTACGGCCAGGTGCAGTAGCCAAGGATGAAACATTTGCTGTAGTGTAGACACTCTGTGCTGGAGGTCTGTAGGCCAAAACAACAGAACTCTGGCACAGAGCGTCTAGTTCTGGGACTTCTAGTTAGGCAGTTTTTCTCAAAGTGACACACCACCCGAGTTATGCTCGGTTTTTTGGCGAATTTTGACACAACAACCTCAAAAGATTGCCCGTCACTAATATAGACACAGGGCCTAGCCCGCAGCTGCAGATGTGCACGGGGCAGGTTGCCACCCAGGTCTCCGGTGTGGTCAGGACCTGCTCTGCCCTGCGTGCTTGTGGCAAGACCCCACCCTGCTCTGGCATCGTCCGCCGGACCCCCTGAAGGCTCCTACCGTGTTCACAGGCCTCTCGGCGGCCAAGGCTGGAACAGTTGTCGCTCATGCCTAGGCTGTCGGAGTCTGAGGTCTGCTTCTCTTGGGATAACCTCTGTGGAGGGACATAGATAGCCCACATCAGGGTTCCCCTTGTTGATTCAGTCACCCCAGGCCCCGGCACATGAGGGTTAGCTAACAAATATTGGTGGGAAAGAGGGAGAGATGAGAAGCATCAACTCATAGTTGTGGCACCTTAGTCATTCATTGATTGCTTCTTATATGTGCCTTGACTGGGGGGCCCCATGACCCCTTGCTCAAGCCAGTGACCATGGGATCATGTTGATGATCCCACACTCAAGCCAGCAACCTCAGGGTTTTGAACCTGGGATCTCAGTGTCCCAGGTCAACGCTCTATCCATTGTGCCACCACTGATGAGGCGAAATCTTGACCATTCTTTAAGGTTCAACATAGGTGCCATCTTCCCTAACCCCCTCGCCCCTGCAGCTAGGACTAGTGCCCACCCCCCTCACTGTAGCTTCCTGGGACCACTCTGACCAGCTCCTCCATTTCTCCAAGCCCAGCCACACTGGCCTTTCTATTCCATACTTCCTCCTGCTCCAGGGCCTGTTCCCTCCGCTTGGAATGCCTTCGCTTCCCCTTTCTGACCAATGTTCACCCTCATCAGAAATGTGCTACCTCAACGAAGCCTTCCCTGAGCCAAGAGCAGGCCCCTGGCATACACTCCAGGGTGCCTTCCTAGTGCTTACTCAGCATGGCATTTCTAAAACTGGGCGATGATCTGATTGGTGTCTGACTCCCTCTGGAAGGCAGCGGTTCAATCTGTGCTGTTAGGATTGCACCCCAGTACCTCTCATAGTGCCCGGCACACTACTTGCCAAGCTCGGAAGGCCCCCCTCGAGAGGTGAGGTGGCATAGTCATCCTCTGTGTATGGTGTAACTCCTAGCTCTGTTTCTTTTTCACTGTGTGATTTTAGGTAAATCTCGCTGTGTCTCAGCTTCTCCATTTGAACGTGTAACTCATCAAAGAGATGTGGAAATGAAATTTGGTAATACATGCAATGCATTTAGAACAATGCTGGCCCTTCAGTCATATTCTATAATTGCTAGCCTTCGTTATATCATATCAGTCCCATGTATGGGGGTCTTAAACCTTCCCCTAGGATTTGGGGCTGAATTTTATCTCCCACAGTGCCTGGCAAAGCATAGATACTAGCACACATTTGCCAGTGGCCTGACCAACTACGAACTGGGTGCTTCCCTCGCATCGCGATGGGGCACAGTCCTCGACTGACAAATGCAGTCCTGTCATGGTTCCATTCAAATGTGGCCACTCCCGTCCTGGTAGGGTCTGTCACTCCCTTCTCTGGCTTGTACCTACCTTGGACACAGGCGTTCATTCCTTCACTAGAAATTTATCCAGTGCTTACTCCTGTGCCAGTTCTGTGCTGAGTACTCATAGCTTGTATCACACCACTGTGGGTGCCCACTTCGCCACCAGCCCCAAAGTACCCCCATCGAAGAGCCTGTGCTGAGTCCCCACTGGCTGGCCAAGAGGAGACCTGTTGGAGGCAGACGTACCTTGTCCAGGTCTAGCCTGCACAGGAGGTCTGGGGATCTGGGCACGTCTGCCCCCTCGGCCCCTGCGATGGACTTGCTCACCTCTCGAATGACCTGTGGAGAGGACACACAGTTGTGAGCAGGTGGGCAGGGACGCTGTGGGAGCAAAGGAAGAATGGAGTATGAGTGTCAGGGCCATTGGGCAGGGGGGTTGGGACCACTGGATAGAAGAGATGGGTGACATGGCCTCCTGTCACATGTGTGGGACACATCAGGGTTTAAAGAGGCTTTCTTCTGCGTCTTCCCCTTGAATTGAAAAGATACTGGGGTTGGGAACCAAGAGGCTTGGCTTCTAGACCTTGCTCCATTGCTAATTAGTTGTGTGGCCTCGGGAAAAGCCACTTGCCTGCTTTGGGTCTTAGTTCCCCCACCTGTAACATGGCTAATAACTTCACTGGGTTGTCTGAGGACCAGAGAGATGATGGGCATGAAGGGCTGCATGGACTGGGATGCTCTGCACAGGGTGAGGGACTTGCCTTTGTTGATTTTGTTGGACATTTACAACAGCGTTTGTGGCACCCTGAGTTATCGCTTCCATTGAAGATGTGGAAACCAAGACTGTGGGGCATTTACTCACTCACCCAAGGCCATACAACCTAGGCATCCAATAGTGTTCACCTGTCAGGTGACTTTGCATGGAATATACCATTGTCTCCCCATGGCAGGCCTGTGGGGCAGGGATGACTGTGGTCCCTACATTACTCATTAGGATGATGAGGCTCCAAGAGGAAGAGACCTGGTTGCCTGCCTGCCCTTTCCCTCTGGGCAGACGGCCTCCCAGAACCGGGGCTTCTTTCTCTGGCTCACCTCTGTCCCTTAGGGCAGAGGCAGCGTGAGCAGTCAGGTTCTTTCCCCTCCTTCCTTTCCTGAGACAAAGGCAATGAAGAGAAACACTAAACATTCCAGCGGGAGAGCTGGTTATCACAGGAAGGAAGGCAGGACGGGGAGGGAGGGGCTGGGTTTCCTTGTTCCAGCAGGAAGACTAGGGCTGGAGAGAGAAAGGTGTCAGAGTGAAAAGGAGGCAGCACAGGATTGGAGGGCCCCTTGTAAGCGGCTGGGTGTGTGGCCTTCACCATTGCTGCACAGTGATCACTGATGGTTACCAAGCACTTAGTGCTTGGCAGATGCTATGTCAAATGTCCCCTAGAATTCTTTTTTTTTTTTTAATTTTTTAAAAATAATTTATTCATTCTTTTAGAGAGAGAGAGAGAAAAAGAGAGAATGAGAAGCGGGGAGGAGCAGGAAGCATCAACTCCCATATGTGCCTTGACCAGGCAAGCCTGGAGTTTCGAACCTGTGGCCTCAATGTTCCAGGTTGATACTTTATCCCCTGCTCCACCACAGGTCAGGCTTGTCCCCTAAAATTCTTACAAGAACTGTTAACTAGAGGAGGAGATAGGGGTGGAGTCATTTGCAGAAGATCACACAGCCACTTAGGCCTGAGACTTGAACTCAAGTTGGTGTGCCAGCCAAGTCCTCCCTCATCCTCACTATGCCACCCTGGCTATGGCCTTTGGTGTAGATGTCCTTGTTCCAGTCACTTGGTTGTGTGGCCTTTGGCAAGTCACATAAGTTCTCTGTGCCTCAATTTCCTCATCTGTAAAATGGAGACAGTAATAGTTCCAATGTGAAGAGTAAATGAGGTCATGTATGTAAAGCTCTTAGAACAACGCATGGCTCAAAGTGAGTGCCCGAGACATGATGACTGTACTTGTTCTGGGTCGCTGCAATGTGCAGACGCTGGGCCGCAGTGGATGTTACAGGGATGCCCATTTCACATAAGACAAGGAAGGACTTTTCTTTTTTTAAAAGAAATAAAAAAGTCCTGGCTGGGTAGCTCAGTTGGCTAGCGCATCGTCACAATACATCAAGGTTGTGGGTTTGATCCCTGGTCAGAGCATATACAGGAATCAACCAATGAATCCATAAAGTAAGTAAAAGAACAAATTGATGTTTCTCTCTCTTTGTCTCTCAGAAAAATCAATCAGTAAATTAAAAAAAAATTAAAGAAAAAAAAAAGATGAGCTCATCTAACGATAAAATCAGCTTCCTTTGTAGATATTAAGCTCCCCATCCCAGGAGGTATGTAAGTGCAGGCTGGACAAGCCCACAGTAGGGATGTAAGGAAGGGGATTCAGATGATGAGAAGAAACACAGGCCTCCAGCCTGATGTCAATCTTCTGGAGATGTCTGAGGCCCATTTCCACACATAAACCCTAGCCATTAACAGACCTTGACCCCCTCCCTTGAGCAAGTCTGACCTTCCAGGGGACTGTGACTGTGGGCTGGTCCTGGGAAAGACAGGAAGGAGGAGAGGGCAGATGGGAGAAGGGCACAGGTCCCTGTACCTTCAGCCACTCCTCGGCCTGCTCCCGGCTCTGCAGTGCTAGCACCAAGACCTCCGTAGCCCCCTGGGAGAAGCGCAGCTCATGCCTCTTGTGCCGGCTGTCCTTGGGCACGTAGATGACATTGCAGGCATCCAGCGCCAGCCTCAGGTGTGGCTGCCGGTCCTTGGAACTTTTATAACACTGGACAGGAAGAGAAGAGGTCAGCGCCTCCAGGAGTGGAGCGTAGAGGAGGGAGACACCCTTGCACAAATGCACAAAGGCTCGGGGGAGCTCTACCCCCCCCAGAGACCTCCCCCACCAGCCCAACTGTGGGCACTACAGGAAGGCAGGGACTGTGGCTGTTGGCCCCAGAGAAGAGCGGGTCATCTTTGGGCAATGTTCAGATCTCAGGGGCTACTGAGGGGGTCTGGGGGACACAACTACCGATTAGGAAGTGATAAATTTTAGCACAATACTAGGAAGACCATTCTAGTCTAAAGAACTACTCTAAAGAGAAGAAACAGGCTGGCTTGGGAGGAAGTCAGCTCTCTGCTACTAATGGACTGCATGTTAGGCATGTGGGAGAGAGAATTCTAGCAGAGGTAGAGCTTATCAATAATGATTCTTACTTTCTAATTCTTATTATGAGGCCAGCATTACCTTGATACTACAACCTGACAAAGACATTACAAAAAAGGAAGTTAATGGGCTAATCCCCCTCCCGACAGTTGCAAAAGCCCTAAGCAAAATATCAGCAAGGAGAGTCCAGACACATATAGAAAGCATCCTGCTTCAAGACCAAGCAGGGTTTACTCTAGGAATGCAAGAGTGGTTGACATTCAAACACCAACCATATCATTCATCATATTAACGGAAAATTTTTAAAAAAGGAGATAAACCACTTATCTAAATAGAAGCAGAGAAAGTATTTGACCAGATCCTGTACCTTTTTATACATATACTCTTAGCAAACCAGAAGTAGAAGGGAACTTCCTTAGTGTGATGATAAGGAACGTCTACAGACAGCCCACCGTAAATATGGTCTGGATGGTAAATTACTGAAACTTTTCCTTGGAGATCTGGACTGAGACAAAGACTCCCGCTTTCACCACCTTTTTTTACATAGTGCTAGAAGTCCTCGCCAGTGCAATAGGTCAAGAAAAACAGAGGGCACACGGAGTGGATGGACAGAATAAGTCATGACCCCGGATTGATTATGGACTGGGATTAGCTTTTCACTGCCCCAGGATGAGAAAGGGTCATGTTTCACGTGATGTTTGTTAGGTAAGGCTTGTTAACAGACTTTTGGGTTAAGAGCCATTATTTTTTTTCTAAGGTTATGTCCATTCTACTTTGGAATCAAGTGTACATTTTCTTTTATGAAATAGGAGCGAGGAGAGATGGCAAGCTGAAAAGAAAGTTAAGAAAGCAGGTGCTTCATGGGCTCAGCTCTGGAAAAGAGAGACATATGAAAACGAGGGGGAAATACGTCTATTAAAACTTAACAGGCGCTCCCTCCTCGGGGCATGCCACTCAGATCTCCTTTTCCAGTAAATTTTCTTTGTCCTAAACTTTAAGGGTCCCCAGAAGACTTGCAACCAGGGGAGTCATGGGCAGCGGCAGCTTGTCCTGGGCTATCCCCCTTAACCTGTCCCCAAGGCCCCTTTTTGTCTGCCTCTCCAGTGAGCTGACAGCAGCCCTGCCCTATCTCTCCCCTGTCCCTTCTTCTCTCCTAGGCCCTTCCTTGTTTCACCATCCCCAGCTTTAATGACTGTACTGTCAAACAAACAAACAGAAAACTTAACAGTGGTCAGCTCTCGGTCAATGGGTTTATAGGTGGTTTTAAAAATCATTTTTTCATTTTGTTTTGCTCTAGTTTTGTAAGCATTTTACTTGCATAATGAAAAACAATAAACATTGTTTTAAAGTGATAAAAAATTAGTGGCAAAACAAACTCTTGGTAAATAAACTCTGTGTCAGGTCTCTCTGAGCTTTTTTTTTTTTTTTTTAAATTCTCCAGTGTTAGAGCACCAATCTTCAAAGCACCAGGCTTTGAGCCTCTGTGCACAAAGCAAGCCCAGAGTAACTGAGGCAGACACGCCCCCCCCCCCCCCCCCCCCCGCACACCCAAGTCCATGCGAGGTCGAGAGGAGCACGTCTGCGCCCACTCACCAGGAGCTGGTCCTCCTTGATGACAGTCAGCTGCTTGGCCCACTGCCCGAAGCGCTTTTTCCGCAGTAGGAAGGCACAGATCCTGCAGTCCTTCACCAGGTTCATGGAGGCCTCCTCGGAGGGCCACTGGTGTGTGGGCTGCAGCCCCTTCCCTTCCTCCTCCTCCTCGTCATAGGACTCGTAGGAGCTGCTCATTGCGTCAGAGTCATTGTCTGCAGGCGCCATGGGAAAGGACCCGCCACTGTGCCATCCCGGGAGGCACCTCGTCCCCCTCCACGGGCATCCCTGCTCTGGGGTCTGGGCCCATGATGGGCTGGGTGTGAGGTGTGACCATGGTGATGACTGAACACCCGCACGGGCAGCATGCTTTACATTGACCACTGGCTTTGTGACCTTGGTGGCTTTACTTCTCAGAGCTTCGGTTTCCTCATCAATAAAATGGTCATAATGAACAGCAGTATCATAGTGTTTACAAACTGGGCTGTTGTGGGAGGCAGTGAATGCTGAGTGTTTAGCTGAGTGCCGACTCTCAGCGAGTAGACATCAGGGATCGTCGCTACCCCATCACCTTTGTACCTTGTCTCAGGCCCTCCAGCAAGTCCCCAGTTTATACTAAGGGAACTTGAGGCACAAAGAATAAATGACTCGTCTAAGGTCAGTCACCAAGAGTCAGCAAGGGCTCCATTGGGGAGTCTTCACTCCTGTGCCAGTGACCTCTCCTCTGAGACCCTAGGTCACTGAGGACAAGGGCTCTGGGGCCTCCATGGTGACCCTTGCAAGGGCAGGGGTGGTAGGCATGTGCATGTGAATGGCCAGCTCAAGCGGACAGAACCCTACCGAAGGCCAGCCTGGCACTTACAGGAGTTCTTCAGCTCCCCGTTCATCCTCGTCGAGGGGTAGCTGCTGTCTGCGTCCTCGTAGTAGCCATCCATGATGGAGTGGGCTGGGCTGCAGCCATCTGTGGGGTTGGCAGAAAGAGCTGCTTTTATGCACTTTGGAGAAATGCAGGCAGATGCCAGGGGTCAGGGTTGGGAAGACCCTGAATACCATTCCCCAGCACTCCACCCCCCACCTCAGGGAGGAGAGGGTGGCACTCCCTGCAATTCTCCCAGGCAGGGTGTGGCCTCCAAGGAGTTGGGATTTTTTTTAAAAAAGAAAACAAAGTTATTTTGATTTAGACAGTCTGTGGAGGCCACCCTGAAGTTCATTGGGGTAAGGGCATATGCTTTGGTATTGATCACAATTTGAGTTTGTACCTGCCATTTACTGAGTGGGAAGAAAAGTTTCTGTGTGTTTCAGATTCTTCACTTTAAAGTGATGTGAATAATTCCTACCTTGGATTAGTGATATAATACACAGTGCATGACACACAGGATGTGCTAGAAAAACACCGACTGTCATTATTATCATTGTCTCCTCCAGTTCCTGTAATGCAGGAATGTAGGTATAAGCCCCATTTTACAGATGAGGAGACTGAGCTATGCACAATTTGCTAGTGACAGCCTGGATGAGAACTGAAGTTGACAGCTTAGAAAGCCTTCACCCAGTGCAGCCTGCTCTCACACCACTGTCCTTCAGAGCACTGCACTGGGCTCCCAGACCCCGGTGTCCATCTGTTTCCGGAGGGTGGCAGTGCTCAATTCTCAGCGACGGGGGACAGCTGGTTCTATCTCCCGAGTGAGGCTCAGAGTCTGCCTTTCCCAGCAGGCACTCTGAGGCTTCACATGCAGGCGATATGCCCTGTGACATGGACTGGGGCATCAGGACCAAACGTGTGGGTGTGGGGGAGGAGGGGTGATGGAGATGAGAGAGGGGACTCCTTGGCCAAAGTGCTCAGACAGCTGGCGGGGCTGCACAGTGTGTGAGAGGAAGGATGCTCCCTGACGGGCTTGGCGCTCTCTCCCTGGACAGGGTCCCTGGCCCTTCCTGAGGTCCTCCCTTCCCTACTGCCCCAGGATCCCAGCTGCTTCCAGAGGCGGCTCCTGTGTCCCAGCCAAGAGGGGAGTGAACTCTCTGGGGAGGGGAGGAGCCTCATCCAGCAGATAAAATAAAGCCACCTGTTCCCCATACAAATAGCTGCTGACAGTGACATTAGACCCCAAGACTCTGAAGGCTGAAGAGAGCCACTGATCACCTGGTCCAATCTCACCATCCCACTCTGTTTTAACTAGTTTCGTAATCATAAAAATAATATACCGCAGTTGCCCAAAGGTGGAAACAACCCAAATGTCCATCAACTAATGAATAGATCAACAAAATGTGGAATATTACTTGGCCATAAAAAGGAAAGAAGTACTGAATTATGCAGTGACATGGATGGACCTTAAAAACATTATGCTAAGTGAAATAAGGCAGAATAAAAGGCCACATATTGCATGATTCTATTATATGTAATGTCTAGAAAAGGCAAATCCATAGAGACAGAAAGCAGATGGGTGACGGGCAGCAGCCCGGGGTGTGCTTCTGGAGTGATGAGAATGTCTGGAACTTGACAGTGGTGACGGTTGCACAGCCCTGTGGATGTACTACACGCCACTGATTGGACACTTTACATTGGCTGAAACGGTCAATTATATGTGACATGTATTTCACTATAAGAAAAAAAACCATGCCTGTGGTGGAAAGCACAGTCAGCACAGAAGAATCTGAATGGGAGTGTATGTTTGCACTCCCCACAGGAACGTGCTGTGAATGAACGTATGTGCATGTGTGTGTCCTTGTAAAAAAAGTAAGTGGAGTCCTGTTATGTGCAGTATTCTGAGTTTGATTTTTTTTTTCAATCAATGTATCTTGGAATTCATTTCTGATTAGCAGAGGAAACCTATTTTGTTTACTTTTTCTTTTCTGGTTGGAAAATATTCTCCTGTGCTGATGAATGATAGGACGGCTGCCCACAAATGTTATTGTAGGCAAGTTCAACCCCCATGCTGGGTCATTCAGAAACGGTCATGTACTTTTGTGTATGGAATGTTAAGTCCCTGTCCCCAAGCCAGTGACTTATCTGATGATCCTCAGAGAGACAGCCACCTGTTGCAACACTGGAGACAAGTCAAAACCAAACACTCTGTGGCTAATCTAAGAGATTTTTCAAAGGTAATTCAAACCAGTACCCTCTAAATTATTGTATTATGCTCACCTATCAGTGAAAATATAATCAGGAGATATACTTATGTTTATTCATGTATAAATTACATATGTATATGTAATTACTCCATATGTCTATATTATACATACACAATATATATAAATGAATTGCAAGCATCATGCTATCATTAGGTTATAAATACTATAAAACATTTACAGATACATTTTAAAAAGACGTGTTGTTCTAAATATAAATTAAGTTTCCAATACTTCTGCCCACATCAGCTCATAAATCCCCTGCAGTGCCCACGCTCTGAAGCCCTCTGACTTGACCATGTGCTTCTTTATTGTATGCCTTGGCTTTACAACCTAATCCACCTGCATGACGTGATTCTGCTGAAACTCATTATTTTGTCGGTCCGCTGAAGGGGAGCACTGCGGCTGGCACCAGCTTCAGGGTCAGAAGCGGGTTGTAGTGGTCATCTGTGCATCTCCATCCTAGCAAATTTGCATGTGTGTGTCTAGCCCCTCTTTCTTATTAAAGGTGGGGAATAGGGGCCCAGAGAAGGGAAGGAGGCTGTCCAAGGCCACACAGAACTTGGACTAGAGCCCAGACTCCTGACCCACTGAAGTACCCAGGAGATCACTGAATAGGCCATGTGCTCAGGCAGCTACTCCTCAGGAGGTGGGCATGGCTGGGTGGGTGCCAGGCTTGGAGCTTCAGGAGAGGAGCCTCCTACCCCTTGCCCTTGATTCCCAGGTGACCAGAACTTACTGTGAGAGCTGATGTACTCAGGGGACTTGCCTGGCCCCAGGGGAAGTGCCTCCTCATAGTAGTCCTCAGGTGGAGGCCTGTTTGGGAGCGGTGGAGGCAGGTCTGTTGCCTGGAGGGAGAAAAAGGAGGTTTGTGAGACTAAGGAGGTCAGGAGAGCAGAGCAGAGCAGAGCAGCAGAGTGACAGAGGCAGGCAGGAGGCTGGCAGAGGGAGGCAGGAGCTCCCAGAAGGCAGGATCTGACAGTGTAGCCATACCGTCCAATAGACTTGCAGAAGGGCAGAGCTGAGAAACCTTAGGAGTTTGTTTGAGTGGTCCTGTGTTTCTTACCCACATTATTTGAGCATCAGGGATCCTCTACCTTCTAGATGTTTTGTGGACTGCCATGTAGCAGTAGTTATACACTTGAGTGAGCACATACAGAATTATCAGAGGCTACTGTGAGTTCTGCAATACCCTACCACCAGCTCTACAGACGTATGGGGCACAACAGGGCACGTAATGTGAGACAGGTTATTTAGTGAGGTAGTATCGCCTCGTGGCCCTGAGGCTGGGGAACCCTGGCTTTACAGCTACACTCTATTACTATCCAGTTGTGGGACAGACATGTCACTTACTCTCTCTGAGCCTCAGTTTCCTTACCTGTAAAATGAGTACACTGATACTGCCAACCTCACTCAAAGCTGTGAACATGTAAAGGCCATAATAGGTGGGCACCACTGGCACCACTGATGCGGAGGATAGTGAATTATGCAGTCTACAGAAAGTACTTCATGTTATTATGGCTCCCTGTGACTAATTCTATGGCCCCGAGGCAGGGAAGCCCAATATGATCCTGAAAAACTCAGACTCAGAGAGAGCAAGTGATTTGCCTAAGGCCACATGGCAGAGGGAAGAGGACAGAGGCCACCCAACGACTGGTCCAGAGCTTTCCCTATCACGCCACCTTTATTACTGAAAGCACAAGATTGGGTGGGGACGTCCTCTGGGCCTGAAGGGATGGTCAGTTCACCACATTATCCCTGCTCAGCAGGAGCACAGTGAGCATGAGTCATCGGAACATTCTCATGGTGCAGTTTCTGCCTTTAACTACCACGGGGGAGGGAGAACAGGGTCCTGTACACCCAGGAGGGTCCCACCATCAGTGGAGGGGGGGATTCTATTCCTTGCCCTCTCCAGAGGAACAAAGGACCTGAGGGTGTGGGAAGCCCGTCCGTGACTCACATGTTTCAGGGATGGACTCTTGGCTGGCTCAGGGCTAGCTCCTTTGCTGGGCTCCCCATCGTCCTCTGGCATGTCCCGAAGGTCACTCAGGTCACAGTCTATGAAGCGTCACGCCATTGGGCAGAGAAAGCCGAGGAAGAGCATGGCAGAGCAGAAAGAGGGCTGGATTTAGGGTCAGAAGGCTTTCATCACCCACTCCATTAATGACCCTAATGAGCAAATGACTTCATCTCTCTGAGACTTGGTCTTCTCATCTGTAAACGGGCCTTGTCCGCCTCAGGGTTATGGAGAGGATCAAAGAGGTAACTTTTGGTACATGCTCTGGAAAGTCATAAGGGTTACATCACGAAAGCACAGTGTCTTCCCTAAGTCTGTCAGCCCCTATCACTCTCACCTGGCCTGTGCTGCTTAGTGCTGTCTTCCTCGAGACAGGGCAGGTTTGCACATTCCCTGCACGCAGCCCAGCTCGGCTGCTCCCACGCCTCTGGCGCCGCTGGAAGGCTCAACCCAGGGTCCCAGGCGGCCACTGCTGATGGGTGCCAAGTGGCAGACAAGACAACGACCTGTGTGCTATACCTTCTTCGGCCTGCGTGTTCACCCCTTCCTTCCTCCTAGTTTGGGGGTGATTTCCCGTAACGGTCCAGAGTCTGCTAGACTTTCAGACCTGGTGGGGCACAGAGAGCCCCGGGCCTTGCCTGAAGTGATCAGTGTTGTAATACGTGAAGCGGGCCAGGTACAGGTATTTGCCCACCCAGTCTGAGGCCGTTCCGCACACTGTGGTCGGGAGAGGGTCTCTTACCAAATTCTTCAAAGAGGGACTCCACGAAGCTGGGCCCAGAGTGGAGGTCAGCTGTGTTCACGTACAGGTAGGAGACTTCCTTTGCTGCGAGGATGGAGAACAGGCCCCCAGTAAGGAGGAAGGGAGCCCGCGGCTGCTGACTGAGGAGGGCCCGGGCCTCCTCCCCACACACGCCCCACACGGACTTCTGTCCCATGCAGGACATCGCACTCAGTTTGCCAAGCACAGGTATAACCAAAATGATTCCCTGGGTTTTCACATGTTGTTTCCATGTTTACATTGTTACTGAGGCTCTCCTCCAAGCGAAAGGGTGCCCAGGGCCCCGTATAGAAAACAGAACACAGGGCTGCACTGGAGCTGGCCAGGGGCCGGGGCCCTGGCAGGCTCAGCACACCGCAGCTCCTCACCTCCCCCCCGGACTGGGAGGGCAGCCAGGGACATCCACCGGTTCTGTCCCTGGGAAGTGAGGCTCAAGGTCACTCAGCAGTGACTTCCCACCATGTCCCTCAGACCCTTTGCTAATGTGGGACATGGCTGCAGCTCACTTGAGTTCACTGAGCTGTAGGTTTACACGTGTGATCATGTGGGCTGACTCGGGGCACAGATTGGGTTGCAGAGAGGCTGCAGCAGAGGAGGCCTGGCCACTGGGGAGACAGCGAGGAGGTGTAGCTGTGGGGGGTGGCGGCACGGGGGGACTGACGATGGGGGCCGGTGTGCGATGCACAAAGATGAGTGCGTGTGCGAGTGCGTCTGTGTAGAGGAGTGTGTGCTGTGTGTGTGCTGTGTGTATACGTGTGTGTTGTGTGTGAAGCATGTGGGATGTGAGACGTGTGGTGAGCCATGTGTGCTCTGTGAGTGTGCGCTGTTGGTGTGCGCAGTGTCACGTGGAGCGTATATTAGTTATGGATGTGCTGTTCATGTGAGGGCTATGTGCGAATGTGGTGTGCGTGTACTATGTTGTGTGTACGGGAACGTAGTGGCATGTGCCATGGTGTGTGACTGAGGTGGCAGAGGACGGAGAAGCATGCAGAGCACGGGGCTGTGGTAGAGAGGGCCAAGGGGACGAGGACACTGGCCGGACCAGCAGTGTTTAATGCTGGGCTCGGAGGCTTCGGCTTCCTCCTGCCTGCAGGCCCTGGGGCAGTGGTTCTTAACCTGGGTTCTATAGAACCCTAGGGGTTCGATGAGTCGGTCTCAGGGGTTCCGAGAAGCCTCTGCCACGGAGGCCAGAATAAAGTAATACCATAATTTGTTGTGAGTTCGTGCACTTTGTTGGTTTTGTTCTTTGAGCAAGGTGATGTTCATGCACGGCTCATTTTGTGCACCAGTAAAAAAACATATACCTATGTCTTGAATTTGGGAAAAAAAAAATCACATTTTATTTATCACTAAAGAAGGGTTCGGTGAATGCGCATATGAAACTGGTGGGTTCGGTACCTCAAAAAAGGTTAAGAACCACTGCCCTGGGGAATCACTGAAGGTCCCTAAGGGTCTCTGGGCGGAGTGCTCGTTTCTGACCTGGGAGAGGCTGCAGACTCTGCAGGATGGAGGCCACGGCCATCTTCTTCTCCAGGGTGGTGTCGCTGAGGTATTCGTGGTCCAGGAGGCTGAGCAGCCCGGTGAGCTCGGGGAGCAATTGCTCCAGCACTGAAGAGAAAGCACAGTCACAGCTCTGCGTCCAGAATGCCGGCCCTGCTCCCACCCCCTGGAGGCCAGGGGAGCAGGGGAGCAGGGGACACAGGAAGGGGCGGATTTCACGGCTGGCGCACTGGGCGTGCACCCTGGGCCCCGACTTCTGAAGGACCCCGCAAAATCCCAACTTGACACTTTTTTCTAATAACGCCAAGTTTGGTTTCCTATGTGCAATTTTAACATTAATAATATACAATATTTTTTATTTATTTAAAAATATGGTTAACATGTAGTTTTATTTTCCCCGTCTTTCTCTTTTTTTAAGGTGCCCAGTATTTTCTTCTGCGTGCAGGGCCTTGACTGACCTTAATCCGCCTCGGGACACAGGGCAGGCTGGGTGCAACACTAAGAGCCTTGCTCAGTTAGCTGACATTCCTCTGGGCTCCCCACTCTGCCTCTGACCTCACACAGCCTTGTCCTGAGGACTGAATCTCCCAGGCTTGTCCTGGCACCTCTGAGCCCAGGTGGCCAGAGAAGAGGCACTCCGGGCTCCCCATGTCCCAGCATGCCCTTTGCTATTTAGGCCCAGGAGTCCTTCCTCACCCAGTGTAGGTCCCAGGCTGCAGAGCCTGGCCATCCAGGACACAGGCAGGAAGGGAGCCTTCCTGTCCCAACAGTTCATACACTTCAATCTCTGGAACCTTCTGTTTCCGGTGCCTTGGCAGGAGCCAAACTAAACATTAACCCTTCTCATCCCAGGCTCAAAACTATCGTTATCATTCTTTCTTTCCATGCTACACCAGTGTTTTTCAAACCTGAGTATCTACAGGAATTAGCAGGGATCTTGTCAAAATGCAGATTCGGACTCAGGAGGTCTGGGGCGAGGCCCAAGAGTCTGCATTTCTGACAAGCTCCCAGCTGCTGCTGTTGCTGGTTGAGACCACATGGAGTTGCAAAATCCCAGAGCACAGAATCCTATAAAGGCTAGAGCATGCCAAGACCATGATGTCACTGATGCCTCCCTATCCCAAACAGTAACAGAAACTTGGTTTGCTTTAGAGCTGAAGACCAGCCTCATTACAGTAGTGGTATTGTCCTGTTTTGCAACTCTCCAGTCCCTTGTGCACAATCATAAAAGCTAACCTGTGCTGAGCTGTGCTAAGCCCTTTCATACTTACAGACTCATTGAGAACTCACATCAAGCATTTTGTTATGTCCATTATGTGGACGATGAAACTAAGGCTCAGAGTGGTTAAATAACTTCTTCAGGGTCACACAGCCAGTACAGTGTAGGCAGGACCTGGTCCCCTCACCCAATTCCTTTACCCCTATTGCACCATATTGCCTTGCAGTATTTTATACAATCTAGTTTCTTTTCTTTTCTTTTTTTTTACAGAGACAGAGAGAGGAATAGACAGGAACAGACAGACAAGAACGGAGAGAGATGAGAAGCATCAATCATCAGTTTTTCGTTGCGACACCTTAGTTGTTCATTGATTGCTTTCTCATATGTGCCTTGACCGCGGGCCTTCAGCAGACCGAGCAACCCCTTGCTCGAGCCAGCGACCTTGGGTCCAAGCTGGTGAGCTTTTTGCTCAAACCAGATGAGCCTGTGCTCAAGCTGGCGACCTCAGGGTCTCGAACCTGGATCCTCCGCATCCCAGTTCGACACTCTATCCACTGCACCACCGTCTGGTCAGGCTACAATCCAGTATTTTAAACAAGTTTTGAGATAGGTCCCATGACCACCCTAACATTTTATTTTTTGACAGAGACAAAGCGAGTCAGAGAGAGGGACAGATAGGGACAGACAGACAGGAAGGGAGTTGAGAAGCATCAGTTCTTCATTGTGGTACCTTAGTTGTTCATTGATTGCTTTCTCATATGTGCCTTGACTTGGGGGTTACAGCAGAGTGAGTGACCCCTTACTCAAGCCAGCAACCTTGGGCTTTAAGCCAGCGACCTTTGGGTTCAAGCCAGTGACTATGGAGTCATATCTATGATCCCACATTCAAGCCAGGGACCCCATGCTCAGGCTGGTGAGCCCGTGCTCAGGATTTTGAACCTGGGTGCTCTGTTTCCCAGTCTGACTCTCTAACCACTGTGCCACCACCTGGTCAGGCTACCCTAACTTTTTAGATGAAGAAACTAAGTTTCAGGGAAGAAAAGTAACTTGCTTAAATTACACAGACGCAAGCAGAAGAGCCAGGACTTCAACCTAGTCTCTGGACTCTCAACTCCATGTGCTTCTTCCCACCCTGGGCGCTCCTGAGGAAGCAGTGAGATTCTGACTTGTAGCTACAGGGTGTGGATGGTTAAGAGGGACTATCACATCTTGCATAAGACAGCCGGCCTAGAGCCAGACTACCTGGGTTCAAGTTCACACTCCATCATTCATTAGCTGTTGAACCTTTGGCCAGTTACTTAGCCTATAACTCAGTTTCCTCCTCTGTTAAGTGGGATAATAACAGCACCTGCCTCTTAGGCTCACTATGAAGATGGACTATGCCATGCATGAAAAGTGCCTCCCCCCACACACAGTGAATGTTCACCCCAAGTCAGCTATTATTACTTTCATTACAGCATCTGCAGCGCTGATCTGGGCCGTGCAGGTCTCTGTGAGCATCTGTCTCTCTTGGCACGCTGTGGGGCTCTACAAAATATAGACTGTCCCATGAATCTCAGCCTCTTTAGCATCTAGTCCAGGTCCTGCTCAGTGGGGGTGCACTATATGGGTTTGATGTGAGAGGGAGTCAACAGATGACCACACAAGGACTTTTTAAAACATAGACATCTTAGGGATAGAGAGTGGTACTTGCTGGGAAAACGAGATGTTGCACTCTGCCTGTGGCATTCCATCATCCCCTCAGATCTGTCGGGCGGGAGCCGAAGGCCTATACTGACATACCCCTCGTGAGCTCTCTCTGCCTCGGAGCCGAGCTGGGGCTTCCCCGCAGTGTCGCGTCTTAGCCCACGTCTGGGAGTAGGTCCTATTGGGAGGTCGATGTTCCAGAAGATAGAGAAGCTATGGGGTGACTGCCCAGCTTGAAAGGGGGGAACCGGGCTGATTACAAGCTGGTGGGTTCTGGAGCTGCCTAGTCACACAAGCACAAGGGACAGCCCTCACCTCCGGGCCCAAGTGCAAGGTGCCTGAGCCCCCCTGGGGGCAGGGGATGTCCCTCTTTGATGGAGGAAATCATTTTAGCCAAATTTTAGCTCTTGTAGAGGACCTATTTTCAAGTGGGGTCACATACCTCTCTGGCACCCTCAACAGACACACCAAAAATCCATCAGCTCAGGTCCAGAATGCTTACTAAGCACTAATTATGTGCCATCTGCGGGAATTAGGAAGTGAACAAAGTACTATTTCAGCGGCATTCTCTGAGCCCCGCTGCCATACACACGACTGCTCACAGGGAGGGCACTGCAGGGTACCACGGGGCCCTGCTCTGCTCTCCTGCAGGGATGTCAGGCGTGGGTGCAACGGCCGCTGATCTCTCCACCAGATGTTTTGACCTCAGTCCTCCTTGACACTTTTAAAAATTATCAAGGACCCCAAAGAGCTTTTGTTTTCTGTGGGTTATATCTGTCAGCGTTGGATAGAGCGTCGGACTGGGATGCGGAGGACCCAGGTTCAAGACCCTGAGCTCGCCAGCTTGAGCACGGGCCTATCTGGCTTGAGCAAGGCTCACCAGCTTGAGCCCAAGGTTGCTGGCTTGAGCAAGGGGTACTTGCTCTGCTGTAGCCCCCCCTCAAGGCACATAATGAGAAAGCAATCAATGAACAACTAGTGCCGCAACAAAAAAATTAATGCTTCTCGTCTCTCTCTGTTCCTTTCTGTCTGTCCCTATCTGTCCCTCTCTCTGACTCCCTCTCTCTCTGTCAAAAAAAGAAAAAAGAATTTAGACAGAGAATTTTAAAACACAGGAATACACAGGCACCTATCCTATTAGCCCTCAGAGCTCCTCTGTCAGCATGTGTCATGTGCCTCTGGAAAAACCCCAATGTATTACCTGTGAGATGTTGAGAGCAAGAAGGTCATATAAGGAAGGCTTTAGGACAGTGGTTCTTAACCTGGGTTCTATGGAACCCTAGGGATTCGATGAGTCGGTCTCAGGGGTTCGGAGAAGCCTCTGCCGCGGAGGCCAGAATAAAGTAATACCGTAATTTGTTGTGAGTTCATGCACTTTGTTGGTTTTGTTCTTTGAGCAAGGTGATGTTCATGCATGGCTCATTTTGTGCACCAGTAAAAAAACATATACCTATGTCTTGAGTTTGGAAAAAAAAATCCTATTTTATTTATCACTAAAGAAGGGTTCGGTGAATGCGCATACGAAACTGGTGGGTTTGGTACCTCAAAAAAGGTTAAGAACCATTACTTTAGGATTACATAATAGTAGTTTTAACTTTACAGACCCTCTGAAAGCATCTGTGGAACTCCTAGGCACTCCCATTCCCAACCACACCTTCCTGAGAATGACTGACTGTCCTTCAACGAATGACCTCAAACTCTTTGGATTTTTTTTTTTTAACAGTGTGAATTCATTGGTTCTCATTATATTCACAGTGTTGTGAGACCATCACCACAGTCAATTTTAGAATGATTTCAGTACTCCCAACTCCGCATTCCATCCCCAGCCCCAACAGCCACTACTCTATTTACTGTGTGTATGGATCTGTCTATTCTGACCATCTCATAGTTAAATAATAATAAAAAATAGTATGTGGCCTTCTGTGACCAGTTTCTCTCAGGTAGCATAAAGTTTCCATGGTTCATCTGTATTGCAGTGTGGATCAGCATTTTATTCCTTTTAATCGGTAAGTACTATTCCTATCAGTGGTTTCCTCTGTCCCTCCATTTGCCCCTTCCCCTCCCCTTTTTCCGGCCTCTCTTGCTCTGCTGTGAGTTTCCAAAGATTTCTTCCTGCTGCCAGCAGCAAGTGCCAATGTGTGGCAGCATTCCTGCTTCAAAAAATCCCCTGCTTCTAATTTAAGGCCTGTTATAATTGTACCTAGAGTAATAAAATTAGGTTGCCGGTGAGTGCTCTGTATTTAAAAACACGAGCTACAGTATTCAAGCTTTGTAACACTTTCTTTTTGTTTTGTTTCCTGGTCCTTGATGAGGTTCCTAACACAGGACCTCGACTTCTAAGTGTTTTTTCATTTAACTGAGATGTGAGATTGTAAAAATCCAAATAGTGCAAAGGAGAAGGAAGGGGCTGAGTGAAGCTGGGAGAAGCGTATAGGGCGTGAGGGGCTGCCCGGTGCTGGTAGAGGTTTCCTCGGCCTGAAGGAACTGGCGGGCGGCAGGTGGCAGAGGGAGTGTGAGCCGCAAGGAAGGCGCAGCTTGAAGGCAGTGACCGCGCGAAATCCTTCTCTAGAACTGAACCGTTATCATGTGCTGGGTAGTTAGCATGCGTCATCTCATTTAATCCTCATAAACTGCACAAGATGTATGTTTTATTGCTGTCTGTGCCCTACAAGGCAGGAAACAGAGGCTTGGAGAAATGAGGTCACCCAGCTAGTAAACAGTGAGGCCGGGCCTTGAGCCCAGGTCTGTCTGACTTCAAAGCTTGCCCCCCTGCTTCTGAATCCTCCATGAGAAGACTTTGGCTCAGAGCTGCAGAGGCCTGGCTGGGGTAGGGAGCAGGCGGGCAGCCCCTCAAAGATCTCCCGCTGAGGGCTCTGGGCTATGACTTCACTGGGCCTCTGATCTGGGGGTCCCTTCACTGAGTGGGTGAGAGGCCCTTATCAAGGGTCTGAAATTCCTGCTCAGTGAGCCTGCCCCCACTGGTCCCTTTGAACTTCAGAGCTCTAACTATGCCTGTCTCAGAAGAAAAACAAGTAACTCAGAGCATGCACCTGACTTAACAGTAGTGTCTTGTACCGGAGAGAACTGTACATATCACACAGAAAAGCTTTCAGCCAGTGCGTGGGTTTTCAAGGACAATAAAGAACTCCCCCCAACAGCTAACTCCCAGGTGCAGTGAATACAGAAGTACCCTTGATGGCATCTTTGTCTTTAAGGCTGGATAATTCAAGCCACAGGGATTTAAACCAACAGAGAATTTAATTTGTAGCAAAGTCCTATAATGCATATGACAAATGGTTCTGCCAGGTCTCATACCTACCCCCAGGACAGCTGGCTCAGAGGGTTTGTTGAACATGCAGACTCCTAGACCTCTTATCAGGAGCATCTGAGTCAGAAGACCATGTACTGGGGCCCAGGAATCTGCATTTTATTAAGTACTCCAGGTGATTCTGATGTGGGCAGTCCAAGGTCCAATCTTTGGGGTCAGATCTGTGCGAATCAAAATTCTTGTGCTGCCCTTTCCAAGCTGTGCAAAATGGGCAAATTAGAGAGCTCAGAACCCGGGTTTTCTGTAAAATAAGAATAACAGGATCCCGACCTCCTATGCTGGGCAAACTAGGCCAGCTCATGCCTGTGAAGCCTTAGTATGGTGCTGTGCCCGAAGCCAGCACTCACTCCCTAAGGGCGATAGTATTGTCACTGTTAATCTTTTATTTTATTTTTTTGTATTTTTCTGAAGTGAGAAGCGGGGAGGCAGGCAGACAGACTTCCTCATGCACCCGACCGGGATCCACCCAGCATGCCCACCAGGGGGTGATGCTCTGCCCATCTGGGGCATTGCTCCTCTGTGACAGGAGCCGTCCTCAGTGCCCAGGCCAACTTTGCTCCAATGGAGCCTTGGCTGTGGGAGGGGAAGAGAGAGATAGAGAGAAAGGAGAGGGGGAAGGGTGGAGAAGCAGATGGGCGCTTCTTCTGTGTGCCCTGGCTGGGAATCGAACCCGGGACATCTACATGCGGGGCTGATGATGCTCTACCGCTGAGCAAACCAGCCAGGGCTATCGCTGTTATTCTTAATACTCCCCAAAACTATGCAGACTCCAGAGCACTGATCAGATGGTACTTACTGACAGATTTGCTACAGTTGTAACAAGTTCCATGAGGACAGGGACTGTCACAATCATAGTAGATGCCCAAAGAACATTCCTTCAGTGAACACGGTTTCAACTCTCTCAATTCAAGGATGTGGAAAGTGAGGGTCAAGGAGGTACTCTGACTGAACTATGGTCACACAACCAATTGAAAATAAAAGTACCTTGTGTTTAATTCACATAAAGCTGGGCCCTGGCCGGTTTGTTCAGTGGTAGAGCGTTGGCCTGGCGTGTGGATGTCCCAGGTTCAATTACTGGTCAGGGCACACAAGAGAAGTGACCATCTGCTTCTCCCCCCTTCTGCAGCCAGTGGCTCAACTGGTTCGAGTGCATCAGCCTGGGTGCTGAGGATGGTTCTGTGGAGCCTCTGCCTCAGGCACTAAAAATAGCTCAGTTTCTAGCATGGCCCCAGATGGGTAGAGCATCGGCCCCAGATGGGGTTACTGAGTGGATCCTGGTTGGGGCAAATGCGGGAGTCTATCTCCCCTCCTCTTACTTAGAAAAGGAGAAAAAAACCCAAAAGATTTCACATGAAGCTTGATGCTCAGACGAGTCACAGAGGAGCCAGGTTGTGCCCCCTCTGCCATTCCCAGCGGTGGGCTCTGGGAGATGTCTTGACTATACTCAGCTGCCAAGTTTTTGTTTTAAAGCTTTTTTTTTTTTAATTTATTTTTATTTTATTCATTTTAGAGAGGAGACACACAGAGTGAGAGAGAGAGAGAGAGAGAGAGAGAGAGAGAGAGAGAGAAAGGGGGGAGGAGCTGGAAGCATCAACTCCCATATGTGCCTTGACTAGACCAGTGCAGGGTTTTGAACTGGCGATCTCAGTGCTCCCAGGTTGACGCTTTATCCACTGCGCCACCACAGGTCAGGCTGCCAGTTCTTTATCTGCAGACATCTGGGCAGTTACAGTGGCTGCTTCACATGGTCATGGTGCAGGCGGAAGGCAGCGATGCACGTGGTGCTCAGGGCATTCAACAGGCTCTCTGCACACTCACATGACTCCTGGCAGTTTCAGGTGCAGAGGAGGCAGGAAGACATCATGGGACCCTGCAAGCCTTTCCTTGTGGACTGTTCAAGGCTCCGGGCTGGACACTGAGCTTGGGGTTCTATGGTGGCGGGGGCAGTGGGTCCACTTCCCCTCAGGGTGCTCACATTCTAAGGAACCCCTCCATGTCAGGTGAGGGGACAGTGTCTTCCATTGGAGGGCAGTAATGCAACCCAGAAATCCTGTCCCTGCCGTCCAGTCCCATCAGGAAAGACCTCCTTCACCAGTTCCTAACCCGCCCCTCCCGCCTGCCATCCTGCTCTACATCATCCCTGCTCTCTGAGGACAGACTGGGGCATCGAGGACAGGACTGGCTTTTATGTCGAAAGTTTATTTAGGACCACGAATACATTTCATTGACCTTGTTTGCTTTAGTTAAGCCTTAGGGAGGCACAGTGAATTCCAATGAGGAAAAAACACAGGAAGAAATGGTTTAATCATTGTTTATAAGTCTTCCATCTTTCACTATGTGGGACAGGCAGGCACAGAAACCCACAATGGGCAATAATTGTTCTCCGGGATGCAAAAAAAAAAAAAAAAAAAGCCAAATAAAATTAGAAACCTATTTAAAAATATATCTAAGATTAGAGCACTAAATATTGTTCCTGGTAAATACCCAACTAAGACTAAGACCAATTATTTTCTCTGCTTCTCCACCCTCCCCACATACTGTACTTGAATCAAAGATACGGAGCAAGAATTAAGCGACAGCATACAGCACTGTTAGTGCTTCTAGGACCGCAGCCTTAGTCCACACCCCCGATGCAGCCCAAGTGAAACCTTCAAGCAAAAGCTGTTTAGCTCTGCCAGTGCGGTTCTAGTGCAGGGAAGGTCAGGTTATTTAAAGATCTCAAAGGGAATGAGTCTAATTTCCACGACAATAGAGAAGTGAATTATTTAAACTTCACTGAACCACAGGACTAACTTTTGTTTTGACTCCTACCAGGTGGGCTCAGTGGGCACTTGGACTTCTGATCTCACTCCTGCTCACTTTTTAGATTCCAGAATTCACAAAAAACCTTGGAAACAGTTTACAAGTTAGAATTCAGCACCCGCAAGGCAGTAAAGGAAACAGTTTTCTCCTTTCCCCACCTCGCTATTTGACAAGCATCTTTAGGACCGAGATAACTCATCCTTCTTTGTTTTCCAAGTCAGAGGAAATGCAGCCAACATGACTTAGAGATGAAAAAGAGGAAGAGTTGTCAGACTGTGGTTATATGAAGGGTCTACAATTTTTCTTTTGGTTTACTCAAATTTCCTTTCTCATTTCCAAATAGCAAAATACTTAAGAAAGGCTGCTGGCCGAGAGAAAGAACCAGTGCATTACTTTACAATTTTTTGATCATGATTTCAGAGGTGACTCTCCGTTGTGTTTTAACAAGCTAGCACATTGATAAGGTACAACCCATGACAGCAGTGGGGAGACAGGTCACCCGGGAAGAGAAAGCAGCGCACTTAACAAGTGTGACCTCAGTGTTTGGGTGGGGGGGAGGAAAGGAAGAGAAACCTTTCTAGGTGGCCTTCCAATTCTGAGGTCCCTTCCAAAGAGACCTCCCTCTAGGCCAGTGGTTCTTAACCTGGGTTCTATCGAACCCTAGGGGTTCGATGAGTCGGTCTCAGGGGTTCGGAGAAGCCTCTGCCGCGGAGGCCAGAATAAAGTAATACCGTAATTTGTTGTGAGTTCATGTACTTTGTTGGTTTAGTTCTTTGAGCAAGGTGATGTTCATGCACGGCTCATTTTGTGCACCAGTAAAAAAACTTATACCTATGTCTTGAATTTGGAAAAATATCATATTTTATTTATCACTAAAGAAGGGTTCGGTGAATGCGCATATGAAACTGGTGGGTTCGGTACCTCAAAAAAGGTTAAGAACCACTGCTCTAGGCTGTCTTCATGCTTGGTTCCTCAGCCGCTTAACCTGGGGCTTTTGCATATGCTTTCCCCTTTGCCTTCTCCTGAAACAAGCACCACCACCCCCTTCAGCTCTCAATTCACTCATGGCTTAAGAGAAACTTTCCCTGTTCTCTGGACCACAAGCATTCCCCTTCTTTATGCTGTCAGAGCATCATCAGTCCCCCTTTGGTACTTTTCATGGTGAAATGTTCTATTTACTTGTGTATTTCTTTGATTAATGTCTGTTCCCCCCACATGAGCCTGAACTCCCGGAGGGCAGGAATAGTGCCAGCTTTTGCTAGTGCCTGACCCAGATCAGTGCTTAGGTATTTGTGGAATGTATGAATTCTTGAAGCAAACTTTTCTTTAGAGTTGAGAAAGTGTAATGGCTAGTTAATGTGATGTTAAAACCATGTCTGTCCACATTGTGGCTCAGCATAGTAAAAAGATGCTTAAAAAAAAGAAACATAGAGGAAACAAAAAGCTCTGGGAAACAAAAGGAACCAGAAACCCAGTTGGCTAAGCTCCCCAAACCCTGTTTGGTTGAATTTGTATACCTCATGTGAATATGGTTGCCCATTATTTACTCATGCCCATTTTGTAACTGGTAGACTTTAATCTTAGCATATAAATTAGGAAATGAAAACCAACATATATTGAGCAACCCACATGACTTGAGTTCAAGCCCTGTTTTCTCGTCTGTGCCCCTTTGGGACACGTACATAACCTCCCCGTTCCTCATGCACAGCATCGGAGACTATGAGCATATCCCCCTCATCGGTGAGAAGGGGCCCTCACACGAGAATGTGCCTAGCACTGAGTCTGGCACATAGTAAGTACTCAAAATGCTATGTACATGACTCTTCCATTACTATTATGTAAGTTGTACTGTGACTTAAGAGATTGACAGGTATCATTTACATAATTTCACTCTGATGACAAGGTATGCTAGCCCCATTTTGCAGGTATGTGAACTGAGGGTTGCAGAATGGGAAGAATACCCAGGAATGATGCCTTCCCCATTGCTCCTTCATGAGGCTACTTTTGTCTATGTCCAGCTCTGGCTTACTCAGCAGAGCAGCCTCCAGAGATACAGGTGAGGCCAGCAGGATTGCCCCTTCACTTCAGGGGTGCAGACATCTGTCCTCCTCCTGCCCATGGTCGCTTCTGAGTTGCTGCAAACTACCCATCTGGGGCCATGGGATGCCCCACTTCCTTCCTCTGAATTTACAAGCACTTCTCTAAGTCCGAGTGAAGGCCAAACAGTGGGCAGAAGATTGGAGGGGACTGCACTGGCTGGACTAGCATTGTTGATCGCTAAAACAAACACTTCCTGTTGTCCCAGAGTGTACAGGGAAGACCATGGTTCAGGCAAGCTGGCAAGGGACGAAGAAAAGCGCAGCAAAGAAACCCCAGCTGCCGAGCCAGTGCCTTAGTGGGACTGCTTTCCAGGAGTTAAATATAGTGCGGCTGCAAGGGAGGGCAAGGGGGCGAGGTCACCTTGGAAGACTTTTGTGTGTGCTCATTAAAGCTCTGGCAGGAAACTGAATATCCTTGATGCAGAAGAGAATAGGACAAGTTTGAGTCCATGGGACAGAAACACAAGATCCCAAGGGAGGAGGAGGTGGTACAGAAAAGTTGGAAGATTTGGGATTTGGCATAAGAGGGTTTGATTTGAGTTCTAACGCCTTTCCACTTACTAGTGTAGGACTTGGGATAAGTCAGTTAACTCCCCTGAGTGTCATTTTCCTCTTCTTCTGTAATGAGAGGTTTAGAATCCCCACAGGTAGGTTTGTGCTGGGGCCATGGGGAATGGCCGGGAAAGGATCTGCAAACCTTGGGGATTATTATTAGGGATAGTAGAGCAGTACAGTTAGTTCTCTGACAGACTGTTATCTCAGGAAGACAGGGAGGCCAGAGGTCATGGAGGTCACAAGTCAGTGGGGAAGCAGGTGGTGGGGCTGTATCTGGGTGTTCTCTTCCCAGGAGTCAGGCCGGGGTGTCAGGGTCAGCGGAAGCCCCCTCATCAATGGCTTTTCTAGCTCTGCCTAGGTCCCGTCACCCACGAACAAAGCTTCGTTCTGGGCATCTTGTTTCTCAGCCCTGGACTACCAGGGAAGCCACAGCTCCCTCTCAACAAGCCATTTCCAGACAGGCAGAGGTGAGGCAAGCCACCTACTTCTAAGGAAATAACTTGAGCTGTGGGACTGGGCTCTCTCAGAATTGTTCCTTTGTCTGCGGATTCCTCCCCGTTTAGCTCACAAAGGAAATGGTTCCGGGAGGAAGTGGAAAACTGTGACATGCACATCCCCCCACCCACCCACACACAAGATGGCAGCTGTTTCAGCTTTCAGAGGTCTACACCACCTCCTTCGCTCAAAGCTCGGGAAGCACAAGCAGTCCCCGGGGGGGACTGGGGATACCCAGTGATAAAGCAGGTAGTATTTTTGAGCCTTGAATGATGTTCCAGATGTTGTGCTAAGTATTTTGCGTTGATTACCTCACTGAATTCTCATAATGACCTTATGATGTAGATACTGTTTCCCCTTGTTTTACATATGAACCAACAGAAGCTCGGAGAAGCACATTTGTTTGTCCAAAGTTAACAGAACCAAAAGTCAAACTAAGACTTAATTCTATAGCCTAAACTCCGCCTAAACTCCCTATGGCTGCATTCAAATACCTTGCGGCCTTCTTTTAAAAAGGATTCCCAACGCCAGCACTTGTCAGAACTGGCAGTGAGCACCTCATGACCACTCCCCACTAGTCCACTCAGAGCATGGGCACCTGTCCTGAGGTGTAGAGGGGGCTGGACTTTGTGCTTCTGAGAAATTGGAGTCTGAGGACCCATCTTACCAACAGCCCATGATGGACATCAAGAATAGCTGGCAAGAGCCTGACCTGTGGTGACGCAGTGGATAAAGTGTTGACCTGGGAACACTGAGGTCGCCAGTTCAAAACCCTGCACTGGTCTGGTCAAGGCACATATGGGAGTTGATGCTTCTAGCTCCTCCCCCCTTTCTCTCTCTCTCACTCTGTGTTTCCCCTCTAAAAAAATGAATAAATAATAAAAAAAAAAGAATAGCTGGCAAGAGGTGTGCAGTTAATGCAGATAATAATAAAGATATCCAAGAATGACAGAGAATATTCACTGAACACTCCCTACAGGCTGGGCACTTCTATTTCAGAACTTCAAGTAGACAGAAATTGGGTTAACTAATTGCTTTAGGAGACATTGTCACCATTGGTCCACGCATACTCCACTTTCATATAGTTGTTTATTTACATAACCAGTTATTTTTGCTAACGTGGTAAGCACCCGCGAATCTAACATTCGAAGCAAAAGCCAGAATCTGGACGGTATCTTACATCCCACGCTGACGGCATGCTGCTCCCTTTCCCCCCCAACCTAACTGCCTTCTAAGTGCTGTATTCCTCACGCTCTTGCCTTCCCTCGAGCACAGTGTCACAGCAACAGATGTGCCCAGAGATGGGAAACATTTTTAGTTGTTTTTTAACTTTATTAAAAGGGTATCATGGTTTAGGTAATAATCTTTTGTGACTTTTTCTTTACTATTATACTAAGTTTTATCTAATTCAGTGGTTCTTAACCTGGGTTCTATCGAACCCTAGGGGTTCGATGAGTCGGTCTCAGGGGTTCGGAAAAGCCTCTGCCGCGGAGGCCAGAATAAAGTAATACCATAATTTGTTGTGAGTTCATGCATTTTGTTGGTTTTGTTCTTTGAGCAAGGTGATGTTCATGCACGGCTCATTTTGTGCACCAGTAAGAAAACATATACCTATGTCTTGAATTTGGAAAAAAAAAAATCATATTTTATTTATCACTAAAGAAGGGTTCGGTGAATGCGCATATGAAATTGGTGGGTTTGGTACCTCATAAAAGGTTAAGAACCACCGAACTAATTGTTGCCCGTCATTGTGTGTTGTTCACTGTTTTGTGTGATAGTTCATTGTGGGAACATTTTCCGTGCCTAACACCCCATGCCTACTACTTCATTTAATCTTTGCAGCAATGCTATATGGTAGGAGCTCTTCTTATCCTGGTTTTGCTGACGAGACAGGGAGGCTTAAAGAGGCTAGGGAGCTTTGTGAGGCCACAGGTGCCAGGTTTGAGTCTTTCTGGCCTCTCACTACACACTACGTTTTGGTGTAGAGGCAAAAACACAGGAGTTAGAGTTGAAAGCAGGAGCCTCAAGCCCCAGCTCCACACGTACTGGTGTGTGGCCTTGGGCAACTTGCTTTGTGTCTCTGTGTCTCAATTTCCTCAGCACTAAAGTAGGGTGCTGATAACTCCCTCCCTCCCTGTCAGGCCGGCTGTGAGACTCAGCTCTGACGAGGCCTGTGAACAGTGAGAGCACGCTCTCTGTACCCTGTAGTTTCGTCAGTATGTTGTGATGAATAGTATATGTGCCATGTGTTCCCCCTCTCCCAAAAAAACAGAACCTGAGTAGGGTTCAGGAGATGAGAATGAACAGAACCCCTGTTCTGAAAGGCAAAGGTTAGGTTGACAATCAGCCCATAGAAACCTCAGTGTGATAAAAGAACCAGAAAATCATCAGTAGATGCTTCAGGCTGCACTAGACAGGTGAGGTCATCCTGTTACACCCTTCCGAGCAGATGACTTGTTCAATGTTCTTCTCTATTAAACTGTGCACCCATGGGGGCAGAGAGGATACCTGATGTAATATCTGCCACTGTTGCTCAGTGCCCAGCACAGTAATGGGTACATAATAGGGGACCGGGGAGGGATTAACTGACAACCCAGAACTTAGAGGAGGGACCACAGACCAGGGAGGGGCTGTAAATCCTGCCTGTGACCACTGTCTCCAAGGGCAGAAGGGCACATGTGGTGGTGGTGGGGGAAGGGGGGAGCACTGGGACGGTGGGGGCCTGGAGGGTAGGAATCCGAACCAAGAAGAAGCAGATGTCCCTTACAAGAGTTTAATCAGTGCAGCGGTAGCTGAGACACTGGGTGACTGGGGCAGAAACACTCAAAATCAAGCCTGGGATTTGCCCTCCCTAGCCCAGTGGCCCCAGGCAGGTGAGAATGAGAGCACTCACCCCAGAAGGTCGTGGTGAGCAGAAAGGGAGATAATGTGTGTATGCAGGGTCTGGCGTTGAGCCAAGCACACAGGAGCTCTGTCAAGTTTGGCTATTACTGCCGATTTAGGCAGTCTCAGGGGAGCCAAGCATCACCCAGGGGTTAGCCTAAACGTGCCCGGTGGGAGGCTAAAGGTCAGGCTCAAATGGCCACCCTGACTGCTGTCCCGGTAGGAAGGCCCTCCCTCCTGTCTTCCCTTCACCTCACCTGCAAAAGCCTCCCAGTGCTAGCCCTGGATTTGGTTCTGGGCCAAGCACTCAGGAATCCTGTTCCCAGGGAGCCCAGCCGACTAGGTGCGACTAGGTGCGGGGGATCAAGAAAATGACGGTTGAAAGTCCTGAGAATGAATGTCTCGAGCCTTGAAAAGCCCCAGACAAATGTCTCCTCTGCTCTTCCATTAGACCAACAATTCTACACCATTAACGCTATTAAAAATGGACAGAGTTTGAAGTTTTCTCTCTCCTTGTTCTTAACTGAAACAGGAAGGTGAGTGAATCTTACAGTCTGCTGCTCACCTGTAATACCTGCTGCAGCTCCTACCGGCCCCCCCCCCCCCCCCCGCCCCCTTCCAATATCTCCTTTTCTACTCTCGCAGGAGCTCGCTGCTGGCTTTAATAATTCCCCCAAATGGCAACACTTAGCATAACCCCCTCCTGCTCACACCTCATCACGAGCTCCCCAGGGCAGGACACCCGTTTCCTTTGTGACACGGATGATGAAAGCTCCTCAGGCTGCACGCACTCCCTGTGGCTTATCCCCCATTTCTTTGTAATTCTATCCTCTGGGTGGGTGGGCGACAGAGAAGCCCGGGAGAGTGGTACAGAGGGATCTTGGAGCCCATGCTAATTCATTAAGAAAGGCCATCATTTACAAACCTGTATTTTAAGCATTTGTTTCTTTTTTTAATTGAATGCTTCCTAGTGCCAAGCTCTCTCCTTGCCTGAATCCAATTATCCCCCACCAGTAGGCAGGAGATCGTTGTCTCCATTATGAGTTGAAGAAACTCAGACTTGGGGGATTAAGTGGAAGGAGTGGATTTGTGATTCAAACCCTGGCCACCTGACACCAGAGCCATGCACTCAGCTCCCACATTATGCTGCCTCTATTATTAGTTACAAATCGAACCACACAGCCTCACAGGGACTGAGACACACCCAGGGAAGGACCTGGAGGATAAGGTCCCGCTCTTGGGAAGGACCTGAAAGGTTCCATCTAACCTCTACCTGCTTTCCCCGATTTGCACCCTCAGCACGTTTCCGTGCCTTTCCACTACTCTGCCATTTTCTCCACCTGGAATGCCGTCCCAGTGCTTCTGAGGTTCCTGGCTAAAAAGTGTCCCTCGAGCCCTCTGGTCTTTTTTATACACTGTCTTTGATGGACAGTGATCAGGCATGACCTCCTGTCACAGGCACTGCTGACCATGTCTAATTTTCTGTGCCTCCCTCGGAGATTCTGGGGTCCAGGGGCTCCGAGTTTCTCTAACCCCTCTCGACTGCACCTGGTCGCTCACTAGAGGCGAGGAAACACGACCCTGTCTCTGGTTTCCCAACACACTCCTAGATCAGTTTTCTTCTTGGTTCGAGTGGAGCTAAAAAAAAAAAAAATTCCCCTTGGTTTCATATCAGCAGGATCTGCTCTTAGCAAACCCTTCAACAAGAATGGGCAGGAAGAGTAAATATTTATTCTACAAATGGATAAATCTGATTCCATCTTCAAAAGAAAGCTTTAGTATAAATTATCATAATTTCTCCAGTCTAAGATGCCACTGATTTGAAGATGTTTTAGCTATTAAAAAACCCAGCTTTTTGAAAAAAAGAAAAAAAGAAAAAGGAAGAAATATGTCAATGATAAGATATGTGCTGATTTTCTTTTCAAATTATAAGTGAAGGTTTATTTAGAAAGTTAAAGGTAGCAGGAGTGAGCAGCCTGGGCTGTGCAGGCTCAGGAAACAAGTTACAGAAGCAGAAGAAGGGCCCTTGGAGCTCAGGAAAGAGAGAGGCAAAGGTAACACACTGGGCGGGGGTGGGGGGCGGAAGCGGGGGTTGGGGGGGGGATGCTTCCAGAGGGAGAGCACCAGATATTTTCCAATTTTTAAAAATACGTCTTGGTACCAATGAAATCTAAAAAGTATGGTCCAATTCAATTTTTGTTTTCTTCTTTTAGCTCTGTTGGTCTCAGATAAAAAGCTCGCAGGCCCTGACCAAACCAGTGTCGAGCACAGGCAGGTATCAGCTCTGTACCCTGGCCGAATCCCAGCCTCGCATCCCTGTGGGCTGCTGGGTCAGTGAGGGCTTGTCATGGCTTCCCATGCACCAGTGGACCTAAAGCCACGGGACAGCAGAGACAAGTCTGTGCTCTGCTGATTACCTTATCATCAGTCACATTAGTGGCTCTGTGGAAAGCCAGCTGGGAATTGATCATGTGACATCAGGCAAGATGAGGCCCATCGGTTCCCCCAGTTGTAAAATGAGAGGCCAAGGGTCAGATAGGTGGCTTTCAAGTGCTGTTCTGACCGAGCTGTGGGATCTGCGTGGCTTCCTTCGGGGCTACCTCGGGAGCAGGAGGGATGGAGTGGGCAATGCTCAGTGTTCTCATTGACTTTACCCGAAGCAGCTCTATTGCTTAAGATTTTGTTTGCAAAAGGATTCTGGGGCTAACAGTAGTTTGAAAAACACTCGTAAACGGCATTCCTCCAACACTACTCTTGAACACATACTTTGTATGGTCTGAGGACAGTGTTTCATTCCCTCCAGGACACGCCCTCAGAATCCTGCTCACCACCGTGCTCCAGGAGGACACTCCCAACTCTCCACGTTCTAATCCATCCGTTGGCAAATTTTGTCTTTAAAGGACTAGATAGGACTTATTTTAGGCTCTGCAGGCCATATGTGACTGCAGTTGCAACAATTCAACTCTGCCCTTCTAGTGAGAAAGCGGCCATAGACAATGCATAACGAATGGGCATAGCTGTGTTCCAATAAAATGTGATTTACAAAGAGTGGTGGCAGGCTGGATTTGATCCACAGGCTGAGGTGTGCAGATCCCTGCACTGTGATACTCTGACCTGACAGGTAGGAAACTGAGCCCAAGGAGGGCATTCAAGGACTTGGGTTTGGTTGGGATCCCTGCCTCCCAGACAGTGAGTGCAGTTTCATTCCCCATCCCAATCTTGGCTCACTTAGCCCGGACTCTTACCCTGGGACTGCACAGTTGAGGGAATGGTGCCTGGAAAAGACACGTGCCCCACGTCTCCCTCTCAGGAGATCAGTTTTCCCTCAGGTTCTTAGAGGGCTATAAAAAGCCGGAGCTTGCCTCCCGCAGGACTTGCTGTCAGTCAATTCCCCAGAGCTGGAATGACCGCAATGTGTTGCCACATTCTGCCCCTGCTGCAGCCTGACAACTGTGTCAGGGAGAAGAATCCTGCTTGGCTGGCTCCTCACCTCCACCCCAGCCTGGGGTGTGGCGTGATTCCCAGATGGAATTTTCGATGGACGACAAACCCTGCCTGGGTCCTCTGGGGGCAGCCTCTGTTAATTCCAGAAGAATCCGAGCTTCTTGAATTCTAAACACCAGAACCCATAGGGCCACTGTAGTAGTATAAAGGGTAAGAAATTCAACCCCGCTGGCAGCTGCCCAGCCCTGCTGTTCAGATCCCTTTTCCCTCCCCTGTTGCTTGGAGTCCTCCCTGCCCCCACCCCGAAGTCTTTACCTGGTAAATCCTTGCGGTTTATCTAACAAGTCCTTCCTAGTACTGACCTGGGGATGACTCTCCAACTCTCACGGAGAAGCAGTGGAAAGAAATGATAAAGAACTTAGGTTTGGAGGTTGGCAGGGTAGGTAAATAAACCTTTCTAACCCTCATTTTCTTCATCTGTAAAATGGGGAAATTTAAATATATAAAATTAAATTTAAAACTACGTATATAACAAATCTGTAACTATGTAATGAAAATAACTAGCAGGAAATAAGTTTAAAATGCAGCAGGGGACAAAGTCAGGATAAACATTCCCATTGAATTCCCTCGGTGGGGGGTGAGGTGGCAGTGTTGAAGGGAGATACTTATCACAAATACATCAGAAACCTCACACAGCCTGAGCGTCCTCACACCAACAGGAGCCCCAACCAGTCCTCCACAGGGGCTGTACTCATCCGCCTACCACAAAACCAGATGTTGCCCCAAACTACCAAACTTTTAATACAAAATTGCATTTAGATATTCACAGTTCATAGACAGGCCCTGTCTGTGATCTTAGAAAATGGAAGCTACACATGGCAAAGACACTCTGAACTCACAGCTGTGGGCAACATTTTTGGATGGGATTTCTCCCTTAATAAAATTCATGGCATATTTTATGGACTAAGGGCTAACCTGCCTCAACTTCATGCTTGTTGAGAGGATTAAATGGCCCGACGTACACATGTAAACTTCCCAAGTCACGGTGAGCACTCATTGGCTATTATTATTAAACATCTGCTATGGGTTAGACGCTGGAAATGAGATGAAAAGATGGCTTCAGACCGTAGGACTCATCCCTACACAGAGGAGGCGCACAAGTTAGTGTAGTATAGTCTTCTAAAAGAAGGTGGAGGTAATTAAAGTCAGAGAGCAGGTTGAAGGGGGGATGTGGCAGGGAGTTTTCAAGCGGACGTGATGCTGAATGGTCTCTTTCAGGGAGGGGGAACAACAGAATCATCTTTTTGAATGTCATTTTTCTTTTTTACACATCTGTCCAGCGGGAAGAATGTCTCAGCTGTCCACTTCATAGGGCTTTTGCCAGAGTTGAAAGAAGTCACAGGAGAGAAGCACAGGGCTGGGAGGGCCCCTAGAGAAAGGGTTGTAGTGGTCAGTTCTCTGTCTGAATACTGCTCCTGTTACCCAGGTTCCTTCTTGCCCAGAGCAGCCCCCTAGTGCAGGACTGCCGAGCAAGATTATGTGTGACGACCAGAGGCAGCCAGGGTCTGAGCAAGCATGCCGTGATGCTCAGCACCCCTGACACAAAACCGAAATGGACAGACAGAACCAGCCAATATGAAAATGCTTATAGATGTTAGAAGCTTATACGTTCCCATACTGCAAAATTGCGTGGGTGAGCCAGGGCTGGGGGGTGGAATTTCTGCTTCCATGTCCAGGTCCACTTCTGGCCCTGTGTGCTGGGACATTTACTGGGGGGTTTATCTTCCCAGGCTAGTGTCCGTGTAACCTTACGGCAGAGTCCATGGCAGAGGGCAGGGCGGGGTAGGTAAGGAGAAGCCTCCCAATAAACACAGAGCATCTTGGGATATTTGGGGCGGCAGTGTATACAGATATATTATGAACTCTAATAGGAAATCTGCTTGGCTTTTTAAAGATAAAATGAGACACTTCAGAAGGCTACTTTGGTCCCACTTGGTAGAAAAGTGCGAAAGACAGGGAATCCTGGAAGGTGTCTGAGCAGGGTCGAGGGTCATGGTAAAAGCAGTGCATTAGAACAATGAGTACATCAGACTCAGACTCACTTGGGAGCTTTGCAAAAATTACACATCCCCTACCTCAGCCCAGACCCCCTGATCAGACCCATCAAGGACTGTGTTTTCAGTAGGCTCGCTAGGACATGATTCCGAGCCCGCTGGATTCGAGGACCACTGCTGCAGACACAGTAGGAGTAGTCCTGCAGGCAGGCTGGAGAGGCGAGAGCAGAAAGAGCGAGCCCCTGCAGGAGATGACGGGATATAGAAGACGCTATCTAAGACACAATTCTTCAGTGAAAGTCAGTAGGATTTGGAGTCTTACTGCATAAGGGATGAAGGCAAAGGAAGTGATGAATAATGATGGCGTCTATGTTTCAGTCCCTAAAATGAGAATCATTGAAACGGAGACTCCTGGAGTTGGAAGTGGCCATGTCCAGTTTCCATCCTGTGCATTTGTTTTTCTTTCATTTATTTATCATCTCAACAGACATTTTTTTGAGCACCTACTGTGTGCTAAGCATTAAACTGGGTGCTGGAGGAAGAGTTGTGGACAGGTGAGAAGCCCTGACGTCACAGAGCTCACAGTAAAGCTAATTCAATGCTACAATTAATTAGAATTGTGTAAATGGCAACAAATGAGAAATACAGCATGTTAGGAACACCTTCAAAGGGAGCTGTAGTTTGGGAGACTGGGAAAGATGGCCTTGAGGAAGTAATGACTGAGAAGACTGCTAAGGATGAGTAGCAGTTACCCAGGTAAAGGTACAAAAGCTGGTGTGAGGAGAGCCCACAGTAAGAGATGGACAGAGGCCCCAAGTAAGTTCGTAACAGACAAGGCAGGACCTTGAGGGCCACCACAGGATAGCAGTCTATTTCTCTCTCTTTTTTTCTTTTTAAGTGAGAGGCGGGGAGGCAGAGAGACAGACTCCCACACCTGCCCCAACCAGGATCCGCCCGGCAAGCCCCCGACCAGGGGATGCTGCTCTGTTGCTCGGCAACCGAGCTATTTTAGCACCTGAGGCAAGGCCCTGGAGCCATCCTCAGCACATGGGGCCAACTTGCTCCAACCATTCTAGCAGTGGCTCTGAAAGAGGAAGAAAGAGAGAGAGAGAGAGAGAAAGAGAGAAAGAGAAGGGGAAAGGGAGGGGGAGGGGTGGATAAATAGATAGTTGCTTCTCCTGTGTGCCCTGACGGGGAATCAAACCCAGGACTTCCACATGCTGGGCTGATGCTCTACTGCTGAGCCAACTGGCCAGGGCCTTTTTCTTTTCTTCTCTATAATTTTTTTCCATTAATTTTGAGAGACAGAGAAAGAGAGAGAGGCATCAATTTGTTGTTTCCCTTAGTTGTTTCATTTAGTTGTGTACTCATTGATTGCTTCTCATATGTGCCTTGACCAAGGGGTCAAACCAGTGACCTCTGGTGTGCCGTTGTCGCTTTATCCACTGAGCCACTCAGCCAGGGCTTGCAGTCTATTTCTTAAGAACATTGGGAAACTACTGGAAGGTTTAAGCATGATCAGATGTATAGTTATTTTTTTCTTGAGAGAGACACAAATACAGAGAGAGAGAGAGAGAGTAGAAGCATCAATTTGTGTATCAGTTCTCTTTAGTTTCCTCATATGTGCTTTGACTGGCATGCTCAAGCTGAGCCAGTGACCACCTTGCTCAAGCCAGTAACCTTGGGCTCAAATCAGGGACTTTGGTCTTTAAGCCAGTGACCTTTGGACTCAAGCCAGCGATCCCAGGATCACGCTGATAATCCCAAACTCAAGCTGGCAACCTCGGGGTTTCAAACCTGGGTCCTCAGCATCCCAGGTAGATGCTCTATCCACTGTGCTACCATTGGTCAGGCCAAATCTATAGTTTAAAATAACTGTCTTTAATTGCATTAGGCCCTCTTCCCAAATTCCATCCACAAGCAGAGATAATTCATAAGTCAATTAAAATCTACTACGTTATGTATATTTAAATAAAAGATGAATGCTTTAGGTTGAAGTATATATTCTTAGAAGCCCTATTCTCTATAACTTGCAAAAGGGACCTGTCTATGGAAACATCATGAATATTAAGTGACAGTTGTTCTTAACCTATATAATTACTGTGGTTCCCACAGAGGCCATTCCATGGCTTCTCTGACTTGTGGCCAATCAACCTCTGCTCCATGGTGTCCTTGGGCAACTCCAATTCTGTTATCAAATACCTCTTTTCATCTGAATGCTTCTCCTAGATTGAGCCCAAATAAGCCCCTTTTAACCTTTTGCATAGCTTCCTAGAGAGTCTATTTCCTCTCCTACAGGGTTGATCCCATGTGCCCCCTTCAAATTTAGTCTCGTTCACAAACAGCCCCACTTCCTTCAACAGCTCCTCACGTGGTTGTGTTGCTAACAGAAAAAGAGAAACAGGAAGGGTCATTAGATTTGGTGATGGACAAAATGAGTTCAGAATTGGGTCACTTGGAGGTTGAGTTGACCTCCGAATGGAAATGTACCACAGGCTGAAGGTAATGCAGGAGTAATTCAAGGTCAAAGGTAGATACTGCGAGCCCCCTCTTAGAGGGGCTTGTTCTCTACAAGAGTGAGTGCGGTTGTGGGGAGACAAGGGGAGAGAGAGAGAGGAGCAAGAACCATAAAAGATGACAAAGCCAGTGAACCAGAGGGAAATATGGAACACAGCAGCTAGTAAGCACCTGTCATGGGCCAGGCACTTGCAGTCAGGCACTGCATGCTGGGCCCATATGATCACATTTCAGTCTCTCAGCGTGGGGTGTCCTTCTTGCTGCTTTACAGACTGAGGGAACAAGACTGAGTTGGGTCACTTGCCTTAGGGTAGGAGAAGCCGGGGCTATGAGCACGTAGAACAGAGGGACTGGGGGATGGGAGAGGCAGCACAGGCTTCCTGGAAAGACGGAGTGGTGGCTATTCAACCTAGACCTACTTGATTCCAAAAGCCATGCTGTCCCATCTCTGCAAAATTGGAGAATACACTTAGAAAAAAGTGGAGGGTCAACAGAGCTATAAAGAAGTTCAGGAGACGGGACTTGGAATAGGCGAAGATTAGACAAAATGGAAACCATTAGTAACCCTTAAGAGTGGGTTTTCAGCAGAAGGTGTGCTTGGAGGTGACGCTGCAGGGAATGGACGAGCGTGTGGGAAGGAACAGGAAGCTGTGATTGCTGACCATTTGAGAAATTCGGCCAGGAAAGGAAGGAGGAAAATGCTTAGGGGAGGTGGGGGTATGTGTACGCGTGGGACTAATTTTTTTTTTTTTTGTCCAGTTGCAAGTTTTTCTTTTTTAAAAGGGTAAGAAGGGTATGAGAAGCTGATGGTATCCCAAAACAGGATTGTTTTTCCAAACCAAAGATCAGACTGGAATAATGATATGCTTTTGGCAGAGGGTGGGGAGGGAGGAACTTGTTTGGCAGCGCTCACCCACATGAGAAGGGGGGCCTGAAACTGATATTTGAGGGAGAGGCAGAAAAGAAAAGGACTAAAATGGAGAAGCCAAACACTAGGGAGGCTGAGGGGGACAGGGCCGTGGAAGTGGTGCCCAGAAACCAACAAAAGCCCCCACGAGCAAGAGTGGGAGGTTAAATACCATTGCTCCATATGGCTACAGACGCCCACTGCAGAGTGTGGCTACAATCCAAGTAATTCTATTTGATAAATGTAACATCATCATCTATCGTTTATTGAATACTTCCTAAGTGCTAGCTTTTCCCATGACATGCCCAGTGAAATGAAAGTAAAGGTCAGAGAAATGAAGTAATTTACCCGATTCATACAAGATTGTACAGCCAGAAAGTTGCAGTTAGACTCAAGCCCCAGCTTGTCCATTCCCTGAATCACTCAGTTCTACCAAGTCACCAGGCTGTTGAAGGTGACATGTTTGGATGGAAAAAGATGAGTATGGGTGAATATTCCTTTCAGAAGGATAGTAACTGATAGAAACAGTAAAGATAATGAACTTGGATGTCAGGGAGAGGTATGGGAATTCGCAGCCACAGGGACAGGCTCATCGTAAGAGTAGCTACAGGCAGCTTGGTCAGTGGAAGCTATGGATGGGGGAAATGTGGCTTTCCTAATAATCTCAAAGCTGGCCCACCAGAGGGCAAGACACAGTTAGATTGGGTTCTTCTATCATCTCTTGAATGGTAAAAATTTCATTAAATGAAGAGCAAAGCTTCAAATTATTTCTTGAGTTGCCCAGTAGACAATATGATCTTCTAAAGAATCCAGTACACAGCAGGAGAAACTCCCATCTCAGGCTGAATTTGCTTAGTTGAAAAGGAACTAGTTGTGAAGTGGAAAGAAAAGGAATCTCGGGGAAGTCAATGACTTCATACGAGCCAGGCAGATCAGCCATAACCTTGGACATTAGGCATATTAAAAAATCGGAGAAAATTTAGACCAAATACTTTAAAGAGAAGATGTCTTGAAAAGACATCTTCACAAAGAGCAAAACTGTGAAGACACAACCACAGTCAGTAGGCACAAATACAGGGAATAGACATGAGAAAATGACACGCAGAAATGTCAGTTGGTGAGCGCTGCCATTATTGAACTTGGATTTCCCAGAGACAAGCACCATAAAGCAGCTCCAGGCTACAGAGAAGATTATGACATGGGCCCTCTGAGTTGTACAAAAGCTGACCAACTCATTACTTAGAACAAAGTAGGGGCTCAAAAAGTGTCATCAGAGTAAGCCCAGTATGTGGAGGGACCAAGCAGAGCTCTATAAAGTGATTTCAGGCCTGACCTGTGGTGGCACAGTGGATAAAGCATCGACCTGGAATGCTGAGGTTGCCGGTTCAAAACCCTGGGCTTGCCCGGTCAAGGCACATGTGGGAGTTGAAGTTTCCTGCTCCTCCCCCGCTTCTCTCTCTGTCTCTCTCCCTTTCCTTTAAAATGAATAAATAAATAAAGTGATTTCATTATGGTTTTAAATGTTTTTAATTATTACAATAGCCAGCATTTACTGAGTGGGCCCAACGGGCTAGGCATTGTTTGAAGTATTTTTTTTTAAGGTTTTATTTATTTATTTATTTATTTTTAGAGGGACAGAGAGAGTCAGAGAGAGGGATAGATAGGGACAGACAGACAGGAACAGAGAGAGGTGAGAAGCATCAATCCATTAGTTTTTTGCTGCTGTTGCGACACCATAGTTGTTCATTGATTGCTCTCTCACATGTGCCTTGACCACGGGCCTTCAGCAGACCGAGCAACCCCTTGCTGCAGCCAGCGACTTTGGGTCCAAGCTGGCGAGCTTTTGCTCAAGCCAGATGGGCCCCGCGCTCAAGCTGGCGACGTCGGGGTCTTGAACCTGGGTCTTCCTCATCCCAGTCCAACGCTCTATCCACTGCGCCACCGCCTGGTCAGGCTCGAAGTATTTTTCATGCAGTTAATACTTACACCAACCCCAAGAAATAGGTATTCTCAGTATCCATATTTTATCCTCATATAAGGATAAGTTAATTACTTGTCCTGTAGAACTGGTATATTAGTTTATAGTGAAGGTGTTACCTTCACCAATGGCTGCTTCTCTGCGTATGATATTCATGAATTGGGAAATCCTGCTAGAACGAATTTCATTATAATAGAAGTAGTTTCGAAGTCTGTTGCTATATCATATGAGTCCTGCTTTACTCATGGGAAGACACATATGCCATTAGAACACCTACGTTCATTCTCCAGTCAGTTGACTTTGATAATGTAATTGCTATTGAAGATCTGAACAGTGCAGCCATAGCACAATGGGAGGCACTGGGGCTTGTAGCAGGAATGTCTGGTGCCCAAGCCTTATGCTAGGGCTTGGGCAGGGTAGCAGCCACCGTGGAGGCAGTCAGAAGCAAGGTTAAGATCAGGACATTCTAACCCAGCTCTGTTTCTCTCATGGTGCATGACTATGCAAGTTAATGTCAGTGGCCCTGCTGTTTAAGGACTGAATTGTATCGCCTCCCACCCCCATTCATATGTTGAAGCCTTAACTCCCAATGTGACTGTATTTGGAGATGGAGCCTTTGGGGAGGTGTTATTTAAGATTAAATGAAGTCATGAGGATGGGGCCCTAATCCCCTAAAACTGGTGTCCTTTTAAGAAGAGACACCAGCCTGACCAAGCGGTGGCGCAGTGGATAGAGTGTCAGACTGAGATGCGGAAGACCAAGGTTCTAGGCCCCGAGCTCGCCAGCTTGAGTGCAGGGCCATCTGGCTTGAGCAAAAGCTCGCCAGCTTGGACCCAAGGTCGCTGGCTCCAGCAAGGGGTTGCTTGGTCTGCTGAAGGCCCGTGGTCAAGGCACATGTGAGAAAGCAATCAATGAACAACTATGGTGTCGCAACAGCAACGAAAAACTAATGGATTGATGCTTCTCACCTCTCTCCGTTCCTGTCTGTCTGTCCCTATCTGTCCCTCTCTCTGTCCCTGTAAAAAAAAAAAAAGTAGAAGAGACAGCAGAGCTCGCTCTTTCTCTGTGTATGTAGAGAAGAGGCCATGTGAGGGCACAGTGAGAAGGTGATTATCTACAAGCTTGGAAAAATGGTCTCACCAGCAGCCAACCCAATTGGTACCTTGATCTTGGACTTCCAGCCTCCTGAACTGTGAGAAAATAGATTTTTGCTGTTTAAGCCATCCAGCCTATGGTATTTTGTTATGGCAGCCCTAGCTGTCTAACCTACCTGGCAAGCCTGCTTTTATGACGTGGGGATCAGAGACACAGTACCTGATCATAGCCTCTAGCCCATCTCTTGTTTCAAGAGAAGTTGAGGGTAGTGCCTGGTGCGTGGTAAGAGCTTGGTGATTTCAGTTGTTATTGTTACTAATACTGAAGTGTGGTTTCCTCCCCAGCACCTGGGCTTGACAACCCCTTTCTCCACATGATCGCAATCCCCACGTGGCAAGTCTGAGGTTGAAATGAGACCCGCACTTTGGAAACCTTCCTTGACAACAGAAGAGTGTGCACACACCCACCTGGGGACAAGGGTACAATGAGAAAGTTCTGCTGGAATGATTTTTCAAGTCTCACACTTTATCTTAAAAAGACATACAGATTTTGAATTCTAATTAATATGTAGCCACCTTTGCCTTTATTCATAAAGTGTTCTCAATAATCTATCATGGGCAGACTACTACAGCTGAGGATCTAGACATATAACGTGGGCCCGAGTGCCCCGTCCACTTTCCTCGCATTTTGAGAAGGCCTTTACAAGTCACGAAAAACTGTTCTGATGTGAAGACTTAGTAATATATACATATATTTTAAATCAGCATGACAATTAGCCTGAAGTGCACTATATAGTATGTTTTATATTATTAATTAAAAAGGGAACCACTGTTATTGTACGCCAGGCAGTGTATCAGCAGAGTGACCACCCGGATCCACCCCAGCCTTCCAAAGCACACAGTAGGGCAGGGGAGGTAGACGCTAACTCACTAACAGGTAGTGGAGGAACCAAGGCTTAGCCGTGCCACATGGTGCCGAGAACTGTGAAGGGGAAGGGAAGGAGCTTTAGAGACCTGCCTTTGGGGAGAGGGAGGGTCAGAGCCTAGGATCAGTCAGAGTCCAAGCAGGTTCCTGGGAAGCCCGGCTCCCTAGGAAGAGTGCTGTGGAAGCGGCCTTCTGAAGTGAAGCAGTGGTTATTTAAAACTAAGTGAACTATTGTCCCCGTGGGTGTGCCTGAGGAGGACAGAGTCTTCCTTCCATAATTCTGGGTAGGCTAGTTACGGAATTTTGTACTGGGGACCAGACAGGGTGGAATTTGACAATTTTTGTGTGGAGGGGGTCGGGGAGGGGGGTAGGGGTGGTATTCTGGTTGACATGTATGATGTGAGAGGAGGGGACAGAGGACTGAGGGACATTAGAGGTGCCTCTTCTCTCTTTCTCTTTTCCTCCCTGGAGAGTGTGTATATTCTTTGCAGACTTGTCTAGGAGTCAGTTAACAGTGAGAATTGCTCTATAAATTTTGAGCTGGGAGCCAGGGGTCCCCTAAAGCTCTCTGAACTCTGCCTTTTTCTTAGGGGAGGGTACCAGGACACCTGCTCACGCACATGTCCTTACCCTGTGTCTTAATTGCTTCCACATCTCTGGTCACTCCTCTTCCCCCGTGGTGGCCTCAGCACAGTAAACAGGCAGATTATTGTAGGGAAGGGGAAGAATTTTCCAATAATAATAATAACAACAAGAAAAATAATGCTTCTGTTGTTGGCTGCACATTCACCAGTTAAACAGGTGTATTCACACCTGTGATCTCTTTGGATCTCAGAGATGGGGCGTTAGGACTCTTGTGTCCCAGCCTTAGACACTGTCCCCAGGTCCAAACAGGCTACTTCTTTACACACTCATGCCCTTTGAGCTGTCTAAACCTTTTCTTAAGCACAGCCCCCCCTGTGAACACTGCTCTTTTTTTCATGTCAGTTCCGAATTCGGTCCATGGCACCGGCAGATTTCTGCAAGCCCCCACCACTTCTATGAATTTCTATCAAATACACTCATCTCCGGAGAGTTCAAGCAGGAGCAGGCCTCAGAGATTATCTAGGCAGAAGTTGTTACTAGCCCAGAGAGCAGAAGGGACTGGGCTAAGGTCACACAGCTTGTCAGGAACAGAGCCAGGGCTCAGACACCCAGCGTGCCTGCTTTTCCTCCTCCCAGGGCCCTCAGGAGCTGCAGGCTTCCGTCTGCTAGGGCTCCTCCCCAAGCTCACCGTGGGGTCTTCACGTGTCGGGGTGTTTCTGCGCTGTAACCTGTTACCCTTATTATATACCCTTCCTGCGAGGAGTGGGGTGGGAAAGCCCACCGGGCACAGGAATCCTGGGGGAATTCTTTTATGAAGTTAGGACTCTGAGTGTATGAAACTTGGGTTTTACACACAGGAGGCCACTCAGCCCCAGTACTAACAGACACCGGGCTGCCTGGGGAAGCAGGAGGCACCTGCACACATAGCACCAGGCCTTCCTCTCACCCAATCCCCGAACCCCCCGTCCCTCTGTCCCTCCTCCTCTGGCCTCCAGATCGCCCGGTTCTCCCTTCCCTGCCCCGCGCAGCAACAAGTGCGGCCGCTGCGGCTCCTCTTACCCCGGCCTCGGTCCATGGCGCCGGCCGATCCCTGGGGCGCGCGGCGCGGGTTACGGTGGCTCCGGCGGGGCTGGCGGCGGCGGGCGCGCTGCGCTCTCCAGTCCGCCCCGCGGGAGCGCCCTCCGTGCGTCCCCTCCCCCAGACAGGATGCTCGCTAGGCACCCCCGCCCGCCCCTCTACGCCACTCCCGGAATAGACCCGGAGCACGCCTCGCCCCCTGGGCCGCCGGCCGGTGTCCCTTGTCCCGCACACGCCCGTGCCACGCCCTGCCTTCCGCACGCCCTCCACGCCCCTCCCGCTGAGGCTCGGAGGACTCACTTTCCGGTTACCGCGCTTTCGTTGCCTCGCCACGCGTCCCACTCCAACCCCGACCAAGGCGGTGTTCAGATCTGTTTGCTCTCCGCGCGTGACTGGGGGCTCACTATCGTATCTCTCAGCCCACGCCATCTTCTGATTGCCTCTAGAGTTAGACCATTAGACGTGTATTTTTCTTTTCCGATGGAATCAAAACCTCTCTCCCTGAATCTACCACCTGTTTCCTGGCTTTGGGTTTATTGTCCTCAGTCTCCAGTCTTTCCTGAGCACCTACCTTCTAGTGCCAGACCGTGGACTGGGCGCTATACTGGGGTCAATAAGGACGTGGAAGAGGAGTGAAGTAATAATAACAAAACAACACTACTTGTGCAAAAGCAGAGAGGGCCTGGGAAAGAGCACCCTAAATTTTCCTGGTCTGGGAATATTTTCTGTGTCGCTTTTATGGGCAGTTTGAAATTAGCGCTGGCTTTGTGACATTGCATGGCTAGTTTGTTTAGTGCGTCTGTGTGGGAGCGCTCGGGAAATGCGGTGTCGTGAAAATGTGGGGTGTGAGTCAGAAACCTGTGTCTGAGCTCTTGCCCTATTGCTTTCTTAGCGTGTAATTTTCAGCCCACGAGGCTCGCTTGCTCGTCTGTGCTGGGGGGACCTTGTAATGACCTCACAAGGCTGTTTGCAGGGCAAATGAAATGATCACACAAACCCACTTTATAAACCATTAATAGCTATAAAAATGTGAGCCATTATTACTTCTCAAGTTCCTCTTTGTTGCTGCCCACTTTTCCAGTTTGAAAAAGTCAGTTTAAATTCTAAAGCAGACAACCAACAATTTACAAGTGGATACAGTTGCGAAAGTTCCCTGTTTAAACTCTGAAACACTTGGCATTAAGGCTATAAATTGTAGTTAAGTTCCCAGGCTAGCAAGTTAATACTTTAAAAAACATAATATTTCATTTGTAATAATTTTAAAAATAGAGAACTATAGCAGCAAATGGAGGCTTGAGTAGATGAACTTTCAGAATCTTTGGAGGTCTATCAGAGAATTGGAAAAGTCAAAAGGGCTATATATATCTGTAGAAGAATCTGTGCATTGGATGAATTGAGCCGTGGTCTGAAAAAGATGTAACAACGTGAGAATATGACCGTGCTAAGGATTAACAAATAAGTTTTCGGTTAGGGTATAGTGGTCCTTGTTTAGATAATTACCCATAATGTCCACTGGGTGGCACTGTTGACTAACTTGACTACAGCTTGGTTGTTGCCAGGAAAACAAACAGATGGATGGATGAGGAGGCTACTTGTGGGTTTTGGAAAAGGAATAATTACATATATAAGTTTTCTGTACTTTTCCTTTAATAAGGTCTATAGTTACCCTAAAAGCTATAGCTATACCCACTTTTTATCTGTTCAGTTAGGAATATTTATTTCACTCTGTTTATTCTATTGGAAGAACTAACACTAAGTAGGAATGAATACTCTCTTCAAGGATTCTGCAATCTAATAGGGGAAAAAACATGTACAAAATAATTTAATTACAAATTATTATGTGAAAAGCACCAGAATAGAGATAAAGTGCTTTCGAAGTTCATCAAGACAAATCACGAATTTCTTACTCATTCACCATGGCGACAGTACTGGCCGACAGACATTTATTTGGGTGAGCCCGCATTGAGGAGATAACATTACAGGCAGAGAAAACAGTACGAGCAAAGACACAGAGATAGAAAGCTGCCGGATGTGTCGGCAACACCATTTGGTTTGGCTGGACTGTGGGGTGTGGGTGGGAAGTCCCGGGGAGCGGGTGGAGAGGGAGGCTTGGATGCCTGGTGTTCTCCTCCCCTCCCCATTTCCCTGTTGGTCACACCTGTCTGGAGGGGACTTTTAGGCTCTGCATCACATCCTCCTCTCCCTTCTTGCTTGGCACCAAGTCTTCCAGGTTTGCCTGGTGCGTGTCTAAAGAGTGCTGTGTGAAGAGCTTCAGCTCTGTCAAAAGATATCAAATTCGGGCCCAGGGAACAATACCAGGAAAAAGGCTTTCAACTCCCTCTTGCTCCCAGTCTTGTGAAAACAAGTGAGACTTTCCAATCTCATTCTCAGCTTATCAGGTGGAACTGGGAAGCCCTGGGAAAGAAAAATTTGGATGCTAAAGGTTCTTTGTCCCAGTGAGAGAAACATACTCTCGCCTTCTCACTTGTCACCTTGCCCCCAGGTCTGCTTCCACCAGGGCCACGGGAGTGACCATTCCAGGACCACAGTCAGATCCCCCATAAAACATGGGATGGTTCCCCACTGCCCACAGGGTAGAGTCCAACTTCCTTATTGTGGCATTCAGGGTGCCTTCTTCCCTGAGCCCTAACCCACCCTTCCTCAGCGTAGTCAAGCATTGATTTCAGGAGACCTTGGGAAGAGGAAGAAACACCCATATGGGGATGCACATCTGGATATTTGAGCAGTCTCTGTCACTGTGTGGCTCAGTTCTTCCATTGGGTCATCAGTGTAGAATTTCCTACTCCTCTCCCTGGCCCCCCTGGATTGCAGGCTCCGCAGGGGTGGGTGCTGCGTCTTACTGACTACGAGGTCCTTAGCGCAGTGTCTTGTGAAATGAGGCAGTGAATAAATGCTCAAGCACTCAGGAGGTTTTTATGAATGCTTGTGTCATGGGGGGGGGTCCCGTTTAGCTTCTGGGATTATTTGCTTATTTATTCGCAGCGGGAGATGACGTTGCAGTGAGGTGTTCTGTGAGCCGTTCCCTTGTGCTGTCTGCCCCCACTGTGCGCTGCTGCAGACATGCAGCCCAGCCCACGGGCCTCTCCTCCGCGGGGCCCCCTCCCGAGCTGCTTTGTGCAGGGTGAACCCCGGAGCCCCTTGCTCAAATGTCTGCTCCATGCTGGTGGCTAGATGAAAACCTCTCTTGTTCCACTCAGCACAATGTTGCCATTATAGCCCCTATCCAGGGAAATGACACATGCCGGCTGGTCCACCCCGGCCCCGGCGGGCCCCGGAAAGCAGATAGAGATCGGAGTGGCGGCTGCTGGGAGAAAGAGAGTTTCACGCGGGATGGAAAGCCCTCCTCTTGTCTCACCTTCAGCTTCTGTTCCAGGGCAGGGGCTCCTACCTGCGTCCAGGCTGCGGGGCTGAGCTTCAGTGGTCACCAGAGCCCCGTGCACTGGTTGTGTCTGGAGGAAAAGGGGCTTTTGTGTTTATGCCCAAATGCTGCATGAAACCCAGCCCCTCCTCCTGGGTGCTTTCTCAAGAAAAGAGCACCCTTGGCTGCTTCAGACTGCTGTGCCCACAGGGCCAGGCACGGGAGGTGTGTGTGAGCTGGCCATGGGAGTCGCGGGGCAGTGGCCAAACAGGGCCCTCTTGTCCCAGCTGATAAGCCGATAGCCAGCAACCTGGGCCACTGTGGCCAGTGAGAACATCGGCTTGAAGTGGCCAGATGTTCAAACTTTTCAAGAGAATCCATAAATGCAGATATTAGTGTAACGTCTCTCTTGTTGTAAAATGTTGGCAACTAATATCAATTGTCCTAAACATTGCAAGAGCCAACTAAAACACCCCTGTGGGCTTCATCTAGCCTACAGCCGCCCCCTCAATGGAATCCTGAGGGAACTGTGGACCCAAGAGGACTTCTGGGGAGTCTGTCCAGCCGGGTGCCTCACCCCAAGGGCCACAGTGATGCGCAGCAGTTAGCAGTGCTGCGCGGATTAGCTCTCTGCTAGAAGGTGGGATGCATGGCCACCTTTATCTCTAGGCATCAGGCAGATGCCAGGCGACAGAGGCCCAATGTGAATTTCTTCAACTGACACTAGAAAATCTTTAGAGCTGACAGGAGTCTGAGAGATTAGCCAGTCTGGTGCCTTCGTTTGTCAGATGAGGAAACTGAGGCCAAGAGAGGAAGTCTTGGCTGAAATCCTACAGACCTTAGGGGCAGACGCAGGAGTGGTGCCCAGGGCTCCAGACCTCATGACACCAGAGCCACACTCCTCCTGCCCCCACAAGCGTCACTCTCTTCAGTTTGTGGGACACAAAGAGCATGACTTTGCAACAAGTAGATCTGAGTTTGGTACCCAATCAAGAGCATGATCTTTAACCACTCTAAACCCCAGATATCTCATCTAAAAGTCAGGGCTAGTAGCACCTCCCTCCCACGGGGATCATGAGGCTTACATTCAACTGTGTGAGGACGCAGAGTGCCTGGAGCCTTGCCTGGCATGGAGGAAGCGCTCTCCAAATCCTTCTCTGTGGCGAGGAGCTGTATGCAGGGGCCAAGTGCACAGGCTTTGGGGTGAGACACCCCTGAGTTCAAGTTCAGGCTGTGCCTCATACAACTGTGGAACCTTGACAGAACTACTGATCAAAGGCTCAGTTTCCTCATCTGTAAAGTGAGGATAAAAGTAGTGCCCAGAGGATCAAACAAGACGTGAAAAGCACTTAGCACAGGGCCTGACACACCGTCAGAAGCGTGAGTTGTTATTGTAATCAACGTGGGTTTCCTCAGAAGACATCATATGCTTACTGATATCGCAAGGGCTGCTGCAGTCCCAGCCACACCCCCAGGCTGCCTGCTGCAGGGTGCTTTTTGTAAATCAAACCGTGAGATTCTGCTAGGTTCCCCCTTCTCTGCAGGAATACCCGATACTCTTAGATATGAGGACTACCCAGTTTCCAGCTCCAGTTACCCAGAGTCTATTAAGGTGTGGCATTGTGTGTGTGTGTGTACACACAGAAATTATATATATATATATATATATATATATATTACAGGGACAGAGAGAGAGTCAGAGAGAGGGACAGGCAGACAGGAATGGAGAGAGATGAGAAGCATCAATCATTAGCTTTTCATTGCTGCTGCGACACCTTAGATGTTCATTGATTGCTTTCTCACATGTGCCTTGACCGTGGGCCTTCAGCAGACCAAGCAACCCCTTGCTGGAGCCAGCGACCTTGGGTCCAAGCTGACGAGCTTTTGCTCAAGCCAGATGGGCCCGCGCTCAAGCTGGCGAGCTCGGGGGTCTCGAACCTGGGTCTTCCCCATCCCAGTCCCACACTCTATCCACTGCGCCGCCGCCTGGTCAGGCTACACACAGAAATTAAATAGTGCTATTATTTTGTCAGAAGAACATTGGGACAGTTTTCTCCTAATCCAGGTGATCAAGACTGCGTGTTAGAGAGACAGTCACACTTTCGTATGATGATCAATTAATTCTTTATCCACAAGAGGGCTTTGGGCACAAAAGGGCCCTTGGGGCCAGGACCTAAAAACACTTTTCAGTGACAGACCAAGGCAGATTTTGACCCCTTCATATGTAACCATGGTTGCCCTGGTGAGCCTTACCTCCCATCCCATGATCCCTTGGGGCCGGATGCCTGCACCATGTCAACTGTCATCACCCTCTCTCACACGGGAGCAAAGGCATGCATGCGAGATCCACGCCAATGTTATTTCACTCTGGGAGCCAGTGTGTTTTTCATGACTCTTTTGGTGGCAAGTGACAACAGAATCACAACTCAAAGGAGCTTAAGCAAAAAGGGAATTTATTTGCTCCAGGTAAACGGGGGAACTGACGGAACGGGGTTGGCTTCCAGGCCAGCTCCGACTCCCAGGAATGCAAACAGAGCAGTTGCCCCTTTCACTCGATCTCCCACCACTCTCTGCTGACCCCCAGAGCAGCAGCGAAGGCGCTGTACCCACTGACAGCCTTAGCAAGGCCCAGGGACTTCCTGTGGGCATGATGCCCTGGGGCCAGCCCGTGGTCCACGACAATCTTGGCCCCGTGCAGCGGGGAGGGGTGCATCAGGCCCTGCTGGAATGGCAGGGCAGCTTGTGTTCGCCTCTCTCTATGGCATCTTCTGCCAGCTCCCCTTTGGCCCCCCAAGACCAGTCATTACGAAGAAATTGAAGGAGTGCATGTCTCCTTCTCCTTTCCCATTTCTATCAACGACAGCAGCCTTTCCTGACGTGTGGCCTTCAGACCACGGGTGGTGGTGGGAGCGGTTACACAGGCCAACGTATTTAAGGATTTGATGAATTTGTATTTAAAACATGTAGCCAGTCCTTACAAACGCATTATTTCAATTATATTGTTTAAAATAGAAACATCAGGTATGAGTTAATTGAAAGAAAAATAATAGGTAAACAGCACTGAGTGAATAAATCATCTTGTGGAAATCGTGAAGGCGGTATTTGAATGACTGAAATTTGGGCAACACTGGGATAGTTCCTCCTGAAAAGGAGACTGTTTTGATTATGGGCATAGATGTCACTTAACTTGCGTGACCTGAATCATCTGCACACTTGGCCCTAATTTGCTCTGAGGACTGGCCATGGGGGTGACTGCAGGCTTTTGGTCTCTCCTGGCTGTGTTCCTACCTGTGCCAATTAGACCCAGTTAAGAGGCAAGAGGGTTCTTGGGTGGTAACAAGACACTGGCCCTCATCGTCACAGCTTCTAGATTTTATTTATTTATTTATTGACAGAGACAGAGAGACACAGAGAAAGGGAAAGATAGGGACAGACAGGAAGGGTGAGAAGCATCAATTCTTCTTTGTGGCACCTTAATTGTTCATTGACTGCTTTCTCATATGTGCCTTGACGGGGTGCTACAGCAGAGAAAATGACCCTCTGCTCAAGCCAGAGACCTTGGGCTCAAGCCAGCGACCATGGGGTCATGTCTATGATCCCACACTCAAGCCAGCAACGCCATGCTCAAGCTGGCGACCCCACACTCAAGCTGATGAAACCATGTTCAAGCCGGATGAACCCGTGCTTAGGCCGGTGATCTCGAAGTTTCAAACCTGGGTCCTCCACGTCCCAGTCCAATGCTCTATCCATTGCGCCACTGCCTGGTCAGGGTAGATTTTATTTATTTATCAGAGTCTTGCTCCAGTGCTTCTGAATGGCTTGGCAGCAGCTCGTAGCTGTGTATATAAGAGCCGGTGTTTATCACGGTGCAGTCGAGGTTTTTAGTAACTCAAAGTCTGATGTGGAATGAGGCATTGAAAACGTAATTCCACGTGGGGCGTTAACAGAGTTGGCATCATTCCGCTATGTTAATTGCTATGAAATTTAGTAGCGCTTTGTTCTCCTTACACTTTAAGCCCTTCAGCTCCATGTTTGGCTCTGTTCAGTGGCTAGTGCAGCTGCTGACACCTTCCACGGCGGCCCCCATGTTCCCGCACCAGGTGCTTTTGAGGACGAGCGGCTCCAGGCGCAGGAGAGCTGGCTGCTAGTCCTACCTGTTCCAATGCTCGGTGGGCCAGTTTCCTTGGCTGCAAAATGTGGCCATTGTATAGACATTATGCTCTAACCTTCTGTGATTTCTGTGCCCCCTCCCCCTATTGTGTTCTGCTTTATTAATGTAAGATTGCCCCCCAGTGTCCAAAACGGTTATGTGCATGGGGAAAGGGCTCCTTTCTAGAACGTCAGAGTCTTACAATGTTATGTAATTGTCCATGAAAAGATGATGGTTTCGAGCAGTGCTTCTCCAACTTCTATGTGTGTGAATCATTGAACTATTAACAGTTATTATCTTATTAAAATACAGAGGCGGATTGAGTAGGCTGGGAATGGGACATGAGATACAGCATTTCTTACAAGCTCCCAGGGGACTCCAGTGCTGCTGGTTGGGGAGCACCCTTCAGTAGCAAGGCTTAGAGCGATTCTCCCTGCATCCAGGATATTAACAACCACAGTGCAAGGCAGACAATCTCCACAAAGTCTGAATGAATAAGAGGTGTCCTTCTAGACCTTCTGCACATTCTGGTCTCTGCTCTTCTAATCTCACTCTCCCCTTCACTTGCTCTACTCTGTCCTCATTGACACTTTTAGTTTCTCAAATACATCTAGCTCTTACCAGCCCCAGGGCCTTTGCATATACTGTTCTCTGTGCCTAGAGTGCTCCCAGCCCTACTTTTCCCTTTACAGTCTTTAATAAATACAGGAAGTGAGTTCCTTTCTGTTCCTCTCTCCAGGACCCTATTTGTTGCCTCTGTAGCAGTTACCTCATGGACCATTTCTTCTGTTTACTTATTTACAGTCCCTTTTCTCCTCCAGACCAGAGCTACACAAGAGCTCACACCTGCCTTACACACTGCTGGATCCTCAGTGCTCCTGTCTGGCAGCATATGCTCAATAAGTAAATATATGTCCGGTGCACAAGTAGACAGGGAGCAAGGGAACATTTTTTTTAAGAGAGTGAGTCAGAGAGAGAGAGAGACAGAGAAATAGGAATGTTGAGCTATTCCTGTATGTGTCCTGACTGGGGGCTGAACCAGGAACTTCTGTACTTCCAGATGACGCTCTGACCAACCGAGCTATCCGACCATGGCTTAAGGAAACATTCTTGAGTGTCCTTTTGCACATATGAGCCACCTGTCTGGAGGGACTGTGCTGGGGACGGCACATAGGAGAATTATACGATGAGAAGTCAGGAAAAAGAGCCAGTTCTGAGACACATTTCATCTTTTAAGATGATAAAATATGAAAAAAGCATCTATCTTAGAATAGATGAACTACAGGAAGTCATACATTTCTTAAACAGAGTTTTGTCAAAGTAGTTTATGGATCATTGGCGTAAAGCAAAGGCACTGCAGGATTTTTGGCAGTGTGCACTTTGAGTCTTGGGGCGGGGCTGAGCTGTGGGAGTAGAACTGTAATTCACTTACTCAGAGGTTAGTCCTGTCTGCCTGGTTTCCCTTATGAGCAGGACGCCTTCCTCCCACTGTAGAGGCTGAAAATGCCAGATGCTCGGTTTCCCAGCATCCTTTGCAGCAAGGTCATAGGTCTATTCCCTAATTCCGGCCAGTGGGGCCTGTGAAGTCTACTGAGTAGTTCTGGGAAAGTTTTTCTGATTAAAACATACACATTCTTTCCTGCTTTTTTGATGTGGTTGTGTGAGGACATGATGGCAGGAGCCACAGCAGCCTTTTGTAAACATGAGGGTCACAACTGTGCTGATGATGAAGAAATACAAAAACAAACAAACACCAAAAACCAAACAAAAACACTGGGTGACTAATGGAATGAGCTGTTTTATTGACTAGTCCTGCACCTTGGACTTCTGGTTGTGCAAGACAATCTGTGTTCTCATTGTTTAAACCACTTTTAAGAAGGCACTCTTCACTTGGAACGGAAAATATCCTGACTGATAAGAGTGGATAAGCTGGTGTTTCCAGTTGGGCAGGCTGGAATTGGTAATCATGTAGCCTCCTCAAAGCTGTTTCCTTATCTGTGAGATAGAGATAAGAATAATGGCTACCTTTTGGGCTCTTACAGAGGCTAAGATAAGATGGTGGATGGAAAGTCCTCAGCAGAGAACTTGGATCATTGCTGGTACTTAATAATGAGGAACTGTTACTATTATTGTTTAGATCACAGAACCTTATGTGTTGTTGGAGCATCCTCTACTACAGGGGTGCCCACACTTTTTCAGCTTGTGAGCTACTTATAAGATGACCAAGTCAAAATGATCTACCTACAATAAAAATGCAAAACATAAATTTATTTCTTCTATATTATCATTATTTAAGTTACTATTATTACTATTTAATATTGTGTATTCTTCTTTCACCTTTCTCCTTCTCAGCTCTCTTTTCGGAGGAAAGTCAATGTCATAGTCTTTATGAACAGTCCGAAAAAGCCGCTCCACATTTCCCTTCTTTGGAATAGCAATGGCACACAGACAGATGAGGCAAACGCACTTAGAATATGACATAGTGAAAAAAATCCCCTCCCATTCTGTATGAAAGTGGTAGGTTTTAGGCTTCTTACTCGAACCAGCTACGGCACTCATTTTTATACCCTTTGTTGTATTTAGTTTAAATAAATTGAAGGCTAACTACGCAGCAATGTAACTGAACAAGTTAGAGCGGTTTAACACGCATGCATAGGGTGTCAAAAGTTCAGACGTCAGATTGGCTACTCTGTATGCCAATCAAAAGACAAATGTCTTTTTAATGTCATGTGATCTACTCACACTTCCTTTGCGATCGACCAGTAGATGTGATCGACGTATTGAGCACCCCTGATCTACTATCTTGCAGGACCCCTTGTTCTGCAGGGACCAATCTGGGTGAGGCTTACCTTGTCAAATCATCTTACTTTACAGAAGGGAAGACTAAGGCCATGGGAGAGCTACTGTCTGGACTCTTATTTTGAAGCAATGTGCATGGTTCAGTTTCTTCCCATGTCCCTCATCTCCACTCCCACTGCAAACAACAGGAGGACACAGGTCTGGGTTGAAATCATGTGCCTTTATGGGAAACAAAAATATCCAACAACATTAACAAAAGTCCTTCCAATCTTGCCAAGTTCTCAACCAGTGATAATGAGGGAGTCTCGATGATTGCTTCTGGCTGGGGACATTTCTAAAGGGTCAGGACAGTTGAAAAACATTGGCCATAAAGAGAAGTAACAGACAGGGTTGATATTTTAAACGAGAGCACATTAGACCTCCCTTCCAGCCCCTCATCCTTTTACCCTTTCAAGAGATCATCTCCTCCCAGTTTATGAAAACACTTCCCGCACTTTGCTCAAAGGCAGTCTCTTCCAGAAAGCTCTCCTTTGTCTGCACTAACTGCACATTGCTTTTCAGTAATGCCACAAACGTCTTCTCACGCCGTCTCCCGTCACGTTCCGTTCTCCACATCCATCATGTTCAAGTACACACCTTACGATACCCAGTCAGCAGGCATGTCCCCCAGACCAGAGCCTGTGCCAGTCGTCCCCATCTCCCTCCCCCGTCCCGTGCTCAATATACAGCAGGTGCTCAGCAGCGCAGGTGCTCAGGATACAGCAGGTGCTCAGCAGCAGCAGGCGCTCAATGAGGGTTTGTTGAATGGAACTCAGTTCTACATTTGTCATGTCACATCACTTGCCTCTTGAGACTCATAGTTGTCATTTCTATTTATTCATCCTTCCTCCAAGCCCTCAACATTGCCTGACTCAAGGCATGTCCAAGAAGAAATGGCCCGCACTATACATCACCAACTCAGGGTAGAAGGTCAGGACAGGGGAGAAAGCTAAGGCTTAACCCCTGTTCTAGAAGGCAAGGAGGCAGGACACACAGCCACTGGGGAAGTCCAGGAAGGTCGGGAGTGGTGGTGGCCAGGGCTTCATTTTGGAATCTCATAAGCAGCCATTCTTCAGAAAGTTTCCGCTATGAAACTTGGCCAGCTTTGCAGTGGGAGTCAGGGACTGGCTGGGTGACCCTGCCAGTCCCAGGACCAGCAGGCACAGACCAGGAATCTTTCTTCGGAATGTGGCCTGTGTTACCTTGAGAGGGGTGTTAGTTAGAGGTTGTCTGTCTAGTTGTTCGGTGGGAGCTGTGGCAGGAACGTGAGCCCTGTGGTGTGCTGCGTTGATCAGGCACATAGATTGTAGTAAGGCTGGAGAATACAGGCTGCACTATGGGCTTCTCCTCCACGGGGGGCGGGTGGTGGTGGTCAGGAGGTGCTGGGAGCAGTGAGGGGGAGAGGAGGCTCCCAAGAATTCCTGCAGCTCCAATGCTCACAGATGCCCCACTCGGCCTCCCGCTTCTCCCTGCCCCGCCTTCCCTCTGGTCCTCCACGTCAGGGCCAGGCAAACAGGCCAGCTGGAAGTGGTGGAAGAAAAGGAAGGGCCTTTTCTTTCCCTACCATGAGTGGAAGATTTGGACCAGGGAAAGGTTAGGATCAAGGACAGAAGGAGGAGGACTGAAGAGCAGAGTGGTGGCCAAGGCCCTGTCCACTTCTGTTGACTGCTTGCTGTAAGGAGCAGATAGATCGGAGGCCCATACTTCTAACTGCATCATCCCCAGGGAGCGCCGAGCTCCTGATTGTGGGAGATGAGAACATTCTGCAAGTGCTCTCAAAGGTGCTCAGTGACTTTGGGAGATCGCTGTGGATCCTCCCATGGGAGGGCCCCTCTGGGGCCATAAAATATGAAAACTGCATGGTCAGCATCCATCCTGGAGCCTGGTAAAAAGAGCCAGAAGCAGAGAGAAGAGACTTTTCCAGGCACCGCCTTTAGGAAAGAGGGTTGGACCTTGGGGGACTCAAGTTAGGACAGATGTTTCAGTATAAAAAGGATCCCCAGTAAAAGGATGGGCATCTCCTCAAATCCCGTCCCAAACCCCATTGCATTTAGAAAAGAGAAAGTGAGGAGCATAAAAATATCTTGATGAGGCGGGCTTGCCTGACGGTACAGAAAAGCAAGTCTCACGGCAGGCAGCGTGGCCCGTTACACAAGAGGGTTATACCAAGCTCCAGTATAGAGATTTTACATATATATTTATATAAATGCATATATATTTATAGAGCCTCTGTCTAGAATAGCCGGGCTTGCTTCTTCAGTTCATTCCTCTTCCAGAGGGCCAGCCGGTCAAACTCGGAGATGGTCATGCCAAAGACTTGGTAAAACTCCTCCTGGGATAGGTGGCGCTAAAAGGAAGGGGGGGGGGACGACAGAGAAGAAACAGCTTGAGGATGTGAGGTGGAGGCTGGGGGCAGGTGGATGCAGAGCGGTCCCTCTATGTTTCCTCTGAAGGCAGAGTGCTTGGCATGGTGTCTGACCTCAGCAGGTGTGGGGTGGAGATTTGTTGAATGAATGAATGCGTGAATGAATGTTTCATCGGAGGGGCCTCTGGAGCTGGTCTGGCTGGAGAGGCCCCCTGCTCAAGATTCAGGTGGGACTTCTGCTTCACCTAAGTGCTCTTGGATACATCCTGGTTGACCTCACCTTTCTGTATCCCCACTCTGTACATTCATTCTTTGATCAGGAGTGTGCATGGATTAATGCTACTCCTCTGTCCTTTGGGAGAGATAGGTGGCGTAGCCAAGATTGTAGGGTGTATTTCATCTTATGAATTTTTTGTTTTTTTACAAATGATCTGGATGGCTGTTAGGCTAGCCAAAGAAAAAACACCACTGTTCATATTTACCCCAATAAAATGTCATTTTAGCTCTTTCCTATGTGAAAACAAATAGGCTGTAAATGAACATTTTTCTGCATTCCACAGCCACCCCCCCCCCCAGCTCTCTTTCCCTTACAAGCAGTCTTGAAAGCTGACACATTGGCCAAATCTTTTAGATTTAGAAATATATAGCACTTAAAATGTTGTAAAATGTTAACAATTTGTGCATTTAGGTGAAGGGCAGGTGGATGCTCATTTTACCATTCTTGCAACCTTTCTGGAGTCCTGAAATTTTTCAGAATAAAATTTAAAAATGTTTTAAGAGAGAACTGTATGGCATATATTCTGCCTGAAAAGTTTCTGGAACCATTGAGATGATCTCTTGGTAGTGATTATGTTAGCTAATTGACTCTGTTCATTCCACTGCCTGAACAGGGGGGGGGCAGGGGGGTAGGGCAGTGTCTCTAGCCCAGCCGTCTCAGCTCAGGTTACACGTTAGACATGCCTACCAGTTTCTGAAAAATATGAGGCCTGAGCTCCTTCCCCAGCCTGCGACTTAATTGGTCTAACGGTGGAACCCTGTATTGGTATTTTGGAAAAGCTCCCTGGGTGATTTGGATGCTTAGGGAAGGTGTCGTTCCCTGCTCTGCGCTTCTGGGTGCCCTGGAGGATGTGGGAGAGCAATTGGTCCTTCAGGATGCAATTTTCCATCCCTTAACGCTCGTGCTCCACCAGGCAGCCGCGGGAGCTGTCCCCTTCAGCACTGGAAGCCACTCTCACTGCCAGACAGTGAAAGGAAGCCCCAGTTACACAAGTGGACCAAATTATTCGCATTTTTGCTGCTACCCCAGCATGCAGAGCGGGAGGGACTCAGAGATTCCTGAGCCACTCACATTCCCCTCCTACTGCCCAGTGCTCTCTCTCCTCTGGAGGAAGAGGTGAGTGACACATCCTGGGGAGGTCCTGGGGAAGTCTGGGTACAGCATCACTAGAATGCAACCCTGAGGAGAGAGGAGGCTGGTGAGATGGGAAGGGCATTCCAGAGAGAGGTAGGGAGAGGCCCTGGGGTGGAAAGGTCAGCAGGTGCTCCTGCATCAAAAGTGACCAGGGACTGGAACTCCACACCAAATATATGGGGCTGCTCGAGCCACCTTGGTGCCTTTATCTATGCTGTTCCCACTGCAGATGCATCTTCAAAGTCCAGCCAAATCCTTCCTCTTGGTGGAAGCCTGCTCATCCAACCCAGTTTTTGTGGTCTTCTCTGACTAAGAGCAATCACACACTGGCGGAGTGCTTGCCACTCAGGACGCAGCCTGACACAATGCCCAGGCTCTTTGTGTATTGTTTCATTATGTCACTAGTCAACTTGAGGAAAACAAGACAGTCACTCTGCCTTATGGAGGAGAGAACTTGCCAAGCTGCCTACTTAGGGACGGCAGGATCAGGGCTGGAACCCAGGGAGTCTGTCTCAGGACCTTCTCGTGCTTTGACCTCTGCACAGCGCTGCCTCCCCATCCTCCCCTCAACAGGCACTGGTTTTCTACACAGTCCAGTGTAAAACCAGTGCTGGATTTCTTCTCATCAGCCAGACTGCTGGCCTCTGGGAGCAGGACCAAAGCCAGCTCTTCTCTTGCGTCTGCAGAGGCGCCAGCCTTCGGGAGCACACGCGGTGCTGGTGCAGCACAGACGCTCACTGAACCGAGGGGGCAGCACAGAACATCACGGAACAGTCCTGGGCTGAGGAAACTGAGTCAGAACCTCTGCTTTTTCAACAAGGTGTGACCTTAAGGCCACTCGTTTCACTGGCCCGTGCCGAGCTGGGTTGGACCAGGCAGCTGCTGGAATCCCTGTGAACCCACAGACTCCCGCTCACCTTCTTATCCTTACCTCTAACCGTGTTCGGTCCACGTCCTTGGGCAGTCGGTTTCTACCCCTTGTGGTCACCAGCAGCAGTTCATAAGGGTAGATCTAAGAAGAAAGCACGGGGGGTGGGGGTTGGCAGGTTGGGTGAGGGAGGTGGGCCAGTCCCTTCAGCCACATTTAGTGTCTGGGTCCCTTTCTCTACCCAGACAGGGCCAGAGGTTAAAGTCTGGAGGGAGGGCCAGGTTTGCCTTCCTTAAGGTCGCCGGGCAGCCTCAAGCCATCCTATCCCAAAAGTCAGGGCTCCAGAGTCCCCTAATCTGCTAGGGACAAGCTTGGTGGCATTTGGCATTAATGTGGGCACAAGGCCTCCTAAATGTAAATGTCTCATATCTGGTGGTTTAGGGCCCCCTAGAAAGTCTCTGAGGCCACGGGGAACTGTCTGACTTCAGGAGGCAAGAGTCGTGGGAAGGGATTTGGGGAAATTGGACCAAGGAACTGGAAATGCTGATCTTAAGAGGACCCCTGGGGTTATTTATCGATGCCCCCTTTCCTGCATAGACAGTGCTGTCATGCTCCTGCTGGTCCCCAATGTAGCGGCTCCCCGCGTCTCAGAGTCCTGCCGGGTCTACATGTGTCCTTTACCTTGTATTCTGCAGAGAGAAAAGAGACACGCACACAGTGGAAACACTGGTCTTTGCTCTGTATCCCTACGCTGGCCCCTGCTCTTAGGACCTGTCCTTGCTGAGTTCATCCCAAACCAAGGCCGCTAGAAGTACCATGGGTGGCTAGAGACAGGCTGGGCTGATCCAGAGACATGGTTTTAGGGGGGAAAATGACTTTTTTGAGATATTTAGAAGAGAAGTAAGATGAGTCTGAGCACATGGAGAAGGCTCTCCATCTTTTGGGGGAATGCTCCAGGCTTTTCCCGGAGCTGCTCTCCTGCCCCAGCCTGCTGGTAGGCGCTGGTGGAGGCCGGCGGGACAGCGCCGCTGGCGGGCAACCCAAAGCTCTGGAACCTTTGCTGGGAGCAGTGCGGGTTTGGCTCCGAGTGTTTCTCGGCACCCTGAGCTGGCAGAGAACTTGAGCTCAGCAGTCCTGGACAACGGTGCTCCCAGATGCCTCTGGGAACGTGGGTGGGACAGACGGCCTGGAGATCACCCAAGGCCAGGGATGAGGGGCGAGCAGTGGAAAGGGAGGGACTGGGAAGAGGAAGGGAGTGGGGACTTGGGGTTTGGACAGAGCCCAGCACGGGGCTCTGTCTGTAGCTGTCATTTGTTGAGGGTCATGCCGCAGCTGGGAGCAGTGCATCCGAAGTCCCCGTAAGTTCCAGGGAGGGCTGCACTCACCTCGCATGCCCCAGTTGACGGCATTCATGCTGTCGTAGTGGAAGAGGTCTGCGCTGGGCGTCTGCAGGGGAGACAGAGCCAGGGCTGGCCTGAGGCAGGCTCACCTCTGCCTCCCTGAAGTACTCACCCAGCTCCAGAAAATGGTCCAGGGCTGTGGCACATGGGGCCCTCGCAGGAGCCTCAGTCTTGAGTTGGGGTGATTGAACTCACTGCCCTATCCCTAGTGCCCAGGCCTGGCACATAATAAACACTCAATAAATATTTATTTATTGGTGCATTACATACAGCTCATGCTTTCTTTCATGAGATCTGCCCTGAAAACCCTTTTGAAAAATGCCTGTCGCCCTCTCCCCGTATTTTCCATCTCCTTTATCCTGTTCAACATCCCCCTCCTTTCCCTGTAGCACTCCTACCATCTACATTCTATATAATTTGATTGGTTTTCTGTTCCTCCCTATAAACAGCAGAAGCACCAAGGGCAGGGGTTTGTCTTGCTTGCTCACTGATGTATTCCAGGCCCAGAAATGGTGTCTGGCACATAGAAAATACTTTTAATGAAAAGCCATGGTGTGAACACCAGTCCGGGCTCTGAGCGTGCAGTGGACAAGACCTGTGAGCCCTGAAGCAGGACAGGTTTATCAACACCAGCAGTCATTGTCCAGCGGAGCTCAGATCCCTTCCATAAGCTCAGCCTTAACACAGACTAACAGGTCTACAGCTTCCACTTCTGTCCTGTAGTCTCTAGTCCAGTGGTTCTTAACCTGGGTTCTATCGAACCCTAGGGGTTCGATGAGATGGTCTCAGGGGTTCGGAGAAGCCTCTGCCACGGAGGCCAGAATAAAGTAATACCGTAATTTGTTGTGAGTTCATGCACTTTGTTGGTTTTGTTCTTTGAGCAAGGTGATGTTCATGCACGGCTCATTTTGTGCACCAGTAAAAAAACATATACCTATGTCTTGAATTTGGAAAAAAAATCATATTTTATTTATCACTAAAGAAGGGTTCGGTGAATGCGCATATGAAACTGGTGGGTTCGGTACCTCAAAAAAGGTTAAGAACCACTGCTCTAGCCCACCCAGCAGTGGAGGGAGCCCATTAAAAATCTGAGTCAGGGCCCCTCGCCTGAGGGATCTTGGGACTAGGTCTTTCGGGAAGGGCTGGCTCGGTGGTGTCCGGGGCTAGGCCTTAGTTCCAGGCCCGTTTTCCCAACCCGTGTTCCAGGCCCTTGCTCCAAGGCAGTCCATAGCCACGGCAACGTTTTAGTAACCGGGAAGGACACACGGGTCAGGGCTTCCAGTGGCAGCCCAGGGGCTGAGGAGTTGCTGGAAGAGCTGCAGCGCCGGCCGCCGGACCAGGTGAACCGGGTTACTTAACTGCCTTCAGGTGATGACTCATTTGCGTAACAGTCATATTGGAGGTCCACAGCCTTTTGTGGGTCTGCTGTGCTACCGTTTGAAGTGGATGACTGACTGGGCTGCCTGAGGGGTGCGACAGCCACTGCTTGCCCTTGACAAGGGCGCTCCTGCTCTTCACGTACTCATTTCCTTGAAAGCGTTTTGGTTTTAACCCCTTTCTGCGGCATACGTCCTTGTGCAAGAGGCTTTCCCATGAAAGGGTCTCCAGATAACACAGGCATGGGCGTCTCTGCACATTTACAGCCTAGTAAGGCTGGAAGCACACGATTTTTTCCCAGCAATACTCACAGTTCGGTGGTATTGCAAGGCTTTGATCAGTTTAGAATAGAAGGATGTGACCCTAGTACCAGGTGATGGAGAGGAAATCTTTTCCTGTTCACAGAGCTATGATGGCGTCTGCTAGTGATTATTTCAAGGCTATGTTCACAGGTGGAATGAAAAAACAAGATTTAATGTGCATGAAGCTTCATGGGGTGAAGAAAGTTGGTCTGAAGAAAATAATTGACTTTATTTACACTGCAAAACTTTTTCTTAATATGGATAATCTTCAGGACACACTTGAAGCTGCCAGCTTTTTACAGATTTTTACCTGTTTTGGACTTCTGTAAAGTGTTTCTTATTTGAAGAGTATTTTTAGATAACTGTGTTGAAGTTGGGCGAATAGCTAACACGTATATATAATCTTATAGAAGTGGATAAACATGTCAATAATTTCATCCTGAAGAATTTTCCTGCATTATTGAGTACTGGGGAGTTTCTCAAGCTCCCTTTCAAATGGCTTGCCTTTGTGCTTTCCTGTAATAGTCTTAAGCACTGTACTGAACTTGAGCTCTTCAAGGCTGCCTGTCACTGGCTAAAGTTGGAAGACCCTCTGATGGATTATACTGCAAAATTAATGACGAATATTCGATTTCCACTAATGACACCACAGGGCCTCATCAATTACGTGCAGACAGTAGATTTCATGAGAACGGACAGTACCTGTGTGATTTTGCTTTTGGAAGCTAGCAATTACCAAATGATGCCGTACATGCAGCCTGTGATGCAGTCTGATAGAACTGCCATTCGATCTGACTCGACACACTTGGTTACGTTAGGAGGACTTTTGAGGCAGCAGCTGGTTGTCAGTAAAGAATTGCGGATGTATGATGAAAGGGCACAAGAGTGGAGGTCCTTAGCCCCCATGGATGCTCCTCGTTACCAGCATGGCATTGCTGTCATAGGAAACTTCTTTCATGTAGTTGGTGGTCAAAGTGATTATGGTACAAAAGGAAAAGGTGCTGTTGATGCAGTTTTCAGATTTGATCCTCGGTATAATAAATGGATGCAGGTTGCATCATTAAATGAAAAGCGCACGTTTTCCCACTTGAGTGCCCTCAAAGGACATTTGTACGCTGTTGGGGGACTAAGTGCAGCTGGTGAATTGGCCACAGTGGAATGTTACAATCCAAGAATGAATGAGCGGAGCTATGTTGCAAAAATGAGTGAACCCCACTATTGCCATGCAGGAACAGTATATGGAGGCTTGATGTATATTTCAGGAGGTTTTACTCATAACACTTTCCAAAATGAGCTATGTGTTTTGACCCAGATACAGACAGATGGACACAGAAGGCTCCAATGATGACAGTCAGAAGTTTGCATTGCATGTGTACAGTTGGAGACAAGCTCTATGTCACTGGTGGCAATCACTTCAGAGGAACAAGTGATTATGATGATGTTCTAAGTTGTGAATACTATTCACCAACCCTTGACCAGTGGACACCAATTGCTGCTATGTTAGGAGGCCAGAGTGATGTTGAGTTGCTGTATCTGAAAATAGAATCTATGTTGTAGGTGGATATTCTTGGAATAATCGTTGCATGGTAGAGATTGTCCAGAAATATGACCCAGAAAAGGATGAGTGGCATAAAGTTCTTGATCTTCCAGAGTCCCTTGGTGGCATTCGAACTTGTACTCTTACAGTATTTCCTCCTGAAGAAAACCCTGGGTTACCGTCAAGACAATAGCCTCTTTCGACACCTTCAGATCCTTCCTAGGACTAAGGTGTTAAATCTTTGCAGTGTTTAATGGATGATCTCATTCTTCCCCTTCAGTTGAAACTTCAAATGGTTAGTTGACTTATTAGATAGAAAGGTAACTGCTGTTATTTGTATTGTTTGACTTAGTATGTTTAACAAATGGCTAAATGCATTCTAAAAATATCCAACATAGAGAGCTCTTTTGATAAAGGTAAAAAGATGTGTAAAAAACTGTTAGTTGTCTTTTTTGTTGTTATGTAAGTCAAATTATAGGTGATTGTAGTAAAGGTATAATTACGTTCATCATGCTTTAAAGTTGTAAGTGTTCATCTTTGACTGCAAAACATTGAAGGGAGGCTGCCAGCACTAACCCAAGATAATAAACAGAAGGTTGCCGAGTAAAAAGAAAAGGTGGGGGGGGGTGGAAGGAGGGGAGGGGCACAAAGAAAACCAGATAAAAGATGACGGAAGACAATTTGACTTTGGGTGATGGGTATGCAACATAATCAAATGTCAAAATAACCTGGAGATGTTTTCTCTGAACCTATGTATCCTGATTGATCTATGTCACCCCATTAAAATTAATAATAAAAAAAAATCTGAGTCATGTCACCCAGTACAGTTACTGGAAACCCTCTGAAGTCCTTACCAGTGTGCAGGGCCCTATGACATTTGTGCAAGGTCCTATGACATCCTGGTGGGGCTTCATTGCCACGCTCATTCCATGTTGGTCATGTGCCCTTCCCACCCAGGATCTGTGAAACTGTGCTTCCATCTATCTGGATGGCTCTTGCTGGTCTTCTGCACCTTCAGGCCTTGCTTAAATCCATCCCTCTCTGTCCGCCTCTCTCCCTACCCCCTGCTTTGAGTTCCATCTTAGCACTTATGACTACCTGAAAGCAAGTCGCCTTTTACTGGCAGGTTGTCTGTCCCCCCCCCCCCCCAGAACTCAAGTTCCCTGGGAGCAGCAACTTTATCCACTGCAGGACCCCCTGGCAGAACAGCGCCTGGCACTTAGTAGGTGCTCAGTTAATAAACATCTATCTCAATGTTCCTGCTCTTCCCCATCACCTGTCTAGTCACACAGCCTCTCTTGCTAATAAGATACATTTTTTATTCTCTTCTGGTCCTTACACCAACTCTTTGTTTCTGTGAAGGTTTTATGTGGCAGGCCACCAAAGAGCTCAGAAGGCTCCAAACCATGGCAGGCAAGTGGTGCAGGCAGTCAGGTGTGGGCTGTGGGCTTGGATCCTGACTTTTGTACTTGTGCCCCATCCTCCCTCCCCCTCCCAGCTCCTAGCCCGGCACCTGGCGCATACATAGCAGGTGCTCTGTGGTATTTGCTGCACAGATGCCACTGAATGGAGTTGAATGGGTGTGAGAGTTTGAGCAAGTCACCCCACCTCTCCGTGCCTCTGCAGTAACTGCCTCACAGGGTGAATGAGTTAGTAGTGCTCATGAAGAGCTTAGCACAGGGCCAGGCATTCACCAGCCTCTCCCCTGGGGGCTCCTGTTCTCACAGGGCTCACAGGGAGAGCAGTCAGTGCCTCTGGGTTCCTCCAGTTCGCCTCTACCCCATAGCCTCTGTCCAGGTTCCACCCCTAAGCAATCGCCATCAGCACCACAGCAATGAGCTAATCGCACAGACATCATGGGGAGATGTCCCCGCATGGCCTCTCTTACCCTGTGCAGCCCGTTTCTTCTGTAGGCAGGCAGGGAGGCGGACTTGGAGATGAGGGGGTCTGAAAAGAAGGACAAAGCAATTACTAAGGGCTTCAAGCCGGGGGCCCCTCTCCCTGAGCTCATCTGGCTGCAAATGGCCAATACTACTCAACCCAATAATATTCCTCAACCCCGGGGCAAAGGGGCCATAACTGGAGGCCACCAGATCCTTCCTTGGCTCTCCAGGCTTGCAACTGACCATCTTAGGGGTGCCTCACCATGGCAGAATGGTAGGCCCACCAGAAGCACCTACTCCCATGGTCTTTTGGCCTTGTCCTGTACACATCTAGCCCCTTGAGATGGACACCTGTCCTGGCTACAGGCTGGCTCTGGACAAAGCCGTGAAGTTGGGGCTGAGCTTGAAACCCAGGCAGGCAAGCTGTCGCCTGGGGGGGGGGGAGAGTGCATACTCTTTCCCTCTGGGAGCTATTGGGTATGTCAACCCTGGTTCTAGAACCAGACATCGAGGCACAGCAGCTGGCAAACACATGGGGGAGGGGGAACTACTGAGATGAGGACTGAGCTGGGACCTCTACACTACATACTCATCCCAGCTACAGGGGACCTGTGGCTGACTTGGCTGGCCCTCACAGGACACCATGGGCTAAAGGGAGGGCGGGCGGAACATACCACTGTCAGCCAGGTAGTGGGACCGAGGGGCTGCAAGAGAGAAAAACCAGGGCTCAGCGTTCATGGGGACAGACAGACACAGTGGGTAGACAGTTCATGGGGCAAGCACACATGACTCCCGTAGGTGGGCCTTCCAGGCTGGATGGGAGGAGGGGCCTCTTTCCTTCCCTCCTTTCTCACCGGGTGGTAGTTGTACTTGTACCCCATCCTCCCTCCCCCTCCCAGCTCCTAGCCCGGCACCTGGCGCATGGCGGGTGCTCTGGGATATTTGCTACACTGATGTCACTGAATGGAGTTGAATTTTGAGCAGCACTGGTGGTGGGCTGCACCGAGCCAGGGCAGGGGTTAAATCCGTGCCCCTCAGTGCTCAAACAGGGAACCCGGCTCCTCGGCTTATCCTGGCCCTGCCATTAGTAGCTACCTCCCTTCTACACGTCACCTAACCATGCTTCTGTTCCTCATCTGTAAAAGGCGGAGGGATGGTGACTGCAAAGAATATATGACATGATACCAGAAGGTACTAGCACAGTGTGGGACACATACACAACACTGAATAAAACTGGCTTTGTCATAGTCCCTCCTACCCCCGTCTTTGATCTCTAGAGCCAGGGTGATTATCCTTGATTAGGTTACTATTCATCATTGTATTGACAAGTATGTCAAGGTGATTATTCTTGACATGGTTATTATCCATCAGGTATTGACTTGAGATAGGATTTCCTGGCAGGACGGGCTCCCACAGGGGTAAGATAAGAGGAGGCAGACGGAGCATGCGTGCGCCCGGGAGCAGGGAGATGATAGCAAGAGGCCCTCAGGGCAAAGCACGTGTGTCCGTCCAGTGAGAGGAGGCTCCCTACCTCAGGAGGCAGCCCCTTATATCCCTGAGCCATTCAAATGATTAGAAGATGTTTTTGTGTACACTGAACCTGACTGGAAGTCACTGCTTCAGATGCCCCAAGGAGCAGAAGTGATGGCTCAGGGCCCAGCGTCTTCTTAGTGAGTGCCCCACACAGCCCTTGGCAAGCCTGTATTCTAGCACAGACGTGGAGGAGTTCAGATTCATTGACGGGGTGGGGAGGAAAAGCCCCTGCCATTGCCCTCCAGAGCAGTGCTTACAGCCATTGAGGGACATCTCGTAGCCAGAGGTGTGCAGGGCCTCCCGGCTGCTGGTGGAGCTCCTGGGTGGGGTCCAGGGGTCTGCATAGGAGCTGGACTGGGCCTTCATCTCCTCTTTCAGAATCAGCCGGCCAATTCCACTCTGAAGCTGGGGTGGGGATGAGCAAGAGGAAGTTAGAAGGAAGCCAAGAACCTGAGATGAACCCCGCGTGGGAAAGGCTGAGTGACTGGTCTCCCTGTAGCGAGCCTCTGTCATTCCTGCCTTCCCTGTGTCCCTCCCTCCTTGCGGCACCTGTACTTTCTTTTGGGACTTCATCTCCCTCTCACGAGAGGTCCTGCGGTCTGGGTGGGGCTCTGACGGTGGGCACAAAGAGCAGGTCTGGCCAGGGACAGGACTGCATTGCCCTGGCCACAGTGATTAGTTCAGTGATGGGCTGATGGCTCCCGCTGGGTCGGTGAGAGCCTTCCCGGGACTCCTGTTGGAGTTCCAGACACCCAGTTTTTAAACAAAAATTTTTATTTTATTTTTTTATATAGAGAGGTGAAATTCACATCATATAAATGTAACCATTTCAGAGTGAACAATTTAGTGGCATTTAATGTTTTTATTATTTTTTTAAGATTTTCTTTATTCATTTTGGAGAGAGGAGACAGAGAGAGAAGTGGGGGAGGAGCAGAAAGCATCAACTCCCATATATGCCTTGACCAGGCAAGCCCAGGGTTTCGAACCAGTGACCTCAGTGTTCCAAGGCTGATGCTTTTACTCACTGGTCAGGCCAATTTAGTGGCACAGATCAGGCCAATTTAGTGGCATTTAATACAACCGCCACCTCTATCTAGTTCCAAAACATTTTTATCACTCCTAAAAAAAACCCCTGTACCCGTTAAGCAGCCCCTCCCTATCTCCCTCTCCTCCCTGTCCCTGGTAACCACCGATCTGTGTTCTGTCTCTATGGATTTACTCATTCGGGGTATTTCAGGTAAACGCGATCGAACAATAACACACGGGCTTTTGGGTCTGGCTTCTTTCACCAAGCGTCATGTTTTCGAGGTTTATCCACATCTTATGGCTGAATCATGTTCCACTGTGTGGATAGACCACTTTTTATCCATTCGGGAGCTGATGAACATTTGGGTTGCTTCCACGTCTTAGCTATTGTGAATAGCGCTGTTAGGACCCTGTGTACACTTATATCTGACTACCGGTTTTGCAATCCTCTGCATATATATTTAGAGGTGGAATTGCTGGGTCACGTGGTCATTCTACTTGCTTTTTTGAAGGAACTGCCCAACAGTTTTCTCCAGCAGTGGCGCCACCTTCCTTGCCCACTAGCCACGTGGGGGAGTCGCTGGCAGCTGCCTGCCACGACAGGACCAGAACCCACGGAGCGCGAGGCCGGCACAGAGGCGAGCCCGCACAAGAGCAGAGACAACTTCCTATGACAGTTTTCTGAGCGGCCAGATCTTGTAATCCCTAAGCTCATCCTACTATCTGACTTTTCAGTTGTGCCATTTTTTTTCCTTCCATCAAAAAAGGAGTTTGAAAGAAAAATGAGTTTGAATCTGGTTCCTGTTCCTCACAAATGCAAAAATCCTCAGTAACACACCGTTGAAGCATCTCAGTGGTGCGGCCTGCTCACCTTGTGCATGCTGCGGTCAAAGTCGTCCTCCTCCCCTCCAGACGAGAACCTTCTGGCCCGGGGCACTGCCAAAGAACAGCTAGGATCAGCTCCTGCATGTGCTCCCACTCGGCCTGCTCCCGGGGGAGGGCACAAGGGGGCAGGAGAGCCTAGACAGGTGGGGATTTCCCATGCGCCTCCACCACTTCCTAGCCGAGTGGCCCTGCACAAGTGCACTTGAACGTCCGCCCCGCCATGGGTCTCCCTGTGTGGAGATGCCCAACCTCTCCTCCCATTCTAGGGCCGTGAGGCACATGTGAAGCTAGCTGCCCGAACAGAGCTAATGAGCCACAGTGTCGGGACTTTGCCTGACACTGGAGAGAGAAGTCCTCTTTCTGCCAAGAGGAGGAGGTAAGCCTGGACCTACTGGAGCTCATTCTGCTGTGATGAGGGCAGAGCCAGCCTGAAAATGAAGCCACCCAACCCAGGGGACAGGATGAGTCCTGGTGACGTTCATTCACCTCTAGATTCAGCTGTGCCACAAAAACTTGCAGTCACGTGACCCAGAAAACCCCAGATTTGGCCTAAGCCATTTGGAGATGGATTTTCTTTTTCTTTTTTGTTTTGTTTATACTTTTGTGATTAAAATAGTTTCATTTAAGATCCTCCTTTCACCACCAGATCACCTGATGGGCGTGGTCCTTCCTGCCTGTGTAGCCTCTGAACACTTATCTGTGTCTTATAGACACTGATCACCATGCACTTTGGATTATAGTAGTGCTGGTGACTTATCTCCTTTCTAAACAGAGACTCCTTTGAGGGTGGGGAAGGGGGTCATCTTAGCTCCTCAGAAGCTTTGCTTAGAACAGTGATGGGCAATCTTTTGAGTGTGTTGTGTCAAAATTTGCCAAAAGAACCGAGCATAACTCGGGTGGTGTGTCACTTCGAGAAAAACGGCCTAACTGGAAGTCCCAGAACTAGACGCTCTGTGCCGGAGTTCTGTTGTTTTGGCCTACAGACCTCCGGCACAGAGTGTCTACACTACAGCAAATGTTTTATCCTCGGCTACTGCGCCTGGCCGTCCAGGATCCGAGGATGAAATGTCCTTCTCGGCACGCGGTCCCATACTTTTCTGGTATGCGGCCGCGTGTCACCGAAAATGGCTATGTGTGTCAATCCTGACACGCGTGTCATAGGTTCGCCATCACACGCTTAGAACAACATTCAACCAAAAGGTGTGTACTGAATCAAAACGGCACTGGATGAAAGCTCCTCTCCATACTTGAACAGACAGCTTGGGATGCCTGATGGTTGGGGTTGCACCTTGAGGACCACTAAGAGCCCTTATCAGGGTGCCTACAGCAGCCTTCCATCTCCCCACAGCCTCTCTTTCCAATCCTCCAAACTGTTTTCTGCCCTACAGCCAAGTGGTCTCTTACAAACAAAGCTGATCACGGCATCACTCTGAATGGCTTCCCACTGTTTAAGAGAAGGACCCAAACCCACACGGCCCAGGGGGATCTGGCCCCTTGCCACCTCCTTCCACCCCACTCTGAGCTCAGGGTTAAGCTGACAGCCCTTCCGTCCCCCGCCGGGCCCACCCGCCCATCTTGGGTCTTTGCAGATGCATCTCTGCTTTGTTGGCTTGCCGCCTCCTCACCCTCCTGTAGCAGCAGAGTCCTTGCATCTGAGAAGACCTGGTCATCTCCTAGGCTGGAGAGCATGCGCTCTGACCTCCTGTGTATCACCTCCCCTCTATTTAGGACCTGTGTCTTCTCCACAAGGGCAAGGTCATGGTCTTGTTTGCTCCCCAGTGTCTCCCTAGGGCCCATGGTTAGCCCTCAGTGTTTGCCAAATGAATAAATAAATGACCGTGTGAAGGAGTGGGTGACTGTCCTGGCTCTCTCTGTCCCTGGTGTAGATGACAGGGCTCTGGCCTTGGCTCCCCTGTGGGGCACACTACCTTTGGGGGACCCATGGTAGGTCCAGTACTCAGACTCTGTGGCATAGTAGGGGTCTGAGGAGTAGGCTGGACTGTACTTGGAGGCCTGGCTGATGTCTTCACTTGTTTTGCTTTTGGTTGCTGTTGACAAATCACCTGCAAAGGATGCAAAGAGAGTGCGCTTCAGAAAGGCAGAGTGTTCCAGATTGTTTCCCATGTCTCAGTCAGGCTGCAGCCCAGGAGACGGAGACCACTTTGAGGCCAGTGTCTGGGGCATGGAGCACCTGAGCTGGAAAAGCACTGTGTCTACATCCGCATTTGACAGTTGGGAACACCAGAGAGGAAGGGTGCTTGCTCAGGACCACACAGCAAGTTTGACCGGCACTAGATCAGACCTGAGACTCAGGGCTCCTTCTACCACATTCTATGGACTCCCAGGTGTGCTCCTAAGCGAACACTGAGGCTGTGGCTCCTACAAGTCAGATTAGACATGTCCCAGGTGAGCCTAGCCCTTAGCTTCCTTACCCTCTAGAAGCCTGCCTCGTGGATACAAGCCACACCCTGGGGACCGCAGGCAGGGCCATGCTGCACGTTATGTTAGGTCAACCTTCTCACACTGAAACGCCAGGTCCTTCTTAGGGAGATTATGACCGAAGGAAGGAGCACTGGACAGGGAGCCACTTAACTCAGTGGTAACACTGGGCAAATCCTTCCCGTCTCTGTCTCCATTGCCTCATCTGTGAGCATTGGAATTGGTCTGTTGGCTCAGGTGCCATCCAGCTTCAAGCTTCCACGTGAATTTCATAACAGGGGTGGGTGACCATCAAACCTATTGCAGGCACAAAACCTCCCAGGGCAGTGACTTCAGCACATCCCAAAGATTGGCTAGAGGCTGACTAGGGCAGAGAGAGGGCTGGGGATACGAGCACAGCCTCACGACAGTTCCTCAGGAGGGTAGCTGCAGGGATGAACTCCGGGTCTCAGTGACGAAAACTGCCAGGTCTCAGTGACAAACAGCTGAGTACCAAAGCCCTGGGAGCATCTCTCCCAGGGGCACGTTGATAAGGATGACTCTGACCATGGAATCTAGGACACCAGGCAGTAGGGACAGGGTTTGGGGAGAAGGTGGCAACAGATTTAGGGAATATGAGGCCTTCCTTGCACTTTTATAATGTCACCAAACTCTCTTCCAGTGCTACCTGGAGAGACTGGGAGAGGGCAGTTAATAGGAAGGACCGAGGTGCAGCCTTGCATGTGTCCTTCCTGGTGACGCGTGCAGAGCCATCTGCGCAGGTGTTAACTGCCCCGCACCCCCTGCCTGGCCGTGCCCTCTCTGCCTCCGACCGTACCATGCCGCTTGTAGATCGGGGGTTTCCGGTAGATGTTACTTTCTCCAGCTGCCAGACAGACCCAGAGGGAACAGCAGAGAAGAGAGAGAGAGAGACAGGAGAAAAGGAGACAGCAGTCAGTCAGTCGATCTCAGAAGAGAGAGATGGTCATCAAGTTTCCCCAAGGGTCCACCATCTCTCCCCAGTGGACTTCCTCTCCCAAAGTTGAACTTCCAACCTCATACCATCAGATGCCAAGAAAGGTGAGGGGAGAGGAATGGGTGGATTCAAATGGTGCTGAGGGAGGGACCTGGGGCTTGAATGGTGAGCATGCAGCTAAAAGGTGGGTACGTGCTCAGCAGGACTCCGTGCAGGAAGGCGTCCCTGGCTTCCACCCAGCAGCCATGCCTCATTCCACATGGAAGTCCCAGAATGCTGCAGCATGGTTCTGCATTATCTCCCCCCTTCTAAAAAACAGACAGGCTGGGAGCTTTCTGGGACGGTTGAGAAAGGTGTAGATGAACAGCAGGATGAGCTCCTGGGGAAGTGAGTGGGGAGTGAAAACCTGAACTCAGCACTGGGAAAGTAGTCTAGGCCCGGCTCTGCTGTCACTCAGGGTGATCTCTTGTCCAAATCCCACCTAGAAGGTCGCCTACCACTGTCCCTCGGGCTGACTAACTCTAGCCACATTGACCTGCTGCCAGTTCAGTGTCTACTTGCTGTTCACTCTGCCAGGATGTTTTTCCCTGGAATTTTCACAAGGATGATTCCCTATCATCTTTTGGCTTCAATGTCACCAGCTCCAAGAAGCTCTCCCTGATAACCTCATCTAGCCCAGCCTTCCTTCCCCACACCTCAGTCACTCTATTACATACCCTGTTTTATTATGTTTACAGCACCTACCATTACCTGAAATTATCCGTTTACTTGTTTACTCAATTATGATCTCTCTCCACACATCAGAACATAAACACCGTGAAGGCAGGAGTTGGGGGGTTTAGGCACAGGGTCCAAACCAGTGCCAGGCCGTACAGAAGGGATAACAGAAGAAGTTTTTGCATCAGCAGCAGGATCAAGATTCAACTCTTAAGAGTTTTGATGCAAAGGTCCCTGACATTCAGCCTGATTACTGTTGTGTCTCATCATGGTCCCTAGACATAAGAGGCATTTCCCTGGGCTGCTTCCTGGCGGTCCTGATCAAGGCTGTCAAGTGAATGGACTAAAGATTGTGGATGTGCCGGGGCTGGAGGGTAGGTTAGTTTGAGTGATTGGTTAGGGAGGGTTCCCAGGAACCTCTTCTCCACGGTGCCGGAGCAGGGAGCAGAGTGTCCGGTGACCCGATGAAGCATGCATCCATGCCCGAATCTGGGCTGGCGGCCTACCTGGGATGTGAAAGTGCTTGGGAGCCTGGTAGGAGGTTGGAGTGGAGGACCTCACATCTAACTGGCTATGATATGGAGAGCTCCGGCCACTCTCAGGCCCTGGAGCAGGCAGGCAGTGGTCCCCAGAGAGAACAGAGGCAGAGAAAACAGGCATTAACGCAGGGGCAGGTGAGGTGGCGATGGCATGGTGGCAGCAGGTACGCGGGGGCGGCTGCGCGCATGCACCGTGTCTGCAGAAACTGGCCCGACTCTGTTTCCTGCTTCCCCCCAAAGTCAGATGCTGTGGGTGGTAAGGGTCAACTCCCCAAGCTTCAGGGGACGTTTTCACCCCCTCCCCACCTACCTCTCCCTTGACTGCTCTGCTGGCTTCACCCCTAACCTCGGGGCTGGCCTGACTGGCCCGGGTGGGGCAGGGCTGCCGAGGACGGGCCGGCCCAAGCATGAGGCCGGAAGTTCTTCCCCAGCGAGGGCCTTGGGCTGCCTGCCACTTCCCTCTCCTAGCCGCTCACCGCCCGTTTTCCCGCAGCTGCTCTTTCTGTAGCCTGCCAAGGACATCTGCAGGGACTCAGTGAGGTCCAGCCGGCCACCTGGGTGGCCACAGGCCTGCAGAGGCCACGCTGTGACGGAGATCTCGGGGAAGCCCTGTTCTGTCTCTCTGGCAGGGGACATCAAGCTACTGGAGTGTCCCCCTGGCTCTCCCTGTCCCTTTGGGGCTTCCCCCTTCCTTACCAGAGCGGTAGTAGTGGTGAGGCGAGCGGGAGAAGGTAGGGGACATGCCCTGCCGGCTGTAGGTGGGAGAATCGATGTATCCTGGGCTGGAGGCCCGTCTCTGCCGGAGGTCCATGTTCTCATAGATGTCCTGGGAGAGAAAGGGGGGCCGTGAGCAAGGCTAGCAATTAGGTGGGCCTGTGGCCCAAGGGTCTAATAGGCGGGGTGGTGGGTGAGTGACAGGGAATCCAGATTCTAGGGGCTGAGGCATGAATACAGGGACCCCCTCCTTGGGTCACACGCACAGCCCGAGGAAGGGTGCAGGGAGTTTTTGGGGCCTTCACCCATGACTCACAGGCTCTTGCATAGAGCCTGTGTGTGAGCCAGGTCCCTGGCATCCTGGCCACAGATCACAGGAGCATCGGGGAGGTCAGTTCTGGGTAGAAAGGATTCCATCAGATTCGGCCCCCAGCATTTCTACCCTGCATGCCACTGCCCCTTCCTCCCGGTCATGCTCCTGTCTCCCTATCGCTGCCCTGGCTGGGTTAGGGGCCAGGCCCTTTGGGGGCTAGGGTGAAATCAGGGGCCTGTTTGGTCAACCTAAACGGACATAATTATAGAAAAGGTCTCCCCAAACCAGCTCATTACCTGGGAGTAGGGAGATAACATTCCCAGCGACTTAGAAGCGAGGAGTTTGAAGGCAGTTGTGGAAGGAGAAAGAAGAGGGCGAGAGAGAGAGGGACAGAAAACAGTTAAATGGTTAAGCAAAGAGAGGGCCTTAGCTGCTCCTTGGCCTCCCTGTCCAGACAGCCTCCTCCCTTAAGAGTCCCAGGTATCAGCCATGCTGACAGGTGATAGGGAACATTGAGATTATGCCCTCTTTTTTTTGCAAATGGGAAACCCAAGGCCCAGAGAAGGAATGGGACGGCTTGGAGCCACTCAGAGAGGAAGTGGCAGGGTCTTCACTGGGACCCAGGCCTCTCCATGGCAAGCTCAGAGTCCCTTCGTGACCCTTCCTTGTCCCTTACCAGTTTATGATCCCTCTGTGGTTCACGAGGACAGTGCCCAGGGTAGGGGATCCAAAGGTAGGGCCAAGCAAGGGCCAGCTCCACCCTCAGGAGAATTAGCTTCTGCCACACATTAGGGGCTAGAACTCTGAGAGTCTCAGCACCGGCTTCTCAAATCAAATGGAAGCCACTCCCTTTACAGATGACAGGGGGAGTGGTGGAACAGGGATGAGAACCTTCTTCTGCTCCAAATGATCTCAGCTCAGGAGTCTGGGATGGGATTAGAAATCTCCTGGGACACTGACTGCCGGGACCCCCAGGGTCATGGCTACCCTGCCTTCCCCAGAGAACACTTTCTCTTGTCTAGCAAGCATTTAATTATTTCAAAAGCCATCTGATGCTGAGTTTTTCTAAGAGTTTCTCTCTTGCTCTGAGCACAAGGACCTAAAGCCAGGTGCAAACACCAGAAACCCGACTAACTGGGATTATAAACCCAAATGGCCATTAAGCGTGGCAGGGGACAGGAGCCATGGGCTGTGTATAAAATTTCTCCACTGTATGAAAAACAATAGTTCAAGTGATAAGTAATTAGAGGTTCTCGACTTCAATGCCGGGGTTCTCAGGGAGCAGTGGGCATTCGGGAACTGGACGCCCATGACCAGTCTATAGCAGGGCACCGCTCCCCATCTCCAGATGGTGGAAACACTAGTATAGTGTCGTCAGCTCTAATTACTCAAGTAAAGCCAGATTTTGGATGAAATCACCTGATTTTTAAATGTTGACTGTAAATTTCAGTTTGAAAGAGTCGAGAGGCCAACATTGTGGAGGGCAAAGTATCTGTGATGGCGGGGACTGGGGACCCCATGGGCCCTCCTCTCCTCCAGCAGCCCCGGGGAGAGGGGCAAGATGCCATACCTCTCCATAGCCACATCTCTCCAGCATCTCATCAGACGTGTATCTGGAATGAGGCTCGTAGGAAATGAGGTCAGGGCGTTGTACCTCGTAGATGGACTTAACCTTGGGGAGAGCTGCCAGATCTTTGTAATTAAGGATCTCGTTATCCACCTTAGCCTGGGAGAGAAGGAGGTGGACAGGAAAGAAGCAGAAAGATGAGCAGAAAGGAGAGAGGAAAGCAAAACCAGGCACAGGGAGAACGAGCTTCTCAAGTTCCCATGAACGACAAGGTTTTAGGGTGCAAGACTTGCAGGATGTGAGGACAAGACAGGTCTCAGAGGCCACCCATCCCAGTAGGGCTGACAGTGTGCGCAGGTGACATGTGGGGCCCTCTGCTTTATGGGATTTGTCTCCTCCAAATGGCATGGCGTCTCTGTGAAGAGTCACTACTCTTCCTATTTTCTGGATGAGGAAACTGAGGCTCAGAAGGTTCTGCAACTCATGTCACTTAGCTAGTCGCTTTGAATCTAGTCTGAACTACACAGCTTGGGTGCAGACTGCCTTCTGACTCCACAGAGTGAAGACGCCCCATTCACAGCATCCCTGAAGAGGATGATGAAGACGGTGAAGACAGAAATAAGCATGATAGAAAACACTAGCTAACATTTGGTGAGCACTTATTATGAACGAGACACTGTTGTGAATCCTTTCTACGGGTCAACTCAGTGAATCCAGGCGACTCACAGCTCTAAGAGGAGGTACTAATATTATCTGCTTTTTTTGAATAAGGAAACAGGCACAGAGAAAGCAACTAACTTGCCCCAGCTCATATAGCTAATAAGTAGCAAAACCAGAATTCAGACTCAGCCAGCCTAACCTGAGAGCCTGCCTTTTCCAGTGACCTCTCCCCGTTCCCCAGGGTGGGGAGTTCACTAGCTTACTGCTGTCAAAGGGCAGCACTCAGAAAGCGACTCCTTACATAGAACTGAACCAAGCCTCGAACTACTTACTACCTGACTTCTCTTGAGTTCAGTTCTCTAGAACCGCATGGGTGAGGAGACAGCTTCCCCTTGCACGGACAGCCCATGTCTCATGGTTCCTAAAGCTGTGTTCTTTCCATGTCGGCCTTTTCCAGCTGCTCCTTCTGTGACCCGGTGTCTGCTGTGGTTAACCAGGACCTGTCCCCCATAACTACTGTGGTTCGCAAGGTCCCGAGGTGAGGCTGGCTAAGAGAGGCCACTAGCTAGGGATCTCTGGAGACTATGTTATCCTCATAACATTCTCCCAGGGCTTTGGGGGTCAGGTAAGTCTGAGGGCCAAGATGACTGTAGAGAGAGCAGCTTTCATCAGGACCTTCAAAGTGTTGGTATGTTAAACACTTCCCAAAGCCCTTCCTCTATTCCATCCTGTCCCATCCGCCTGCTGTTTGGGCACTGCTCTAGTCCTTCCCCTTGCCCCTAGACCCACTGCCCACCCCCCCTTGCACCGATCTAGGCTCTGAGGCCCCATGGACTGGATCACAGGCTCTGTCTTTCAGTTGGGTTTGCCAAAGGGGGGGCACCTGCGGAGTGGGAGGTGAGTGAGGATGCTGTGTTCCGGTCACCCCCAGACCTGCTCAGCTGGCTGTGCTTGGGCCTGGCTCCTGTCTGGGACTGCTATTCCATAGCTCCGGCTCTGACCATCCTTTTTCCCTAGGCTGAGGATGGTGACAAGTCCTACTCTTGTAGCCCCGGGATGCTGTACTATGTGGGTCCCCTGACCCTGCCCACACCTCTGCACAAAACCTGTCTCACTCAAACCCTTTGAAATGTGCCATCTCATCTCTGCCAGGCCCTGCCTGGGTCAGACATCCACATCTGTACCACTCTTGGGGCGTGTGGGTAAAGGAAGCCTTATTAGGAGAGTCTGCTTGCGGAAGTAATTGCTGCCTTTCGTTCTGGGATGTTAGATCTTGACCTTGAGAGCTTTTGGCATTTTCCAAACTTGGTTCAACCCATCAATATTCCTCTCAGCACTTTACTCCAAACCTCAAAACACTAAATCTATATTTCTTCCTATAGCTGCCTTGGTTACCATTTATAAGTGAGTTTACAGTGACTGGACAGAGGCATCCTAACCTAATTAGCCAGGAAGGAAGGAAGAGACCACATGGAGCTGGTCCAAGTCAGGTCACCTGGAGATGATTCCAGTAGTCAGTGGGGGGTGGAGCAAAGTTGGAATGAACCTGTCCCTTCCAGGTACACTAGTCATTTTATTTTAATATCAAACCTCAGTATTTATAAAAATTAAACCAATACTCTATCATTCTGCCTGATATTTCCTATCTCGAAAGCAGTTGGATGGATTCTCCCCTGAATTTGGAAGCCATGTTTGGAATGGTCTGACTTAAAACATTGCTCCCATAACAGATGCAGTCATTCCCTAGAGTTGCTGAAGGCGAGGTGCCCTTAGCGGGAGGGTAGGAGGATACAGAGAGGAAGACACATGCCTGTACTGGGGTGTGGGGGTAACTGATCTCCGTGTGTCAGCCCCCGGCTGGAAAGCACATGCAGGTGCCCCAGGTCACCTGTAGCCGAGCTGCTTCTCACAGGGGCAGCCCTAGGTGCTTTCTCCAGACATCCAGGGTGGCCATCATCAGGGGCTTGCTTACTTCACAAAGGTGAGCAAAGCTCCTCAGTGCACGGGGGAGACCAGCCAAGGCTTGAAGGCATCACAGTGTGGTTCTCAGTATCCCGAACTCACACACCTTGGGAACTGTCTTCTGGAGACAGGCCCACTTCAGTCAATAATAACCTTTTCTCGGAGTAGGCCCTGCACCTAAGCTCATTAATCCTGCTGTGGTCTGCCCCGTCCATAGCACCGGGGACAACTATCTTTCATGTCCTGCACAGGAATCTTCAATGAGGACAGCCTGTGATCAAAGTCACTTGCCTTTTGTGAGAGCCACATGGCAGTATTGACCCATATTGAAATGCAATCAACGATTATTACTCTTACCTCTTTTTTCTTTTACCATTTAAACAGAGGAAGAAAGGAAACAGTCCCATCAATGGGCATTATCCAGTGATTAAGAAGGAATCTGGGTGTGGAGTAGGAGTCAATAATGATCTGGCAGTGATGGGTAGGGCGGGCAGGACCCACTCAGGGCTGGCTAGCTTGAGGACCGTCTCTAGAATTTCTTACTAGGGTTTCCTGCTCCAGGGAGTTCCCCCTCACCCCTGATTTCTGGTCTTCTTGCCTCCTATGACTTGAGGAAGTCTGAAACAGTCTGGAGTCAGCCAGACTGAGGTTTACTTCCTGTCAGTTCCCTGCTCTGCTCATGGTGGTCCTTTCTGGCCGTGCCCTGCCCACCCCCCCTTGTTTATCTCTCAGCTTTGAGCTTAAATGTTTCTTCCTCAGTTTGTCTCCAAATTGACCCAAGACTGTCAGGTCCGTCTGCAGCACCATCAGAGTGGCGCCCCACACTTTTTCTTCCTAATCCTTATCAGGACTGCAGCTGACTATCCATGGAGTTATGTCCTCAGTGTTATGCATCAAGTCGGTGCAGTTCACCGCCATCTGCCCAGGGAGAGCACAGCACCTAATGGAGTAAACACTCAGCATGCATGCATGAATGAATGAATGACATATCCAAGGGACCTCTGAGGTCATCTAACTCAACTCTTGTCCCCTTTGCCACATCCTTGGCTGTGGTGAGCGTCTCTGTGTTTGACTGCCCTTGGGGATGGGAGCTCAGACACATGCACAAGCCTTACTCCATCCCCGGCCTTCTCAAGTGACCAGAAAGCTCTTCTTGATGTTTGCACAACCTTTATGGCCGTGTTTCCACATTCGTACAGCTTCTCCTTCCTTTCTGCCTCTTTATCGCACACCGCTGTCTTCACATTGACACCCGATCCAATACCCACTCTAAATAGCACCCTGACCCCAAATTTGTATCTTGCCCTTGTCTCAATTAAGTGATGGGGAGGGACACACATGGAACTGGCTTGAGAGCTTGTCAAGGGCGCTCGCAGTTGCTGCACTTTCTTTCTCGTGCGCCTCCCCATCTCGACAGTATCCTGTAGCTGTGTTCACTAAGCTGCGTGCTCCCCAGGGGCAAGGGTCATGTCCTCCCTGTCCCCCACTGTACCCTCAGGACCCAGCCCAGAGCCCAGCCCATGTCAGGTCACATGAGGTAACAGGAGATACGGGCTGGATGGAACACCTGACCGCTCTCCTAGCAACCCTTTAGATTCTGGGTGGGGGGACAACAACCCCCTTTCTGCGGCTGAACAGGGATACATACGCAGATGACTCGGTTGGGAGATCCAATGCTGGATCCAGGGGGCGAGATGGAAGTCTCAGACGTCCGCCTGTGCTGTGGGAGAGACGGAGACAGAAGGGGTGAGACACCGCGCCTCCGACTTGGTGGGAAGGGGGAGACGGGGTGTAAGAACGCAGTTCTTGGGGGAGCATTAGTAATACTATTAGAAGCACTGTCTGGCTATTTCTGTACTTTCCTTTTATTTTCTGCCTTCTAACCCGATGTCTGAGTGTGAATGAAGTCAGAAATGCACAGGACTTCAGGCTGCTGGACTGATTATGAATTTGTTTGTTTGTTTTTTTTAATTTGTAATTGGCCTTTTAGATAGGAAGTTATTCATAACACTTTTCTTTTTGGGGTAATCCCAGTCAATATGTACTCATTTTAAATGAATAAAATTGGTTAGCACACATTGCTTGGTAGCTTGCTTTTTACACTTTTTACAAAGTGTAAAAAAGTAGGCTGGACTTCATGTAATTGCACAGGGCACTGACTGTGTATAGTATATCTATCGCAAACCGACATCAACCTATGTGATCGACTTAAAAAGTCTTTCTCTCAACAATGGCAATGAAGGACAGCTGGCCTCCTTAGCAACATGACATGGTCAATCCTAGGGCATCTCAGAGAGCGGCAGCACGCTGTGGTTAAAAAGCAAACGGATAGGGAACCATGGACCACTGATGAACTATGTGATTTTAGGGGTCTCGGATTCCTGACCTGGAAAATAAAGGGGCTGGCCATTAGGGACTGCTCAACTCCCTTTCAGATCTCTCTTCCTACAACTTAAAGCATTGCAAGTGGGGCTGTTGAGCAGTGTTTCCCAATCTGTGGCTTGTGAACGCGTGTGGCTCTGCGGAGATGGATTTAAGCGGAACGTTTGATCATAGGGAGTCCCATCCCAGCGTAAGAGAGTAAGAGGCACAATTCTATTTCAGTCCTCTTAGATCAAGGGGGAAGTCTCAATTTGGTGCTAACGCACTTCAACAACTGTCTTGACATTTGCTAATGCCCCTATACCCCCCCCTTTTTTTTAACAAAGAGAGTGCTGGCAACATGATCTAGCTAGAATTTCCAAGATGTATTCTTAAGAATTATTTCATTTTCACTGAATTTATTTTATGGTTACCTTCTATTTATAGCAAGTAATACTGGCTTTCCACTTGGTGAGATAAAGGTTTGTTTTAAAATAAGTTTAGTTGAGGAAAATATAATTCTGCCTGGCTGCATCACTGGAGAAGTCATTGCATCTTTAGACCTTGGTTTTCTCACAGGCAGAGTGTCCACAGGCAGAGTCCCACAAGGAGAGTGTCCACTTAGAGAAAAAGGAAAAATATCAACTACACTGCTCACAAAAATTAGGGGATCAGGGGAACGTACTTTCAGCCTTTTGAAATAAAAGTTGGTTTTGCATCTCATTTGCATCATCGAACAACTTTCTTTGACTTGTCGTTTGCTTTTCTGATGTTCTTGTTCAATAAAAAAAATCAAATGCTTCTTTTTTTTATTGCTTCATATTCATTTTGAAATATCCCCTAATTTTTGTGAGCAGTATTTCTAGTGATATGGGCGGTGCACAGATATGCACAGAGCATCCGGCTGCAGAAGGATGACTGAAATTTGAGAACCACCCCAAAGAAGAGGATGATTAGTTGTTTGTAACACCTTAAAAGGGAGAGGCTGTGGAAGAAACAGGGAAAATACCTCATGGCTTAAAAAAAATTATACATCAATAAACCGGCTCTTTCCCCAAACTTACATTAAGTGGATGAGTTGGCAAAGGAGACACTCATTTCACCAGCTGGTCAGAAACCGTACATGAGTTTTTAGCTGAGACTCTAGCAGGTGACTTTTCATACAGTCTCAAGGGACCAAGGTGATACAAGAGGGCCAGTGTGTAAGGGCACCTTGATCATTGAACGTCCCCAACACATACCCCAGGTGTCTCCTCCACGGCAGCAAGGACCCAAGGACAGGGCCCTCCCTGCAGTTCTTGGATCATGAACCCACAGAGCACAGCAGGGCAGAGGGACATGGGACTCCAGCTGGTCCCGCGCACTCCTGGAGACGCCCGCTGAGCTGCCTAGTGCATTACTGTGGGTAAATCACTACGCTCTTTAGACCCTGCTTTTCTCACAGGCAAAGCCCCATGTGCCCTGTGATGTTAAAGGAATCACATCAGACAGCAGCTGTGAACATCCTTTGCCAACTCTCAATCCCTGTGACAATATTAACCATTATTATTTATAAAAGACCTTGGGCTGGAGTACGTCAGAGAGGCTGCCATCTTGGTAAGCAATGGTTAAAGTATATATAGCCTCACCCCAGAAACACAGACTCCCATTACGACACTGCTGTACAGGTTTCAGAGTGCTCTCACACCCAACGTCTTAATCCCTTCAAAAGCCCTAATAGGTGGGTGTTCCCATTAAGGAAACCCAAGGACACAGGCACCCATTTGCGAGCATGCACACTAAGCAATGACTTTCTACCACAGCACAGCGCCCCCAACCTGTGGCAAAAACCTTGCTGGGCTTGCTTACCTTTAACTTCTTCTCTGCCCGGGCTGCCTGTTTGCAGATTGGGTGCCAAACCTCAGAACCTAGGGGGGCAGAAAATAACAAAGGCTCAGACGTTTTACACCTACCAGCATCCAAATCTCTACCCCCACACCACCTCCATGTGCTCCCTCAACAGCACATGTGCCCCACATAGCAGCCAGGGGGACCCCTGGTTTTCCTGGCTCTCTGCTGCTGCATGAATTCAGCCACCGGCGCACTCTTTCCACCTGTTCAAATCCTAGCCGTTACTCAAGGTCCATGTCTCACATGACAACTTCTTGCAAACTTTCTTACCTGCCAGCTTAGAGGGACTTCTCTCTCCGCTGTGGTCCATCGTTCTTTCTATCTCTCAACATGTATGGCCTTAAATCGTAGTAGCGTGTGGATTTATCACCCTCAACTAAATTAAGAGCTCCTCCTGGGCAGGAGCTGGGCTTTACTCATTGCTTGATCTCCCAGGCACCCAGCATGGGACTTCGCTCTCCGCGGAGTCTCTGTACATGTTTGTGGGGTGAATAGATGAGTGGACGACTGGCAGTGAGTGACACGTGGCAGGTGGCTAATAGATGTATGTTGAATGAATGCATGGCAGTGGGGGTGAAGTAAAGCGACAGAGCGTGGTGAGCCCCAGCCTTCCTTCCTCTTCAGAGACTTATGACGGTTGCCCAGAGCTATCACGTTTAAGGGGGAGAAGTATCATGATGTATATTCTGCTTACGAGCATTGTCTTGACCTGGAAATTCCTAAGAGTCTCCAGACTCTTCAAATTTAGTCCATCACATTTTCTTGTGGGTGGGAAGCCAGTTGGCCAGCCCCACACACTGAAAGGCCAACTTGGAAAGGCATGAGCAACAGGTGGCCCGTCACATGTTGAGAAGGAGCCCCAAATATTACACATTCCCCAAAGAAGGGACAGGTGTCCTGGATTAGAAGGAAAAAATAGCAGCATATTATCTCCCTGGTGCCATTCCTCTTGAAACCAGCCCTAAAAGGAAAGGAGCCAGCCAATGGCTAGATTCCTGAGCACCCAGATGGCATTTGTTTGTCTGATTTGGTTTTCAGGCTCTACTCGCCATTATGGTTCGTTGCCTGGAACACCAGCACTGGGGTACTGGCTAAGTAACAGGGGCTTGGTTTAAGGTTGAACAATCTGACCCGAAAGTGCAGTGAAGAGAGGAAGGGCCCGAAATAAGGAGCCCTGGGCTCTTGTTTCTGCTCGGCCCCTAACACCTCCTCCTTATGGTTCCCAGCCTCTTCATCTGAATGACCACGAGGTGGGGTTTGAATGGTCCTGGAGATTATTTTCATCTCCGAAATTCTAATTCTAGGGCCATTTTGCCCTTTGTGGGATAGGGATCTCAGATTCTTGTTTGCTGACGTTCTTGGGTGTTCCCTAATGATTCAGCATGAGTTTAATTCTTTCTATGTAGAGTGCAATGGCTTTCAGAGCCCAGTAGAGGGACTCTGGGTCTGTGGCTTGATCCAGCCACCTCAGGGTGTGTCTACTACCAAGTGGTGGGTGGGGATCCTCGCTTTGGGGAGTTACTAGAGAGAGCATTTCCGGGTCCTCTGTGAGCGGCTGCGAAATCCACCAGGAGTTGTTTACCACTGTGGCGCTGGCAGGAAGCACATGTTACAGGTCACTGTAGGAAATGAATGAGGTGGACACAGATGTCTGAGGTCACGAGATTAAGTGAAAGAGGCAGAGGAAAGGTAAAAGGTCAGGCCGAAATTCTCATAGAGGGAAATCATGAGTAAAGGGAGGGGTCAGAAAAGACGCCTCTGTATGCCACTGACATATCTGTTCTGAAATAATCCTGAGCCACAAATCGCTTCAGCACTCCGCACACAGGAAAGCATGTTTGTAAGATGTGAGGGGTCAGAAATAAAAGGGAGAAAGAAAATGCAATTGAGCATGAAAGAAAAGAAAAAAGAAGTTTGGGAGTTGGCAGAGTATCATTTAAATTAAAGCATGGAGGGATTTGTTGTAAGAAAAGACAGTTTGTTCATGAAGACCCCTATGAAATTATAGTCTGCTGAGCTTCCTCCCTTAGGCAATAGCTCTGCAATGGGCACTGACAGAGTAGGGACCTCCAGAACGGAGAGGGAGGTCGTCCTCTTCTCTGAGCTTTATCCCCAGAGCCCAAAACACTGCCTGGCTCCTGTGGGTTTAACAAAGAAATGAACGAATGTCTTTTAAAAAAGGACACAGTGATATGCACCCAGAGGAGGATGGTAACCATCACAGAAGGGTGAAAAGAATTATTTTTGTGTGAGTATTTTAATGCTACTCTGTGGGAAGAGGGATTAACTCGTTCATCATGTCTTTTAAAGGAAAACAAGGACCAAAGGCAAAAGTTTCAGGGAAGGAAAATTTAATGTCTGAAATTTGAATAGGCTCATTCTGCAAGTGAACTTCCTGTCCCTGGTAGTATGTAAGCACACACTGGGTGTGTAATGCTCAGTAAGGATATTGTTGAGGACTTGCATCATGTGGTAGCTACACCCATGAATGTTTACTCTCTCTCCCAACCATGCAGATTTCATCTTTCCGTCTTAACAGGCTTCTCTGTATGGAAAAATAATTACTTACTGCAATGCAATGATTTCGACTAGAATATAAGTTCCATAAGAAGTCTGATTCATATCTGCCTTATCTGCTGTAGGGGCAGCAGATTCTTAATTAATACTCACCGAGTGATTGAAGAAACAAAAGAAACATGATATTCTATTATATAGGCCAGTTGAATTCTCTAAGCTGGGCCTTGAGATTTAGGCAAGTTGTAGAATCTAGACTTTGATTTAATAGCTATGATTTTTAGATTGAACATCTACAAGAATATTTACTAGAATGGGGTGTGCCTTGTGGACCACCAGGTGAATGCAGCTTCCTGGGCCCTGGGAAGAACCCCTGAAATCAATTTCCTGGAGGTGGGGCCTGGGGACCTGTGATTTCAACAAGCTCCCCAGGTGATTTATGACCTTAAATTGGAGAACCTCAAGGGTAAATACCAGTTAATGCTCAAAATTTGTTCCCTTAGGAATGTCATGAAATAAAGAAATCAATTTTATGAGACAGGACTCTAACTTGTAAAAACTCAACATTTCTTTTCTGTTAGACTCCTGGTTCCATGAGCCACACTCTCATCCTCAGACTGTCACCCACAATTCCAGGCTCTCTGCAGTCAGACCCTCCAGCAAAGGTTATGGAAGTGAAGGATTAGCAGTTTCTGCATCAGCTGAATCAGAGATGGAGATCTCATTCTCTCAAACTGTCCCCGAGCCAGGTATTGAGGCCGTTTTTAATCCATAGTCGAGTCAGCATTCAGTCTTACCTGACTGGTTATAGCATTTGTCACATTGGGGACTTATGTAATGTTTGAGAACCCACTCACCTCTCTGTTGGACCTTGAAATTCAATTTGTCAACTCTTTATCATTTTTTTTTGTTTTGAATTAGTGGATATTTTATGCCAAAACTAGAGCTGGTGCCATCGTCTTCCAGAATGCCTAGCTGGGGTTACAAACAGGGCAGTGACTGAAGCTGTCCCACCCAAGGCTGTTTGGGCAGCACAGTGTTTTCTTAAGTATTTTTGAATATGAATGAATGCTCTAGGACCTTGCAGGTGGCCAGTGACCCTCCATACTGCTGCCTCCCAGCCCTTCTCACCCATTTAAGCAGTTTGAGCAGGCGGTTGAGTTTCCAACCGCTGATCCCAGCCAGCTGGTTCTCTGATTTCTCTTGAGTATACAACAGGGTAAAATTTCTGAGTTCTGCCTCTATGTCAGCAGCACCATCTTTGCCACTTAGACATGCTAAGGCCTTGGAACGGCTCCTTTGAAATCCCCGTCCAGATAAACAAGTGGGGTGCATCCACAGAACGGAATATTATTCAGCCATAAAATGGAATGAAGCATTGGTACACGCTACAACATGGATGAACTTGGATAGCCTTATGCTACGTGAATGAAGCCAGATATGAAGGGCCGCATATGACATGATTCCATCTGTATGAAGTATCCAAAAAATAGATAAATCTACAGAGACAGAAAGCAGATTGGTGGGTTTAGGTCACAGTGATGGGCAACCTTTTTATAAAAACCCCCACTTGCGGTGTGGGTCAACCTGGTCCCTACCGCCCACTAGTGGGCGTTCCAGCTTTCATGGTGGGCAGTAGCAGAGCAACCAAACAGTGCCGGGTGAGCGAGGGGCTTGCAGCAAGCAGAGGACTGGCTGTGCAGGTGGAGTCACTAAGCAGAAGCCTGTCTTGGCAGCCAGAGTGCCCTTCTGGGAGGTTGGGCTTGTGCCCAGGGACGAGGGCACCTCGGGAGAAGTAGAAAAGACCAGCTTGCTTGGAGCTGACATGGTCAAGTGGGCTTGAGGCTTCATAAAGAGGCTGAGGGGCAGACCCGCTTAGCTACCAGGAAGCTGGTTACCACGGAGGGCATGAAGTGGGTTGAGGAGAGAATGAATGGCAGTGCCGAGTAATTCACAGGAAATCATAGCTGCCGAAAATAACAGTTAGGCCGGTAATTAAAACGTGTTCGTGCTTAGCATGTGTCAGGCACTAAATATTTTTATTATCCTTATTGTTATTATTAGAATTAATATCTAGAGAGTGCTTGTGCTAGCTCTTATGCTATGCTCTTTATAACAGTAGTACTTAACTAAAAAATAGTAATGATAACTAGTATGATAATAAAAACTAACCATGATAAATAGCCATGATAACACTTATAAGCACATATGCTGAGCCCTGTGCTAAGCGTTATTGACAATGATGATAACATTGACAAAAGCTGGAATTTATGAGTGCATGGCATCACGGGAAGGGGCCACTTCTGCTTTACTGGGTGTTTATCATAAGCTTAGCCTGGTGGAGCTGTTGGGCTGGGCTCTGTGCTAAGCCTTTCCCCTGCATTACCTCCTTTAATCCTCACAACAGCTTGGTGACGTGGGGCCTGTTATCCCTGTTCTCAGATGGGCAAATTGGAGTTTGGGGTTTAGTGAGCTTAGATGTCTTGCCCACCTGTCCATCATTGTCTCCTGCCCAGGCATGGGTGTGGGCATGTGCCCAAAATCAGGCTTTTCAGAGTCTCTTTGGGACTTCTCTGCTGAGCCTTGCAGGCGACACTGCCCCGCTGCACACATGGTGGCCAGGGGTTGGCCACGCCCTCCTTCCCCCCTCACGGAGGCAGCCAGTCTGGGCCAGGAGAGCACAAGGCCACCCACAAAAAGCAGCAGGGACAGGAACCTCCTGCTGCCACCGTGGGCCACTCAACCCAGCTAATACTCCTGGGTGCTTCTCGGTTATGTGAGCTGTTCAATCCTCTTTTGCCTGATGTCATTTGAGTGGGGTTTCTGTCACCTAAAAAGTCTAGACTAATAAAACTCGAGTATCTGACAAGTTCTTGACTTGTCCCGCAGGCAATATTGTTTCCCAGAAAACAGAGGAAACAACCGGGGAAATTGCTACTCTGGACCTAATTTCGATCAACATGGACAAATTGGCTGGGGAAGTGGATGTGACATGTGCCTGGTGAGAAAATGGCCACACTGTCTTGAGTCTGTGGTGACTGGAGAGGAGCAAGTTGGAAACAGACTTGAACACACAAACTTAAAACTACTACACTATCATAGCTATAGGATTCAAGATGTTTGGTAGCCCCCAAAATAAAAATAAAATTGCAGCTCATCAAAAATTAAAATGTACTCTATTTAAAATAAAATACACTTAGTAGAGTGAGACTTTAGGAAATACCAATTTAGCACGGTAGCAGGATATGTTTGAAGAGTCTAAAATTATGTAGCAGGATTGGGAAAACATGAGATTGAAAGTTTTTAAGCATAACTCCTACAAGCTAAGCTGTCAGCAGAGAGATCCAACTTAAAATAACAATGCTAATCTACTAAATTATAGCAACCAAGATGATGTCTGTGCCTTTTAAAGTGTGGTTTGATGAGATGCGTCGATCATGACAGAGGGCTGGCATTCCATAACCCATAACTACGGGCAACACCTCTCTTGGACAGCTATTAACTCAGTGAACCTCTTGTATGGTACTTGTCAGAGGACTAAGAGGCCTCAGTTAATTACCAACCCAGCTGTGCCAGAAAGACACACTTCCTGGTACCAGGACCCTATATTATTTGAAAAAAAAAAAAAAAGTGACCTGAAACAGACTGGGTTTGGGGTAATTATCACAGGAAGCGTTCAGGGCACCGTTCTGGATTTGCATTCACACTGAACTAAGGCTTTTCATTTTGGGCCATGGACCTCAGACAATTCTGTGAAAGCTACAGACCCTCTCCTTAAAGAGACATGCCTACATGCAACCTTCAGCAAGTCATTTCAGGGGACTCATCAAATTCAGAAGCCCAGCTATGAACCACAGGTGAAGAATTCTAATAACAAACAAAAGAAAACCCTAGCAAAACAGGCTAGCTAACCTCAGCCCAGGGATATAACCTCTCCAAACGTCCTTACTCTCTAAAATGCAGGGTTAGCCTGACCTGTGGTGGCGCAGTGGATAAAGCGTCGACCTGGGAACACTGAGGTCGCCAGTTCAAAACCCTGCACTGGTCTGGTCAAGGCACATATGGGAGTTGATGCTTCCAGCTCCTCCCTCCTTTCTCTCTTTCTCTCTCTCACTCTGTGTCTCCTCTCTAAAATGAATAAAATAAAATAAAATAAAATAAAATAAAATGCAGGGTTAATGATTTATGGTTCATAGGGTTATGAAGATAAAACGGGATATTGTATTTAAAACTCACTGTGTGGCATATAGTAAGTATTCCACAGATATCAGCTGGTGGAAGTTTATTTATCCATTATTATTATTATCATTATTGTTATTATCAGGGCCTAGAATTGCATAAATGACTTCTGTCCTGGTGTGTTTAATTAAATAGACAAATGACAACAGGGTCCTGTTTAAAAGTGTGCAGCTGAATTCTTGTTTCCAGTGTTATTCTCCGTGAACCACATTCTGGGTTCGGAGAGCCTCGCACTGGTCCAGCAACTGTCACCTTTGTGACTTCAGTGTAAGTTTTGCCCTGAACCTGCAGCATTTTGGTGATTATTTTTGTTGCACAAAATCAGTGACCCAGTTCCCTGGTGAAGTCCAAAGGGAGGCTTTGGACAACAAACAGATTAGAAATTTGGCATCCTTACAAGAACAGTGAGAAGACTGAATGCACAACAGAATTTAAATAAAAGAAAACTTGTTCTTCTCTCCTGGGGCCTTAGAATTTCTCATCCAGACAGATGTCGGGCTTTTCCCAATTAGAGCCCCTCAGAAAGCCATCACATAGCAATTAGAACACAAATAAGCTGACCAAAAGAAGTTCCCGCCTTCACAGAAATGCCTTCTGTGTCTGGCTATGGAACCAACTGAGCGGGGCTCAGGCACTGGGCAGGCTTCCTAATGCTGTGTCTCCTGTGTGTTGCTCTGTGGGGCACTGAGCACGCTCACAGTCCCAATTTCTCAGGGGGGCCCTGTGGCGTGTGCTTGTTCTCAGAGCACTGGGAGTGTGGGCCAGCCACACTGTCTCCGCTGTGCAGTGCTTCCTTCACCGTGGGCCTTTGCACCTGCTGTTCTCTCTTTCTCTCTGCCTCCAGAAACTTCCTTCCCTCTTCACCCTCCCACCTCCCACTCGCCTTCAAGATCTTGACTAGATGAGGAGTCTTAAAACATGCTCCATTGTCCCCAAATTCCCCCTCCACAGCACTTAGCACAGCTGGCCGTTGACTACCTGCCCTTCTGTTGGAGTCAGGTTTCTTTCCCCTTTATGAGAGTATAGGCCACCCCGGAAGCAAGGACACCTGCCTCGTTCATCTCTGAGCACCCAGCCCATCCCGGAGAGCCCGCCACCTGCACAGCCTCGGGATGAATGAAACACAGCGTCATTATTCTCATTGTGTAGGTGGAGGAAGACTCAGAGAAAAGTCAGTCCATTAACGGAGGTGCTGACTCTTGAACCCGGGACTCCTGGCTGTAAGCCAGTTTCTCACCACTCCTCTGCTCCCTGGAAGGACAGTTTCCTTGCCATTTCTGGGGAATATTATTTCAAGTTCTGGTGCCCCCACCCAGGGAGGGTGTCCAAGGCAATCACAGTCACACCCCTTCTCCCTTGATAGCTGATATCCTCCCTGGGCCCCTGGTTCCAGGATCACTTGGCATCTCCCAAGGCAGGTCCTTGAAGGCCCTGCAATTATCCCACTCTCCCAGGAGCCAGCAGGGTAGGGAGCGGGATAATTAAGGGGGACGGTGACAGGCCTCACTATCACAAAGCTGTCCCACTTCCTCACTTAACTCTTCCAGCATTCTGTGATGCTCTAGTCAGGGGCAGGGCTTGGAAGACTGTGGTGCATGAGGACAGGTGCCCCACGAGTGCAGGGGATGTGTCTCCCTGGCTCACTCCTACATCTCCAGTTGTTAGGACAGAGCGGGCACATGGGTGATGCTCAACAGGTTTTTGTTAAATGATCCAAGAAGTTACCATGTGTCAGGAACTCAGCATGCCTCCACATAGGTTACCATGTGTCAGGAACTCAGCATGCCTCCACATAGGTTACCATGTGTCAGGAACTCAGCATGCCTCCACATAGGTTACCATGTGTCAGGAACCCAGCATGCCTCCACATAGGTTACCATGTGTCAGGAACCCAGCATGCCTCTACATAGGGACTGTTACAAGCTGATTTGACAGGTTAGGCCACCGAGGATCAGAGAGATAAGAGACTTCCTAAGTCAAAACTTAGGAAGCAGTGGAGCCAGGGACGGGGGAGAGGAATACCTTACAACAGATTTTCAAACCAAGTGCGGAGTCTAGATTTCTAAGGTGGTCACGGAGACTCAGGTGGGCTTCCTAGCACGTAACACAGGGTCCTGCGGCAGGAACCACTCAGGGGCCCCGGCACGGAGGGATCGATGCTCACAGGAATGGCAGGTCTAGTCCTTGCCGGGACCTGAGTAAGCAGGCAGGACCTGGGTCCCAGAAGGTGAGGTGCAGAGAGCCGTGGAGTGGGAGTTAGAAGGCCTGGCCTGTTCTGGCCCCTGCATGCTCTGGTTCTCATGCAAGGCTCTTCCTCTCCCTGGGCCTCACATTTCCCATCTATATAATGGGAGTTGTTACTTTATAGTCTTGGGGGACCTGTGGGATCCTCCCACCTCTAACACTTGTGTGACTATATACACAAGCAAGTATATAGTCCTAGCATTTCAGAAATGGTCACCTAGCCCAGTCCAACACAGAATTTCTGCTCCAGCATTGAAGAGAGTCTGTTGGATAGCTGTAGACCTGTGGTTGGTTGGGTCCTTCCTTCCTCCCTCCCCTCCCCTTCCCTCCTCCCCCTTCCTCTATGTCTAGACCTGTGGTTTTTAACCAGAGATGATTTTGCCTCCAGATGACACTTAGCAATGTCTAGGATATTTTTGGTTGTCACAGTGGGAAGGGATACATTATTGGCATCCAGTCCCTGTACCCAAGAATTATCTGGCCCAAAGTGTCAATAGTGCCACAGTTGAGAGACCCTGCTCTAATCAAACAGACTAATTTTGTCTTGCAGGAGCTTCTGGACCTGGGCATTTGTCGCTACGACAAGCTTGATAGGAAGACATGCTCTATGCAGCTGCTTCTCTGGCCTCAGATCTGCCTTGTAGGTAAGCTGGAAGGAAGGGTCCTTGCTCCTCCCTGAGCCAGTTATTCACACATCTGGGGTGGCTAATCATAGCAGTTCAGCCAACAGTGATCACTTATAGAGTGAGTACTTGTGGGACCAATGTCAAGGCGGAGGGGCCAAGGCCAGGAGCAAGGGCTCTCAGGGTCAGGCTAAGACTCTACCGTAAGCTGGAGGGGGTCAGGTATAAACAAGGGGATATGGGGACTCAGGGAGGAGTGAGTGTGTTAAGTTGTGGGCGGGGTCGGGGCATCTGGGAGGTTCATGAAGTAGGTGGTGACTAAACGGGGCGGGAACGACAGGATTTTCAAAGGGGGCCTGGGAAGACAAGCGTTCTTATTGAAGACAAGGTATGCAAACAAAACCCGGAGGCATGAGGCCCATGAGTTCACCTGAGGGACTGAGCACCATCTTAGCCACAAGGGCAGGCCTGGTCCGCCCTTGCCCACCTACCTATGCACGGCCACCACACTGACTCCCCGAGGTCTCCAACACTTGCCATTTCTTTGCCCACCGCAGAGCCTGGCAGATCCTGTCCCCTCAGGTTGGCGTACCCCAGCCCACCCCTCTTTGCCCATTTAACAGCCACTCATCCTTCAGGTCCCAGCTCTTCCTCTGGGAACCTTCCCTGACGCCCCTCCCCACCCCGTGATGTGTTCCCATAGTCCCACACTTCTCCCCGTCATAAAACTTGTCCCGGTTGGCCGTTATTTGTGTGATTATGGGCTATGATCCTGGACTGTAGGGCAGGGGGATAGACTGCGGTGGGAACTCACTATGCACCCCAGCACAGAGCCCACACATGGTAGAAATAGTTGTTGAATGGATGAAGAAACAATTGAACTTGGGCAGCTTAAGGGTTGGCTTGGTTCAGGGTAGACAGGCAGTTTGAGACCTCATGATAGGGCCCTGAATACTCGGTTAAACTGCTGGGTAAGGAGGGGCCCCACAGACCTCTTAAGGGCTGTGCCAAGAACACCATGATGCCCTTCAATGACAGACTGGGCAGAAGATGAAGAATTAAATAGAGCCTGGACCCTGATCAGGAGACTGTTGCAAGAATCCTGGAGCCAGGGGGTTGGGCCCTGGAAAGGGGCAGAGGGAAACCAGTCCTGATTTGCTTCTAAGAGACGGCTGGTCCCCTCCCATTCTGCTTTGTACCTCCTGAGAGTGCATGGGAAGACCCGGGCAGCAGCCTGGGTGATGCTCTGAGATGTAGGGAGAAGGGAGGGGAGAGGAAGGTGGAGTGGAGGCTGTGATGCTGCAACTCAGGCATCCCTCTGAGGTTTTCTGACCCCTTGGCCTTGTTCAGCTCAACCTCCCAACCCCAGGCGGAGCCGGGGGAGTCCGCTCAGAGCACTGACGGGGAAGCAGGCCAGCCAAGCAGCAGGTGGAGGCGCACAGGGATGGAAGGCAGATTACATGTCACTTCATATTAGCCACACCGGCAACTTTCTCCAGCCACCCAGAGAGGGGCGAATTAATTGCAAATTTGAAAATAAGCCAAAAGCGAAGATAACACTGAAATAAAAGGAGATTGTATCTCCTTTTCAGCCATGAGTGGATCGGGATGCCTCACGGAGGGTCAGGTTTGTATACCTGTGAGGTACATCTCCTCCCCTTCAGTGAACATCTGGTGGCAGCGTACACATCTGGCACAGGTGGGGTGATAGTGCTTCCCTCCTGCCTACGGAAATAAAAAGAAACAGGAGGTCAGGCCCGGGGCTGCCGTCCAGCGGGGCAGGTGGGGTTTGAACATTTCCTGGGCACATTAGTGTTGCTGGCATTTTCATGGCACTGAGGTTGGAAGAGAGTCTACCCAGGGGAGTCCAGAACTATCTAGAAGTCCCCCCTGGAAACTTAGTAATTCCACACCATGGGTCCCTACAGAAGTTCAGGAGACGTCTCTGGAGACCTGCACTTCTGTTCTTGCAGGAGAAGGGCCCTTTGGAGGCCACCAGCCCCGCCTTATTTCCAGACGAGGAAGCAATCTTTCTTTGAGGACATCTCAGCATTTCCCCCAGAGTGGGGCCCTCACACCATTGGTACAGCAGATGGTGTTAAATGGTACACGGGCCCAGGATTTCATAACAATGGATCAATGGAAACAATGGTCTTCTTTTCAGTCCTCTATTAATCCTTCAGTTTTTTTTTTTTTTTTTAAGGAGAAAATATCAGTTTGGTGCAAGCTGCATTTCCCATCCATCCCAAACTTCCTGACCTACCATTTTTTAAAGAGTGAGAAGAGGTGCGAGACCTGGAGCCTCCACAAGCAATAGAATCGAGGTAGAACAGTATTTATTTTGGTTACAAGCAATATGGCAAGTGATCTGGGTTTCCTATTGCGTTATATAAGTTTTCTTATACTTAAGTGAGCCAACTTAAAGACAATTTAGAGTATCAGTTCAGAAAGAATGTATGAGATTCAGACACGACAGAAACAGTGAGAGTGGCAGGCAAAGGACAGACTCTCAGTCCATAGTGGTCACACAAAGGGACCCGCTAAGCCACTCCTGGTGGGGAGCCTCTGACCCTCAGGCCACCACTTTCACGACTGTTGGACCTGGTGTCTCCACCCCTATCCCTAGCTCTCTCCCGTCTGGCCTTGGGTGGTCCCTTCCCTGGTCCCACTTTCCTACCATTGCTTTAAGTAAAAATGAAAATGTTGCAGCTACAAATTCTTCCCTAAGGGAAGAAGTAACTTCAGTGGAGGTTGGGACTCGGGCTTCACTGAAGCCAGTAGCAACGTTGGCACAGGACTCACGAGGGCCAGTCGCCAGCCCAGGGCTCACTTTTGTGCGGATAGTTCTGACACTAACCTCCCAGCCAAGAGGCCCTGATGCTCCAGGTCCCTTCGTGGCAGCTCCAGGACTTCTACATGGGAGGGGCCTGGTGCAGTGGCTGGGTTAGAGGGCGGGGCTTGTTTTGACGGTATATTTTGCAGGTTAGCGCAAGGTTTTCTTTGGGGGGGGGGCATGTCTAGGGGAAATTGATGGATATTGGTAGGAATTGTTAAAGCACCCTCCAACCCCCAAGCTGTCACTTGGTCTCATGCTAATGAGTTCCAACTCAAAAATTATAATTATATAATGTTGAAGGCTTATTTCAAACCTTTTTTTTTGGGGGGGGGGACATAGTTTGGGCATAGGCTTGCCAACTCTGGAAATACTTGATTTAGTCTAAAAAGTTAGCAAGAATGTGAAAAGGACAGATTTTAAAAAGGAAAAAAAATCCCCTCCAATATTCTGTGTTTTAGTCTCGGGTTTTGCGTGGCTCCCACCAATGATAAAATGTCACGGAAGCAACTGTGTTCAAACTTCAGAAGAAGCCTGCTATTTCCCCAGCTGAGACACGTGGCAGGGACTCTCCCGGACGTGACAAGGATAATCGGATTAATTAGTAGCCTCTTCCTACTTTGTGTCTCTTTTTCGTTGGAATTATAGACCTGTTTTTCCAGGGTGGCAACAGCTTGGCATCTTCCTAGTGTCATGCAACCACCACGCAGCCCCAGCTGAAAGAGGCTCCATGCCCATCTCAGCACCCTGGCCAGGGGGGATGTTGCAAACAACTTGAGCGGGGGAGGGAGGAAAGGAGGCGGGGGGGGGGGGGGAGGGGGGGAGGGGAGTAAGATGCCAAGGCAGCTGGAACCAGCGTAAGGGAAACCAAGTCCGTGAGATAAGATGAGATATCCTGTCTGTCAACAAACTGAAGTCATGAAAATAGTGAAGAATTATGGCAAAGATTTAGCATCTGAAAAATGGGGCCATAATGGAGAGAACAAAGAACCACACTCAAGATTAGGAGAAACAGCGCATGGGCGCCAGGTATGTGGTTCCCCTCCTGGAGGATACACGCCTGGAAGGAAGGAGTGTGCCTGGTGCTCATCATACTCAGCTCTGTCACTGAGGAGGGACTGCGGGGTGGCCGAGGGAGGGGATGGGAAGGGGAAGTGGGATCTAATTAAGTGCCTATTGTGTACCTGGCAATGTGGTGGGCTCTGTAGTGGGCAGCTGTTATTTTTGCTTGGCCAACATCCTTCCTCCTCCTTCCAGAAATAGCATCAAGCCTTTCCTGGGTGGGACTTCCCATTCCCCATGTCAGGCCATGTGGCTGTGTAGGGCTGACCTCACCAGTCGCGTATTCTAGGTCTGGTCCCAGGCACTGGTTTAGTGATGAGCCTGAGATTGTTTAGCAAGAGTCAGACCCAGGATGTTTGTTGAGCTATTAGTAAAGAGAAGCTCTTCTTCCACTGGGGATGCTGACTGATTAGGGAGGATGTAAGCTTGGAGTGGCTGGTGTCCAGCTTCCCCATCACAAAGGAGAACCTTCCTGAGAATAAAGCCAACACAGAAGAAAGTGGAGCCAACATGGCGAGATATCACAAATGTACTTGGCTGAGCCCTGGATCCCGCTGTGCCTGAAGCCAGTTACTCCTGGGCTCTTTATTATTGTAGGAGCTGATACATTACTTTTTGGCCATTTGAATATAGTTTCTGCACTTGTAACCCCAAATGTTCTAACTATAAAGGAAAATCATGCTCTGTGTGCCTCCGTAATCCTCACACTACTACCACACTCATAGCGTTTCTGACATAGATGTGTGAGGTTTTCTTTTCCTCCATCAAGGAATTCTCTGTAACATCAACTGGGTATCCTAGAATTTAACTCAATTCTGACACTATTCACAAGGAGAGAGTGTCAGACCCCACAGGGTAAGGCCTATCCCTCCCCCTACCCAACACACACTTCAGATACCATTCTCAAGTCCCAGGGTGTCACCTGTACTTCTGACTGATTGGTTATAAATACTGGTTCTCACGGCCCCCAACTTGGGTTTTATAATTTGCTGAAATGGCTCATAGAACTGAGGGGAACATTTATGCTTACCAACCTATTATAAAAGGATGTAATGAAGGACACAGGTGGACATCCAGATGGAAGAGACGCATAAGGGCAAGGTGTGTGGGCGGAGGGGAGGAGCTTCCGTGCCCTCTTGCAGTGTACCGCCCTTCGGGCCCCCCCACGTGCTTACCAGCCTGGAAGCTCTCTGTACCCTGTAACTTTTGGTCTGTTGGAGGCTTCATTACCTAGGCATCATCAGTGAGTTAGTGATGTTAAACTCAACCTCCAGAACCTCTCCCCTTCTGGGAGGATGTGGGGTGGGGCTGAGAGTTCTAAGTGTCTTCTCACCACTTACTTAGTCTTTCTGGTGGCTGGCCCCCAACTGGGAGCCCACCAAGCGTCCAAAGGATTTTATGAGATGTCAAGAATCAGAGTCAAAGACCAAATATTAGAACAGAAGATGCTAAACACATCCATTATGCTAGTGTAAAATAATAAAAAAATTTTCTATTAGGAGTTAAATAACAGTTGCATTCTCTATTGATGGATAAAGGCTCTAAGATTCAGAAAAAGTGACTTGATTAAGGTTTCATGGCTAGATGCGGTAAAATTGGGATCCAGGTCTGTTTCACGCCAGCCGTGTATTTTTCATGACACAACGTGACTTCAAAGACCCCAGTTGCTGAGAGCTGTGGGCAGTGGTATGGGACAGAGAAACCTGGAGTCCTCGCTTTTGCTCCCTGTTTCCCGGAAATACTGCACATGACCTTGAATAAGCATCACATGCCTGGGGGCTCACTTTTCTCATCTGTAAAAGGAGGAGGGTGAACTAGTTGATTACTAAACGTCTCTTCCAGCTCTAAGAAAAAAAGAAACCAGTATGCCCAAGATGCTAATGGAGGCTTGTGCAAATGGAATCAATTGAAAAGCAGTCACAACAGCTTCCAGAGAAGAGGAGGCTCCCACAATGCTAACAGACAGTAACGGGCAGGGAAAGACGGTCACCACTGACACAGTTTCAGAGCAGCCTGGAAATGCTGGGACAAATTCCTATTTGCAGCCCTGCGTGTAATCAAAGATTTTTTACCCCTCTTCTTGAAAGAGAAGTCTGCTTTTATGATCTCCCATCTCACTGACCCTTGACCCCACTACAATCCGGATGCCTCTCCCACACAATCCTGCAGACAAATGGTTCTCCTGCAGGTGACTGTCTCCACACCCCACGTCTCAGCCCACGCAACCCTTACCTGCCCTGCGGACTCTGACCGCCACGCTGACCTCGCCATCTTTTCCGAAGGGCTGGCCTCTCACTGCCCCTGCCCTATTCAACCCTCACCTCTTCCTCTTTCTCTGATAACTCCTCAGTTCCCTCCTGCCACTTGTAAGCCGCTAACCCCCAAGGTTGCCTTCAGCCCACTCTCCTTCTCTCCTCCCCTTCTCTGAAATCCTGATGGTTCCAGTGGTGCTGGCTATTATTCAAATCCTAGCATTCCTTATATTGGTCCCTCAAGGCCTGAACTTGTCTCTGAGCTCTGATGCATATTTCTGGCTGCCCTCTTGAAGCCATGCTGGAATTTCCATCACAACCTGTCCCCAATGAACTCACTGTGTTTCTGCCCAGATCAGCTTCCTTCCCAGCCACCCCTAGTTCTGCAGCAGAGGGCCACACCAGAACTTGGGACTGACGCTTTGGTCCAACCATTGGCCTCTTCTCCTTCAATTTTCGTGTCTACCCATAGCCTCCCAGTTGCAGAGCTATTGGAAATTGACTTCCATAATCTCAGAGACGGGCTGGTTGATGTTTCCACTGCCACTGTGCCTCTTGAGTCCTTCCTACAGGGTCAGGGCTTCTTGCTGCTCCCCCACGTCCGGTTTCTTTCCTTCAGCTTTAGCCCATGTACCTCTGTTATCTGCTCTACAGAGCAGCTCTACAGGTCACTTCTGCTAGGTCTGTCCACAGCCCCCTGTTGCCAGGTGCATCACATACAAACCCCTCACCCTGGCATCACCTTGGAAACCCGGACCCAGTACCGGACCTGTGCTCCTGTTTCTGGCCTTATCTTCTGCATTGTACTCCTGTGCTCCCTGGGAATGCTGAATAGTTTATCAACCCTGTGCATCTGTTTAGCTTATTCTCTCTGATGCCCTATCATCTTTTATAAACATAATCTTACTATGTTGCTCCTTGGGTTAAAACTCTCTAATGGCTTCCCATGGTATTTACTGTAAAATCCGAACTCCTACACAGCCTTCTATAATGTGCCCTGAATGACACACGCCATCTTCCTCTGGCCCCGGTTCATATAATTTAGCCACGCTGGTCTTTTTCTCTGTTTCCTGAGTGGGTCAAGCTCATTCTTCCTCTAGCTCTCCATGGGACAGTCTCCTTATCCTCAGGCCTCAGCTTCAGAGCATCTCTTCAGAGATGTCCTTTCCTGGCCCCTCTCCTGCTGAGCCCAGATGTGGCTGCAGAATCCGTCTTAACACAGTACTGACTCCAGATAACCACAGTCAACTGGCCAGATTTCTCAGAATGAGCGAGCCTGCCCGCAAGATGGACCCAGGGTGCTGTCCCCAGCCTCTATCAGATGGGGAGACCGAGGCCTGGAAAGGCAAAGACACTTACTCCCTATCTGAAACTGAGTTAGCAGCTGAGTAAACATTGGGACCCAACATTTCCCGCTCTTAGGCTATTGTTTTTCCTTTACACCAAACTCTTCCTTGTTTCTAATAACTCAAAGTAGGTGGTCCCAAAGCAGAGATGGCTTCCTGGGCACACAGGTGTGGGCAGGAAGGCCAGGGAGGCCGGTGTCCAGGGGGCTTAGGCGGGGGCTCAGCAAGGGGCTGCAGCTTGTTTCTCACTGGCAGAGCAAGCTGTGCTTTAGAGGCAGAGGAGAGCTGTTGCCATGGCGATGAACCAGCCAGAGAGGGCTTAGGGAGCAGGCCGCTAGACAAGCTGGTTCTTAAATCAGCACATTTACCAAGTGCTTAAGAACAAACCACCACCAGTTTGCATTCTCTAGCAGGGTTGGGAAGAAAAGCCTAATTATTACTCCACAGTAACTTACCTGGGTCTAACAGATCACTGATATTCCCATCACAGCATTTCTGAACCAGGAATAATTTTGTCTGGCTTCTCATTTTGGGGGTTTCCAGAGAGGCAAGGTTATCTATCTGCTCAAGGTCAAGTAGCAAGCCACGCTGGGAAAGAGGAAGCGGGGGAGGTGGAGGCTGTGGAAGAAGGGGGTGGGGTGACTTTCTCCATTCTCAGGGATGACTCTTTGGAGTCACAGGCCTTCCTGGTCAAACATCTTCCCAGTTATTTGTACCCACTCACCTCCAAGACCCTGCCGCTGATGTATCGGTCACACGTCTCGCATTTAATGCCAAACTGGGAGTGGTAGTCGGACTCACAGTATGGAACGCCATCCCTGCAAGAGGAAACCCACACAGGAAGAGGAAGTTGGGGACCTGGGGGGGAGGGGTCACATGGATGTTCCAGGACCTGTAGCCAACAGGGAAGGGGCCAAGATTGGAAGCACTGGGGGAGCTCACTAAAAATGAAAACTCCTTAGGTCCTGGCTGGGAAGCTCAGTTGGTTAGAGCATCATCCCCATACGCCAAGGTTGAGGGTTGGATTCCTGGTCAGGGCACATACAAGAATCAACCAATGAATGCATAAATAAGTGGAACAACAAATCAATGTTTTTAACTTTCTCACTCTCTCTCATATCCTTCCTTTCTCCAAACAAACAAACATGTAAACTGCCAGACATTCCTCAGATCTATGGAATCAGACTCTGCATCCTCACAGACTAGGAGCACATCTGGGAAGCAGTGGTCTGCTGCTGGCCTGATTGATGTACCTTTACACTTTCCTTCTTCCCCCTCCCCACAGGCTCTCCAGACCCAGTCTCTTCCCATTACCTCAAAAGGCTCTTTTAAAAAAATTATTTTAAAATGTATTAAGAGTTTTTTAGTCTAGATAATATTTGCCCTTGGCGCATCACAAAGGCATAAAGGGAAGTCTTCACCTTCCTACCAGCCCCTCCCAGTTTCTCTTCCAGGAAAACCAGGAGACAATCAATGTGATCAATTCTTTGCATATCCTTCAGGGCTCCTCTTCTAATTAAAAATTTCACCAGTGGTGAAAGAATCATCTGACTGTTCCTGGATCAGTAGATAACAGGAACCTCTCCCGACCGCCTCCTCTGTGCTCCATTTTTGCCCAGTGCTTATAACTTACCAGGCAGTAATAAGACTGTTGTTATTCTTATCCCCCCCACCCCCCACTAATAGCCACCGACATTTATTGCTTGGCTTGCGGCCGGCCCTCTGACGGTGTTTTATACAGATTATTTCCTTTGGTCCTTAAGGCAGCCCTACGAGGTCGGAACTGTCAGTTCCCTCACAGTGTAGGTGACCCAGCTCATTGTACCTAGAACTGAATTCATACTCAGGCGGTCTGGATTCTCACCCAGATTTTTGTGAGGATTAAAGGACACGGCTTCAGTGTGTCCTAGGGCTCAGCAAAATGCTGGCCTACAGTGAGCACTTGGCAAAGGCAGGCAGAGGAACCCCTAAGGATCAATGAGAAGGGTCTTCAAGGAGGATGTGTGGGGCTCAGTTATCAAGGGCCAACGTGGGGGTAGCTGGGAACATCAGAGTGCTCAGTTCAGCTCTGGATCCTGCCTAGTGCTAAGGATTCGATCTGATGACATCTCTCTAAAGTGCTGACGACATCTGTCCTTTTGAGTGTAACAGAACTGGTTCACATACATAAAGACCTAGGGGACAGGCATATCATTGTTCTTTATCCAGGCTGTTGCCCTGTTGGGATGCTGGGAGCCCACCCTGGGCAGCAGGGCAGGCAGTGAGTTCCTGAGGGAGAGGCAGCATTGAGGGCTGACACCCAGTAAAGTCTGGCAGGGAGACTGTTGTTTGTGGGCGCATGAAACAAGCATCTGGGTGTGGGAGGCTGACTCTGCAGGGGGACAGAGTCATTTGTCAGGAGGGAGGAATAATGAGCCAGCCCAATTTGGGTAAAAATGCCAACACCACCTCATTTGGACCCATGGGTTGGTAAGACCTTTGGGAATTTGAAATATACATGATTCTAAAAGGAAACAGAATGTAAAATTAATATTTACTAGGTACTTCTTAGGTATAAAGCACAGATTGCTGGGCCTTTATACAACACAAATCTCTGTGGTAGGTCATATTCTTATCCCCATTTTTATAAATGAAGAAACTGAGGCTTGAAAAAATGAAGTGTCTTGCCAAGGTCATGTAGGCTAGGCTTCTAAATGGGCATCAGTGCCAGGGCCAGTGCCTCTGAGCATCCACCACTCTGCTGGCTGATGGCTGAAGAGCCCAGAGCCAGGCTGCAGAGGCCCCAGGTGTGGTGGGCAGGCCAGGCTGGGCTTTCTTGAGAGGGGTTCAGGTCAAACCCTTCCTCGCCCAAAGAGTTCTGACTTAGGTTCCCAGACTAAAGGACTGCTGGCTGGTGATTCAACTCACTAAGGGCACTCCTTGCTTGGCAAGCACAAAGGGGAATGTTAAAATCCTACTCCTATGGCTTTCAGTTTGGTCTCAGTGATGCGACCTCAATTCACCTCTGCAGCCTCAGACACCCTGCTGTACCTGTGCACGTGCCTGAGCCCACACCTCCCTACCCTTGCCCAGGCCAGGCATCCTGCCTAGAAGTTTTCCTTCTTTGTATTTTTGAATTTTATCCCCCTTTCTAAGGTTCAGTTTAAATATCAGCATCTTTCATGAAGCTCTCACAGATTCCAGATTCCAGTTCCTACTAGTTATTAGCAATCCCTCCTTTCCCTGAATCTTCCCAGCCCTTCTCTTAGACTTCTGACACTGACCCATGCTGTCCGGCCAGCATCTGTCTCCCCTTCTGCTGGTACCAGTACCTGGCCATCCCTCCTCTTTGCAGTTACTGTGGGCCACAGAGGGCTGCTCTCCAGCTCTAATGGGGGGGGGGGCGGGGGCGGTCCACATCCTCCTGGCCAGTGATTGGTTTAGAAATGGGTGTGTAACCCAAGGGCGGCCAATCAGAGGCAACCGTGGGACATTTGCTAGAGTTCTTAGAAAAGAGGTCTCTCTCTCTGCTGGGCTTGCTAAGCTGATGGGGAAACATTAGAGTTGCTGGTGGTCACCTTACTAGTTGGGAGAGCCTGGTTGAAAGTGAATTCAACACAGAGGAGAGCAGAGCTGAGAGAGAAAGAGAGAGGAGAGAGACTTCTAAAGTGCTGATGACATCTCTTTAAGCCCCCAGACTCAGCCATGCTGGCAGCCAGTATGCCTCCGGCCTTCCCATTCCTGAGTCAGTAAACTTCCATTTTTGCTTTTAAGTGAGTTTGAATTGGGTTTTCTGTCACTTATGATCAAAGAGGTCTTAAGGAATAAAACAACTCTTAAGCTCCCTATCATATACTTCCCGGGGTCATGGTTCTTTATGTATACAGCTTACTTCTCTTATCAGACTCTTAACTTTCTTGACAGTGGAAACCGTGTGCACTGCACTCGACATGCTCTCTGTGTCCCAGCATCGGGCCAGAGAGTGGTACCTGGTACCCAGGTAGGGTCTGGGGTCATCAAATGTCAGGGCTGTGGGCATCGGCGGCCATCATTTCTTTTTTGTATTTGAGTATATAAATGCAGTCACTATGCCTGGCAGGAAGGGGGTTGTCTAGTTTTGCGGACTGCAGGTCATTAAGAGGTGGGTCCTCTTTCTAACTTTGTGTGCCCATCATCTGCTCGTATCTCTATTAAATTTATTCAACAGCTATATTATTGATTATGGGTTGGGCACTGTGTTAAAGGTGGCAGTGTATAAAACAAAGTCGCCAGGCTGGTGAGGACAGATGTTAAATATTATCACTGGAGCAAGTTACTTACTCTTCCGAGCCTCAGTTTCCACAGCTTTTAAAATGGGGATAAATACCTCAAGAGCGTAGTTCTGGGTTTTACTGTGATCATCTATACATAACAGTTAGTATGTTCCTTGTACAGAACACAAACTCTGTAAATGGTAGCTATTATTATCATTACTGAAAAGTTAGCACGGATAAATGACTGTAAATGGTGTTGGCCTGGGTGAAAGAAACAAAGAGGGCACCATGAGGGCCTGTATTGGGAACCAGAGGTGGTACACAATGGTGTGAGGCCACCTCTGAGGAGAGGGTGGGACCCGAGACCAGGGGAAGGGGGCGAGCACGTGGGGAAGGGAGGAGAGCGCCCGGGCAAAGAACACGCGGTGGGGGCTGGGGGCAAGATGGGTGAAAAAAGGATGGAAATGAAGGGAGAAGCTACTGGAGGCTCAGGCGAGGGCCAGATGGGGTGGCCTGGTAGAATGCGGGGTCCCAGGGAGGCAGGGCGGGGAGGGGAGGGAGACCCACTTGCTGATGTACTCCCCGGTGAGGATGACGCTGCAGGTCTGACATTTGAAACAGCTGACATGCCACTGCTTGTCCAGTGCCAGCAGCGACTGGCCATGCTTGATCTCCTCCTTGCATCCAGCACAGTCTGCAAACACAAGAGGACGCTGCTGAGCAAAGCAGCCTGGGCGCCTGGAGCACTGCCCTCGCCTTAGCCCAAGTCAAGGATACCTCTCTGTGAATACGTGAGCCCACTGCGGCTCCCACCCTGGCACGGGCACCTGTCTGGAGCTCTACTGGGTTAGAGAAAAGGCCACGGGAACCCTGTCCATTCGACAGTAGTGTGAGGGAAAGTTCCCTGCTTGTCATCCTGACCACTGTTCATCCAAAGAGGACCCTGCACTGCCCTGGCCTGCTCTCCAGTAGCTAGCGAAGCTCCTGCTACCCTCTGTGACCTGGAGACCTGCAGCATCAGCACCACCTGGAGCCTGCACCCGTGCGGCAGCGAAGGCCCCACCCAGACCTACAGCATTTTACCCAGGTCTCAGCCGCAGTCAAGGCTGAGACGCACTACTCCAGGGGATAAGCTTATCATCTAGCTTTTCTCTCCCTTAGGCTGTTCACTCAATGGCAAGAGCCTGGTCTGTGTTTTATGGTTAAATCTATTCTCTCGCCTAGCACCATGCTCGGCATGAGTGTGAATGAGCAGGCCTTACACCGCCCAGGCGAGGGATAGAACTGATCATGCCTGCCCTCTCCCCAGTGTGCTCCTGTACCAAACATTCGCCTCCCCAAGCAGCAAGGATTAGAAAGCCTGAGGAGACTGTCTCAAACCAGAAGGGTGCCCTCACTCTCCATCCCCATCACTCTGGAACATGTTCTGGGGCTACAGAATGGGGGCAGGGAGGGGGGAGCCAGCGGCTGCCTGTTGCTCCACGCATGTCTGGGGAGGGGCAGGAAATGGAGCCAGCATCCAAGATACTTGGGAGATACTGGGAACTGGGGCCTCGCAGGCCGGATGGCCCACTCTGGAGCAGGAAAGGGTCATGGGGCAAAGAGTACCAGAGGACAAGCCTCCCTTTTGGCACCATGAGACAAATGCACACTTCGGAGTAGTGGGGAGAAAGAAAACTGCACAGCATGGGGGGAGAGCCTGGCTGGAGGCCCTCCCATCCAGCTGGGGGCCCATCCTGAGAGAGAAGATGATGAGTCCGTACATCTAGGGAGCGAGGTGCCCCTGCAGGCTGTGGGGAGGCCCGCGCCCTGATGAAGTGTTTTCCCAGGCAGCTCCCACAATCCCCGCCTCTTGGCTACCTAGCACCTTTCTAGCATCTCTTAGCGCAAGCTGGGGGCAGGAACCTCTCCGATTGCAAAATGCTTCAAGTCCCCAGGCTTTCAGATGCGGGCTGGGGAAATATTTGGAGGTTTATTTTTTCCTTCCTTTTCTCCTGGAATAAACTACCCCCCCCCGCCCCCACTGCAATGATCACAGGCTTCAGAATGTAATAGTTTAGAGAGGTTAGGCACCTTCTTCCTTCTAGACAGACGGGAGTCTGGAGTGACTTGCCCATGCTTGGCATAGAAGAACTTGAAGGTTCAGGTGTCTGGTCTAGCTTTTCAGGCCACAAATACTACACTTGTGTCTCCACGGGCCTCCCAACAGGGTAAATAATTCCATAGTGGCACAGAGTTCATAGAGCAGTTGGTCACAGTCTCATCCAATGCAGGAATCTAAAGCTTTTTTTTTTTTTTTTTTTTTTCTACAGGGACAGAAAGAGAGTCAGAGAGGGACAGGTAGGGACAGACAGACAGGAACGGAGAGAGGTGAGAAGCATCAATCATTAGTTTTTCATTGCCATCACAACACCTTAGTTGTTCATTGATTGCTTTCTCACATGTGCCTTGACCGCGGGCCTTCAGCAGACCGAGCCACCCCTTGCTGGAGCCAGCGACCTTGGGTCCAAGCTGGCGAGCTTTTGCTCAAGCCAGATGAGCCCGAGCTCAAGCTGGAGAGCTCGGGGTCTCGAACCTGGGTCTTGCGCATCCCAGTCCAATTCTCTATCCACTGCGCCACCACCTGGTCAGGCGGAATCGACAGCATTTTGACAGGGGGCAACATCCTCTGCTTAGTAACTGCCAGGGATGGCGGCTCACTGCTCCTGAGGAAGTCGACTGTGTCTTTGGACAAGCAGGAATTTTAGGACCGCCTTCTTTATACGGAGCTGAGACCCGACTCCTTGTGAGACCTCCCATTTTATGCAATCAGGAATAATCGACCTCTTTTTCCACAGGACATTTCCTTCAAGTATTTAAGGACAACTACAGTTTCTCTCCTATTCTTCATTTCTTAAAATCTTTTCCTTGCTTGAAGTGGTCATCCACTGATCAAACTCACTTGTGGTTCCATGGACATAGGCATGCTATTGGCCAACAATACAATTCTCTACCTCTCCAGTAATACTTTGTGCTTTCATGGCCAAATTCAAAGAATGAGTCTCATTTCTGTAAGTTGTAGTGATCTAAGTGGGATGAATTTAGCACCTTGAGTTAAAATTTGGGAGATAGGATAGTGTAGTGGTTAGAGGTTGGGCTGAGAGTTTAGAGTGAGGGATAAGAGGCTGGCAGTGGGGGGCAGTACATCCCAGCTCCCCCACTTGCTAGTTCTGTGACTGCCAGGCCCCAGCTTCCTCATCTGAGTATCTTCCCTATGACACTGGTGTGAGGATGACTTGAAATCAGGGCCATGACAACAGAGCACGGTGTGTGGCGCGTATGAGCCCAACATGTGGTTGCCGTTGTAATTATTTCATGTTCTCATGTTTTTGACCCATTTTCTCTGCATTCTCCAATCTCAGATCCGAAGCCAGAGGCAACCTCCCTGCGGTGGGGAAGGCCTGCTGACCCCTCCTGAGAACTCTGGGACATCCTTTCCACGCGGCTTTTCCCTTCATGTGTGACAGCTGGTCCGCCACTGTTCTCGCTTCATATTTACTAGAACCCTTTCCCCACCTTTCTCCCTCGTTTTACTCTTGGCCTCTGGCGGGGCCACAGGCACCCCGTCTTGGAGCCCGTAAGTCTCGTGTCATGACCACACCCTGTCCCTCGTTGGTTTCTGCAGAGCCAGCTGTCCTCTCTATCCCAAAATGACAGCCCTCAGTTGGCAGAAGGTCTGGTGACGCCGCGGGTTCCTTCCGAACCTCTCCATTCACTGAGGTCTCTATGGACTCCAGGCAGCCATTTTTAGTTTTGTTCTTTTAACTGCTTCATTTATTTCACTCAGATCAGCAGAAATGAGTGAGTCCTGTGAGTCACAGCAGGTTCCTCACCTTCTTTTAGGCAATGGATCCAGAGACAGACCGTTTCCCAATCAGCAAGTCATGTCTTTGGTAGAGGGTGTCGGAGAATAGGCTCCAGGGTCAGCCTGCCTGTGCTCACATCCCGGTTCCGTTACTTCCTGCCTGTGACTTTGGGCAAGTCATTTATGCTCTGTGAGTCTCATGTCTGTCATCTGTAAAACAATTACTCTTATCTCCCTAATAGAGTTGGAATGATTAAACGAGATATTATATGTAGAAAACTTAGCCTGTTGCCTGACAATAGTAACAATCAGTCAGTGTTAGCCGTGGTGATGGTTGTCATAGTGATGGTGGTGGGGATGATAGTGATGCTGTCACTGCTCCTGGCTCTTGTCAGTGAGGTCAGTGAGGAAACACGTCTTCTTCCTGTGGAAAGTCACGTGATTTTTTCCTCTTAACAGTTCCCGAGTATTCTTCTTGACTTCTTTTGAGTATTATACTGCTACTGGGCCTTTATTCCCCATCCAGAGAATAAACTTCGTATTCCCGTAGATCAAAAATACCCCATGGTGTTGCCCTGGCCAGGTAGCTTAGTTGGTTAGAGCATTGTGCTGATGTGCCAAAGTTGCGGGTTCGATCCCCAGTCAGGACACATGAAAGGATCAAACAATGAATGCATAAGTTAAGTGGAACAACAAATTGATGTTTTTCTCTCGCTCTCCCTTCCTCTCTCTCCCTTCCTCTCTAAAATCAATAAATAGAAATTAAAAATAAATAAGTAAAATAATACACCACATTTTTTCTCCTTTTTCCTTTTCCATGATACGGTCCTCATCTTAGCGCTCTCTAGAAGCTGGTTTTGGTTTGCTCTGTCCTTTGGGAACTCAGCGGACCTTTCCACATTCCCTTTGGTCATCTGCAGCACGGACAGTGATGACCTCCGTGCAGAGAACACCTCTATGAATATATGTGCTCTGCAGATCCACAGATTGATGTCTTGACTTCATCAGTGACAAGATGAGCCACAGTCCTGGGTTGCCGCCCCACCCTGCAGGAAAACTGCCCCTGTGCTCACTTGCTTCCCATCATTCATTCGTCCTCACCATTCTCTGCCTCCTGATTTGCAGAATTATGGTGGAGACATCCAGCAGCCTCTCCATGAGGACACACTCACATGCAAGACTCCCACACTCAGCTGAAGAATCTCCCATGTGAGATCCAATGCACATAGTAACTTACACACAACACAAGCCGAGAGAAATAACCAGAGATTCAGGAACCTTCTTCTCAGTTCTCCTTTGATGCGCTTTCTAGATTCAACCTCCACGTCAACAGCGTACCTCACTTTATAGTTGGAGAGCATTTAACATACCATGAAGTATGCTAGTCTGATTCCTGTGTACTAATACATTTGCTTTCTACAAAGCTGGGTAAACTGAGCCTCAGGGAGGCTATATAGCTGCTTTGCATCACACAGACGATTGGCAGGCCCCTGACTCCCAGCTCCCCTCTCTCTACTGCCTCACAAGTGGTTGCACTCGTCTCTGGGGGCCTCGGCAGCATCCGTCCCAGGGTCACGGTCCTGCATCCCAGCATCCCAGCATCCCAGCCCCGCTGTCATTCTGCACGATGCTTTCCAGGAGTCATGGGAGATAACGGTGTGTGCACTCAGGCACCTTGAGATGGAAACCTGCTCAGAGCAGCACACTGTTCTTGAGCCTCACCAAGGACATTCGCAGAAGGGCTATACATTCCGCAAACAGATCCGAGTTGACTGAGAGGAAGGGCAGGCGAGGGAGGGAGCCTTCCCATGGTCTTTCTCCCCAGCTCACCACTCTGGGAGGACCTAATGGAGCCCCTGGGAGTGAGCCCTGCTGACTCGGGGCGTTCTGTGCTGCCCACCTCGGGAGGAGGCAGCCCTGGCATGCTGCTCTGCGGGGGCGATGACTGACAGCCCCCTGCACCAGCATCGCTTCGCCACACCAGGAGGCTAATGGGTTTTCATTGATTCTGCCGATAAGGTCAGCGAGTGTCCTGTAACACGAGAGCACCGTGGAGCCTAGCGTGGTTTCCTGAGAACCACGGGGCTGGCTCCACATGTGCATGTGTGGGTGCACGCCATCAGCAGCCTGACAAGAGTGTCTGGGGACAGTGGTGTAGACATCTCACTGCTAGACACACTTGAGTGGAACGGACATTCCACAAATTAGAATGCCTCTTCCCAAGTACACTTCTGATCTTCACTTTGCCCCCAAATAACGACATGTAATGTTTACTATAGTGTGGCAGATGTCCCCCTCATCCCTAGACAGTGATCCTCAGTCTAGGAACAGCATATGAATTACTCAGGAAGCTTATTAAAAATGCAGATCTCTAGGCTCCATTCCTGTAAGTTCAGAGGGGGCCTGGAAATCTGTATTCTACCAGCTCTGCAGGGAAGCTGACATGGTGGTCCACAGAACACACTCTAAGAGACCCCAGCACGGCCCTTGTGGTTTGCTCCCATACATTGTCTTCTGTAAGACATGCCTGAGTGCCGACTTTTAGTGGAGTATGTAAAAATGGAGAGCCACTAGCGGCAACATTCTAGGTCAGCTCTGTTAGGGGGCTCATGGGGGCGTGGATCCAGAGGGGAGGTAAGATCAAAAACCTGGCTCATCCCAGAAAAGCCCCACCCAATGGCACAAGCTGTCTCTGTTTATAGTCAGGCAGCTGCCCGCCCTTCATCTGTGCTTAGGGAAGCTTGTCAGTCTGGGCTGTATGCCAACTGGGTCATGATTCAGAAGTCCTTCAGGGTGGGAACCTCCTGTACTTCCCTCCAGGCCATGAACGGAGCTGGGACCGGGGAGCCCTGGGAGACAGTGCCCGCAGACGAGGAGGTGCCCAGTGGGTGCCCAGTGGGGAGGACTCACGGCTTGGTCCGCGGATCTTGATGGGCTTACTGCTGGTCATGGACTGGGAGCACGTCTGACACACACATTCCTTCCCGCTGAAGGTCACTTTGTCTCCAATGGGGAAAGGCTTCCTGCAAGGGGGACGAGGGAGAAATTCAACACCTCTCCTTTGGAGGGATTCTGTATCTACTGGTGAACTGACACGTCCTCAGAGCTCTTTGCTAACACATAGCTTGCCTTCTAGAACACCAGATAAATTCAAGCGCCATTCATATAGCCAGGACCAGAATTGCAGGTCCGCGTGGGCTAGTTGCATGATTTTAACACTGCGAGAATAATGACACTTCATTGACCTCACATTTCTCATCACTAGAATGAAGTGGTCTGTAACTCCTCCTACAGTTGTGGCTTCTTCCCGGAAGGACTTTTTCCATCCCAACTTGATATTTTTCCTGTATGTCTAAGAGAACTCTTTCAACTCCTGAACTTAACCAAATTTCATCCGGGAGGTTTAGAAGCCCACACATAACCTCTTCCTCCCCTCTCTGCCTCTGTGCAGTTTGAGTTTCACAGCTCAGAGGTTTCAAGCTCATACATGGGCCTGCCTCCCTAACCAAATATAAACTCCCCACCTGTCAATCACATCATTCAGCTTCCCTTGCATGTGAAGTTTGGGACACCCGTGATACGCACTCTGAGCACAACCCCTGACACAGGCTGCCCCACGTGCCAGCCCAAGGGCAGTGGAGTGGTGTTCGCATCGTAGTTCAGGCACTGACCCAAGGGCATGGCATGACCTGGGAGAGGTACCATGTCTCTATGGGGCCTGACAACGTCTTATACTGTATGGACCCTACTCTACTGTGCTATAACCTTCAGTGGGTCTGGGAATCCAGGCCCCAGGTTGTAAGAGATAGATGAATGAATGGATTCTACTTCTTACACACTGTGTCATTGGTCTCAATCAGAAACTCTGATTGGTAACTACCAGGTAGTTATTTTATGGAGAAAATAATGAATCTATAGAATCTTTTCCCAATATCTATCTATATCTATATCTATATATCATCTATCTATATCTATATATCTATATCTATAATCTATCTCTATATCTATATAAATTCCAATCATGCTTTACTTATGACTTAATCAGAGCAGTCCATTAAATATTAATGTATTTGTGGGCAGACTTGAGGTCTTGTTTATGTTTTATCTCGTTAATGTGGCACTTGGCATACCATGGAACCCTTAATGTATATTTGCTAAGGTAACAAGTGATTGGGATGCTGAGGGTGGGAAGGAGGGAGGAGGTGAGCTTTTCTTCACCTATCAGATATTCTGAGAGGCTAGATGATTATAATTATGATAATGAAAAGAACAATAAAAGCAGACGCAATTATGTAATAGTCACTGAGCTAAGGTCTTTGTAGGCATCCTCTCATTGATCTTCATGAATCAGTGAAGGTTGGAATGGTTTTTATACCCACTTTATTGACGAAGAAACTGAGGCTTAGGGAGGTGGGTCACGTGCCAGAATCATGAAGGAAGATTATAAACAGCTATCCCTGTTGCCCATGTGGCTGAGGTGTGGGAGCCAGGCCAGATGCATGGCTTCCAAACTGAGTGCTGAGAGGTCAGGGTACTCTGTGGTTCCTTTGGGTTTTCTGACGGGAAGTGGGAGGTTGAGAGCGGGGGCTCAGGTCCTCACTCTGCCTTCATTGCAGGATAAACTAGTGTTTTACATTAGATCGCATTCGAAAAAAAAGGTTCAGCTGTTAAAATGCTTGAAAACCACTAACTAGCCTGGTGGATCCTTCTCCCCCGAGATTTTAGAAATCCAGGTGTCCAGCATAAACCCCTAGAGCCCCCAGAACTGCCTGGGAAAGGCCATTTCCTCCCTTCCCTGGGGCTTAGGCAGAGGACTCCGGCCTCTGCTGGCCTCCGCTGGGCACCCGCTCACCTGCACAAGCTGCACACGAAGCACTTGGGGTGGTAGGTACGGCCCAGCGCGGAGATGACCTCGCCAGTGATGAAGTCCCGGCAGCTGTCACAGCGGGTGCCATAGAGTTGCTGGTAGTCCTGGGTGCAGATGTACTCCTGGTTCTTAAAGAAGAAGCCCGACTGGGCCAGGCCACAGCCGCACACTGGAGAAGACAAGGAGGGAAACAAGAGCGGATTGAATCCAGGGAGGGTCTGCAAGCATGAGGTTCTTGTTGGAGACAAGGCCAGTGTCTGACGTGGTCACGAGTGGTCAGAGAACAGTGGCACTTCAGACTCATGGGTCTTTGGGACCAGTGTTCCTTAAAGTGTGGCCTGAAGCCCACTTGTATCGGAATCACCTGGAGAGCTTCTTAAAATGCAGATGCCTCAGCCTGAATCGGACTCCCTGGTGCCGGGGCGTGGGCACCTGCATTTTAGCATAGTCCCTGGCTGACTCAGGTGCACACCAACCAAGGCTGTTGATGTTGCACTATCCTCTCCATATGGGGATGAAAATTGAAGGCCACGTGGCCCACACAATGCTGCATAAGCTGGTGGTATCTTGAATTAGATAAAGAATCATTCAGTTAAAAATTTCCTGGGCACTTCTTAGATGCATGACTGTGCTAGTGGAGGAGCAATATGGGGACCATGCACTCTGAAGCCCAAACTGGATGCAATTTAGGATGGCAATGGTATGGCTGATCTGAAGATTATAATCTGTCCTCGCCATAGCCATAAAGGGCACATCTGCTCCCGGGCATGCGTGATAAAACGCAATCCCCAAACTGTGAAGAGCTAATAATGGAAACAGGGATAAGACCGTCTTGCACATGAATCACGGGTGACAGGCCATGGGCTGGGTGCAGGCAGAAAATTCTGTGAGTGGGGAGGAACAGGGAGCACCGTCAATGGGGGAGGGATCATAGGAGGCTTCTTGGAGGAGGCAACACTCGAGTTGAACTTTGAAGAACAGAATAAGCTAAAGCACAGAGGCAGGAAGTTGCAAATGACATCTGCGTGAAGACAGGGCTAGGCAACGTGTGGTGTTTTTAGGAATTGGAGGGCGGCAAAACATGAAAATATTGACAAGCCAGTTGGAGAAGGCCCAGGTCTAGCTTAAGAAGATTAGGCTTTGAGGAATACTGAGAAGCCAAGTATGGATTTTACCCTCATTTTTAAAAATTGTTTTAAATTATTTTAAAAAAGAAACAACTTAGGCATATAGAAAAACAGGAGAACATCATAATGATTCTCCATCGCACAGTTGCAGAAATGACCGCTTGGACGCTTGTGAATAGAGAGGCAACATGATTTTATGAGGTACTTCATCCAGTCTTCTGGGCTATCTTTGGGGACACATGAAAATGTACAGGACAGCTAAGAGAAAGGCAGGAAGATATAATTACAGGTGTCTGAACAACTGAATCACATGGGACTATCTTCCCCCAAAGGACTCAGGAATGTGGGAAATGAGATTTCCCTGAGAGTGGAGTTAGGAAATCAACACACACTAGGCAGAGCAGGAAGGGGCAAAGTTTCTTCCAAGAGATGAAATGGTTCTCAGGGCCACCAGACCTGCTGCGTGTATTGATCCAGTGAAAGCAAGGATGAGGCAGCCAGGAAGGGGCTGGTCAGCAATCAAAGGAAGGCCCCTGGAGAGCCAGTTCCAACCTCTGACCAGCTCCTGGGTTCTGAGTCTGCGCTCACCAAGTGCTGTCTGACAGCTTAACTTTCTACACAGATTGCCTTTGAGAGAGAAGCAGCCAGTTAGAGCAACATGGGCCAGCACAATGGAGAGTTATGGCTCTTGTTTACATGAATAAACGGGCACTCTGGTTTTCTACATTGATTTTCTGAGGACTTTGTTAGTTTTCTCAAGCATGACCAGGAGTGGGGAAACCTATGAGATGGAGTTTCCAAGTTTAAAATGTTTAGGCACATGGAAGCTATAAGTGTGCAGACCTGGCCTGGACACGGTGACATTGCCCCAGTAAATACCACCTCCTCTTGAAAAAGGAAAGTTGTTCTGCAAAAGCAGCCACGTTAAAATGGGAAGGCCTTCCAGGTGGATGCCAGAGATATTTTGCAAGTGTTTGCTCACCTTGCAGGCCAGAGGGAGGCTTAAAGGACCAGGGCGAGTGAGGAGGAGGGCGGTCTCAGATGTCACAGCACTGGGGGACCAGTGCAGCACAGCAGGGGACATGCTGGCTTGGGAGTCACCTGAACTTTGGTCTTGTCGCTGCCACTACCTCTGTGGGTGACAATGAATTTGGCCCTCTCTTGTCTGGGCTCTCCGTTGACTTGTATGTAAAATGTCGATCTCTTCTTTGGACCATCCTGTGAGTCTAGGGAGAAAGAGAGCTATATCTTCAGGGCTTACCATGTGCCTAAAATAAACATTGTAAGCTCAGTGTGAGGGAGAGCCAGAGGCCCCAGGAGAAGCAGAGCTAACGGTGGAAATGATGGGAGAGGTGGGAGGGAGGGATGGGTTCTCCCACCAGGCTTCATGAAATTCATCCCATCAAACAATGGCGGGCCTGGGAGGCAGGCGAGGCCTGAGTACAGGCTGTTCCGCGGTGTGCAGGTGGCGAATCAATTGACTTCACGTCTGTGGAATTAGTTAGGTCATGGCCTACGACCTCGTTGGAAACGGCTCCTGTTTTTTCCCTTCTTTTCTCTCCTTTGTTTCCCCTGCCGACTCCACCCCCAGAGCCACCTCTCTCGGTGGAGAAAACCAGGAGGCCATGAGCAAACTTGGAACAGCCAGTTCCTCCGTTCCCCCCAAGGAGCCAAAGGAGGAAGTTTTTGGTAGAAAGGATGTTAAGGTTGATAAGCATCTCAGGGGCTCCTGGAAATACCGTGGGGAGCGTGGGGATGGCAGGCAAGCTGGCACCATGGGGGCAGACGTCTCTGAGGCTGAGCAGAGTCTGACATTCAAATAGGAAAGCCACAGAGAGGGTCTGCAGTGTAGAACTGATGCAGAACCAGCACACCCAGGGAAGCCATTACCATTCTGTGAGTCAGATATATTGTATATAGTCTACCAGTGTAAGAGGAAAGCAGGTCATATGGTTTCACAATGGAACAGTAAAGTCAGAAGTGCTTTGAGCAAATCCAGACCGAACACTCACTGTAAATACAATGTGCTTACACAGGAGGACTCACACAGAGCCCCAGAGTGTTTCAGTGGAGAATGTGCTGTTTGTGGCTCGCTGGGCCTCTTTCTGTGTTCCTATTCTGCCACTGAGGTGCTGTGTGACTTTGAAAAGTTGCCTCCCTCTCTGGAGCTCAGTTGTCTCATTCGTAAAATGGGGGGGGGTGGCTAGGTGGTACACTGAGGACACATCCAGATCTGAGAGCTAGGATTCTGTTATATAATTCTGTTGATTTTCAACTTTTCCAACAAGACTTGAGTTCTATGAAATTTCAAAATCAAAGCATTAAAAGGGCCTCCGAGGGTGATCTAACTCCTTACTTTAAATATTTAAATTAGGTGAAATATATTATGCATGCAGAAAATGTATGAAATGTGTGTGTGCAGCTTCAAGAAGAGTATGATATACAGTACACTCCCCAGTATCCACTGCCCAGGTTAGGAAATAGAACATTACATTACCAGCGCCTTGGAAGCCTGTTGGCCTCTCCCTAAAGCATCTTCTTCCCACATGGTCCCAAATTGTACATTTGTCATTCCCTTGCTTTTCTTTATAGTTTTACCACCTGCAATGTAGCCACAAACCATTTAAGGTGGATTACGAATAGTCATTCTTTTTTTTTTTTTAATTTAAGTGAGAGGATGGGAGATAGAAAGACAGACTCCCACACGTGCTCCAACCTGGATCCACTCGGCGACCCCTGTCTGGGGCCGCTGCTCTGCCTATCTGGGGCCATGCTCACAACTGAGCTATTTTTAGTGCCTGAGCCAGAGGCTTGAGGGAGCCAACCTCAGCGCCCAGAGTCAATGCACTCAAATTAATTGAGCCATGGTTGCAGGAGGGGAAAAGAAAGAGAGAAGGGGGAAGGGTGGAGATGCAGATGGTCGCTTTTCCTGTGTGCCCTGACCGTGGATAGTCATTTTGATGTAAGCTTTATACCAAAGTTGGTACAGGCGTATTTCAGTCCTGTCTCCTCCAGGGCCAGTTTATTTCTCATCTATCAATCCATGTGAAGGAAGACTTTTGTCAGAGGCAGTCTCAGACCTCCTATTACAGGCCTACTTTGACCAGGCTCCAGGCTTGGCCTCCTGCTCTCTGCTCTCTGTGATCCATAGAGCAATCAAGGTAAGAGCTCAAGGTCTTCAAGGTTTAGCATAAACCATCGAGAGTAAATTTGGCATTGGCAGTCACAGCAGGATTTCTGCTTTTATTTTTGTTGTCCGCCTCTTCAGACTCCTTCCTCTTATGTCAGCACAGTAGTGCACATTCAAAAGAGTTGTAAAAGAAATTCAGAGATTTGATTTTTCAGATGAGAAGGTTTTTTTAAGGTAACCAATTCCTGGAAAGAAAACTCTCTCATTTGCTTCATCTCTAACTAAGCAAATTGACATGGAAAATAATAGTCTCCCTGCCCCCCTTAAAATCCTCATTAAAAATGATTCTACCATCTCCCTGTGATAGACTATAAAAGTGGCCAAATTCTTCCCTTCTCTGCATTCGCACCCTTGAAATATGATGCTGCAGATCCTCCCAGGAAAGGCAAGGTTTATTTCTCCATGATCTTGAACCTGGGTCAGCCATTTGACTTGTTTGGGCCAATGGGACATTGACAAGTAAGACAGAAGCTGAGTCTTTTTTTTCTTTTCTTTTTTTACAGAGACAGAGAGAGAGAGTCAGAGAGAGGGGTAGATAGGGACAGACAGATAGGAACGGAGAGAGATGAGAAACATCAATCATCAGTTTTTTGTTGCGACACCTTAATTGTTCATTGAATGCTTTCTCATATGTGCCTTGACTGCGTGCCTTCAGCAGACCAACTAACCCCTTGCTTGAGCCAGCAACCTTGGGTGCAAGCTGGTGAGCTTTATTTTACTCAAGCCAGATGAGCCCACGCTCAAGCTGGCGACCTCGGGGTCTTGAACCTGGGTCCTCTGCATCCTAGTCCGACGCTCTATCCATTTGCCACCACCTGGTCAGGCAGAAGCTGAGTCTTGACGAGTCTTGACGAGTCTTGCTTATTGCCCTTGAATTATGAGACCACCATGCAAGTGAGTCCAAACCAGCCTGCTGGAGGATGAGAAGCCATATGGAGCCACTCAGGGCAACAGCCTGCTAACCACAGCCAGTTGACCCACCATGCCATCATGACGAGGCATGGAGAGATAATCAGAGCCAGCTCAGACTGGGACAACTGCCCAGTTACCAGAGAATCTGGAGCTGGAAGATTGTTTCAAACTATTGAATTTTGGCATAAATAAAAGCTAACAAATTACACTCTCTTAGGACTATAATTTCAGAGTCATAGCTCAAACTTCTTTATAACAATTCTATTATCTTTACAATCTGTCCTACCGCAAGTTCCTGGCGATGTAAACACCGCCATTCACCAAAATACTCTTGTGGGTCAAACTGCATTAAAGGGGTTTGCAAATTCTCCATGTAAAATTTAAATCCCATCAATCAAACTATATCCCATATATGCTTCCGTAAACAAACCAGGGCATATTTAATCTATTTGCTTAGTGCCCAAGTCCAGTTAGATTCCCAGGAAAGAAATCCCAGATTTTTCTCAATGGCTGGGGAAGCGAATCTCAGATGCATGAGGCTGAGGTTGGAAGCAGTTACCAATATGAAAAGATCTGGGGTTTAATTGACTTTAAGTTCAGTACACAGCAACAGTGTGGAGGGGCCCCTCAGGAAGTATCAGTCACATCGATGTGGTTCTTACAGTATTGGCAGACCTTGACCTTGAGGGCTATGGTCAGTTCTGGGCATTGTGCTTTAAGAATGATAGTGACAAACCACAATGGATCAAAGCAGAAGGTTCAGGATGATAATACAAGTTGGCATCATTTCAAGTGAGGCCCAGTTTAGTAACCTGCAGCATCACCAGGCATGAGGAAGATGTGGCTACAAGTATACAAAGGGCAGTGACAGGGAACAGTGAGCACCGAGTGCTCATCCAACTCCATGAGGACAAATCTAGACCCAGCGGGTAGAAGTTACATGTTTGGGGTCAAACATTTTCTAAACCCACCGGGCTCAGTCCGTCTAGGGTCGCAGAAACTAACCATGGATAAGCTGCAACAATTAGAGGTAACCTAACATCCATCTGTTCCCGAATTACAAACCTTACTGAAGTCAAGGTGTACCTTCTCCCTTGTTAAGCTTAACCTTTGAGGACTGTTACACTGTCACAGAATAGGTGTTCACCTCAGGGCCATGTTGAATCTTAGCCAGGACGGCTTGCTCTTTCATTCACTCTCCAGCTGAATTTTAGGCACAGGGCAGGACTCTTTCACGAGGTGTAAGGGAAGCTTGCAGGATTGCCATTTCCTTCCGTGTCAGCGCTACCCGCTGGGAATTCCTCTTTCTTCCATATCCCAGCATTGCCACCCCCTTCTCTCCCTCTTCCCACCACACTGTTTAAGGGAGAATGATCATGAGAGGCTCAAGGAAAGTCTCTTTAGTTCTTTATTTACATCTCAGTTGCCTGTGTTTGTTCTGTCTACATCTGGGCCCGTCTCGGGTGCGGGCATGGCCAAGAAGCTGAGAGGGGAGCTGGGAAATTGGAAATTGGGCCTCCTACCTTGACAGGTGAAGCACCGGATGTGGAAGTGGTTATTGTGGACGCGAACCACTTCCCCTTTGCAGGTGTCTCCGCATCGGTAGCACTGGATGACGCCGGAGCCGCCCCGGGGGCTGTAAGGATTCTGCTGATAAGGAACTGTGGGAAGAAACAAAGAGGTCACACCATCCAGAAGGCCTTCGTCCTTTAAAAGGTCTGCCAGGAGACATTATTATAATCTTAACTGGACGGAAAAGTAGAAAGGGTACTAATGATTATTAGCAAAGTACCTTCTACATATCATCAGGCTGAAGCTGAGCCTGCCCTTCGAAGGCATCATTAGAAGGGAGCGGCACTATCCTCTGAGTTCATAAATCGCCGTAGGCAGGCAGAGACTTATGAGTGAGCCTAAGCATTCCTTGCAATGACAGAGGCCAAATTCACAAACAAAGAAAAGTCAAAGAGGAAGTCGATGATTTCAAGGCAACTAATCCAGAAATACCATTTCTTGGGTGATGTCTGGATCAAAGCCAGGCCCCAAACTTGTGAAAGGGAATTTCAGTCTTGCAATTGATCTCTGGGTTTCAAAGAAATGGGTGGCTGACACCGCCTCCCCTGGGCCTTTTGGTTAAGAAATTACATCCCGTCTCTGCACTTAAGTTTTCACATCTAGAAAACAAGTGGGATCAACGGTCACACAGGCTTTCTGTGAAAGAGGCACAGAGGGAGGCGCTCTGGGTGGGAGGAGGTTGACAAGGGGACATATCTTAAAGGGGCCTTTGAACGGCACTTTCCATGACATTGAAAAAATGTCAAAAGCGTATAATTGAGAAAGAAGAGGTAGCGGAGATAGGAAGGGGTTGACGTCATTGGAGGCTGGAACTTAGCGGGCAGCATTTAATGATGTTTGAGCTCTACCAGCCTACTGAGTCTGTTGTTCTCTTGCCTTGACCTTCTCCTGGCTACTTTTCTAAATCTCCTTTCCCTGAGGGATACTTTGCTTGACTGCTCTAAAATCTGGTCATCTGGTATTTAGTAATAGTGGGCATCTGCATAGAACTCAAAATCTCGGGATTGGGAGGGAAATTAGTTGCTGTCTGGTCCAACCTTGGTATGTGTAAGCTATTGGGATAACTCTGTCAGTGAAGAACCGAGTTTTCTCTCTCATAAGACCCCAGTGGCACTACAGAGAGAATCACCGAATTCATTCTCTCTCAAAGTAGAATAGTCCTAAAACTTCTGCTCACATTCTATTAGGAGAAGTCTCACTCTATTCCTGGCTAGAAAGATGACCACTTGATTGAAGGGGAATTGGTGTCATTCATTCATTCATTCATTCCATTCATAGAAAGGTAAAAGCTGTTTATTCAGAGCCCACTGTTGTGAGCACAGGAGTCGCCCCCATCACGGGCATTTTGGTAGAGACTCAAAGGCCGGCAGAGCAGTGGGGAAGCTTTCTGGTGGGGAAAGGGAAGGGCCCAGGTTTTCCCTGACTGGTGGCTGTGGGCTTGGGGAAGTTCTAGGTGGCCAAATAGAAGTGTGGTATTCTATGTGACTGGTTAGGGATGCACATTTGGCTCTCTCTTGTAGGTCCGAAGTTGGAAGCAGGGACAAAAATTAGGGATGAGATCCAGATGCTTCACTGATTTTTTTTCAACATTCAATATAATTTTATATTAGTTTCAGGTGTACAGCATAGTGGTTAGACATTTATATAATTTACAAAGTTATCTCCCTGATAATTCTAGAACCCACCTGGCAATACACAGCTCATAATAGTATTGACTATATTCCTTATGCTGTACTTTACACCCCCGTGACTATTTTGTAACTACCAATTTGTTCTTCTTAATCCCTTCTTGGTGTCTATCACTTAGACATGTACACTTACTGGCTAACCTCTGAATAAGCATATTGTAAGTTACTCTGTACTCCCAGGAACCTTGAGCTGCAAAGGAACTTAGAGATCACCTAGTCTAGGGGTTCTTGACCTAGTGTGGTAGTTGTTCCGTCTGTTCACTAAAATTTGGATCTATTTTTCTAGGTACATGAAGGATGGCACATGGTGACTTGCTTGGCAAGGAAATGTAAATGGCAATTGTGTGTCACTTCCACTTAAAAGCCCTGCAAGTCAGTGTGTGACCTGCCACCCAGCGATACCCCAGTAGGTGTGCAGGATGCATCAGATAAACCAGAGTAAGGAGTTGGATTGGGAAAATGGGCTTTCTGGGGCCATTTACTGATCGGGTGCCCAGCATTGACTTTGTTGCTTTCCTGAGGATGAGGGTACTGCTTTGGTGATGCTGACTGTGGCCAGAAATCCACAAATGTCTGATGTTTGTAAAAAGCCCCATGAACAGAAATGCACTCATCTTTGGTGCAAATTCTTACAGATTGCCGACACAAGCTGTGATTACAAAAGGGCGTGGTGTAGCCATATTTGAGCTTTCGGATGTGTGAAGACCTTTCCTTATCCACTGGAACTCTGGGGGTCAAGGGAAGCTATGCTGAGATATGTCACATCTGCCCTGCCCTGGAAGGCACCTCATTTCCAATAAGATTTTGTATCCTTGGCTAATGAAATCAGCAACTTAATCTTAGTGTGTGTGTGTGTGTGTGTGTGTGTGTGTGTGTGTGTGTGTAGGTATACATGGAGAATGTTTTTCTTCCCACCAATCTATAACTTTCCAACCCCAAAACACTAAAATTGCATTGTTGATTTTCTGCTGCTTATTATTTCTAGTCATTTTTATCTCAGAAGGTACGAAGTGATTCATCTTAGAAAGTCACATGGTTTATAATATTTGTCGTATGTGCAAACATCTTCTGAATTACACGAGTTTTTGAACCGCCTCATGTGTTAGGAACTGCTTATCCTGAGAGCAGCAATTGAGAGCAGCCACAGCCTCGAAGTGCATTAGCTCTGCTTACTTGTGAAATAACCCGTGAAGTTAAAAAGTTTAGACACCTGAATCGTGTGACATGTCTCCAGAGTGTGTGCAGGGAATCTCTGCCTTCTGGCTAATGCTATTTGGCTAATAAAGGGCACCTAGGAGAGACATTCCCAGCTACCAGACCTAATATAGTGCTGTCCAATAGAACTTTCCGAGTTATGGAAACAGTCTATATCTACAGTGTCCAATATAATAACCACAAGCCCTATGCAGCCATTGGGCACTTGAAATATGGCTAGTGTGATTGACTGAGGTACTTCATTTTAAATTTTATTTCATTTTAATTAATATAAATTTAGATTTCAATAGCCACATGGCTAGTGGCTGCCATAGAGGTCACTGAAACCTTATAGTTTCACATATAGGATACCAGGCGTTGAAATGGGGAAGAAGAAATTACACCTGGTTGACTTTGTTTATATAAAAATAACATGTACAAATTAATTCAGGAATACCACCTCAGATTTAAATCATTTTTTAATTATTCCTGGAGAGTTTAAAGATGTATTTAAAAAATAATTTGCAGTAGGAACCAATTACATACACATTCACCCAGCCTAAATTTGATCTGGAAACAAAAGATTCTGAGCAGTGAGATACATATCGATTAAAAAAAAAAAAATCACAAATTTCCAGGCACCGCAGGACTGAACAATCTTAACCCTTCCAAGAATAAAAACAATAAAATCTGTTGACAATAGCTGTCAGTATAATTTTTAAGACAGAACATCAGCCTGACCAGGCGGTGGCACAGTGGATAGAGCGTCGGACTGGGATGCGGAAGACCCAGGTTTGAGACCCCGAGGCCGCCAGCTTGAGTGCAGGCTCATCTGGCTTGAGCAAAAGCTCGCCAGCTTGGACCCAAGGTCTCTGGCTCCAGCAAGGGGTAGCTCAGTCTGCTGAAGGCCTGCGGTCAAGCACATGTGAGAAAGCAAGCAATCACTGAACAACTAAGGTGTCGTAACGGCAATGAAAAACTAATGATTGATGCTTCTCACCTCTCTCCGTTCCTGTCTGTCTGTTCCTATCTATCCCTCTCTCTGACTCTCTCTCTGTCCCTGTAAAAAAAAAAAAAAAAAAAAAAAAAGACAGAAGATCAGCTGGTCCATGCCCCTGAGATTAAAAATCAAGATTCTGAAACATTAAGTCCTCTTTTATACACAAACCAAAGCTCCCGTGTTCTAAAAGCAAATGGAGCTTAATACTATAACTAAATTTGCAATTCTTCCCAAATGTTACAAAGGTAATTTAAAAATTGCTGGAGCACAACAACATATTGGAAGGGGTGGGGTGACTGGCCTCCTGGGGAGTTAAAAGGAGCATGTGCGTTTAACATAGGAAACAAATTCAGCATCCAGTTCACACACCTGGCTGTTCCTCCCTCCCTCCGTTCTCCCTCTCCTGTGTTTCTGTGTCACAGGTAGAACTGGAAGAACCCTGGGTTCCAGTTCCCTCTCTGCCATTACCTAGTTTTATAATCTTGGGCAATTAAATCCCCTCTTTAGTCACTAAGGAGCTTGGATACGATGCTTTATAAAATTCCCTTCAATTAAAAATGGATTCTGGCTCTGTGCTGTGTGTCTTTCCCTCTGTCCACTCTCTCTTCTCTCCACTAACCAGCCTCACTTTTAAACTACCTGTGTTGTGTCTGACCAGGTGATGGCACAGTGGATAGAGTTTGGACTGGGCTGTAAAGGACCCAGGTTCGAGACCCTGAAGTCGCCAGCTTGAGCGCGGGCTCATCTGGTTTGAGCAAAGCTTACCAGCTTGGACCCAAGGTCGCTGGCTTGAGCAAGGGGTCACTTGCTCAACTGAAGGCCCAGGGTCAAGGCACATATGAGAAAGCAATCAATGAACAACTAAGGTGTCAAAACGAAAAACTGATGATTGACGCTTCTCATCTCTTTTTTTTTCCTGTCTGTCTGTCCCTATCTATCCCTCTCTCTGACTCTCTGTCTCTGTAAAAAAATAAAATAAAATAAATAAACTAACTGTGTTGTATGTTGTCAGATTTATTAGTCACCATTAGAGGCAGATAATGACATGCTTCCTCGCTCATAAAATCATGACCTAAGCTACATTCTCTCTACTGACGTGGTGCCTACACAATATTTTTTTCCTCCCTGAGGGTCACTTTCCCCCATAGATAACAACGTTCCCACATTCGAATAGAGTGGTCTTTCAGAGGTAGAGGCACCTACGTTAGGCTGGAGTATAATTAAAAGAGCGACAAAACGGACTTAAAGAGTATAACAACTGTGAATAATTGGTTGGAAGTGTCATGAAAACAGGGGAGCTCCTGGTCAAACTGTGAAATATCAAGCAGACAATGAAAAGAACGGGGGGGGCAGGAAAACAAGCACTCCGTTAGAGCCCAGAGTACCCTGGGTGTGTTCACAGGGGTTCCATAAACACCAAGGAGGAGATCCCAGTGTGGACCCTCGCATCTCAAAGATGTCTGTCCGAAAGGTTAGGGTGGGGTCTGTAGATAAGAGTACCTCGTAGTTATCAGCAGGGACCTTGCCTTTGATTTGGGAGTTGAATCATGGCCCATGACCCTGATCTCGTTTGCTGTGGTAAGACCACAGAGGTGTGGGGCTCGCACTGGAAGGGGAGAGAAGGGCAGGCACACAGGTTAATGGCCTAGGCGCTGGAGACAGGAGGGCTGAGTTCAGGTTCCGGTCCGGCCCCTTGCTGGTTATGGGACCTTGAGCCACTGAAGTGTATGGTACCCTTCCCAGTTTGCTCATGTCTAGAGTGGGAATAACAGGTCATTTGTGAGTATTAAGTTACTTAAATTATATAAAAGTGCTTAAAACACTGCATGGCATGCAACTTGGACTTCAATATTAGCAATAATTAAGTTAAAGGACCTCTGAAGCTGTGCCTTCCCATCTCCAATCCAGTGTCGGAATTCTTTCTAAATGACCCCTACTGCTTGCCACGGAGCTCAGCTTTGAATATCGTCATATCCATTTTTGGACCTGTCCAACTTGGGCAAAGGTTTTCTGGTTTCCTTCCTTGCTGATTGTCAAGGAAAAACCCCATTCATCACCCTAAGCAACCCCTTTTTTCTTCCCCTAACTCTGAGCACTCTCTGTTTATGGGTTTCATAGACCACAGAGGTAGGTGGCTGACACACTTCTGATATATCCTGCAGAGGAATGTGTGAATGGGGTGTTTCCTGTTGTGGGAATGAGAGGCTATGATTTATGTTATACCGGGGCAGTGTATTTTGGGCACATCTGCTGTTTCCAGGGGGACACACTCGCATGTTGGTTGTGTGTGCTTCCTATGCTACTAAGTGAGTAATCTGTTTTCTGAAAAATGAGATAAGGTGAGGGTGGGAGCTGCTTTTGGTAACCCCTAAGGGTCATGTACGTGTCATGTCATCTATGTTTATCCTGTGAGTACCCGGAACCAAACTCCTAGAGCAGTAAGGGACTGGGCTACCTACACACTAGACTGTAATCAACGTGAGGGCAGGAACCATGTCTGTCTTGTTCGCTACTGCATCCTCAGTACCAGGCACGTAATACGTGCTCAATAAATACTTGACAACTAAATAAAAGAATGAACAAATGAGAAAGCTAAGGCCCAGAAGGGATGCATCTGAGCTCACACAGTAATTTCTGCTTGCATCAGTGCACGAGGCTAACTGTTCTAGGATCACAGAATGAAGGACAGGGAAGCCTAGAAGGGGAACTGAGCTGGTACCCAGTCCCAGGGTCATGGACAGGTGGCGAGAGAATTCGCAAAAGGCTACATCACCAGAAGTCTGGACTCACGCTGAGGTTTAGCATTAGAGTAGGTGGGCTGGAGGTCAGAGTTCCACACTACAGAAGCATAGTAGAGTTGAATGAAGCCATACATGAAGAAATAGAAGGGGTAAATGCTTAAGGAGAGGTCTGGAAAGATAAGACATAGTATTCAGAGAGTGACTGTCACGAACTGTGCGATGCACTTTACATATGTCATCTCGTTGAGTTTTCATAACTCATGACGAGCTAATTCTTATTACCCTTATTTTACAGATGAGGGAACCAGCCCAGAGAGTTGAGATCGCCTGTCCAAGGTCACAGTTAGTAAATGGCAGAGGTAGGGCCTGAACTCGGGCAGTCCGACTCCAGAACCTCTACTGCCTGCCACACAAAAGTGCCAACAGTGGTTACGTCTGGGGAGGAAGTGGGCTTGGGGGAGGTTAAAAGGGGTATCTCATTTTTCTGCAACAGTAGCCATCCATTTGTTATCCAGCTGATCAAAAATATGTGTGTGTGTGTTTCACAAAAATATACAAATAATGATGGAAGGTACTAGAGTACAGACCAGGAAACAGACCAGCGGAGTTGGCATCTAGGGCAGATGATGAGGCCGTGACTGTGCCCCCAGGCCCAGCCCTGAGCAGCTTCCCTGGATCAGGCAGGTACAGCCTGACAGGTGTGAGCGCCTGGTCCCCGGGGGAGGTGGGCTCTGCAGGTGCTGGCAGCTGCAGCAAAGCAGAGGTCGGGACACCCTAGGAATCCCCTGGGCCTCGCACAGATGGCCACGGCCTGGCCACAGCTTCCCGTGTCAGCGGGTCAGCAGCACGGTCTGTCACCCGCAAGATGATATTGTAAAACCTTTGCTGCAACAAACTCCTCCGCAGCTCTCTCGGCCGGGCTCACCAGCCTGCTCCCTGGTCATGGTGTGTGGCTGGCAACATGGCTCATGCTGCCTCTTCCAGAAACGTGCAGTGGGGACATGTGTCAGAGCGGCACGCTCTTGGCCAGACGAGCTGTTCTCGCCTGACAGGCAGCCAGCTGCCACGCTCTAGCTATACCAGGAAGGATCTGGGCTGAACCCCAACGGGCCTTCACCACAGTGGGCATCCCGACCAAGGGGGCCAAGTTGCCTTCCATCACGGGGATGATGTATGCTTCACCTGTGTGAAATCACTTAACTAAATGAGAATGCGTTTTGTCATCCAGCTTGAAAATCCAGAAAGCTATCCAGATATATCATAAATTTAACTCTTCAGGCCCTGGCTGGTTGGCTCAGCGGTAGTGCATTGGCCTGGTGTGCGGAAGTCCTAGGTTCGATTCCTGGCCAGGGCACACAGGAGAAGCGCCCATCTGCTTCTCCACCCTTCCCCCTCCCCTTCCTCTCTATCTCTCTCTTCCCCTCCAGCAGCCAAGGCTCCACTGGAGCCAAGTTGGCCTGGGTGCTGAGGATGGCTCCATGGCCTCTGCCTCAGGTGCTAGAATGATTCCAGCTGTGATGGAGCAATGCCCCAGATGGGCAGAGCATTGCCCCCTGGTGGGCATGCCAGGTGGATCCCGATCAGGTGCATGTGGGTGTCTGTCTGACTGCCTCCCCGCTTCCAACTTTGGGGGGGGGGGAATAAAAAGAAAAAAAATAACTCCACTCATTTCTGTATTTTTAATCTCATGATTGTTAAAAAAAAAGGCTATATACATCTGACTGCACTCAATAAGAGACTTTTAAGATTTTTTTTAAAAAATCTATTTTTTTTTTATAACTTGACTAGGTTCCTATTTCAAGGCAAGCAGAAATAAAGTTTCAGCCAATTTGGTCCCCGCCCCACCCCTCTGCTGCTGACTGGGCCAGCTTCCGACACAGGGCCCCTTCTAAGGACACAAACAAATCTGTATCCTCATTCTCCTCCCTGAGGCTCTCCACCCCACCTCTGGGCCAGGGAATCACTTTTGTGAGCTGGGGGGTAAAGGAGCCCTTTCTGCCTTCTCTAATGTATGCTGTCTCTAGAATATGTAGCTCTGTAATAAATCCTTCCTGTTTGGAGGGCTCAGACTTTTAAAACTCCAAAGCCAGGAAGCGACCCCTCTTGTCTGTCTTGGGCTGCTCATCCTGGCCCTGAGGCCTCGGTCACTGAATAGAGGGCTGGGGAAAGGAAATACCATCTTGCCTCACTCGGTCCTGGGGTTTCAAGAATATGATCTACAGAGCTGTGTCAGAATGGCTGAGGAATACACGAAATTTGATGGAGAAGGGGAAATCCACAAGGTGTCTGTCAGCTTTGGCTTTTTCCCCCTCCCTCTTTAGGATGGCTACTGTCAATCAACACCAATTCTCTGGTCACTTCTCTGTCCCTCACTACTTTTACAAAGTCTCCAACCAGGATCACCAAGGAGCTATAAAAATAGCTAAAAACGTGACTGTGTGCAAGGCCCATGTATCTACCATGTCATCTCACTCTGAGAGCAACTCTAGGACACAGACACCATGCGGTCCCTGTTTCAAAGATGGGGAATCTGAGTCACGGAGAGGTTAATTCATTTGCCTGAAGTCACTCTCCATGTAAATGGTAGAGCTAGGGTTCAGATAGGCACCAGCGGGTCTAGGAGAGGCTTGGTTCTCTCCTGGTATTCCCCTGCTTGGGGGCCTTCCCAGCAGGGCCTGCTCGTGCCTAGTGTATCTTGAGGGGATAGAGGGGACCTGCCCAAGCATCCCCAGGAGGGAGAACAGGGATGCCTTGCACTGGAGCCTTGTGACACCTTTTCCAGCTTTTCTAGCTTATCTGAAAAATACTATTTGGGTTTTGTCTGGGATCCTGGAAACCATGTTGGAAATAGAGGAACTTCAGGAAGCCAGCAATTGTCTTCGTGCTGTGAGTGACTCAGTCCCTTGGCCTCCGAGCCAGAGGTTTTAAGCCTCATACAATGTTTGCTTCCTGAGACTCTGTGGGGAAATCCAAGATCATCAGCTGGTCCCCGGCTACCCCTGACTTACAGGTTTTCAGTATCAGAGTGGGGGGCATATAGCAAACATCTAGTCTGGAGGTTCCTTCCCCCCTTTTAAGCTATGAACTCTTTCTTAAAATGATAAATTGGCCTCTAGGTTATATTGATCCCACTGCAAACCATGCATGGAATGCAAACACATGATAACCTGGTGGTCATCCAGGGAAATCCCCTAGACCGGGGCTCCTTCCATTGGATGCGGCTCCCAGACATGCTTTATTTGGGCGTCCTGGTGTTTGTTTATAAACCTTTCCGGATCACCATGGTTCCTACCTCATCCTTTGCACCCCTCCCGCCCCCCCCCTGCCCTCCCACCCCCCGCCAGCTTCTCTCATGCACTGCCAGGTGCTTGCAGACTCTGGAGCTGTGATCCCGCCCAGAGCCCGAAAAGCTGCTACGACTGTGGTGGGCAGGGCTTGCCTGGCATGTCGCCTACTTGTGTCTTCCTCTTCGCCCAGGGCAGCGATCAGTGCGCCTTTTGCGCCTTCACAGATGCAGGCGAGGCTCAGTGAGAGGAGGAAAGTGCTCAGGTCCCCACCACACTGGCCACATCAGGACCAACAACAAAATACCTTCTTTCCAGATGAGGGTCAGTCCGCCTGAGCACGGGCCAAAGTGAGGTGTAGGTGACACAGTCAGGGAATTCTCAAAGCTATCCTAAGCAGCCTCAGTTCTCAGAGGATAGAGCTTTCCTGGGAGTCCTCTCTTTGGTGTCTCAAGAGCTTATCCCACCGCTCCAAGTTCTTCAGGGCTCTTTCTGACGCCCTCTGTTGTCACCCACTCACTAGAAGCCCCTCCAGTGTGGCTACACTACAACAGAGGCTCCCTCACCAATATCTGGCCTGAGAACCAGGCCCAGGGCTGGGGGACAGCTTACCGCCATGCCAGCACATCCAGCTTCTTCTTCCCCTCCGTCCGTCCGTCCGTCTGTCTGTCTCTCTGTCCCTCCCCCACCCCTCTGTCCTACTAAGATTTCTATTAGTATCTGGTTTTCCTGGCTCCCTGAGAGGGAACCAGTTCCTTCTCCTCTTCACTCCGCCTCAGGCAGGGTGTTCCTTGTTTTGGGGTCACTGTTTTCCTATCTATAAAGTAAGAGGGTTGCCTTCTGTGACCTGTCAGTTTCCCTTCAAATCCAATACCCTAGGCATATTAAACACAGTTGTTACACAAAACGCTTTCAGGGGCCAGGCAGGTAACATTCTTGGAAAATCAACCCAAGGGACCAAACTGGCAACACTGGCCGACATAAAGGCGGAGAAGTGACTGGGCCCCCGCGGATTGCTGTCCTGCAAAAAACTCGTTACGGTCCCAGAGAGGCCTATCTGTGGGGGCTGGATTCTGCCTGTGGGCCACCAGTTTGTGACTCTGCATCCAGACAGATAGATGACCACGAAGTCACTTCCAATTACCATCTGAGAGAAGTCACATGCTCACCAGACGCCTGTAGGAGCTGGGAGAACAGAATATTCCTGAAATGAGTTCTTGCAGAGCCCTAGGCTGGATAAGAGAGCATCATATAAGTATGTCATTCTCAAGGTCTTGGTGACATTACTCAGGGACAGAGATTTTCACACTTTTTATTATTATTATTATTATTATTATTATTATTTTACCATGACCCACTGAAATAAATTAATTTTGCCAAATGACCCAGGACATGAGTGTGTGAAACAAAAGTTTCATAAGCAAAACTTATTCTAAGTACACATGATACGGCCTGGTATTTTTTTCTATTCCATTCCATTGCAGTACTTTATGCCATTTCATTAGAAAATGTTGTTTATAACCCAATAATATGTATAAGAGCAGAGGTGGAAAGAATGATAAAGATGATTCTAGGTTTGCCTAGAATATGGTGGCCATTAGTTATATGTGGCTATTCACACTATAATTAATTCACATTAAATCAAATTTAAAATTCAGTTCCTCAGTCACATTAGCCACGTTTCAGGTAATCAATAGCCACATGTGGCTAGTGGCTGCTGGACTGGCTAGCACAGAAATAGAATGCTTTCATCACCATAGAAAGTTCTACTAGACATTCCCTAATCTACAGTTTTGCCAATGAGGGAACCACTGCCCAAGGCCCCTCAAAAAGAGGTATTTGAAACTGTGGATGTAAGGGTTGGGGACAAATGGATGTAGCCCTAAAGATGTCTGCCAGTGGTCATAAGAGGAATAAGGGTAAAGAATGGGCCCTTGCAGACTTGACCTCGTCACAGCATTCACAACTCAATGTCTCCGTCCTGCATTCCAAATGCAAGATGGTGCATTGACCATCATAGAAAAACAGAAGCAAATTTTACTTGCTCTACAGGGTATTGATGGAGTGGTTTCTGTGCACTGGAGAGGGGAACAGGCCATGGTACCTGTTAGATCTGGGTGCAAATCCAGTTTGTTCCTCTCACAGGCTATTTTGTTTTGTTTATACAGGGACATAGAGAGAGTCAGAGCTAGGGATGGATAGGGACAGACAGACAGGAATGGAGAGAGATGAGAAGCATCAATCATCAGTTTTTCGTTGCCGTTGCAACACCTTAGCTGTTCATTGACTGTTCTCCCATATGTGCCGTGACCACGGGCCTTCAGAAGACCAAGTAACCACTTGTTCGAGCCAGCGACCTTGGGTCCAAGATGGTGAGCTTTTTGCTCAAGCCAGATGAGTCCGTGCTCAAGCTGGCGACCTTGGGGTCTCAAACCTGGGTCCTCCGCATCCCAGTCCAATGCTCTACCCACTGCGCCACCATCTGGTCAGGCACCTCTTGCAGGTTTTATGAGATTGAGCATGGTGCCATGTCACTGAGCCTTAGTTTCCGTATATGTAAAAAGGGGATAATAGTTTTTACCTTTCAGAATTTTTGAAAGGATCAGAAGTCATGTATGTAAAGCACCTAGCACATTGTCTGTTTTATTTTAAGTGTTATGCCAAAGCTTGCTGTAATAATGATAAGGAAGACAACAACAACATTAAAATGAAGCTAAACATTGCGTAGATGTAAAGATAACCACGCTTCCTACTTCAAAAGGAATTCCAGGATGGATAGAGGAGATTGTTTCCCTTTATTGTATACTTAATGCTGAACCCAGTACCTGGTACTAGTAGGCGGTTAGTTCATAATTCCCAAATGAATGAATGGTGACTCTATGTCCCAAAATGCTATACAGTCTAAGGTAGAGTTTGGTAAAGGAATCAAAGCAGTTCAAACATGGATGCTAAGATTTTTATGAATTATTTCTAATTGGGAAGGAAAAAAAGAGAGAAAGAAAAAATTGGGGAAAGCACCATGAGGAGATGGCATTTCAATATCTTTCAGTAGGTTGTTGGTACAGAATACGTGGGAGGAAGAAGTCCAGACATGTAAGCAACCAAGAAAAAATAAATAAAAAGACTAAAAGATAGGAGGAAAAATGAAGAATGCTTCCTTTTGAAATAAAAGATTTTGTAAAAACAAAGGTCCTCCCAAAAATCAAAGGACAAAAGATCCTTTTTTATGTTTAGGAAACAAAGCATCATTCAGTTTCGAATTGAGTTTGTCTAGTCCGGGGGCGTAAGGGAAAATGTTTACTTTCTGTGTGTCTCAGCAAGTGGTTCTCAGTTATTGTTTGGCCCAGGAATAAGGCCCTGCAAACAGTTTTATTTTCATCCAGAAATGTAGTGGACATCTGTTGTTTTGCTTGTTCAGCATCTGTTCTCTGCTTCTTCTGGCAAAAGACCCTCTGCTTCGGGAAGGGAACCCATTCCATGGGGTTTGGGTGGGCCGACCCTGTTCCAACACGGCCAGAAAAGGGCCCAAGCCCAGCCAATCAGAGAACCCCAATCCTCCCTCCACGTGACTGGCAAGCACATGAGCTCCTCCACCCTGGGGTTTCCTCTCTACAGGAGCTCTTGGAGAAGCCATCTGGGTTGCTAAGGCCGAAGGAGGTAGTCCGGGGATGTGCTGTGCCGTTTCACCTCCCATGTTGACAGAGATTACTGGAAATGGAAAGAAAGAATGAAGAGGTCCTCAAATTCCTCACTTTAGTCTGTGAATCCAGATAGGCCTGAAGTCCCTGCACTCATAAGCTTCCCAATAATACTAACCAATCTAGTGTAGTCCCTTTCGAGAAATAAAATAAAATAAAATAAATGAAGAGTGTTGTCACTTGCAACCAATTACCGTATAAGACCCCATGTATAAGACGCACCATTAAAAAAAAGTTGGGGTCTAAAAACTGGGTGCATCTTATACAGTGGTTGTAGATCTTTAAAAAAAATTTTTTTTTTTATTTTACTATTATTTTTTACAGGGACAGAGAGAGAGATTCAGAGAGAGAGATAGATAGGGACAGACAGGAATGGAGAGAGGTGAGAAGCATCAATCATTAGTTTTTCGTTGCCATTGCGACACCCTAGTTGTTCATTGATTGCTTTATCACATGTGCCTTGACCGTGGGCCTTCAGCAGACCGAGCAACCCCTTGCTGGATCCAGCGACCCTGGGTCCAAGCTGACGAGCTTTTTCTCAAGCCAGATGGACCTGTGCTCAAGCTGTGAGCTCGGGGTCTCGAACCTGGGTCTTCTGCATCCCAGTCCGAAGCGCTATCCACTGCACCACCACCTGGTCAGGCGGTTGTAGATTTTTTACTTGCATTTCACGTTTGTTTTTGTGCTCATTGTTGAAGACGGTGATTCGTCATCAGACACAGATGAGGACAAGCTGATAGATGGGAACTTTAACAGTGATGAGGAGTTGTATGAATTTTATGATGAATAAAACAAATTCAATAACTTCATGTAATACAGTTCATTTTTCAAATTTCGGGCCCCCAAATTAAGGTGTATCTTTTAAATGGGAGCGTCTTATACATGGGGAAATACGGTACTTGTATCCTAATTTATCACAGTTTCCCATCTAAATCCCAATCTATTGGTTTAAACTAAACAAATATTCCTGGACCACTGAAGTCACGTATCTAACATGACCCACAGCATCTAGTTGAGGACAAATGATGGATGAGGTGAACAGGTCCCGGCCTTCATGTGACTCACTCTCCAGCAGTGGAAATGGTGAGAAAGGAGCTAGAAAAGAAGAGGAGGAGTATGGTATGGGACACTATTGTTTCCTTCCCAACAGGCATCCATCTCTTCATCTGCTAACCTTTCTTTCCTGGGGGGAAATCATTCTTGTTTATCCAACCCTGAGCAGCCATATCTTTCAGAAAAGGTTGTGACCTCTCCCAGACGTGGGAAGGGAATATTTATTTATTTATTTATTTATTACAGGGACAGAGAGTCAGAGAGAGGGATAGACAGGGACAGACAGACAGGAATAGAGAGAGATGAAAAGCATCAATCATCAGTTTTTGGTTGCCGTTGCAACACCTTAGTTGTTCATTGACTGTTCTCCCATATGTGCCTTGACCGCGGGCCTTCAGCAGACTGAGCAACCCCTTGCTGGAGCCAGCGACCTTGGGTCCAAGCTGGCAAGCTTTTGCTCAAGCCAGATGGGCCCCACACTCAAGCTGGCGACCTTGGGGTCTCGAACCTGGGTCTTACACATCCCAGTCCGACGCTCTATCCACTGCACCACCACCTGGTCAGGCTATTTTATTTTTTATTGATTGCTTTTAGAGAGACAGAGAAAGGAAGGGGGGGAGAGAGAGAAAGAGAAAGAAGAGAAAAAGACAGAAGCGTTCATTTGTTGTTTCACTTATGCATTCATTTATTGCTTTTCATATGTGTCGTGACTGGGGATCAAGCCAGCGACTTTGTCATTTCAGGACAACAACCTAAATGACTGAGATAACTAGCCAGGGCTGGGGAGAGAATCTTGATTGATCAAACTGATTCTAATAATCTCATTCTTTGACAATTGACTGAGTTAGGCAAAGCATACGATATACTCCTGGCCGCTAAGACACAAGGGGAGGTCTGGTGGAAAGGAAGGTTGTCTTTGCTCTTGGCTCCTGTAGGTTGCTATTCACTTGGGGTGCTGGGACTGCAGCCTTACTGCCCATGATGAGCTCTAAGGGGAGCCATTTAAACTGGAAAGAATCTAGGTGCTGAGGACAATGCTGAACCTCTGAATTAACCTGCTTTTTGTCTGCCCCTCTTAGGACTTCCTATTCTGTTAACTAGAAATGTCTAGATCAGTGGTTCTTAACCTGGGTTCTATCGAACCCTAGGGGTTTGATGAGTCGGTCTCAGGGGTTCGGAGAAGCCTCTGCCGTGGAGGCCAGAATAAAGTAATACCGTAATTTGTTGTGAGTTCATGCAGTTTGTTGGTTTTGTTCTTTGAGCAAGGTGATGTTCATGCACGGCTCATTTTGTGCACCAGTAAAAAAACATATACCTATGTCTTGAATTTGGAAAAAAAAATCCTATTTTATTTATCACTAAAGAAGGGTTCGGTGAATGCGCATATGAAACTGGTGGGTTCGGTACCTCAAAAAAGGTTAAGAACCACTGGTCTAGATTGTTTAAGCTACTCTTAGTCACTTGTTGCTGCAGGCACTCTGTGGAACCACGGGTGTTATGCTATGGGAGCATCCAAGCAGTCAGGGAAAGCTCCCTGGAGCCGCTCTGGAGATGGACAAAGTTGGCCAAGCAGTGGTGGGTGGACAGAGTAGTTGACTAGCAGAAGTCGGTGGTGGAAGTGAAATGGGAACACAGTCCTCTATGGGGATGCTTTTTGCCATAGAGGTAAGTTCCTGCAGAAGAACCAGGGGAAGCTACTTGGAAATGCCATATCTGAGTTGGTTTTTGCAAGACGAGTGGAATTGGGACACCCAGCATAGACACACACCTCTTTTGTGGGCTCAGTATATGATTCTGTAGCAAGAGTGGGCAAACTATGACACAAAAGTCAATTCTGGCCCACTGTCTGTCTTTGTACATAAAGTTTTATTGGAAAACAACCATGCCCACTCATTTATGTATAATCTATGGCTACTTTTACGCTAAAGCAGCCGAATTGAGTAGTTGACCTGCAAAGCCTAAGATATTCACTCTCTCCCTTTTTTCAGAAAAAGTTTGCCAACTCTTGTTTTACAGAATATTTGTAAATGTAAATTTTTCAGTAAAAAATAAAATTGATGTTAAATGAGTTTTTTTTAAAGTACACTTTCCCACCACTACATTGCAATGGAGGTTAGTGAGTGGGTGAAGAGGTGGGAAAGAAATACCTCCACCATGTGGAATAAAAAGACCATTAGCTTGATGAGCCATACTGACATCTCTGATTTCTAATGCTCCCACACAGCGGGAGACTTGGGGCAGGTCATTTACCCATTGTGGGATGCTAAGAAGGATGGATTATACAGGGAAAAGTTTCCCAGCAGTCAGAGTGGCCCAGAGATGCCATGGGCTGCCCTTCTAGGTAGTAAGCTTCCCACATGTGGGAAGCTGGCTGGGCTGTGTGATTGCTGGGCTCAACAGCTAGGAATCAGATGGAAAGCTGTATTAAATGAGAGAAAGCATGAGCTCAGTGCTTAAGGAGGTAGGTAGGTCACGCAAATGAGCGAGTGGGCTGGGGTCAGATGAAGAGAGTAGCCAAGCAGGCATGGACAGCCCCTGCTTGGTTTCGACTGATCCCTGCCATGCGAGGACTTGAGCTCAGTAAAATCAGAGGTTTGGATTTTAAAGTAAAATCTCCCAGTTTTTATAGGCTGGCTCAAATATAAAACACACAAAGAAAGAACATTATGTGAGTCAAATAAAATGCATTTATGGGTCATTTTGCCACCCAGACCAGCAGGATAAGATGAACTTTCATTCCTTTGCCAGCTTAACTGTGCTTTGATTCTAAAATAAAAGCAATCCCTTTTAGCTATTGAAGGATTTTTGGATTTTCAGGGCCTTGACATCTTCTCTCATGTTTTTGTATTTAATAGCACAGTGAGGACTAGAACCCCGGGCTTTTAATGCCAAGTCGAGTGTTCATGTTATAGCTGCAGGATCCACCATACCAGAAAAGTGACCGGAATTTAGCAGAGTGAACTGGGCAGGGCAAAAACACACATGGGCAGTGAAGGTAGAAGGGTTCATCAGATTGTGTGAGCAGGAGGAGAGGCCGATCATGGGAGGTGCGGTAGAAACCGTCATATATAGAGAAGACAGTCTATTGGGATCTCAAGAGCAGCTAACTCCATTCACACCTTCCCTTGACTTCAAAGGTACAAGAACCAAGAGGTTCCCATTTAACTGGGGTAGCTTGAACTGAGTTTGGGTCACTTGCAATTTAAGAGTTCTTACAAATATAAAGTCTTAAGGAAGGGATTAAAATTTTGTACTATCGTAGTACAAATGCAGCCCCAGACAATATATAGGTGAATGCGCATGACTGCATTCCAATAAAACTTTATTTATAAAGATAGGCAGTGGGCCAGAGTTGACTTTGAGACATAGGTTGACCACCTGTGCTACCGAATTCTTCACTGGGCTAGCAGAAGAGTCATGTGTCTATGCTGAGTGTCCTGGTGCTATTCAGCATTCACGGCCAGCTCTGAGGTTGGGTGGCTGGGTCATTAGACTAGATCAGTGGTCGGCAAACTCATTCGTCAACAGAGCCAAATATCAACAGTACAATGATTAAAATTTATTTTGAAAGCCACATTTTTTAAACTTAAACTATATAGGTAGGGACATTCCTCATCGAGGTAGCGCCCGCATGTGGTAGTTTGTGGAAGAGCCACACTCAAGGGGCCAAAGAGCCGCATGTGGTTCGCGAGCTGCAGTTTGCCGACCAAGGGACTAGATGATCCCTACCCACTATGAGATTCAAGAATGCTTTGGTCTGATTTGTCTCAGGATATAGAGGGAGAATCTCCACCCCCAATTCAAGCAGTGTTTTGAATGGAAAGTACCCTCCAATAAAATACCTCCAACCATAACTACCCGTTCTATAACTGAGCATATGTTGGTGGAAGCCTCAAACTCACACTGAGTCAGTTAAAATGCAAGAAAGGACAGCTAGCAGATCTTTCAAGTTATAGAGTCCAGGCTGTTAATTACTTTTGCAAGAGAAATACATAAACATACAGATGGCAATTGTAGTAAATATGATCATCTACATAAATATCAAACTCCAACCCACTCTTCACAGCTTATCTTGCATGAAACACACGTCTAGAAATATGGCCAGCTCCCCTCTACCCCTACTCCCCTCCAAATATGAGTTCTCTTTCTTTAAAGCCTTAGGGCATGCTCTTCTTAGGATTTAGCAGAGGTTTTCAAACTTGAGCATGCCTCAGAATCCTGGGATATCTTGTCAAAACACAGATTGCTGGGCCCCACCCCCAGAATTCCTGAGTCAGTAGGTCCGAGTGGGGGCTGAGTCCCCAGGTAATGTTGATTCAGCTGCTTTGGGGACCACATTTTGAGAGCCCCTGACCGAGAGCAGAGTGTACCCTTTAATATTGTCACTTTTGTGCTCGCTTTATTTCCCTAGCAGATGTAAATTACCCGAGGAGGGATGCTACTCGCGTCTATGTACCCTGGAGTATTCTTGTGGGCATTAAACAAACATTTAGACACACCGGTGGGATGAAATGAGGAGTCAAGTTTTTTGGTCAGGATGAACTTGACAGCTGTTTCCTAAACAGGTACTTCTTGAACCCACAAGGAAGTCAAATGCAACAGATTTGTTCCCAAGAAGTAACCAGTCACCAGGACAGGAAATTTCTGTGGCTGAACCACGCTGTAATAGAAATCACGGCTCAGTCAAGTTCGACATTTTGGTGGAGGAGCCAAACCCAAATGAAATCCATCAAATGGTCATGCAGCTTTTCCTATACATAATGTGGTTACTAGGAGTATATGTGGGGGTGGCAATGACAGAGAATAGGAATGCTACAGGTTATCTAAATACCCTTTATAGGGAGTCCAAGAAAATAAAAGTATGTTGGTAATCAGAATGTGACACTACTTGGAGACAGGGTATTTCAAGAGATGAAAAAGTTAAAATGAGGACATTAGGGTGAGCTCCAAGCCAGTATGACGGCTGTCCTTATAAGAAGAGGCTATCAGGACATAGTCACACACAGAGGGATGACCATGTGAAGCCACAGGGAGAAGACAGCCAGGTACAAGCCAAGGAGAGAAAAAACCAGCCCTGCTGACACCCTGATCTCAGACTCCTAACCTCCAGAACTGTCATAAAATTACTGTCTGTTGTTTAAGCCACCCACAAGTAGTGTTTTGTTACAGTAACCTTAGCAAACTAATATACACACCAGATCCTTATTTTCAATAGTGCAAAGGGTATAAAAGCTGCCAGGGAATCAAGACCATGTCATGTCCTTGGAGCAGAAGATGTCCTGTACAATCAATCCCTGCCTCAGCCCTATCATCTGAAGCCTGGAGGGTCCCAACAGGTCCTAACTGGCCTCCTTTTCCCACTCCCTCCCTACACAGTAGCCAGAGTGAGGCTTTCAAAATGCAAATCTCATCTCATGATGCAAATCCGATGATGCTTAATCCTGATCGCACCTCCTCCAGCGGCATTTAACACCATTCAGTGGTTTCCCTTTGCTCTTGGGACAGAGCCAGACTCCTTGTCATGAACTCTGAGGCCCTGCATGGCCTCTCGCTGCCAGCCTCCCCCATCTCATCTCAGACCTGCCTGCCCACCAGCCATAGAGGACAGCCACACTAGCTTTTTTTCTTTTCTCTCAAACACAGGGAGATTCCCACTCCACAACAGACATGCCAGGGGTCTTTCCATGTTCAGATGCGTTACACGTCCTGGAAAATGCATGTTGAGGCAGATGGCTTTCAGCAGGAAGAAGTCCTGTCTGCTCACGCCCCACTGCCCTTGTAATGGTAGTCACTGGTAAAAATGGTCTAGGGAGCATCTGAGAAGAGTCAGCACATTGGCCGAGGGGAGGAGGGGAGTAGTAGAAAGCGAGGCCTCCTGAGCCGTATGCAGGATGCTCTTCCCAAATTAGACCTGACGGATCCCGGTGACGGGCACCGTCCACCTGGGGAATTGTAAAAGGAGCTGAAGGGTGAAATTCTGGGCCTGTCGGCCAATTCAGTCACCTGCTCTGATGGGCATGATGAAAGGGTTCTTTCTCTCTTGGTCTGGGCTGCTCGCTGTCCTTCCAGACACAAAGAGAGGAGAAAAGTTTCTATCTTAGGCTTATTGTCCTACACCTCTTTTTTTTTAAAATCATCATTTAATTATAGAGACCATGCTTTCTGAATGAGATGCTGAAATGCATGGTTAGACGCATGGCCTAACAATGGATAAAATACTTGAAATTAGGACAGTCGTATATAAGGATATTAGATTCACAATGAACTGACTCTTTCTACCTTGCCCCATTTACCTACAACCCAAAGAAAGTTGGGTTTGCCTTGTGCTCAATTTCTGTGTAGAATTATAATGAAGAAACATAGCCAGCAACCTAACGTAATAAAAAAAAAAAAACCAATTCAAATAAATGCTGGCTTCTCTCTCAAAGAACAGCCAAGAGAAGAAGGTATCTACTTAATAACGAGCAAAACAGAGGGTAACTCACAGACTTTTTCATTCATTGCTTCATTTGATAGTCACTAAACATTAGAGCCTGGCAAGATAACATTCTACCTGTTTTATAGATGAGAAAACTGAGGCTTAGGGAACTGAAGAGATGTGCCCAGACTCCAACACACCCCTTCTGATTGATACCTAGTTCAGGGGGCTTTCTTTTCTACACCCCCCCCCCACATCGTTAGACTTGCTTCCCACCATTCTACATCCTAAAATACTATTATTATTTCCTGAACTAAAAAATGTCAGCAAAAAAATGATTATTGCCATGTAGCCAATATAAGTTCACGAAATCCCCAAAGATTCATTAACATTTGATTTTTCAAACCCCAGTTAAGAGCTCAGAGAAGGAGCAAACATCAATGAAGCATCCCAGCGTTTTCATGCCCTCAGCTTCTCTAAGATAGATTCATGCTTAAAAAAAAAATCCTACCAGAGTACCTCTCTTCTCGCCAAAGAGGCATTCTGTCCCCAGTCGACTCTAGGAGCCCTGGTACAATAATTAACTTGTGGGCCCAAGGCCCAAACTCATTGGCACAGGATGGATTCGCCGATGAGAAACAGAGTAGCCCCAAATCCTACTTACATAAAGGGCTTATTGACATTATCTGTTGAAAAGAATACGGATTTCAAGGGAGACAGCGAGGCAGAGAGAAAGTAGAATTTTGACTACAGAGGAAGGAGGTGGGGGAAGGGGTACACGTCTCCCTATTTCAAAGCCCCTTACATTCTTACCAGAGCATTCTCTGAGTTCATACGGTCAAGTGGACTTTGCTACTGCCAAAGAGCATTTCCCCATAGCACTGACGTCAGGGCAGCCCAAATAATCCAGGTCAGCCAACACATTCCAGTTTTAAAACAGAAGTTTCAGAGAGTTCTTGCAGGCAGATTCGCTGTGGGCAATGCCCAGGTGCCCTGGGCTCAGGAGCAGCTACTTGGCCTGGGGCTGACACTATGGAGAGAAACGGTCTCACTGAGGGCAATGGTGTTTAGGTCCAGAAAGCCCTGCGCCCCCCAAAACGGTGGTTTGAATATTAGAGGGGGGGGTATTAAGTTGAAAAGTTCCCCAAGGTGGATCAGAGGTCTGAAAAGTGGCAAATAAGACGATGGATGATGTGGACACAGGCATTCACTGCATTTGCTCTAGGGCCCTGTGCTGGGCTTGGATGCGGAGGGCCCTAGAGACAGAGGACAGCCCCTGTGTGGTTAGCCTGTTTATACTTCAGATTCTTCTTGACCTAGAGAAAGATGCAGAACCCCAGGTTATAGCCTAACGGAGGGACCATAGAGCATTGCTACACATAGAAGGTGTCCCAGCCCTCCTAAGGACAAGGTATCCTAAAGTTTTCCCCAGCCCCTTGATAGAAGAAGCTTTTCCTGAGTGAGCACACTATTGTGAAACCAGCATTATCCTGGTGTCACTTCTCGGGCACCCCCCAAGCCTCAGGGGAGACCTGGCTCTGAGCAGAAAGTACCAAGTCAGCACAAGCAGATGGAGTCCAAGTAGCAAAGCTCATGTTCGTTGGTGCAGTTATTTATTTAGCGATATTTACGGGCTGGTTTCTATGCGCTAAGGACTGGGGAGACACTAGTAACTAAAACAGGCATGTATCTATCTTCTCCTTTGGGAGTTTACAGCTCTGTGGGAAAGATGCGTAGTAAGTAAATAAACAGGTAAATAGTTACAAACTGTGACTAGCTGAATAAAGGAACAGAATAAGGGGTGGGGATAGGCATTATGAAAGTAAAACATTGGAGCTGAAACTACAAACTCAAAGAAGCCAGCCATGGAATCCCAGGGCAAGAACAGAGCAGGTGGAGAAATAGCACATGCAAGGGCCCTGAGGCTAGAAAGCATGTGGTGGGTTCAAGGAGGCTAGTAACTGGAGTGTCAAGGCCAGGGAGATACTTGAACAAAATAAGTTGGAATGTACAATGCTTACATGTTTACCAAGCTCTTTCCCAGGTGTTATAGTTGAAGCAGCCTTTTGAGGTAAGCAAGTGATAGGATGGGCCCACTGAACTGATGAGGATACTAACAGATGTCACAGAGTTAGGTGAGTTGAATTTTGGAGTCAGTTCTGTTTCTAAGCCTAGGAATCTTTTAAAGGGTCTCTCTTTCTCTTTGTGTGTATGTACATCATTTACAAATAATGAAATAGATAATTACAATGAGTTTTGACACTTATAAAAGCCCATTTAAACAACATCTCAGTCAAGAGAGGGTACATGTCCATCACTCCAGATGATTTGCTGACAGCTTTTGCAATCAATCACTCTTCCCGCCAACCAGAGGCAAACCCTGTTATGATTTCCTTCCACATAGATTAGTCTTGTCTGCTCTTGGACTTCTTATAATGGAATTGTACAGTATGTGCTCTTCTGTGTCTGGCTTCTTTCACTCAGCATGCTTCTGAGATTCACTCATGCTGTGGCATGTATCACCAGTTGGTTGGTTTGCTCAGTAGTAGTATTGCATTGTGTAAATGTAGCACAGTTTGTTTCTCCATTTGTCTGTAGAGGAATATCTGGGTTGTATCCAGCTTTGGGATATTATGAATTAAGTTGCCAGGAACATTCTTGCACAAATCTATTTTGCAGGAGATATGTTTTCATCTCCTAGATATGGGTGAACACCTAGGAGAAGAGTTGCTGAATTGTACACCGCTGTGTGTTGAGTTTGTTAAGAAACGCACCATTTTCCAAAGTTGTACTATTTTACATTCCCCACACAATGCCTGAGGAATTTTAGCCATTTTGGTGGGTATAAAAAAGTGGTTTTAATTTGCATTTCCCTGATGACTAATGATGTTGAGCACTTTTTTTGTGGGCTTATTGATCATTTGCATATGTTTTTTTTGTGAAGTGTCTGTTAGAATTTCTTGCCCATTTCTGCTGCTTTAAGTGTTCTAGGAAGTCCTTGCCTCCCTCAAGGTCATAGTCTCCTATACTTTCTTCTAGAAGCTGTATAGTTGTAGCTTTAGTTTATGGAAGTCTATGATCTACCTCAAATTAATTTTTGTGTATTAACTAGTGATGGGCAGGCTTGTCAAGTGGTAGGACTCCTTTATTTTTATTTTAGATTTTATTTTTTTATGGTAGCATAACTTGCACAGAGTCTAGTACACACATCTGAAGGGTAAAGCTCAACAATTTTTACATATGTATACATCCATGCAGCCACATCTGCCTTTTGATGTCGAAGATATCTGGTAACCTCTCTATATTGGTATTGCGAGTAACAGTTCTGGTAGCTTCCCGCCACATTGAACTTCTCAACCCCGTGCATCTGATTGAACATTATGCATCTGAAGCGCTGTGCGCATGAGGATTTGTCAGCTCCTGCAGTAATACTCCGGCTCCCCAGTGGTCTGGGGCTTGCAGTTTGGGAGCAAATACGCTCTACCGTCCTGACGCATGGCTCCTGCCCTCTAGGAGCACAGGATCTAGGAGTGATAGGAAATGCACATGAATAAACCATGCTGACTTATAGCAAATGACCTATAACCATAAGGATGTTTTAAGCAAGGACCAGGGACTTCAGAAGAGGGAACAAAATCACTCAGGAGTGCATATGAGAAAGTAGGAGCGGAAGCGTCTTTAATTTAGCCGGAAGATGTCTAGGATTTTGATACATGAGGGTGATTGTAGGATGGGAAGAATAGCAAAAAAAAAAAAAAAAAAAAAAAAGTGCCTTTAGTTAGAATGCACCCAGAACCAAGGGGATCTTTTTAAATTTGGTTCTTGTAACCGGGAGGTCTCAGGGTAGTGTGTGGTAGGTAATCTCTGGTCTCAGGTCTGGCTGGATGCAGAGGCTGTACTAAACAGTCAGAGATCTGACTTCTCTATCGTCAGGCAGTCTCTTCTCACATGTTAGACAAACATGGCCACAGTATCCTCGACCCTCATCTCCTTAGCTTGGTAACCTCAACTGGATGAATACCTCTCCTTCCCAATATCTCCCTATCTAACTTCAGGAAATACCCGGGCAGATCTTTCTTGGGTCTAATGTCCACTGCTGAGCAAATCCTTGTGGCTAAGGTAGATAAGAAACTCTGGTTGGCTAGTCTAGGTCATATGCCATCCTCTGGGGGAGGCACCCAACACCACCATCGACAGCCCATTAGTATTACATGGAATTGGAGGAAGTTCCTGCAAAGAATCAGAAGGAGAGATGATAAGACATGTCAGACAGAGACACTCTGGCCACTGTGTTTCATTACAAGGGAATGTGGGCTTGTAGTAGGAAGTGTGAACGGGGAGCAAAGCAGGAGCGGGCTTTGCCCTGGACACCGAAGCACTGGCCAGGAATGTCTGTGTTTTCCCACTTGGGAGAGTCTCTGGCCTGAGTGTCATTCTCTGCAGCCTGAGATCTGGCTCTTGAACAGCTCCCGGGCAGCCTGCTCTGCCTGGCATTTGGTGCCACTTGAGAAGAGTCATGTAACACCAGAGTGTGAATTCTGGGGAATGCCGAATATGAAGGCAACAAACAGAATGTCCGCTCCTTCCTGTGTCTATATTCCAGTGCATCTGCTCTACCAAACTCCCCTTGTAGTTACAAACATGAACTAAATAAGAAGGATTAGGCATTCCTATGCCATCATTTTGGATCGGAATGTCAAAGTTGGAAGAGATGGGGTATAGGAGTCAGCAAACTTGGGCCCACGGACCAAATCCCTCTCCCTCTTTATTTTTCTAAGTAAATTCCGATTAGACTGTAGCCTCATCCATTGAGACACACTGTTTAGGCTGCTCTCCTGCTACGGAGACCGCCTGGCCTAGAAAGCTCAAACTATTTACTACCTGGCCCTTTACAGGAAATGAGTGTCAACCCTGGTCTAGTACGACATGCTTCCTACTCAATGAAGAATGTCTCCTACAACATTAATTTCACCTCTGACTCATGCCTAGGATTAAAAGCGAATAATTCATGGAAAGTTCAGAATATAGTCTGATGTAGAATAAGCACTCCTTGCACGTTAGCTAAACAAAAGTCCCGGGTTATCAAAACATACTTCTGTTCCCCTGTACCAATGGGATGCTCAGGAGGTGGTTGTATCCTAATAGTACCATGCACTGATGAATTTGTATATTTAACCGGGGTCTCCCCAACATCAATGTATCCCGTTACTTGACCACTATTAATCATATTGTTTCCTAGGTGCCAAGCACTGTACTAAGCATTTTGGGTCCAGCCCCTCACTCAGTGCTCCCCTAATGTTCCCATCTGAAGAAGAAACTGAAGCTTTGGGGGTAAGCGAGACTCTGGAGGCTGCACAGCCAGTCAGTGGCTGAGCTGGAATTTGAACCCAGGCAGTCTGACTCCACAGCTCCAGTGCTTACCAAAGACACTATCGAGGCATCTCGATTTGGTCAGTAACCTAGTTTTCAAAGTATCAGTTCACACAGTCCCAGAAATCAGAACCGGATAACAGGTCCACCTGTGGGCGTCAGAGCGGTCATGCCGACATTAACGCTCAGAGGGCTACCGAGCCACCGTCTCTGCAGCCCGCACCTCCCCCTCTCCCACTCACAGTGGCATCACTGCACTTAGCCTGCCTCTCCCTGCATCTGGGCTCTCTGATCCGTCAGGTACGTGTTGCCGGGGAGATGGTCCTAAATAATGCACAGCTCTGGTCGGGTCACAGCTCAGCTCTAAACCCCTCCTGTCTCCTCATTGGCCACAGACTGTAACAAATACTCTCTAGACTGGCATTTAAAACTCTCAAAGATCTGATCCTCCCCACCTCCCCAGCCTTGTTCCCTCACTTTCCACCTACTCACACTCCATAGGGTGTACATGAGCTGGACTTCCTGACATTTCCCCAAACACTCCGTCTCTGTTTATTTCGCCCTCTGCCCGAGCCAAGAGCCCGGGATGCAGCAGTTGTGCAACAAGGGTTTGTGGAATGCTGGCCTGGGAGAATGAGTGAATAAGCCCATCTGGAATGCCCCTTCCTTCCCTTCTACTCCACCTAACAGAAGTTTATTCATGTCTCAAGGTCTTCTCCACACAGTATTCCCCAGGTTTCCCAAAGGACTCTGACCTGTCTTCCACTTCCCTCTTCCCTCTCAACACCCGTGATGTTTCCTCGTCTCCCAGGGATGCTGGGAGGAGGTAGTCCGAGGCCCCGCTCCCTGTCCTGCGCACCTTCATCTCACAGTGCCTGGCATGTTGCCACACCCAGCACAGAGATTGGTGTCACTGCCCCAGTGAATGGGACAGCAGTGCTGGGACACCAAATCCCACTCTCCCCTGTGACTTTCATCTCAGTAAAATGGGGAAAGACAGCAAACAGGAGGAAGCAGGAAGGGGGAAGGAGGTCTCAGAGACAGATCAGCATGGTTGCGAACACCTGCCCCGCCACTTCCTGGTTTGTGGGACCGTGGCCAGGTGACTTCACCTTTGAAGCTCATTTCCCTTCTATGCAAAAGAAGATATAAATATTCCTCATTAAACTCATCTATTCATATATTGATTCAAGGCTCTGTTAGTTACCTATTAAATGTGTGATTTGGGGCCAATGACCTTTTCTCCTCAGTAAGAGGAGGATAACATTACTGTGTATCTCCCAAGGCCTTCTGGAGGGTTCAGGGAGTTTTCGTCTGCGAAGAGCTTAGAGCTGTTCCTGGTACGCAGTAAATGCTCAAGAAATGTGAACTGTTATCATTAATAACCAGCACTCAGTGTCAAGCGCAGCAATGCGTTGGGAGGACTCGGCAGTGAACAAAAAGACAGGCCTGTCACAGAGCCATCATGCGGCTTATTGTCACAAGGGGATAATAGACAGAAATGAAGAAAACAAGCTATTGGATAAAACAATTACTGATGGTGGCAAGTTCTGGGAAGGATGGTGTGAATCAACATTAACACGGGGACCTTCCTTAGATCAGAATACAGGCAACGTCCAGGAAGGCTTTTTGCAAGGATTAAAAAATAAAATTTCTAAAACACTGACAGTCAGATAGGCTATAGTTGGGAAAGAATGTCTCTTGATTAGGAGGAGGAGGAAAAATTGATCTGAGGCGAAGGCATCTGGGATGTGGGTTGGGCTTCTCTTTGTTCCAAAAATGCTCCCTCCCACGTGTCCCTTCTCCCTGCATGTAAGGGGTCCAGGCTCTATCTCTGCCCTTTGAAAGAGGGATTTATGGTCACTCGAGGCTCCTGTACCATATATTATCCTAGCCTCACAGGCAATTGTCCTTCCAGAATGGCGCATGCTGACTGTGAAAATGTCTAATTTTATGGTTGCCTTAGATTGTCCTTGGCCAGGCAAAGTCCGGATCCCTGGGCTGCTTCCCCAGATTTCACAAAGCAGAGGAGACCTCCGGTTGGCTGCCCCTGCTCCCGCATGCTGAGAGCAGCTTGCGGTGGGAAGATTGGCACTCCGTCCAGGGTGCTTCAGGTGCTTAAAATAGATCAATTGTGTCACTCAACTAGTGCAACAGCAGTTGCTTCACTGGCCCAGCTGGTGCTGGTGAGGGCAAGAGATAACAGCCCATGGAGAAAGACTTGTGCTTCGCACAAAATTGAGCAGATGCGAGGAAGCAGCTCTGGAAATGATACAGGCAGTAGAGCGTGGAGGTCTGCCAGGAGAGGGGGCGGGGCTGTTGCCAGGAGAGGGGGCGGGGCTGTTGCAAGAGAACGCAGCAGCAGCCCCGGCGCCGCCCGCCGGGAGCAACAGGGCGGCAAAGTGGAGCCTGTCTGGACCCCTTTTCTGCCTGGTGACACACTCAGGAAAGAGGCTAGAGACTTCTGGGCGGCCAGCTCACTCCAACAGTGTCGGGTGAAACTGTCACACAGTCACCCACACTCTCAGGTGAACACAAAACCAGTGTGAGGGGCTGACTGGGACATCTCCCTACAGCTCCTGCAGTGCTGTTTCCCTGGCACGTTCCAGTCCTTCCACCATCTGGCCACTCCTCCCTGGACACGCTCCAATTGATCACTGTCCACCCTGAACACAATGCTTCAGACACAGCTAATCAGGGTTCTGCAGAGCGGTACCTCTGCCTTTTTCTGCCCATGCAGCCTGGAATCAGTGTCCAGCAGCCCACACAGCTCCGTTTCTTCCCATGGAACTTGAGATCAACCTGACTCACCAACCCCCACCCAACCTTTCACTCCAATGGCTGCCATGCCTGTTGTCACAGACATTAAGTCATGGCAGTTGAGGAGGGGGAGAGCTCAGGCCACATTTGAGAGGCAGGAATGACCAGATGTGGACAATAATGGACATGGGAGTAAGAAGGAAAAGGAAACGTAGACAAGGACTAACATAGGTGACTGGGCAGATGAAGGTTCTAGCAATAACTGGCCCGAGAAAGCTGAAGCCATGTTTTCCCCTTCATTCTCTTTGAAGAGCAGACATTTATTGAATTGTAGGTTTATTTCAATGTATTAAAATTTAGGTTGAAATGCCTTGGAACATTCTGGTGGGTAACTTAGCAGATGTTTGGGAACATAAACCTGGAGCTTAGCAGAGAGGTCTTTGTTATAAAGAAAAAAAGAGCAAGCTTTTCATGAATAAAGCAATTCATCAAATATCTTTAGAGTACCTACTACGTGCCAGGCAGTATGCTCTGCTTTCTATGAATCATTTGCTACCCTGATTGCTTCCGGAATGAGAAAATCTGCCCTATCTGAAGAAATGCTGTTGACATTATCCACTCTCTCACTGTCTTTATCAGGGAGAACCCCAGATTGACAGAGGAGAGGTCTTGAGTAGCCAAATGGGGTCAGTGTGTGGTCTTTCAGTAACCACCCCTTAGCTGGGTGGGTATATAAACTGACCCGACTGTTACAGAGCTCATGCTGCTGACCAGATGTCCTCAACTACACAGGCACGTACGTCCTATATGCCATGGCAATCTCTGGAACATTCAGCCTGCCAGGGCACTTTCCTTTGGCTGGAAAAGATGCCCAGAGCGGGAACCAGTTATCCAGAACATTCTTCCTTTGGTCTGTGCCTAATCCCCACTAGTAGGTTCCCCTGGAAACAAAGCTGACCTTTAGGAGATGGGGTGGGACATTGTTTACCCAATCGTAGCCAACAGGACATGATATCTCCCTTCTGGGAATAGCTCAGCTGGGGAATAAGGACATGCAGTCCGGTTTTGCTCACTTCAAGAGGACTTCAATAGCATGGCAGTGTTAATCAATCGCTAACTCCAGACAGGACTTTCTTTCATAATAATTAACAGCTATGCTGCAGTTGCCACATCTCTGTGTGAAGCTACACTTCTCTAGACAGGGATTTAAAATTTCAAATGCTTACAGTAGCAAGGTAGCATAAAAATACTAAGCTGTTCTTGTGTGACTTTAATAGGAAGTGGTGGCAACGGTGGCACACTAGAGACCAGTACATGCCCCCCTGACAGCGGGCAGTCCTCCTGACTGCCTGAAAATAGGGCCGGGGATACACAGTCTTCCAGGGTTTTTTAAAAAAATTATTGATTGATTTTTTTTTTTTTTGAGCGAGAAAGGAAGGAGGTAGGGAGAAACATCTATTTGTTGTTCTACTTATTCATCCACTCATTGGTTGATTCTTGTATGTACCCTGACCAAGGATTGAACCTGCAACCTTGACATACTGAGACAATATTCTAAGCAATAGAGCCACCTGTCCAGGGCTTCTAGTTATTTCTTCTAGCTACAAATCTTAATTCTGATTCCCTAATTTCCCAATGTGGGCAAATGATTCAATTCATTGAAAGCCTGGTGTAGGCAGATAAAACATATCCTATCAGGCTGGTCACCAGCTGGCCCTGGTTGCCCCTGAAGCAAGGGCCATGTCTGCTATACTTACTGTTGTGTCCCCAGCATAGGACCAGGGCAGACTTTTGGCCAGTAAGTATTTGTAGAGTGAGCAAATGAGCAATCCAATTCTTATCCCCATGTTGGACATTCCCAGAATTAGGTAGATTGGAAACCAATACCATGACTGTAAATTCCGTTGCACTGTTGAAATGTGACAGTTGCCCATAATGAGCTGAATGGAGGGTCAGGTGGGAAGCGTGTTTTCTGCAGAGACCAAATGTGGACCACTAAGCCACAGCAGTCCTCCTTTCTGGGGGCCTCCTGCGTTTGAACTCTTCCCCCGAGGCTCGCAGGGGCGGTGAAAGTAGGGTTTAAACATCAAAACTGGGCAGATAACCTTTGTGACACTTGTGTTTAATAATCAACTATCAGCACCCTACTGCAGCCCTGGGGAATGGCTGATGTTCAGGGGAAGCCAATCCACAGTGAAGTCTTCTTCCGGGGGTCATTTACTTAACAAATACTACGTTATGGATGGAATAGTCTTCCTCCAAATGTATATGTTGGAGTCCTGACCCCCCCCCCCACTATCCTTATTTCAAAATGGAGTCTTTATAGGGAGGGGGTAAGCAAGTTAAAACAAAGTTATAGGGTGGGACTCGTCTAACACCACTGGTATCATTATCAAAAGTAGAAATACGGACACGGAAACGCACATCAAGGGAAAATACTGTGGAGAGACAAAGGGACAAGACCCAGAGGGACCTGAGGTTAGGAGGAAGCTGATGAAGGGAGGGAGGGTGGATCCTGGCACCCCTGTGTGTGGTATGCATGATGATCCCACCCAGAGAGGGAGCCAGCAGGGGGTTTTGTACCTAGAAAGCCGTAGGGTTCAAAAGCTCTGGGAGTTCCGACCCAAGTGAGGAGCACAGCATTTATAGGACAGAGAATTAACTTTGGTCTTTAGGTCAACTGAATCTTGGTACCCTGGGATCAACTGAGTCTCCCATGGACCAAGGAGAGAAGCCTGGAACAGATGCTTCCTCATGACCCTTGGGGGAACCAATCCTATTGAAACCTTGATTTTGGACGTTTAGCCCCCAGAACTGTGAGAGAATCCATTTCTGTTGTTCAACCTACCCAGTTTGCGTTACTTTGCTATGGAGGCCCTAGCAAACTAATAGACACTACTTTTTATTTGTTTTACAGACACTTGCTACATGCCAGGCACTGTTTTAAGCAATCATGAGCATATCCATGAGGATTAACTTATTTATTCTTTATAACAACTGTATGAGAGAGGCGTTATTATTATACCCCCTGTGATTATCACAGAGATGAGGAGGTCAGGTACAGAGATGTTAAGTGACTTGCCCAGGGACACAGAGCAAGTAAAGAACAGAGCTGGAATCTGAATCCAGCTGTTTAGTCCCATTCTGTGCCCGTAAGAGCTACAGGAGAACAATGTAACTGGCAGAGGTGCTCACACACTTCTGGTTGTTTTCTGTTATTTTACAATGGTATCTGGCTAACGTTGGGTATCAGCCAACTGTGGACCATTCACCACAGCAGATGTTATCTGAGTAAGATAAAGCTTTTGCCAGATAGGAAAGCTGGAGTTCAGGATTGATATCACTTCCTCTAGGCAATGCTAGGACTCTTGAAATCACATTGTGATTTGCAGAGATGTGTTACATTCATCACATTGTTATATGCTTTTTCAATTGTTCCTTACATTATTCCTCACCCCCCCCCAGCCTCAAGTAATCATTTGTCCACAGCTGCTTCATTTAAGAACTATTAAGAACAACAACTCTGTCCTTATAAAGTACACAATCATCTCTGTTTTGCAAACTTAGAACCTTTTAGAGGGCACCCTCCTGTGCTTGTACGTATAAGGGCACCTGGTCAATGCCATCAGCAGAGGAGGGTCATCACGCTCCGTTTGCTGCATGTTTGCTGCGGGTCCTCAGTTCGGAACTCACTGCCTCCCCAGATCCAGGAGGCTCCCTACTCTGCCCTGCAGTGAACCCTGGAGGCTGGCGGTGATGGGACATCAACAGCCTTCCTTGCTCTCTGGCTCTCCGTTGGCTTGAGCCAATGTGGAGCCCTGCAGGAGATCCCTGGGCAGGAGCGGAGAGGTCAAGGTATTTACTCCCAGGCTCCCTCCTTGGGGTTGCCATGTGCTGGCAGCCCTCCTGCAGCCCGGGGCCACAGCTCCTAGCAGACAGTCCTTACCTACAGCTTGCTGGGTCTCTGGTTCATTATTGGTTTTTACCCCATCAGGCCTGGGGACAGTTGTGTATGAGTGACAATGGGCTGCTGTTACTAGCTTCCTAGCTCTGGACCATCCTGCTTTCCTTGTTTGTTTGTCTACACCAGGGGTTCCCAAACTTTTTACACAGGGGGCCAGTTCACTGTCCCTCAGACCATTGGAGGGCTGGACTATAAAAAAACTATGAACAAATCCCTATGCACACTGCACATATCTTATTTTAAAGTAAAAAAAAAAACAAAACGGGAACAAATACAATATTTAAAATAAAGAACAAGTAAATTTAAATCAACAAACTGACCAGTATTTCAATGGGAACTATGGGTGCAGATGCATCCTGTGCTCCCCTCACTGACCACCAATGAAAGAGGTGCCCCTTCTGGAAGTGCGGCGGGGGCAGATAAATGGCCTCAGGGGGCCGTAGTTTGGGGACCCCTGGTCTACACCCTTCTCGCACACTTGCAGAGACTCCTATTTAGCTTCCTTCACATTGGCATCTGTTCCTTGCCAGGACCCTAACTGACTCCTCCTCTCCTTCACCCCATAACTCAATCGGGTGCTAGGCTATGCAGACTTTATTTTTTTAAAGGACCTTTTTCCTTCTTTCTATTGTTACAATCACCAACACCCTGGCCCTTAGACGATTTCTGAACTAGGTAGCTGTCTCTTGTCTAGGATCTTAGCTCCCTGGATTGCCCTTTTCAACCCATGCCATATACAACACCCGATTAATCATCTTCCTGAAAGCTCTGGCTTCCCTGTGTACAGAACCTGGTCTGGCGACAAACCAGCCAAACAGGCTAATTTTCAACCAGAGGACTTGCCTCTCATGATACTGTCATTCCAGAACTTTGCTCTACTCCGTGGACAGCTCAACTCTGGGTTCCCTTCCATGTCCCGAGACCCAGTGCCAATGAGTTTCTCCTGTTAATTCACTCAGTCCTCACAACCACTATGTACATTGGCATTAGTGCTCACAGTTTATATATGATAAAATTCAGGTTCAGAGACATGAACTTTTCTGTCCAAGACCACAGAAAGATCACACCAGAGAGAGACCTTGCATTTGAACTCAGGAATCCGTACCCTAAAAGCTCAGGTTCTTACCGCCCTGGTGTGGTATTGCTTACTCTATGCCATCTTTGTAGGGGCTGTATGACCCCTCAGTACTCTCTTCAGTAAAACTTGTTGGGATGCCAACCCATGATGGAGACCCAGGAAGGAGCCCGGGGACAGGAGTATGCTGTGAAATGAGGGAGGGTGCCTCTCGGCATCAGTGCACACGGTACACATGATGCTTCTACCTCAAGGATAAACCAGTGCTAGGTTTTGTATCAAGGAAGCCATAGCTTTCAGAAGCGCTGGGAGTTCCGGCCCGAGAGAGGAACACCACATTTATGGGACACAGAACTGACTCAGGTGCTCAGGGCCTGTGGCACGCCAAGGTCAACAGTCTCCCCTGGCTTTGAACCTAGAAGCTTAGGAAATCCTGGGGCCTACATGGGAATGGGAGACACTGACAAGAAATAACCAAAAAGTATCCTTGCCTAAGAAGGTGCATTTTAGGTGGTGGCGTCCTCATCGCTCTGGGAATTGTGGGAGAGCAGGGATCTGGGGCCAGCTCCTTCCTTGCTCTGTGGGTTCAGGAGAGTGGCCTGTGATCACATGGATGCGTGTGTGATGACAGACGAGGTCCTGAAGGAACAGAGACAGACACCAGGGGCTGTGAGCTGGGCTGGGGACTGCCCATGCTTCTGCAACTCTGGAGGGTGAGGAGGCCAGCTCTTGTGAAGGGGTGGGCGTGGCACAGGGGCTGATGCTGGAGGGGGGGGGATTCTGGAGGGAAGGAACAGGACATGCAAAGTTGGTAGGCACAGGTGTTAGAGGAATGGAAGGAGGTAAATGGGACATAGAGGGTGGCACCCTGTGGATGAGATGGGGTTGTGAGCAAGGCCGGCATGTGGGGCTCTGCAGGTCTCACGAAGGGGTTTTCTCTCGCATCTTAAGAATGAGGGGATCTGCATTTTAAGGAGAGTGTGGTGCAGAGGGTGGATGGGGCAGTGTGGAGGGGGCTGGAGCGGAGGGCAGGAACCGGGTACAGGCTGCCTCAGTCGGTCAGGAGACAAAGGACAGATCCTTGGGATTAAGCTGAGTCCAGGCTGGAGGAGAAAAAGGCTGGGTGGTAGGCCCTCCAAAGGGAAGAGACATTGCTGTTTCTCTTCCTTCCCCTGAAGCTCTCCGCCAATGGGAGCGGAGTGATGGTGTTAGGCCAGGGTTCCTGAGCCCTGCGTGTCCTGCCCACGCCTGTGGGGTCTTGTTCTCCCTGCAAGGAGCCCTCCTTCCCTTTCCTTACTGGCTCCGAGGGCCGAACCCCACCTGTTGCATTCTGCCAAGTCTGAACCACCGCTGCACCCCCTCATCTCCAAAATTACCCCTTTCTCTCAAATTCCTGCTCTGCGGTGTCCTGGGCTCGGCTAGATTTCAAAAGAAAGGATTCCAAGGAAACAGAAATGCACACTGACGTGCTGCTGACCGACACTCCCCTGCTTGTGCCATCTGACATATGTTTCTCGTTAATAAAAACAAGATACGTATGTTTGCAATGCCTTTTCTCTAACCCAGTTTAATCCTGAAAATCACACTTGTAGAATTCCTCTCAATTTATGGTAAAAGTCTGACGTCCACGAGGTTGAGTGATGTCATAAGGTCATAACGTTTACTAATGTCATACCGTCAACACCGGGAACACCCCAAACAAGCACCGCCGAGACGGCGACAGTCTGACCAGCAGTGCTGACATGATGCCAGCTATGCCCAGGTACCAAATTCTGAATCTTACACGACACATTAACACGTGTGTCTATTCCACATCGAGGGAGGTCCCGTCATCCCCATTTTGCAGATGGGACCACCATGCTGAAAAACACAGAGCTAATAAATGAAAAAAGGGAGACCTGGAACCCAGGACCACCTGATCCCAGGGTTCAAGCTCTATCAGCTCGTACACGTCATCCCCAAACCACAGCCGCTGCTCCTCTTCTCCAGACGAAGTGATAAGGACTCGGTCACAAGCTCAGGCTTTGCCCCCGCTTCCATGGTGACACTTGAACCATGGGTTTCGGAAGGGAACCCACTGTCAAAATGTTATGCATCCAAGAACTCCAAGAACCTTTCAGAATCCCATTATTAATCCTATGGCTGGAAGAAGCCATTGTGAGCCTGCAGGAAATTTCACCTATACCGTTGGGGCGATGTTGGGGCAATGACGCCAGCCTCACGGGCCGGGGATCTGCGGAGATCGTGCAGGGAAAATGCTTAGGCACAGAGGCTGGTGGAGAGCGAGGGCCCGGTAAACAGAAGTGAAAGAAAAACTAAGTACGAGTGTCTCTTAGGTTCAAGCTCAGGCACCAGGGTTAAGTTAAGAAGGTCACATCCCAAAGGGGAGAGCATTTGGCTTAGATCAGGTCACCCCAGAGATGTCCTGTCAACACCCTGCTCCCAGGCCCTTATGATCCTGTCACCCCTTCACTCCAATGAGGTCTGATTTCTCCTCTCTCCATCTGCAGGCTCGCAGGGGTGGGAGTAGCCCCGTGATGATGGAGCCCAGCCCCTGGGCGAGTCTCTCCACAGTGCTGCCCCAGGTAGCATTTCCTTTTATGGGGGCCTCAGGGACCCCCAAGGCTGCCTAAGTCATTCTGCTCTGATATTCCACCATTCCTGGGAAATAAATACATTCTCCCTTGTTAGAAACAGTATATGAAGCCAGAATGACATTTTTGTCAGTCTTCATTTTCTGTAGTATTCAACTCTATTGGTTGTTATCTCTTTAAGAAAAATAAAAAGAGGTAGAAATCTCTGGTTTGCTCTTTTAAAAATACTCAGTGTTACTAATAGGACAAGGATTCCTTACAATTCCAGAGAGAGATGAGAGCAGGGTCCGTGGCTTGTTACATTATTCCTTAGTGACTTGAAAAGGACATGAGCCACCTTTCTCTTCTGTCAATTAGCGAGAAAGGACTCCGATAAATTCAGTGTGTGCTAGGGATAGTGAGAAGTGACAAGCCGTTCACATCTCTATTTGTTTGGAAGCACCAGAGGCAAACATGTGGCCCACTACACGACCGGATCTACAGAACTGTGCTCTTTCCCTGAGCCTGGTGGGAAGCCAGAGCACCGTTCCAGACTGGCACAGCCAAGAGGCAAATTCTTTGGCTGAAAGAGGCGCAGGGAGTCCAGCCTCCCTCCTTGCTTAGCACAGCTACGTAATACACAAAGAAAGGCAGCAGAGAGAAGTCACACACACACATAGTAAATAAATATATGTCATTTCCATCTCGGTGGCTTTCACTTCCTTTGCTTTCCTCCACGCCAACAGCCTTGACATGGAGGAAAGGTAGGAGATGGTGGGTTTGGTCTGGACACAGCCTCAGAAGGTACTGATTTTTCTGGTCTCACTGCTTAGCTCTAGCTTTTCTTTTTGCTTTTTTTCTTTTTTTGGAAGAAAGTTGTAGATTCTTAGATGAGGAGGGTCTCTCATCAACCCCTCTCGTTTCACAGAGCAGCAGTTTGGGATCCAGAAAGGAGACTGATGGAAAAGTCAGAGACTCAGAGAGTGAATGTTTCTAGGGGATCCCCCGGTTCAATGACCCTACCTGCTGCCGGAATGACCCACACAAGCTCAGCTGGTGAGGAGCAGGGAAGGGAACTTGACCCAGACCGCCCCTTCAGGGTGGTGCCCATGGTCCCAGCGACTACATTGGCAAGAATGGACTGGGCCTCCTTCTATTTCTGCCTGCATTTCTCAACAGCTGGGGCTCAGCCCAGTAGCAAAATGTCTGGTCCTGACTCTGCAAAGCAGTTGTTGCTTCTGGCATGTTAGAGACCTTGGCGGAAGGGCTTGTCTCTTCTCTCTCCTTCTGGGATGGCTAACCAGCCTATAGCTGTGTGTGAAATCAACAGCGGACCCATGGGGCTGCAGGTGCTGGGCAGAGGGATATTTAACAATCTCCAGACCCACCCACTGAGAGCCATCCTCCCTGCTCCTCCCAGCTCCAGGACAAGCCTAGCTTTCCAAGGCTTTCCAGCTGTGGACAGAAAGGTCTCCTCAGAGCCCCCCACCGTCAGACAATGGCCACACTACTGCTTCCCAGGCCTTCCCAGGCATGGCTACAAGGAGAGCTGCACCTTCCTTGCAGAGGCAAGTCGTGCTGCCAATAAAACATTAGCAAAATTATCACGAAAAGCCAGATCCCTATTCCCCTGCCCAGGAGCACGAAAGGACCAAGGAGTCTGGGGCCATGTGTCCACCTAGATGCCAGGTTTCCTTCTTCCTTCTTCCAGGCAGCCCCGGCGACGCAGGCTCTTGCACCTCCCGCCCCCACCCTGTTCCCATGGCAAAGGAGAGGAGGACCCACTTACTGCTCGTGTTCATGGTGATGCGTTTGCACTGAGTCTTTCATTCAATACGGAGGCCCTGGTTGCTTTTAAAAATCTTCCGATCTTCCAACCTCACTCATCACCTGGGGGGTGAAAAGGCAGTCCAGTGCCAGGTCTGTATCCTCAGGTGCTCTCTCTCCCTTTGCTGTCCCCTCTCAGTCTGGGCTGTAGCCACTGGCCTTGAAGGCGAGTGGACTAATGGGCGCAGGTGAGAGCAGGGAGGAGGCGGCGGCGGGGAGAACACGGGCGCCCAGATCTTGCTGCCCTCGGACCCGAATCAGAGGCAGAAGAGCGCTGGCAGCGCCTGCTCGCGCGCAACCCCAACTACTCCAGCCCAGCGGCTCGGGAGCCCAAAGGGGGTGTGGACCACAGGGAGGCAGGGCGGGGGCAGCGCGCGGGGCGCCAGCTCCTCCGGGCAGCGCGTCCCCGCCCGGCTTCGGAGAGCAGCGACCCGCCCCGGGACCCACCTCTCGGCCAGCGTCGGGAGCCAGAGGCCCCTGCCCGGGCCCCTGCGACCGGTTCATGAATCCTGGTCCTCGTCTGGGGTCTCGAATTCCAAGGCGAGCAAAGCGAAATAGGAGAGCTCGACATCCATGATGCGGGCTCGCTGGGTGGCAGCGCGGGGGGCGCGGCTGCTCGCTGCTGCCACCTGCTGGACTCGCCTGCGCGTGTCCAGGCCCCGCCCAACCCGGGTTCTCCCGGGGTTCTGGGGAGTGATGGGGGAGGGGGTGTAGAGGGTACTCTTGTATTTTGGGGCCAACAAGGGGGTGCTTGAGCTCTGTTTCCCTCCCTCGGTCTTAGGGTCTAAGAGCTAGACAATGACAGGGATAGTAAAGTAACATCGAGAGAGGCTGTGCAGAAAGGACTGGCTTTGTAGCAGGACTGTTTTCACGTCTTACTCTGCTTCTCACCAGCTTGGTCACTACTGTCTCTGGCTGGTTGTCCTTGTGTGTAGCAGGGAACAGATGGACAAACAGATGAGACATTATGAGCGTCTCCTAGCCTCCTAACTTATGTTCCTATCTCCCCCTTTCTATCCCTTATCACTGATTCGTTACAATTCTTTATCATCTCTCTTCCCCACTAGTATGTTAGCGCCATGAACTATGGATCTTCTCAGAAGGTTCACGATGAGGGCCCCCAATGTCTAGAACAGCGCTAGTGTATGGTACATCTTAAGAAAAGTCTGTTGACAGAGCGCTTTAAATCTTTTCTAGATCTGACACTGTGCTGCCCTCAAAGTGGGAGGTGTAGTTGCCCCTACCTTGAAACCCTTCCCTGTCTGAGGCAAACAGCAGGTATGTGGCCCCATGACTCAATCTCTCAGGTCCACCCAGTTTTTTGTACAGCCATCTAGCTCTTGTCCAAAAGTGTTTTGTTTAGTTTTGGTTTTGTAATCAGTTCTCCTGGGTGTGTACTGTAGAAACGTATATTCTGATTTTTTGGGTTGTGATTAACTCAGTGGGGTGGGGTTCTTTGCATTCCCTTGACTACCTCCTTGTCACCTTCTGAACCTCATTCATGATCACAGAAGCATGACTTTTGAGTGTAGAAGAACAAGACAGGGAAGACACACGATCCCGGTCTATCAAATGACCCTAGTGAGAGCTCGTGTTGAATCAAACAGCTGTGAACACTCACACCCCAACTTAAGGACCAGGGAACAGTGGGTCAGAGAGGCAGAGCTCTCTGCCCTAAGACACAGCAGTTGCTGGCAGAATTGCACCAGATCTTCTCTTTTCCAGCTTGGTCCCATGTAAGAGTGACTTAGCACCCCAGGGTCTGGGATGACAGGGTCAGGATAGGTAGCTCCTCTCTTAGGACATGAAAAAATACCTTTTAGGTAAGTTCAATGTTTCTGCCTTCCACAGGGTAAAAAAAAATTGATATGGTCATGACCTCAAGATGTGATAATGATTAAAGAGTCTTTAGAGAAATTGGCCAGTGGATTTGAAACACATTTTGATAGTTTAATAAGATTTGTTTTCAGTGGAAGGGGAATAACCCTAAATCTCTTAAAAGGTTTGTTTGTGAAACAACCACCCAGGACATCTGTGAAACTGCAGATTCCCAGGCTTGTGCTTGCTCGCTCTGCATTTTAAACAAATATCCAGACGATTCACAGACCACTATTTGCTACTGAAAAGAGCAGAAGCCTAGAATAGCTTCAAACTATAATAAGTGATTAATAAATATTTAAATCATTCCAAAAGATCTCTATAGAGACCCCATATGTTTTCAGATTGTGGTTCCTCATTTGATTGTCCTGTTACATGCTACATGCTAGGTTATAATGCTTGGGAAAAGATTTTTTTCCCCTGGGAGAAAGTTTAGTTAAATATAAATACAGTATGTAAAATTAATAAGACTGTTCAGTGAACATACTTAGTTATCATCCAAAGCTTCAGTGTTCAAAAGTTTTCCAATTACAACGCATAGTCAAATAAAAGCTTGGTATTCATTCATTAATTCATTCAATCAGCCATCATTTATTGAACATTTACTTGTGCTAAGCCCTGTGCTGGCTACTGGGGATATAATGGTGAATGGGACAGCCAAGACCATCCCCTCCTGGAGCATAAGTTTTATTTGGGGGGGGGCAGGAGGTAGATAGTAATTAACAAGCAAACCATGAATATTAGTTAAACCCAATGATGTCTCAGTTAAGACACTAAGAACTACTTCCAGCCCAGCTGATGTTCAGTCCACTCTCCCTCACTTACTAACAGTGTGACCATGGACGAGATACTCAGCCTCTAGGAACCTCAAATTCTTCCTCTGTAAAATGGGTATAATATGATACCTACCTCATCAATTGTTGGGTGTATTAAAATTGTTGAGTGTGATGGTGCATATGACAATGATGTATGGTAATTATTGGTGTCACCCCTCACTGACACCTACCTTTAAAGATGGTCCTGTCAGTTCTCATTTATGTAGACCTGTGGGCATTTTTCCCATAGAGTGGTGGCCATGGAACTATGCCTCAGAATTTTCCAACTCCAGGGAGCTTTATGGACGAATTCTTTTTGTCTAGGATTCTTCTTAGATAATAAATCCAACTGGCAGCAGGTGAATTCAGCTGTTTGGAGAGACCATTGAACCTTGCGCCACTAGAAAAGCCCCAAATTGCTTCTGTTGGGGAAACAATCTGCATAATTATAAGGACAGGAAGAAAAGGGTTAAAAGAAGCTAAAAATGCCATCCCGGTGAGGATGTCCACAACAATCGGAGGCAGGCGGGAAAGACGCAGGAGGAAGCCGAGGGTGGGATTCTCGGTGGACACGGCTGTGAAAGTCATCAGGAAGGTAGCTCTTGGCTCCATCCTCTCGGGAGAATGAAGCTGAAAAGCACGGAGCAGAGGGGTCCCTTTGTTTGGAAATTTGTTTTGAACTTTAAGACTCCAGCGTGGAGATAAACAAGTCTCACTCGGAAACAGGCAAATGCTCCTGGATATTGGAAAACCAGGTGGCAAAACCATTGACAGGCAAATGTCCCACCTTCTTCAAGGGGAAAGAGGAAACCTTTAGGGCCAGTGTCACCCAGACTGCTGCTGGGCTACTCCATGAGGCTTCTCTTCCCCTCAGAGGGGCCCCCTCTTTCTTGACTTCCTGTCCCTGGCTAGGGTCCTCTCTAGCTCCTCTGTTCCACATTCTGCCCCTTCATTACTGTGATTTGCCGACACAGGCCTAGGTCCCCAATTTTCCCTTCTCCCTGCTTTCCTCTTGTTCCCCTCCAGCTCCATTCTGCAATCCGTCTTTCGTGTCACCGCTCCCTCCTCACCCCACCCTGTGCTGCTCCTGTTGGGTCATGAATCCACTCTTATTTGTTCTCATCTTCAATACAAACTCCTTCTGGCCTCTGAGGCGTGGCAATGGTGGGAAGAGAGGCTTGGGTCCCCATAGTTGCTACTCGCCATTTCTAGACTATTGAATATCCCATCAGGAGTGAGTACTTTTATTTTATTTTATATTTATTTTATTTATTTATTTATTTATTTATTTATTTATTTATTTTTGATTTAGTGAGAGGAGGGGAGGCAGAGAGGCAGAATCCTGCAGGCACCCTGACTGGGATCCACCTGGCAAGCCCACCAGGGGCAATGCTTTGCCCATCTGGGGCATTGCTCCGTTGCTCAGCAGCCGACTTCTTCCCAGCACCTGAGGCAGAGGCCATGGAGCCATCCTCAGCACCTGGGGCCAACTCACTCCAATCAAGCCATGGCTACAGGACAGGGAGAGAGAGATAAAGAGAGAAAGAGAAAAGCAAGAGGGGGAGGGGTGGAGAAGCAGATGAGTGCTTCTCCTGTGTGCCCTGACTGGGAATCAAACCCGGGACATCCACACACCAGGCCAATGCTCTATCACTGAGTCAACCAGCCAGGGCCAGTACTTTTATTTTTGAAAATGATATGCAGTTGTTAACAACATGAGACAGATCTACATGTGGTAGTGGGTTGGGAAGGGAGATTTTAATGGTGGGTGATTAAATTAAAAAGAAAATCCCAGAAAAATATATACAGTATGTTCTACTTTAGGAATATGTATATTTGTGGGCGTATGTATATATGCAACATAATGCATACATATAATGCATAGAAAAGGACCCAGAAGGACACACCACTAATTACTGTATTTTCCCATGTATAAGGTGATCCTATGTATAAGATGTACCTTAATTTTTGGGCCCGAAATTTGAAAATAAATGTATTATGTAAAATTATTGAACTCAAGTTTTATTCATCATAAAATTTATGCAACTCTTCACTGTCTAAACTCCTATCCATCAGCTTGTCCTCATCTGTGTCTGATGACGAATCACTGTCTTCAACAACGAGCAAAAAAACAAGCAAGAAAAAGTGAGAAATACAAGTAAAACAATCTACAACTACTGTGTAAGATGCACCCAGTTTTTAGACCCCAAATTTTTCAAAAATGTGCATCTTATACACGAGGTATACAAAATGTGCATCTTAAATATGGTACCTTGGCTCCAGGTGAACTTTTGGATTATGTAGGTTTAACAAAAATCACTTGGTCAGGTACAACATGTGAGACATTTGGGCAGACATTCCTTCAAAGAACAATTAAGATTTTTTTTGTTTCTTTCATTGACCCATTTATGGAATGGCTTCTACTTGAGTGTTTATTCCGTGCCTAGCAGGGTGCCTGGTGGAAACGCGGAGGAGGAGACAGTACAGAAAGAAACATGGAGATAGGTGATTGCAATCTGTAAAGTTAGAGAGGAGAGGGCAGTAAGAGACACTAGAAGAGGGGTGTCTCACTCACCAGGTGACATTTAAGCTAAGCTGAAGAAGAAGGAGCAGCTGGTCTGAGCTGGTAGTGGGTCAGGGAGGGGGAAGGAGGAGATGCAGAGCTGAGTGGCAAAGGAGGGGACCATAGGTGTGAGGGCAGGCGAGACCGACTGCTGGCCATAGGTCTTATGGCTTCTCTGTGGAAGAGCTCATTGGGCTTCGGTGACCAAGACAAAGTTCAGGCTTAACGGGGCCAGGATGGAAGTGGCTCTACTGGCCTCGGAGGTCATAGGCCCTGATTATAGTCTAATGCAGCAGGGTGTGAATAAAGCCCAGGGGCAGTGGGATAACATGGTCTAGGTTAGAGACCTGGCTCTCCTCTTCATAGCTGTGTGACTTTAGGCAAATGACTTAACCTCTCTGGGCCATAGGTTCTTCATGTAAAGCAGGGATTGTAGCTGTACGTACCTCACTATGAGTGTTAACAGCAATGACAGAGACACCAGTTAGCACAGTCTCCAGCACCTAGTAAGTGCTCATACATTTTAGTAATCGAGTGCCTCTAAACAACCTGACTGACTTGTAAGGTGACCCTCGCTGGGCCCATGCTTCCACATTTATAATAGAGGACTGGGCAAGACGACTCTTGAGGTTCCTTCCACTTTCAATGTTTTTGGTTCCAAGTCCTGCGGTTTGAGTTTGGCAGGAAGTCTGACCACGTGCTAGGTTGATGCAGGGTCCTTTGATCCCTCAGGGGCACCGCTGGTTGGTGCTGCAGCCCAGGTCCTGAGAAAAGAGTGGACTTCCCTGCAGGAGATGGGGCCTTGAATGGGGCTCCCTAACTGTATGTCTGCACCCCCATCCTCCCCGGAAAGCCCTGAATCCTACATGGAATTAGCAGGACACAGGCCTGTTTTTCTAACTGTAACAGCTTTGTGATGGGGCCACGTTTTTCCTCTTGTTCCTCACATTGTTCTATGGAGTTTTTTTTTTTTTTTTTTTTAAATCAAAGGGGTTCCTGAGGTCTTTGGGAAGCTTCTAGGGGGAACAAAGGACCTGGCTTTGAGATCAGAGTGTTGGGGGCTACAAAGGAGATCCAGGCAGCCGGTCCCCACCGAGGGGTTCTGCTGGAGCCCCATGCTCACATCCGACCACAGTCCCAGCCACCTTCCTGACAGTCCCCCTGCAGAAGCTGGGGGCTGGGGCAGGGCCAGCTCCCATGGCAATCCAGGCGATCTGAGGGCGTGATGCAGCCAACCCCGCCCATGGCTTGGCCAGGCCTCTCCTGGCTCAGTCGCTGTGCTGGTATGGAAAAGGGACCCCTGTGAGTCTTCTATTCTGTTCTTCCATTTTGCAGATTCAGAGACTGAGTCTCACTCATTGTTCGCCAACAATTTCTCTCCTGTCTACGGTTCTGCTGGTCGTGCCCTCCTCTGCTGTGCTTCCCTTGAATGAAACTGGTCATTTGCAGTCATTTCTTCAAGATTGCCTCAAGTCCTGTCCCCTCCTGGGAGCCAGCCATCCTCTGAGCTCCCCTCGCCCCTGCCCCAGCCAGTCATTAGGGGGCCTCTTCTCCCTGTGGCTCCCTGCGCGGAGGGGCTCCCTGGCTCCCAGTGACCTTGCCCATTTTGTGAACTTCCCCCTGCTGTCTCTGCACAGGTCTCTCTTCTCCAGTTTCTTGGCAAAGCTGTGCTCTCCTCATTCTCCAGGTCTTAGCTTAGTTGCCACCTCCCTACAGAGACCTCCCTTGACCAGCTAACTAAAGTGTCCCTGAGAGTATATGTAATTAATGGGTGGGGCACAAGCCTTTCAGACCCCTGGGATTTATTCATCTCTTCTTAAAGTTCAGTTTAATGAACTCCATGCTCCCTTTCCCCAAACTTGGCTTTCTTTCTGCTTTATTCGCTCAGCTCTTTAAGACCTAAATTTTATCTCTGCATATGGTATTCCTCCAAGTCCTATAGAAGCTGCTGAGAATTCATCTCTCTCTCTGTTATTAAGCCACACAGCTGGGAAGTCCAGTGTTGACTTGCTCCAGAAGAAGGGACTGGGACTTAGAAGACCCTGTTCCAGGGATTGAGGTCCCTCTCTGTGTGACCCTGGGCCACCAATTAATTCTTGTGTCCTGATCTACTCATTGAATAACAGTGTCCACTAAACACCATTATAATATGTATTACAATGATCCCTTTCCTGTGTGTATCTCAGGCTTGATCCAGAAATGAAATGAGAAGCCGTGTGCTCGATAAAACGGAAGTCCATGCAAAAAGTAGGTGCTGATTACTCTCCCCTCATCTCATTATAAAGGAGAGATTTAAACGCAGGCATTTACACAGAACTTGCAGAGGGTGACATCATGTTCCCTGATACCCAGGGAGGCATGGAAAAGGACAGACAGGAGTCAGCAGTGTGTGTGTGGTGGTCATTTCCCCAGGAACACCAGAGTAGTGTGCTCTACTGCTTGGAGTGACACACTGCAATCTGCAAGTCTTCTGCACGTGCCTTGTGACCTCTGAAAGGTAATCAATGCTCTACCTGTGAGAGAACCCCGCAGGTCCCCTGCCTGCAGTCACCGGGTTCTAGATTGCCAGCCCTATGAGTTCTTCATGGCGAGCTCCTCCTTCTGTGGCGTCCCAGAGGCATTGGCATTGACTAATGTCATACAAAGTGAGTTAACGATAGAGAAAGGTCTCGGCCCTGGCCGGTTGGCTGAACAGTAGATTGTTGGCCAGGCATGTACAAGTACCAGGTTCGATTCCCGACCAAGGCACAAAGGAGAAGCGCCCATCTGCTTCTCCACCCTTCCTCTTCTCCTTTCTCTCTATGTCTCTCTTCCCCTCTCACAGCCAAGGCTCCATTGGAGCAAAGTTGGCCCGGGCACTGAGGATGGCTCCATGGCCACCACCTCAGGCGCTAGAATGGCTCCGCTTGCAGCAGAGCAATACTCCAGATGGGCAGAGCATCGCCCCCTGGTGGGCATGCCGGGTGGATCCTGGTCAGGCGCATGCAGGAGTCTGTCTGTCTGTTGCCCCCCCTCAGCCCCCCCCCCCCCGCTTCTCACTTCAGGAAATAATAAATAATAAAATAAAGAAGAAAGAAAGGTCTCCAGTGTCTGGACAACCACTAGATGCTTAGACATTCCCAGGACTGATTCTGCTTCCCTTTGGGAATGGCATCTAAGAGGAAAGCCCTCTATCTGTCTTAGAGGAACACTCCCAAAGTGAAAGGAGAGGAGATTTCAATGTAGTGTTATATTGTAACTCAAAGAAAACTGGAAACACTTTAAATGACAATTCATAGGGAGATAAACTGTGGCATTTCATCCCCAGGAGTAGTACACAGAATTAGCAAAACGAGGTGGGTGTTTATATAATTACCTGGAAAGCTTCTCAAGACCTGTTGTCTGATGGATCAGAAGAGATTGATGTTCCTTTTGACTCGAACCCTCTTTTCTCTGACTTCCATGTGACTGGCTCCTTCTCATGGTTCAGATTTCACCTCTAGTGACTGCTGCCTTCTAGTGAGGTCTTCTAAGTTGTCATCCTTCCCCCGCTGGTTCCTCTCTGTCCCATCACAGCGTACCGTTTCCCTCAGAGCATGGAACACCCCCAAAAGTTATGTTGTGCAACTTTTCTTTCTTTCTTTTTTTATTTTTTTTGGTGTACTTTTATGAACTGTGTCGCCCACTGGAAGGTACATGCATTAGGAGCGGACACCTGGTCTACCCAAGTAGCAAGAATGGCATCTAGCGCATAGTCAATGCTCAGTAAAGATCACATGAATGAATGTGTGAACTTCACAAACCAGTGAGAAGGGTGCATTTGGAGAAGAACGACTCCAAGTGTCCTGCCGGGACCCTTACAGCCAGGGGCCAAATCCCCGAGTCAGGCAGGACTGGATGAAGAAACAAGCCCACGGCTCCTCTTATCGAGTGGGGCGCTCTGGAGCAGTAGTAGGTGCGGGGCCGCCACTTAATGCCCGGATGCTCCAATGTACTCATCTCAGAGATGAAAGGATTGGGCCAGATGCTGCTTTTTAGCTCCAAGCTTTCACTATGTTATAAAATATACATGGCTTGGGTCCACATGCTCAAATCAAGATACATGCTTGGCTACACACTTTCTTTACCATCCTCCTAATATTGTTCTTCCCCCCGTTTTCCCGCTCTCTCATGAAAAATGGAATACAGAGAGTGTGGCAATTTGTTCTCCGGGGCAACGCGACACGGAGCCTTTGTGCAAAATTCATTATTGAGTCAAAGGCTGCGCTTTTTCTCTCCTATGTGTTTCTTTGCTCTCCAAACAATTTTTAGCTTTGACATCTTTACTGGTGTCTTTTGGCCCTTTAGCTGCGTGAAAAACTGTGCGTCTCGTCACTGGGGCTGTATTCTGAATATGACTAAGCGGGCACAGAGAAGAATTCTTGTCCCGACGCTCCTCATTCAAGCAGGTGGAGTGGAAAGGAAGAGGGGTGAGCTCTTGATTTTGCACGCAGTAGAAGGGAGCCCGGGCAGCTTGGTCTCCGGGGCCAGGCTCTGATGTCAGTGCCGTGTCTCTCTACTGCTTTCTGTGGAGGTAACAGAGCAGGTGCCCTTGATTCGCAGGCTGGAGGCCAAAAGCACAATAAAGGCTCTCTTTATCGGGAGCTTGCTGGGTGCCAGGCATTGTGCTGAGTGAGGGCGTTGCATCCATTATCACACTTAACTTGAATTCTCCCAAGAGCCCTGCGAGATAGGAATTGTTATTACCTCTGTTTTTCAGATGAAGAAACTAAGGCTGAGAGAGAATAAATCAAATATCTAAGCTCCTGTGATGGTGGAGCTGAATTTGAACCCTGGGGATCTGACGGTAGAGCCTATAGTTTCTCCCACTGCCAGTACTGGTACAGACACAGTAACGGGCACCACATACCCTGCAGTGCCAGTCTGTGCCCGCTCAGTTATTCGGTCCAGCTAATAATAGTCATCGCTAGCATTCAGGTCTCTAATTAGGATTTTAAAAGTAGCAACCAACATCGGAATTAAAAAAAAAAAAGATTGTTATAAGGAAGTAAGTTCCCATTCATTTCTTCAATAAACACACAACACTTCGTAGGTGCTGGGAGAATGTATATATTTTGCTGTCCCAAACAGAGATAGCCCTTACCCTCAGGAGGCTTATGTTCATTTGGTATCTGAGGAAATGAAAGTGAGGAGCTTTTGTATAACTTGTCCCGTCCCAGCCAGCTTGTGAGCAGCAGAACTGGCATTTGGACCCCAGCAGGGGAGCCCTCAGGCACTAGACCTCCCCGCCCAATGGAAAGGTGTCATTTGAGTGGCTGCCTATCTTATTTTTCTTTCCCCCGATGTGTGGAAATATTCAAATAATCATTCAGCAAGTTGCTGAAGTTTGGGTCGGTGTGAGTTGTATACAGCAGCCTTTCTCGCCAGTAGCACCACTTTGGGCTGGGTAACCCTTTACGGCAGGTGCTGTCCTGTGCAAGACTGTGGGAGAGTTAGCAGCATCTCCGGTCTCCATCCACTAGAAGGTATAACCAGGTATGACAGTCAGATGTCCTGAAGGAGGTAAAATTGCCCCTGGTTGAATGGAGTGATGAAAAAAAATTAAAGCAAAACATTCATAAAACATTTATTTTGCTCCCAGCCAATACAGTGGCGCATGCACGGGACCCACGTCATAGCGGAGGTTAGCACCTCAAATTCTCAGTTCAAATCATCCTTGGAATGACTTAGAAGCCTGGTGCTATGGTAGGATTCAAGTTCCCTCAGGTGAGTTTGAGGGTAACCGATGGGCTTAGCTCAGGGACCAGGTATGAACAATATGTGTCTTTCAACACTAGAGTTTCAGTGCGGAGAGAGGCTCACACAGGGAAAAGCAAAGACCAAAGGGGGTGACAGTTCCATTGCCCCCATTTTGTGCTAATTTGGGGCCTCCATCCGCGGAAAGGAGTGGCAGTGGGTAGTAGACTTAGGCTGCTCCTATTTAAAGTGTGGTCCACGGGCCTGACCTGTGGTGGCGCAGTGGATAAAGCGTCGACCTGGGAACACTGAGGTCGCCAGTTCAAAACCCTGCACTGGTCTGGTCAAGGCACATATGGGAGTTGATGCTTCCAGCTCCTCCCCCTTTTCTCTCTTTCTCTCTCTCTCTCACTCTGTGTCTCCTATCTAAAATGAATAAAATAAAAATAAAATAAATTTTAAAGTGTGGTCCGCGGACACACACCTACTGCATCACCCGGGAGCTTGCTAGAAAGCGCAATATGCAGACCCTGCCTCAGTCTTGCAAGAATCAGAATCTGCATTTTGATAAGGTTGCTGGGTGGCTTGCTTTCACTTCCATGACTGAGAAGTAATGGTCTGTGGTGGCAAAACATACTTTAAGCCTTTAGAACCAGCCTATGGATTTACAGCGCTCTCTCGCACTCACTTCTGCTGACCGTGCACACGTGAGTGTGTGGACAGGTTTGATCTGCTCCTAGCTTAACCACTATAGGAATGTGGTCTGTGTAGGTCAGAAGCATCTGAACTTTATTGTTAGGCAGGATTCGTGAAGGTGGAGCTGAGGCTTGGGAGTGAAGGTTGTGGGGTGTGTGTGTGTGTTTCTGGTACATCTCCTCTCATAAATTTTAAACAATGAACCTACTGCATACGAGTCCTTCCCTCTCATTTCCCCCTGCGAATGTGTGGGGAAACCCACCCCTACCAATTGTTAGAATTAAGGCCTGAGGGACGTGACTGCCTTCTCTCACACAAAGGCCCGCTGCCTCACATGGAACAAGGATTTAAGGAGTCAATGACTTTAGAGGAGCTTCAAAAATAGGGACCTCCTGTACAATTCGAGGTTGTTATTTGTGATCACTGTATCAGGGAACCATCAAAAAGGTTACTGCAGATTTTTTTTTTTTTTAGCTTAAATGCGCTGCCTGTGCTGCCCCCTGCTGGTTAAGGCTTTACATTAATTTTGGTGTGGATCAAATTCAGAAAGGAGAGCCAGGCATTGAAGACCCTTGACGTCTATACCCTGCCCCTCATCCTTGTGAAATCAATCCCTGGGGTAGTATCTGCCAAGCTGTCAGCTGATCCATCACCTAGGAAGCATCTAAGACATTTCCAAGGTCTCTCTTTCCAGTGGCTTTGATGATTCACCGGGTGGGGCAAGGTCTGGGACTCCGCATTTTGAGAGCTCTGTCTGAGTCGGAGGCGCAGCCCAGGTGTGCAGTCGGATTTCAGAAGCATTGGTCTGTGGCGTGTTTCTTAAAGTGTGATTCCGGAACCATCTCCCGAGTCACTGACTGATGCCAATGGGGGCTACAAGAGAAGGCTAGTGTGTGAAATGAGGAAGGGGTCAGTGGCCCGGGCTGGGTGTCGGGCAGGACACAGGGGACTCCTAGATGCAGATCCGAGAGTGCCTTTTCCAGACGGACTTGGCCAAGGTCCTGAGGAGCGAGATCAGCACAGCGTGGGGACTCAGCTGTGCCCTGTAAGGAATAGGGGAAGGGACTGAAAGAGGAAATGTTTGATTGCTTAGGGTTCGCTCAGAAACATCAATACCGACACTCAGGAAGAGAACAAGACAGAGCCTCTTGTATTTCCCCCACCACTAAAATAGGTCCGTTAGACGACGAAGCCCCAAATCATGATGATGAAAATTACTGAGCCTATAACTTCATTTTTTATTTCTAAGTAAATAGCTTTCAAAACTCAAGTCTATTGACGATGTCAGCCAGTTGAGGAGCAAGAAGAGAGAAAGGTAGTCAGGGTGCTCTCGGTCTGAGGCAACTGAAGGGCATCTCGGTGATGAGCTTCGAGGACAGGCGGGTCTGATTTTACTTGGGCGTGGTTCCCTGTAGGGGTTCTGCATGCAACCGAGATTCTGTCTCTGTTGTGACTGCCAGGGACGCTCTGCTCACGCTTCCTCCAGCCTTGCACATTCCAGGGGCATGGGAAGCACCCCAAACTGGCAGAACCAGGGCTAAGACATTCATGCCCACACGTGTGTGTGCCCTGCGCAAGTAAAAAGCTCAGACATCTCAAATACCGCTTTTAATCTGCACAGCTATTCTGTGAGGCAAGCCTTTCGATCGTCCCACTGAATAACAATATTAATATTCACACAAGAGTAAATATGCCTAGGAGAATATAGCTTGAAGCTGACCGAGCCAAGATTTGAACTAAATGTTCTGATTCCAAATCTGATGACCCAATTTAGTACAGAGAGGTAGGAGGGCATCAGATTGGGAGCGGGGCTTTTGCTACCCTTTGGCCAGGACTTATCTAGTTGCTTCTTTCTGTGTAGATCTGGGAACGAGTATAGGGCAGAGTGGGGGTCAGGGTGGAAAGGTTTGTCTCTCTGCAAATCCATGCTGGTGTCTGTAATCTGCTCTTGAATGGTCTGTGTGGGCAGCAGAGTGTACCTTCAAGACGGGAAAGTAAGGACGTGGCTCTCTAAGTGGCTGTCCCTCTAGGGAGAACCTGGGCCAGTGGGAGATGCATGATCAGGGAGAGTATAGGGTAGGGACCCTGTGTCAAGTGACCACGTTCACAGAAGATGATGTGAGTTTCACAGGATGGGCCCACTGAGCCAGCCCCTCCAGGGGCTGTCACCGGCTACTGGCAGAGCTCCCTGGGGGCCTCCGGAAACCAAATGAGGTGTAGAATCTTTAGTTACTGGGATCGGCCGGATGCAGAAAATATCATCTTACTTCATTTGCTCCCTCTCCCTTTTAAGACACCGTGGACCTTGGGGTTGGGAATTGGTGTTGCCTATTGTGATGTAACAGTCAGAGGAATCACTCCGGCCTTCCTCCCATGTGTCCACTAACACACCGAAATTCGCAGTGACTTTTTCCTCCATCTCTTCTCCCTCCACCTTCTTTTGTTTATTTATATGCTCACATATTAATAACAACACACTTAAAGTAAGTTGTTACTGTTAAAAACATCAGATAATACAGAGAACTTTAAAAATAAAGATAGGTCAATTTTCCCCTTACCTTCTCCCCCACCCCCATCCCTTACTGGCTACAGGGGCTCGGGTGTCTGCTCCGCTCTCTGCTGGCCCTCTCCCAGCCCAGTGTCTGTGGCCTGGCAGGGGGCACTTGATTTGCCCGGTGAATAAATGGATCACCGTCATCAGGCTGACGCAATCGTTTTTCTCCACATTCAGTGTCGCACGCACGGTGTAACTTAGTATATGAATGCGACCGCACTGCGTGTACCGTGTGCAAGCTGCTTTAGTGTGTGCCCCGCACACGTGTTAGAGAGCCTTCCTGGTCTCTGTATCCAGACCCGCTTCATTCTCCTTCATTGCTGACGGGATGCACTGTCAGTACTGGGCCCCGCCCATGTCGGCAGGCGTTTAAGTTCCTTCCATGTCTCACTATTTGCAGCCGGGCTGCTGCCCAGGCCTCTTGGTGCCCAGGCAAGAGGGAAGACAGCTGAGGTGGGCTCCTTGGGTGCACAGAAGGGCTGCTCCTTCCTGTCCCATTCCTGGGTCAGACGCCTGAAAAGCTGATTTTCTCAGAAAGATAGGCTGGGTTGAGAGATTCCTTTCCCTGGGAGTGGTGGGGAGAGTCAGTCCTGGGCTTGTATTCTGCACTTGGCAAACACATGCACGGGCGTGCGCACACCCTAACCCAGCCTCTCCTTAGAGAGCTTAATTTTAGAACACGGACTGACTAGTGTAACATGTTTTGTAGAAACACACTGAACTGCAAGTCCTGAGGTCTGAGTTCTAATATAAGCTTTGCCACAAAATTGCTTGAAAAATCTCAGTTTCTTTACCTTCCAAATGGGTTGGGTCAAGAGAAGGCATAGAGGAAGCAGACATGTCATCTCTGGTTAAGGACGCTTTCCCTGCTAACCTTTCAGGCTGAGGCTCTGTTTGGCTTCCTCTTGACCCAGGTTTGCTGTGGGAGCTGAGAACTGGGGAGCTGACGTCTGGGAAGAGCAGTCAGCTCTTCTGGGTGAGGTCAGAGCCAGCAGCTTGGTGGCCTCTTCCTGGTTCAGCAGGTCAGCAGCCCCACTTCCTCCCTGGACCTGCGGGGCCAGCTGCTCAGCTGACCCGTGGCCGGGGCTCGTTTCCCCTCCTGGCAGAGGAAGGTCTGGACACACCTGTCCATAGCCTGGTCCCTGCACCTTCTGACGGCTGCTGGGCCACTCCACCTCTGACGCTGGGTGTGTCTTGACAGGGCGTCAGGTACTAACCAGAGTGGGGACCCTGGGGTCACATTGCCACCTGGAGCCCTGACCCTGCTGTGCCAGCTGAGTGAGCTGGGGTGCAGCACTCAGACTTCGTGTCCTCATCTTTAAGTAGGGATAATGTTAGTATAGCTCTAATGGGGGAGCATAGAATTAAATGTGGTTCTCTTTCTTTCTTCTTTTTTTTTTACTTTGTTGACAGAAAATTTATTCTGGATACACAAACGTGTGTGTTTATATATATATATAATAAAAAAAGACTCATCATGAAAATATAATATTTGGACTGAAGCATTAGTTATTAAAAACTCAAGAAGTGGCAGCTGGGAGTCTTGAGGTAGGGGGCAGAGCAGGAAGGAGGGTGATTGTCACAGCCTCTTGAGTGAGGGTGGCAGGTGAGTCTCGAGAAAGGACCTTCACCTGCCAGGTGGGTCTGTGCTGAAGCTGAACACACTTCATTCTGAAGTTCCCGCAAGTGCTGAAGTCTCGGTCCAGTTCATTCATTGTTCATCCGCCGTGTCTGAAACAGGGTCGAGCGTGAATTGGGTGTCTGTAAAGATTTTATTTTGGGGGGGTTCACTGCTCTTATAGTTTTCTATCTTTTCTATTATGTTGTCCCCAGTTTTATTGAGATATAATCGACATTATGTTAGTTTAAGGTGTACAATGTCATTATTTGATATGTGCATATATTACCAAATGATTATTGTGATAAGTCTAGTTAATATCCATTACCTCACATAGTTGATCTATTATTTTTCTTGTGATGATAACTTTTAATATCTATTCTTCTAGCAATTTTCAAATATATAATACAGTATTGTCAGTTATAGTCACCATGCTGCACCTCACATTTCCGTGACTAATTTCTCTTATAACTAAGTTTCTACTTTTTTACCACCTCCACCCATTTCACCCACTGCTATCCCTAATCTCTGACAACTGCCAATCTGTTCTTTGTTTCTATGAGATTTTTTTTTTAAGATTCCACATATAAGGGAGAGCATATGTTTTTTGTCTTTCTCTGTCTGACTTATTTCACTTAGCCTAATATCCTTGAAACCCATCCATATTGTTACAAACGGCAGGATTTCATTTTTTTTCTGTGGTCGAATAATATTCTATTATAGATACATTCCACAGCTTCTTTATCTATTCATCTGCCAGTGGATGCTGAAGCTGTTTGCATGTCTTGGCTCTTGTGCATAATGCTGCAATGAACATGGGAAGTGCTGATTTCATTTACTTCAGATACATACCTAGAAGTAAGATGACTCTTTTGGTAGTTCTAGTTTTAACATTTTGAGGAAATTCCATACAGTATTCCACAGTGGCTGGAAGAATTTACATTCCCACCAGCAGTGCACTAGGACACCCTTTTCTCCACATTCTTGCCCACATTTATTATTTCCTATATTTTTGCTGACAGCCATTCTAACAGGTGTGTGCTGATATTTTATTATGGTTTTGATTTGCATTAGTTAATAATTATTGATGTTGAGCACACTATCATGTCCATGTTGGCTCTTTGCATGTCTTCTTTGGAAAAATGTCTATTCAGTTCTTCTGCACATATGTTAATTGGATTATTAGTGTGTTTTTTTATTGTTGCTGTTATTGAGTTGTATGTGTTCTTTATGTTTTTGGATATTAACGCCTTATCGGATACATGATTTGCAAATATTTTCACCCATTCAGTAATTTGCTTTTTTATTTTGTTGATGGTGAAGTTATTTTTTTTCATTGAGTGCATGATTAGTGCTCAGTGGGTCTTTTCACTATGAATAGGTGGTCAGTAAGTAATTGATGACTAAATGACAAAGGCATGAATTAATTAAAACCGAGGGACTACGTTCTCATTCTAGGTCTGCCTCTGACTTTTGTTAACAGCAAGGCCATCCGAGCCCACTGACCTTCCCCATCCTCGCCTCTGCCTTCCCACCCTCGCCTTTGTAATAGTGGCTCTTCCTCCATTTGGAATGCTCGTCTCACAGTTCTGCTGTCGGAATTCCATCTTTCAACGTGCACATTACATGCCACCTCCTCCATGAAGCTTTCTGTGTTTCCCCGCTTGGAAGCACTTTTTCCCTGCTTAGCCTAGTTGCAGCCATGATTGTGTTCTTTTACCAAGGGCCACATCTCCTCCAGCCAACTCCCTCCAAGACTCTCTAACTCTGCTCTCTGTTGGCCCCTGCTGGCTAAGCAGTGCTAAAGACAACTAGCTATTGCAACCTCTCCAGAGCCTGAATTGCTATTTTACCTTAACTCTATCCACAGCACAGCTTTCTTAATAGTCTAACACTCTTCAGTTGCTCCCTTTTAAGGTACTTTATGCTTCCTGCCCAACCTTGATCACTTCTTCACCTTGGCTCACTCTGGTCAAGCAACACTTTACCCTCTGATATTCCTCTGGCATGCTGGGCATACTCCTGCCTCAGGGCCTTTGCATTAGCTCTTTCTTCTTCCTGGCATGCTCTTCTCCTGGATGTCCATGGATCCCTCCCTCATACCCTTAAGTATTTTCTCCGTTGTCTTCTTCTTAGTGACCACATTTCTCTTTGCGCTGATAAAAATTTTAACTCCTCTACTCTGGCATTTCCAATATATATATATTTAATAGTACTTATCATCTTATAATTCCCCATATTATTTATTTGTTTGTGATATTCACTGTCTTTGTCCTCTTACTAGACTAGAGGGTGAAATTTCATCTGTTTCTCTCACTGATGAATCTCTATTACCTAGTATAATACCTGGCGTATGGTAGGTGATCAGTGTATGTTTGTTGAATGAGTTAAAGTTTGCGTACATCCCACTTTGTTCTTATTTCTCAGTGGATCCCATCATGTTTATTCTTGAACTGTATAACCCAAGTACATGTCTTATTCCTCCAGCTAAATTGTGAGATCCACAAGAGGAAAACTTAGCATTTATACCTAAAGCAGAAGCCCTTGGGATGCACTTGGTTTGCGGACAGTTTGTTTGCACTATACAATAATGCCATACACTACTCTATTATTCTGAATTACCTTTCCAATAGAAAAAAATGATGCTATTTCACTTGAAGATGCCAAATCAAAAGGCCTGGTCATAGTTTACACCAGGTGTCGTCTCATTCTCTGACAGCTGAGCAGGACCTTGCTCCTTAGACTGGGCATGACCCCTGCTGTGCACCAGAGCTCATGACTTTCTCTTGTTTCCCTACCCCCTCTAAGGCTGGGTGTTACCCAGACAGCTCCACCTGTTTACTCACCTGCATGGTCCTTGTAGACTTAAGAGTTTGCATCTTCTGATGGTCAAGAGTATACTAAGAAAGGGATAAATACTTGATGATGACATGATACTGATGATGGAGAGGTATGGGTTGAATTTCTACTTCTCCTGTTCCTTTCTTTTGGGACTTCTCTTCTTTATTTACTTGTTCTATCAATTAGTGTTATCCAAATTTCTCCAAATATGATTATAGATTGCTGTTTTTCTTCCTAAAGAAAAACAGTTTTGCTTTATCAGTCTTGTATTAGTCTTGTATCAGTTTTGCTTTATGCACTTTCAAATTCTATTATTAGTTGCATACATAGTTATGATTGTGTAGATCTCAAAGAAGACCTGAAGGACACTGAAGACACTACCAACCAACTTAATTAAAAGCATAGAACACTCTACTTAATGATAACAGAATAAAAAGTTTTTTCAAATACACATGAGACATGCACCAAGATAAGTCATATTCTGGGCCACAAAACTAATCTCTGAAAATTATAAGGACTAAAAGGATACAAAGCATATCTCTGACCACAAAAACATTAAACCAGACAATAATAAGATAAAAATCAAGCAAAAAAATAATCTAAATAGCTAGAAAATTAAAAAATAAACTTCTGTATAGCGCATGGATCAAAGAAGAAATCATAAGGGAAATTCTAAAGTTTTTTTAAATAAAAACACAACATATAAAAATATGCTTTAAGTAGCTAAAGAGAAAATGCTTTGAGGAGAATATATAGCATTAATTGGCTACCTCCTTAAGAAATTATGAAAAGGAAAGCAGGTTAAAGACAAAGCAAGCAAAAAGTAGGAAATAAAATAAGAGCAGAAATCAATGAAGTGGAAAATAAAAGCAATAGAGGAAAGTTAATGAAACTATAATTTATAAATTTCTGGTCATTCTGATCAAGAAAAGGGAGATGATGACAATTATCAATATCATAAATAAAAACAAGACTTTACTACAGATTCTACAGAAATTAAAAGGCTAATGAGTAAATATTATATATAACTTTATATTAATAAATTTGAGAACTTACATGAAACGGAACAATTCCTTGAAAGACCCAAACTCCAAAAGTTCACTCAAGAAGACATACAGTCCAAACAATGCTCTATAGGTTGACAAATTAAATTTGTAGCTAAAAAGTTTCCAATGAAGAAATATCCTAGCCTATGTTAGGTCAATGGTGAATTTTACCAAACATTCCCAAAGAAAGATTACTAATTCTAAAGAAAATTTTTCAAAAAATAGAAGAAGAAAACACATTTAATTCATTTATTGAGGTTAGTATTAACCTGATACCAAAACCAGACAAAGACATTATATGAAAAGAAACCCGTCACCCAAATATCTCATGTGGACATAGATGCAAAAGTCCTTGACAAAAGATTAGCAAACCAAATCCAATAATATATATAAAAAAAAGACTCATAACAGGTGGGTTTATCCTGAGAATGCAAGGTTAGTTCAATATTTCAAAATCAATGATTGTAATTCATCATCTCAACAGATGTGAAAAGAAAAAAACCTCTCATGATTATCTCAATATATGTAGAAAAAACATTTTAGCAAAATTTAATATCCTTTAATAATAAAATTTCCCATCAAACTAAAACAATAGGGAGTTTCTTCAACCTAATAAAGGTCAAGTATGGAAAAACTTAATGTTAAATGACTGATTTATCTCTAAGATGAGAAACAAGGAAAGGATATTCATTCTCACTATTGTTCAAAATTACACTGAATAAAAGAAGAGGAAATAAATGGTGTATAGATTGAAAAGGAACAAATAAAAATTACAAAAGCACCCAGAACAAAGATAAGTCTAACAAAATATATGCAAGAGTTGTTTGCTCCCATTTATAAAACATTGGCAAGAGAAATCAAACTAGACCTAAATATATGGGAGGCATACTGTGTTCATGGGTTGGAAGAAAATGCTGTCAAGATATTGATTCTCTCCAAATCAATCTGTAGACTCAGTGCAATTCCAATCAAATATCAACACCTAGACGTGAGCTGGAGACTGCTGTGGACACTCCTGTCCACACTGGTGAGGCCAACACTCAAGCCGTCCTCAACATTGGCCAGGTCCTCCCAGAATGTAAACCAAATCAGGCAGCTGTCCTCCTTAAAATGCTCACAGGCTTCCACATAGCTTTGAAGATCAAGTTCAGTCTTCAAGCAGCCGGAAACACAGGCCCTGTGTTTCATGACCTGGCCCTGACTTCCCTTGGCCTTCATTAGCTTACTGTCCCCAAGGGAAGCTCCAGGCTTGCTAAGACTTCTATTTTGGGACAGATTGATTGAGGAAACATTTTCTGTCACTGAGTGGAAATTTTGTTCCGTAACACTCATCGTGGACGAGGCTCCGTAGACCACAATAGTACAGTCTCTGACTCTCATGAGAGCCTTTAAACTCTTAAACGTGACCGTTAGCTCTGAGTCTTTTCTCATGTTTGCTGAATGTCCTCTGTTAACTTAGATATTCCTTCATGTACTAACTTTCTTTCCTGTACTATTGATTGCACTTTTCCCAGTGGGTTCTAGCCAGTAAATGTCTATTTTGATTTCTTCCATCTAGAGCTGAATGCCTGGACCCACCAGCTGGCCCAGAGGACAGTAGGATTCTACTTGTGGGATTTGCCTGACCAGGCGGTGGTGCAGTGGATAGAGCGTCGGACTGGGATGCGGAAGACCCAGGTTCGAGACCCTGAGATTGTCAGCTTGAGCGCGGGTTCATCTGGCTTGAGCAAAAGCTTGCCAGCTTGGACCCAAGGTCGCTGGCTCCAGCAAGGGGTTGCTTGGTCTGCTAAAGGCCCGCGGTCAAGGCACATGTGAGAAAGCAATCAATGAACAACTATGGTGTCACAACGGCAACGAAAAACTAAAGATTGATGCTTCTCATCTCTCTTCATTCCTGTCTGTTTGTCCCTATCTATCCTTCTCTCTGACTCTCTGTCCCTGTAAATAAATAAATAAATAAATAAAGCTTTACTTGTGGGGTTTAAATTGCATTAGGGTGTGGTAGCCTCATATATGGTAATTCATCCTTAGAGCTGGAAGGTGCCTAGAACTCTGAAACATTTCTTATGTGTTACCTCTTTGCACTTTTTAGTGTATTTTAAATTAAGATTTTTACATTAATTTTATTTGCTTGTTATCTTACTGTGACATTGCTTTCAAGCTTTTTGAGACAATGGCGAGTTCAGATTCTATTTTCTATGGACCATCTGTCCTTCCTCACCAATGACTTTGATTAACTTGTGTGCAGGAGTCCTCACCCAGTCCCCTAAGCATCTCTCAATACTCATCTCTTTGCTCTCTCTGCAGTACCACAGCTTAGTTTGAGCTGCCTTCATCCAAAAAGGATGCTAATGTTAGCGAGTCGCCCATATCTATTCCTGCCTCCTCCAGGATTTGCCCTACACTGGAGCCAAGCTAACCTCTACAAAACAGAGAAATCTGGCGGAGCAAGATGGCGACGGAGTAGGCGGACGTACCAACTTCCAACTCCCAGAACCAAAGTGGATTACAACTCAATTTTAAGAACCATCACCTGGATAAACCAACTTTGAACAAAACTAAGTGGACTCTTCAACCAAGGAACACAGAAGAAGCCACATTGAGACTGGTAGGAATAGCGAAAACGCGAAGAGGGCTGCCCAGCTCCCCGGAGCAAACGGCAGCCCGGAGAGACCCGCGGGGCGGGAGGAGATTTTGGCGGAGAGGGAGGGACCTGGGTCCCAGGAACCAAGCCCCAGCCTGCAGTCCCAGAGCCAAAAAGAGGCGTTTGGACAGATTTGAGCTGTGAAACAAGTGAGGGAGCTCCCAGGCCTACAGTGTGGAGTATTAGGTCCCTTCCTACTCTGCTGAGGGCTGCTTAAGGTTTTGGGGCGGCAGGACGCTGAAAGGCGGTTCTGTCGGCGTGGGCGGAGGCCAAGCCGGTGGGAGATCGGTCTAGCCCAGAGGGTCGGAGGGTAAACGCGAGAGCGGTCCGGAAGCTGCGGGCCCGCCTTTAATCCCACTTACGGGGACAAAGCGGGAGGCCAGGAACAGGCAGGCCCTGCGCAAGACGGCCCTGACCGCGGGGACCGGGCTAGGACCAGGGACGGGCAGGGGCTCGTGGCTGAGTTGACGCTAAGAGTCCGCCCCCCCCCCCCCCCCCCCCCCGCCGTCCGCCGGAGAAACTGCGGTTGGCCAGTATACGTGCGCGAGCGGGCTCCGAGCGCGGGAACGGGGTGGACCCCGAGACAGGCGGAGGCTCGCAGCTGAGCCCACGGCTGCTATCCCCATCCGGCCGGAGAAACCCCGGATAGCGTTAATACGTGCACGAGCGGGCTCCGAACGCGGGGGCGGGGTAGAGTCCGGGACGAGCGGAAGTACGCAGCTCGGCGGAAGCCAGCAAACACGCCCGCCCCAATAAATCTTGGTTTCCGACCCTGCGCAAAGGGCCCTGGCCTCGAGGGCGGGGCTAAAGCTCCTGACGGGCAAAAGCTTACAGCTGAGAGCACGTCAAAAGCCCCGCCTAACCCGCGGAACTGTAGCGAGCAGGCTCCGACTGCTGGTTCTGGGCGGAAGTCCGGAAATAGGCTGGGTCCGCAGCTGAGGAAAGGTGCTCGCCTCTACCCTTGGTGCTAATCTTGTGGCTTCAGTGACAGCCCCTCCCACGGAGGAGAGGCAGAAATCACAGCAAAAGCCACAGTGGGCCGGCGCTGGCAACGCTCATACCCAACCACCCTAGGCGCCGGCAGAGGGGGTGGGGGGCCTGCAGATAGACCACACCTAGAGAACACAAAGGCAACACATACTGGACTCCAGTGGCCACAACTTGCTTATACACAGAAAAAATGGGTAGGCAGAGGAATGCAAACCAAATGAATCAAGAGAAATCCCCAGAGAAGGACCTGAATGAACCAGATATAACCAAATTACCAGAAGCAGAATTTAGAATAATGATAGTTAGGATGTTCAAAGAAATTAGAGCAACAATGGATAGTCATTATGAACACCTAAATAAAGAGATAACAAGTATAAAAAATGAAATTGAAATAATAAAAAAGAATCAGACAGAAATGACAAATACAGTATCAGAACTGAAGACCACAATGGAAGGAATTAAAAGCAGGATGGATGACGCTGAGGATCGAATAAGCGAGTTAGAGGACACAATAAACAAAGGCACAGAAGCAGAGAAGAAAAAGGAAAAGAGACTTAAAAAATGTGAGGAAACTCTAAGGGAGCTTTGTGACAACATGAAGAGAAACAACATTCGCATCATAGGGGTGCCTGAAGAAGAGGAGAGAGGACAGGAAATGGAAACTTTGTTCAATCAAATTATAGCAGAAAACTTTCCTAAATTAAGGCTGGGAAACACTCCACACATTCAAGAAGCACACAGAACTCCATTAAGGAGAAACCCAAAAAAATCTACACCAAGACACATCATAGTTAAAATACCAAAGCTAATGGATAAAGAAAAAATTTTAAAAGCTGCTAGAGAAAAAAAGACTATCACCTACAAAGGAGCCCCCATAAGGATGACATCGGACTTCTCAACAGAAACACTTGAGGCCAGAAGGGAATGGCAAGAAATAATCAAAGTAATGCAGAACAAGAACCTACAACCAAGACTACTTTATCCAGCAAGGCTAACGTTTAAAATTGAAGGAGAAATAAAGAGCTTCCCAGAAAAAGAAAGCCTCAAGGAATTCATAAAAACCAAACCAATTCTGCAAGAGATACTAAGGGGCCTCTTGTGAACAGTTTAAAGGGAGGAAAGAATAGAGCAAAAGAAGAATACAGCTTTAAAGAATAAAATGGCAATAAACAACTACATATCAATAATAACCTTAAATGTAAATGGATTAAATGATCCAATCAAAAGACATAGGGTAGCTGCATGGATAAAGAAACAGGACCCATACATATGCTGTCTACAAGAGACACACCTTAAAATAAAAGATGTTCATAGACTGAAGGTAAAAGGATGGAAAAAAATATTTCATGCAAATGGAAATGAAAAAAAAGCAGGTGTAGCAATACTTATATCAGACAAAATGGACTTTAAAACAAAGGCTGTAGTAAGAGATAAAAGAGGACACTACATAATGATAAAGGGAACAATTCAACAGGAAGATATAACTATTGTAAATATCTATGCACCAAATATAGGAGCCCCGACATACATAAAGCAGACTTTGATGGATATAAAGGGCGAGATTAACAGCAATACTATCATAGTAGGGGATTTCAATACCCCTCTAACAACACTGGATAGATCCTCAAGAAAGAAAATTAATAAAGAAACAGCAGACTTAAAGGAGACACTAGATCAACTTGATTTAATAGATATCTTCAGAACTTTTCACCCTAAAGCAGTAGAATATACATTCTTCTCAAGCGCTCATGGTACGTTTTCTAGGATAGACCACATGTTAGGACACAAAAATGGTCTCAATAAATTTAAGAAGATTGAAATCATATCAAGCATTTTCTCTGATCACAATGCCATGAAACTAGAAATTAACCACAAAAGAAAAACTGAAAAATACTCAAACACCTGGAAACTAAATAGCTTGTTATTAAATAATGAATGGATTAACAATGAGATCAAAGAAGAAATAAAAAAGTTTCTAGAAACAAATGATAATGAGCATACATCAACTCAAAATTTATGGGACACAGCAAAAGCAGTTCTGAGAGGGAAGTTTATTGCACTACAGGCATATCATAAGAAGCTAGAAAAAGCTCAAATAAGCAACTTGACCCTGCATCTAAAAGAACTAGAAAAACAACAACAAATAAAACCCAAGACAAGTAGAAGAAAGGAAATAATAAAGGTCAGAGCAGAAATAAATGACATAGAGGCTAAGGAAACAATACAGAGGATCAATGAAACAAAAAGCTGGTTCTTTGAAAAGGTAAACAAGATTGATGAACCTTTAACTAGACTCACCAAGAAAAAAAGAGAGAGGACTCAAATAAATAAAATTAGAAAGGACAGTGGAGAAATAACAACTGACACAACAGAAATACAAAGCATTGTAAGAAAATACTATGAAGAACTATATGCCAAAAAATTAGACAATCTTGGTGAAATGGACAAATTTCTTGAATCATATAACCTTCCAAAAATCAATCTGGAAGAATCAGAACACCTAAACAGACCAATTACAACAAATGAGATCGAAACAGTTATCAAAAAACTCCCAAAAAAGAAAAGTCCTGGGCCTGATGGCTTCACAAGTGAATTCTATCAAAAATTCAAAGAAGAACTAACTCCTATTCTCCTGAAGCTATTTCAAAAAATTCAAGAGGAAGGAAGAATTCCAAACTCCTTTTATGAGGCGAGCATAATTCTGATCCCAAAACCGGGCAAAGACAACACAAAGAAAGAAAATTATAGGCCTATATCCCTGATGAATTTAGACGCTAAAATTCTCAACAAAATATTAGCCAACCGGATCCAGCAATATATGAAAAAAATCATACACCACGATCAAGTGGGATTTATCCTGGAGAGGCAAGGCTGGTTCAATATTCGCAAATCAATCAATGTGATTCACCACATAAACAAAAGGAAGGACAAAAATCACATGATAATTTCAATAGATGCAGAAAAGGCATTTGATAAAATCCAGCACCCATTCATGCTCAAAACTCTCAGTAAAGTGGGAATACAGGGATCATTCCTTAACATGATAAAGGCCATCTATGATAAACCGACAGCAAACATCATACTAAATGGACAAAGATTAAAAGCAATCCCCTTAAGATCAGGAACCAGGCAGGGTTGCCCACTTTCACCACTCTTATTCAACATAGTTCTGGAAGTCCTAGCTACAGCAATCAGACAAGAAGAAGAAATAAAAGGCATACAAATTGGAAAAGAAGAAGTAAAACTGTCATTATTTGCAGATGATATGATATTGTATATTGAAAACCCTAAAGTCTCAGTCAAAAAACTACTGGACCTGATAAATGAATTCAGCAAGGTGGCAGGATATAAAATTAATACTCAGAAATCAGAGGCATTTCTATACACCAACAATGAAATATCAGCAAAAGAAATTAAGGAAACAATCCCCTTCACTATTGCAGCCAAAAAAATTAAGTACCTAGGAGTAAATTTAACCAAGGAGGTTAAGGACTTGTACTCAGAAAATTATAGAACATTGATAAAAGAAATCAAGGAAGATACAAACAAGTGGAAGCACATACCGTGCTCATGGCTAGGAAGAATAAACATCATTAAAATGTCTATATTACCCAAAGCAATTTATAAATTCAATGCAATACCAATTAAAATACCAATGACATACTTCAAAGATATAGAACACATATTCCAAAAATTTATATGGAACCAAAAAAGAACACGAATAGCCTCAGCAATCTTAAAAAGAAAAAATAAAGCAGGAGGTATCACTCTTCCTGATATCAAGGTTTACTACAAGGCCATTATACTCAAGACAGCCTGGTACTGGCATAAGAACAGGCACATAGATCAATGGAACAGAACAGAGAATCCAGAAATAAACCCACAGCTTTATGGACAACTGATATTTGACAAAGGAGGAAAGAACATACAATGGAGTAAAGACAGCCTCTTTAACAAATGGTGTTGGGAAAATTGGACATCTACCTGCAAAAAAATGAAACTAGACCATCAACTTACACCATTCACAAAAACAAACTCAAAATGGATAAAAGACTTAAATGTAAGCCGTGAAACCATAAGCATCTTAGAAGAAAACATAGGCAGCAAGCTCTCCGACATCTGTGGCAGCGGTATATTTGCCGATTTATCTCCATGGGCAACTGAAATAAAAGGCAAGATAAACAAATGGGACTATATCAAACTAAAAAGTTTTTGCACAGCTAAAGACAATAGGAACAGAATAAAAAGACAAACCACACAATGGGAGAACATATTTGACAGCACATCTGATAAGGGGTTAATAACTAAAATTTATAAAGAACTTATAAAAAGCAACACCAGGAAGACAAACAACCCAATCAAAAAATGGGCAAAAGAAATGAATAGAAATTTCTCCAAAGAGGACATACAGATGGCCAATAGGCATATGAAAAAATGCTCAACATCACTAATCATTAGAGAAATGCAAATTAAAACCACAATGAGATATCACCTCACACCAGTCAGAATGGCACTTATCAGCAAAACAACACAGAATAAATGCTGGCGAGGATGTGGAGAAAAGGGAACCCTTCTGCACTGCTGGTGGGAATGCAGACTGGTGCAGCCACTGTGGAAAACAGTTTGGAGATTCCTCAGAAAATTAAAAATCGAACTGCCTTTTGACCCAGCTATCCCACTTTTAGGAATATACCCTAAGAACACCATAGCACTGTTCGAAAAGAAGAAATGCGCCCCCATGTTCGTGGCAGCATTGTTCACAATAGCGAAGATCTGGAACCAGCCCAAGTGTCCGTCAGAAGACGAGTGGATTAAAAAGCTATGGTACATATATACTATGGAATACTACTCAGCCATAAGAAACGATGACATCGGATCATTTATAACAAAATGGATGTACCTTGATAACATTATACGGAGTGAAATAAGTAAATCAGAAAAAAAGAAAAACTGAGAACAGCACGATTACATACATAGGTGGGACATGAAAGTGAGGGTATGAGACATGGACAAGAGAGTGGTGGTTATGGGATGGGGGGAGGGAGGGAAGAATGGGATAGGGAGGAGGGGAGGGACGCAGGGAAAACCAGATTGAAGGTGACAGAGGACAATTTGACTTTTGGTGATGGGTATGCAACACAATTGAATGATAAGATAACCTGGAGATGTTTTCATTGTACATATGTACCCTGATTTATTGATGTCACCCCATTAGAATTAATAATAATAAAATATATATTAAAAAAAAAAAAAATAAAGTTTATTAAAAAATAAAAAAAAAAAAAAAAAAAAAAAAAAAAAAAAACAGAGAAATCTGTTTACAACATCCCATTGCCTAAAACCCTTCAAAATTTCTATTGTCCATATTCCCCATGGATTCTATTAGCTTCACACACCAGAATTCATTCATTCATTCAATATTTCTGAGTACTTACTATGAGCCAGGTGCAGGTCTAGGCAATGGGGACACAGCTGTGAGCAAAGGAATAATAATTCTCTGCCCTCAAGGGACTTACACTCTCGCAGATGGATGCAGCTTCTTATGGCTTTCTGCACCCTCTCCTCACTGGTCTTTTCATTTCCTCTCACTAAGAATAGTCCCTCCTGGCACAGACCTCTGAGGGGCATGCTGGTCTCTCTCTGGAATTCTTTTCCCTCCTGTCTTTGTCTGTGTAACTCTTGCTTGTAATTCAGACCTTAGCTTACGAGTCACTTCTGGAGGGAAGTCTTCCCAACGTCCCCGCCTACGTGAAACTCCCCTGTTATCTGCTCCTGTAGTACTCACCCTCCTTCTTGCCATCGTCCTTAACTACACCATCATCCACATGACACTTTGATCGACATCTAACTCCCCAATAGATTGTGGGTCCTGTGAGGGCAGGGACTCTGCTTTCATTCATGGCGTTTCTAGAGCTCACAACAGAGTAGCTGCTCGTTCAATATTTTTTAAAGGGGTGAGTTTGTGACTTCATTCAAGACTTGAATACATTTTAGCCTCGACTGGAATCAGTGCTGAGACTAAGAACTCACTCAGAAAATAGTGCCCAAGGTAGTATTCAGTCCCATATTCGCGGTCAGTTCCAGTCACCCACGTGTCTAACCTCATTTGCATGATCTCATATTTTCTTCATCTCCTTTGGGAAAGGTCATGGAAGGCTTTCCTAAAGGTCAGCTCATCGTATCAACTGTATTCTGCTGCTCTACTGACTATCCAGAGTGGAAAAGAGGTTGGTCTTTGTGATCAGTTTTTTTTGTATATACTTGTCGCCTTAACATACGTGGTCCTTCACCCTCTCACCTGTAAGACTAAATTTGAATCAGACTCCTCTGAGTCCTCTTTATGACTAGAGGTATACTAAGTCTAGTTTTACCAAGAATACTGATGAGTCAGCTTAGCAAAAATTCTCCATTCATGATCTGATCACTCAATATCTGATCAAATTCTTTATCCCTTACCCTTATTATCTGACCCCCCATGTTTGCCTTCAGCAAGGATCCTCTTAATTAGCTCTAGCGAGAATTCTGCTACCCTTGAAGTTTCCTCTGAGCAATTCCCCATTACTGACCCCCACCTGCTCCACTTGTCCTCGTATTTGGAATTGAGCCCAATCTCTCTCCCCTTTTGGAAAACCCCATATCAGTAGCCTGTACTTGAGTGGAATCTTCCTCACCACCTTTAGGAGGTCATGAGTAATTTTTCTTTAAAAAATATCCATTTCAAATACCTTTGACTTCTCATCACAAACCATAGGGGCCAGAAGACTGTAAAACCACACTTCATTTATTTTTCTGAGAGAGAAGGGGGAAAAGTGAGAGAGGATGGGAGAGAGAGAGAGAGAGAGAAAGAGAGAAGCATGAACTTCTTGTTCCACTTAGTTATGCATCCATTGTTTGCTTCTCATATGTGCCCTGACCGAGGCTCAAACTGGTGACCGTGAGATCAAGCCAGTGATTCCGGGCTTGAGCTGGTGACCTTGGTGCTCTGGGATAATGCTCTCTCCACTGGGCCACCAGCCAGCACTCTGTAAAACCACAATTTAATTAAAAGGGAGCAATTGTCAGAATTAATTTTTAAAAACAATGAGGCCAAATTATATACTATTCATCAGATACCGTATTTTTCGCTTTATAAGATGCACTTTTCCCCTAACAGTGGAGGGGAAAATGCCCGTGTGTCTTATGGAGCAAAAAATATGCTATTTTATTAAATATTTTAACACACCATTTGGTTCAGAATATTTTTTTCTTATTTTCCTCCTTAAAACCCTAGGTGTGTCTTATGGCCAGGTGTGTCTTATGGAGCAAAAAATAAGGTATATACTTAAAAGGTAGATTGAAAGCAAGTGGGCTGAAAGAGATACTCCGAAATCTAAGCACAAACAGGCTGGGGTGGCTGTGGTCATACAGAAAGACATAGAATCATTAATGTGTGTGCTGAATAATAGGGCTTTAACTTGGACAAAGAATCACTTGAGAGGATTAAAAGGAGAAATAGGTTCTACAACCGCAGATGGGGGCTTTAACACCATCTCTCAACAAGTGAAAGAACAAAACGAAATCATACACAATGAAAAGAGCATAGCAGTCAGTAAAAATAAAGATGATCTGAAAACACCCAACTATCTTGACATCTTTTTTTTTTTTTTTTTACAGAGACAGAGAGTCAGAGAGAGGGATAGATAGGGACAGACAGACAGGAACAAAGAGAGAGGAGAGACATCAGTCATCAGTTTCTCATATGGCACTTTAGTTGTTCATTGATTACTTTCTCATATGTGCCTTGACCGTGGGGTTACAGCAGACTGAATAACCCCTTGCTCGAGCCAGCAACCTTGGATCCAAGCTGGTGAGCCTTGCTCAAACCAGATGAGCCTGTGTTGAAGCTGGGGACCTCGGGGTCTCGAACCTGGGTCCTCCACATCCCAGTCTGATGCTCTATCCACTGTGCCACCACCTGGTTAGGCCCATCTTGACATCTTGATATTTATAGACCACTATATTCTATAATTATAGGGTAGACTGTTTTTTTCTATGCACTTTGTACATTTGCCAAGATATTCCAAATTCATGGAAGAACATGACCCAGGCTCAAACTTATATTTCTTCTATAGATGGTCTAGTCACCACAACCACATCCAAATTTGTGAGGACATTTACTTTGTCTATGACACTTACTTGCTCACAGTCTTCCATCCTTCTCCATTGCTTACAAGATTAAATCTCTTCAGGCCGACATAAAAATGCTTCATACTCTGGCTGCTGTTTTCACACCCCCCACCCCCCAATCATCATGACTCACGATGCTCCATTCCATATAATTTTGGCGGGCCGTGGTGGATATGCACTTTGCATTATCTGCCAGATGTACATTGCACGTTTGACTGCGAAGTCTTCATCCCTTTCTTTCCCACTACTTTGTGTGCTCTCCAGCAAATCTTCACTCAGGATCTCTGTGTCCTCCCCAGGTCAGCTCTGTTGTCTTTCCCTTTCTGATATCTCCCTTTCTCTCTCCTTTCTCTTTCTCTTTCTCTCCCTAGCTCCACTGAATTTCATTCCCATGTCATCTGTCACACTCTGGTTCTATTAGCTGATTCTCGATGCAATGATCTAGCCTTGAGGAGAAAGGACATTTGGATCCTGGCTAGTTACAGACAAAAGCAGAAGTTTGGAAACGCACAGAGCAGACCGGCAAAGAGCTTCCCAGCTCTTTGTGTTCCCTGTCAGTAACACTTGGCGTTAAGGAATTAATCTAATCTGGCTCTAAAAACTGCAAGAAGTAAATCCCTGAAGAGGATGTGGATTGTTGGCTTTTGAAATATCTCAAATTACCCATAAATAAATCTAAAGCAAATGTTAACCATCTTTGAAATGCCATGTGAAAAATCTTCCTTCTTTGTCCCCAGGGAGACTGTTCTCTTTAATTTAATTTTATTTTTATTTTATTCATTTTAGAGAGGAGACACAGAGTGAGAGAGAGAGTGAGAGAGAGAGAGAGAGAAAGGGGGGAGGAGCTGGAAGCATCAACTCCCATATGTGCCTTGACCAGACCAGTGCAGGGTTTTGAACTGGCGACCTCAGTGTTCCCAGGTCGACGCTTTATCCACTGCGCCACCACAGGTCAGGTGAGACTGTTCTCTTTAGAAAACCTAACAAAACTGGTGCGCAGTTAAAGATCACCTACTAAATGCAAGGTGCTGAGCTAAGTGTGCAACTGATGGATTTTTACAAGGAACTAGTCCGTCATACGAGTGAGGAAACACTTCAAAGTATAAAAGTTCCAAGTACTCTATGCCATAGTGTGGGGAAGGAGATGGTGGATTTCCTGCTTACAACAGGCTTGCTCAGGCTGCAGGGCTTATCTGTAAGGAGTGTGGGGCACCTGCTATACACACGCAGCACAGCACTGCTGTGGTGGGAAATGGCTCGCCTACTTTCCCAGGGAGAACAACTTATCAATAACCTAAATTAATCTATCCCATTTTAGCTGCTCAGCTATAAGGGATGCACTCTCACCCTGATAAACATCGGCCCCTGTATCGCAGTGGTGGCCTGAGAGCTTGTCCTCATCTCCACAGCATTGTCTGTTGTCCTGCACCTGGTCACCCGTGGGACCGTGCACCAGAGATTGCACACTCAGTAGGGAAGGGAAGAGTGAGCTGGGAGACAGGGAGGGATGGAAGAAGGAGAGGAGAAGGGAATGGGTTCATCCCCACAAAGCACTCTCTAGCTTACTGACGTCCCTGAAGCACAGCAGTCAGGAAAACCCCAGGAGAACACAGTGGACACAGAGAGCAGCAGCCAGGGTGTAGAAGTCTGGGAAATCATCCCAATGTGCTATGCCAGTGGGTGGCCACTGGGTGTCACTCTTAGTCTATGTTTGTTTGGTATCGGTTTCTGAAGATGGTCCCCCATTTGCTGAAGTCTCCACCCTCTTCCCTTCTGTTCCCTCCCTGTCTGGGATTTCTCCTTTGGAAGGCTTTACTGACCACATACATAGGAAGTATACTGAGAGTGAAATCACCCCCAAAGCAGACTTCTGACCTGACTCGAGAAAGTAGCCTGTTTGTCATGGGAGCAAGCAGGGGCCAGCATTAGTCAGTAATCCTGTATCAGCAGTTCAGAAACAAGCTCTTAAAACATAGAGATACTTCATTACTTTTATCATTCAGCAATATTTCCTTCTATCTATAGTCTTTGTTTATTGTTTTCTAAATTTATGTTTTATTTTTCAACTTTTTTTTTCTTTTTACAGGGACAGAGAGAGAGAGAGAGAGAGAGAGAGAGTCAAAGAGAGGGATAGATAGGGACAGACAGACAGGAACGGAGAGAGGTGAGAAGCATCAATCATTAGTTTTTCATTGCCATTGCGACACCTTAGTTCATCGATTGCTTTCTCACATGTGCCTTGACCGTGGGCCTTCAGCAGACCCAGCAACCCCTTGCTGGAGCCAGCGACCTTGGGTCTAAGCTGGCGAGCTTTTGCTCAAGCCAGATGGGCCCGCGCTCAAGCTGGCGACCTTGGGGTCTCGAACCTGGGTCTTCCGCATCCCAGTCCGACGTTCTATCCACTGCGCCACCGCCTGGTCAGGCTAAATTTATGTTCTTGATTCTTATTTTATTCTTTCATTCTATTAAATCAAATATTTAGGTGAGATAGAAATTAAACTCAGAATGGATCAGGAGAAAAACCGAATGGACAAAATGTTTAAAGAAGTACAAATCAAGTTTGTTTGTTTTTTAAATCTGTTATTTTTATTTAGCTTCTTCAGAACTTGGTGTGCTTTTTAAACCTGAATATCCATGTCTTCAATTCTGAAATATTCTCAGTCATTTCCCTGTGAATACTGATTTCAGTTTCTCCATTGGGAAGCTCTAATATTAGACTATGTTGGGCATGTCACTCTATCTTCCATCTCGGTAAGTCTTTCATAGTTTCTACCTTGTTTCTCTATGCGACATTCTGTGTGATTTCTGCAGCTGTTTTTCTGTGCTGCATTGAATCTTTTGTTTAACTTATTCAGTGAGTCCATAATGATGATGTCTTTGTCTTTATTTTTAGTACTTTTATTTTATTTTTTAATCAGATGCATCTGTTCCTTTTCCCATAATGCTCTCTTCCTTCATTATGGTTCCTAACTTTTGCATTTTTAAATTTTTTAAGTTTTTTTATTATTTTTTTACAGGGACAGAGAGAGAGTCAGAGAGAGAGGGATAGATAGGGACAGACAGACAGGAACAGAGAGAGACAAGAAGCATCAATCATCAGTTTTTAGTTGCGACATCTTAGTTGTTCATTGATTGCTTTCTCACATGTGCCTTGACGGTGGGCCTTCAGCAGACTTAGCAACCCCTTGCTCGAGCCAGCGACCTTGGGTCCAAGCTGGCGAACTTTTGCTCAAGCCAGATGAACCCGCGCTCAAGCTGGCGACCTCAGGGTCTCGAACCTGGGTCCTCTGCATCCCAGTCCGACGCTCTATCCATTGCGCCACTGCCTGGTTAGGCTCTTTTGCATTTTTTATAATCACTTTCCTTTGCTTATTCTTGTTCTATGTCATTTTCAGTTCTTTCATTTCCATTCTCACTGGCTGGTTGCATTTTGTGTTTTCTCTCTCAGTAATTAATATAAACTGTAAACTACCCTGAACTACTCTGTAACATTAAAAAAACACCAGGGTTTCTCATGAGCCCAATACTGTGAAAGTAACCTGATAGAGTAGTTTTGCAATGGTTTCTGTTGTTTCTCTAGAGAATTAGCATCACTAAGTCTCTGACTGGGACTCTTGCAGAGTACATGGTAAATTCAGATCCTGTACCTTCTCACGGAGCAGGCCAGAGTGTTTGATTTTTGCACACAAAGCCTCAGACAGAAAGATGCCTGGCTTCTTCAGGTTGTCCTTGGAAGGTGGAAGGAAGTGTTTTTGGATAAAATAAGCAACACTTCCAGGATTTAGGCTCTATGCAGGGAGCAAACTTCCTGCTCCCCTGCTTCACCCAGGGTCATTTCTAGGAAGGGGGGTGGGCATTAGAGAGTCAGCCTCGGCTTCGGGGCTCAGTGTTCTGGCTAGAACCTCTGTGGCCCCTGCTCCCACTTTGATCTCTGTGCTTGATTTTGGACCCCAGGGATTTTCCCTTTCTTTCTTTAAATCTCAGTATGTAGGCCTGACCTGTGGTGGCACAGTGAATAAATCATCGACCTGGAACGCTGAGGTTGCGGGTTCGAAACCCTGCACTTGTCTGGTCAAGGCACATATGGGAGTTGATGCTTCCTGCTCCTCCCCCACCCTTTCTCTCTCTCACTCTCTCCACTCTAAAAAAATATAAAAATAAATAAAAGGAAAAATAAGAGATTCATTTACAAAAAAATATGTATTAAAATATATATCCTTGTCACATTTTATCCTGCCTTGGCCTTGAGTGGTGCAGTCTATTTTCTGATTTTCTTTCTTTCTTTTTTTTACAGGGACAGAGAGAGAGTCAGAGAGAGGGACAGACAGACAGGAATAGAGAGAGATGAGAAGCATCAATCATCAGTTTTTCATTGCTGTTATGACACCTTAGTTGTTCATTGATTGCTTTCTCACATGTGCCTTGACCGCGGGCCTTCAGCAGACTGAGTAACCCTTTGCTGGAGCCAGCAACCTTGGATCTAAGCTGGCGAGCTTTGCTCAAGCCAGATGGGCCCCGAGCTCAAGCTGGTGCCCTCAGGGTCTCGAACCTGGGCCTTCCGCATCCCAGTCCGACACTCTATCCACTGCGCCACCACCTGGTCAGGCTATTTTCTGATTTTCTTACCACGGGTTTTCAAACAGGGTCATCTGAGAGGCAAGGGAGAAAGAAAGATCAGTGACAGGGCTCTGGACCCCTCCCCACGATAAACCCTGCCCTCTATCCTGCTTCCAGCAGGGGGTGCTTATGGCCTGCTCTCTAACAGCCTCGTGTGGCAAGTTCTTCCTCTTTTTGTGCCTGTGTCTCCAGCTGTAGAAAGGACCCAATGGTAGTGCTGCCCCTCAGGAATGATTTGAGGATTCAATGAGTTAATGTATACAAGGCACTCAAAATATGTACAAATACACACTTAGTTAGTGATCTTTGTGGTTAGATATAGATCTCCAAGTTATATTTATTTTTAAATGTGGTTCAGAGTGAGGGTTTTAATAACTAACTGTCTAGGCCTTGGCTGGTTGGCAAGTTGGATAGAGACTTGACCCAGCATGCAAACATCCTGGGTTTGATCCCAGGTCAGGGCACACATGAGAGGCAACCATCGCTTCTCTTCCCCTCCCTCTCCCTCTTCTCTCTCTCTTCCCCTCCCACAGTCAGTGGCTTGGTTAGTCCAAGTGTTGGCCTCAGGCACTGAGGATAGTTCAATTGATTCTAGCATCAACCCCAGATGGGGATTGCCAGGTGGATCCCAGTCAGGGTGCATGCAGGAGTCTGTCTCTCTATTTCCCCTCCTCTCACTTAAAAAAGAAAAAGAATAACTATCTAGATACAGTCCGGACTGTGTACTTTCTAAAAGAACTTCCAGTTAGAAAATTCTTTGTTTCCATGTGAACTCTGCAGTAGGGAAGTTAGTTTTAGTTGAGCTTGGCTTATGCCTAGCAGGTGGGCATAAAGATCTCTATTGTTCATGGTCCTTTTCTTCCAACCCAAGATTCCTTCAACCCCACTTCCCATCCCTTAGCAATTCTGTTCTCCTCCTAATGATTCACAATGGACTTGTTGTCGCAGTCGGACAAGCTTCCTTCTGACTGGTCACCCTGGCTTTGTGATTTCTCAATGTCGCATCCCCTCTCCCTAGGTTTTTTGCTGAAATCTCCCAGCCAGAAAAAAGTTTTATTTAATGGTCCCTCTCTAACCTTTACATCTATCGTAACCTCTTCTACGCGTCACGTGAAAATGGGGACCACGTAATCTCAGGGAAAGGATGGGGCTCTGGGAAGGGCTTTGCCCTGTTTCATGGGAGAAGGTGCTATGGGGAGGGCCGTTTTCATTGCCACTGTGTTCAGCCTAGTTCCGCCCGGGTGAGCTGGGGACAGCTCTTCGTACTTGGGAGCACGGCTGCACTACGAACCAATGAGATGTTGAGTCAGGATTCCATCATGCGCAATGAGGGCTGATGGTCTGCCACATCCTAGGGTGAAGTGCAGAAAGTGGCAAGTCTGAGGTCGTGCACTGACTCTGTATGTTCCTAGCACCTTCCGAAGGCTTGTGAGGATCTGAATGAAAGCGCGTTCAAAGCGGCTTACGTTCATAGACGACCGCGACAGGGTCTTGAATCCTTTCCCTTTGGTTTCAGGTCGGGATTGGTTTTCTTTTCTATGACCAAATACTTTCCCCATTTGTGTGAACTCAGCTTGATGAAACACACCCAGTGCCTTCCAGCAGCTCACAATTAACAAAATCCAGGGGTATTTTTAAATTTCCCCTCACCACCGCTCGGCTCTGGACAGCCTCCGGGCAGGGATGCTTTCTCCTTTGACAGCAGCTGAGCCCCGCCCTCGGACCAGTGGCTCCGCCTCTCAGTCTCACACGGAGGCAGGGGCAGCATCAGGTTTCAATCTGGGGCCCCTCTCTTTCTCGTCTATGATCCTTGTCATCCTGTGAGTTATGTCTCTTAGGAGAGACATGGAACCTTGGGCCATTTCAAAACCCCAAATGACTTCTATTGGGAGCCGGTCTTTTCTGCCATGCACAATTATGAAGACGTGAAGAAAGGGGTCAATAGAAATAAAACGCCACGCCCATGAGGACCTCCGCAACAACTGGAGGCCACTGGGAAGGTGCGAGAGGAAGCCTGGGGTGGGATTCTCCGCGGGCCTGGCTGGAGAAGTCATCAGAATCCTAGGATCTTAGCTCGTGCCTCTCCAGGGAATGGAATGGAGGCCTGGGGAGCAGAGGGTCCCTTTGTTTAGAAGTTTGTTTTGAACTTTGTTTAGATTCCAGGAAGGAAGATGAACAACTCTCACCCAGAAATAGGGGAAATATTCTGCTTGTCGGAGAACCACGTGGCAAAACCTTCGGGACACACTTGCTCTGCTTTTGTTAAGCGGAGGGAGGAGACATTTCTGGGCCAGCTTCACCTGTGGCGGTGGCCTGGCCTCGCCTCGCACAGGCCACTGCCGGGGCTGCCCTCCCCAAAGCTCCCTTCTGCACGAGAACCCCCGCCTTGCTTATTTGAAGACCCAGCCACAAGTCAAGCGAAATAGGCCAAGTCAGAGCCGTCATTCTCACACTGTGGGGGCAATTCTGGTGCCAAGAGTAAAGCAGTGAGCAAATTAATAGTTAATATTAATATATTAATATTCTTATTTAGGAATATATACGGGGGCAAGCAAGAGTAGGCTCACAGTGGTGTATATGGAAAATTATACAATAATTAATTAATAGTAATACAAGAATAAACTCTGGTGTACTCACATCTATAAACCTACTTTTGACCACCCCTGTATATATGTATATATAATGTGTGTATCACACACACACATATCTATGTATATATGTGAAATTTTTCTTGCAGAAATGGGGTCATATATACACACATGTCTGGAATGCAGCCAGAGATATAGAGGGATACTCCAAATTGCTTGTGGTTGCTTTTAGAGTAGGGGCTGAGCTTTGGTTAGGGGTAAAGTGGTTTGAAAGTCAGCTTGCATTTTTATTCAATCTATGGATAGAACTCCTTCCTGCATATATTACTACTCTAATGACACACTTTTGAACAGAATACCTGGCTTTCCCGAGGGACAGTTCCTCCCTCTCTGACCTGACCTCCTCGTTGCCCTCCCCCATTATAACAGGATCGCTGAGATTCCCCTCTGCTCCCTCCACCTTGTGGCTCCCCCCTCTCCTGAATCCACCCCACCACCCCCAAATCTGCTGGCTGTCCTTCTTATGGTCTGTCCCTCTTCTCACTCCCTGTTCCACCCCACTTGGCGTCCTCTTCCAGCTCGAGCCCGAGGCCACCCATTGCAGGGACTCGACAGCAGCCCCGGGATGCTCTCGTTCTGGTGTCCCCCTCCCTCACTTGCTTTGCCAGCTCTGAACCACCTGCTGCCACTGCCCCACTTCCAGGCTACTGGAAGAAAGACGTAAACTCTCACAGACTTCTAACCGCCAGCCCGGCCTGTCCTCCACTGTGTCCAGCAGTGTTCTGATTCCTTTCTAATTGTCTTCTTATAACCCTGCCCTCATGAGCCCCTTCTCCTTGTTTCTATTGCGGCCTTGGCCCGTGCACCGCCCCAGATGCACGCTGCATCCCCCCACTTTCATGCATCGCCTTCTCCCGGCGCCCCGTCCGGAGATCCAGGCTCTCTGTACACACCAAGACCATCTCAGTTTTTCTCCCTCTGGATCCTTCTCCATCACCATTCTGTTCTCCTGCACCTGTAGTCTAACCTGCAGGTGTGACATATTGGTGTGACACAGCGCCCTATCCTGGGCTTAGCCGGATTCACTAGTTTCTTCTCCACCAATGACTGAGGGAACCGAAGGCATGCTTGGAGTCTGCCTAGATTCCCACCTCTCAGGATGGGCGCCCCCTCCCCCCAGTGGGCAGAAGCTTTCCAGGTTGACAGCTCTCAGCTGGGTCCTTCCCTGGGGCTTATGTAGAACTGGAGAGTGCTATCCTCTTCTGGGCCAGTCTGCCCACAATGCCTGGTCGTTTCCGAGACAGAACCAGGCCAGTGACCGGTTGATACCTGGTGCCCTTGTGCCAGGACAGCTTTGAAGGCCGTGCCAGCTCCTGTTGGAACCAGCTGAGGGCTCTGTTGGGTCTGTATTGCAGCCCACTCCTCCCTCTGCCCACTCCTGCTTCCCCACTCCCCACCTGCGTGGCTCCTACAAGCACGTCCCCTATACTTCCTGTGTGTAGATTGTCGTCTCGATCTGCTTCTTGGGAGCTGACCCACCCCAGCAGGCTTTTCAAATTTGGGGAGAAACCTTGAACATGGTGGGAAAGATCAATATTCAGATTGATTTCGTCTGCTTGGGACACAAAGCCCAGTCTGGGAGGATAAAGCTGCTTGGATCAAGGTAAACTTGTGGATTATGTAGCTTTGAAAATATTCAACTATACAAATACGACGTGTGAGGGGTTTTGGCAGACGTATATTTGAAAAGGAATGGCGGAATTCATTAATTCTTTAGTTCTTTCGTTCATTCACAGAGGAGCGCCCATTCAGTGCCAGCAGAAACACAAGGAGGAAAACGATGAACAAACACCCAGACTTAGGATCACAATCTGTGACGTGAATAAACGGGGGGCAGAAGGAGGGAAGAAAGGGGGTACTTGTCAGAATCGGTGACACTGCAAATAAGACTGATGGCAGATCTGCGCCATTTTTAGTGGGACCAATGGTTGGGTACAGTCGGAGGTCAGGAGCTCAGGGCCTGCAGGGTCCCACTCCCATCCCATGCTCCCTGGAGGCCTCCAGATGTGGGAGTTGTCGATGGCCTCACTGCTCACAGTGTGGGTCCAGGACCAGCACGCAGGCAGCCTGGACAAAGTCCCCTCAGAGACTCTCACTTCTACTCCTAGACCCAGATTAGCCTGGGTCCCAGGTATATACCTTTCCTATGGCTGCTGGAACAAGTTACAAACTTCCTGGCTTAGAACAACACAAATGCATGGTTTTATAGTTCTGGATGGCGGAAGTCTGAAGTGGTTCTTACTGGGCTGAGGTCAAAGGACGGGCAGGGCTGTGTGCCTTTTGGAAGTTCTAAGGGGAGAATCTATTCCTGACTTTCAGAGGCTTCCCCTGTTCTTGGCTCATGGTCCCTCCTTCTGTGGAAAGCCAACGTTGTAGCAGCATCTTTAAATCTCTTCCTCTGATTCTGACCTCTGCTTCCAGTTTTGCCATCACATCTTCTGAGTCTGACCCTCCTTCCTCCCATTTATAAGGGCCCTTGTGATATATCGAGGTTATCTCCCAAATCTCCCTTTCTCAGATTTCTTTATTATGTCAGCAAAGTCCCTTTAGCCACACAAGGTAACACACTCACAGGTTCTGAGGATTAGGACATACGTGACGGGCCGTATCTGCCTCCCCCACCAGATAATTCACATCTATGATACAAGTTGAAAAGCCCCGGCCCACTGTAATAAAATGGTTTTCCTTTCCAATTTCCCCCAGATGCTCATGTCCGGCTGAAACCTCGAAAGTGCCTGTGTGATAAACTCGTCTGCTCATTTGCTTGACCCTGGCACCTACGTGGTTCCGGGTAGTTAAAAATAGTTCTGATTTTTATTGTTAGAGAAATGTTGCTTGAGGAAGGAACTGGGCTTGGGGTGCTGTGTGAACGTGCCTGGCTCACGTCCCCCTGAATGTCCTAAGTGGTGAAAGCTACTGTCCATGCTGGTGCAGGCCTGAGTGCCCAAGGGAACCCCTCTCTGCCAGTTACTAGCAAATAAGACCTCAGAGAAGGAAATCACCTGATTTCTCTCAGGCAGCCTTTTCATCGCTTACTGAATGGCAGGTCTGGCCCCTGTGTCACAGATATGGTGTGAGGACAGTTAGAGGAAGGATTTCTCCAATGGGGATCGCCTGTGTAAAGATCAGTTGTTATTTCATTATTTGTGGATGCGGAACCTGGAGGAATGAAAGGGAACCTCTCAGATGCTTGTCACTGAGATGGACTGTCCCTGCCTGCGCTGCCCCCCCCCCCCCCCCCGGTGGTTAAGGTTTTTAATTACGTACCTTTGGTATGGATCAGGAGATGAAAAGAGGTGCACTAAGCATTTAGACCCCTGAAATCAACACCTGGACCTGTCCCCTCATCCCTGTGAAGGAAACCGCTGGGACATCATTTGCTGAAATCTGTATGCATGTTAGAATCACCTGGAATGGGTCTAAAAGAAAACATCCAAAGATTCTGCCTCCAGAGATTCTGATTCACTGGGGCCACGCAAGATCTAGGCAGCTGAATTTTGATAAATCTCTCCAAGTGAATAGAATGTGAGTTACCTCCTGCCTCTGTAGGTCGATGTAAGCTTGGGGTCTATTAATAGAAGTAGAGTAAGTGGAACAAAGGAGGGGACAGTGCTTCAGAGCTGTGGACACATTACGGAGCTGCATTGGATGGTTGGATGGAGAGATGGGTACTCTACATCCAGAGGGACTTGGACAAAATCGTCACATGACCAAGACCCAAATGGTGAGGGGGGTGGGGGGACTCAAAGCTACATTATGTAAGGAGGGGGGAAAGCACAGAAGGGGAAATGGCTGACTTGCCCAAGGTCACCCCATGAAATTTATTAATGAAAACCCCTAGAAAAGAAGAGGGACACAACATTTCCTTTTGCTGTTAACAGATTTCTTAGATCACAAAGCCAAGTGCTATAACAATGAAAAGAGTTGAGCATAAAATTTCATCTTTCTTTCTTAAGTGAACAGCTTGCAACTTTCGTCTCTTAGACACTGCCGGCCAGGTGAGGAGTCAGGACAAATGCAGTGAGGGTGGTCCAGGCTGGATGTCTTTGCCTGAGGTAACCTACAGGGATTTGTCTGATGATCTCCGAGGACAGGCGGGTGCATTTACTTGTAGCTTTCCGGTTGGCACTGAGAATTGGTCTTGGTCACAGCTGACAGGCACATTCTGCTTACGTAGGTTCCCTTCCTCCGCAGAATCCTCAAAGCCCCAGACGCATCTAGAAGGTTAGTAGAATAGTGATTGCCCACACATGTGCGTGTATGTGCACACACACACACACAAAATTTGCACAAGTAAAAAAGGAACACCTGTACAAACTTTTAAATTGAAACCTATATAATTTTATCAACCGGTGTTGCCTCAAAAAATTCAATAAGAAAGATAAAAAACATTTTAAATCCTCACAGCCATGGTGTAAAGTAGAACTCTTTTTGTTAGCTCCATTTAATTATTATTATTATTATTGTTATTTATAAAGGAGGAGCTATGTGGGAGAGCACACAACTTGAAAACGACAGAACAGGATTTGAACTCCGGTCTTCCGATCACAGATCTATGCCTGAACTGTCCACTAAGAGGTAGAAGCACATCGGAGTGGTGGTAAGATTTCTGTTACCTTATTGGCCAATAGCTTGTCTAACTGACTCTTTTCCCCAGAGAAGAAGGAAGATGACCCAAGGGCTGGGCGGTGCTAGGGCGGGAAAGGGAGTGGCCTTCGAAGTAATCCATGTAATTAACTCACGTGGCAGTCTGCTCTGGGTCACACTGTCCAGGCAGAACTGTGGCACCTCTGAGAAAAGGCTTCCTCTGCTGTCATCCCAGCAAGAGTGACAGCCCTCTAAGCAGGTTGTTGGTCGGACAGAGGCACTTGATCAGGGGAGGAAGGTATGAAGGTCATGTCTAGAAGGCCACACCCACAGAATCAGTGCAGCTCTATCCATGGCATCAGCTCCAGAAGACAGTTCTGCCATTAAAAGGTGGCCTCCTCTCGGAGGTGTCATGAGCTCCAGGCAGTGCTGAGGGCCCCCAGGAAGCTGGCGAGTGGTGGGACCTTCTGTTACTGGAATATGCTTTTGTTGGGCTGATAAAATATATTATGCTCACTTTGTTAAAGATGGCGCTGCCCACGTGCAAGTTTTAAGAGTAAGCTTTTCCCCACACCCTTGACTGATTAGATGATGTGGGGTGGTGCACTCTCATGAGGAATCCTCCCGTTATGCTTCAGATAAGTGACTTTGTAACAGAGACTTTCTTGTTTGTAGATTGGATTAAAGGTTTTGAATCTACAATATAAAGTGGGGCAGCTTGCTCTCTCTCGGTTCCTGAGGTTAGCATTAGAGAGGAGAACAGAGAAAGGCCACGTGGAGGAGGCCAGGAGAAGCAGCCAAGATGATGGAGTGCTGAGGGAGAAGCCAGTTTGTGCAGAGTTTGTGTAGAGAGAAGGAGATGGGGAACAGAGGCGAATAAGTCTGGTGAGCTAGAAACCTTTGATTCTAGGAAACTTGGATAAGTCAGTAGCTTTGTGAGCACTGAATGAGTGGGTTTTGGAGCCCAGTGTGTGCTTTTACTTGCCCACCGGGTGCAAGCTAGAATTAAAGCTGATGGCTCACCAGTTCTTGGCTCCATCGTTTCATTACTGACTGTCCGAATCTAATGTGAACCTGCATTGGCCAGGCGACCCTGATGGTGGCCTTGATGCAATCATTTTTCTCCACATTCAGTGTCGCACGCACGGTGTAACTTAGTACATGAATGCGACCGCACTGCGTGTACCGTGTGCAAGCTGCTTTAGTGTGTGCCCCGCACACGTGTTAGAGAGCCTTCCTGGTCTCTGTATCCAGACCCGCTTCATTCTCCTTCACTGCTGACGGGGTGCACTGTCAGTACTGGGCCCCGCCCATGTCGGCAGGCGTTTAAGTTCCTTCCATGTCTCACTATTTGCAGCTGGGCTGCTGCCTAGGCCTCTTGGTGCCCAGGCAAGAGGGAAGACAGCTGAGGTGGGCTCCTTGGGTGCACAGAAGGGCTGCTCCTTCCCGTCCCATTCCTGGGTCAGACGCCTGAAAAGCTGATTTTTCTCAGAAAGATAAGCTGGGTTGAGAGATTCCTTTCCCTGGGAGTGGTGGGGAGAGTCAGTCCTGGGCTTGTATTCTGCACTTGGCAAACACATGCACGGGCGTGCGCACACCCTAACCCAGCCTCTCCTTAGAGAGCTTAATTTTAGAACACGGACTGACTAGTGTAGCATGTTTTGTAGAAACACACTGAACTGCAAGTCCTGAGGTCTGAGTTCTAATATAAGCTTTGCCACAAAATTGCTTGAAAAATCTCAGTTTCTTTACCTTCCAAATGGGTTGGGTCAAGAGAAGGCATAGCAGAAGCAGACATGTCATCTCTGATTAAGGATGCTTTCCCTGCTAACCTTTCAGGCTGAGGCTCTGTTTGGCTTCCTCTTGACCCAAGTTTGCTGTGGGAGCTGAGAACTGGGGAGCTGACGTCTGGGAAGAGCAGTCAGCTCTTCTGGGTGAGGTCAGAGCCAGCAGCTTGGTGGCCTCTTCCTGGTTCAGCAGGTCAGCAGCCCTACTTCCTCCCTGGACCTGCGGGGCCAGCTGCTCAGCTGACCCGTGGCCGGGGCTCGTTTCCCCTCCTTGCAGAGGAAGGTCTGGACACACCTGCCCGTAGCCTGGTCCCTGCATCTTCTGACGGCTGCTGGGCCATTCCACCTCTGATGCTGGGTGTGTCTTGACAGGGCATCAGGCACTAACCAGAGTGGGGACCCTGGGGTCACACTGCCGCCTGGAGCCCTGACCCTGCTGTGCCAGCTGAGTGAGCTGGGGCATGACACTCAGACTTCGTGTCCTCATCTTTAAGTGGGTGATTTAAGATTCAATGTGGACTTTTCCCACGAGCATATAATAAAAGCTCAGTAAACATTTATTGTTATTATTTTATTATTAATGCTTGATGAAAAATGCACAGATGATGAATGAACCAGGATTTAAGAGCCTTGTATTTCTGCCTGTGGTTCCATCCAACATCATTCTACAGCTCATTCATATGGACCGACTTTCCCCTAAACTTGTCTCCAATCTAATGTTCATGGCTTTTCCTCAATCTGGGATGCTCTTCCCACCTGCCTGTCAAAGTTCCATGCTTCCAGGCCCCAGTCACGTGCTGCCTTCCCTGTGAAGCTTCTTTTGCTTTTCCTTTTGGGATGTGCTAACTCTCTCTTCATATTGCCAATGCTATCTCTGTATACTGATGATTCCCAAGTTTATGTTTCATGTAGAGAATGAATAGGTGACATGCTGTTCTCATCTTTCATGGGGTCTGTGCTGGTTTCCTAGGGTGGCTTGAGACAATAGAAATGTATTGTGTCCTAATTCTGGAAGCCAGAAGTCCAAAATCAAGGTGTGTCTGCCTGGCTACACTACCTGTGACACCTGCAGGAAGAAGCCTTCCTGGCTTCTGATGGTTTGCTGGCAGCCCTTGGCTTCTAGCCATATCACTCTAATTGCTCCCCCTTCATTGTCCAATGGGCTTCTCCTGTGTGTCTCAGTCTCATCATAGGGCCTCCCTCCCTCCCTTCCTCCTTCTATCTTTCTTTTTCTTTTTTATTTTTTTACAGAGACAGAGAGAGAGTCTGAGAGAGGGATAGATAGAGACAGACAGACAGGAACTGAGAGAGATGAGAAGATTAATCATCAGTTTTTTGTTGCGACACCTTAGTTGTTCATTGATTGCTTTCTCATATGTGCCTTGACTGCGGTCCTTCAGCAGACCGAGTAACCCCTTGCTCGAGCCAGCGACCTGGGGTCCAAGCTGGTGAGCTTTTTTTTTTTTGCTCAAGCCAGATGAGCCTGCGCTCAAACTGGTGACTTCAGGGTCTCGAACCCGGGTCCTCTGCATCCCAGTCTGACACTCTATCCATTGTGCCACTGCCTGGTCAGGCTCACTTGCTCTTCCCTCCCTCCCTCCCTCCCTTCCTTCCTTTCTTCCTTCCTTCCTCTCTTTCTTTCTTGATAGATAGAGAATTCATATTGCATATCCTACTCCAGTAGGAAGTAATTTTAACTTAAATAATTCCACCCACAACATGTTCTCTCAGTTTTTCTCTTAAATTATACATAGTACCCCAAAGCATACCTTATTATCCCAACTAGACTTCCCAAGGAAAACCATTCAACTTTACATCTGAAGGGGCAGCAGGCCATGATTGGGCTGTCTTTGGCCAGCAGGCACGTTTGTCTGCCCTGAAGTATTGATCCAGCAGTGCTTAGGAAGATAATTCTGAAATCGTTTGAAAATCTGGATGTCTGGTGTCTATGACAGATCAGAATGTCTAGTCACACACCAGGGAAGGTTGCCCATGTTCGTCATTGCCCGCAGCTTAGCAGGGGCTTCTCCTTAGGCTGGCAGTGCCCGTCTTGTACCACAGATGTATATTCTATTGGTTCTGCTTCTCTGGGGAACCTTCCCTAATACTCTCCATTGAAAAATATGTGAAATACCTAAGCCCTTCTCACCATTTCCAACAATATCACTTTTGTTTAAACCATCGTCATCTCTCTCCTGGATGTTACGATCACTGCATACCTGGAATGCAAGCTGCAGCCTATTTGCCAAAGAACAGCCAGAGTAACCCTTTAAAACCCTAAGTCAATCAATGTAACTCCTCTCTTTAGTGTCCTCCATTGGCTCCCATCTGACTCAGAGTAAAAGCTAAAGACCTTAGATGGTCTTCATGATCATACACAATCTGACCTCCTGTTGCTTTCTCTGACCTCATCTTTCTACCCTGCCCTGCCTCACTAGACTCCAATCACACACTTGCTTTTTCTTTAACATGCCACAGGGCCTTTGCACATGCTGCTTTCCTCTGTCTGGAAAGCTCCTTATTCTGGTTAATTCACCTAAGCTACCCAGAGCAGAATAACACTAGTTTCTTGTATCCCAAGAGAAGCAATGACTTTTTCCAGAATGGACCATTCATTTCAGTTTTGCCAAAATGTGTGTCTCAGTCAATTGCTTTAAAGTGTCATGTCAGGTGACTTCCATTGGTTGGTCTCGATCATTTACAACTTCTGATCTCTATCACTGTGCCTGTATAAGAACAGTGTGCAAGTAAGTCAAGGAGAAGTGATAGGTCTGAACCTTTCTTGTCATGTGCAAATTAGACCATGGTTTCTCTTCACTGTCTGATTTTCACGTACCTCCCAAAGTTTCCAGCTGCCGCTTTCTAAAGAAATCCTAACCCTTTTATCTCGGGCCCAAGAAAACATCTTAATTCATACTGAAAACACTGCTTTGGTGAGGGAAGTGACATGGGACACGTTACAGGAAGTGGATACTTTAAACATCCTCCATGGTGGCCCTGTGATCAGAGAGATCTTGTGTCCCCTGCGCTCCCTGCCTCTGCCCCAGCCTAATCCTTCCTCAGCGTGGTCATGAAAGAGCCCATAATCAGGAAAACGAAACCCCTGGGCTGTGGAATCAGTTAGCCTGGGCCCAAGTTCTGAATTGGACATTCATAAACAGTAGGGCCTTCGACCAGTTCCACGTCCGTCTTCATTAGTCTGCTTACTTATAACAGAGATGATAATGTGATTTAAGTAAAGGAATGCATACAGAGTGCTTGGTCCATAGTAAACTGGGAGTCAACCTGAGTCAGGTGTGAAGCTGAGGCCAGACTTCACAGACACGGTTGAGGTGCTCTCACCTGGGGTTGAACTGGGGCGTGCGGTGGACACTCCTGACCACTCCAGTGAGACTGACCCCTGGGCCATTCCATCCTTTGTCACCCCAGCGCTCCATCCAGAATTTAACTTGACCAGGTCACTTCCTTCCTTTTTATTTTCATTTCATTATTATTATTAGATTTTATTTATTTATTTATTCTCCCCTTCACCCTCCCATCTATTTTATTTATTTTATTTTATTATTATTATTTTTTTACAGAGACAGAGAGAGGGGTAGATAGGGACAGACAGACAGGAAGGGAGAGAGATGAGAATCATCAATCATTAGTTTTTCGTTGCGACACTTTAGTTGTTCATTGATCGCTTTCTCATTTGTGCCTTGACCGCGGGTCTTCAGCAGACTGAATAACCCAGCAACCTTGGGTCCAAGCTGGTGAGCTTTGCTCAAACCAGATGAGCCCGTGCTCAAGCTGGAGACCTCGGGGTCTCGAACCTGGGTCTTCCGTATTCCATCCCAGTCCGATGCTCTATCCACTGCTCTACCGCCTGGTCAGGCATTTTATTATTATTTTTTAAGTGAGTGGAAGGAAGATAGTGAGACAGATCTCTGCATGTGCCCCTACTGGGATCCACCTGGCAACCTCCATCTAGAGCAGTGGTTCTTAACCTTTTTTGAGGTACCAAACCCACCAGTGTCATATGCGCATTCACCGAACCCTTCTTTAGTGATAAATAAAATATTATTTATTTTCCAAATTCAAGACATAGGTATATGTTTTTTTACTGGTGCACAAAATGAGCCGTGCATGAACATCACCTTGCTCAAAGAACAAAACCAACAAAGTGCATGAACTCACAACAAATTACGGTATTACTTTATTCTGGCTTCTGTGGCAGAGGCTTCTCCGAACCCCTGAGACTGACTCATCAAACCCCTAGGGTTCGATAGAACCCAGATTAAGAAGCACTGGTGTAGGGCCAATGCTCAAATCAATAGAGCTAATTTTAGCACTTGAGGTAGACTCAGTTGGACCAACTGAGCCATCCTCAGCGCCCTGGGGCTGACGCTCAGACCAAGTGAGCCGCTGGTTGTGGGAGGGGAAGAGTAAGAGAAAGGGGAGAAGGAAGGGGAGAGAAGCAGATGGTCACTTCTTCTGTGTGTCTCACTGGGAATCGAACCTGGGACATCCATATGCCAGGCCGACGCTCTACCCACTGAGCCAACTGGCAAGGCCCACCTCCTTCTTTAAAATGCTTGTGAAAGCAACCTCAAGTCCATCCCCCAAGAAGCCTGCAATTCAGGCTGTCAGGACCCTGCTTTCGCTCATCCCACACCTCCTCACTCTTTGAACCATTCACCACTGACCTTTGTTCTTGGCACTGAAGAAACATTAAGCAAGCAATGACCCCCGAACATGGTTGTTAGATCACCCAGGCCTCTGTCTAACCTTGTTGGCATTCAGTCACATTTTCTCCATCTCCTTTGGGAGATGTCACGGGAGGTCTTCTGAGATTCAGCCACACGGTGTCAACTGCATTCCCCTGCTCTGCTGACTCTTCAAGATGGAAAAGAGGTTGGTCAGTGTGACCAGTCTTTTTGTGCATACTTGTCGCCTTAATATGCCTTGTCTTCCCCCCTCTCACCTGTGAGATGCTGGGCTACATCAGGCCATTTCCCGAATTCCTTTGACCAAGACCTTGGGAGCCAGGGCTGCGGGGCGAGGCGCTGTGCCCACAGCTCCCGCTTGCTTCAGCTGCACGCAGGTAGCCAGGGGTTTGCAGAGAGAGAGGCTGGGTGGGGAATCCCTTTCCCGAGGCAGGCTAGTAAGTGCAGGCAGGCCAAGTGAGTCAGGGAGGGAGCAAGAACAGCAGCCTGATTCCAGGGATGCTCTTTGCCCTCCTCCTCCGCCCTGGCCGCCCCAACAGGAACCAAACTGTGTATCTCAATCTTAGAATGCCAGGAATGTGCCACAGCCTGATAGGCATGAAGCAATCCACAGGGCAGCAGGGAGGAGCTCTGCTCCCAGGCAGAGGCCTGGCCGTGCAAGGGCTGTGGGACTGAGGGCTGGGGCCCCTCCCATCCTCCCTGGGCCTCCCGCTGCAGCCGGGATATCAAAGGCTGCATTGTGCACTGAGCCCGGGCCCTGGTCCCTCGTGTGCCAGGGAGGAGGCGGGAGGAGGAACGCAGTGGGGAGGCTGTCCCCTCCCACCCTCTCAGCGCTCTCTGGCTTGTGTGCCCAGGGTCCTCGGCCTGGCCTGGGGAGGATGGTGAACACATGGGTGGCTGCTTCTGCATCTCCGGGGAGCCGAGGCTGTCCTGGGGCCCAGGTGAGTTTCCTGGGGGACCTCGGCCTGTGTCTTGGCGGAGGTGGTTGGTCCAGTGAAGGCTTGGGGTCTGCGGGGTTGGGGAAGCTGCTGTTCCAAAGATGGGGAGATGGTTGTGCTTTCTGACTCCCTCCTCCCTCTCTCTGCCACTGTTTGTCATTCTGGCTTTGTGCAAAGGGCGGTCAGCCCGGGAAGCATCAACTTTTCCTGAAGAGAGAGGTTTTGAGCTGACTCTGCGGGGAGTCCGTGCTGTTCTTGGCTGCCACTCCCGGGGTGTGACTAAGCCCTTCCTTCCTTTCTTCCCAAGATTCACGGGCTCAGGAAGAAAGCCCAGGCTGTGAGTTCCTCTGGGGCCCCATGTGTGGTCATAAACTTGGCCTCAGTCCCTCAAACCCTGTTTTTGTCAGGGTTTTGTGACTGAAGGAAAACAGGCGGTTTCCTGCCTCCTGCCTGTTACAGTGGGACATAAAGTTGAGGCCACAGAGAGTTTTCCCTCTAAGAAATAGTCAAGTCATTGAGTCTTGACATCGGGACAGTCCCAGGCAAGCCAGAATGGTTGGTCACCCTAATGCAAACTCCCTGCTTCTCTTGAGAGCAGGACCAAGGTGAGGCTCCATGGCCTCACAAATGACATTTTTCAGGATGAGTGGCAGTTTTGAGAGTGGGTGGGGTGAGTGGATTGGGGAGGACTAGCCTGGAGATAGGAGAGCATCACACCAAGGAGCCGTTCCTAACCCTGGTTGTTAGCCTACCATGTCTTCCTGCAGCACCACCATGGTTCCTTAGAGGGGGAGCCCAGGGAGACCCTTAGACAAGGCCTTCTGCTCTCTGACAGGAGACTTCCCCCTGAGAGTCTTGTCACTTGGGCTTGGCAATGTGAACGCGAACCAGAAGTAGCCATGATCTGCTTTATTTTCTTGCTTGAAGTCCCAGACTAGGCACCTGGCTACCTCCAGCAGGGAGATTTTTCCCAGACTAAGATCACCCTGGCTCTCAAAATCATAAGCAAACAGACTCCCAAACAACACCACCGAGACAGGCATCACCGTAGTCAATTGCCTGGCCTCTGAGGCCAGAATGCCTGGGTGTTAGCTTGGCTCTTTGACTCGCGTTGAACAATTATTTAACCTCTCTGTGTTTCTGCTTTCTCACCTGTAGATTTTATGATATGATTGTGTCTTCCTCATAGTTGTGGTGGGGATTAAGACTACATGTGAAACACTTAAAACACCTGCTACACAGGGAATTAATCACAATAAATGTTAGCCACATTAATTACATCTCTATGGTCCTTAGCCATTTTCAACCTATTTCCTCTCATGGCACTCACAAGCTAATTACTAAAATTCTGTGGCACACCCCAAAAATATATTTTTTCCTAATCTGACAAAAAAATAGGTATAATTTTGATTTATTCATACTGAATGGCTATTATGTTGACTGTTGTCATTTTTTTTTAAATTTCACAATCTAAGGGAAAAGAGGTCCACGCCTCTGACTAAATAGTCTGGTATTGCATGTTTTAAAAATTCTTGTGACACACCGGTTGAAAATAGCTGCCCTAGGATATCACTCTCCCTCTCTAGGCCTCCGCCCCCTCATCTGAAAAATGAGGGGGTGGTAAACTTGGCCTGGGGAGGTTTCTTGGGACCTCTGCTGCTGCTCCCCGACCTCTGGTCTCAGATGGTGCAATGCTGCTTTTGTGTGACGTCTGTCCTTCCAGGATTTTATACAAAAGAATTCTCCATCTCACAAAAACAAACCAAAATTGAAGAAAACATCCTCAAAGTGTTTCACCACTATCATTCAATTATTTTATTGGTTTACATGATTTTGCTATTAGTAATTGGCTGGCCTCCTAGGTTCACTTTTTCACCATGAGTCAGTTTGTTATTTATTTTATTGAGAGGCTTTTTTTTAATGGACTTTTTAAAAAATTAATTTTAATGGGGTGACATTAATAAATCAGGGTACATATGTTCAAAGAGAACATCTCCAGGTTATCTTGTCATTCAATTATGTTGCATACCCATCACCCAAAGTCACATTGTCCTCTGTCACCTTCTATCTGGTTTTCTTTGTGCCCCTCCCCTCCCCCCTCTCCCTCCCTCTCTTCCCGCCCCCAACCCCATAACCACCACACTCTTGTCCATGTCTCATAGTCTCACTTTTATGTCACACCTATGTATGAAATCATGCAGTTCTCAGTTTTTTTCTGCTTTACTTATTTCACTCCGTATAATGTTATCATTATACGGAGTGAAATAAGTCACTGCTTCTCTCTGGGCCTTTGGTCCTGGACTGTGGAAAACAGTATGGAGATTCCTCAAAAAATTAAAAATCGAACTGCCTTTTGACCCAGCTAGCCCACTTTTAGGAATATACCCTAAGAACACCATAGCACTGTTCGAAAAGAAGAAATGCGCCCCCATGTTCGTGGCAGCATTGAGAGGCTTTTTAATGACAGTGTTGTCCGTACTTGTCAGGGCCCTTTACTTGGAAGGTTGATAGACATGTTGGAGGTCTGAGGCCAGTTGATATAAACATCGCCTTTTCGGTGCCCCTGTTTGCCCTAGAAAATCCAACTGGGCAGTACCCATCGTGGTCTGAAAAAGAAAGAAAAGCTGAGGGTTTTTATAGTAAGGAGTACGTTCTTGAGAAGAACAAGGCCTGCATTCTTAGACCCTGGGTTGGTTGGAGATGGTAATCCTGACCAGTTGTCTGGGTAATAGGTGTCGGGCAGTCTGGATATGTGAATATTCTTTCCTTAGTCCTTCAAGGGGGTAACCAGAGGGTTAGCTGGAAGGTTGATGGATATCTGTGTATTGACAGAAACTTGGAAAGTTCAAAGGTTTAGGTCCCCAGGCTCTTTGAAACAAGACCAGCAGTGTTTTTCCTGCTTGATCTTAGTACTTTATCATGTTGAGTATAGTGGCTTCATTTCAGTTCTTCACTGTATTCATTCAGGAAAACCTCAGTTTTCCTGTCTGTAAACTGGATGTAATGGCAAGTTCCATCCCCAGTGTCTGTAAACTCTATTACGTGGGGGATTTGTGAGGGTTAAATCAGATCATTCATCTTGTGTATGTAGCATCAGGATTTGGCTTCTGATAACACTTCAGTCACTGTGGGCTGTTTTATTACTTGCCAATAGGGACCACGCCAACATTCCCTTCTTCCTAATTCCTGACTCCATTGGAGTAGGAGTCTGTGCTCATGTTTCTTTGGCGCTTCTGCCATTGTGTCTGTTTAAGTGGGCAAGCAGTGAGGATCAACAGTCCTCAGGGATAAGGGAGGTAGCAAAGGAGAGAGTTCTTGATAGAAGTGACCCCTGCCCAGCTGCCCAGCTGGTGTGCTGCTCTGTGACTCAATGAGGAACGTTGGTTCAGACAACCCCATGCATGCTGCGTTCTCATATATGGATGCTTCCCGCCACATTTGCTCCGTGGGATGTTTCTCATGTGCTCATATCAATCTCCTGGTTGCACATGGTCAGAGGGTGAGTTTCTGGTCAGTTGCCGGCACCTCTGGCTTTTTGGACCCTTACATGTTCTTGCCATTGTTTAATAAACTACGGTTGCTCACTGGGGATTACAGAGCAAGCCGTTTCAAAGTGTCGGTCTGAAAGCTTCTAGCACATTCTGCTTATCTTCAACACATTCTTAAAGAAATTAGGCAGACTTAACACCCTGCAACAATGGATGTAGGAGAGATACATTTGCCTATATTGATCGTCAGTGTTTCTCACTCCCCTTTCAACCTTTTTGATAAATATTAATCATCACTATGATAATAGGAGATTGAAGGTGAATGCCGACAGTGGTAAGCGATGCTTGACACTTTGGAGAACTTGTGGAGGCATTTTGAGCATGCTGGAAATAGAGAGTACTAGAACAATGAGCCCACTGTCCAGGTTTAATAAATTTCTACTTTATGCTATATTAGCTTCAGAAATTCTATATCTTTCTCTACTTTTTTTTTTTAAATGTATATATTTTTTTCTTTTTTTAAAAATTTTTATTTTATTTTATTCATTTTAGAGAGGAAACACAGAGTGAGAGAGAGAGAGAGAAAGAGAGAAAGGGGGGAGGAGCTGGAAGCATCAACTCCCATATGTGCCTTGACCAGACCAGTACAGGGTTTTGAACTGGCGATCTCAGTGTTCCCAGGTCGACGCTTTATCCACTGCGCTACCACAGGTCAGGCTATCTTTCTCTACTTTTTGACAGGATAAAACATTACAGATATAATTAGGGTCCTCTGGTAATTCTTCCCAATCAAATTCCCCCCATTCTCTCCCCAAAGCTAATCTCTTTTATGAATTCAGTAGTTATGCACTTTTATGACATATTCGTTGCAAAAACATTTTATTTTGAAGATTTTAAAACTTAAACAAAATTATGTCATTATGCAACTTACTTCCCCCTCTTCAACATTATTATCTAAACTACGACCATGTGGATTGATGTAGCTATAGTTCTAATTTGATCTTTGTCCCTACAAAGACAGTGTGGGCTCTGTTGGGCAGATAAAATATAATATGCTCACTTTGTTAAAGATGGCGCTGCCCACATGGAAGTTCGTTGATATTAATGTGTGTTCTGGAACAGGCTGTGGGCAGGCCAGGTCGTTATAGCCTAAGGCTTAGTTTAAGAGTAAACTCTTCCCCACACCCTTGACTGATTGAATTTTGTAGGGTGGTGCACTCTCCTGAGGAATCCCATTATACAGAGACTTCCTTGTTTGTATAATTGGATTAAAGGTTTTGAGTCTATGCTATAAAGTGGGAGAGACCAGTAGCTCTCTCTCTCTCAGTTCCTGGGTTCCTGAGGTTAGTATTAGAGAGGAGAGCAGAATAAGGCCACATGGAGGAAAGAAGAAGCCAAGATGGCAGAGTGCTGATGAAGAAGCCAGTTTGTTAAGAGTTTGTCCTGGAGGAGATGGGGAACAGAGGTGAATAAGTCTGGTGAGCTAGAAACCTTTGATTCTAGGAAACTCGGATAAGTCAGTAGCTTTGTGAGCACTGAATGTGTGGGTTTTGGAGCCCAGTGTGTGTTTTTGCTTGCCTGCCGGGTGCAAGCTAGAATTAAAGCTGATGGCTCACCAGTTTTTTGCTCCATTGTTTCATTACCAACTGTTCGAATCAAATGCGAACCTGCGTGGGTCAGGTGGCTGTGATAATTGTGGCCCCGGCTACTGGCTTTACAGGCTCACATCCTAAAACTGCTGGTGGTATGCTTGCAGGCCAAAGGAGGAAAACAATATGTGAGTGGAGAAAAAAAAAAATTCATGCAGGGAAATGTTTGCCCACTCAGTTTTTTTTCTTAAAGTTAAGCTGAGAGAGGAGAAATGGGAATGGATTCTCAGTTCCAGGAAGTTTCTGTGAGTGAGATGTTTCCTGGGTTAAGGGCGTCAGACCTCAGATTTCTGAGGTCAGGTTAACGTAGTAGAAACAGCAAGTTTCGTATCCAGTGATCTGCATGGCGCCGGGCTCTGTTGCTAGCTTCCTGTGTGATCTTGGACAAGTCACTGCTTTTCTCTGGGCCTTTGGTCCTGGATGATAAAATGAAGGGCGGAACTAAGTGATCGCTTAAATCCCATCTAACATTCGTTTTCTGTAATTACTGCCTCTTCCTCATTTTTACCTCTCAGAGTCAATATGTCAAGACACCTTCTATTTTCTTACTTTAAAAATGTCATTCACTCTATTCTCTCACCTCTCATTTGCTAAGATCGCTCCACATTCTCAGAGTCACACCTGTGGATGTCCGTGACGTTTTTTCAGTTAGCTGTCTTGCCTCTCCCTGTCCTTCCTGTGACAGCCTTGTTAGCATTTCCACTTCTACTGTGTCACTGCCCTGCTCAGGAATGTTGTATTGCTTGCAGTATCCATTCAATTCCTTACGATACTCTCCCTATCCTGACTCTACCCTGTTTATTCATTGCAGCCCCAAGAACATCCGCCTCTCCGGTACGTACAAGCTGGTCTCTGCCAGCTCGTGTGCATGCAAAGCTCATTCATTCTGTCCTGCTGATCTCTGCACTGGTAGTCCTGCTTTTCCCCACCATATAAACGTGCCAAAAAAAATAAATAGGGAGCCACAGACGGGGGGATAATATTTGTAAACCATATGTCTGATGCTTGTATATTGAACATTAAAAAAAAAACCCACCTCTTATAACTCAGTAATGAGAATGTAAACAACCCAGTTAAAATGGAGCAAAATGTTTGTACAGACACTTCCATTCAGAAAATATATGGGTGGCTGTTGGTCAAATAAGTTTGTAAATATGATATATAAGTTTGCTTGCTTATAGTTTGCATTGGGTGTGGGAGACAGGCTGTAAACTGGCAAAGTCATTATAGCTTAAGGCTTAGTTTCAAAACTAAGCTTTTCCCCACACCCTTGACTGTTGCATGATGTGGGGTGGTACACTCTCATGAGAAATCCCATTTTGCCTCAGATAAGTGACTTTGTATCAGAGACTTCCTTGTTTGTATATTGGATTAAAGGTTTTGATTTCTATACTATAAAATGGGGCAGAGGAGCCCATGCTGGAGGAGAGCAGAGAAAGGCCACGTGGAGGAGAGGAGAAGCAGCCAAGATGGTGGGGTGCTGAAGGAGAAGCCAGTTTGTGTAGAGAGAAGGAGATGGGGAACAGAGGTGAATAAGGCTGGTGAGCTAGAAACTTTGATTCTAGGAAACTCGGATGAGTCAGTGGCTTTGGGAGCCCTGAATGGAAAGGGAAGTGTTTTCTCACTGTGTGTATTTCTTGCCCGCCGGGTGCAAGCTGGGATTAAAGCTAATGGCCCACCACTTCTTGGCTCCATTGTTTCACTACCATCTGTCCGAATCAAATGCAAACCTGCACGGGCCAGGCGGCTGTGATGGTGGCTGTAAAGCCAGTAGTCACGGCCATTATCACAGCCGCCTGACCCACGCAGGTTCGCATTAGATTCGAACAGTCGGTAATAAAACACAGGAGCCACGAACTGGTGAGCCATCAGCTTTAATTCTAGCTTGCACCCGGCGGGCAAGCAAAAACACACACTGGGTTCCCAAACCCACACATTCAGTGCTCACAAAGCTACTGACTTACCCGAGTTTCCTAGAATCAAAGGTTTCTAGCTCACCAGACTTATTCACCTCTGTTTCCCATCTCCTCCTGCACAAACTCTTAATCAACTGGCTTCTTCCTCAGCACTCTGCCATCTCGGCTGCTTCTCCTGGCCTTCACGTGGCCTTAATCTGCTCTCCTCTCTAATACTTCAGGAACCAAAAGAGAGAGATCTAGCTACCGGTCCGCCCACTTTATAGCATAGATAATCCAAACCTTTAATCCAATTATACATTCAAGAAAGTCTCTGATACAAAGCCACACATCTGAGGCATAATGGGATTCCTCCCTACATCACCACCCTACATCATCCAATCAGTCAAGGGTGTGGAGAAGAGCTTACTCTTAAAACCAAGCCTTAGGCCATGACGACCTGGCCTGCTTATATTACAGCCTTTCCCCCACACCCATTCCAAGCATAAGGGCAAATAATATCACCTGGGTGACTGGCTTCCATGTGGGCAGCGCCATCTTTAACAAAGTGAGCATATTATATTTTATCTGCCGAACAGTGGCCATGGCTACTGGCCATACAGTGGCAAATGAGCACATGAAAAAAAGTGCTCAGCATCATTAATTATTAGGAACATGCAAATTGAAACAATGAGATAACACTGTGCACCTGTAGAATGGCTAAAATGAAAAAGACCGATGCAAGCAAGTGTTGGAGAGGATGTGGAGCAACTGGAATGCTCACATGTTGCTAATTGGAATGCAGAATGGAATGGCCACTTTGGGAAGTAATTTGACAGTTTTTAAATAAATCTCAGTGTTTTCTGAATTAAGTGTCAGCAACTTTTTCTAACCAGTATGAATAATAAAAAAACTAGCTTCCAGAAAGTAATATATTGAGTCATAAATGAAAAGTCCAGAGGTGGTTGTCTTCAGGTATGGCTTGATCAAGATATCCAAATGATGTTATCAGAGAGTCATCTTTCCTAAGGGCTATTTGTACTGCATTGACCTCAACATCAGGTAGACTAGCTCAGGTTGTCATATTCATAGCTTCAAGTTCAGTGGAAAGAAATCTTCTCTCCCTTAGGAGTGCTGATGAGGGTCTTATGACCAATCTTCACTGGCTTAACTTTGGTTGCTTGGCTGTGGCATCACATGACTTGATGCGCTTATGCTTGATCTGTGACCACTATTGGAGTTAGGGATAAATGGAGTCAGCCTCATTTGAACCATGTAGACTGGGTTCACATAGGTCACAGGGCTAATGAAGAAGCCAGGCTTGGAGTCCGGGACTGTCTAATTGCAGAGCCTATGATCCTAGACACTTCTTTACCTGCCTCTAGTGTTAGAAAACAAAGGCATGCCCATTACAGAATATTTGGAAACATGACTAAAGTATAAGAAAGTTCATTTAAAATGACTCAGTACTAGTCACCATGGCCTCTTGGGTTATTTTATTTCAGTCATTAAAAAAATAATATATTTTTCCTAAAGTACTTTATTCTTTATGATAGTTTTTTTTTTTTGCCTTCAAGGCCCACCTTGAGTCTTGAAATTCCTTCATGTAGAAATGTAATTCCAGGTGTAAAAATGCTTTGTAAACTATAAATCCCATGCAACTATTAACTGTTCTTCCTATTATAAAACTCACTCTCATGTTGCAGATTTCTTATTATTTCCCCAGAAGCTGACCTCTGGCTTGTGGGCCCCAAGACCTCTCTGGTGAATTTGCTCTCTCTGCACTCTAGAAGACATAAGAAATCCCCAAGGTGCTAATTACAAACACACATCTTCAGTCTACCCATAGGTATCCTGAGATAGAGTAGGCAGAGAAGGGCGCCAGCAATATTTTAAACTCCATCCTTTTATTAAAATGTACCATCGTTGCAGAATTGTGCGTGAAATTAGATATGGTCAGCTTGTTGAATATTCATGAGGTGACTATATCCGTCTATGCTGTTTACTCTGGCAGTAATTCACTTACTCTCATCACTGCATTGTGTTTAATTGTACATACCACTTTTCACTTATCCATTCTAGTATAGATGGACAGCTGTATTGTTACCAGATACTGCTGCTCTGAATATGTTAGTTGCTGAATCTTATGCATATGTACGTACCGTATTTTTCGCTCCATAAGATGCACTCACCCCCCCACCCCCAAAAGTGGAGGGAAAAATGCCTGTGCATCTTATGGAGCAAAAAATATGGTATTTTATTAAATATATATATATTTTCAGAGACAGAGAGAGAGTCAGAGAGAGGGATAGATAGGGACAGACAGACAGGAACGGAGAAGGATGAGAAGCATCAATCATTAGTTTTTCGTTACCGTTGCAACACCTTAGTTGTTCATTGATTACTTTCTCACATGTGCCTTGACCATGGGCCTTCAGAAGACCGAGCAACCCCTTGCTGGAGCCAGCGACCTTGGGTCCAAGCTGGCGAGCTTTTGCTCAAGCCAGATGAGCCCGCGCTCAAGCTGACGAGCTCGGGGTCTCGAACCTAGGTCTTCCGCATCCCAGTCCGATGCTCTATCCACTGTGCCACCGCCTGGTCAGGCAGTATTTTATTAAATATTTTACCATACCATTTGGTTCAAAATATTTTTTTTCTTATTTTCCTCCTTAAAACCCTAGGTGTGTCTTATGGTCAGTTGCGTCTTATGGAGCGAAATATACAGTATATGGATTTGGTTGGCTTAAACTGATACTGTCAAACAGGTTTTCAAAGTGAAAATTTTCAAAATTTATTCTATACTGCCCACAAAAATTAGGGGATATTTCAAAACTGAATATGAAGCTATAAAATATCCTCTAAATTTTTGTGAGCAGTATAGTTTCTGTGTATCCTTATAAACAGATGCCTTTATCTCTTTTTCATTTTAGCTGGTCTATGTAGTGGTGTTTTTTGTGATCTTAATTTTTATTTCCCTGATGAGCTTGGAAACGTTTGTATAAATTTATTGGCCATTTGCATATTGCCTATTCAAGCCTGTTGCCCATTTTTCTAGAAGGTTGCCTACCCGTGAAAGGTTTATTAGCATTCTTTGTATGTCCTGCATTCAAGCTCTTTGATGAATATGCATTTTTGTCTGTCTTTTCTTCTTCTCTGTCACTTAACTTTCACTCTCCTAATTGCATCTTTTCATTAACAGGAGTTTCTAATTTTAATGTATCAATTATCCATTATTTCTTTTGTGAGGAGTGCTCTTCTCATTCTATTTAGGAAGCTACTGGTTACTTCATGTCAGGTAGATATATTCTTTTAAATTTTTATGCAAGGTATTTTTGTACAGGTATCTTTTACAAAACAAGTATGTTGTATGAACTCTGCGGTTTTCTGCTCGAAACCTCACACATCTAAGAACTTTTGCCCCCTTATTTCTCCTCCAAACCAGGGCCACCATCCTGGACTTCCTTCTTCAAGAAGGACCTCACCTTGTGGGTCCTGATCATCCTCAGGCTGTTGTCCCTTCTCATGCATTCCTGCAATAGTTACTCACTCTCAGAGCTCACGGAGGTGAAGGCTGAGTGTGAGTGAGTGACCTGTCCCTATGGGGATCTTGGTATCCAGAAAACAGATGCCCTGTAGAGGGGCAGCAGCCATTCAGCCTCAGCTGACTGTTGCCTCAGGCTGCAGATCTTCCAGTTCCCAGAACTAAGCCAAACATCCGAGTTATGCCAAATATCCCGATGTCTAAATGATGTCCAGCAACTCAGACTTTAAAAATTCACCGTGTGGGAAAAAAGAAAAAAAGAAAATGTTGTGGGTTTTCTGTGGCTCTGTGGCTTCTGGTCTACCACTAGATTCCACGCTTTGTCCCAAAGTAGGGAAGCGGGCTGCCCCTCCGAGTGTCCTATTGGGACCAGCAGACGCATCACCTGGGACCACATTAAAAATGCAGAACCCCAGGCTTCCAATAATGGCAGCAGAATCTGCATTGTAGCAATCTCCCCAGGTGGTTCACGTGCACATTAAAGGTTGAGAACCACCAATACAGACATGTGGTTCTCAACACTGACTCAAATTGGAAGCATTTGAGGAACTTAAAAAAAAATACCTGTGGCTGTGTCACACCACCAACCACACAATTCAGCATTTATAGAAATATAATGAGGCTGGGCTCTGGTATTTTTCGAAAGCAAACTGGGTGTTTCAAGTAGGCAGCCAGTGTTGAGAAGCACTGACTTAGCTCAGTCCCTCATTTATGGGTGGGGAAAGTGAGATCCCAAAAGGTAGACACAAGAAATGTCTTGCTCAAGGTCCCTTCACGAATGTATGGGAGAAACTGATAGTGCTCAGCCTGGTATCTCGTGGTTCCCAAGCCCTTGTCTTTTTGCTACAGTTACTTTCGGTTCCTGGGGGCAGAACTGTGCAATGATCCAGCTGGACTAGAGCTCATAATTGCCAGCTTTTCAGCTAAGCTGCTTATCTTTCGGCTCTGAACCCTACGGAGATTTCCTAGATGAAGAGCTGTGAGCTGATGGGCATCTTCCCTCTGCTGGCTCAAGCCCAAATCCCTTTCATTCCTTCTGCTCACCACCGAGGAAGGACGACCATTTTCTCTGTGAAGAAGTGGAAAGTCCACGTGGATCTCAGGATCCTGCTGCGTAGGCACGGGAGGGGGCAGAGACTCCACACAGCGAGATGAAGACTGGGGTTCGGCATTAGCCAGCAGTGACTGGGTGCAGCCCGAGTGCTCTGTCACTCGTCCTGCTCGGGCTGCACCCACAGTAGCAAAGGTCTAGAATGCAAACTTGGTAGGCCCGCTTGACGTCGACCTATCACCATTTTGCAAGTGAAGAAACTGGGGCGATTAAATGAATGACTGGAACAGTGGTTGCCAAGGTTGCTAACCCCTCTTTTCAGGACCGGGTAATACACTATTCAGACCCCATGCTATAGTCCGTGAGCCGTGTCGTGGTCAAAGGACAGAGTAACCAAACGTAATGCAATAAGGACTGGACTCCTCTAGTTATATTTAGGGGATACTGTGAAGGAGGCCCACATTTCATAGCCATATGTATGAAATTTCCTTCTATTCTGTTTATATCTACTGTCGCATACTTTCTAACTACATTCTCTTCCCTTCTCAACTCTCTGCCGTTAAAAGAGTCTCCTTCCTAACCCTAGCTTGTGCCACAATCTTCTTTCTATCTCCTTTTTACTCCAATTCTACAGCTGCAAAGAGAGGAACATTGTGGAGACCTGGGGACGAGAGAAGTCCCATACAGAACTCTCCTTACTGGGCAGACAGAGGACATTTGGGGACAGTCAAGCGTTTCAGGGCCAACACAACCACGCCCCAGCCATCTCCCCAATGGCGCCATGCTCCTTTGTTCTGTGCGAGCGCACCTGTTACACACCCATTGACCTTACACCATGCTCTGGTCAGAACTATAATGACCTTGACGATGCAAAATATTCTTCATCTCCATTCAGGGTGCTATGCCAGGCGACTCAGCCTCACCTGGGGGTGGGCATCTGCTTTTATTTTAATAAAATGGGGGCAGCCTGACTGTTGCATGATTGAGATGGCAGGTATGAGATGGCAGTTTTTTTTGGATAACAGTTGAATAGTAAATAATTATAAGGGAACGGTGATAGAATTCTTCTATGCCACCCGCCCTGGAGAAACATTATCCCATGACAAAAACTTGCAGTTTTTCTTTTGGAAGTTGCTCCCACTCTTCTCTCACAAATGACCTTTCATTTGCTCTTCTCCAGGTAAAGAAACTCCTTCCAAGGATCCAACCACAGCAAGTGAGTTTGTAGGCTCATCTGAAGATAAGGAAAAATGTCTCCTGCTACAGGACATGACTCCAGGTATCTCACCCCCAAAGACAAATCCTATTAAAAAATATTTCCCATATAGGATACTGTGGTAACCTCCTTGTCTCTCCCATCTGCTGGTTCCCTCCCTTTTAGGACGAGCGTCAAACACATCCTTGTAGGTGTGACCCTGACTTTGACATTTACTTGCTCACAAATCTTCCAATGCCCTCCACTGTCTGCGAGGTTAAGTGAAACCTTCCCAGACTGACACTCAGAGCTCTCCACCGTCGGGCGGATACTAGGAGCTCCACATTTTGTTGTATTAACAAAAGTATATCACTGGTTAGATTTTAAGGTGCTGAGGTCAGAAATGTATTTTTATTTTTTCTTTTTGAATCATTATGTATTCTACATGACATCCAAAAGAATTATTTGTACATAGCTGGTGCTCAGAAAATGTCTGGTAAATAAATACAGAAATAGTTGAGTAAATAGCTAGAGGCAACATTTGTATTCTATTATAGTACCTAACGGTACCTTGTACATAGTGGGTTCTCAATAAATACCCGTTAAAGTAATGATAAGTGAATGAAAGGTTGAACACATGAGGTGAGATGAGCTGATTGAAAGGGCATATGTGTGAATCTTCCAGGAGCATAAAAAAAAGATACTAAAGTGAAACAAATCTTATTCTCCATACACGCTTCTCAGAAGGTCCCCCTTAAAAGACCTCAGTGATGTTAGCCAAGGGAGGGTTGTCATCAGAGAGAGTGACATGTGGGCTGCACCTTGTACCAGAAACTCTGAGGACAAACCTGTAGAAGCCTCACTTTCTGTCGTATAGCTACAAGGACCACTTTGGCAGGTAAACCCCGTGCCAAGCGTGTGCTCAGTAACCTCCTATGTTCTTCCCAACCTCGCATACTCACCTCCAGGAGGTGGCACCAAACTTCCCACTGCAAGAGTCTCAGAGAGGGAGGTGGTGACTTCCGCTCAGGCCACAGCCCAAATGTGATGAGAAAGGGATTCCAACCCCGGTCCTTACTCATAACTACGATGCTCCACTGCTCCCTCCCTCAAATATGCACTTCTCTCCAGCAGATGAAATATAGATTTGTGGGAAAAGAGTTACATTATGAATGTTTTAAAGGACATAAATCAAGTGTCCTCCTAGGGTCTTCCTTATCCTAAGTTCAATTCTGCCAAACTGCTTCACTGGCAACGAGCGAAACCTTGCCCTTCATTCCTTTCTGTTGCGTCAGCCTGCTCGCCTGCCTGTCAACCTGGGCCATCCCCCCGAGCCCGAATCACCGTCTGTTTCATGAAGAGAGCGGAGTCAGCATCTTGCCTGATCTGTGCATGAGGGCCAGTGAGCAAGGGGTGTGCGCAGGTGAAACTTAATCCACCGAGGCCGAACTTGTTCATCTTTCCGTGTTTTTGGCCGTGATGCTGTTTCCAGAAAGGTTACGGGGAGAGAAGGGGAGGCTCGGCTCCCACTGCCAGCCTCTCCTTTATAAGGAAGTGTTGTAGACAGAATCAATCAGATACATTATCATGATGAGAAGACTGGTTTTCAGAAGGACTAAAAAGTTCACTCTAGTTCAGTGTGAAGTGTGGCAAAATGCACTTCACACTGAACTAGAGTGAACTTGACTCATTGCCCCGTCTGGTGACGCAGAGGGCACTGAAGGGTCCCGCCGCAGGCCCAGAGGCTCTGCTCTGCTTGTTAGCTCTCACTGGTTGAGATCCCGAAAGCAGTTTGTGTGTTCAAATCCAGGTCTTTTGAGTCCCAGATCCGGGATTCACGGGCATGCGTGGCAAGGAGATTTACACCGAAGGGGCTGTCCTTCCTCAGGGGACTATTGCGGGAGAGATTCTAGAGGGGAGTTTGGATCGGCAAGGAAAGGACAGAAGAGACAAGATTGGGGAAAAGGAATTATAGACTCAAAGTCAAGGTTAACTTTGGGGTCTCCAGGTGTGACAAGATGAGGCGGTGAGAGCAGTAATTGCTGAAGTGCTGGGTTGGGGGGGGGGTTTGTGAGGGGCAAGAGCTAATGCTTGGTGTGTTTAGTGAACATTTAGTATGTGCCAGGCACTGAACAAAAACTTTGTAAGCATAATCTCATTTATTAAGCCTCTTAAGACCCCTGTGAGATAGGTACTCTCAAAGCCATTTTGCTAATGAGAAAAGTCAAGCAGAGCAAGGTAATGAACTGCTCAAGGTGGCGCAGTGAGCAAGGGCAGAGCCAAGCCTTGTACCAGGTCTGTGTGGCTCCTCCCCCAGGCCTTCCCCTCCTCCTAGAGATCAGTGTGCAGAGAGGCTACCAGACGGAGGCTCGGACCTGGGCTGCGGACGATGGAGGGCTTGGATGGGATTAGAACACAGGCCAGGGAGGAATGGAAGGGAACAAACCTCCTGCCACCGAAGTTCTCACCAATGTCAGGTCAGTTGGGCACGTCATATTGGAGCTGGTCCATACCCACAGCATTTTTAAGACTTCTAGGTTAAAGACAGGACTTTCAAAGGTAGGACTCCAGGGATGCCCTGTCCCCAGACTAGTGTGAGGGGGCCATCTCTAATGTGCTCAGGAATTTGCAAAGGTCCCGGCAAGTTTGGGCTAGAAGACAGACTTCTGTGGTCACCCAGTCCAACACCTTCTCAGTTTATTGTGTTCGATGATGATTATTATTTTTTTATTTTATTATTTTTACAGGGACAGAGAGAGAGTCAGAGAGAGAGATAGATAAGGACAGACAGACAGGAAGGGAGAGAGGTGAGAAGCATCAATCATTAGTTTTTTGTTGCCGTTGCAACACCTTAGTTGTTCATTGATTGCTTTCTCACACGTGCCTTGACCGCGGGCCTTCAGCAGGCCGAGCAACCCCTTGCTGGAGCCAGCGTCCTTGGGTCCAAGCTGGAGAGCTTTTGCTCAAGCCAGATGGGCCCGCGCTCAAGCTGGCGAGCTCAGGGACTCGAACTTGGGTCTTCCGCATCCCAGTCCGACGCTATATCCACTGCGCCACCGCCTTGTCAGGCGTGCTTGATGATTATTAATGGCACTGCTACTTATTGTCTAAAGAAGACATGTGGCAAAGTGCAATTATAATACGAACCTCCTGAGTGCAGCCTTTCCTGACAACGCTCTCCAAAGGCATGCCCACCCTCCGACTGCTCCATCCTCTCTTTTTATCCCATTCAATTCTTTTCATAGCACTTTTCTCCATCTGAAATGATTATGTTCACAGAACTGGTTACTTGCCAAGAGTATAAGCTCTATGAGAACAGGAACTGTGTCTATGTGGTTTCCTGCTCTATCCAGTACTTAAAAACAGCTTCTGATCACAGTATGGGACAAGTAAATGTGCATTTTGAAAAAATTTAAGATAGATTTTAATACATTAACCAATTACCCTCACAAACAACAATAATACCCTGCCTTATCAGAAAGATAACCAGTTGGGGACAATGCATGTGTGTATGTGTAATGCATAAAGATTATAATATCTATTACCTATCATAAATTTGATATATAAATACATTTTTGTAAATATATAAATAGTTCAAAACTTTTACAAATTATCCACAGGAGGAAATATACATTCTAGCCTGACCAGGCGGTGGCGCAGGGGATAGAGCTTCAGACTGGGATGCAGAGGACCCGGGTTTGAGAGCCCAAGCTCGCCAGCTTGAGTGTGGGCCCATCTGGCTTGAGCAAAGCTCGTCAGCTTGGACCCCAGGTCGCTGGCTCCAGCAAGGGGTTGCTCGGTCTTCTGAAGGCCCACGGTCAAGGCACATGTGAGAAAGCAATCAATGAACAACTAAGGTGTCGCAATGGCAACGAGAAACTAATGATTGATGCTTCTCACCTCTCTCCGTTCCTGTCTGTCTCTCCCTATCTATCCCTCTCTCTGACTCTCTCTCTAAAAAAAAATACATTCTAGCTGGTTCTATAGTGAATTCTTAATGTATGTATATATGTATTTATATTATTATTTTTTCAATTTTGAAGGTACAGTTATTACAGCTGGGACAGTGAGATAAGAAGGGTGTAGGATAGAAGAAGCAACAGGAGGGAGTCTGGGCAGGGCTGCTTTGACTCTAGAAATGTTATGGGAAAGAAATGAACAGGGCAGGGCTGCTGTCTGCTTACAGTGAAGTCAAACAAAAGGGGGCCTTGGAGACAGGCTCAGGGGGTTAGCCTGGGACAAGCTGCCGCTGCCCACAGCTCCCCTGGTTGCAAGTCTCTTAGGGTTGAGGAGAGAAAAGTAAAGACGCACCTGTGAGGGGAAGAAAGGCATGGTTGTGCTCCAGAGAGAGCCTGCCTGATGCTTCCTGTGCTTAGTGAATGTTTCGTGACAATGTCGCTATTGTCACCTCAGTGCCAGGCAGCTAGGAATAAACCTCACTCACAGCAGAAATAACCAACCCGAGTGCACCTAGTCCCGAGATTCCACAGCATTCCCAGACTGCAACATTTTTTTCCCTTGGGGAACAGTTTGAAGGAGCTACTCCGAGGATAGTTAAGATCACCACAATCTGTAAGTAATGAGGACACCCATTGAGGGTTTTGGTGTGGGAAGCACTGGTGCTTATCTAATTCTTTCTTCCCCTCCATTGCCTTTCCAGCCTCATCCTTCTCCCTCTGTTCTCTCGCAGACCTGACGCTCTCCTTCAGTGTGAAGAGCCGCTCCAGGAGGTGTGTAAATGGCCCCTTGCAGGAAGCAGCCAGGAGGCGGCTCTGGGCGCTGGAGAATGAGGACCAGGAGGTGCGTACGCTGTTTAAGGTGAGCTCCAGGGGAGGGGTGCTAACTCCCAGCTTGTGCATCATCTGCCTCAGGCTCCGCAGCACCTGGGACAGCGCCGTGGACCCTGTCGGCCCTCAGGAAAACGTCCGACTGAACAAATGAATGAAGGAAAATGTACATGGTCTCCACGCAGCAGGAGGGTGGTAGCTCAGAATGGGGGCGCTCCCAGAGCTGCAGTCAGAGAAAACTTTGTTTTCAACTCACTGCGTTTAGTTGTATGACCTTCCGCAAGTTAACCTCTATAGAATGGGACTCCTTATAATAATTCCTACCTTATTAAGCATACTTTTAAAAAGTTGGGTGAATATGAATTTTATTGTTTTCTTTGTGATAAAATAGATATAAAACATAAATTTTCAAATTGACACCCGAAATGTACAATTCAGTGGCGTTAAGTGTATTCACAACTGCTGTGCAACCATCAGCACCATCCCGCTCTAGAACTTTCCATCCTCTGAAGCTGGAACTCCGTACCCACTACACACTGACTCCCCTCTGTCCCCTTCCCTCAGCCACTGGTAACCACTGACCTACATTTAAAAAAAAAATACCAAACTCGCCAATAAAAAAATTAAAAACTATAAATATTAGAATGAGAAAGAAAAGGCAATACGGCAAATAAACCGATTTCTGGTCTCCCACTGTGGGAAGATAATGTCTTCAGTCGTTCAACCCAGGGACAAGAGTATGATCAAACCGTTTACAGTTGAGGAGGTATTCCCTAGAAGAACCGAAGTCAAACCCGGTTCAAAGCTGTTGCAATAGAGGTGGGGGAAGGAGAACACGACTTGACATAATAAAACTATGGTGTTCTGGTTATCTTTACAGTCTCCGGCATTCACTCGGTACAAATTAAAAAGAGAAACGTGCTCTTTTAATCTTGTCACGTAACAAAACTGAGCGCACCTGTTTTGTTAGGAGTGCATAGAAGGTGTCCGCAGAGAGGCTGGCATTGCGCTCCGTACACAGTTGCTCAGTGATAAACCACAGAGTGTTTTTGGTTTTGTTTTAACTTGGAGGCATTAGCTGCTAGCTGGCACCACAGAATTTCTTTTCTTTCTTTTTTATATGGAACGCCTCATGAATTTGCACGTCATCCTTGAGCAGGGCCACGCTAATCTTCTCAGTATCATTCCAGTTTTAGTTTATGTGCTGCCGAAATGAGCACAGAGTGTCTTTTAATTTAAGTCACTTAATGGGCGAGAGCTGGGTGTGGCTGAGCGAGCTGGTCTGAGGGGTTGAGGCTTGAGCAGGGCAAGCTTGTGGGGAAGGCTGAGGCCTGGGGCCACCAGGGTCCTGTCAGGGTGTCACAGCCTGCTCACAGGTGACCTTGGGCACACTGCTTAACCTGTCTCTTCCTCGGGGCCTCCTTGACTACAAAGCAGATAATCTCCCACTTTCTTTTAATTCTGAAATGCGATTCGATGATAAAATACACCAATATTTCTCTTACCTCTAAGAAAGAAAATAAATGCTGCCAATTAAGTATGATGTCATGCTTCCTTGCCTTTTGCTTCAGAACGGTTACATGCAGTAGAGGCGCGTTTTCGAGTGGACTAAGTACTGTAATCGCACTCTTTCTATAAGGTCGCTGTGAGAGAGAAATGAGGCATTTCCCATGAAGCTCCTGGCACCGTGCTGGGCAAGGAGTCAGTTCTTTGTAAATCAGTGTTTGCCTTGAATCCCCTCCCTGATTACCAGGCTCTTCATCCTCCAAGGTCCTGGGTCCCGCGGGGTCCGGATGGCAGAACACCACAGTTCTGACTTTGCTGAACTAGGCACTCTTCCTTTGAGTCCTTCTGTCCTCTTCTTTCTACCAGGTTATCCCAGTTCAGGGCTCCAGGGGATGATCTTTGATGTAGGACCTGGCCTGGGGGGACAGGGACTTTCTGGTCATCACTTGTTACTGTCACCTCCGGACGCTTGGGCAAGCGACAGAAAGTTGTAGGGGAAAACCAAGCTTGGGCAGTGACTCAGGTCGGTTTTTTCAGGTATTAAAAAAACGTAGGGAGGGGGTTGGCATTCAGGCCCTCGTCTTGCTCTGCTCATGAGCATGTAAAATAGCGCCGTCTTTCTGGAGGGCACTGTGGCTCTTACATTTTAGGAGTGAAAATGTGCACATCCTGGCATTCTTTCCCAATCCCATTTCTTGAAATCACTTGTGTCGAAACCATCTGGGACACGTGCAAAGTTTTAAGTATCAGATGTTTCTTGCAGCACGGTTTAGGATGTTGAAAATAAAAAGAAATGAAAACAAGTCAAATGCCCAACCATAAGGAAGTGTTAAAAATTAATTATGTGAATGCAACAAAAGCATATTGCAACCATTAAAGATGATGTAGAGTACTTAATGACAGGGGAGATGGTTTGGAAAATATTGTTTAGCTATAAAAGATGACAGAACAATTTAATTAATGTGATGCCATTTATATAAAAATAGTTGCATAGAAACTCATGAATAAGAAAATAAATCAGTTAAGACACCGAAGTGTTAACAGGGGTGATCTCTAGGAGGAAGGATTGTGGATGAGTTTCTTCTGCTGTGTGCTTCTTTTGTTTGCCAGCTTTATAAAAATAACCAGTAGACATAGAGTCACAGTCCAAGGTGCCTTCTATGATTTATCTTCTACCTTTCCCCATGCAACTTTATTTATTTATTTTTACATAACAGGTGGCATTTGCTGCACATACTTCTACACCGTTTGTTTTTGTTTGCCATTGCTATTGTTCCATTTAGCAGTGGAAACTTGGAAGCTGGATCCATGCTCAGAGTTTCCTCATTCTTTACTATGGCTACCTGATATCATACTGGTATTTCATTGTCTGGCTGAATGCACCCTAATTCATTTTAACCAGTCTCCTATGATGGACATTTAGGGTTGTTTCCTTTTTGTGTGAGTTTAACGTAAACAATGCTGCCATCAAGAAATTCCTACCAAGCATGTTGTGCTGATATGAGCGTGTTAACAGGACACTGCGCCCTGGGCTGAGTCACTGTTCTCTTCACTTAGGATCTCTCGGCCAGGTTGGTGGGGGTCCAGTCCCAGAAGGCCCAGTTCCTCATCACCTTCAAGACCATGGAGGAAATATGGAAGTTCTCCACCTACCTGAACTTAGGTACGACACGGAGCGGGCAGGTGGAAGAGCGCCTATGTCACAGGTCAGCCCGTTTGGAGAGATTGACAATAAGGAATTGGTTTGGCTTAGATAATTCCAAGAGGTAGAGCCCTAACGTACATGGTTAACTTTAGAACTATCACAAAATTCCCAGAACTAAATCTAAAACAAAATGAACTCTTACCCTAAAACGCCCTGTGCAACACTTCTCTGCACGCAGGAGAGACTCTTTTGTTAGACGATCAATCAGTTGGCAAATAGTTATTGGTCAAGGCTAACTTCAAAGTCCCGAGATAGACGGGAACTTGGTGGTCTAAAAAAAAGGAACCAGTTTTGAATAAGATCAAAGTAGCTGCTTAAAATAGTAAAGTTCTGGATACTTTATTCTACGTTTCTGGAAAAGAGCCAAAGAAAGAGACGGAGAAGTTGCTTGCTGACAGGGCCTTGGTTGCAGGGCGTTCTAGAAGGCAAAGGAGGATGTCAGGGCACATTACCAGGTCTGCTGTGGTAGGAGGCGGTCCCCCTGCCTTCTCCATGGAGAAGAACTCATGAAGGGGTAGTTAAGCTGCAAAGCAAAGTTGGGTGAAGCAGCCTGACTAGGCGGTGGCGCAGTGGATAGAGTGCCGGACTGGGATACGGAAGACCCAGGTTCGAGACCCCAATGTCGCCAGCTTGAACAGGGCCCATCTGGCTTGAGCAAAAAGCTCGCCAGCTTGGACCCAAGGTCGCTGGCTCGAGCAAGGGGTGGCTCAGTCTGCTGAAGGCCCGTGGTCAAGGCACATATGAGAAAGCAATCAATGAACAACTAAGGTGTCGCAACAGCAACAAAAAACAAATGATTGATGCTTCTCATCTCTCTCCGTTCCTGTCTGTCTGTCCCTATCTATTTCTCTCTCTGACTCTCTCTTTCTGCCCCTGTAAAAAAAAAAGGTGGGTGAAGCAAGAGGCGGCCACTGGATATAATGTGTCCAGTGTGTACAGTGTGTATAATGACACACATCCCAGAAAATGCTGGACTCCATGCAGACTGGTGTAGGAAGCAGCCTTGTGCAGGGACTCAAAGCCAGAAGGTATAGCATCTCTTATAGTCGGCGTGATTTTTCTGCTTTCTACATCACATGTCTCCTTCTGTGACCAGGAGAGATGCTCACTATTCAAAGTGTGCTCTGCGGACCAGCAGTGTGGGCATCACATGGGACACCTTAGAAAGATGGACGCCCAGACCCCACCCTGGGCTGCCTGTAGCGGCACCGGCATTTCGATAAACTCCCCAGTGATCTGTGTGTACGTTACAGCATGAGAAGCACAGTTAATGGAGATACACAAGGGCCCATGTCAGGACACGGTAGAGTCAGAATGGAAAGGGACAGGTTGGCCACTTCAGAAAAGAGGAAGTCTCAAAAGAAGCAAAATTTTAATGCAAATACTTCACATTTATTAGAATATTTAAAACACTCTAATTGTTAGAATGGCACAGGTTGCATTGTTTCTAGTCTGATTTTAACAAAGGAGAGCTCACTGAGCGCAGGTGAGGCACAGGGTCCCAGTGGGGACATTGAAGTGAATCCTGACTGCTTTGTGGGCTCTGGAGAACCCCAGCCTCAGCCTATCAGGGGTACAGGGGTGGGACCCCGGGTCGAGAGAACTGAGAGGGAGAGCCAGGAACCCCCGGCATCAATGTGGTCATCTTAGAGAGTCCTCCATGGATGAATTTGAAAAAGGCCTTGGGGTTTGGTCACCTCATAATGCATTTATGGAGACCCATAAAAATGTTGCAAATGGTAAATAAATCTCCTTGAAAATGACTTGTATTTCCCAAAAGTCACTGACAAGAATCCATTCATTCTGGAAAGTTCTAAGCTAACCCATCCTGTGCTCTTCTATTCCTGGTTAAATGGGGACAAGCTGAGGACAGAACCCGGAGGGCACATCGCGGGGAGCTCGCCCGCCTTGCTCTGTGCTCAGTTAATGGCAGTTCTCTCGCTGTTGTTCCCAAACCTTGTTGGCTTGACTTCTCAGGCTACGTGTCCGTGTGCCTGGAGCATCTTCTCTTTGACCACAAGTACTGGCTCAACCACAGGCTGGTGGAGGATACGGAGATCCAAGTGTCGGTGGACGAAAAGCACCTGGAAACCATGTACCTGGCGCTCCTGACACAGGAAGGTGAGCATGGGGTAGGGGTGGGGGCGGGGCCCTGAGCTGGGTGTTTATTGTCGAAGTCCCTGAAATAATCAGGTTCCTAAGGAGGCAAAAACCATTCAAACGTGATAATATTCACAAAGGAACCCACCTATTATAATATTACGCCAAGTATCTCTCTCAGTTTACCACTGACATCACGTGAACAGCTAGCTCTGCTGGCCAGTCTCACTGACTGCCTGATGTTGGACCCCACTGGGGAGTTTTTAGAAGATGCCCCAGGCCAGTTAAATCCCCAGAGGTGGGGATCCAGGCACTGGTATATTTTGAAAGTTGCCCGGGTAATTCCAATGTGGATCCAAGTTTGAGAATCATTTTTCCAAACATATGGAATAGTTTGATTGTAAAATAAAACTGTAAATCCTGCAAAACCTAAAAGGTTTCATGAGATCAAGGTGAAGGATGTGGGAGAACTACTTGAAGCTCCCAACAGCCTGTTTCCAAGGGAGGATCTGGTCAGGGCTACGTCTGACTGGTCAACAAGAGGGATAACATCACAGACACATTAGAGAGCTAATTTGTGTAGAATCTATTGCAAAATGATTTTCTCTATGACTGTGTTCCACAAATCCTATAAGAAGAAAATAATTTTTGACTGTGCTATTATAAAATTTACCTGGAGAAATTATATTAATCCAAATCAATGTAATTTACCATATTTTCTCATGTATAAGATACACCTTTTTCCAAAAAATTTTGGGTCTAAAAACTGAGTACGTTTTATATAGTGGTTGTAGATTTTTTTTTACCTGCATTTCCTACTTTTTCACATTTGTTTTTGTGTTCATTGTTCAAGACAGTGATTTGTCATCAGACACAGATGAGGACAAGCTAACGGATGGGAGTTTTGACAGTGATGACGAGTTGTATGAATTTTATGATGAATAAAACTCGAGTTCAATAACTTTATGCAATACATTTTTTTCCCTCAAATTTAGGGTCCCAAAATTAAGGTGCGTCTTATACATGGAAGCGTCTTATACATGGGGAAATATGGTATCCTTTGTTGACCCTAAGATTACGCGAGAGGTTGCAATGATAACTTTTCATTAGTCTTTATTTTATTCTTTTCCAAGGTGAAGTTCCAATTAAATCTTAGTCTCATGAATACCTCAGAACTTTTGGTGTCTATTTGAAAGGAATTACCTTTGAGTGGTACCGGTTTTCCGAGATCACAAGGACTTCCTGTAGTACCCCACCCCCCACCCCCCGACCAACGGCGTCCTTTTCTCCCAGGAAGAAAAGTGTCAGGGCCACGGACCTAAACGTTTTGTTGTGTGATAACCCCCTTTCACTGGCTGCCACTCCTTGGAAGGGCTTTTCTCATTGTCCACAGGCCACTTCTTCTGCAGAGCCATGGGGGCCGTGGCTCCCCCAGCTGAGAAGGAAGGGGAGTGTTTGACGCTTTGCGAGGATGAATTAATCTCCGTGAAAACAGCTGAAGGCGGGTCGGAGTGGGAAGGCACGTCCCTGGTGACAGCTCAGCGGGGCCCGGTGCCGGCGTCAGCCCTGCAACCTCTGCCGCTGCCTTTCCACCAGTGAGTAGCCGGCGGGCCCCTGGGAGAAAGTCCCGGAGCCGGCTGAGGTCTGTCTGTGCCGGACAGAGTTGGCACGCCTGCAGCTGTGGGCATCATGGTGCCAGGCAGGGAGCAAAACCTGGCTGGCTTTTTCTCTTCTGTTATTTTTTTTTAAGAGTCTCCAAATTGATGAAATTGGAGACAACTCTAAATTTTAGATGGGCACTGTACCTAAGAGGTAATATACCACCTGGTCGCCAAAGGAGTGTTTCTCAGTGTAGGGACTGGGGACCATTTATTTGTGTCATAATCACCCGGGCATTTTACTACAGATTCAGACCCCCTGGCCCTCCTCAGATGCTTTTGGGGTTGGATCCAGGAACCAGGATTTTATATAAGGGGATGTTTTTTACACTATAATGTGAGAATCCTTGCCAGAAGATCCTGTAAACTCAAACACACATTGTGAACAATGTACACAGCCCAGGCCGTGGGCCTGTGTGCGGCTCTGGCCGAGGCTCTGACAGTGAGAATGGAAAGGTTCCTTTGTTAGTGATTTAACTGACAAACGAATTGGGGAGCCAGTACGCTCGCCAGGCTGGCCAGACCCCGTTCTCACGGTGCCCCATAAGAAGTAAGTTCTAATAAATGCCGGCCAGCATCACACGGAGTCCCAACAATAGCCCTGATCATCAGTACCATCACTGTTACTTTCGTGAGCTACGTGGCTCACTGTTCTAAGTTTCTGAGCTCCATGTTTGCGGACCCTGTGTTTCCCTTGGCAGATGGTTCCTAAGGAATTACCCAGGAAGCTGCGGCCTTCCCAGGAAGGAGGACTGGACGGGCTCCTATCAGATCGGTAAGGCTGGGTTGAAAGAAAGCACCGTGAGGGAGATAACATGGCCCCGCCTCCTAATTTTGTCTGCAGGCTTGGAGTCTGCTGATCTGAATTCCTGTCCTGGCTCAGCTACTGGCTGGGCTTGGGGATGTCGGTTACTGTCAGCACACGTGGGTTTTCCTGCCGGTGAAATGGGAGGTCTTCACAGGGCTGCAGACACACGTGCCTGCAGGAGCCCGCAGAGCACCCAAGTGCGTGAGGTCCCAGGTGGAAGATGTTAGGGAAACGTAGGGACCACAGGGATTTAAAGCTATGCGGGGGAAAGCGGGCTGCCTGTTTCCAATCTCTGTCAGAAAGTTTCTAATTTCCCCTAGAGTCTTGTGAAATTAATCTTGAATGTAGGAAGGGTAAGTAAGAATGCCTGGGCCCGACCAGGTGGGGGCACAGTGAATAGCGCATCGGACTGGGATGTGGAGGACCCGGGTTCGAGACCCCGAGGTCGCCAGCGTGAGCAAGGCTCACCAGCTTGAGCCCAAGGTCGCTGGCTTGAGCAAGGAGTCACTCGGTCTGCTGTAGACCCCCGGGTCAAGGCACATATGAGAAATCAATCAATGAACACCTAAGGAACCACAATGAAGAACTGATGTTTCTCATCTCTCTTCCTTCCTATCTGTCCCTCTCTCTGACTCTCTCTGTCTCTGCCACAGAAAAAGAAGAAAATAAAAAGAATGCCTGGCACATAGCGAGTACCTTGTAAATATATTTTTAATAAATGAATGAAATACACACATACATACACATACATTTTAGTCAGTGTCTCTCTGTATATATGTGTATATCTGCGAATATGTACACACACATATGCATATATTTGTAAGTCTACATATATTTAGTGGATAATAAACTCAAATGGTTTCTAGATATCTAGGCTATACAACCCTTTCATCTTCATCCTTTGGACCCCCTCACCCTCAGCACAAAGTAAAATTTTATAAGTTCTAAGACCAAATAACATTCAAGAAAAAAGAAAGAACAGGAATCATGGAATACAGATATTAAATCTAAGCATCAGTAGACCATACACAAGATTTTTTGCTATCTGAGACAGCATGGCCTTGTAGTTAGGAACATGGGGCTGTGACGTTTGTTCTGTGTTCAAATTCTAACCCCACAATTTAAAACCAGTGTGACTCCGGCCAATTCACATGCCTGCGCTATGCTGCAACTTCTCATTGGCAGGTTTTATCATAAAACACACAAAGGGATGGGGATTTCTGATCTTGAAGACACGATCAGTGGAAACCAAAAATGTCAGGAAAAAGCCAATAGCTTTAGCAGATGAGCGAAAGCAAATCTGGAAACCCAAGGCACACACAAAAAAAGCATTGTCTCAATCACAGGAGAACTTAGGAAGAAGGGATGCCAGCAGTCGAGAGCCTCAGCTTTGTTACAGAGTTCCTTGGACAAATCACATGCTCTCTCTGTCCTCCCACTTTCTAATCTATACAAAGAGGACTGATAGTTACTCTGGGGCTCCTGGGGAGGTCTGAGAAGACAGAGCTTTGTAAACTGGACAGTTCAATGCTTATAAGTATGTCATGACTAGATCCTAGCCAGGTAACTTATCAAGCTGGATAATAGCCGTGGACGGAAGGGGAGACTTCAGGATCCCTTTGGGTCATCAGCAGTTCTCTGGTCACCAGTGATGTGAGGCTAACATTTATTGAGGGTGGCTTAGGTTTCAGTCATGGTGACTCTGACTCTCCCTAATATTTATTAGAGATGGGCATTCTTCTCTGCTTTTCTGTCTGTATCTCTCTTTCTTGCTAAAAAGAGAGAGAGGTACCCCCATTTTACAGCTGGGGAGACTGAGGGTCACAATGGCTGGAGGAGATGGAAGGAGATGAAGAGATTCTACAGTGGTTCTCACCCTGGTCTGTGGGTGGGTGCCAACCCGGCGAAGTGCTTTCATGACAATGGCAAATCAAGTTATGTAGGGCAAGATAGTAAGCTCCCCAGTTTCCCATGAGCTAACTTACTCAGTTTTGAGGTATGTCCAGTACTCTGGGATTAGCTTTCCTACATGTGTTCAAACATCTTTTTTTAAAAAAATAAAATGATGGTGAAAGTGGTTGTTAGTTCCTTTTATCGTAGTTCCTTGTATGGAATGTCTGAGTTTGGCAAAATGAATGGCCAATTACCCTATGCAATTCTGCAAGTTTATTTTTTTTTCGGGGGGGGGGGCGATTTACTGTTTCTGACCTTCTAAAGTGTGAGAACCCCGCCTCTGGTATTACACTGAAAGCCGGTGGGAGGCCCCGCGTTTCGGCCTCACCGAGCTGGCCTGTGTGCTCCCCCCGCAGGCAGAGGAAAATGCAAGTCCGCCGAGGACCGTGAGAGGGAGGACAAGGACGAGCTGAGCCTCCGCCGCGGAGAGAGCGTCGAGATCGTCGGCTTCCTGGTGCCTGGGCTCCAGTGGTTCATCGGGAGGTCGGCGTGCTCAGGAGAAGTGGGCTTCGTCCCCACGCGGAGCATAGATCCTGATTCGTACTCCCCAATGTAAGTGTGACAGAGACCCTCCGATCTGTCTGGGAGCGGGCCGCCTCCCTCGGGAGGTCCACTCCCTGTGAGCAGGTTTGCAGAGGAGCCCCGGGTTCCCCGGTAGCAGGGAGCCAGCGGAGCGCATTCTGACCAGCATGGCTGACTCAGGAGTGCCGGGAAGGAGGGGAGGAGCGATTGGGGGAAGAGTCAGTTCAGGTCCTTCCCACAGGTGGTCTCCGAAGCTTTCCTCTTGTGCAAAGAGGGAAGTGCACCCCAGGAGAAAGGCCTGCTGTTGGGCACTGAGGATGTAGTGTTGGTCCTTGGATTCTGCCACTCATGCAATCAAATCAAGGGGTCCCTTCAAGAGAGGTGCCCACGCAGGGGCCTGCAGATTACCGCTTAGTCGATGGAGAGTCCCGCCCAGATCCGCCTGTCTGCTGAAGGCTTACTGTGTGATGTCGGCCTTGGCCAGGACGCTAGAGTGCATCTTCTGCTCTTTTCTGCCCGGAGTCCAGAGGGCTGGTTCTGAGGCAGACGGCCAGCCTGCCCCACCACTGTGTCTCAGAGGGCCAGAGCTCACAAGAACTGCCCAGCTTTTCTGGGCTGGGCTTCCTGCACAGCAGTAGCAGAGGGCAGGGAGCCTGGGCCCAGGAAGTACGAGAGGGATTCCCGAGTTGGCTGCTAACACTGACACACTTGATTGACCTCCGTGCCAGGAAAGCATGGCCCACCGAATGTCTCAGGCTCTGAGCACTCCGGCTGGCATCCCTTCCCTTGTGGGAAAGAGCCGCTGAGGAGAGTGGACCAAAGACAGAGCTCTCTTGAAACCCTGCCTTTTGTAGGGAGAGGAGACAGAAGGTCGTTTTCCCTCCACAGAAATGCGGGAACCCAAGTAACTCTAAACAGGAAAGGTCACTCGCTGAACTCCTGGCGGGGATGGAGTGCTGTGGGGGTTTGTAAGGATGAAAAGGGTACCAGGAGAACTTGCATGAACAAGGTGACATTTGAGTTCAGTTCTGCAGGACATAAGGCATTTCAACAGATGTAAACGGGGAGAGATGATAGGTGGGAAGTGCAGGGGTGTTGAGGAGTGACTCATCCTTTGGGGGCCGGCTAAAAGGAGGGCACTGATGTAGCAAAGGATTAACAGGCCATGATGGAGACCAGGAATGCCTGTGCCAAGGCCTGCCCTTGGCCTGGCAGAGAATGGGGAGCTGCTGAGTATGTCTAAGCACGGGGATGTTATGGGATTTCTCTCTAGGATGCTGACCTTGGCTTTGGGTGAGGTGTGCACGGGCAAAGGAGGACTGGGTGCCAGGACCAGAGAGACGGCTGGTGGCACTGGGGAAGGGGCAGGGGCGCCGGAGAGGAGAGACGGCTGGTGGCACTGGGGAAGGGGCAGGGGCGCCGGAGAGGAGAGGACACTGCTAAGGACCGCCTGTGTTCAACCCTGAGAGGTTCTGTCTCGTGGGTCTGGGTGAGGCCTGGGAAGCGCTGGTTGTGGAAGCTCTGCAGGTGGGGTCGTGTGCGGCCAAGGTGAGAACACTGCTCAAAGCACCCTCGTTCTGCTGCAGGGGGAAGCGAGGACCAGGGTGAAAGGGTTGGACTCAGGGCTTTGGGTCTGGAACCCCAGAACCCTGGCATTAAGTCCAATGAGTGCTGCAACCGGGGTCCTGGAGAAAGGGAGGAAGAGGAAAGAGAACAGCCTTGCTGGGGAAGACCCCTGCAGGAGCAGGGGAATGCAGCAGAGGGGACAGAGAGGTCCGCTGGGAGGGAAGGACCAGCCATGGGGGGGGGGGACCTTCACACTGTCACAATTTTGGAATTGGTCACTAGGAGGTCACTGGTCATTGAGAGGTCACTGGTCATGGGAGTTAGTAATCAAGAATTTCAGAGCCAAGCTGCCAGAAAGGGCATTCATGGCCAGATGAGCACTTCCTGTGTCTCTGCTGGCCTACCTGCTGTGACTCTGGGTGTGTTAATTTGTCTCTCTGTGCCTGAGTTGTGTCTTCTGTAAAATGCTGACAGCATTCTCATTTCCCTATAGGGTTGTCATGAGTTGAAATGAACTAATACATGTAAAGTACTTAGGATGGTACCCAACACTCTGTGTGTGTGTATGTGCGTGTGTAATGAATATGCATTAGCCCTTATTATTGTTGTGACTGCTGTGGGTGGTAACCTTTGAGAGACAGTTCTGATAAGAGATCATGGGCAGACGTCAGGTTTTATAAGTTATATTTAGACTTCCCCTCATACCTTGCCCCCCATGACAGTAACACAGTATCACTACATTTATCCCATTTTAGCTGCTCAGCTATAAGGGATGCACTCTCACCCTGATAAACATCGGCCCCTGTATCGCAGTGGTGGCCTGAGAGCTTGTCCTCATCTCCACAGCATTGTCTGTTGTCCTGCACCTGGTCACCTGTGGGACCGTGCACCAGAGATTGCACACTCAGTAGGGAAGGGAAGAGTGAGCTGGGAGACAGGGAGGGATGGAAGAAGGAGAGGAGAGAGGAATGGGCTCATCCCCACAAAGCACTGTCTAGATTACAGACGTCCCTGAAGCACAGCAGTCAGGAAAACTCCAGGAGAACACGGTGGACACAGGCAGCAGCCAGGGTGTAGAAGTCTGGGAAATCATCCCAGTGTGCTATGCCAGTGGGTGGCCACTGGGTGTCACTCTTAGTCTATGTTTGTTTGGTATTGGTTTCTGAAGATGGTCCAGCATTTGCTGAAGTCTCCACCCTCTTCCCTTCTGTTCCCTCCCTGTCTGGTGTACTACTCCTTAAAGTTTACGTGTATGTATGTATGTAGGATTGTATGTCTTAATTAATTAATTCAACTAAATTGTCAGTATATTGAAAGTGAAATTTTCAGAAGCTGTTTTTTGAGTTACCTCACACCTTTTCTCTTTTTAAAGAATGTTTGTTTTTAAATTGATCTTTCCCCTTCCTACTCTCATTCTCTGATGCTGATCCTTACCCAGAGGCAAGCTCTAATGGTTGGTGACATGCGCATCTCCAGCCCTTATTCTGATCCGTTATGAAAAAAGCTATTTGTTCAGAAACAAAAATACTGTCGTTCTGTGTATTTAAAAGTATATATATGTTTTTTCCTGCAGCTGGCTTTTTTCTCAGTTGCCTTTGCAAATTTATGATTTATTCCCATTATAGTAGATACAGTTCATTTTAATAGTCTTCCTTGAAGGAAATTTATTTACTTAAATGCCTAAATTTAAAAATAAGCTAGATTGGAAAGTCAAGATACTCAAAACCAAAAATAAAAAGAACATAGGAGAAAAGCCAGTATTTCATAGTATTACACACTAAGAAAGAATCTTTCTCCCCTCTTTTGTCCTTCCTACTGTTTAGCTGTGTCTTCTTTATAATTCCTTTTCTTGTGGTGTCTGTTTTTGCTGATGAGAAGGTTGCTGCGAGGCTCATAGCCCTCACTTTGCAGGTAGGTTGTTTCTTTCCTCACTGGTTGTTTTTTGTTAAGGTTTTTTTTTCTGTAATGCATGTTTTGCAATTCTGCTATATGTCTCGAGGTGGTATATTCTATTATTTATTTATAGCAGGTTGTCCACATCTTTATAATATACACCTTTTTAGTAGTTATTTCAGTGGAAATCTGTGAGTTGTAATTACTTTCAGTTTTTAGTCCTTGTTTGTGGGAATACATAGTACTTAACAAGTACTCTTGAATGGTAACTTAGCTGGGTGTAGAATAGCGTTTTCAAACTATGGAGGGGAAATAACATTAATTTGAAATTTTAAATCATTTTCTGCCAGGGTTTTGTCCATTTTATTAGTCTTTTCAGAGACTAGTTTTTCTTTTGTTGACCAACTTTACTGTTTCTCTGTTTTCTATTGCATGAATTTCATATTTATTTTTATTATTTTCTCATGCTTCCTTTGTTTTTACTTCATTAATTTATGTTATCATCTTTTATATTGAACTCATCTCATAAATTGAATATTTAAATAATAGATTACTGAACCCAGAAAGGAGGATTAGGAGAAATAGAAAACCTGAAAAGACCTATCATCTTTTTTTTCTCTTCTTTTCCAAGTGAGAGGAGGAGAAATAGACAGATTCCTCTATGTGCCCCGACCAGAGTCCATCTGGCAACCTACATCTGGTGCTGATGCTCTGCCTATCTGGGACCATGCTCCCAACCGAGCTATTTGTAGTACCTGAGGCAAAGGCTGCATGGAGCCATCCTCAGCGCTCAGGGCTGATGCTCTCAAACCAATGGAGCCATGGTTGTGGGAGGGGAAGAGAGAGATAAAGGGAAGTGGGGGTGGAGAAGCAGATGGTCGCTTCTCCTGTGTGCCCTGACCGGAAATCGAACCCAGGACATCCACATGCTGGGCTGACATTCTACCACTGAGCCAACTGGCCAGGGCCAAGACCTATAATCTTAAAGAAATGGAAATCGTGTTAAAAATGGTATTATTTTTATTTATTTTGTTCAGGACTTGTTGGACTTCTTCAGTCTGAAGACTCATGTCTTCCCTCAATTCTGGAAATTTCTCAGTCATTCTCCCTTTGAATATTGCCTCTTTCTCATTCTTTTTAGTCCCTCTCTGGAATGCCTGTTAGAGGTATGTTGGACTTGTCATTCTGTTCTCAATTTGCTTAATCAGTTTTTTTTTATATTTTTCACCTTCTTTTGTTACTGCAGGCTATCCTCTGGGTGATTTCCTCAAAACAATCTTCAGGTTTACTGATTTTCTGCTCTGCTGTGACCAAGGCTGCTGTTTAACTCACTTAGCACAGCTTTAACTTTCTGTGCCTCTATTTTCATTTCTAAAACGTGCATTTTGCTATTTCTCACACATGTTTGTTTCCAGTCACAATGTTCTGCATTTTCATTGTAGCTTCTATTTTTTCTTTTTATTTCAACATTTTCACCATGCTTTTCATAATTAATCTGTAGGCTATTGTTTTCTCTAGTTTTTGCATGTTAACACACCTGTTTGTGTACCTGCTGACTCTTTGTCGGTAGTTTATTTCTCTGCATGGTTTGCCTTTTTGGCTATGTGAAAAAATTTTCAACATTTTAAAACACAGTCTTTGCACGAAATCTGGACTGAAGAAAGCATTCCAGCTGAAGTCGCTTTGGTATTTGCTTCCCCTGAAAACTTAGGAACTTACTAGTCCAGGCATGGTCTGTTAATGTTCGGTTCTCTGATCGTGGTACCTACCTTGTACAGTGTGAATTCAGACCTCACATGTTCTAATGGTGTGAACCTAGGTTTTGATTTCTTCTGCGAACTCAGATAGATGGAAGGGTGTTCTTGACAGGCAAGTTTCCAATCCCCTCTTTACAGAAGTCGTGCCCCATCCAGCTTTCAGGCCAGAAGGAGCTCAAAGCTATGGAGGGAGCTCAGTTCAGTTTCCCTGTTTCACACGGGGCCACAGTCACATCTCCTGCTCCCTGGGGGACATCACCAGGTCGGCTCCAGCTCTGAGGACAATGTCTGCCCTTTAAAACCCCAGACATTGCTGCTGAGCCACCTGCTCTCACTTACCAACTTGGCCTTAGTTTCTCCTTTTGTTTTTAGCTCCCAGGTGTTTTCCTTTCTTTCCTTAAAGTTAAAATGTGTATTTAAATATTGACCTTTTATCTAGGATTTGTGTGTGTGTGGGGGGGAGAGGTTCCCCCAGCAGGACATTTGACCCTGCCATATTCCCTCAAGCCTTACTGTACCTTGTTAATCCATCTCCTTGCTGGAAATAGGCTTTGTCTACCTTCTTGCACTCTCTCTAAATACCTGGGCATCAGCCTATAAGCAGGTCAGCTGTGAGGTGATGGACACTGGGACAGGAGACCTCGGCATTGGTCTCTGTCCCCCCCGCCCCTTCTAGCTGACCCTTTCTAAATCTTTATCACCAAATATGGATGAAGGATCTATCTCACCAGGTTCTCATGAAGAGTAAGTGAAATAGTAAATTCAGAAGTGCTTTGTAAAATTTCAGAGTTCTGCAGGAATTTGGGATGATATGATTCCTTTGATCGCAAATGAGTTAGTTGTAGGTTTCAATGACGTTTCTTTGGAGGACAGATGCTCTCATGGACAATCTGGAGGTCAGGCCAGAGGGGTGAGAGTTCAGTACGTGTCATGGAAAGAACCCTGGGCCAGGTGTCAGGACGCACCTTTAGTACCAAGTCTGCCGCTCAGTCGTGGTGCGACCCTCAGTGACTCTGAGCACTTCATATTAGCTGCTAGTTTTCTCCTCCCTGCCCTTCATATCTGAGCTATGAAATAAAGGGTAGGTGGCTCCTGCGGCAACTGTGTCTGTTAAGTGACACCACAGTGTCTGATTGGTAAGTCCTCTCCCCACAAAGTATTAGGTGTTATTCACTCTTGGGATTTCAAGTTATTTTTTTTAAATTGGATTCTGAGGTTAAAAAAAAAATCCCCTTTATTTATAAGTAAAAGACATCTTAAAAATTACTCAGGTACACCCTGGATTGAACACTTTCTCAGGCATTTCTAGGTTTCAAGTTCTCTAAGACAAATCTTTAGTAAGCAAGTTCATTTTGGCAGTTTATAAAGCAAGGTGGATATAAACATTGTTGTTATTTATAATCATTTCCTCCAGCCCCGAATCCCCTTTCTCCCACTTTCTATTCTTTGGATTTTATTTCTCTCTTGATACTACATAACACTGTTGTTCTGTGTCACTGAATCCAATGTTAACAGTTGTGAAAGGTCCCTTCTGACCATAGTCACACTTTCTTCATCATTCTAGAGAGATCATGTCACCTGTACCTAGCGTCTTTTTTCAATAGCTTAACAAAGAAACGTCTTTTAATGGACTCATTCCAACTCTTAGTTCAGGACAGCTGATTGCCGTTTCTTCATTAAAAATGGGCACCTCGTGGTCTCGAAGAGTGGGTAGGAGTTGAGCAAAGGGGCCTTGTTTTTCTTGGGGGTTGGAGTTTTAACAGGAGGGGTGTATTCACCCTCACTTTGACCTAGTCAGCAACACACAGCTCAGTTCTCTGTGGAAGAGATGCTCAGAGCTCTCTTTCCGGGCGGTACAAATAAATGCATTATAACACAGGCAGATAGAAGTCTGATCTCGGCTACAGACATCTGGGTGGATGGCTTCTCCACGTCCTTCACTGCATCTTTGGGTAGAGAGAGAAGGGCTCGTGTCCGGAAACTTTCGCTGACCTGTATCCATGCCTTTTGTCTCCACACAGGAGCAAGAACTCTGGCTTTCTCAGCGATGGGGAAAGATGCTCTCTGTCAGTCCTGGGAAGGGACAGGGAAGCTGAGAGTGCCAGCTGCCTCCGCACGCTTGCTCACACGGATATAACGTCTGTCTACCGGCTTAGTGAGTGTTTGCTCCTCAGACCCCTTGGAAAACCCAGGCTCCTCAAAATGAAGAGAGTGTTTCTAATCAAGAATAGGAAATTTTAAAATTCTCATCCCACCCACAGATTTGGGACTATGGCCACCATTCAGTTGATGACCTGGGTAATATTTGATTAACAGCACATTGACTTTAGATTTCAGACAGTTCTGGTTTGGGTGGGGCTTGTTGCCTAACAACTGTGAGGTAGGTTGAAATCAGCTCAACCATCACTTGGGAGGTCAGCCATATGGAGCCTTCCATTCTAATCCCGGAGAAAAAAGACTTCCTGAGTTGTGGCTGTGGTCCCTCCTTCTAGGGCTGAAGTAACCCTCGGTCCCCAATGATAAAGACGGGGGCATAGAACGATACAGCCGGAAGGACCCTGAGAGATGATGTTTCCTCCCATTTCTCAGACTGGGAAACTGAGGCCCCAGTGAATTAAGGCTTGAGTCAGGATAAGAACTACTCTCCCCTATTTTCTAGTCAGCACTACTTTCCCACACCGACCCCCAACACAAAGGACATTGGGCTGCTGACATACGTCACACGGGGGTGGGCGAGGATGCTCAGGATGACTACCTGAGTAAACGAATGTCACCCCCGCCCCTGACTTTGGGAATGGCCCATTGCTCTGTGTCAGGAGGCACATTCTCTCATGGACAAGGGTTTGAGGGATGAGTCTTGTTTCTCCGACCTCTTCAGTGACAGTGGTGGGTGCAGGTCTCGAGTATCTGCAATGACACTGGCAGATGAAGCTTTCCCCAGAGAACAAACGGCAGAGGCTTGACATGACCTGCTGTCCTCAAGAACTTCTCGAGAGCTCAGTGGGGGCTATCGCATCTCTACCAGGAAGAGGCGGGAGCTTCTAGCAGCCCCTGACCCGCGGAGCGGGAAGCTGGCCTTTGCCTCCATAGCCCCTCTGTGGCTACTTTAGCCAAGAGGGTTCACATCTTTGCTGCCAAACTCATGACGTCTTCATGGTGCTCACCTATAGTCCTGTGTCACTTTTGTGGCATTGAGTGGTGGCACCCTAAGGCGCCCCGGTCTCTGAGTCTCCATTTCTCTCTGACGCTGCCTTTTCTCAGTCTCCGTCCCTGGCTGCCGTCTGCTTACTTTTCTCCCTCCAGATCTGCTTCCTTCTCTGTCCAGAGCTGCTGCAAATACCATGCACTCAGAATGTCTAACACTGGGCGCAAGGCTGTCCCTGCATCCACCTCATTCCACTGAGTGACACAGAACACAGCCACAACCCTGGGTCACCTTGTCCCATCAAAGCACATTGTACACACGAAACCAGTGCCCGTCACATGGATGGACGAAGGAGGGAGGAAGAGGAAAGGTCTGGGGCCCGCGGGAACGGGAGGCAGTGCCACGTGCCTCTCAATGCCCTGCCCTTGGCCTTCCGTCCGCTCTGTTGTCAGTTGCTGAGATTTCATCACACCCGCTTCCCTCATCCCACACCTCTTGGCATAGAGCTCGTGTTTTCAGCTTTTCTTCTCTGACCCTGGGTGTCATGTCTAACTCAGTGCCCAGCTGCCAAGGGAGTGGCTTAGAGAAGATAATCAGGTTCCAGCAACTCTAAACTGACAGTGAAGGGGAGCGATCTGCCCACTTCCTTAACGATGGATGAGGGCCTGAGGCTCCTAAGGGGTCACTGGTCTGGGGGACACCCGCAGACATCAGCCTGGGGGCCCCCGATGACCTAACCCAGACCTGTCCTTCATCTCTATCCAGGTGGGTTTGAATCCATCCAGAACCTTCCAAACGATCTGAGCGGTGAGTAGTGATCATGCCGCACCTGACCTCCCGTCCTTCGGGATGGCATCCTGTCCTCTTGCCAAGGGCCGGCCACCGAAGTCGCAGGTGCTTAGGGTTGCTCCGCTCTGCCTGTTCCTTACAGCGTCCCAGCCCGAAGGCTTCAAGGAGGCCCAGCCCGGCGGAGCCTGGGAGCAGCGTCGGGCCGCGGGCTCCAGGCAGTCCAGCGGCTCCGAGGACTCCAGCCTGGGGGAGGAGCTCCTCTTCGCCGCCTCAGACAGTTACCACCTGCCGGAGCCCGACGACCTCGATGACCTCGATGACCCGGAGCTGCTCATGGACCTACACAGCGGCCAGGAGGAGGAGGAGGCTGAGAACTTTGCCCCCATATTGGCCTTCCTGGACCACGAGGGCTACGCAGAACACTTTAAGAGCCTCTACGACTCCGCCTTCTCTTTCCTGACGTCTTCCTTCTATAACTTCTCCGAGGAGGACGAGCTGGTGGTCTACCTGGAGGCCTCGAGGAAGTGGGCCAAGCGGAACCACATGACCTGGGCTCACGCCCGGCTCTGCTTCCTGCTGGGCCGGCTGAGCATCAGGAAGGTCAAGCTCTCGCAGGCCAGGGTGTACTTTGAGGAGGCCATCCGAATTCTCAGCGGGGCTTTTGGGGACCTGTCCTTGGTGGCCGCTCTGTACATCAACCTGGCTGCCATCTACCTGAGGCAGAGGCTCAGGCATAAAGGCTCGGCCCTGCTGGAGAAAGCAGGTGCCCTGCTGGCCTGCCTGCCTGACCACGAGTTTAGTGCCAAGAACGAGCTCGACGTGGTGGCCTACCTGCTGCGCCAAGGTGTTGCGTCGGCTAGCTGCCCCCTGGAGGCCAGGGCCTGCTTCCTGGCCGTCCGACTGCTCCTGAGCCTCAGCCGACACGAGGAAGTCCTGCCCTTTGCCGAACGGCTGCAGCTGCTCTGCGGACACCCGCCTGCCTCGGACGCTGTGGCCACCATCCTGAGCTTTGTGTATGATAAGAAATACCTTCCACACCTTGCGGTGGCCTCTGTCCGGCAACGTGGTCCCCAGAGTGTCCAAGGGATGGCCCTTTCGCTTTGGCAGGTCCACCTGGTCCTCCAGAATGCCGCCAAGCTCCTTAGTGTTCCCTCCCCAAGCTGGAATGAAGTGTCCACCTTGGCCTGTCCAGCCCTCAGGCAGGCATTGGCCGCCTGTGAGGGGCAGGCGGACCGGTGCACCCAGAGGACACTGTGTCTCATCCTGTCCAAAGTGTACCTGCAGCACAGGTCTCCAGATGGGGCCATCCACTATCTGAGCCAAGCCCTGGTGCTGGGGCAGCTGCTGGGTGAGCAGGAAGCCTTCGAGTCCTCCCTCTGCCTAGCGTGGGCCTATCTCTTAGCCAGCCAGGCGAAGAAGGCCTTGGATGTCCTCTCTCCACTCTTACACGCCCTGAAGGAGACGGAGAACGTGACCCACAAGGGGGTGGTCCACAACCTCCTGGGACTGGCACTCCAAGGTGAAGGCCAGGTGAACCGGGCAGCCAAGAGCTATCTCCGGGCCTTGAACAGAGCCCGGGAGACAGGGGATGTGCGCAATCAGGCCGTGGCTTTGGCCAATCTTGGCCACCTGACCCTGAAGTCCCGGGCTCAGCGGCCAGCCAGGGACTACATCCTACAGGCTGTCCGACTCTACTGTGAACTCCAGGCCAGTGTGGAGACAGACATGGAACTAGTACAGGTGCTTCTGTGGCTGGCCCAGGTCCTGGTGTGCGGCCGCCAGCTGGCCGGCGGCCGCCTCTGCTATGAAATGGCACTGCTGTTTGGCTTAAGGCATCGGCACCTAAAGAGTGAGTATGCCCCCTGGCTGCTGGGGAGCTTTAGAGAAAAGTATGAGAGCATATTTGGCCCTCGTCCTATCTCAGGTCATCTCATTCCTGTCCCTGCTTTATGTTCAGGTCAGCTTCAGGTCACCAAATCCCTCTGCCATTTCTACAGCTCGGTGTCCCCAAACCCTGAGGCATGCATCACCTACCACGAGCACTGGCTGGCCCTGGCTCAGCAGCTCAGGGACCGGGAGATGGAGGGGCAGCTGCTGGAGTCCCTCGGGCAGCTCTATCGGAACCTGAACACGGCCAGGTAAGTCTGGGCTTTGGGACAGTCCCTAGGAATGTCTTTTGTTCCTAAAGGAGGAGCAATATTCTTTCCCACAGGAAGTCTAGTCCAAATGCCCGTGGTCTGTCTACGGCATCGAGGAGAACAGCCCGGGCTTTGCAGTGACCACACAGCGCAAGTCTGGTATCATCCATCACCTATTAGCTGTGGGGCTTTGGACAAGTTATTTAATTTCTCCATGCCTCAGCTTCCTCGCCATTCCAAGGAAGATAAACAACAGCATCTTTCCTGGAGTATCTTTGTGTGGAGTAAATGAGTTAATTAATGTACACGGAGCACTTGGAACAGCGCCGATACACAGAGAGGGCTCAGTAATGTTGGCTGTGCTGCAGTTAATTATGTGTGTGTTTTCATAACAACTCCTCACGTGACTGTGGCCGAGGAGGCATAATTCAGAGAGGTGGCAGTTATCCCCAGGACGGGGGAGCCCTCGGTCTTCCTTCCCTGAAGACAGCAGGCATGAGGGAAAGGATGCTGAAAGGGAATCAATTTCAGGAAAAGCAGGGGGGTAAAAAAATCTCACGGTAAAGAAAGTTTGTTTGGGCCCTTACCTTTACAATGAAACCGGAAATGATAAAAAAACTAAGTTCATTTTCATTTTTTAGTTAAGAACACTTAGGTTAGAACTGCAACTATGCACTAAGTCTTGGAAAAAACAACAAGAGGAGCGTTGACTGTTTAGCTTTATTGTGTTGACAGAATTGTGTGATAATACAACAAAACATCTCTTGTTTTGTGATTGACTTTTTGGTAATCTCTTTAAAAGGCTCATTTTTCTTTTGCAAAAGTGTACCAAAGCCTGACTGTTTTACCAAAAGGCTTCTTTTAACCCAGTGGTTCTTAACCTTTTTTGAGGTACCGAACCCACCAGTTTCATATGCGCATTCACCGAACCCTTCTTTAGTGATAAATAAAATATGATTTTTTTCCCAAATTCAAGACATAGGTATATGTTTTTTTACTGGTGCACAAAATGAGCCGTGCATGAACATCACCTTGCTCAAAGAACAAAACCAACAAAGTGCATGAACTCACAACAAATTACGGTATTACTGTATTCTGGCCTCCGTGGCAGAGGCTTCTCCGAACCCCTGAGACCAACTCATCGAACTCCTAGGGTTCGATAGAACCCAGGTTAAGAACCCCTTTAATTTAACCCTTTGGTATTTAAATTCTTCTCAAAGCACCCTGACTCGTCCTGTAGGATTCTCTCTGCCCTGTGTCCTTGCTGGTCTCATTGGCTTGATCCTCATTTGTCAATGGCACAGTGGTCTGCAACTCGGCTCTCTAACAAGCCTTTAATTTGTTCTATTAAATTCTACATGGTTTGCAAGATACTCAATTTCATTTTGCAACAGATTAGCATTGCGGCATTGAACTCATAATTGTGAATGACTTCTAAAACAGAGCAGGGATAATTGCTCATGTTGAGCAGGAAGAGGTGGTTGAGGAACAGCTAATTCAATTGTAATTTCACTATTCTGGGCAACTGGTAATCTGGTAACCATAGGCACTTGGAAAATCGGATCATGAATAATCAGATAACACTCTCTCTGTCTCCGTGCCCCTCACTCTGTCTTCCTGTCCCTCACCTTTTATAAGAATCAGGTGTCCTGCGCAGCTCCTGTTATCTACGCCTTCGGTCCCAGGAAGGGTGTTGTCGGTCGGTCCTTGCAGCACACAAGGGTAAAGGAGGCCTGTCCCCAGCCCGGTCCTTGCTTCCATTCCAGGATACTCTAGGAGCTTGGATGATTCTGCAGCTGATCCACATGTCAGGCTTCAATTAACCTTAGAGATTAAACAGTCACGTTTGTGGTACAGCATCGTAGGGATGGGCTTTGGGAAAGTTGGATTTTAAGGGACTGGAGCAAGGCTGGCAAACAGATGTCAGGTTTACTGCCGCCTCAAGCTCAGTCTCAGGTTAGTCACTGCTCCCAGCCTTCACCTCCTCCACTGCCGTCCTTGGCTCACCAGCCAGCCTCCCACCTCCAGTTGTCAAAGCCACTGACATCTAAAGGGAGAAGCCAGAGAGAAAGCCCTGGACGCCGAGGCCTTGGATAAACCAGTGCGAAGGATCAGTGTATGTCCTAGGGGAGAGAGGTGATAGAGAGGAGGTAGAAATGAGGCTTCTGTTGGTCCAGGAAGTAACTGGAGGAAGTCGGAAGCCACCGAGCTGGGAGAGGAGCAACCGACAGGAGAGTAGGAGCCAGGATGTCTAATTCTGCCGTGAACTAATAATGTGTCCTTAAACAAGTCATTTCTCCTCTTGGTTGTCCCATTGATTACGTTGAGGAATTTCCCTTCTGTTCTTAGTCTTTTTGGGTGTGTGTTTTTATTATTAAAAGATGTTCTTTTTTTAAAAAACATGCATTTTATGCACCTATTGAAGTTACCATGTGGTTTTCCTTTTATTCTATTAATAAGGTGCATTGAATCGATTGATTTTAGTGTGTTGAACTGACCTAACTCCTGGGATAAATCCCACATGATCATGGATTGTGCTGCTGGATTCAGTGTCCTAGTGTTAGGTGGGATCTTTTTACATCTATATTCATAGGAGAAATTGGTCTATCTTTTTTTCTTTCTTGTGATAATGTCTTTGTCTGGTTTTGTTGGAAGGGTGACACTGGACTCAAAGTATGTTGGGAAATGTTTCATCATCACCCATTTTTTGAAAGAGTTTGTAAAGGATTAGTGCTAATTATTCTTTTTAAACGTTTGGTAGAATTCACCAGTGAAGCCATTTGGACTTGGGCTTTTCATTGTAAGGAGGTTTTTTTCTTAATAGTAATAATTTAATCTCTTTAATTGTTATAGGTCTATTTAGATTATCTATTTCTTCTTGAGCTGCTTTATAGTTTTTATCTTCTAGGAATTTTTCCATTTATCTTGATTGTCTAATTTGTTGGTATAAAATTGTTCATAGTATTCCTTTATAATCCTTTTTATTTCTGGAGTTATTTCTCCACGTTTTAATTCCTAGATTTTTCTCTTATTTTTCTTCATTAGACTAACCAAAAAGTTGACTTTTTAAAATATTTCCTAAAAAACAACTTTTAATTTTGTTGGTTTTCTCTCTTTTTTTTTTTTCTATTCTCTGTATCATTCATTTCTGATTTAATATTCATTATTTTCTTCTGCTTGCCTTGGGTTGACTTTGCTCATCTTTTTCAAGTGTCTTCAGGTGGAATGTTAGGTTATTGATTTGAGATTTTTATAATTTTTTTTTTTTTGTGGCAGAGACAGAGTCAGAGAAAGGGATAGGTAGGGACAGACTGACAGGAAGGGAGAGAGGTGAGAAACATCAATTCTTCGTTGCGGCTCCTTAGTTGTTCATTGATTGATCTCTCACATGTGCCTTGACCGGGGGCTACAGCAGACCGAGTGACCCCTTAATCGAGCCAGTGACCTTGGACTCAAGCTGGTGAGCCTTGCTCAAACCAGATGAGCCGGTGCTTAAGCTGGTGACCTCGGGGTCTCGAACTTGGGTCCTCCACATTCCAGTCCTCCACTATCCACTGCGCCACAGCCTGGTCAGGCTTTATAGTTTTTTTATATAAATATTTATAGCTATAAATTTCTCTCTGAACACTGTCTTCATTCCACTCCAATTTTGGTATGTTGTATTTTTTGTTTTCATTCATCTCTGAGTATTTTCTAGTATTCATTGCAATATGTTTCTTTGACTTTTCTGTTTATTTAGAAGTGTGTTTTTTAATTTTCACATACTTGCAAACTACCCAAATTTCCTTCTGTTATCAATTTCTGTTTTTATTCTATTGTAGTGGGAGAACATAGTTTGTATGATTTTGTTTCTTTTAAATTTATTCATTTATTTTTATTATTTTTTTAAATTTACTGTTTAACAACATTTATTAAGAAAGTCCTAACTTAGGGTCTACTCTGGAGGATGTCCCATATGCACTTGAGAAGAAGGTGTGTTTTGCCATTTGGTGTGGTATTCTATAGACTTCTGTTAGGTCTAATTGATTCATACTTCAAGTCTTCCATTTTATTTTTGTTCTTAAGTCTAGTTGTTCTGTCCGTTACTGAAAGGGGGTACTGACCTCTCCAGTTACTGTTGAACTATCTGCTTCGTCTGCCAATTCTGTGAGGTTGACTTCCTGTATATATGTGTTTTTAGATACATTATGTTTCTAATTGTTGTCTTTCTGATGGAATGACTCTTTTATCACAATAAAACGTTCTCCATTGTCTTTAGTGACCATTTGGGCTTAAAAAAAAAGATCAGATATTAGTATAGCCATTCCAGTTTTCTGTGGATGATATATCTTTTCTCATACTTATAATCTATACATCTTTGAATCTAAAGTGTATTTCTTGTAGAAAACATATAGCTAAATCATGTTTTTTGTTTGTTTGTTTATTTTTAAAGCTACCTGGCAATCTTTGTCCTTTGTCTGAAATGTTCAACCTATTTACATTTAATATAATTACTGGTAAGGTAGGATTTATGTCTGCTATTTTGATGTTTGTTTTCTATTTACCTTATATCTTTAAACAATTCTTCTTTTGCTGCCTTTTTTGTGTTAAGTAGATATTTTCTAGTGTACCATTGTAACTTCTTTGTCATTTTATTTACTATATTTCTTTCAGCTATTTTCTTAGTAGTTACCCTGCTAATTATAATGAACACCTTCATTTATAGCAATCTGTTATAAATTCCCTGGACATGTACACAGTTTTGCACATGCAGGTGGTCTTCTAGACTTCCTGGGACAATGTGGGACCTTTTCATGGACAGCTCATTCCCCAACGCTTTCTTTTATTTAATTTGTTTTTCAGCTTCTTCCTTGCTCCAAATGTTCTCATCGACTTGGGCAGCAGCGATGTTAAACAGTCGCTGCTGATCTTTTGGGACAAACATCCCAGGGAAAGGGGATTCTACAGAGTCAGGCTCAATAAAAACAAGTGCCGACCTTCTGGAGATAGAGCGCTGAGGAATTCCCAACTCGTTTGTCCCCGCTACTTGATTGCCAAGTGCTGAGTGTTTAAGGCTGCCACAGAGCTGTCGTGAGGAGGTGCCTCTTGAGCAAGATCAAAAGCAATGAAACTCACTATTGTTAACAAAATTCAGCAGTTTTTCTGGTATAAACTCTCCTGAAATTGTTGCAAGCCTTTGGTTAACTCCCAGAGTTCTGAAAACAATTGACTGGGACCATTTTTGACAGTGTTCCCATTGGTTTCGTAGGGAAGTAGATTTTTGGAGGTCTTTATTGTTCTGGAAATTGATCCAGGTTAGGATTTTTTTAAATCCTAACATTCTATCATTCTAAGATCTGGGAGAAATATCCACCTTTTCTGGTTTACTACTAATATGAGGGACACTTAGAGGAAGATTGTGTCTGCAAATGTAAGGTCATTATCTCCTAATAGAATGCTCAGTCTATCAAGCAGCACATGTTGTAAGGCTATACTTATTGAGCTTGTCTAAAACATCCACTTCTACAGAGCACTAAAAAAAGAGAGAGAGAGAGAAAGAAAAAACAAAGACCCGTTAATGACAGAAAAACAGGTGTTTCCATGTACCTCGGGGGTGATTACTGTAAGTTAGCTCTAAGCTTCCTGGCAGCCGGGGGGAAAAGGAAAAGAAGCCACATGCGGTTCTCACTGTCTGATGAAAGAACATAAGCAAATATATCTGTTGGAGCGATTTTTTCTTGGCACTCATTTCTAGGAGGAATTTATTAAGTGGGTTTTGATAAAATGGACATATTTCTTCAACTGAACTTCCCCCAAGGGATTACCATTCTCACAAAGCTTAAATCATGCCCTGACCTTCCTGTGTGACCTGCTACAATGCCCTTCCCTCCCAGAGTCTCAGTTGCTCCCTGTGCTAAGGGGCTCGGAGGCCCCTTTGAACCCCCACCCCTTAGGAGTCTGTGTCTGCCCCCCAGGTCCCTCAGGCGGTCCCTCGCCTGCATCAAGGAGAGCCTGCGCATCTTCATCGACCTGGGGCAGGAAGACAGGGTGGCCGAGGCCTGGCTCGGGGCTGGGCGGCTCCACTTCCTCCTGCAGGAAGACGAGCTGGTGGAGCTGTACTTGCAGGTAGGCCTCCTGCAGAGCTCGTCTGCTCACCTGGGCCAGTTGGGGAGGCAGATGTACCCTCCAAAGTGACCATGAAACTAGAGAGAGGTGATGTCCTTTCCGTGGAGGGAAGGGCAACACTGGCCTGCTCCCTGGACACAAGGAGGAAACCAGGGCAGTCGGACAGGCTGGAGGCAGGCGGCAAAGGGCCAGTCCCAGAGTCCTATATCTACACGTAAGCTCCCAAAGAACGTGGTGGGAGACTCCCTCCCCTGTCACGTCAAGTACAACCATCTTTCCAGAGCTTGACACACACCTTGACTTCAGGGTTGTGCTGCAATATGAGGCAAGGTTGATATGTGTGGAGTGTTTACATTATTGTTCTCAAACTATGTGGCCTTGGACTTGCTCCCTGAGCTCTCTGGGCCTCAGTTTCTTTATGGGTGAATGCAATCTCTAATAAGAATTAAGCATGCCTGACCAGGCGGTGGCGCAGTGGATAGAGCGTCGGACTGGGATGCGGAGGACCCAGGTTCGAGACCCCGAGGTCACCAGCTTGATCGCGGGCCCATCTGGCTTGAGCAAAAGCTCGCCAGCTTGGACCCAAGGTCGCTGGCTCCAGCAAGGGGTGGCTCGGTCTGCTGAAGGCCCGCGGTCAGGGCACGTGTGAGAAAGCAATCAATGAACAACTATGGTGTCACAACGGCAATGAAAAACTAATGATTGATGCTTCTCACCTCTCTCTGTTCCTGTCTGCTGTCTGTCCCTATCTATCCCTCTCTCTGTCCCTGTAAAAAAAAAAAAAAAGAAAAAAAGAATTAGGCATATCACTTGCCCAGTAAATGCATATACATAGTAAATAGTTTTAAGTGCTTGGGAGTTAGTAAATACTTAGTAAATGGTATTTTATTATTATTACTATTGTCGGCAAATACTGACATTATAATGGTATATAATAAGAGTTGCTTCATCAGAAATACTTTTACTATAATCTTTTCTTCCTTCCCATTTCTTATTTTCTTCCTTCTTTCTCCCCCTTACTTCATTACTTAAACTCACACAAACTCGCACCGAGACTGAAGGGCTGTGTAACATTAATCGAATGCTTACTACACACAGAAGACTTTAGTAAACGCATCACCTGCATAATGTAATTCAGTCCTCATTACAAATATTGAGATTCCCACTTTCCAGATGAGGCTTGATGAGGCTGAGAACCCACCCAAAGTGATACCATTAGTAAGTGGTGACGACGGCTCCCGGGCAGTGTGGCTTAAGTTTCCACCCTCTGACTCTCTTCTGCCTTGGTGTTTGAGAGCTGGAAGGCTTTTCAGAGAGCAGCTAATGCAGTCTTGCCTCTCACTCTCTGGAGTCGGAGGCCCAGAGGGCGTGGCAGACGCTCCTGACTCCAGCATTCCCCCTCACCGCCCCTCCCTGTGTAGCTGCATACACAGTAACAATAGCTGTGGGGTCTTTCCCCAGTGATTCCCTGGCCAGGACTGATTCCCGGCCCGCGCACCCCCAGACTGCCATCTACCGTGCGTCCTGCAGGTCATTCCCGCGGAAGTGCACTGTCCTCCGTCTGAGGCTGTGTGAGGTCCTGCAGCTTGGCGCTGGTACGGTGGTGTGTTCTTCACGCTTCCACGTCTCATCACGTCCCGTTTCAGTGCCGTAAACAACAGCTTGCTGGAGAGAACAAAGTCATGGGGCTAGGAGGAGGGTATTGGGCTGGAAGGCACTGGCGTCTGTCTGCTACTAACTGCTGCTTTGCTTGTGGGGGGGTTTCTTTGTATTTTCGAGCCTCAGTTTCTCCATCTGGAAAGTGCAGGAGTTGGATAAGATCACTGCTTTCCAAAGTGCAGGCATTCACACGTCAAAGTCATGGCTCTGCCATATCTGCGTGCCCTCTATGTCACTGTTTATTAGCTTTCTTTGACTTAACTTCAAGTCAACTGAGCTCTTTACACTAAGCCATCACGGGTTTTCATGTATTGTTATATATTTTTTCTTAAACACATTAAAATAGATGCTTAGCTATTAAAACATAAGACGTTTGTCTGTGTACTGCCGAAAATCATTTTCGGGCCATACAATGTGATTTTTTTATACAATGATGGGGAAGTGCTGGTCTAGAGAATCTCAAAGGTTTCAAAGGCTTCCTACCAGCTCCGTGAGTGTGGAGGACAATTCTGGAGACGTCAGTAGAGGGTTAAACTAGGGGGTCAGGATCTCACCTGCCAGCCGGATGGACCGTCTCTGACAGTCATCTCTGTCTCTACCCAGGCAGCCATCCAGAAGGCCCTGAAGTCAGAGGAGCCCTCCCTGGCTCTGAAGCTCTATGAGGAGGCGGGCGATGTGTTCTTCAACGGGACGCGGCACAGGCAGTGCGCGGTGGAGTATTACCGAGTAAGTCCCAGGTGGCCCAGTGCCCCGCCAGGCCCCAGCACAAACATGGCGGGGGTGGGCAGCACCTAGATCAGCCTGGCTCTCCTTCCCCTCTTTGCTGGCATTTCTTCTTCTTCCCTTTATCAATGTAAGAAACATCCAAAGTCTGGAGGGAATTTTTGTGAGTTGATTTCAACCAAATGGATGACAATTCCTGGGAAGCAAAATCTCAACAGGTGGCTAAAATGCTTCAGAGAAAGGCAGTTGTGCAGCTTATTTTATACGTTAGAATCAAAGGAGGAGATGCAAGGGGGGTTCCATGGAATCCACTGGTGATGGAGTGAGGCGTGGGGAAGGCAATGCAGGGACATCTCTGGGATGAAAAGGCAAAATAGAGAGTGACACACTTCTTTTACACTGGTGGGCACAGGAGAGTAAATATTTACAGCAGAGAGAGATTGTTTGCGGGGGAACAAGGTAGCAGTGATGGGGTCTGTGGTCTCCTGGTCTGTGGGTGTGCTCTGTCTGACGGTCTGGGAAAGGGGTTGTTCTGACATTTCAAAGGCTTCAGAAGACCAAAGACAGAGGCACTCCAGGTAAGAATTGACCTTTGCCAAGGAAGCTACAGCCTGGGATGTGAATACCGCCCTGACCTGCTTTTAGTGAGGAATATTTATGTTCAGACCATCCTATGGGGTTACTTCCGGTCTCTGAGTTCATGGAGAGCCACCGTGCTGGCCTCCCCTGAGCTTGTCAGACTTAGTGTGTGGCCCCGTTTTTGTCCACACCTTCCTCACCCAGTGCCTGCATCTTGCTCGCTCATCAACTTGGCAGGCTTTCAAAGGAGCTGATACCCTCTGTCATCCTCAGGCTTGATCAACTATTCTTTCCGAGAGAACAAAGTATAATGATTACTTCTCTTAGGTGCATGACACTTTAGAGCTTGTAGCACTCTTCTGTGTTAACCAGAATGTTTCCATGTACGACTGGGGGCATGGTGGGAGGTGACTGGTCCATGGATGAACACTTGTTTTACTCTGTTCTCATTAAGTACAGCACCAGCTCACCAAACCCCTAATCTCACGGCTATTCCTGCAAAGAATGAGGCAAGCTAATAAAAGGGGGTTGACTTAAGAAATAATCTAATTAAATAAATGGCTAGATCAGGGGTCCCCAAACTACGACCTGCAGGCCACATGTGGTCCCCTGAGGCCATTTATCCGGCCCCCACCACACTTTCGGAAGGGGCACCTCTTTTACTGGTGGTCAGTGAGAGGAGCACAGGATGCACCTGCACCCATAGTTCCCATTGAAATACTGGTCAGTTTGTTGATTTAAATTTACTTGTCCTTTATTTTAAATATTGTATTTGTTCCCGTTTTGTTTTTTTACTTTAAAATAAGATATGTGCAGTGTGCATAGGGATTTGTTCATAGTTTTTTTTATAGTCCGGCCCTCCAATGGTCTGAGGGACTGAGAACTGGCCCTCTGTGTAAAATGTTTGGGGACCCCTGGTCTAGATGATAAATAAGCAAACACGTCAGAAATTGTAATTTTTATCACTGTTGGAAACATCATTATCTTCTCTGATCCTAAAATCTCACTCATTCATTCATTTGCTTGTTCAATTGATTATTCAGTCATCAAACATATATCAGTCACCCACTCTGTGCTCCAGCACTGAACTAGGAACACGTCCCCAATGATTGAGGTGCTCATTGTCCCATGCATTTTTATAGATGAGAAAAATAAGGCTCAGAGAGCTGTTGTGACCTGCCTACCATTCTATCATTGTAAAAGTAATAGAAATGACCATTAATTGGGCACTCTCAAACCATGTGCATATGAACTTGGTAGATTAGCGCTGTGGGTGCTGAGGGAGCAGTGGCTGAGGTGAAGAACTTCCCTGCTTTCCGTTTTCCCACATTTGGGAGGTGCGATGACCCTCCTGTTCTTCCACCTGTAAGACCTGGGCAGAGCAACCGAGAGCAGGAGCCAAGAGAGCGAGTTGAGGGAACCTATGCTACCCCCTGGTTTTAGTCTCCACTGTCCCTCAACCCAGCAGTGGAATGGGAGCCTCCTAGAGCAGCAATTGTCAGCTTTGTTTATCTCACGGCACACAGAAGCTCCTAAAATTCCGTGGCACACCAAAATGTATATTTTTTGCTGATCTAACAAAAAAACAAGTAAAATTTTGATTTATTCACACCGGACAGCTATTGTTGTGTTGGCTGTTGTCATTGTTTATATTTGACAAGCTAAAGAAAAAGAGGTCAATGTCCCTGACTAAATAGTCAGGTACTGCATGTTTTAAAAATTCTTGCAGTACACCGGTGTGCCGCGACACATCAGTTGGTATCCATGGTGATTCTTGGGACATTCAGATGCCTGTACCTCTCTTCTCAGGCTGGGGCTGTCCCTTTAGCAAGGAGGATGAAGGCGGTGAGAACCGAGCTCAGGATTTTCAATAAGCTGACGGAGCTGCAGATCAGCCTGGAAGGTTACGACAAGGCTTTGGAATTTGCCACCATGGCGGCCAGACTCAGCACAGTCACAGGTAGGTGGTCCTGTATTGAATGGGAGGGGCAAACACTCCGCAGGGAGGCACAACAAAGCAGTCACAGCAGACAGGCTCTGGGATCAGACTGCATGGGTTCAAGTTGTAGGTCCAGCTGTGGGAAGACGTTTGTTAAGCAAGCTGCTGACGTCTCGTTTGTCTGGGGTGTCTCAGGAGTAGAAGTAGTACTCATCTCATGTTATGAAGACCAGTAATTATCCTTTGACACAGTGCTTGGTACATAATGCATCCTTGATAAGTGTCATTATTATATCACTGTTAATATTATTCCCTGACGGCAAGCCAAGTGGTATTTTATTCTATGCACGGGCAATGACCCCTTACACAAAGACTGTGCCCTAAATTTTTAATTGGTTGATTGTTAGTCAGTTAGTTTAATGCATATTTTCCCCATGAAATCGAATGTAAACGACGATCAGATTTCATTAACTTAACTCACTGTGTAGTCGACATGGTTTTGCATTTAGCACAAAAGCTGATGGGAAACAATGTAAGTCACTGGAACAGAAAGAAGGCAGAATAGAAAAAGATTAAAAAGAAACAAACTCATTTCAATGTTGGTGCTTGAGGGAAAGCGGGCTTGATTACAGGAGCCTTGATTAGATGACGGGGCACATGGAGTCTTCTGTGACGACTCTGGAAGGGACTCTGGGCATACTCAAGGTCCTGAGAGGTGGACGCTCCTGGGCTTCATTGTGACTAATTTTCAGAGCGCTCCCTCCCCTATTCCTATCTTTTTCTTACTTGGAGAACCTGAGGGACTGTCTGCTAATCTCAGGCAAGGCCTGGTGGGGGTGTGGTGGGGCTACTGTCCTTCCCTGGATGGAAGATGAATGGAGGCTACATCTGTCCTTCCATGGGCTTCACTTTGACTGGGTTGTTCCATATCAGAGAACTTTCTCTCCCTTGGATTCTCTTTTTTAATTGGGGTATTTGGCCCTTTGAAGCTTAAAAGTGATGCTTTTAGATTGCATCAGAGAGGCACCTTGCAAATATGTATTAAAAACAACAACAACAAAACCATTGGAAGCCTTTGTTCTTTGTATTAAAAAAGTTAATTATTAAAACAACAAACCCAGCCTGACCAGGCGGTGGCACAGTGGATAGAGCCCAGGTTCGAGACCATGAGGTCACCAGCTTGAGTGCAGGTTCATCTGGCTTGAGCAAAAGCTTGCCAGCTTGGACCCAAGGTCCCTGGCTCCAGCAAGGGGTGGCTCGGTCTGCTGAAGGCCCGCAGTCAAGGCACATATGAGAAAGCAATCAATAAACAACTAAGTTGTCGCAACGGCAACGAAAAACTGATGATTGATGCTTCTCATCTCTCTCCATTCCTGTCTGTCTGTCCCTATCTATCCTTCTCTCTGACTCTCTCTCTGTCTCTGTAAAACAAAACAAAACAAAACAAAGAAAACACAAACCCACCAAAACCTGAAACAGCAAGCTCTAAACTCATTAGATGGAAGGTGTTATGGTGTGGAGTTAGAAATGAATGAGCCTCTGGAGCTCATCTGAGACCCGAGCGGGTCCAGGAGCAGTGCTGGTGGCGGATGGCAGCCCCAAGCTCTCCGGAGAGAGCCCTTATGTGGAGCAGACATCTGTTACACAGAGTTAGTTCCTTGTAAAGAATTCTTAGCTATGCCAGCAACCTAGTCTTGCCACTATGTCCCATCACGGGAATTTGGAAAGTTCCCAGAACCTGGATTTACAGCGACAGCTGTACTAAGAAGAAAGTTATCTTTGTAGTCATCCCAGAAAAATCTCAACCAGCACACTCTCAGAGATTTCTGTGTTTCCTTTTCTAGCACTTTTCACAGATGCAATTTTAATTTTGTTTATGGGATGATTTAAGGGATGTTTGTGTCCTTAACAATAACCCTCATGCGGGCAGGGACCTTTCTGCTTTGTTCCTTACATCCCAAGCACAATCTCCGCTACCTAACAGACCTTCAGAAAATTGTACAGCATGGAAGTGAGCAAAGGATGTGAAGTGTTGGGTGCTGGATATCTGTCTCAGTCTTCCAATTCCTAGGGGATCAGAAGCAGGAGCTCGTGGCCTTTCACCGTCTGGCTACGGTGTACTATTCCTTGCGCATGTATGAGATGGCTGAGGACTGCTACCTGAAGACACTGTCCCTCTGTCCAGCCTGGCTGCAGAGTCCCAAGGAGGCCCTGTACTACGCAAAGGTGTATTATCGCCTGGGCCGACTCACCTTCTACCAGCTGAAGGTAAGAGCCGGGCTTCTACAATCATGTGAGAGCTGCTATTCCACTATATTCTTCCCTGACCTTGAGCCTTCGGGCAGACCTGAGATGGCGCAGAAGGAGAGTCTTGTCTCATAGGGTGGGGAGTGACTCCACTTAGCCCCATTGGAGACCTCAACGATGTCTCCCACCTCTGAGGACAGACCATAGCTCCTCTTTCTCCTTGCTCTGCTCTGACTCCTGTGGCCACTTTATCCATCAGGTACTATGGGCACATCGCCTAGTATCTGAGCATCTCAATGGCCTCTGAATTTATATGAGACCCAAAATAAAATGAAAATCAAAATTAATGCTTAACTGTATGTCCAAAGAATGTGATGAGTTAACTAGTTAATTGCAACTCACTTATAAAGTTATATAAAACTATATTTTAGGAGAATATATTTGAGATAATAAGGTGGGGGGGTGTCTTTGAATGTCAGTAAACCTCGGGTCTTAGAAGGTCTTAGTCCTGATTCTGCTGTTTGCTCTGCTGGAGTTGAATCTAGAACTCATTTTCCCTGCCACTGCTAGAACTGTGTGGGTCCGACATCCTCTGCTACAATTCTGGCCCTCACACCTTATTCCCAGACACTGGCTTCCCTTTTTGTGGGTCCCTGTCTGCTGCAGCAGAAGCCTTAATCTCTCAGCACAGTGTCTCTGGGCCACCTGTGTTTGGCCCCCAGGGTGTGCTCGGGGCAACACTGCTGTCCTTTCTCATTTGCCAGACGTGGTTTCTGGCCTGAATTAATTATTGAGTTACGAGGGTTAATGGGAACCAGGCATCCCTTTTTGAGTTTCACCCAAAGAGGCATCTGTTCCTCATCTCCGCTGTGTGTGTGGGAGGGGGGAGGGGGGACGACGGGGTGGTGGAGGTCCCCCCAGCCATCTTGCCTCCATCCCTCAGCTCTCAGAAAGTGGTTCGGGGACTAAGTATGTGCGATCAGATGGTACCAACTAAAGGCTCTAGGGCAGTGGTTCTTAACCTGGGTTCTATCGAACCCTAGGGGTTCGATGAGTCGGTCTCAGGGGTTCGGAGAAGCCTCTGCCGCGGAGGTAAAGACACACTTGTGTAAAGTCGTGATGACACGCCCCGCTTGGCCATCACTTGCTGCAGAGGATCACATTACATTGCCTGGCCAACCAGTGCTGCGAGGTATTTAGTGCACGCAGTAGTCAACGGCTGTCGTAGTCGTACGTCGTGTGGTTTCTTTCTTAATATTTTAATCCATACTAAATATGTCGAGCTAAAAAAGAAAGTGGTCGGACGAATATGTACAACATGGATTCACATGTATCACGGAACGGGATGGGAGTCAGCGTCCTATCTGCATGATATGCAATGCCAAGTTGAGCAACTCTAGTCTCGCACCGGCAAAACTAAATTTGGAAAAAAATCATATTTTATTTATCACTAAAGAAGGGTTCGGTGAATGCGCATATGAAACTGGTGGGTTTGGCACCTCAAATAAGGTTAAGAACCACTGGTCTAGGGGTTGCGAGGGGAAAACTCAACTCAAACTGGCTTAAGCATAAAAGGCAATTTGTTGGCTTAAATAAGGGGAAGTCCAGGTAGTTCTGGGCTGGTACTCAAATGCCCTCATGCATCTCTCCACCTCCCTCTGTGTCTCTTGGTCTGTATGTTTCTACTTCTAAGCTTCTTGGTCTTCGTCCCTCCCGCTATTGGCAGGTTCAAGTCCACACCCCAAACAGCAAAGGACCATTTTCTCTGTAAGGTCACACTGAAAGGCCCCGGGAGGGACTGGGATAGGTCAGCTCGAGTCATTTATATATGCCTGAAGCACCGTGTCCAGGGGGATGCTGCTTCCTGGTTGGCCGACCCTGGGTAAGGTGCCACCCCTGCGCCAGGGGAGGATGACCTCGGGGGTTAGCAAAGTCCACACTGCAGTGTGGATCAGGGGAGCCCCTCCCCCCCCGTGGGGAACCAGGAGGAGGGATGGGTAAGTTGGGCCAGTACGTTGAACAGACAGTACCCAGGTCCCCAGCACTGCCACCCAGCCTCTCCTGGAAGTGTTGCTAATGCTGTCTCTTCTTTGCTCCCATGCCATGGGGTCAGGATGCCCACGACGCCACTGACTACTTCTGGCTGGCCCTGGCAGCGGCTGTCCTGCTGGAGGATGAGGAGCTGCAGGACACCATCAAGAGCAGGCTGGACGACATCTGCCAGAGCCCCCTGTGGCACAGCAGCCCCTCTGGGCGCTCCTCAGAGAGGGCGCGGTGGCTGAGTGGCGGTGGTCTAGCCCTCTGAGGGGAGCTGTCCCATCCCTGACCGGTTGTCATGGCCAGAAGTTGCCTCCCGCCCTAGGCTCCTGGACACTAATTGGAGGATCCGAGTCATCCTCCGTCCAGCCCTCTTATTTTGCAATGGGAAGAACGTGGTCAGAGGGGGAGGGGCTCCTTCTGGGCTGGCCACCCATGCAGCTTGTGGTGGAGCCGGGATCAGAAGTCCTTAAGGTGGCCCCTTCCACACTTACGGCCTTTGTGATGCACTTTCTCCACACACGTGCCCTCGGAAGTCTAGCTCCTCCCCTGGGCCATCAGGTGCTGCTCTGGACAGAAGGGAGAAGATTGGACTTTGTTCCCTTCACTGACTTTGCTCAGGGACAAGCCCCTCCCCTTGCCAGTGGAGAAACGGGGGCTGGTCGGTGGGAGTTCACCACGCTCTTAGTCTATAGCGCAAGCTGAGAATGGCCTGCCATGGCCCGCCGGAAGACAAGGGAGTGAGGTCTAAGGAGGAGTTACTTCTCCACTCTGCCCCCAGGAGCTGCTCCCGCACCACCTCCCGGGAACCCTGGGGAAGCTTCCCAGGGGCCAGGGCATAAACATTCAGTCCTGGATAGCTATGACGTAAGTTACATGTAAACAGTGTATATTATTAAATATTGCCTGTTTCCGTTTACAAAGACATTTGTCTCCTTTATAATAGGAAGAGACGGGATGGGAGACTTGAAGGGTGGGTGTTGAAATGATTTCAGGGTATTATTTATCTATCTCTACTTAGCACACGCCATGGCTCGGCACATCCATTGTCTTACAGTTTCTGTAGGAAAGCAGGAAGCCAAGTGTGACTTAGGTGGGTCCTGGGGATCAGGGTGGCTCACAGGCTGCGATCGAGTTGTCAGCCATGGCTACAATTTTCTCAAGCTCAGCTAAGGAAGATGCCACTTTCAGACTCACATCCTGTTGGCAGGGGTCAGGTCCTTGCTTGCTGCTGGCCAGAGGCTGCCCAGCCCCTGGCTTCATCAGAGGGAGCAAGTGAGAAGAGCAGGAAAAGGAGTTGCAGGCTTCTCCGAACCTAATCTCAGAAGTGACATCCAATTTGTTTTGCTGATTCTATTTGTTCTAGTTGAGTCACTAGGTCCAGCCCACACAAGAAGGGAGGGACATACCAGGGTATGAATACCAGGAGGCGGGGAGTCAGTGGGGGCCATGTCAGAGGCTGCCTACCCCAACAATTCTAATTTAGTCAGTCTGGGAGAGGCCCTTGAAACATGCATTTTTTTTTAATATCTTTTTTTTTTTTTCTTTACAGGGACAGAGAGAGAGTCAGAGATTGGGACAGATAGGGACAGACAGATGGGAACGGAGAGAGATGAGAAGCATCAATCATTAGTTTTTCGTTGCCATTGCGACACCTTAGTTGTTCATTGATTGCTTTCTCACATGTGCCTTGACCGCGGGCCTTCAGCAGACTGAGCAACCCCTTGCTGGAGCCAGCGACCTTGGGTCCAAGCTGACGAGTTTTTGCTCAAGCCAGATGGGCCCGTGCTCAAGCTGGCGACCTCAGGGTCTTGAACCTGGGTCTTCTGCATCCCAGCCCGACGCTCTATCCACTGTGCCACTACCTGGTCCGGCAGGAACATGCATTTTTAACGAGCAACTCTGGTGACCCTGAGACCAGGGGCTCACCTTTGCGCTGCGCTGTGGGGACACGTAGGAAGATCCAGCCAGAGGGCTAGCCGCAACTCCCAGCAGCTTCAGTTTGACTGCCAGACCCTCTGCCCTTTATCTCTAGCTTCTTGAGCCAGCCAGATGGTTGGTGGTGTGTCAGGATGAGAAGCAGGTGGTGAATTGAGTCAACATTGCATCCTTTAGTTACCAAGCTGTCTACACATCAGTATCTTATTTTCTCTTAAGAGCTCGGTTGGTTGTCAAAACACTCTCTCTATTCTTCTCCAGGAGGAAAGTGAAGTGACCTAATTCGCTACCATGTAAAATAGACGTGGTTTATTGTCACCACAAACCATAAAATCCGAGCCCATGGGGAGGCGGCTGTGTTGGAGTCTAACCTCCCCTGCAGAGTCCTTTCAGCAACACTCCTGGGGGCACATGCGTTCCAGAGCCGTCACACATGTTATGTATGAAGAAGGCTTGCTTGGCCCTCTAACAGGTGCCACGGCCCATTCTCCGTTTGACTCAAGTTCAGACCGCTCCCTTTCTCACCGACCTCGTACTCTCCTGGACAGATGCCAGCCTCCGCCGCTCTGACAGCGTGGTTCCCATCACGGCGCCAGGCTTTCGGTACTGGCCGGTGGGTGGAGCGTGCAGAGGGATGCTACTGCACTTAGTGTTACTCAACCCGTTGTATTTTAACATTGCCTTAAGGTTTTTCTTCTCTCAGGCAGCCCCGTCTTATCATTGGCTCACATTGAGCTTATGATCAGTGGGCACATCTCACATGAGCATCTGTTTGACCAGATCTTTCTGAATTGCTACATAAAAATCTTGCGCACACACACATACACACATATACGCATAAACATACCTACATATATATTTAAGTAATGGACAATTATATCTACCCATTTTATATCTCATTGGGACTTCTAGCTGAAATTTCCTGATTCTGTGCCCTTCAGTTCATCTGTAAACCTGGTAAGCCTGCCTCTAAGCAGGTCAGCACAGAGCTTTATTTTTAACGAGGAGAACACTACACTGTATCATTGCAAGGACTTTATCCTATATGCAAATTACTTGGCTGAAACAGTTTTAAACGTGTTTAAAAATTCCATTTTAAAAATATGGGTGACTGTTTCCCTTGAAGCCTTGTTGAAGCTTGTTTTTCATGATCCGTAGGGGTGAGGTGATAGATTGGATCTGGTCTCTCTATTTTAGCAGGCTTTATTATGCATCTATAAGTAGCCAAAGAGGATTCAGTTAAACTAGTGTAGCTTGGCGGCTCCTGGCTCCTTGCATCTAACCTAAATAAAGACCCAGGAGGGAATTACAACATTGTAGAAAACCCGATAGCGTATTTTCTCAGCATTCAGGTACATTACTTTCCTCTTTAACATTGCTAATGCTCTAAATCCAATATTGCCTTTATCTTTTTATTTGCTCTCCCAATATTTCAAGATCTTTATATTGTGTGTGTGTGTGTCTGTGTGTGTGCGTGCGTGCGTTGTAAGGGGGTAGAGGGTTCAGAATGGGGAGAGAAACAGATCACCAGGGGTGAGGGAACCTGGGTCTTGGATTTGACATTAAAATGCAATGTGCCCTCGTGTCAGGCACTTAACCTCTCTCTATACAAGTATGATCACCTCTGGGTTCCCTTTCAGCAGACGTATTTCCATATCATATGAGCAGGAAGGGAGATTTGTATCTGGGAGATGAAATCATTTGCTTCTATGGCCGAATATTGTTCTTTTCTACAGGTGAGTCAACTAAGAAATAGAAAACTAACTTTCTCCCAGTCCAGAGGGAGTCAGGGACACAGACAGCGGTGCCCTGCCCTCGTGGCCCCAGGACTTAGCTGCTCTAATGGCAGGGCTCTCTAATGTAGTCGCCTTCATGGCTGTATGCACATACCGTGTACCTTTGCGTGCGTTTATCACTGCACACGCCACCTGAGCAGCCGTTTCCCCACCCCTTTCTAAGCTGACTTCCTTCCTTTACTCATATAAATGAGTTTTATAGAAGGTGACTGGTCTATGTTGCAGAAGCTCTTACCTTGCTTTCCATAAATAGTATTTCGTAAATAAAAACAAATACAGTGAGAACAAAACGAGTCACTTTACTCAAGCTAGATGTTGTTGCCTATAGCAAGGCAGGTGCCCGACCTAGGCCTGACCCGGCGTTACTTGAAAATGGAAAGATTAACAAGCGGCAGGGAGTGCTGGGGACAGGCTAACATTGTGCTTGAGCAGCAGGAGAAATGGAGAAAGCAGTCATGGCTGCTCAGTGCCATGTCTGGGCATGTGCTCCCCGCTCCCCTGAAGTGGGGACTCATGTGAGAGGGGAAAAGGGCATGTTATATAATATAAACATAACTCAGGATGCAAGAAGCACTGTGATGGGAATAAATTACTGACTGTTATGGGGGCTCAGAGGAGGGAATTTTAACTCAGGCATGGGACTGAGGGCATCAGGGAGGGCTTCCCGGAGAAAGTGACATCTCAGCTGAGTCCTGAGAAAGCAATCTATAATTCTAACTGGAGGTCAGGGGGTGTGGAGCAGACAGGGCATGTGTCAAGCAAGGGTCAGAGGATGGAGAGGACCTGCATTTTTGGAGGACAGCCTGAAGTTCAGCAAAGCTGGAGCCGAGCCCAGGAGGTGCGGAGGGGAAGTGAGAGGAGATGGTGGAGAAGGGAGATGAAGACAGACCCTGAAGGGTTTGGCCTTCACCCTGAGGGTGAGGGGCACCCACAGAAAGATTATAAGCAGGAGAGAGAGTGGTCAGATTTGCGCTTTGGAAAGATGGTTCTGGAAGCAGCATGAGGTCGGGTTACAGAGCCGCAAGAGGGACGGTGAGGACCTGGTTATTGCGATGACAGACTGCAGCTTTTATTGTGGGATTTCACTCGCTTCCCCACTGACGTTCACTCTGTGATCCAGGATCCCAGGGTACCATGTTGCATCTAGCCATCACGTTTCCCTAGTCTGAGATAGTTAGTTTCTCAGTTTTTCCTTGTTTTTCATGACCTTGACTCTGTTGACCTCCTTCCCTTTTGATAATTGCACCCATTGAGATGTATGGACAAGGGGAAGAGAGTAAGGGGGAAAGAAAGTCAGGGGATGGGCCCTGTACACACACCAGGCAACAATTCCGGGTGGGGAGTGGGCACACCTGGGTTAGTATTTGTCTTAGTGTCTGTGTGACCTTCAGCAAATTAATTAACCTCTCTGAGCCTATTATGGTCAGAACGATATCAGATAGCCCATGGGACAGTACGGAGCACACACAGTATCTGGCACATTGTGTGAAGCCTGGGTGATCTGAGAGACTTGGTTACCTTCTTTGTTTCATGGGTGAGGAAATACCGAAGCACATCTATCTAGTCTTGGGGGTAGGTCTTTACCCGAGGAAGAACGAAGCCTGATTCAAGATATAAAACAAATGAGGCTATTTTTAATGGGCGTTATTATAATGGTTTATGTCCTAAAACATGTCTACTATAACGCCACCCATCAGGTTATTTATTTTAAAGTTAAGTTTGAAACTTTCTTCTACCAGGTTTCATTTGCTACTTGGCAGATCGGAGACAGTTTGTTTATCTCTTGATGTAAGCCTTGAGGTTGGGAAGTACAACCAAACCTAGAGTGGAGGCCAGGGATATTGGTCCTGAGCTCAGGGACAGTAGGATCCGAAGCCAGCTTCCACCTCCTCCCTGCTGAGTGACCTGGGCAAGCAACTCGAACCACTGAAACCTCCATTTTAACTCTGTTTGGAGTTGCACTTGAGACCTCATGTGTAGATGACTGGGGGTGAGCGCACAATTCATGGTAGCAGGTGAGACAGGATGAAGCAGATAGTAAGCCTGTCTGGTCTGGCCCCATATCTTGCAATGGGGTGTGTGTTAGGGGTACCTTTTCCTCTGATCCTTTTCTGCTCCATGAGACCTCTCGAATGGAAGAGCATATCATTCTCAGTGGGTACCTCTCTCTGGTCCCCAACCCCAGTCAGTTTCAAACCTCAGGAGGGGCTGGAGGCTGGAGGCTGCTGGCAGTCCTGTCCCTGAGAACATGCAGTTGGTTCGCATTCCTCCAAGGGGTGTAATCTCCCTGGAGAAGCAGAGACAGGTGGCTGCGTAGGGGCTTGGGAGGTTCTGCCCAGCTGGGATGTGGGATGGGGCAGAGGTGGGACCAAGGATAACATGTGTAGCTGAGACTCAGTCACGGGGCTGCTCAGCTTAGTTTCCTAGAAGGGACCGTGGGAGAGGATGCTGTGCTTTGGAATTATTTATTTTATTTTATTTTTATTTTATTCATTTTAGAGAGGAGACACACAATGAGAGAGAGAGAGAGAGAAAGAGAGAAAGGGGGGAGGAGCTGGAAGCATCAACTCCCATATGTGCCTTGACTGGACCAATGCAGGGTTTTGAACTGGTGACCTCAGTGTTCCCAGTGGATAAAGGTCGACGCTTTATCCACTGTGCCACCAAAGGTCAGGCTAGAATTATTTTAAGGGTGAGAATGCCAGCTTCCTCTTCTAGTGCTGCTGCCTTTGACTCATTACCAAGGGCATCAAGGTAGCTCAAGGAGTGAGCCCCTCAAAGCGAACTTCCGGACAAGGTAAATAAGGATGGCTGGGGTCACGTGGGCAATGATTATCAAGGCTTTTTGCTGATCTAGGGTGTCCCATCTCTGTGAGAAATCAAGAATAGCTCCACTAGGGGGCAGTAATGTCTCTCTTAAACAAGATATCATTACCCCAAAAAGTATGTAATAGTTCTGGATCAGCCTACAGCAGTGGCTTTCAAGTTTTTCTTTTCTTCCTTTTACAGAGCAAGAAGTGCTTTTACATTGCATCTTAGTATGTATATCACCATGTAGTCCCTACAGCAGGAAATGTGCTTTAATACATTCTATTCTATTCTTTTCTGTTCTGTTCTGTTCTGTTTCATTCCATTCCATTCCATTTTCTTCCACTCTATTCTAATTTTATTACATTTTACTCTCATTTAAAAATATTCAGCTAATGATTTGCTAAATTGATTTCTAGATTCACTAAACTGAAGTTTGATAAGCATTGGCCTATGGGGAGTTCTCTCAGAAAGCATAGGAAGGCTCTGGCCATTGTTGCTTCTGGTATACTGTTTGATGGACAATTTTGATGAAACCAGAGAACATGTTCATATCAAAATAAAGATAATGGTTGGCGTTGTTGAATAAATATTATGCACCAGGTCCTGTGCCAAACCTTTCTGAGAACTCACTCATGTAATCCAATGACATTTTGAGGAAGATACTATTGTTTATATCTCCAATGAAGTTTAGAGGAGGGAACTGGCTTGTTTAAGTCTACAGTTAGTAAGTGGTCAAGGTGAGATTGGAACTTGTGCCTTCTCAATGTTGGAACTAGAGATCTACCCCATTACATTACACAGGGGCAGGCAAAAGTGGGTTTATCGTTGTGAATACACAAAACACAGAGTCTATTCTTGTAATATTATTTATTAATTATTGTATTATTTTCCATACACACAGATGCTATCACTAATGTAATCCTAAAAGAAGCAAGCTTAAAACTTGTCTCAGCATCCTGGAATATTGGGCTGAAATCCACACCATGGTTCTGCTGGGTTGAAAAACAAATGGCTCCAGAATGAAACTGGAGAGACCTGAGTTTTCTAGGTCTTAAGAACCTAGAAAAAAATGATAAACCATCTTTCCCAAATGGGAAATGAAAGGAGGAATGGAGAGTTTATATGATGGCACAGTGGTGCTAAGTCCAAACAAATTAAAAATTAGATTTTGACAATTTCAGGTGATGAGTAGGGGGAGTGAAGGGAATTTGCGAGTGACCCAGAGCTGACAATAGAAGGCTATGGACTCCCGAACAAGCCAGGCCGCCAGGTGGGCCCCGTGGGTGTCACTCATCGTGGTAGTGCAGCTTGAATGGCAGTGGCAGAAAGGAGGTCACAGATATGAGAATTACACCATGGCAAAGTTGGTGGGGTCACCATTGTCCTCCATATGCGTCTTGTGAAACGAATAGCCTGGGAGAAGCCCATGCCCATGCTGAGACGCCTTAAAAATGTTTATGCATGGTGTTAGGAACAGTTTGTTACTTACTACAGTACCAGGAATGCTCATCGATTCTCTTAATCTTCCATTTTATTTTTATTGGTGATTACACATTGGTACCACTATCTATGGAAAAGATTTTTAAAATAGGTGTGGTACTCTCTTCTATTTTTGATTCTAACCTCTTAGATCTAGAGCAGTGGTTCTTAACCTTTTTTGAGGTACCGAACCCACCAGTTTCATATGCACATTCACCGAACACTTCTTTAGTGATAAATAAAATATGATTTTTTTTCCAAATTCAAGACATAGGTATATGTTTTTTTACTGGTGCACAAAATGAGCCGTGCATGAACATCACCTTGCTCAAAGAACAAAACCAACAAAGTGCATGAACTCACCACAAATTACGGTATTACTTTATTCTGGCCTCCGCGGCAGAGGCTTCTCCGAACCCCTGAGACCGACTCATCGAACCACTAAGGTTCAATAGAACCCAGGTTAAGAACCACTGATCTAGAGTATGCAGTTCAAACAAGATGAAAATGGCTCTCGGCTACGTCACCTTCCTTGTATGGGCCAAATTCTGTGTGTGGAGATGATGTTTTTATTGTTGCGCTTTCTTGTAAAGTGAGAACTCTTGGTGTCCGTTCATCAGGGTATTCACTGGATGCCTGCTTGGGAGAGGTGCTCGCAGGAATGTCCCTGCCTCCTCTGTGCACTGTTGGAGACAGCAGCGACACTGGGTACATCTGCTTCCCACCCGGGGGAGCGGCCATGGGCCAGGCTGAAATAACAGCTGCGTTCTAATCCTGGTGACCAGACAGCTACTTATTCATGAAATAAAACAAAATGGACTTTTGTCTGTCCCCAAACATGGAGCTCTGGGACCCGAGTGGGTGGAGGAAAGGCTAGCCAAACAGAGAGAAGACTTGGAGGATTTGTATTTTGGGTTGTTTGAAAGCCCTGGGGGATAATAGAGACTGATGTTCTGACCCTCTTCCAAGTCCAGTTATATAAAAGGTCTGTCTGTCTTTCTCCACGTGTCTTTAGATCAGGGCTTTCCCTTTAGCGTGTGCGCACAGACCGCACTTTTCTTTTAGGGCACTTATCACAGTTCATAATTGTTCTGTCCGTGTGGATGGTTTTTAAAAAAAGATAGTCCCTGTACACCAACTTGATTGGAAGCTGCGTGAGAGCAGGGACCTTGTCTGGGTCACGCAGCTCCGATTCCCAGGGTCGATCCCAGTGTCTGACACATTGTAGAATCTCGATAAAGATTTGCTGAATGGGTTAATAAAAACAATGAGTGAGTGAAACTTTGGATTCAGCTTGTGACCCCTTTTATCACTTAGGAGAGGGAGACAGTATTAAAACCATGCTCTACTTGCTTTTTGCTCATGTGATTAGAAAATTGGGTCATAGGCTGCTCACACTCTTAGCAGCTGTTCAGTAAAAGTCTATTAAGAATACTAAGAATCATTTTCATTTGTTTGGATTGAGTTGCTATAGCATTGGCCTCTTTCTAATTTTCAAAGAGGCAGCAGTTATGACCGGTTATGAGCATCTGTGGCACGGTGTTTCACTGAGCACCTGTCCTACACGAGGCATCATGCTAAGAAATCCACCAAAAGCACATGACTTGATCCTCCAAGTGACCCTGCACGGAAGGTAATATTATCCCCACTTTCCAGATGAAGGAATCAAGGCTCAAAGTAGTTAAGACAGTTGCAGAGATTCTAAACCAGTTCTGTCTGACCTGAAAATCAGTGCTTTGAATAACTGTGCAGTTCCGGTTTCACATGACGATCGTTGTGAAGAAGTAGTTCCCTTGTGAGCACTGATGCTTCCCCTTTGTCTTAAGGGGGATAGGGTAGTGATTGAGAAACCTAAGGATAGGAACCTGAGCTTATACAAGCATTATTCCACCAAACATCACAGGAAGTTGCTTCAGTGTGGAAGGTTCTGTGGAACAAAGAGCACCAGGGGTAAGGCGACAGACACCTTTAGGGTATTTTTGGGTCTAAGTGGGCAGAGTATTGTTTCAGAATCCCAGTGCTCCTTCCTTGGGAAGTCATAAATTAAGGATGTGGAGAGATGCAGGACTAAATAAAGACATAGTCTCTGCCTTTGAGTATCTGTCAGTCTGCTTGGAGGAGACTAGATACATGTCTGAAAAACTTTAGGAGGGAGACTGAGTCATGGGAAAACTCCTGTGGGACAGAGAAGGCAGGGAGCCATTCATCCACCCATCCATGCATTCATCCATCTATCTATTTACCCACCCATTCATCCATCCATGAATCCATTCATGTATCCATCCATCCATCCATCCATCCACCCACCCACCCATTCATTCATCCATGAATCTATGAATCCATCCATCCATTTATCCACCCACCCATCCATCCATGGGTCCATTCGTCCATCCATCCATCCATCCATCCATCCAACCAACCAATATTGAACACCTTTTATTTGCTAGGTTTACACTCCAGTGAGCAAGGTAATCACAGCCCATGACCTCCATGACCTCGTGGAACCTTTGGGCCCCCATGAAGGTCAGAGTCCTCTGATGAACTTTTCTATTCTTCTCACCATCACAGCTGAAACTGAGCATGTTTTATTTAGACACTGCGCTAAAAGTGCTCCCGTTATATCATTGACTTCTCTTAATAGCCCCTTCCTACCCAGGAAATAATTGCCCATTGTAATTGTTCATACAGCACACATGAGGAAACACATTCAGAGGGGTTAAAGAAAAGATTAACTCTGAACCAAAGTCCCATAGGTAAAAAGTGGCGAAGTCAGGATACCAATATCAGCTTTATTCACATTGCAAGTATTGCATAAAACTGAAATTAGAGATTTGCTAAACTTACTAGAACTTCAGCCAGACTGAATTTTTTTAAAATTAAGTGAGAGGCAGGGAATCAGGGAGTCAGAGAGACAGACTTCCGCATGTATCCTGACCAGGATCCACCTGGCTAGTTCCCTACTGGGTGATGCTATGCCCATCTGGAGCCACTGCTCCATTGCTCGGCAACCGAGCTCCTGAGGTAAGGCCATGGTGCCATCCCAACTTGCTTGAATCATTCGAGCCATGGCTGCAGGAGGGGAAGAAAGGGAGAGAAAGAAAGAGAGAGAGAAAAGAAGAGATAGAGAAAGACGGAGAGAGAAGGAGGAAGTGGGGGAGTGGAGAAGCAGATGGTTACTTCTCTTGTGTGCCTTGACTGTGAATTGAACCTGGGACTTCTACACTCCAGGCTGATGCTCTACCACTGAGTCAACCAGCCAAGACCTCAGCTAGATTGCTCTTGTTCACCTCATTGTCCTGTTCAGGAGGAATGCTGGTGCCATTGAGCAATCCACTACTTATCAAATGTATGATCTCAGACCAGTTTTCCAAGCTCTTGGTAATTTACTGACATTATTATTAAATTGAAGGTAATAATACTACTTTTTCATTGCTGTGAGGACTAAATGAGTGATTATATGTAAAGTGCTCAGTTAGACAAGGGCCTGGCCCATGATATACTAGTCATGGCTATGATTGACATTTTTCTTTTGCCAGGCATTTCAGAACAATACTTGTTTGGGTAAGGAAGAGAATAAATTTGTCTTGGGACACGTGAACCAAATACTTAAGAGTTTGCATCCAATTGTATGTAAAACCAGCTTCATGTCCGCTTGACCTTCTGTGCCATGAGGTCAGAGATGGTCTGGATCACCATGGCATCCATAGCACGAGAACAGTGCCTGACCCCTCGAAGAAGCTCAATATTACATAATTTGTTAGATAAAAGAATGAATGGATAAATGAGTGGACTGTAGGCATGACTTAGGGTATAAATTATACATGGATAAAACAATGAAATAGATAAATATGCCCCCACAGGACAACGGCATGACCTGACACAGAACAGGTGGGCTTCCTTGGGGACTCCGTGGTATGTGCAGCCTCCTGGAGGAAGTGGGGTCATTCTCTTTCCAGTCCTAACTTGAGCTGTCATTCTAGGGCTCTGGGATGACCCCAGCATCCTTAAGTTCTCTCTCTAAACTATGCGGCCAATCCCTATGAGGGAAAAAAAGGATTTTTCTTTCTGTTCTTTGACTTCAAACTGAGGTCAAAGGCCTTAGGCTGGTGTGAAAATAAATAAAGGCCTTGAGCGACAAAGACGATTCTGAAGGGACCCCTCATTGTAAACACTGGCCTTCCTTTCCTCTGACCTGAAGCTTCCAGGCACTTCCCTGGGCCCAGCATGACCTTACTTGGCCTCTAGAGGCCTGGTGGCTGCAGCAGGGCTTGGTGGTCTTACGAACAGCTATTATAATGTTTACCCTGTGTATACAATAGTAAATAACAATAGCTAGTATTTACTGAGCACTTGCTGTTGATCAGGCATTGGGTTAAGCAGCCTTACTTGCACTGTTTTATTTCATTCTCAGAACACCCTCGGAAGGTGCTATTAACACCTTCACTTTACAGATGGAGAAATCAAGGCACGGAGCCTTTAATCATTTGCCTCAGACCTCACACCTTGTGAGTAATGGGGGCAGGGTTTGGACTTGGCTGGACTCCAGGGCCCATGCTCTTCACTACCAAACTGTTCTGACTCCTTTTGACCCTGACTTGGCTTCTAAAGCAGTCTTGTCTCCAAGTAAACCTGGTCACCCTCAAATCTCCTCCTTTCAACCAACTGACAGCACATTGTTGTGTTTGCGTGTATGTGTGTGTGTGTGTGTGTGTGTGTGTGTGTGTGTGTGTATACAAGGGCCAACTCACTTGTTGGAGGAAGTATGGACATTTATAGAAGAGGAAACCAAAGCTCAGAGAGTCATATGTTTGCATTTCCAAAGAGACCTTCCTTCCTTCCTTCCTTCCTTCCTTCCTTCCTTCCTTCCTTCCTTCCTTCTTTCCTTCCTTCCTTCCTTCCTTTTATTAAGTGAGAGGTGGGGAGGCAGGGAGGCAGACAGACAGACTCCTGCATGTGCCCTGACCAGGACTCACATGGTAAGACCCCTACTGGGCAATGATCTCCCCATTTGGGGATGCTGCTCCATTGCTCAACAACAGAGCTATTTCAGCACCTGAGGCGAGATCATGGAGCTACCCTCAGTGCCCTGGGCCAACTTGCTTGAACCACTTGAACTATGGCTGCAAAAGGGGAAGAGAGAGAGAGAGAGAAAGAGAGAAGTGGGAGGGGGAGAGAATGGGGTGGAGAAGCAGATGGGCTTTTCTCCTGTTTGTCCTGACCAGGAATCGAAATTGACACTTCTACATTCTGGGCCGACGATCTAGCACCGAGCCAACTGGCCAGGGCCATGATATCTTGATGAATATATTTTACTGATCATCAACTGTAAAATCAACAATACTTGAAATGGCCAATGTCCTAGAGGGAAAGCAGGACTGTAAGTATGACTGGAGACAGGAATAAGTCAGAGGAAAAGAGCAAACAGAGAAACCCACTCCCTAACCCTGAGCATTCCCATTTTGAGACTGCCTCAGTTTCCCCAGGATGGTTCATCTATGAAAGGATGCAGAGAAAACTAGTGGCAAGGGGACACAAACCGAGAGAAAAGGTTGTTTGGAAATGACCCAGGCAGGAAAAGCAGTCTTTATCCAATCCAACACACACACACACACACACACACACACACACACACACACACACGCCTGCACACCCACCCCAGGAACCCATTTCTCCCCAGTGCACGTGGGTCCATCCATAGTGACAGTTCCTAAATATCCTGATTGCTATTTAGCTCTTCCCCTGTAGGGTGTTCCAGCTGCTTCTGAGTTCCAGATTGTTGAGTCCGCTGGGTCTCTGAGATTGTCTATGGGACCCCTGCCCAGAGCTCTCTGAATGAGTAACCCTCAGCATTTGGCACTGGAAGGATGGCACAAAATCTCATCAGACAAAAGCATTTCGGACAATACGGAATTATGCCAATGACTGTGCCGATATAACTGTGCCGTCTGAAAATGTCAGCACTCTGCAATCCCCCGAACTCAGACGTAGGTCTGCCACTCAGTGTGACTCAAGGGCACACAGTTCTGTTGGCCAAGCTAAGGCTCCTGCCAAATGATTCAGTAACTGAGGTCTGATTTCTGGATGTGTGGGAATTCCAGAACATTCCAGCTTGGTCTCTGCTGAGTGAGGGGCCCATCTAGGGTCAGATCTCAGCTCAGGGCACTAAGTAGCTGAGTGGCATTAACACATTAACAAATCACGTCACCGTTTTGAGCCATGGTTCTTTCAACTATAAAGTGGGGATAATAAATATCTATACTACAAGGTGGTTGTAAAATTAACAGGTTATTGTGTCTAAAGCATTCAGCCTGATGCCTGCAATATTGGAGATACTAAGTTATTGCTGTGGTCAAGCCTATGACTTCATCTGGAAAAACAGACTTCTTCACAAAGAGAATTCAATGACTCTAAAAGGAACCTAGAGAAATTCAAGAAAAATAAGTTACAAAACAACGACAACAGCAAATTCTTCCATGACCCAAGACATTTATTATATGAGTTGTGTCTGTGGTTAGAGGTTGTTTTTATTCCCTTATGTTTTGGCTCAGTGGGGCACAACAGACCGGATAAATCAGCACCTCAAATCCAAAGAAGAAAGAAAAGTGAGAACCCTTGGATATGAGTTATGGGAATTATATTTTTTGAACCATAAGAAGAAACATGTGATCTGACCCCGGATTTCTGAGCTCTTCTTTGGTGTGAGAGGCAGTTTGCAAGATGCAGTTTGGATGCAGAATTGGAACTTCTGAAAAATGTCTTTGATTTATGAGAAAGATTACAGTAATCTCCCCTTATTCATGGAAGATATGTTCCAGAACCCCCAGAGGATGTCTGAAACTGTGGATAGCACCAAGCCCTATTTACAGTCGTCCATCGGTATCGCAGGGGGATTGGCTCCAGGTCTCTGCAGACACCAAAATCCTAGAACGCTCAAGTCCCTTATGTGAAATTGTGTAGTATTTGCATATAACCTATGCACAGCCTCTTGTATACTTTAAATCATCTCTACGTTACTTATAACACCTAACACAACGTAAATGCAGTGTAAATAATTGTTGTATTGTTTAGGGAATAATGACAAGACAAAAAGTCTGGATATGTTCTTAGGCCTAACTACATAGTGCATGTCAACAACAATGTAACATCTTATTTTTCAATATTTGCAATTCATGATGTGGAACCTCTATATGACTGGCTGACTATATACTATGTTTTTGTTTTTCCCTATACATACATGGCTAGGATAAAGTTTAACTTATAAATTAAGCAGAGTAAGAGAGTAAAAACAATAACAATAAACTGGAACCATTATAACAATTACTGTAATAAAAGTTATGTGAATGTGGTCTCTCTCTCTCTCTCTCTCTCTCTCTCTCTCTCTCTCTCAAAATATCTTTTGTCTTGTACATGCAGAATGGATACACTGGACAGAGAGATGATTCATGTCCCAGGCGGAATGGAATGGGACGTTGCAAGATTTCATCATGCTACTCAGAATGACACGCAATTTAAAACTTGTGAATTGTTTATTTCTGGAATTTTCCATTTAATAATTTCTGACCGCTGTTGACTGCGGGTAAATGAAACTGCAAAAAGTGAAATTGCAGATAAGGCAGGACGACTATACTTGAATCAGGATAAGTTTGAAAAACATAATTACAAGCTCTATAGACTCATAGTCATGGCTATATATTTGGAATCAAGTTTATAAAAGTACTTTATAATATACTTTTAAAACCTCAACTTCATTGTTTTACATCCAGAGCAAGCCTTTGAAAATTCAACAGGAAACATATACTAACTGCAGAATTTCATGTTGAGGTATTTAAAGCAAAACCAGCTATTTCTGAACCTTTGTTAAGAAAGGGCAAAGTCTTGTCTAAGTGAGTGCAAATGACTTGTGAGAGCAGCTCGGGGTCATAGAAACTTGTAAAGGAATTTGAGGCAGTGCTCCAGTTTTTAATAGTGCATGATAAAACACTCCAAAACTTCATGACAACACCTTCTTATCTCCCTTCATCCGGTGGGTTGACTGGGCTCATCTGGGCGGTTCTCTCTTGAGGTGTCTCATGTGGGTATAGTAGGATGGCAGCTGGGGTTGGAGGAATCCAATGATTTGTCTGGGCCAGGCATCCAAGATGGCACCGTCATGGGGCTGGTGGTTGGGGCTGGCTGTTCACTGGGAGCTCAGTTGGGGCTGTGGTCAACTGGAGTGCCAAGACATGGCTTCTTCTCTTTGTGGCTTGGGCTTCTTACCTCATGGTGGCTGGGATCCAGGAAGGAGGGAGCATTCCAAGAAGCCGCATTCCGGAACAGTAAAGTGGAAGCTGGAAGTCACACAGTGTCACTGCACTGTATTCTGTTGGTTGCATAGATCTAGCCTGGATCTGGTGCAAGAGAGGACTATTCAGTGGTATGAATACTGGGTTGTATGGTTCACTGGGGACCATCTTTGAAGACTAGATACTGAATGGGCTTTACGAGACCAGATTCCCTTCTAAGGTACGGTTTTCAAAAACTATTATCCTTGCCATGGAAAAAAAGAGAAAGATGCTTCGTTACTTGTTTTTCATAAAATCTAGTTGTTTTTCTTGAACTTTCCACCATATAATTCCTCAAACGCACAAGTTTATTATCTAGCGGGGCAGAGGGAAATCAGCCTTATCTCTAGGAGATGCAGAAAGATAGTAGGCAAGTCACCTCTCTCCCCAAACATGCATGCATGACTCTGCCCCGGGCCAGGGGCTGGTGCGCAGTATTCTCCGGACGTTCTTGTGGGCATTAGGAGGAATGGAAGAAGTGGAGACTGGCTCACCTTGGGTGCACTCGGTATAAAAATTTTACTCTGGGCCACAGAGTGGAGATTTTAGAGGATAAACCCATGATCTAAAGAACCCCCTCAGTGTTTGGATAAGGTCTAGGGTGAGGACGTGACTTGGTGAGCTTCACACATTAGTTACATCATATGGGAGTGACCAGAACTTTGTTCATCTAAGTCTTCATCTCACAATTTTCACCAAATCACTCCACCTCTTTCGCTATACATTTTCCCTTTGTTTCTGTAGTGGTTTCCTGCATCTAGTTATTTCTGTGCTCCTGTAGTGAGACTCTGAGAAAAGTACCGTAAATTAGCCTGAGATCATGGATATAAAGACCACACAGGTCTGTACTGGGACAGGGCTGAGAGCTGGGGGCCCAGCCTGATCTGTTCCTAGATAAGCTATTGAGCCATTGGGAGGGTTTCAACTTAGGTGAATAACACCATGCTGATTTATGCCCTCGGCAAATTATTATTAGATTCCTTCTATGAGCCTAGCACTGCCCCAGCCTCTAGAAATGCACCAATGAACAAAACTCCCAATGTCCCTGACCTCTAAGAATTTACAATCCAGTGAGAATATTCCTGAACATTCCCAGTGATGGCAAGGGGAACCAATCTTGTTCAGAACAAAGATGGCTGGTCATTATGTAAATTTTCCTCCAAGCAGATGAGTTCCAATAATTAAAATTTAATTGAAATTAAATACAGAGGCGTTTGCTTTCCAGGTTTCTTCTAAAAAAGTGAGACTAATAAAATGATTATGGAATAGGTCTCAAATAAAGGATTTCAAATTGGAGAATTAATCCTAATGAATTCCCACGAAGGAGATTAGTTACCAAGTTAATTCTTCACTTTCCAAAAAAAATCATTTCGTGAACAATAACTCCCTGGCATAGAACTGGAGTCTTTGAATACTCTGCCTCTCCTCTGAATCTTGATATGACCTCATCTTGTTGCATTGTTAAATAATCTCAACCTTTTGGGCGTAACTGATTTGACAAGTTAACACTTGAGACTGTTTGGACAACGTGTGCCTCGGAGGGGCAAGACAGAGCAGGACTGGGTGATTACGCCATGGGAATGGGATTTAGGCCCCTCGTGTCTAGCTGCTTGAGCAATTCTTGCCCTCCGGTGTGGCCCATGACACCTACAGGTCACCCAAACCAGTGGCTGAAACACTTGTCAACGAAGGTACCTGTCATTAAGTCAAACCCGTTGGAAGCATAAAGAATTTGATTAAAGTCCCTTTTTCTAATCATCATTCATAAACATCTATGAGGTCTCACCATGTTCCAGGCAATATGAGGTAAAATGACTAAGAGAGGTCCATACGCTGGCAGAGCTTAGCTTGCAGCGGGGCAGACACACACACACACACACACACACACACACACACACACACACACACACACACACGAGTGATGGTGGGGAATTAGGAAAATAAGACAGGGACATGTGATAAGGAGTGATTGGGGGTTACTTTCAATTGGGTGATTATTCCATTATGGTGGGGACTGGTCTAAAGGCCAGACGTGTCTAACCACTGTTCAAACCAGCCTTTGGAAGAAGCTTGTGCAGGATCAGGGCACAGGGTCAGAAGTTCTGAATTCTCTCACTATCTTTGCCACTAGGAACTTTGTGTGGCCTTGGCTGTTCAGGGCCTCCGTCTCCTGTCATTAAGAACTAGGACTTGGTGGAAGATCTCGAAGTTTCTTTTAGTTCTAACATCTAATAATCACATGATCCATGCTATTAGTAACCATTTATGGATTTAGAACTCCTCTGTTTTGTAAACTTTTAAAATGCTACCCCTATAATCCAGTATGCTTAGAGCATCGTCACTTATTTTAACCGTATACAGATTGTCAACAGAGGTCAGAAAAGTGAGTGGAACAAAAATATGTGAGCTCACCCAGGAAGTAGATTTCTTCTATAGAACACAAGTTATTTGAGGGCAAGGACCAGGCATAAACTTATTTACGGCACCAAGCACAGTTCTTAGAGGGTAGAAATACCCACTAAACCTCTAAGCAGATGTGGATATTTACCTTTTGAGGACACATGCTGACACATTCCTTTCCATATCCCAGCATGAAAGGCCGACTCTTTGGAAAAATATGAAACATCACCCAGTCCGGATGAGGCAGAGGGCTGAGTCAGGGGTTTCACCTTAGTCAGCGGGATGCACAACGCATGCATCTTCTTCTCCATTTCTGGGCATACTTTCCTCATGAGACATGAGCCCTGCTAAGGGCCCCGAATTCTTCCCCATACAGTTCTGCAGACAGTCACTATCAGCCCACTGACGCGGGCATGTGCATGCAGGTCCTTTGGGCTGAGAAAAAGAGGGGGTGAAATCCAAACTGGCTTAACAAAATAATTAAAAAGGATTTGTTGGTTCTTGCGACTTAAAACCCAGGCTGGTTCCGAGTGCAGGCTGACGGTCCCTCAGAGCTGTCCCTGTCACCGGTCTCTGCTTCCTTCCGTTCCCAAGTTCCATGCAGTTTCAGTGTGTCAATCTGCAGTGCCAGACCCGACGTTCCTCCTCCCCAGGTCTGGTTGTGAGAGCACAGGGAGCACCTTCTTTCCCAGTGCTGTGCACAAAGGCCTGGGGCCTGGGGATGGTTCTGACGGGGTGGAATCCCACTGGTGGGCCCATCTGGGGCACTTGGGCCCAGGGCTGAAGCACACACACGGGGGACCATGGGGAGGGGCCAGAGACCCCCCGCAGGGGAAAGTAGAGTGTTGTTACTGGAAGGGGAGTGTTCCCACCGGTGAGACAAACCCAATGTTTCTTATCTCAGCTCAAGTCTGATTACTCAGAGCAACTTAGCGTCAGTGGGGGGAGGGGAGTGACATTTTCTTTCTTGTAGCATCCAGCGGTTAAGAGTCCAGGGGTCCAGCCTGGGTCTGAGAGGCTGTCCCCATCCCAGCGGGTCTGTCTCTCTGTGCCCCTGCTCTCTGCCTCTTGGGGTCATATTCCACTCAGCACCTGGCCTGTCCCCTCCACCACTGTATCCCAGCTCAGGTCATCTTCGTGGCCCAGGTGACCTTCTTCAGCAGAGACAAGGTGGCAGCTTCTCAAAAGAAACTCTCACCAGAAAAGGTAATTGGCAATTTAAAAAAAAAAAAAAAAAGGAAACAAATGAAGCAAATTAAAATTTGACCGTGCTCAAAATACCTTCCCAGCACATGTTGTTTCTTCCAGATTAAGTACAGCCTAGTCATATAGGTTAGATTCCAGATGTCAGAGCAACAAGGGGCCTTTGCAAAGTCCCCTGGGTCACCCTCATTATCTTACAGATGTGGCCACTGAGGGAAGAATACAACGTTCCCAAATTAACGTCAGCACAATGTGAACGTCAGTGCGGGAGCTGGCCCAGCACCAACATCTAGTCCTGTTTTCAGGTACGAGGCTTGTGCTGCTCCAGACCTTCTAAATGACCTTTTTGTGTTGAAATAGCTCATTTTTATTTAAATATTCTTGTAGCAATTTATACAACCAGATAATGCATTCTCATGGTTCCCAAATGAAAAAAATGAACAAGGAATGACATAAAAAGCCTCCCTCTCTCCCTTGCCCCTGCGTCCTCCATCCCTAGGCACAACCCTTTATTAATTTCTTATGTATTCTCCCAGGAATATTTCGTGTGTATACAAACAGCTCAGTGACAAAGCTTCTCCCTATTTTCAAACAACAGTATAGCACGTGAGTACTCTCTTTGGCGCTTTGTTCTTTCCTCCCACTGGAATACTTGCCTAACTTTTCATGTCTGTATGAGATGAGCATCCTCATTCGTTTCTACAGCAATTTTGGTGATTTCCAGCGTTTTGCTGTTATAAACAACGCCGCAATGAGTAACTGCATACTGTACACGTGTCACTTCATGTGCTTGTGATTACAGAGGTAGGACAAAGTCTACCAAAATGAAAGAACAGAATCTGAAGGGCAAATACATTTCGCTAGATGTTGCTGAATTCAATGTAGACTCTTTTTTTTTATTTTACTTATTTATTTTTATTTTTTTTACAGGGACAGAGAGAGAGAGTCAGCGAGAGGGATAGATAGGGACAGACAGACAGGAATGGAGAGAGGTGAGAAGCATCAATCATTAGTTTTTCGTTGCCATTGTGACACTATAGTTGTTCATTGATTGCTTTCTCACATGTGCCTTGACCGCGGGCCTTCAGCAGACTGAGCCACCCCTTGCTGGAGCCAGCGACCTTGGGTCCAAGCTGGAGAGCTTTTGCTCAAGCCAGATGGACCTGCGCTCAAGCTGGCGACCCTGGGGTCTCAAACCTGGGTCCTCCGCATCCCAGTCCGATGCTCTATCCACTGCGCTACCACCTGGCCAGGCTCAACGTACACTCTTGGCATACTTGAGAGTGCCTCTCTCTTCAGGTCCTTGCCCACACGGCCTGCTGCCACATGTCATGTCTTTGCATATTTGATAGTAATGAGATGATATCTCAGTGTTCTTCAATTCAAATGATAGAAATACAAACATTAATAACCGAATCTTCCGTCCTCATTTCTCCTGAGTTCCATTTCCATGATAATTTCTGTTATCTCTGACGGTAGAGATCTCATTAGCTATATTCGCACCTTTTCTTCCCTCAAAATACACCATTGACATTTACAACGTACAAATCTGTCTCATTCATTCACACAACAGCTACTTCCTGACTATCTATCAGGTCTTAGGCCCTGGAGACAAAGCCCTAAATGAGACAGACACAATGGATGGACAGCTAGACCATCACTGAAGAGAACTCAAATGCCCTGAAGAATAACACACACGGGGTGACGTGGTAGAGGTGACCGAGGCAGGGACAGAACACCTGTCCCTCCCCCACCCCAGCCCAAGATTGTTATGAGCAAACAGTACTCTCACACACTCCCTATTAATAGTAGCAAGTTTTTATTTATTATATTAGTTTTGGCCTGAACTGACCTGTTGCTTTGGTATTTTGTAGACAGAACTTTAATATCACCATTAAAACTTCCCCAGAGGCGCCTGAGCTAGAGACAGAAAAAGCCACTCTGGTCCCCCTATGGGCTGATGCTAATAACCCAAATGTCAGTCTAATTGCTGAGGACATCAGCCAGGGCTCAGAAAAGAGAAAAATCAACCCCTTCTTTTCACCAGACTCAAAATACAACTTATGGTCTGCTGTAGGTTTAGAAAATCCTGTTTGGATTTGGGATCTGGCCCAGTTACCCCACACGGAGTATGTGCTCAGAGGACCAGGTCAAGGGGCCCATGGTTCTCAGTCCTACCCCTTGTGGCCTTGACTTCTTGTGATTTTGTACTGGCCTTGGTGGGAGACCTAAAGACCCTGGACAGGTAGCTTGATGAGAAGCATGACTTTGACCTTATACGCACCTTGAACTTCAGTACTGATAGGTCTTGTCTCTTTGTATTTAGGTCCCAGTTTCTCCCAGGTGGGGACCTTGCTTAGCTCTCAGCAATCTCTCCCTGAGGCCCTGATCCCATTACCTGCTCTTAGACCTCCCAGAAAATCCTCTGGCCATTGCCAGCTACCAGGTACGCTGTTCCATGTCCCCAAAGCCTGGGGGTGCCTGTCTCCACCTCATCTTACAGGACTTCTTAAAATCAAGTTGTTCTTTCCCTTACTAGCAACCATCAGTGAACTTCCTTAAGCATCCATCTTCCACCTTCAGCTGCCCCTAACGTGGGGGCTTCTACCTTCGTCCACTCTGGCCCATGTCGTGGCCGGAGAGGGCTGGACAAGGGGAGTGGCTTCCAACCAACATTTTCTTTAGCAGTGGAGTTTATTTTACACACGAACTTTTAAGTGGAACCCTTGAACAGAAAATGGAAGTAAAAGCTTACTTAAGCAAATTAAATCTTCCTTTAGAGCAGTGGTTCTTAACATGGGTTCTATCGAACCCTAGGGGTTCGATGAGTCGGTCTCAGGGGTTCAGAGAAGCCTCTGCCGTGGAGGCCAGAATAAAGTAATACCGTCATTTGTTGTGAGTTCATGCACTTTGTTGGTTTTGTTCTTTGAGCAAGGTGATGTTCATGCATGGCTCATTTTGTGCACCAGTAAAAAAACATATACCTATGTCTTGAATTTGGAAAAGAAAATCATATTTTATTTATCACTAAAGAAGGGTTCGGTGAATGCGCATATGAAACTGGTGGGTTCGGTACCTCAAAAAAGAACCATTGCTTCAGAGACACACAGCATTGTTTGCTGAATTCAGCAGGCGCCGCTGAGGAATCCTAGAATTCCTCAGCATTTCGTTCAAGCGCCTCTGGACTGTGTGATCTCGTCCGTCCCCGCCTATTTTCTGGGCAACCCAGAAGATGAAGTGGCTTGCTCAGGTCACACACAGTGAGGCTGGCAGAATCCAGTCTTCAGAATGTGTTGCCCCCAAATAGAGTGTGAATTTTACCCTGGAGGGGGCCCAGATGGTCCCCGCCAGGTGTCACTCCTGTACCTGCAGCGTGTGGTGTGAGATCTGGCACGCTGTAGGTCCTTGATCGATGGTGGTGAATGCATGGACAAGTCTTGTTGAGGAGCTTTTTGCATGCCAGTCTCCCTGCCCTTAGCTCTGGGAATAGCAGCCGAGAATAAGGCTGACCGTGTGGTTCCTTCTCTCATGGAGCTTAGGGATAAACAAGGACTGGGACTTGAAACAGAGTATCACAGGAGGTTAATTAAAAAATTAAAACTATTTGGTCCTTTACAGATAAGAGGACAGGAGCTAGACAAGCCTCGGGGTTGCCCACCAGAGGGAGGTGGGTTCACCCTCATGCCCATCTGTTCCCTCCTGAAGCCTTGTCTTGCTTCAGAGATCTGGACTCTGTCATCTTGGCTAAGGATGTGGCCAATGTCTGCCTGAGGGAAGGCAGTGACCTCAGTTTCTCAGAGGCAGGAGCCCTGCCAGGCTCTGTTCTGTCATACCTACAGTGAAGGTGCCGCTGTCTGGAGTTTTAGGTCAGGAGGGGACGAGCCAGGTAGTCTCCAGCCATTAGCTGTAATACTGTGTTCCTCAAGTCACCTTCCCAGTCTCCTGCACTCAGTCTCTGCACAAGCTGTTCTTTCTGCCAGGGATGGCCACTTCTGCCTTTTCTGTCAACATCCTTTCCATTATTCAAAGTGAAGTTTAAATATCACCTCCTTCAGGAAGTCTGCCCTGATTAACACTCCTACTTCTTCATCCAGAAGGAAGTGATGGCTCCCTCTTCCCGCTTCACATAGTGCTCAGTCTCTCCCTCCTTTGTTGCAAAGACAGAAGCAAATTATGGGTTCCTTGGGGTGTGTTAGATCATTCACTCATTCATTCATTTCATAGCTATTTATTGAGCACCTACTATGGGCCAGGGATTGGAGGCAAGGTCTCTGCTTTCATAAAGTCTGCTTCCTGATAAGAGAATCAGAAAAAAAAAAAAAACCCAGAAGCAAACAAATGAAATATTTTCAGGCTGACAAGGGCTAATAAAAATAACAGCATGATAACAAGTTTTGGGGTGGGGTGTGTGCACACCAGGTTGAACAAGTCAGTCAGGGACAGAGCTGAAGAGGTGAAATTTGAGCTGAGGTATAAATGATGAGAACCAGCCAAGTATGGGAAGAGCTGGAGGAAGGGCATTCCAGGTCACAGGGAGGGCAGGTGCCAAGACCCTGGGGCAAGAAAAAGCTTGGGCTGTTTGAGAAGAAAGAAAAAGGCTCGTGGTGTGGAAATGAGTGTGTGTGTGGTGGGGGGAGAATCAGACGGGATGAGGGATGTGGCAGGTCTCTGGTCTGATCCAGCTTTGTGGGCCACGGTGAGCCTCGTGAGGTTTCCTAGATGTGGGAAGCCAGTCGACAGCATCGAGCAGGGGAGAGGTGAGAACTGACTGATGTCCATTCATTCATTCATTCATTCATTCATTCATTCATTCATTCAAAGATGACTCATGCTACCTTGGTGAGGCACACAGAACCAGGCGCTGAGACCACGAGGAGGCCTACGGATGCTATCTGCCTTCCGGATGTGTTTGTGGAGTGGAGGTGCCTCCCCTGAGTAGTCATCCCACATGCAAGATCTGCTTTTCCTCTTGGCTGATGCAGATATTACATCTGTCAGTCCCATCTCGCCCTTGACATTGAGAGTGAGCTCCCTCACTGCATTACCAGGAAGATATTGGCAATGCCTACTCCGGGGCCCACCCCAGACCGACAGAATTAACATCTGTGTCCCCATTTGATTTGTGTCTGCATGAAAGCTGGAGAAGGACCGGCCTGGAAGTATTCAAGGTATGGAGTCACAAACTCTTACTAACCAAACGGAGAAGACGAAGGCAATATCAGATGCCTGCTCAACAATGAACAGCCGGAGCTAACAAATAACCTCTAACATCAGTGCCTCCCAAAGCTTTGAGGTGCATACGCATCACTGAGGAATCAGGAGTCTTGTTAAAATGCAGATTCTAACTCAATAAGTTTGGAGTGGGACCCCACGTTCTGCGTTTCTAACAAGCTTTAAGGCGATGTCGATGCTGCTGGCCCAAAGAGTCACAGCCTTGCACAACACTCACCATGTTAGCCCACTTGAGTTTCATAATCACTGATCGACCACCCTGTTGTAAGATTGTTTTTTTTGTTTTTACATTGTATGGATCAGAAAACACACTTACAGGACTCAAAACCGAGCTGTGGAACCTCAGCGTGTTTGTCTCATCTGCAAGGGGAGGTTGATGATATTACTGCCTGCATTAGAGCATTTCTTGGAAGAGTAAATGAAACAAAACATGGCATGTACCCAGCATAATGCTTGGCACATGGTAAGGGCTCGATATCTGGCAGCTTTTTAAAAATTTTCTGGAACCAGAGTTCAGCTTCTTTGACTCCAAAGCAGGGGGCTTTCTTTACCAGGTTGCTGGAAATCAGGGCTTGGCACAGCTGGAAAATGAGGTTAGGAATTAAAATATTTAGCAATAATTGAATATGGATGGAGCCAGATGGTGGAGTTCCCGAGAGGATATTTGTGTATTGGGAGCTGGTTACCTGTTAGAAGCTTCCTCTTTCAGGCCAGTGCCGGAGAGAAACATGTCTTTTTGGTCTGTTCTTTCTCCCCACTCTAAACCGCATGCTCATAGCCTGTCTGTTATGACAACAACCACAACCTCAAACCTGGCACAGCTTAAACTGTAAAGATCTCAGCACCCTGTCCTAGTCCAGGCCTGGCTTCTCCAGGAGTTGCCCTGATTCCCGGCTGGCTTCTGGCAAGTCTGTGGCCACCACCATTGGAATAAAGAGGCCATTTCTGAGAGTGGGTCATGGTGCCTTCAGGTTTAATTGATGAGTGACCTTGTCACTCATCAAGAGGGATAAAAAGATTTCTGGAGGTTGGCACCCAAAGGTTACCATCACAGGGTCCCTGGCTACTTTTTCAGCCTCTATTTGGATCCCTCCACCCTGTCTTCCTGCTGTCAGCCCACTCCTATTGTTCTTCTAACGCTTCTCATCTTTGTTTGGGAAATGCTCATCTGCGTGACTGTTCACCTGGCAACCTAGAGTCACGTACTTCTGCAGCCTTCCCGGATTCATTCATTCAGGCATCAAGCCTTTGTGCTGGCACACAGCATCTGTGCCAAGTCTGTTCTAGGCATTGAGACGATAGTGGTGAGCACAAGGTCCCAAGTCCCCGCCCTGGTGGAGATCACATTTTATTTGAGGAAACAGACACTATACAATATACTAATGACCAGACAAGGTAAGGGTGGATGGTGGAAATGCTTCCAGGAGGAAAGAGGTAATGGGACAGAGACTGTGTCCGTGGGGCAGCTGCCGGGAATGGTAAGATGATCGGGGAAGAGCTCTTTGGTGAGGGTGTAGAAGCTGAGACTGACTGACAAGAAGGAGCTGGCCAAGTGAAGAGATGGGTAAGGGTCATCCAGGCAGGAGGGCAGAGAAAGGCAACCAGGAAGAGAATGAGAGGAGAGGGAGGTGGGTAGGAGTCCTGTGAGCCGAGCTGGAGAGGCTGGCATGGCTAGATCATGCTGACTCCCTGCAACCCCCATAAGTTTTGAGTAATAACTCTGTGAAGTCCTTTCCATGTTGGGGTGTCATTAGGGCACCAGGGACTAGGCTTTTCCATGTCTGTAGCCCCAGAACAGTTCTTGGCTCACAGTCAGGGCTCACTAACTTGATCAAATGAGGCCAACTAGAGACAGGGGTGGAGAGTGTGGGAATGGAGTCTGTGCCGCACGTCCGTCCGAGGCGGTCTATGCTGAGCCAGCACCTTCAATCCACGTTGCCTCAATAATTCCGGTAGTAACTGGGTCTGCGCCCCAGATTTGAAAACGGCCCCAGAAGACGCTGTCCTCTGGATGAGGGAAACATAAATCACCATCTCTCCCAGGTGGAGGCAGAGCTGAACAGGAGGTGTTCTGGAAAGGAACACCAGGGGTGGATCAAGACCTAATCAAGCCTGACCAGGCGGTGGCGCAGTGGATAGAACGTCGGACTGGGATGCAGAGGACCCAGGTTTGAGACCCCGAGGTCATCAGCTTGAGCGCAGACTCATCTGGTTTGAGCAAAAGCTCACCAGCTTGGACCCAAGGTGGCTGGCTCCAGCAAGGGGTGGCTCGGTCTGCTGAAGGCCCGCTGTCAAGGCACATGTGAGAAAGCAATCAATGAACAACTAAAGGAGTTGCGATAGCAACGAGAAACTAATGATTGATGCTTCTCATCTCTCTTCGTTCCTGTCTGTCTGTCCCTAACTGTCTTTCTCTCTGACTCTCTCTCTGTCCCTGTAAAAAAAAAAAAAAAAAAATAAGACCTAATTAATTTCAAAATAGAAACTGGAACCGAGTACAAGTGACCTAAGAGGAAGGACCGAGGCGCGGCCTCCCCAGGAAATCAAACAGGCAGGCAGACAATGGGCGTTGGCAAAGAGGGGACCAGAGGGCTGAGCATGGTCACTGGAAAGAAGTCAGATCAGGGCGGGAGGAGCGAGCGCCCGGGAGCGAGGCCCTGAGTCACACTGAGTGAAACGTGAACCACACTCGGCTTTTCCTGTCCGCCTAGTGAAAACCGTTGCTCTAATCCTGTTCTATTTCTGGAAACGCCAGCTGCATTATAGGAAGTCCTGCACTCTCCACATTAGGAACACAAGTCACTTCTTTCTGCTGTGGGTGCTCTCCCGGCACCTGGAGGGCTCAGGGTGGTTATGCTGCTCACATAGTAAGGTGGACGGGTACAGCAAAACCCTCGGGGGTTAAGTGGGCTTCCTTCTCTCGGGCAGGGAGAAGCTGAACTCGAGACTTGTCGCCATAACACATGAACTTCGGTCTTTCAGAGGGGCCTTAAAATATTCCTGTGCCAGCCTCAAAGGAGAGGGGAGAAAGTGGCCAGATTCCATGAACTGTCGTATCCCCCTTTCCCTCCCTCCTGCTGGGAGAGGAACTTGGAAATCCCAGCCTCACCTTCCCAGAGAAGCAGCTGAGCTGAAATCGGGATGTACCCACTGGGCAGGCTGATGGCTTCTGAGTTGCTCCGACATCGGCTTGTTTCCTGGACCACGGCGGGACACTGCTCTTTGCGGTGGATTGGAGGCAGGCACAGTGCAGGTGACCTTCTCGGTGGAGAGACAATTTTCCCCTCCTCTGACTCGTAGGCTTAATGTAAAGTATTACAGTAAATAGGCAGCCAGGGCCGCTGAGCCCAGAGTGCACGCCCCTGAGAGTTTTATAGGACAAAGGGTCTTTACTGGGTGGGTCTGGGTATCCACCCCCTGAATTCCTTGTCCTAGTAGGTTGTTTAAGAATCCTATTTAAACTCTCAGATGTTTAGAAGTGTCTACACACTTTCTAGGTTTTATTTGGGATTTTAGTTGGTATTTCTGGTACAGAAACTGCCATAACACACAGGAAATGAGTGATTGGAGAAAATGGGGAAAAATGAAACATTTCGATCCGTGCTAATGAGAGGGATCGCCGTGTCTGCCCATTGGAAGTGGAGTTCGGTTTCTTCTCATCCTAAATAAAGTGGATTGAGACTGGCCTTTGACCCCCCGGTGAAGAGCAAATAGGAGAATTTATATAAATGGTAGTTTGGTGAGCTGTAGGCCACTGTCACAGAACATGCTTTTGGGTGTTGTGTCAGCTCTGCCGTTCACGTGCTGTGTGTCCTTGAACAAGTCGCCACCTGTCTCTGGGCCCTGCTTTCTCTGGGAAATGAAGGCTGCGTTAGATCATGATTTCTTTAATTCTGTGACTAACGATCATAACATTAAAAACAATTAAATCATGTCGTGGCAAATTGAGCACCGTTTAATCCTTCTGATAGGAAGGTGAACATCTCAGCGTAGTGTTGATTGATGTATTTTTAACATCTTTAAACACCTCCTGATCTTACTGTTTCACAAAGAAGTGAGAGCAGACTTCAGGCTCAGCCTTCCTTAGCTGCACCTGTCCATCTAGATGAGAATTTAGTCACATTGTTTTGTTTTCAGTTGATTTTTAGGGTTAGTATTTTTTTTTTTTTTGTATTTTTCTGAAGTGAGAAGCGGGGAGGCAGAGAGACAGACTCTTGCATGCACCCGACCAGGATCCACCCGGCATGCCCACCAGGGGGCGATGCTCTGCCCATCTGGGGCGTTGCTCTGTTGCAATCAGAGCCATTCTAGTGCCTGAGGCGGAGGCTGTGGAGCCATCCTCAGCGCCCGGGCCAACTTTACTCCAATGGAGCCTTGACTGCCAGAGGGGAAGAGAGAGACAGAGAGGAAGGAGAGGGCGAAGGGTGAAACAGATGGGCGCTTCTCCTGTGTGTCCTGGCTGAGGACCGAGCCTGAGACTTTCACACGCTGGGACAACGCTCTACTGCTGAGCCAACCGGCCAGGACCAGTTACTATTTTTAATGACAAGTCGTCCTTTCCATTTATGGTAGCAAGGTAGGGTTTTCTTATAAAAGACATGTGTTTCTGTTGATGGGAACATTTAAAGAAATCTGTGAAGGTGATACTGGCATCTGGCAAAAACTGTGTGGTTGGCATATGCACTTTGGAAAACCCTGGTCTCAATGACTCCTAAGTGCTTTCCCGCTCTGGGGAACCATGGCTGTTAATGCCCCAGGGCATACATTGCTGGTCTCCAGCTGTCTTAACTGTAAGCTTTGTGTGGGCAGCGATTCTATGTGGCTTTTTGGCTACTCTATCTGAAACATCTGGCTTAGTGGGTAGCACCTGATGGGATTTCAGTAAATAATTTTGAAGGAATGAATGCATGGATCAAGGGGAAAATATGGGATATGACATCTTTTAATGTTTGGGAGCAAAAATGAAGGAAACTCCGTATTTAGACCCTGTGGAGTAGTGAACAGGCACAAGCGCAGATGGGCAGACACATACACGTGCACTCATATGCACACACACATGCACACACACATACACACACATGCACACCCACATATGCAAGCACACTATGATTTGAATGATAACCCAGGTTGAATTCTTGTGACAACATCAGAATTTGCAGAACATATGCTATACTGTTTTTTAAAACGTAATTCGGCTCTTGACATCTTAAATTCTTCCTGGAAAATGGTAAAGTTTCAATAATGAATGAGTGAATAAATAAATTTACCTTTTACTTTCAGTTTTTCTTGTTTTCAAATTTCATTGGCTCTCTGCTTGGAGTATTTTTAAATTGACTGGCTGTTTGGTTCAAATTATGTTTTTAAAAAGTTTTGGCGCGGGCTACCAATCTGGTGTGTTTGCTGGGTTGGAGTTTGGGCGTGCCACCTAGTTGCTTTGGCTGGGTGACAGTTTAAACACAGCCAGACAGCTGGTCCTGCCGGGAGAGTCACTGGTGGGCAGATTCCACAGAAACAATGTCCTGGACTCTGCAGGGGGAGCTGAGGAGCCAGGTGGTGTCCTCAGGTCCAAGGGCGACCGCTAAATTCAGGGAAGCCATTGATGAGCCTCACCCCCTATGTTCTATTCCTTTCTCCTCCAGGACCTATCATTGGCTCAGACTTTGTTGGGAACCAGATTTAGTAGAACAGAGAGACAGGGACTGAACTTTCTTGTCAATCCACCTCGTATTTCAGGTGAAGTCTTGCCCTGACAAGAGGAAGGACCGAGAATTGGAGACTGACTGCCTTTCAGATACGGTCATCCCTGCCCCCTCAGCCCAATTCCAGCCACTCCTTTTCATTCATTAGTTTTTCCTGGGGGCAAAGGAGCATCACAGGCAAGGTAAAAGGAAGCAGAATTATTGCAGGGTACTGAAAATCTTTCTAGCTCATTGATAACGAACCTATGATACGCCTGTCAGCACTGACATGCATAGCTATTTTCGATGACACATGGCTACATGCGGCCACATACCAGAGAAGTATGGGGCCACATGCCGAGAAGAACGTTTCATCCTCGGCTCCTGCACGGCCAGGTGCAGTAGCCGAGGATAAAACATTTGCTGTAGTGTAGACATTCTGTACCGGAGGTCTGTAGGCCAAAACAACAGAACTCCGGCAGAGTGTCTAGTTCTGGGACTTCCGGTTAGACCGTTTTTCTCAAAGTGACACACCACCTAAGTTATGCTCGTTTTTTTGGCGAATTTTGACACCCCAAGCTCAAAAGATTGCCCATCACTGTTCTAGCTAGTCAAGCAGCAGCAATAGTTATTACAAAAGGAATACAGTGATATCTACTCCACAGGGTTGCTGTGGTGATGAATGGAAACAGTGCGGATAAAACAGGACAGCTGTGCCCCGCTCATTGGGGGCGCTCCATAAATAATAGCTGAGGTGATTACTTAACTCCTCAGGCTGTGAGTGGCTCTTCACGGCTGCCTTAGAGGGAGAAAGCTAGCTGAACATTTAACATATAAACTGAAGATGTATGTTACTGACTCATGGTCCTGATACTCCCCCCCAAATATCAAACTAGAAATGAAAGGGAGCTCAGAGCCAATGCTTTAGCTCTGCACTCATCAGCCCAGCTGATGGTTTACAGGGCAGGGTTGACTCTGAATGGCCAGACAACTGCAGAATGACTTTCTAGTTACCCCCTCTTTCTGCATAATTGATTTTAAAGTTAGACTATGCGTCCAATTAAGTCAGCGTGATTCAGACACCAGAGTTTTACAGCAGAGCTTTATAGGGCAGTAGTTGGGAGCAGGGAAGAGATGGGCAGTTCTTATCTGGCAAATGAGTTTTTGAGGTTTGGCATGAAAATCCAAGGAGTCTGCTCCTGACTTATGAGAATATGAAGGAGAAGATAAGGTCGCTGAGTCGATCTGTTAAGACTTTCTATTTCTCCTCTCTTGACCTAAGGGCCTGATGAGGCTAAGCTGCCAGAACCCAGTACTTTACTCAGATTGATAGGAGGAGAGGGGGACGGCAGAGAGGACATTATCAGAATAATGAAGAGGATGAAATCCATGTGGCAGTCTCTTGTGAGCCATCTGGATATTGTTGGACTCCCGATGGCATGGGATGTACTGGTAGTCAGTAACTCTTCTAAACTTCCCCAGCCAAATGGTCTCTACATTAGAGGTAGCTTAGGACCACCATTCCCAGAATGCAGGGGTCTCAGTTAGAGGTAATTGTTGGGTGGGCGTTCTGTGGAGTGGGTTTAGCAGCAGTATGATTTACAATGAAAGGCACGATTGGTAATGGAGGGCTTACTGTGTGCCAGGCAATGTACTTAGCCCTCTATGGGAGCCATCACTGCCAATCCCTTGAGCAGCCCTGCGGTGTGTGGTCATACATGTTCATTGTCTATGGTCCCAGGCAGCTTTCCTACTTCTCAAGAGCCCCTTTGGGGCTTCTCTCACTCTCACTGTTTGTGGTCTTGATGGGATGGTGAGTCAGATGCCTTCCTCTCTCACTACAGTGCTTCTAGGTTTCTTTCAATTGCCCTGGTGAGAACAGGGAAAGTTCCACTGGCATTTCCCTCCTCCAGGACACGGAATCTTGAGCTTATCATTCAAGAGCAGAAATTCTCAGGACTTGTTGATTACGGTTGCCAGGTAACTTCTGCTATCTGCTCTGAGTTTATCCTAAACCTTCTCTTCTCTTCTGTGAGCTGCTCCACCCTCTCCGGAAAATTTCCTCTTAGCCAGGACCATTGAGGGGGGTCTTGAATTCCCCTGTGTCTGCCTCCACAGCGCACGAACCTACCTGTTATGCAATGCCAAAGCTTGTTTCCTCCTCAGGATGAGGTTCTGAGAGACTCTGCTTCTGAACATCTGAGAACGTCCGATTCTAAGATGATCTGATTTATTCCCTTTCTGTTCTTTCAGAGCTGGTCAGGGTTCACACCTGAAAATCTGGACAGCTTGAGCTGCTGGCTGAGTCAGCAGTTGGGGTGTGTGAGGGCTTCAGACATGAGCTCAGCTGACAGACACATCCCTTTATTCATGCAGGCGTCTCCCTGTAGATGCCACGTCGGAAGGCTCTGCCAGCCTAGTCCCTTGGATTGCCCATCTGTAAAGCCAGTTGCCAAGGCCACCATCACAGCTGCCTGGCCAATGCAGGTTCGCATTGAATTTGGACAGTTGGTAATGAAACAACGGAGCCAAGAACTAGTGAGCCGTCAGCTTTAATTCTATCTTGCACCCAGCGGGCAAGCAAAAACATACACTGGGCTCCAAAACCCACTCATTCAGTGCTCACAAAGCTACTGACTTATCCGAGTTTCATAGCATCAAAGGTTTCTAGCTCACCAGACTTATTCACCTCTGTTCCCCATCTCTTTCTCTCTGCATAAACTGCACAAACTGGCTTTTCCCTCAGCACTCTGCCATCTTGGCTGCTTCTCCTGGCCTCCACGTGGCCTTAATCTGCTCTCCTCTCTAATAACTCAGGAACCAAGCGAGCAAGCTACTGGTCTGTCCCACTTTATAGTGTAGAAATCCAAACCCTTAATCCAATCTATAAACAAGAAAGTCTCTGATACAAAGTCACCCATCTGAAGCATAATGGGATTCCTCAGGAGAGCGCACCATCCCACATCATCCAATCAGTCAAGGGTGTGGGGAAAAGCTTACTCTTAAAACTAAGCCTTAGGCTATAACGACCCGGCCTGCTTACATTACAGCCTTTCCCCCACACCCATCCCAAGCATAAGGGCAAATAATATCACCTGGGTGACCGGCTTCCATGTGGGCAGCGCCATCTTTAACAAAGTGAGCATATCTGCCCAACACCATCAGACCTGGGGTTTACCTTTTGTGAGGTCGGTTGGCAATGGGGGAGGTCACATGAGAAACCAGGTTCAGGGATTTTGGCTGAAACCATCCACACCCATGACCGCCACAAGAAATGGCACAGGAGCATTTTGAAAAATATGTCAGCCAATGAAATTTCACCACATCATATCAACCCACCACCACCTTACAGACGCTATAAATTACACCCCTCCTCCCCCTTAGGAGAAACTGTGCGACTTCCCTGGCCCCTGTCTTGCGGACCAGTGAACCTCGCCCAGGATGCGCTCTAAGTAAAGCTTTTGCTCGTCCACACTTGGTGGCTATGTCCTTCTGTTGGGCAGATAAAATATATTATGCTCACTTTGTTAAAGATGGCGCTGCTCACATGGAAGACCATCACCCAGGTGATGATATTAGTTGTGCTCCTGCTTGGGAATGGACGTGATTATATTAATATGTGTTGGGGAGGGCTTTCATGCCAAAAGGTTTTAAAAGGAAGAGAGACCACGTTGCTCGGGAGAAGAGTGATTGCGTTCTAGGAGGAGGGCAGAGAGCAAAGAGGAGAGCAGAATAAGGCCACGTGGAGACCAGGAGAAGCAGCCAAGATGGCGGAGCATTGAAGGAGAAGCCAATTTATGCAGAGAGAAGGAAGGAGATGGGGAACAGAGGTGAATAAGTCTGGTGAACTAGAAGCCTCTGATGCTATGAAATTCGGATAAGTCAATAGCCTTGTGAGCACTGAATGAGTGGGTTTTGGAGCCCAGTGTGTGTTTTTACTTGCCCACCGGGTGCAAGCTAGGATTAAAGCTGATGGCTCACCAGTTCTTGGTTTCGTTGTTTCATTACCAACTGTCTGAATCAAATGCAAACCTGCACTGGCCAGGCAGCTGTGATGGTGGCCTTGCCCACTGGCCATACATTTGGCATAGTCTCTGGCAGGATTTGATACAGATCGGTATGGAGCCACCACCACCTTTGAGCAGTGGAGTAGAGGACTGTCTGCTGTTATGGTTCCCCACCGCTGTCCTTTAGGGGACTGTAGGCTGGCTGGCTTTTACAGCCATGCGTAAGGAAACCAAGAGCTCTATGGAAGAGGCTGCCCTGGACCTCCAAACCGAGCAGTGGAAGGAGCTGGAGAAAATGTGGGAGAAAGAGATGCTGACCCTGTAGCTGGAGGAAGTGCTAGAAGAGGAGGCTGACCAGGTTTGTGAGATTCGCCTGGAAATGGAGCAGACGCTGGAGAAGGAATCACAGGTTCATGAGTTGCAGATTGCCCTGAACATTGTGGAGAGCCAGCAGCGACGGGAGGCTGAGGCTGAGGCCAGGGCCGGGGCTGGAGCTGCAAGGCCTGCTGAGCAGAAGGTAGTGGTGGTCTGGGGCTCAAGCCCAGCAGCAGGAGCTGGTGTTTTCAGTTCCTCTTTGGGGGATGAGAAGAATCGGGCTGGAGTTGCAATCCGCTGTCTCCAGAAGATGAGAGCCCAGCTGGAAGGAGTACCTGCTACACTCCTGGTAGGTCTGCAATTTTGGGACATAGGGGTGGATGCCATCATGCTCCCCAGAGCAGAGATGGAAATGCTGACTGCCATTGCCACATGCTCCTCTTTAGGACAGTGTGAGACCTGCCATGATGGCAGGAATGCGGGGGGAGGCTAACACCCCATGTGCGTGGACTGATTTCCTGGACTACGACTAGAGTGAGCACTGGCTCCTTTGTTGAATGGACTTACAGATTTTGGACAATATGAAATACCCTGATGGGGGTTGGGGACAGCTTTGATGGAGACCCTCCCCCTGCCCCAGGAAACCTTTCAAACAGCAAGAAAGAAGGCCGAGGACATTTTGCACTTTTGGCAAAGTGCTCAGAGACTAGTGAAATGTACCTTTGTAATTGTTGAAATTGTATGATTTGTCATGTTGTTGTAATTTGTGTAATGTGCCTAATTTCCTTGTACAGGGATGCCAGTGGTGTAGATTGTGCGTAGTAAAGTGAGCATAGGGGTGGATTGTTGGGCAGATAAAATATATTATGCTCACTTTGTTAAAGATGGTGCTGCCCACATGGAAGCCCGTTGCCCAGGTGATGATATTAGTTGCCATCCTGCTTGGGAATGGATGTGATTATGTTAATATGTGTTGGGGGAGGGCTTTTGCGCCAAAAGGTTTTAAAAGGAAGAGAGATCATGTTGTTCCAGGAGAAGACTGATTATGTTCTAGGAGGAGGGCAGAGAGCAGGAAGGAGAGCAGATTAAGGCCACGTGGAGACCAGGAGAAGCAGCCAAGATGGCGGAGTGTTGAACGAGAAGCCAGTTTGTGCAGAGTTTATGCAGAGAGAAGGAAGAAGATGGGGAACACAGGTGAATAAGTTTGGTGAGCTAGAAGCCTTTGATGCTATGAAACGTGGATAAGTCAGTAGCTTTGTGAGCACTTAAAGAGTGGGTTTTGGAGCCCAGTGTGTGTTTTTACTTGCCCGCTGGGTGCAAGCTAGGATTAAAGCTGATGGCCCACCAGTTTTTGGCTCCATTGTTTTTTTACCGTCTGTCCGAATCTAATGCGAACCTGCATTGACCAGGCGGCTGTGATGGAGGCCACAACTTTTGGCTTTGCAGTTTGAATTGTGTGAAGACTTTATTTCCCCCACATGGAACTCAGTAAAGCTATTTTTATTTTGAACAAAAATTAAGTCCAATTATTTCTGAGTTGCCCTTTGCCAAATAATCTCACTTCTCTCATGCTAATCTATAGACTTCTCCCTCATGTTAATCTATAGACTTCTTCCATATGCAAATATGCAAGTCTTAATCTGTGCACGGTGACATTTTTTATTTTTATTTTTTAGCAACGGGATAATTTTCTCAATGACAGTTTTATGTGGGATTACAATATACCAAACATATACAATGGAGCTGCTCTGTGAGCCACGCCCGCCCTGTGGCATCCCCTCCGTTCTCCTACCTGAGAAAGCAGAAAGTGGAGGAAGGATTGGAAAATGGCTGTCCCAGCGGCTCGTTTGAACTAAGTCGGATTCTGTGGACATGAGGCTGAACCACCGGTCAGATAGAATGCTTGCACTGTTGCTCTCTCTCTTCTTCTGTGCTGTTCTCTCGTCCCCTACCCCCACTCCCACCAAGATATGGTTGAGGGAATCAAAAGGGCATTTTAGAGAGATGAGGCAAGGCAGCTCAGGCTTTGGGCAAAGAGCAGGCAGAAAACAGTAAGTTGGTGGAGAGCTTAGCTGGGCGACAGAGTTGCTCCTGGCACAGTACGTGGGATGCCTCAGGTTTACAGGAACTGGTGGGAAGAGCAAAAAAAGTCACCGGATAGTTGACCAGCTAAAAGACAGCCAAGGAGAAGGTGTCACACGCTGAGCTGTCTGCAGCCTGGGGCATTTAGGTGATGGCCGGGCTTCCTCGGAGCAGTGTCAGACACAGCGGAAGGGCCTTTGTACCACCAGGAAAGCTGGGCGAGTCCTTCTGCTGTGTGTCCATCCTGCTTGCTATGGTGCTGGGAGTGTTGGGCCTCTTTCTATAGAACTACTCATTATAGGAGCTTTTAAGTTAGTGTTTGGGGCCGTGGAAGCCAGAAGCCAGTCAAGTTGATGTGTATGTGGTTTTGATGGTTTGCAAAGTACTTCTGTACACACGACCTCAAAGTTCCTCTCAGGTACGCCGGGAAGCTCTATATGAGGAAGGTTACCCAGTGCCCGATGTCACAGAACACCAGCGAGTGCCACCACTGTGTAGAGAAAGCAGGGCTTTGTTGAGGTAGGAAGAGAAATATGGTGCAGACAGGCCGATGGCCGTGTTTTCTGGTGTTAGCCTCCCACACATGCCTGGCCACTAGGCAGGACGGCAGTGGCTATGCATTCCATTCCCAATAGGTCAGACTGACTTTATTGTTAAGTCTCCTGGACCGTGTCACTCAAATGTGTCATGTGTACTTGGTTGTCATAGCGTGTTGCTCAAAAAAAGAAAACAAAAACAAAACAAATAAAAAAAAAGGATGATCTTTCAGGCCAGAGGTCACCGACTGGTTGCCCTCAAGCTGTGCTAGCCCCAGACGGCTTTTGTTTGGTCTGCATCAGGTTTACTGTTTTTGAATTGGTTGCTAATATTTAAAAATTGGGAGCTCTCTGCATTTCTGGTTTTCTTGAAAGAAAAAAAAATCGGAGGCTCTGACAACACCGGTTTTTGCAACTGCCCGTTTCTGAGTCACATGTTCCCCACGTGGCCATAGACCCAACCCAGCCTGCTTCCCTTCTTTATAGGACCTGACAGGCCCCGCGTGCCCCCGCCTGTGAGACCCCCGGCCTAGGCTGTGGTCTTACATAACTTGCCATGTGGAGTAGGGGTTGGCAGACTACAGCCTTGTGGGCCAGATCTGATCCTTCTCCTGTTTGTATAAATAACGTTTTATTGGAGCACGGCCACACTCATTTGTTGACATATTGTCTGTGGCTGCTTCCACACTACTCTGAGTGCGGCAGTTGCTAGAGAGACCATATTGTCTGCAGATCCTAAAATAGTGACTCTCTGGCCCTCTATAGAAAAAGTTGTTTGATCCCCGATGTAGAACAGGGCCGGAGGGCTGACTTTGCACTACAAAATGGCCTATCTAAGTGTTTTCTAAATAAAAGCTTTTATTTCCCTCTCATCGAAATTTTGCTACGTTTTCTTTCACCTGAGGCTTTATTTATAACCTACGGAACCAAAAGGGGAAGTTGGTGACCAATTATTCCTTGGGTCTGGGTTATTACAAGGTCGTACAATGTCAGTTTTGGTGCTCAGGGCCATTAGGCGGTTGGCTTCCATTGCTTTATCCCTTGCCTGCCTTATCTGTGGGGAACTAACTAGAATGATTGGCATCCTGCTCTTCTGTAGACTCTCCCTCCGACCCACAGGGATTAGTACGGCTGTTCTTATTGTCCTTTATGAGAACAATATTTTACACAGGTGTAATGGAAGTGGCTAACTTGCTCACCCCGTATTCCTGTGCCTTTTTTCCTGTTTCCTTCCCTGGACTAGGCTGCAAGGCAGGCGAGCTAGCCACTGAACTACCCTTCCCTTCCCATCTTCCTTGCTGTGGGGCTCAGCCCTTAGGTAATGATTGGTAATGCCAGCATCTTGCTCTTCCAGCCTTTTATAGTGGCTGTCGTGATCTTGTCCTGGCTAATGACAGATAAGGGAAGTTTTCTAGGAGGGATCTAGGAAGTATTTTTCTCCCTCATAAGAAAGCAACATGCTCAAGAGAGATTCCTGTGTCCCTTTTTATTTGTTTCTAGCTGTGAGATTATAGGAAAATCCCTTCCGCTCTCTGACCCTCAGTGTCTTCTTTTGTAAAATGGAGTAAGAATGAGGTAATTTTGAGTATTAGGTTGATGGGCCTATAAAATGCTTAACAAAGTAGCTGTCATCAGGTAATTACCTAGTAAATGGTAAACACTGTTATTAGTGAGGCTGATTTTTTTTTCCTACTGCCACTGTGTTCGAGGCTGTTTGTGAGCTCAGATGTCTCAGAAACCCTCTATTCTGTGGGAGGCGGGCCTGAAATCCTGGGAGTAAGGGAGGGGATGCACTGTGAGGGGTGGTGACCTAGGAGTCGGGAGAGCAGGATGCAATCTCAGGGATTACCTTTGTTTCTCTGAGCTCCTGCTTCCCCACCTGTCAAGTACATGTACTGGCTGAGATGTCCCTTAAGGGCCTTTTCCAGAGTGGACAGGCCCCACTGTGGGATGACCCACACAGGCCTCCATTCTCTCTGAGACCTGCAGTTATTGTCCCTGAGGACCCCTGTTCAGTCTTCTCCCCAGTCGACTGAGACTGCCCACAGGTTTCCATCTCATCAGCCACCAGCAGTGGCCAGTGCCTGGCATGAGGTGCGTGGTCAATAATTCGGAGCTGGATAAATGACTGAACTCCATTGAGTGAGTGCCACCTGTGACCCCTGAAGGCTGGGCAGGTTTGGTTTCTTGCAGTATAAATATTTAGAATGTGGCCATGATTATAGTTTTTGGCAAGGGGCATCACTTACTCATGGCCATGGCCTTGAACCTAACCAGACTGTGAGGCAGCACCCGAATGAACTGTGCTGCACTCCAGCCTCGGACCAAGAGCAGACTGACTTTCCACTGACCCATGAGCCAGGTCTGGTTTTTAAAAAAAGAATTCTACAAACATTCCAATATCTAGCAAACCTGCTAAACCAGATGCACCCTTGCATTTCCTTTTAAAACCCTGAACTGGAACAAAATTAGACACCAAGTAATCCTTGTATATAATGTTGCACAATATATGCAAATAATATTAGCTAAGCACAGGGCACTTTGTGCTAAGTGCATTACCTCATTTATTCCTCAGCTAAGCCTATGAAGTTAGTACTATTTTTATTCCTATTTTATTTATTAAAAGTCTTTGTCTTTCATTTATTTATTTTAAACAGTTTTTAAAAGACTTTATTTATTCATTTTAGAAAAGAGAGAGAGAAAGAGAATAGGGGGAGGAGCAGGAAGCATCAACTCCCATATGTGCCTTGACCAGGCAAGCCCAGGGTTTTAAACTAACAACCTCAGTGTTCCAAGTTGACGATTATCCATTGCGCCATCACAGGTCAGGCTATTTCTATTTTACAAGTGAGCAAAGTTTGACAGCTAAGAAATTTTTACCAAGGTCACATGACCATTAGGAGGCAGAAGGATCATTCGAACCCAGGGCCATTGAACCTGCCTATAGGCAGCCCCAACTGGACATTATGTGCATGAACTCAGTCCCTACAACAGTAAGGTCTGGAGTGTACTGTTAGCTTCATTTTAGAGACGAGGAAGCAGCTTTGGAGAGGTGGAGTAACCTTCCTGAAGTGTGTTACTGGTGAAGACATGCTACCCCGTAGAATAGTAGAGCTCTACAAACTCTCAAGGGCCACAGAGAGGGAGGGACTTTACCAAGGTCACACAAGTGACCCTGAACTGAGACCTTTTCCATTCAGTAATGGGAGGATAGCCATAGGGCTGCTCTGCCATGTCCCTTGTCCTAGGTTAGAGCACACAGCTGCAGAACTAACTTGCTGGATGACCTGGGGGAAGACCCCTCTTCTCTCTGAGTCTTTATCTTCTCTTCTGCAAAATGGGACAGTAGCCATGGCTGCCTCCTTCGGTTGTGGGAGGAGAAAATGAGAGAACACACTTTAAGTATCTGTCATAGTGACCAATGATAGCCGTAAGGCTAACGCAGAGTAGCTGTCACTGTGTTGAGATGACCTGCCAGCTAAAACAGGTTGGAGAGCCAGTGCTCCATTGCTCCATCCAGAGAAACCCAGAAATCTGCTTCACAGTGATGACTTATGATGGGAAGGAGGCCCAGAGGCTGAAGAATGTCAGATGCTACCAGAGATACGTGTATACTTGGGACATGCACACACACCTGCACACCTGGGCACAACATACAAATGGCACACATGCAATATATACGACACACACGTGTTCACACATGTGCATGGCCATATGTACACACGTGACACACAGCACATCTATGGCTAGACATGCTAACACATAGCTGCATGCACCCACACACATATGTGCTCATGCACACACATTGAAATAACACACTCCCTCCCCTTCTCTGCCCAGCTAATACCTGCTTGGAAGGTCATAGCCTCAGGACAACTGCCCCACCCTTCCAGGTGACACCAGGTCACTCAGGCTGTGCTCTCTTGGCACCTTGCATTTTTCCTCCTCTGCTTACATCTCAATTGTCATTGAATAATCATGTAATATGTTGCTTAACTCTGTTTTTCATGCTAGAATGTTATCTCTGCAGAAGGCAGGGACAAAGCCAGACTATTTTCCACTGAGCCAAGCATCTCCCATAGCCTGACACATTATAGGCCTTGATAGACTGGTGCCATAGATTGAGTAGAACCAGCAAGACCCATTTACATGCAAGCTGGAGAATGAACTGATTCACAAAGGAGCTACCTTGCACGGATTTTTGCTTTCAGGGCCTGTGGTGGCTGGTAGGCTTGCCCTGAGAGACCCACACCTCAGAAATTGCCAAAACACAACACCTAACTTTCAAGTGCCTTCCTAGTCACCAGGAAAACAAGTGTTGGTGGCAGATAGGATGTCTAATAAGTCTGAAATGCAGACAGCTCCATACTGCTTCTTGCTCCGCTTTCCCTGGGGAGGTGAGGGGGACACAAACAGCTGCCACAAGTAGTAAGGTTGACGAGTCATTGCCTGGGTTGGGACAGAACTGTTTTCTTTCTCTCAGTCCGGGCAACTAGCCGTAAGCCGGCCACTAGACATAACGAGGCCAGAGGAGGAGGGATTGATTGAAATGGGAAATGCAGTGCAGGGCGGGGACAAGCAGGGGATTTGGGTGGTCCCAATCATCTCACAATGATTTTTTTTTATGACTTCATTGTGGTGTGAAGGCAACCTGCATTTAGCAGTATGCAGTACTGTACTCTCCCAGGATGCAGGGCAGTGTCGGCCACGTGATCATGGGGGTCAACAACCGATTCTCTGCAGTGTCCAGCATTACCAGTGATTTTTGAACTTTGCATTTTGTTTTTGCATCCCATCACGTCTACACAACACCCACCACCTACACAACTCCCGCTTCTGATGAGAACAAGAAGAAGATGGCAATTACAGATGCTTCTTGACTTACAATGGCGCTATGTCCCAGTAATATACATGTTCGGAGCACGTTGAAGGTAGGCTTAGCTAAGCCATGATGTTTAATAAGTTAGGAGTAGTAAAGACGTTTTTGACTTACGATGGGTTTATGGAGACTTCATCCCATTGTAAGCTGAGCAGCAGCTGTAATTTTATTTTTCTTCATTTACTTATTTAAGGAAAAGTTCCGGGCACCTTCTCGCTGCCAGGGATAAGGAGAAATGAGGTCGATGTAGTCCTTGAACTCTGCGTGTTCAAGTCTGCAGGAGAAATGGACAAAGAAACAGGCAGGCAGAAAGCAATGTGGTCAGTGCTCCGTGAGCATGCGCAAAAGAGAAGCTCTGCGGGGGAGGGGTGTGGATGGTGTCGGCAAAGGAAGATTCCTCAACTGAGACCAGGAGAATGGGCGGCTGTTGCGCAGGCTGGGAGACAAGGAGAGAGGGACCTGCGGGCAGAGAGCTTGTGGGCAGGCTTTAAGGGGAGGGGGAGCCGCAAGGCGCACGGCAGGAATTCAGGGTGGCAGCAGCTGGAGTCCTGGATGGAGTGGTATGGAGAACAGGGTCCAGTGGGATGCATAGTTCATCCACGTGGCCCCTGAAACCCCTGCCCCAGGGTGATGGCAGATGAACCTTAGGACTGAAGTAGTCATAGGCTGAGAGGACCATTTCCTCAATGAAATGAGCTTATCTGAGGCTGCGCAGGGTAGGCGGTGGGGGTAGGGAGTAGGGGTAAGCAGGCTGGAGCATCTCGGAGCAGTGAACTCCTCCAGGCCAGAGTGTACCGGAGGAGGAGAAGGAGCTGTGTCATTCACTGCTATGTGGCCCGCCATCCCCCAGGGCTGTTTTCTTTCCTGTCAAGTGGACAGGGAGGCCGGGGTGACCTTTCACATACTTCCCAGCAGCGGCCTCCTGAGCTCTGGTCAGGCTGGGTGAGCTGTGTGCTCCCCTCCTTCCCACAGGCCACTCTGTGCCTCTGTCTCGTGTTGTCCTCACAGCTCACTATCCTGCGGTGTCCACCTGGCCACCCGGCCACGTTTCCTCTATCACCATCCAGAAGCTGTCATACAAGCAACTCACGTTGCCTCTCTGGGCCTCAGGTTCCCATTCACACAACAGTGATGAGATGACATTGCCACGTGCTTCTCCAGTCCCTGTGTGCCCTTCTCCACATCAGGGACCTGGCCTCCTCCCTCTAGAATTCTTGCCCAGAATTCTTTGCCCCTTCCTTCCCTCCCGTGCCCTCCTCACTTCTGCCTGGTTAATTCTTCCTTGTCTTTCAAACCCAAGCATAAGCATGTTTTCTTCAGAGAAGCCTTCCTCAGGAGGGTCCGTATTCTATAGTCACACTTTGTATATTTCTTCCCCAGCCCTCGTCACAGTGGCAGTGTACTCCACATTGTGTGGTTATGGAGTGCCCACTGTCCCTGGTAAGGTATACACTGGGCAGGGAGTAGACCCGACATGCTCATTGTTATCTCTTTTCACCTGGCACTGTGCTGGGCACATACTAGGCACTGGGTGAGTAGTTATTGGATGGCTAAATGACATCTCAATAGATTTAATACGTCTCATACGTATGTAAGGTACTACATAGTTATACTCAAGCCATCATAAACCATAGTGACATATACTGGTCACTAGAGGGCGATGTGAAACCATAAAGCCAGGTGGCCTTAGGGACCCCCAGCCCATTGCTAAGTAGAAGTCTGTTCTCTCCATCCTCTAGGGCTCATTGATTAAAATTTAACAATACATAGACTGATATGAGTAGAAAGGCTTGTCAGAGACTGTGTGATCCAATCCCAAACTCTGGGACCCCAGAGAAAGTGATCTCCAGGGCTTTCCCTGGCCTCAGTGATAGACTGATTCCTAGCCAATGGCTACTCCTTTTCCAATACTCGTATTTTCCACTATGTAGGACAGACTTCTGTTACCTCTGTCTGTCCACCCAGTCAATGAATGTTTGCTGACTTTCTACTACATGCTGGGCACTGGGTTAGTTGCTGGAAATCTCAGCATACAAAAGAGTCCTTACCTCACGGAGTCTACTGTCTAGTTGGGAAGGTGAACATGGAGAAGTAAGATACAGTTACCCACTGTGTTTAGTGCCAAGGAGCTTGGGGACAGGGTATGACAGGGCCCTGATTTTTCTCAGGCTCACTCTCAAAGGAAGGGCCATTCGGTGGAGACCTAGGGGCTAAGCAGCCATTGGCAAAGGGTGTGAAGACCAGGCTGTCAGCTCATTTGCCCTTCGGGGCTGCAGGTGCTATTGGGCAAGTTCTCTCTGCCTGTTGTCTTCTGTTTCTCCACCCATATAACAGGAGTACCATTTCGAGCCTGAGTTTTGATTAGGAGGGGTTTGTATGTTAGACATCTGGGGTACTCATGGGCGGGTTTCCTAGTCACAGGAGCCGAGGGTCCAACCCTTGGGTTAAAAAGGGCATCTGCACGGATGGCCTCCCATTCAGCAGTGGCTGGGAACGGCGACTAAGCTTTATAAGCTCCAGGGAAGCTGCGTTCAGGCACAGAAGGACTGCTGCCTTCAGACCTAGCACTGAGCTCCCACTGCGTGGCTCAAACTCAAGGCTTCCAAGTACCCAGGAGCTGGTTAAATATACAGAACCTTGGGCCCACCCTCTGGGATAGGTAGGTTTGGAAGAAGGCCCCATAATCTGCATGAACATGAGTCCTCCAGGTGATTCTATGCACATTAAAGTCTGGAAATCATTACCCTTGATATTTCCATACAAAGGACTTATGACTCAGGCTTCTAATTGGCCTTGATTTATATTTTGTGTATTCCAGAAAAGTCATGGCTAACCTCAAATTTTGTAATGCAAATTATATCCTCAATGCACATAGGACTAAAGAGCCAACCATTTGGGATGTGAATTTTCACTCCAATGGAGTTCTTTCATGTGTGTTAATTTCCCTAAATGAGGGTCATGCCTTGTTATGCTGCACAGACTAATTTATGCATTAATTAGAAACACCTAGAATTCAGCTTTGTGGGCAGCCTTAATTTCTAGAAGGTGGAGAGATGGGGAAGATTTGTGGCAGGAAGCACAAAGAATTAAATTTCGAAGCCCAGAGTTAAGCTCTTCTAGGTTAAAGCATTTATTTATTGTCAAATTTATAATCACTGCCCAGCTGGGACAGGTGAGCCCTGACCCACTGTCCCCGGAATGCAGTTAAACACCTAATGCTCTTGAGTTTGCTGAGGAGGCTACAGTGCCATGGCTCCTGCCCGGGACGGCCATCTGTGGGGTAAGGGGACACTAATTTTCTTCATTTGGGGTGAAAAAGGGGTCTTAGGCAGAGACACCTTGCATCATGCACATGTCTTGGCTCTTGACAAGGAATATTGCATTCAGAACCCTTATCTTCTTGATCTATGGCTCTAGTCCTTGGCTTGTCCATCATTTTCCCATTCATGGGGGAAGTTGTAGTAAGTGCCTACCTAGGCTGTTCAAGGGCAGCGGTCCTCCGAGTTGTAACAATGGAGATGTTGCCCCTTTCAGCTGTCCTCTGTCCGAGGCTGGCCAGAGATCTCTGGGGCAGACATAGGGAGGTAATGAGGGACAACATAATGTAAATAACCCCACAGGCTGCAAATCCATTGACGCCAGTGACTACTGCAGGTGATGCCGTATTAGAAGCCCAGGTTGCTGAATCAGAAAAGACAATGAGTTGGATTTGGGGTCCAACGACCCCCTCTAAGTTGCATTGATGCAGAGAGAGGAGGTGACTATCTGGAAAAACTGAGAAGATAAAATAAAAATAGCATGAACAGGAGATCAGCATTAAAGGAGGCCAGGACCCCTGAAAGGGAGGAAAGGAAGAAAGGTAGGTTCCAATGCTAGAAAGAGGATTTTAATCATAATTCCTCACATGGGTTTGTTGACCTGTTCACTTCATGTATACTTTCTATGCATATGTAAGTGCTGCCCCTGAACTCTCTTTGGATCCCTACCACTGCTGTAGGACAGGCTGGTCATTTCCATATCACCAATGAAGAAACTGAGGTCCAGAGACAGCTACTTAGTGGCAAGCCAGGAGAAAGCCTGAAATTTCCAACTCCATGCCCAGTGCCATCCTGTTAGTTGGTTCCCCAAGTTTAACCTTATTTTATTTATCTATTTATTTATATATTTGTATTTTTCTGAAGTTAGAAGTGGGGAGGCAGTCAGACAGACTCCCACATGCGCTGGTCCGGAATCCACCCGGCATGCTCACTAGGAGGCGATGCTCTGCCCATCTGGGATGTTGCTCCATTTTGGCTGGAGCCATTCTAGCGCCTGAGGCAGAAGCCATGAAGTTGTTCTCAGTGCCCGGGCCAACTTTGCTTCAATGGAGCCTCGGCTGCAGGAGGGGAAGAGAGAGAGAGAGAGAGAGAGAGGGGGGGGGGGAAGGGTGGAGAAGCAGCTTCTCCTGTGTGCCCTGATCAGGAATCAAACCTGGGACTTCCACATGCTGGGCCGACGCTCTACCACTGAACCAACCGGCCAGGGCTAAGTTTAGCCTTATTTAAATGACATAAGATGCTATGCAGGGAGCAACTGTATAATGAAGATGAAGCTGACCCACGCTCTCAGACACTCTCCCCTTGAGGCACCACCTTGGAAATCTGTTTAGAAAGCAGCAGGTGTTACCAGTGCTTTGTTGCTTAGGTCACCACCTAAGAGCCACTGTCACTCCTTGGAAGGGGTGGGCGCACAGTGATGAAGGCTGTGCTCAGGGTAATTGAATCTGGTGATGCACGCAGGGAAGATCAGGAAGGGAAAGCTAGGAAGGGGACGGCGCAAAGGAAGCTGACGGCTGCCAAAGAGATATGGCGTGTGCTACAGTCTTACCAGGAGTCGGACTCAGTTGGACCCGGATGAGCAACGGAGCCTATGCGGAGAGTGGGTGGTCATCTCAAGCCTGAGGAATAGTGATCATGATGCCTGGTTCAGCAAGCCCTGCCCTTGGGGATGGGAGCGTGGGCCTTGGAGTCAGACAGACTCAAGTTCAAGTCTCTGCTCCTTTCTAGTTGTGTCCTTGGACGGCGCAAGTAATCTCACTGAACCTTTAATTTCTTCATCTGTAAAGTGGGAATAACAATGATTATGAAGATGAAATGAAAGTGTGCTTAAAAAGCACTCAACACAATAGTAACCCGTGAATAAATATCGCTTGTGGCCATCATACTTGTACTGAATGACACGAATGGAGGGAATTGTTTTAAATTGATCATGCTCCTGTCTGTTCCAACTGACAAATTCTTCCCTTGAGTTTGACTACCTGGATTACCATCTTAACCTTTCTCACTCAAATTTCTTGTAACTTTTCCTTTTCCAGATTCTATTCAGTGAAGAAATATTAACCTCATACTGAGGATGAAGTCACTGAGTCTTGGAGATGTGAGGTGACAGTGTTGATAAGGTGACAAGGCTGACACACCGAGGCGTGTCCACACCGCTGCTCACACCCCGGCCGTGCAGCCTGTGGGCTCAGCCAGCACCTCTGAGCAGGGAAGACAGGCTGTCTGAGGTGAAGGAAAGCGTGTAAACGCCTCCACAGGGATGAGCCGAGGGAAGCAGGCTGACATCGGGCAAGGAAGGTTCCCTGAGCATCTATGACACTGCAGGGATAGTGTCTTTCACTGGAAGGATGTGGCGCTGCGGCCAGCAATTTCCACAGGCTGGGCAACGTGCTCGGGCTCGGCATGGCGAGGATTTGAAGAGTTTCAACAATTATGTATTCATTATAAACTATTAATGCATGTTTTACATTTATGAGGTGATAGGGGATTTCCTTTCTAAATATACAAATACAAATACACATAAAGGACAATATTAGTGATTGTGGGGTTGAGTATAAAGGCGAAGTCAGGATCCCAGACGTCTAGTGCCTGAAGTGTGGGAAACTGATTCTGTATGACTTTTTATTTATTTATTTATATTTTATTTATTCATTTTAGAGAAAGGAAGAGAGAGAGAGAGAGAGAGAGAGAGAAGGGAGAAGAACAGGAAGCATCAACTCCCACATGTGCCTTGACCATGCAAGCCCAGGGCTTTGAACTGGCGACCTCAACGTTCCAGGTCAACGCTTTATCCACTGTGCCACCACAGGTCAGGTGACTTTTTCTTTATTTGTATTATTATTTTAAAAAATTCTTATTTATTGATTTGGGAGAGAGAAAGAGAAAAGAAAAACACCCAGTGATTTGTTGTTTTGCTTATTTGTGCATTCACTGGTTGATTCTTGTATGTGCCCTGACTAAGGGTTGAACCTACAACCTTAGCATATCAGGATGATGCTATAACTAACTGAGCAACCTGGGTAGGGTTCTTTCTATTTTTTAAAAAAATTTATTCTAATAGAAGAGAAAACTGAGATTCAGAAATACTAAATGACTTGCTCAGTGTCACAGAACGAGTTGGTGACCAAGTTTAGTCATATAAAAACGTAATTCATTTCCCCCAAACCCTAAGATAACAGGAAAGTGATCCATCAAGTCTGAGTTCCGAGTGACATTTGACAAATGCTTCTCAGTTTTGCTGACTGCCCGACTCTCTGATTAGAATCTTGCTGAAGCTTTCCCTGGTTTTTCTTAAATTAATTTCTCTTACTAGTCTTCATCCTCCTCCCAGACCTTTCACTGTGGAAAGAAGTCTTTGGCTTGAGAATGAGGATTTGCAACTGAGTCTTTGGCTCTCCAGCCCTTGAACCATTAGGTTAAGTTCTGACTGTGAGCTGGGCTTACCTGATGATAGGGAGGGACAGACCAGGGACTTCAAGTTTAGATCTGGGGTTGGTGCTCAGCTTGGATTCTTCTTTGGTGTGTGCCTACAAGGTTAACCCCTTCCTCTCGGGCTGCCTACCTCATGGGGCTGTTAGGAAGAGAAAATGAGACCAGGAGTTCATAGCTGAAATCACTGTGCCATCAAAGGGGCTGTTATGACCCTGTAGGTAGCTATGAGGCACATGAACGGTGACTGTGAACCATGCCAGCCAACTCCAGAGCACTGCCCATGGCTGCTCCTGCCCTGATGCAGAGCCCAGATACAGCTCACATGCTCTCAGTAGGCAGACAGCTCTCTTTGAGCATGGAAAACCTGCTGCTCGTAAAATGACATCGCACACAGGATTTTACATTGATTTTTGCAATAACTTTCAGTAATTATTATCATTACTGTTCTGGTAGGGAGGGAACTAATGCTGGCACCTGTGAGAGAGATCTGCTCCCAGTCACCTGGCTGGTAGGTGAGTGCTGCCCTGGGGACCAGCCCACGGGGTTTCTAACTCTTAGACAAGAACACCTCTGCTGTCACCACCCATCCTGCATGGGGCTACAGAACTGGCAAGGGAGGATCCCTGGAAGAATTCTTCTAGAAGAATTCAAACAGTTTGCATTCCTTCCTGCTAATATAGACCTGCCCAGCTTTTATCTGCTCGTCCAATGATTGCCATTATGATATAGATCTGTAGTAGTCAGATTTCTCCGGAGAAACAGAACCAATAAGATATGATATATATATAAGGGGAATGTGTATGGAGAGAGAGCGAGCATGCAAGAGAGATTATTTTAAGAAGCCACTCCATGTGACTATGGAGGTTGCCAATTCCAAAATCTGAAGGCCGGCCAGCAGGAGGAAGATCCAGGTCAGAGTTGAGGTTGTCGTTTGAGTCTGAAGGCCATCTGGAGAGAGAGCTCCTGGTCCCCCGAGGGACGTCAGTCTTTTTCTCTTCAGGCCTGGGACTGCTTGCGTGAGGCCCGCCCACTATGGAGGGTAATCTGCTTTACTGGGTCCACTGAAATCAATGTGATCCAAACGTAAAAAATAACCTTTAGAGCAATACCTAGGTGTGTCTAACCAAACATCCAGGTACTGTGGGTCTAGCCAAGTTGGCACATGGAATTAACCATCACAGTATATGAACATATAATATGTAGAATAGCACAACTAATATTTACTGACCATTTATTATGGGCCAGGTAATATAATCTAATTGAATAATTTCAAATACTAATTACAGTAAGGTACCTGACACATAGAGAGAAATACATGCTAGTTTCACATTTCAAAGACAATTTGGAGTAGAGGTGATGAAAGAGGGTTTGGGCATTGAGCAGACCTGAGTTCTAATGCTGCTAGTATCTGACTTGAGCAAATGATCTAATCATTCCAAATCTCTTTCTTCATCTGTAAAACAGAATGAAAAACAGTGCTTACCTCATCAACAGAGCAGGACCTTGATAGATATCTACTGACAAAATGAGTGTTAAAGGAACCTCTCGGGTTATGAGATTAAAGGACAGAATTTACCTGAAGCCCCTCACACAGTCCCTGGCATGTGGAGAGAACCCGGTGAATTTAGCTGCCTTCTCTTATGATTATTTTTCCTCTTGACATCTGCACGCAGAGTCACGACCGGCAGCTGCTGGGACCCATCTAACAAGATTCTGTATGATGTGACTTCCAGAAAGATCTTGCCTCTAAAGGACAGGACAAGACAGAAATCTCTTGCCTGATTGAGAGGCTGGTTTTTCTTACTTCCTTGGCATTGTCCTCAGGGCTGCCAGTTCCGTGCTGTTCGCAGAACTCCTTTCTCAAAGTTCTGGCCATGATGGGGCTTGGCGGGGAGCCTACTCTAGAAAACCAGGTAATGTGGTCTGGAGCTGGGTGAGCTCCCCACGTCTCTCCAGCGCACCCTGCTCCCCTTGTGCTGCCCTGATATCACTCCTGTCACACAGAACTTGATTTACTGCCTCTTGATGAGAAATAGCTGCCTTCTCCTCCTGGGGGTGATGACCTCCCTATAAACACTGTAGCAATTAGTCTAATCATTCTCATTTATTCTAAAACAAATTGCACTACTTATACTTGGTGTTCAAGAACATCAGGATTGCCACACAAACCAGCATTGTGTTAGTTAATCAATTTATCATTCAATAAGATATTGTCATGTGCTAAAGGCTGGAACCCCAGCTCTGACACTTAGCAGCTGTGTGACCTAGGTCAAGTTTTTTCATCTCTCTCATGCCTCAGTTTGTTCATCTGTAGAATGAGAACAATATTAAAATTCACATTTGAGTGAGTTAATGTATGTAAAGCATGACAAAACATTCAACACTTGAGTGTTGAATAAATAGTAGCTATTACTATTACTGTTAATATTATTACTATTACTGCTTCTTCCTTTATGTTAGCCAGAGACTCCATTGGGCATTGGGGAAACAGCAGTGAACACAGTCTGTCCCTGCCTTTGTGACGTTTATATACTTGTGAGAAAGGAGAAACATAAGTAACAGGTAAAAATTCTTTTTAAAAAATACCACAGATGTGATTAAAAATTGTGATGAGCGTTTGAAGCTATTCAATAGGAGGCTTTGAGGGAGACACACACAGTGGGCTGTGGGAAGGACATAGAGGGACAGGTCATGGAAAATGTCCCAGCACTTAGCTGTTAATATGTAAGCTGATCTCTGAAGGATGAGAAGGAGACGGAAGGAAGAGAAGAAGGGAAAAAGAAAGAAGAAAGGAAGGAAGGAAGGGAGGGAGGGAGGAAGGAAAGAAGGAAGGAAGAAAAGAAGAAAGGAAGAAAGGAAGGAAGGAAAGAGAAAGGGAAGGAAAATAGGAGGAAAAAGGGAGGAAGGGAAGGGAAAGGAAAGGAAGGAAGGAAGGAAGGAAGGAAGGAAGGAAGGAAGGAAGGAAGGAGAGAAAGAAAGAAGGAAAAAAGGAAGGTAAAAAGGAAGGAAAGAAGGACGGAAAAAAGGAAGGAAAGAAGGAAGGAACGCTAGAAATGTATGAAAACCTTGAGGCAGAAAGAACTTGGCCTGTTCATGAGAATGAGGAAGGCTACTGTGTTTGGGGAATAGGACCAGCTAACCCTTACCAATCACTCTCTTGAGGTCAGATTCTCTTCTGGTCACTTGTGTCTGTCTCCTCATGCAGGTTATATGCCTGCCCTTGGGGGAGGCATCGGGGATGGTCACAACCATTCACACACCTCCCTTGAAGCACAGCCTCTTAGCCTGACATTTCAGATGCTTCCAAATAGAGTTCCAACATAATTTTCCAGATTTATTTCCTTTTCCTATTTTGCTGTACACCTTGAAAGTAATTTTTATTTCTATAAGTAATGTATGAATCTATTTTCCTCCTGAAGACTGAAAGCAATACAGGGAAATCTAAAGTTCTTGTTTACCTCTGTCCCCTTCCCCTTGTCCATCTCGGACGCTTACCCAGAGGTAAAACCACTGTGGCCAATTTGCAATCAATCCTCCATGCGTCGGTAGAATCTGACTGTGGATATGTTCAAAGAGTGTATAAAACTATAGAAAAGCTATAGAATCATTTTGTATTTATTTAATAAACACACATCTTACTGGTTACTAGAAGAGAAGGGGACTGGGGGTGGGTCACATGGAGAGAGGGAGTCAACCATATGGTGATGAATGGCAACTAAATTTGTTGTGGTGGTCACTCTAATGTAGAGAGATGTCAAATTATAATGCTATGCACCTGAAACATATTTTGAAAAATTAAAAAATTACTACAAATAGAAATAAAAAATAAACATATCACTTCCTCCACAATCCATTGGCCAGAAACATCATGAAGCTACACCTGACTTAAGGGAGTATGCGTGGTGGGGGTGGGATTATCTTCCCACGTGAGCGTGGGAATGAGAGAGACAAGGACTGTAAAGGGTGAGCCCTAGAAGCTCCTCCCACCGATAGTGATAAAAAATAATGTCTTTTGAGAAACTAATTTTTTGAAGGAAAAAGTGGAGTCATTTAAAGAAAAAGAACTAATGTCAAGAATGGTGAGGGCATATGCTTCTGGCAAGAATAGAGGAGGTGGTGACTTCCCAGCCTGGACGAATTGTCACCCTGTGCTCCCACGGAACTTTGGGCTTTAATGACAGAGGTCATGTGGGCATCTTTCTACAGAGATCTCCAAGCCCGCTGCTGCCAGGTGTCCCTCCACCCAGAGATTTTGAGGAGGTCCAGCTGGGAGGGGTGCTGGCTTCATGTCCCCTCCCTCTCTGCTCAGAAGCCTCAGTTACCCATCCGTCCCTGAAGTCCTCCCCCGAGTAACCCATATTAAGACTCCTCCACCCCCAAAATGCCTGGAGATCTTGGCCCCCCAGTAATGGCCTCTTGCTAGTCACCATCAGCCCCCACAGCTGGCTGACTCCTTTCCACCCACGTCTCCCACGGCTCCTGAAAATACGATCTGAAACCATGCTTCGGGCTGATGAGGCTCGCGTGTTCTTTTGGCAGGGTTCTGTTTCAAGAAGTTCGGGAATGCAGCCAGAAAATGGAGCTGCTGTGGGGGCATGGGAGAAAGAGGGGGAGAGGGGAAGTCCCTGCCTCTCACTCTCAATGCTTCATATTTCTTCTCATCCCTCATGTTTTAAAATAAAGGGGTCACTTTCCGCTTTGCAGGAACTAAAGGTGTGTGGATCAATGCGCAGCTGTTCTAGTTCTCTGCTGGCTCCAGACATAGTGAGCTGCCACCAGCCTGAGGACGGGTCTTGGAGTAGAAGCTCTGCTTACTGGGGTTTATGGGACCGAGGAGAACAATAGGTGAGGGTAGATAGGCATGAGCTGAGACTCTGACCCTGGACTGGTTCCCTGTTACGTGCCAGAAACACGTAACTTCTTACCACCTATTTCTGTGTCTCTTCTCCTGCTTTAGGAAGATCTGTGTGTTAGTACAGAGCCCCAGCTCAGAGGATGTCAGAGGTAGAAAAGCCCCAGAAATCACTTCCAGCCCAACCCTTGCACAAAACAGGTGCATGGCATGGTTGTCTTCCATTACTGCTGTTGTAACACAGTCCCACAAACTTAGTGGCTTGTTAAACAGCACAAATTAATCATCTCATGGCTCTGTAGCTTACAAGTCCAACACAGGCCTCGTTGGACTAAACTCAAGATGCCAACACGGCTGCATTTCTGTCCAGAGGCTGGTCTGCATTCCTTGGCTTGTGACCCCTTTTTCCATCTTCCAAGGCAGCAGCGTGGGTTGAGTCCTTCTCACATGGCACCACTCTGACCTCCTCACCTCCCTTTTCCACTTTTAAGTACCCTTGTGATTACATGGGTTCTAGTTCTGTGGAGATTGAGACTAGTTCATAAAGTGTTCAAGAAGAATGGGACGTTCAACAAGATGCCAACCTGCTTCCCCCAGATTGGCACTGAAATCTGAAAACAACTGCCCCTCGGTCTGCTGGCTGAGCCACAAAGGCTTAAAACCAGCCAGACGGGAAAAAGAAAGGCCCCTTCAACTGTTTGGGGAAGAAGAGAAAGACCAAAAGCAATATTATCTTTCAACAGGCACTCCCTGTGAGGGAATGAGCTGTCTACCGAGCACAGCCTTCTCATAGCAGGGCAGGGAGCAGCTGCCTCGTTCTTCACTAAAAAAGCGAATTATCATCAGATATCACATCAGTGAGAACCTGGACCACCTGAGATCAAATCAGAGCCACACTCATTGCCATGGTATTGGCTACCTCTGTCCTAGCTCTGTGCAGGGGACTTTAGATTTATGCTGCAGGGGTTCCCAGGTTTGTTAGGGGCCCTGGCTTCATTACTGTGTGCTGGGGACCTAGACAAGGTTATGAGCCAGTTCCTCTCCCCCAGGGGTCATGATCTCAACACCCCCCGCACAGAGCTGAGACAGTCCAGTGTATTGAGACAGAGGATGGTCCTTTAGGGGCTCTGAGTCTAAGAGAAGAGAAGTGAGAACAAGTCAGTGGTTGTCCAGGTCTGACGCCCAATTCAAACTGGGAAAGAAATGAGAGACAGAAGGAAAAGATGAGAAGAGTGTCAGGGCTGAGCCGGCCGTCCTGGCATGTGCAGGTTGGGAGAGGACGTCATGGAGAGTTTCCCAGATATTAAAAGAATGGCTTTAAATGACCAAAATGAATCTTTCTCCCCTTTTAGCAAAGATGGGAATACAGCATTTATCCCGCCCCCCCCCCCAGCCCTCAGGGACTTTAAGCTTCTTATAGTTCCCCAAAATAATGGCTGACGGCTCCACAAATGCATGTTCAAGTCCTAGAAGTACCCTAAAGTCAAGTACCAGGCTGCGGCTTCTGGTAAACCCTGGCCCTGGCAGCTGCCACCTCCCGCGCTGAGCCTGCGTCCGCCTGTGCCAGCCAGAGCCTTTTGGGAGCCAGTGTGGGAGCAAACCCCCATGACTCATGGCTGGGGAAGCTGTCAGGGCGATGGGAGGTGGGAAACATGAGGGCACTGGAAGAGAAAGAGGGGAAGGAGAAGAAAAGGGTAAGTGGAAGGGAAGAGGGGAATAAGAGTTAGAATAGGGAAGAAGGAAGCAAAAGAGAGAAAGAGGGAGGAAGAAAATACAGGGAACAGTAACAGTAATAAATACTTTCCGAGTAGTGATCATTTTCTTCAACTGTATGAAGTCCCTACAATGCACAATCACCTTTTTAATCCTGAAAGCAACTGTATACGGTGGTTTTTTTCTGTCGGGTCCTTTTTATGGATAAAGGATAAAATATGAGGCATGGAGATTTTAACTTATCGAAGGACAAACAGGTAGGAAGTGGTGGATTCAGATGAAAAAGGGGGGCGGGGAAAGAGCTGGTGTGGTGGTTGGGATGGAAAGGCAAGGATCGTGGGAGGACAGAGATAAGAACAGTCATAACAGCCTGACCAGGCGGTGGTGCAGTGGATAGAGCATCAGACTGGGATGCAAAGGGCCCAGGTTCGAGACCCTGAGGTTGCCAGCTTGAGCGCAGGCTCATCTGGTTTGAGCAAAAGCTCACCAGCTTGAGTCCAAGGTCGCTGGCTCCAGCAAGGGGTTGCTCGGTCTGCTGAAGGCCCGCGGTCAAGGCACATGTGAGAAAACAATCAATGAACATATAAGGTGTCGCAACGAAAAACTGATGATTGACGCTTCTCATCTCTCACCATTCCTGTCTGACTGTCCCTATCTATTCCTCTGTCTCTGTTAAAAAAAAAAAAAAAAAAAAAAAAAAAGAGCAGTCATAACAGGGCCAAGGTGTGGGGGACAGACGGCAGGTTCCTAGAAGCTAGAATCTGCTTCACAGGGATTATCCTTAAGCAGAGGGGAGAGCCCAGTTTACTCACCTGGGATTTTATGATCAACTCAAGGAGGCTCTTGGCCTGGATGGGATTTCCTGACAGGTTGTACAGAGATTCCGCAGTGACACGTGAGCCCAAGAGAAATACAATGCCACCGTTAGATATGGAGCCTTCCTTCTTCACAGGACTCATTCAGGAGCCACAAATATTGACTTATTCATCATGCCTGGGGGCAAGGAAAACAAAAACAAAGAAAGGAAGTTATTGACATAAATACAAATGGCTTCTCTGTGTGTTAACATCCACAGGTCAGTTTCACATCCAAATGTCCTGTGCTATTACCTATTGTAATAAAAAGGTTCAGAGAGAGGAGGTTCAATTAGTCGGAATCTGGAATCTAAACTTGATTCATCAGATCTTTTGTTCTTTCCTGTGCACTGTATTCAAAGTCATGCTCAGGTTCCCTTAAATGCAATTTACCCCGTTGTTTTTTTTTTTTTCAAATAAACTTCCCAGAATGAAAAGTTTTGTGGAAGAAGATCCTAACCCAGGCATGGCCAACATATGGCCCGTGGGCTGGATCCGGCCCGCATAATGAGTTTATGTGGCCCGCGATTAAATTTTTAATATTCTCTGCACGACGCACTGTGGAAATGAAATAAGTGGTACTTTTAAATTCTTATGCACAAACTACTATATCTTCAGTAATCTTCAGCTCAACTTATATTTGTGAACAAACGTTTTCTTTAATGAATCTAAATAAAAGTACAACAAGATCAAGATTGAATGATTTACATTTGGAGGCTGTGTTAAGAATAGCTACTACAAGTATAGAGCCAGATATTAAAAAATAATAGGCGATGCAAAGTGCCAGAACACATCACATTAGCTTTTTTTTGGTTAATTTGTTGTACTAAATTACTTACATTTATTCATAAACAAATTACATAATAAAATTTTGTTTACTTAAACAAATCGTTTTTGTATTTAACATTTTTTAATTTTAATATTTTGTCCGGCTCGTGAAAAAAGTTTTCTTTCTAATCTGGCCCGGAGGCAAAAACTGTTGACCACGCCTGCCTAACCTGTTTATTACTCATGAAGAAAAGATTAATGCTATGATCATTTTTAAAACCATACTGTAGCTCTAGATAGGTAGTTCAGTTGGTTAGAACATTGTCCCAATATGCCAACTTTGCAGGTTCAAACCCTGGTCAGGAAGCACACAAGAATCAACCAGTAAATAAGTGGAATAACAAATCGATGTTTCTTTCTCTCTCTCTCTCCCTCTCCCTCTCCCTTTCTCTCTAAAAGCAATATAAAAAAGGAAATCATATTGCTTATGTCATATGTCCCCTTAATAATTGTTTATAAAAGAGCTTATTTAGGACATAAAAAAATTGGTTCCCAAAAAAGGAAAGCGTGTCTCTGTCCTCCCCGGAGCTAGTTAATAGAAACAAACAGTCATGTTCTTAGAAATCTCTTGGATAAATAATTTCGTACATGCTGTTCCCTTTGCCCCACCTCACCTGGGGCTACACCCTTGTCCTCTTTCGAATGGAACTCTGCAGAAGTCTTATCTTGTTCTCTGAACTCTGGTTGCCTTCCCTTCCCCCACTCCAGCTCCCACACCCTCAAGTGGTGTGTTTCTTTGTTTCTCTGAAGTTTGTACAGCCCTTTTTCTCTGAACCCGCGCTCCACAGGGACCAGAGGTGGTCTTTCTTCGTGAACCAGGCTGCCTGGTTCATAGTAGTTGCACAATAAATATTTGTTGGATGAATGTCTGCCTGGGTCACCAGCCGTTAAACCCAGACTGGCTGGCATTGTGAATGTGAGTTCTCTCTTCCTATTACTTGTCTCTTTTATTTATAGTTCTAGCACCAACCCTGGCACACAGAATGGAGCTCTGTAAATGCTTGTCCAAGGAATCAAGGAGTGAAAGAAATATTGAAACACTGTCTTACAAAACACAGCTTTCAGTAGAAACAGAATTTTTCCATCTTGTGAAATAACACCATTTCTCTTCTTATGTCTACGAGACGGTGGTGGTGGGATGGTGGGTGCGGGAGTAATTTACAATCTCTATACACAGGCATATTTGTATGGTGCACCTCAAGCTCACCGATTCCTAAGGCTTCTGGCTGATTGACAGCATAACAATTGAGTGGCAGTAGTAATAGTAGTGATGCTGAGCTGTTAGTGAACACTTACTTGTGCCAAGAGCTTTTATCTGCATTAACTTATTTAATTCCTACCACCAATCCTGTGAGAAGGATTAGATATTGTCCTCATTCAATAGGGGAGGAAACTGAGGCACAAAGAGTTATGTACGCAGGGTTTCACGATGCCTGTGGCTGTGTGTGTGTGTGTGTGTGTATGTCTGTGTGTGTGGGCATCTCAGCTGCCTGGGAGTGAGGGGAAGGAGCAAGGCGGTGTGAAGTCTGGGAAGGCTATTGGGCAAGAGCCTGATATATTATATTCCCACCTAAATTCACAGCAGTCACTCAGATATTTTATATATTGGGTTTCTGCAAAAGACTTCTTAGAGAAATGGGGTTTTGTCTTGCTAAGAAAAAGGCTTATAAGTAAAAAAAAAATTAGATATTTTAATTTCACAGATAAGAAAACTAAGATTTCAGGGATGTGGAGTTGCAATTGGCATTAGTGACCAAGCCGGGTCCAAAAATCTCAACATCCCATGGTCCAGGAATCTGTTTCCAGTGCCGTGTTACCCTGTGTAAAGCCAGTAGTCAAGGCCACCATCACAGCAGCCTGACCCACGCAGGTTCGCATTAGATTCGAACAGTCGGTAATGAAACACAGGAGCCAAAAACTGGTGAGCCATCAGCTTTAATTCTAGCTTGCACCCGGCGGGCAAGCAAAAACACACACTGGGCTCCAAAACCCACACATTCAGTGCTCACAAAGCTACTGACTTATCCGAGTTTCCTAGAATCAAAGGTTTCTAGCTCACCAGACTTATTCACCTCTGTTTCCCATCTCCTCCTGCACAAACTCTTAACAAACTGGCTTCTTCCTCAGCACTCTGCCATCTTGGCTACTTCTCCTCCACATTGGCCTTAATCTGCTCTGCTCTCTAATACCAAACTCAGGAGCTCAGGAACCAAGAGAGAGAGAGAGAGATCAAGCTACTGCTCTCTCCCACTTTATAGCATAGACTCAAAACCTTTAATCCAATTATACATAAAGAAAGTCTCTGATACAAAGCCACCCATCTGAGGCATAATGAGATTCCTCAAGAGAGTGCACCACCCTACATCATTCAATCAGTCAAGGGTGTGGGAAAGAGCTTACTCTTAAACTAAGCCTTAGGCTATAATGACCTGGCCTGCCTACATTACAGCTTTTCCCCCACAGCCATCTCAAGCATAAGGGCAAATAATATCACCTGGATGACGGGCTTCCATGTGGGCAGCGCCATCTTTAACAAAGTGAGCATATTATATTTTATCTGCCGAACACCCTGATGCCCAAGTGTCTCCATAACGACCTTTGCATTTGGTACACTCATTGGCCAAGACTTCTTTGTCCAGAACTTTTGTTTTCAGAGGTATGTTCTGAGCAACACTGAGTAAACCAAAGTACATTGAGAAATATTTGTCTCGCAGGGTTGTGAGAGAGGAAAACAGGAAGGACAAGGCAGGAAGTGGAAAGAAAAGTTGGGGAATGGAGCAAAGAGCAGGGTGTGTGTGAGGTGGGCACAGGTGAGGATCTGCCAACATGGGCAGGCTTCTGGCCTTGCAATAAAAAGAACAGTAACAATAATGGGTTTCTTTTTTTCATGCCTAACATGGGCATGCTTGCAAAGCTAAATCCTTTAAATGCATCATCACTTTTAATGTTGAGGCCTATCAAGCTCTTCCTGTTTCCTTGGAGAGGAAGCGGAAGCTGACAGAGCTGGTAAGCAGCTAAGAGAAACTCAACCAAGTCCTGTCTGGCATCAGAGCGCATGAGCTGAACCCCCTAGCTACACCGTGCCAACTTCAAAGCTCCAGGATCACAGGGATTCAGAGGTCTTCAGTGGCATCTCTTGGGACTGAGTTTGGCTTAGCACTAGGGTCCCTGACCTCGACTCAGAAACTGTGGAAGGCTTGCATTAGATCTATCTTTATGGTGGCTGAGCTGGTAGGGTGATTCAACTGCCTGCTTCTCGGATGATGCCGGAGTCACTGACCTGGGGAGCAAGCCTTCTATTCCCTTAGAGACAAAATGTTGACTCCTGATGGCCGTGTTTCAGTCAGTGACCAAGTAGCAAACAATGGCTGAAAGTAATCCCTGCATGTATATAGCCCTTTGAGGTTTTCTCCCACCCCCTGTGTTTCGGCAAGGTCATTTGGGCAGATGTTAGGACACCTATTTGCAAGCTTGGATCAGAACGAAGAAAACATTTATGGAAGGTTACACATCTCTCAGAGGTGGCTGACCTTGGATTCAGCCCCTTGTCTTCTTAGGTAACTTTCCCTTTGCCAGGTACTGGGACGCTGAAGGTACTAGAAGGGATGAGAAGCCTGAAGGGTATGAGAGAAGTTCCATGGAGCGGCCCAGAGTGCTCAGGGAAACCACGCCTCCACTCTGCAGAGGGCACGGTGCTGGCTGGCCCCGCTCTTCCTGGGCTGGGTGGGGGCCCGGAGGAGCTGTGCCCAGAGGTATTTTTGTCTTGTTGCTTCAACCCAGGCAACTCCACTTGGAATGATTCATGATGATTTGGGTTTGTTTTGTAAACACTGCCCGTACCACCGGGAGGGAGTTACATTCCCAGGGTCTTCCTTCATGGGTGGGATTGCTCTAAAATTATCTTGCTGGTACAACAATGGAAGAGTTCTCAAGTTGTTGAACCTAGAACATTAGCAGGGCGAGAGGCCTCAAAATTTATCCAGCCTGGGTGCCTCATTTGATAGTTGGTGAAACTGAGGCTTAGATGGTAGAAGCCAGTCACCTGAGGCAAATAGCCAGATAGGCCCAGCATGTGGGCCAGAACACCTACATATCTTCAGATATTTCTTCTATTGCTTTTTCTAGCCCTGCAGAGGGGACTGTGAGCACAGCAGATCTATGGAGCTTAGACTCTATTAGGAGAGATCGGTTTTCAATAAATAATTGAAAATGTGCATGGAAGGATTAGAGGTACTTTCAGGGCTTATAACAACAGGTGCAACCTGGTTGCGGGTTGAGTGATGGCTGCCTTGATGGCCTGAGGTTTAGACGAAGGAGGAGCATTGGTCGGTCCATGGAGCAGCAGGAGATACCTTGTCTGGGTAGCGGGACCAGCATGTACTTGAGACAGGTGGGGGAACAGGTTGGAGGCTCTGAACATTGGCCAATGCAGGAGCCGGGGACATGAGATGGGGCTGAGGACGGGCAGAGGAGATCTGGTGGGTTTCGTGGGAGTTTAGTGCATATTTTAAACACAGTGGAGAGCCGTGGCTGTTTCCAGCAGAGAACAGAGAAGGGATGAGGTCTGGGTCACTTTGTAAGCCAGAGCTCTCCGCTACATTGATGGGAAGGAGCTGGGAGCACTTGATATGGAGATTGGCCTCGTACCCTGTGCAAAGTGGCCTCCATGCCTCAGCCTCTCCCATTAGCATATGCACAGCGGGGACAGGGCATACCAGCAATGACTTCTTTTAGGGCAGGTGGCAAGTACAAAACTGGGCACAGCCTCGTTAAAACCCTTGTGGCTTAAATTGGGACGAAAGTCAGATATTGGTGTCCTTGCTGGTGTTCAAGGGACATAGTGAAACGGGCAAGGCCTGGATGGAGGAGGGGATGCCAAGGGGCGAGGTTCAACCTGGTGGACTTTGCTGGCTGGCCTGGCCTCAGGCTCTTGACTTGGAGGCCAAAACTGTGCTTGCCAACCTGCAGCCGGAGAAAGAGGCGAGTGTCTTCCAGTGTCTGCATGCAGGGAGCCCCAGAGCTATGAAACACTGCCCCAGACAGTTTCTGCATGCCAAGCAGGAACATCAGAATCTGGAATTTTCCACCCCTTATTTCTCGCACTGGTCCCAAAGCTTCCTTTTTGCGAGAGTTTTACTGTTTACAAGGCTGTTTTACATGCTCTTTTCCCCCCATTCTCTCTTTATCTGCCTCTCTGTCTTTTGATTTTTGCCTTTGAAGGCAGTCTGATGCCGTTAAATGCATGGGCTTTAAAAATGAAGTCTGGGTTTGAATCGTGCCTTTTCCACGTACCAATTGAGTCCCTTTGGGCACGTTTCCTCATCTCTTGGATTCTCAGTCTCCTCATCTGTAAAATGAGCATATTAACATTTTGATCATGGAGTTGTAAGGTTTGAACCGGGCAGTAGGTGTCATATACATAAGAACTTGATGCACAGTAGGTGTACAATAAGCTCATTCATTTGTTGAGTGTTTATCTGGTAACTGCTGTGGACCAGGCCCCGTGCTAAGCAATGGGGTCATAATGCTGATCCTTAAAACACCCTTTCAGGTCTTGAGCAGGGATCAGTGTCTCTGTGTGTCCTAGGGCATCATGTAGGAAAGGTGTGTCCTCCCAAGAAAGGTTTGGAAAATGGGCCCAAATCTGGAGATAGATCTAGATGCTGTTTAAGCAACTCTGAGAAGGGTCTAAGCTTTCCTTTTTTGCCATATTTTCCTCTTGCAGTTTCTTCATTTGGTTCTATTCACACTGTGCCTACTGTCACATGGCAGGCCATGAACCAGGTTCTGTGTCAGACATCAAGGTAAGTTGTGGGCCTTGGCAGGTCTGATAGTGCCAATGGGATGGTGGCTGACATGATGAGAGTATAAGACCTGACCATGAGGAATGTCGGCAGGAGCCAGTCTTTGGTGGTAAAAGACTTTGTGAGTCTCCTAATTTCTGAAGCCTATCATAGGAAAGGGGGTCACACATTATTTTTGGGTCCCCTGGAGGCAGAACCAGAGTTTGTGGTAGGAAGGCCGTAACGCATAGTTGGTCTCATTAGAGGGAATGTAGCTTTCTGGGGGAGGCAGAAGAGGATATAGGGGAGATTAATGGTGATGGAAGGAGAAGACTTGGGGTGGTGATCACACAGTGCAACATACAGATGATATATAGAATGAATGGTGCACCTGATACCTACATATTTTTATTAACTAATGTCACCCCATACATTTAATTTAAAAAATAACTAGAAAGTGTGGAACTTTCTGTTATCTTTGGGTGTGCAGCAATAGAAAAGGCTGTCTTAGCACCAGAGCAAGCCCCAGCTCAGGCAGTGCTCAGGCAAGGCTGCGTGAACACCCACCAGGGTGTTGTAAAGGGAATTCCTGCTCTGGGTGGGAGGTTTGATGGGATGACCTCTAGGCTTCCAAATAGCTGGGAGGTACAAGGCTTCTAAGTGTTCACAGTCAGGCTTGGACCACCTCCCCTTGGATGCTTACCAGCTTCCTCCCTTTGGGGATCACCCTGCAGCTTATTTCACTCCTTCCTGAACCCAGCTGCAAACCGACCCACCATTTTGGCAACTGACCAACCCTGGGTCGAACCTGTCCGGCTGCTGGGGCATGCGCAATGCAGTTTCCAATCTGTGCTCTGGCTGGACAATTTAGTTTTGTTATTGCGTCAGCCCCTGTTAGAAATCTTCCCTCTTTAGGTGTTTGTGTTTTCTTTCTCAGACTCACCTTTCACACACTTCTCCTGTCATAAAAAGATACACACACCAGCACCTGTTACTATACCCTTACATTTAATATTTTAGAAAATCCATTGGCTCTACAGTCAGGATTCAAATCCTAGTCTCACTACTTACTTGTCAATGTCGTCCTGGCCAAGTCCCTTCACCTCTGCAACGGATTTGTATCTCAACATCTATAAAACCAGATAACAAGAACATCTAGCTCACAGGAATGCTGTGAGACTCGGTAGATACTAACAGACAAAGAACTTAGAACAAAATCCAACTGGGTAAATTTGAAGATCTAATTGGTTTTATTAAGTGACTCATGAATTTAACGGTGTCCCATCTAGCAACAAGAAGGGCGGTCCTAAGGGTTATACAAAGTTTTTATGGACAGGAGAGTGGGGAAGGAGAGTTACCAGCAAAAAGAAAAAACAAAAGAAATTAGATCAGGTCATCTCCTTTTGGGAGGAGGGGAATGGCAGAGGTTTTATACCTCCTCAGTATTGATCAGAAGATTCTAGACTGATGGATTTAAAATTCTAGTCCTTAAAAAGGCTTCAACTGCAATTAAGTTAGTTAATTAGTGTAAAGCCAGTGGCCAAGGCCACTATCAGAGCCGCCTGACCCATGCAGGTTCACATTAGATTTGGACAGTCGGTAATGAAACAACGGAGCCAAGAACTGGTGAGCCATCAGCTTTAATTCTAGCTTGTACCTGGCAGGCAAGCAAAAACACACACTGGGCTCCAAAACCCACTCATTCAGTGCTCACAAAGCTACTGACTTATCCGAGTTTCCTAAAATCAAAGGTTTCTAGCTCACCAGACTTATTCACGTCTGTTTCCCATCTCCTCCTGCACAAACTCTTAACAAACTGGCTTCTTCCTCAGCACTCCGCCATCTTAGCTGCCTCCTCTCCTCCACGTGGCCTTACTCTGCTCTCCTTTCTAATACTAACCTCAGGAACTCAGGAACCAAGAGAGAGAGAGATCAAGCTACTGGTCTCTCCCATTTTATAGCATAGACTCAAAACCTTTAATCCAATTATACAAACAAGGAAGTCTCTGTATAATGGGATTCTTCAGGAGAGTGCACCACCCTACATCATCCAATCAGTCAATGGTGTAGGGAAGAGCTTACTCTTAAACTAAGCCTTAGGCTATAATGACCCGGCTTGCCCACAGCCTGTCCCAGAACACACATTAATATCAACGAACTTCTATGTGGGCAGCGCCATCTTTAACAAAGTGAGCATAATATATTTTATCTGCCCAACACCATAATTTTCTGGTAGGTTGCTTTAAAAAATAAAAAAATCACAAGCATGCAATTAAATATTTAAATAATTGAAAGGAAGAAAATGGGATTGTGGACAAAAAAAAGAGGTCACATGCTAAAAGGGACTGTAAAGCCAGTAGCCGAGGTCACCATCACAGCCGCCTGACCCGTGCAGGTTCACATTAGATTTGAACAGTCGGTAACGAAACAATGGAGCCAAGAACTGGTGAGCCATCAACTTTAATTCTAGCTTGCACCCGGCAGGCAAGCAAAAACACACACTGGGCTCCAAAACCCACACATTCAGTGCTCACAAAGCTACTGACTTATCCGAGTTTCCGAGCATCAAAGCTTTCTAGCTCACCAGACTTATTCACCTCTGTTCCTCATCTCCTCCTGCACAAACTCTTAACAAACTGGCTTCTCCCTCAGCACTCTGCCATCTTGGCTGCTTCTCCTTGCCTCCATGTGGCCTTACTCTGCTCTCCTCTCTAATACCTCAGGAACCAAGAGAGAGCAAGCTACTGGTCTCTCCCACTTTATACGGTAGAATCAAAACCTTTAATCCAATTATACAAACAAGGAAGTCTCTGTATAATGGGATTCCTCAAGAGAGTGCACCACCCTACATCATCCAATAAGTCAAGGGTGTAGGGAAGAGCTTACTCTTAAACTAAGCCTTAGGCTATAATAACCCGGCCTGCCCACAGCCTGTTCCAGAACACACATTAATATCAACGAACTTCCATGTGGGCAGCGCCATCTTTAACAAAGTGAGCATAATATATTTTATCTGCCCAACAGGGACAAACTCAAGGAAGGTCAGCATGGCAGGTCCTACAAACTCAGAGATCAAAAGTAATCTCCTGGATTGGTCTGAACCTAAATATTCCTCACCAAGAGCAGGTCAGGGTGGTAGTCACATCCTAAACTGTAGCTTCCTTGGCAAACGTCAATCTTTACCTGAAGTGACTCTGTCTTTTGTCTTTTTGCATCTAAGATAACATATCCTTGAAACCTCAGAGTAATCTTCTTTTCTAGACCCCCTCAGGGCACAACCGCAGGCCCCAGAGCACGACCACAGAACTCCTCATTGTTTGTTATCTTGTTGCTCCCATGTCATCTCTGTATTGTAAATATTTACTGTCCTGTACCCACCAACGTAAAAGAAGTGTTATTCTATTGCCCTTTTCTCCAATCCTAGAGATGCCCCCACTTTGCTTTCTCCCACCCCCTTACCCTACCACTGATGGATTTCATGTAACCCGCCTTACCTCTCCTCCACCAATGTATAAAATAAGTGGGAAAACTGCCATCCTCCAGAGCATTTTTCTCAATCTGTTGAGATTTTGCTTCCCAGGAATTGTTATCAGTTTGGCTCAAATAAACTCACAAAAATTCTCTACAGATTTGGATATTTCCTATGTTGATAGGTTATATATGCCACTTTCTGTTTCTGTGTTTCAGAGGATATCAGACATTGGCTCTCTGGGGTCCAGCAGCCTTCAGATATGTTTAGAAAGTACCAGCCCTTCATGTCTCTGAAAAACAAGGGCCAACCTGAGATAATCCTGTGCAAACGCCTCCTCCTAACAGTCCTCCTAGATTAATTCTTCGAATACCAGTTCCAGGACCAGTGCTCTCAGCCCGTGTGGCTTAAATCATTTACAGGCATGTTACCAAACAATTTTCAGGGTATGCAAAATTTCTTTTTGCTTCAGTTGCATATAACACTATTGTAATGATGCCTGGTGGGGAGAACGTTGAGCTAAGTGAATGGCATGATGTCTTGTAGAGTGGGTCAACTGGCTGCAAAGATGTGTGGTGTGACAACAAGGCATTTCAAGGAAGACTTTTCTGGAATAGGTGGGGACTTGGTTTGCCGGATGTATGGCCAGGAGCTGCCATCGTGGCCATTCACATGCAGGTTCCCATTGGATTCAGGCAGACGGTGAAGAAATGGCGGAGTCGGAGGATGGTAGGTCATTCTGTTTATTGATGTCTCACCAAGACAGGCAAGCCACAAGAGAAGACAAAGGAAAAGCAGAAAACCTGTTTTTCCCATGGAGGGCAAGGGATCAGGGAGGTCCCTGCAATGGTGATAGCAGGAACCGAGAGAGCAAGCTCCCAGTCTGCCCCACTTTATCGTATAGAAATCCAAATCTTTAATCCAATCTACAAATAAGAAAGTCTCTGATACAAAGTCACTTATCTGAGGCATAATGGGATTCCTCATGAGAGTGCACCATCCTATATCAAAAAGGGTGGGAAAGGCTTAGTCTTAAAACTAAACCTTGGGCTGTAATGACCTGGCCTGCTTACAACCCGTTCCCCACACCCAATACAAACTGTAAGCGAGCAAACATATATATCATATTCACAAACTTATTTGACCAACAGGGGATCCATAAGAAAGCATAATCAGAGCAGAGGCAAGTTCAAACCCACCTTCAGCTCAGGACTAAGGGGTCCTGAAAGAACCATGCAATTCTGACTATTGTTAAACAACAGATCCGTCCCAGGCACAGGGCTCGTATGACTGATTTCAAGCTGCTGCCTCAAGTTCCAGAAATTGAAAATCTACTGTGAACAAGAAAGCCTGAAAGCCATTGTCCTGAGTGTGGCATGGAACAAAGTGTTCCCTGGTGACACGATGATGTGCAATGCTGAGTTGAACAAAGTTGAGCCTGATTCCTCACTGCAAGATTTCTCAGTGCCTGTACTGTGCTAACAAATATGGCGGCTCTCCCAGAGCAGGTGAAGGATGCGACATTTAGCGATCTCTTGGTTAGAGCCGTGTTTTTTTTCCCAAGAATGTTGTGTGGGGATTAGTGTTCTGAGGAAATCCTCTGGGAGTACTTTTCCAGGAGGGTTTCACCTGCAGTTTCAAGAGTGTTTGCACGAAGGGTTAATCCAAAGATTGAACCTTCATTGTCCATGATACCCTACTCAGCAACTCACCTAACTCTACTTAAGGCACTTTCTGAACATATCTACGAAGATTCAAAGGGTCACTCTTGGGGAGGAGATGGGACCACTTTTTAATGCCAAAAGGAAATCTGCTACCTCATTCACATTGCCATAGGGTGGTTAGAGCATCTTTGGGGGACTTGCCTCCTTAGCCGGATACTCTTATAAATACCTTTTGCTTATAAGGTTGTTTCTAAGACGTAGCTGCCAGGCTACCCTGCGCAGGAAACATTGTTGGAACGAACTTCTCTCCAGCTCTCTGTGCACTGTGGAAAGCCTTCATATTTTGGCCTGAACACTATAGCCTGGAGCTAAACCCTTGGCCAGTATGTTATTAGCCCAAGCAAGTTTGGAATGTCTCTCTAGGTTTTTGAACTCACTTTTTTTTTTTTCTCATCAGTAAATGAGGGGGTAAGACGAGGTGAAACAAACATTCACGAGCATTCAGTATGTCTGTCCTGAGCTAGAACCCATGCTTTGGCAATGAAACATAGGGTGTTATGTTGTGCAGATAAAATATATTACGCTCACTTTGTTAAAGATGGCGCTGCCCACATGGAAGCCCATCACCAAGGTGATATTAGTTGCCCTTATGCTTGGGATGGGCGTAATTATATTATTGGGTGTGGGGGACAGGCTGTAAACAGGCCAGGTCGTTATAGCCTAAGGCTTAATTTTAAGAGTAAGTTTTTCCCACACCTTTGACTGACTGGATGATATAGGGTGGTGCACTCCTGAGGAATCCATTATGCCTCAGATGAGTGACTTTGTATCAGAGACTTCCCTCTTTGTAGATTGGATTGAAGGTTTGGATTTCTGCACTATAAAGTAGGGCAGACCAGGAGCTTGATCTCTCAGTTCTTGAGGTTAGCAGTAGAGAGGAGAGCAGATTAAAGGCCACGTGAAGGAGAGGAGAAGCAGCCAAGATGGTGGAGTGCTGAAAGAGAAGCCAGTTTGGCAGAGTTTGTGTAGAGAGAAGGAGATGAGGAACAGAGGTGAATAAGTCTAGTGAGCTAGAAGCCTTTGATTCTAGGAAACTCAGATAAGTCAGTAGCTTTGTGAGCACTGAATGAGTGGGTTTTGGAGCCCAGTGTGTGTTTTTGCTTGCCCGCCGGGTGCAAGTTAGAATTAAAGCTGATGGCTCACTAGTTCTTGGCTCCGTTGTTTCACTACCAACTGTCCAAATCCAATGGGAACCTGCACTGGCCAAGAGGCTGTGATGGTAGTCGTGGCTACTGGCTTTACATGTTATTTTTAGATAGATATATGCCAATAAATTATAATGCAGCATGTTATCTGAGAGAAGAGTCACAGAGACAGGGAAGAGGAAGGGCTCAATTCTGTCTGGATGATCTTTAAGATTCCTTACAGCGCTGGTATTCTGTAATAGCATTGTGCCTTCAAGGTCTTTTCTTCTTGTAGTTGGCCCAGAGATTTCTGATTCTCCAAACAGCAGAGCAGGTCCAATATCACTGCCTTTTGAGTACTAGATGACTAAACTTGATCTGACAGAAACCTTGACTTAGCCCAGGGCAGCTGGGCCATCCTGTTTCACTCCCCCAAGTAGGAATGGACGCTCGTAGGAGTAGAAGCTCCTCTTGACCACAAGTCTACCCGAGACATGGAGTGTTAACTGTGAGCTTGTCACTCACTCATCCACCAGGGTGAGCCTCCCACTGTGAGAGGACCAGGATGGGTCCCTGCAGGGGAAACCCCAGGTTCCTACATCAGCTAATCCCCAGCTGACCCAGGGTGTGAGGAAAAACTGGCTCTGAGAGCCTTCAGGCACTACTAGAATACTCTAGAAAGCCTCCACCATTCTCCCTCCCATAACAACAACAAAACAAAACAAAACAAATACTATTCCACCAGGGACAAAATTCCCGGAAGCAGCATTGTTAATAGCTGCAGCTACAGGCCACCCACCCTTTGCCCTTCCTCACCTTCACATCCCCAGGGAGGCGATAGAACACAAAGATTTGGGGCCAGCAGGCCTGCAGAGGGTAGGTTAGCACCAGGAAACCTGGAGTGAGGAGTTAGAAATGGGAGGGTCACCGCGTTCTACCAGCGGGGAGCACCTCAGCTGGGTTAATGAGATGGGCTCCTTGCCATCCCTCTTGAGTGTAGTCAGAAGTGGGTCCTCTAATCCCCTCCAGCCTCCACCCTGAGCTCACACTACCCACTCCACCCTGCCTTCTGCCTGCTTTACTGATAAGTCTGAGGCCACCCAACACTTTCTCCAAACTTTTAAGAGTGTTAACTACCATCTTCTTCCCTGTTTTCTTCCCTTCTTCCTTCTCTCTTCCCTCCATCCCTTCCTCCTTTCCTCCATCCCTTCCTCCTTTCCTCCTTTCCTTCCTTCCCTCCTTCCTTCCTTTTTTCCTTCCTTCCTTCCTTCCTTCCTTCCTTCCTTCCTTCCTTCTTTCCTTTTTCCTTCCTCCCTTCCTCACTAAATATATTCTTTCACCAGATGGATCTCATTCTTCCTTGTCCCTTCCTACACATTCCTTTAAGGCTCCTGCTACACCCCCCCCCCTTTCTTCTTTTCTCTGGCTTCTTCTCCTCCACCTGGCATTTAGGCAAAGAAATGCAGCCATTTGTTGAGCCCACTTTTCACCTTTCTCCTTTGTTAATCTCCTCCACACCACCATGCTGCTACCGAGCCTGCTTCTCTATGGCTAACCAATGACCTCCCAATAGCCTCTTTTTCTTTTTTATCCCATTCAACTTCCTTTGGGGCATTAACAGTTAATACTATTTTTATTATAAAAATGATACCCAGATAATACCTCTTTTTATAGAGGTAAAACATCAGCAACCTCGCCACCATGCCATTCCCAAGAGGCAACCGCTAGAAATAACTTGATAAAAATTTCTCTATACTGTTGCTCATAAATTTACAAATTTGAGATCATTCCAACATACTCTCCTGCCATCGACATTTTTATTTAACATGATGGTGTAAAGCCAGTGCCCGCGACCACCGCCATAGCCGCCTGGCTCATGCAGGTTTGCATTTGATTTGGACAGACGATAATGAAACAACAGAGCCAAAAACTGGTGAGCCATCAGCTTTAATCCTAGCTTGCACAAGGCAGGCAAGTAAAAACACACACTGGGCTCCAAAACCCACTCATTCAGTGCTCACAAAGCTACTGACTTATCTGAGTTTCCTAGCATTAAAGGTTTCTAGCTCACCAGACTTATTCACCTCTGTTTCCCCATCTCCTTCTCTCTGCACAAACTGGCTTCTTCCTCAGCACTCCGCCATCTTGGCTGCTTCTTCTGGCCTCCACGTGGCCTTAATCTGCTCCCCTTTCTAATGCTAACCTCAGGAACTGAGAGAGATCAAGCTCCTGGTCTGCCCCACTTTATAGTGTAGAAATCCAACCCTTTCTTCCAATCTACAAACAAGGAAGTCTCTGATACAAAGTCACTTATCTGAGGCATAATGGGAGGGTTCCTCATGAGAGTGCACCACCCCACATCATCCAATCAGTCAAGGGTGTGGGGAAAAGCTTACTCTTAAAACTAAACCTTAGGCTATAACGACCCGGCCTGCCCATAGCCTGTCCCCCAACACACATTAATATCAATAGACTTGGCCTGACCAGGCGGTGGCGCAGTGGATAGAGCGTTGGACTGGAATGCAGAGGACCCAGGTTCGAGACCCCGAGGTCGCCAGCTTGAGTGTGGGCCCATCTGGCTAGAGCAAAAGCTCGTCAGCTTGGACCCAAGGTCGCTGGCTTCAGCAAGGGATGGCTCGGTCTGCTGAAGGCCTGCGGTCAAGGCACATGTGAGAAAGCAATCAATGAACAACTATGGTGTCGCAACGGCAATGAAAAACTAATAATTGATGCTTCTCATCTCTCTCCTTTCCTGTCTGTCTGTCCCTATCTCTGACTTTCTCTGTTCCTATAAAATATATATACTTTATCTGCCCAACAGATGGTATAGATGTCTTTCCCTGTAAGTATGTATACACAAGTATCATTTAAGAAATGTATAGTGTTCTATTATAAGGCTATGGCATTATTTATTTAGACAATCTTTTTCTTTCTTTCTTTTTTTTTTTTTTGATAAACACTGTGGTGGTTTTTACTTACTGATTTTTGAATTGATGGGTTGGCACGTTCATTCAGGCCTGCATTCATTCCCATTACAAACAATGCTGCAATAAACTCCTTGTACATCTGTCTTTGCAAACTTGTGCTCAGAGTACTGAACACAGCTTGTCACTCCTTCTTAACACTTTGTGCACCTCTAGCTTCTTGGTTCTCTCTGCCATAGCAAATCTCTCCCTCCCCTGAGCATATAAAGCATGTTCACCTCTTCTTGCTTTCCAAAGTCTCCCCTCCTGAAATACCCACTTCCTTCCCCTCCTTCCTGCCCAGGCTGGTGTAGAGCCATCCCTGAGTCCCTAGTCCAGTCTTTTCTGATGGCTCCTATTCATGCAGTACTTAGGATATGTCAGGCCTGTGCTAGAGCAGACCTTTATCCTCTCATCCTGTAATGGGGGGGGGGGGCGCTATTGTTGTCAGCATTTTAAAAGTGATAAAAACTGCCTGACCAGGCGGTGGCGCAGTGGATAGAGCGTCGGACTGGGATGTGGAAGACCCAGGTTCAAGACCCTGAGCTCGCCAGCTTGAGCGTGGGCCCATCTGGCTTGAGCAAAAGCTCGCCAGCTTGGACCCAAGGTCGCTGGCTCCAGCAACGGGTGGCTCGGTCTGCTGAAGGCCCGCGGTCAAGGCACATGTGAGAAAGCAATCAATGAACAACTAAGGTGTTGTGACGGCAATGAAAAACTAATGATTGATGCTTCTCACCTCTCTCTGTTCCTATCTGTCTGTCCCTATCTATCCCTCTCTCTGACTCTCTGTCCCGGTTCTGACTCTCTGTCCCGGTAAAAAAAAAAAAAAAAAAAAAGTGATAAAAACTGAACCTTAGGAAGTTAAGGAACTTGTCCAGGGTTCTCAGTTCATTAAATGGAAGAGGAGCCAGAGTTCAATCTCAGGCCTCTCCTACTGTATACAGTAATCTGCGAATTACACAACCATAGGAGCACGCAAGCACACTTACTACTGCACCTAACAAGCTGAAGTGTGGAATCTATCATGGGTCTGTTTCCTTCCACTGGATGGGGAGCTCCCTGGGGGTAGACCCTGTGTCTCTTCTCTCTGCCTTTCCCGTGTTGAGTACAGAGCCTCTCACGTAGCAGGTGCTGACATGAATTTGAACAAATAAACCTGTGTTTGCTAAATGAGGAAACCCAGCCCTCCCTGGACTAGGTCAGGACCCAAACTTTAGCACTCGGCAACACATGCTGAGCTTGAAGTTAGTATTCTGCTAATATACGAAAAGAACATACCCTCTTTCCAGGGCCCTAATTAACTTAATTATAAGAAGCTCTTTGGATTGGCAGGCAAAGCAGTAGAACAGAATGATTTAAGAAATAGGCTCTGAAGTAAGGTGGCCTATGTCCTGATTCCAGCCCTGCCACTTATTAGGCAAGTTCTTCAACTTCCATAATCCTCAGTTACCCAACTGGTGAAATTGAGCCAATGACAGTTACTTGTTAATTAGGTTTTCATGAGGATTATCCTGAGGAAGTTAATATGAAATGCCTAGCCCACAGCCCGCATGTAGATGGCACTCCATACATGTTAGTTGCACTATGGTCATTGGGACCCATATTAGCCCCTCACAGTGACTAGCACTCATTCCCTTTATCTCTCCTCAAAGCTTTGAATACAATGATTTTTTTTAAACTTTCAAATTTTATATAAATCCTCTTTCTTGCCCTTACTTTTAAAAGAAACATTTGTTGAGTGCCTTCTGTTTCCCAGGCTCCTTTGCGATTGGTCGTCCACCTGTTGAGGAGTCTATGGTAGGGAGGTAAGCATTGCCCAGGCTAGCAGTGTCAAACCCCCTTTTTTCATTTGAGAACCTTACTCGATTCTCTGAAAAATACACCTGTGTTTCTGTAAAGCCAGTAGCCAGGGCCACCATCACAGCAGCCTGGCCCATGCAGGTTCGCATTAGGTTCGGATAGTCGGTAATGAAACAACGGAGCCAAGAACTGGTGAGCCATTATCTTTAATCATAGCTTGCACCCGGCGGGCAAGCAAAAACACACATTGGGCTCCAAAACCCACTCATTCAGTGCTCACAAAGCTATTTGACTTATCTGAGTTTCCTAGAATCAAAGGCTTTTAGCTCACCAGTCTTATTCCCCTCTGTTTCCCATCTCCTTCTCCAGCACAAACTCTGCACAAACTGGCTTCTCTCTCAGCACTCCACCATCTTGGCTGCTTCTCCTGGCCTCCATGTGGCCTTCATTCGCTCTTCTCTCTAATACCTCAGGAACCGAGAGCGAGATCAAGCTACTGGTCTGTCCCACTTTATAGTGTAGAAATCCAAACCTTTAATCCAATCTACAAACAAGAAAGTCTCTGATACAAAGCCACCCATCTGAGGCATAATGGGATTCCTCAGGAGAGCGCACCACCTCACATCATCCAATCAGTCAAGGGTGTGGGGAAAAGCTTACTCTTAAAACCAAGCCTTAGGCTATAATGACCCGGCCTGCTTACATTACAGCCTTTCCCCCACACCCATCCCAAGCATAAGGGCAAACAATATCACACCTGGGTGACAGGCTTCCATGTGGGCAGTGCCATCTTTAACAAAGTGAGCATATTATATTTTATCTGCCCAACAGTTTCTTTTCAAACGTCAAGGATTTGTTTTAAACCATTTTCGCACGAAAATCTCAAGGCTTGATACCTGAAGGTAGCTCCTAGACTCTGATTCATAGAGGTGGTTGTGCTGTTTTTGTTTTCTGAAGCACAAAGTTCTCCTTTGTCAGCAGCTCCTGAAGGTGACTTTAGGAATCAGCCTTTGTTTCATGGTTCTGCACACTGTTCCTTCCCACATCCAAGTGTTAAGTTTTTAGATGGTTTGTTGCTTTGTTTGTGTTTTGTTTTTGCCTTTCCAAGTACTCTATTTGGGAAGGAGCCTACCCTTGATTGCTGAAAAAAAACAAAACAAAATAAAACAAAAAAGAGCCAAATGTCCTCCAACCCTAAACTCAAATGCCAACAACAAATGACTCAGGATAAGCTTTCTAGACTTAGTCTAGAAATTATTCAATTCCGGAAACATATGTTCTCAGAGAACCACGCCTACCATGTAAGTAAGTTATCTAGAAAAGAGAAAATTCCTTGGTAATGCCACTCAGCTCCAGAACTGGGGAGTGTCTTTCCTTGCACTGAGATTTCACGTCTCCTATTACAAGCTAGGGTGTCCCTTCTCTAGGTGACACACCTGGTCAGGACATCTGGCTTCAGGGATGCAGAGAGACACCACGGGGGAAAGACTCACTTCTCTGGTGGTGTCTGAAGTAGGTGTGGCTTCAGGTTATGTAAACACCTGGCTGCGTGCCCCAGGATACCTAACGTCAGGGGCTAAACCCTCTGCACAGCGAAGTGCTGCTAGCAGCTTGTTACTTGGGGTCTGCTGGGTGCTCCTCCTTGTCGTGCTGCCCTGGCGCTATGGTTTCTTTGTCAGGTGTTCTGTCCTCAGAACTGCGCAGGCTACCGCCTTTAGATCAAAGAAGATTCTGAGCCAAATAGCCAAAACTCTTTCCTTGAGCCCAGTGTGACCTTGGACAAGCTACTTCTGTCTGGGCCTCAATTCCTTTAATCTAGGGGCAAAGAATTTCATCTGAGCATTTCTGAGCTGTTGTTCCAGAATGCATTGCCCAGCCAGGCCCGTGACTTAGTTGTGAAGGACAGTGAGAATAGAGCTTTGCTTGGAATTCATGGGTGGGTCATTTTCTAATAAAAATCTGGATTGGAGCAACCTGTTTGTCCAAACCTCTGGTGCGGCCCAAGGAGGTCTGCTCACCTTTGGCATTGCTTTGGGGACCTATGGAATGCTCTTATCAGAGACCCTCAGCCTCACAAACCTGACACTTAACCATCCAGAGCCATCTGAGAACCAAAACAGATAAAAATTGCACAAAAGGTGGAGCCCAGACAATCACTGATCAAATCTGCATCCCAACTCTTCTGTTTAGGAGCTCCTGGTGGCGGGAACACTCTCCTCTACCATTTCCAAAGACTTTTTTTTTTTTTTAAATAGCAAGTTTATTTTATTTTTTCATTTTTTTTTACAGGGACAGAGAGAGCCAGAGAGAGGGATAGATAGGGACAGACAGACAGGAACGGAGAGAGGTGAGAAGCATCAATCATTAGTTTTTCGTTGCCGTTGCGACACCGTAGTTGTTCATTGATTGCTTTCTCACATGTGCCTTGACCACGGGCCTTCAGCAGACCAAGCAACCCCTTGCTGGAGCCAGCGACCTTGGGTCCAAGCTGGTGAGCTTTTGCTCAAGCCAGATGGGCCCACACTCAAGCTGGCGACCTCGGGGTCTTAAACCCGGGTCTTCCGCATCCCAGTTTGATGCTGCCTGGTCAGGCTCCAAAGACTTTTTAATATTAATACCTTTTTCTCCCTGAGTGATTTTTGTCCTCAAGAGAAAGTGTGGGAAGGCCCACGAGGATTTTGAAAGCTTAGTGCTGAGCTCATTCTGTGCCTCAATGATTTTGAAAGCCAGCCACTTAATTAGGGTCTTGGTGTCAGGGGGGGTCATCATGAGCCCTGGCTTTGTGACTGACTGGCTGTGTAGTCTTGAGCAGCTGCTTCGGCTCTCTGGGCCTCAGTCTTCTCATAAAGCAGCTCTCTATGGTCTCTCGCTGCCTGGACATACCACAATGCTCAGTCCTGAGACAGCAACGGCCCATCTTGGCTGTTGAATGGGGCTGGATCTACCCCAATAATCTTTTGTTAGTTCGTTCCTTCCCTCGTATAGAGATGTATCTTTGGTTGGAAGTTTAATTCCCATTCCCAAGCTTCTCGTCTTTGAACAAAGCAAGCAAACGAGCCACACGGTGTTTCAGGCTTGGAAGGGGCTTTCAGGAGCAACGGCACCCCTGCACCCACCACCCCAGTTATTTCTAGAATGCCTCTTCAGTTGTCTGGTAAGAGGTGCTCGGATTTCATCAAGGTTAAGAGCACTGGCTTCAGACTTAGCCAGTCTCCTTCCATATCTCAACCTTGCCAATTATTTCAGTTCATTATTCAGCAAATTTTAAAAGGTGCCTTTTTTTTCGGCCGGGCACGGTGCTAAACTGAGCTACTTTGCATACACGATCACTTTTAATACTCCTCATGTTCTTGTAAAACAGGAACTAACTTTATCCCCTCTTTGCTGATGAGGAAACTAAAATTCAGAGAGGTGATGTGACTTAGCCAGGGTCACACAGCTAGCAAGTGACAAATCTGGGGCTTGAACCCAGGACTACTGACTCCAAAGCTCTGGGTCTCAGCCTCTGCACTCTGCCACCTCCCACACTTTATTTGACTTAACCTTCACTTAAATCCTCATTTGCTTTATTTCAAAGCTTGCACTTCAGCCCTGCAGAGAAGGGCAGGGCCCCTTCCTGGATTAACAGGTGTGTGCCCTTCTGAAGGAGGTTGGAGATGGTGGACACCAGATGGTATTGCAGTGTTGGTCAAATAAGTTTGTAAATATGATATATATGTTTGCTCGCTTATAGTTTGTATTGGGTGTGGGAGATGGGCTGTAGGCAGGCGGGATCCTTATAGCCCAAGGCTTGATTTTGAGGCTAGACTTTTCCCCACACCCTTGACTGATTGCATAGTGTGGGGTGGTGCACTTTCATGGGGAATCCCATTATGCCTCAGATAAGTGACTTTGTATCAGAAAGTTCCTTGTTTGTATACTGGATTAAAGGTTTTGATTTCTATACTATAAAATGGGGCAGACCGGGAGCTTGCTCTCTCTTGGTTACTGAGATTAGCATTAGAGAGGAGAACAGAAAAAGGCCACGTGGAAGAGAAGAGAAGCAGCCAAGATGGCGGAGTGCTAAAGGAAAGCCAGTTTGTGCAGAGTTTGTGCAGAGAGAAGGAGATGGGGAACAGAGGTGAATAAGGCTGGTGAGGTACAAATCTTTGATTCTAGGAAACTTGGATAAGTCAGTGGCTTTGGAAGCCATGAATAGAAAGGGAAATGTTTTCCTACTGTGTGTATTTCTTGCCCACTGGGTGTAAGCTAGGATTAAAGCTAATGGCCCACCAGTTTTTGGCTTCGTTGTTTCATTACCATCTGTCTGAATTGAATGCGAACCTGCATGGGCCAGGCGGCTGTAACGGTGGCCACAGCTACCTGCCATACATGCAGGAAAAGCCCTGAGGTATGTCCGCCACCAACGATTCAGCTTCTAGAACGACCTGACCTTCATCAGTGCATCTGATCCACTCTCTGTACTTTACCAGCCTTGCTTCCCTAGCAAAGATATTGTGAGAGTCATTTGAGAGCAGGACTTTATACATTAAAAAGTGATGAAAGGAACCTTATTGTTATTGTAATCCTACTTCTCTGCTTGTGTCACTCACCAAGCTGGACCGGTAATTACACATTGACTTCAAGAAATTTGAGAGACACTATCTGATGATACAGACCTTGGGGGGCCCCCAATGAAGTGCTGTGAGGTGGGTTTTGCTCTCAAATGCCTGATACTCCTGCCTGACTTATTTATAAATGCCACATTCCGGGATGTGTGGCGTTATGATGTTTAGCACCGTGAATGAGGTTGGCCTGGAAAGTGACATTCCTGAACGGATTCAGGCATGAGAAAAGAGAGGAAGAAAACACAACATTTGTAAAGAGACAGCCTGGGGCTTAGGAGAGGAGCACTTGCGCGGGAAATCAGTGGAAGGGTAGGTACCCAGCCATCACCATCAGGTCTGGTCATCCCTCGGGAAGCACGCATGGTCACCTGTCTGCAGAACCCCTCATCCCAGGGCTTTGCACTCTCAGACCACTGATTCCAGTTGGGGTGGGCAGGGGAAAACCGTGCTGACCTAAATGTTCAGCCCTCCAAGAACTGAGAGGAGAGGAAACCCGAAGGCGCCATGCGCAGGGGGAGGGAAGAGTTGTGCGCTATCATCACTGAGTTTTCTATTCGCACAGCTGTTAGGCAGATGAAATATATTATGCTCACTTTGTTAAAGATGGCACTGCCCACGTGCAGGTTTTAAGAGTAAGCTTTTCCCCACACCCTTGACTGACTGGATGATGTGGGGTGGTGCACTCATGAGGAACCCTCCCGTTATGCTTCAGATAAGTGACTTTGTATCAGAGACTTCCTTGTTTGTAGATTGGATTAAAGGTTTGGATTTCTACACTATAAAGTGGGGCAGACCAGGGAGCTTACTCTCTCTGGGTTCCTGAGGTTAGCATTAGAGAGCAGAGCACAGAAAGGCCAAGTGGAGGAGGCCAGGAGAAGCAGCCAAGATGGTGGAGTGCTGAGGGAGAAGCCAGTTTGAGCAGAGTTTGTGCAGGAGGAGATGGGGAACAGAGGTGAATAAGTCTGGTGAGCTAGAAACCTTTGATTCTAGGAAACCCGGATAAGTCAGTAGCTTTGTGAGCACTGAACGAGTGGGTTTTGGAGCCCAGTGTGTGTTTTTGCTTGCCCGCCCGGTGCAAGCTAGAATTAAAGCTGATGACTCACCAGTTCTTGGCTCCGTCGTTTCATTACCGACTGTCCGAATCTAATGTGAACCTGCACTGGCCAGGCCGCTGTGATGGTGGCCTTGGCTACTGGCTTGACAACATCAATCTCTCTTCTTTCACCCAGTTGTGCTGAGGATCACCCAGGACGAGGATTTTAGTCCTTCTGAGATGTTGTGTATAGGTGGGGACCTAAGGGGGAAAGAAAGAAGCAGACCTACTTGTCCAGGCTTGGGACAAGAGCCTGTTGTGACTTAGTCTTTTTTTTTTTTTTTTTTACAGAGACAGAGAGAGAGTCAGAGAGAGGGATAGATAGGGACAGACAGACAGGAACAGAGAGGGATGAGAAGCATCAATCATCAGTTTTCCGTTGCAACACCTTAGTTGTTCATTGATTACTTTATCATATGTGCCTTGACCGCGGGCCTTCAGCAGACCAAGCAACCCCTTGCTGGAGCCAGTGACCTTGGGTCCAAGCTGATGAGCTTTTGCTCAAGCTAGATGGACCTGCGCTCAAGCTGGTGACCTTGGGGTCTCAAACCTGGGTCCTCCACATCCCAGTCCGACGCTCTATCCACTGTACCACCGCCTGGTCAGAGCCTGTCGTGACTTAGACTACAGAGGCCTCCAGGGGTCAATCAAGAGTTCCGGAGACACTGCCTGCCACCTGTTAGGCGCAGGGACTGCAGGGCACATGACGGCTCTCAGAGGTCTTCCATCATGGAAACAGGAATGTGCAGACATCAACATCCCTCCTGTCTAACAATTAGCAGTCGAATGGCTGTTGGATAATCTCCTGCTGAGGGTGGCACCGGGTAAGTGGCTGCAGTCATGGAAGTGAAAAGGGCAGCCTACCAGAGGATGCTGACAAAAATCCCCATGAAGGGCATGGCCTAGAGAGCGAGTTGCAGACCTGGGCTGTGGTTCCAAACCTGCCACGGCTTCTGCATGACCTTGGCCAAGTTGCTTGCCCTGTATGGGATTATGTTTTATGAAAGAGGGTTAGGCAATGATTTCTGAAGTCCCTTCCAACTAGGCTGACCAACCGTCCCAGTTCGTCTGGGACTGTCCTGGTTTTACTACTGAATATTTCACATCCAGGAATCCCTGCTTCCTACTAAAATTTCTATTTCTTGTTTGTTCTTGTGTGGGTCAAATAAGATTGCAAATATGATGGATGTGTTTGCTCACTTATAGTTTGCATTGGGTTTGGGGGACAGGCTGTAAACAGGCAGGGTTGTTAAAGCCGAAGCCTTTCTCACCCTTTTGAGGAATCCTATTCTGCCTCAGATAAGTGACTTTGTATCAGAGACTTCTTTGTTTGTATATTGGATTAAAGGTTTTGATTTCTACACTATAAAATAGGGCAGACTGGGAGCTTGCTCTCTCTCGGTTTCTGAGATTAGCATTAGATAGGAGAGCAGAGAAAGGCCACGTGGAGGAGAGGAGAAGCAGCCAAGATGGCGGAATGCTGAAGGAGAATCCAGTTTGTGCAGAGAGAAGGAGATGGGGAACAGAGGTGAATAAGGCTGGTGAGGTACAAACCTTTGATCCTAGGAAAACTCGGATAAGTCAGTGGTTTTGAGAGCCCTGAATGGAAAGGGAAGTGTTTTTCTGCTGTGTATGTTTATTACCCACCGGGTGCAAGCTAGGATTAAAGCCAATGGCCCATCAGTTTTTGGCTCCGTTGTTTCATTACCATCTGCCTGAATCAAGTGTGAACCTGCACGGGCCAGGCAGCTATGATGGTGGCCGTGGCTACTGGCTTTACATCTTGTAACTTCCCTCTGAGATCTCAATCCCTTTCCTCTTGCAACCGTAAAAGTCTCTTCTCTGGATTAGAACATCACTGAATCACTGGGATAGATCTTTCTCCTTAAAGGGTGTGGACAGAGATGCTATTCAAAACCTGGAACATTCTCTTTAGCAAGGCACCAACCCCACAGAACGTACCGGGCAAGAAACTCCCTGCCACCAGGGATGGGCCACCCCCCTTGAAACTGAGTTTCGTCCCCAGGTCTGTGATGATTCTGCCTCTTTCTGCAGTCACGCCAGTGACTACAGGACCAGCAGATCTGAGGGATCGACCAGCTTCTCTTTCGAGTCTTATTCTTACACAAAAGGTGGTGACTTCCCAGTTCACCAGTCAGATCAGGCTTCGTCCAGCTTGTAAAGGTGAGTCTGCTCTGAGCATTGCTCCCTAAACCCGGAGAAGTTCTACCCTGCTGGGCGACCAGTTGTTTTTGCACTTGGAGAGGAGCCCTGATAGTATTTGGGATTGAGGAAGTTGAAAGTTTTGAATGATGGCTACCATGCATGTATCAGAGGGTGGAGGGAAGAAAGCTCATGTGACCTTGGGCTGTCATTCACCTCCACACCTGCTGAGCCTATTGCACGTGACTTCCCATCAGGCTCAGTGGTAAAGATTGCTGAAGAAGAAGTTGGATACGACCCAACGGTGGTGCTATCGTGTGGTGTGCAGACCACCGTTCAAGCGGCTGTCCTGTGATGTGGCTTGTGTGCCCTGGCATCTCTGAGTGCCAGGGAATCATCCAGGAGGGTAATTTATTCTGCCAGGGGGACATCTGGGCTGGGCCTGGGAGGTGAGGAGGAGCTACAGGTGGAATATGAGTGGGAGGAAGCCGGCATGCCAGCCTCAGAAAATGGCATACGGAAGCCCAAGCTGTGTCCCAGCCCCTCCAGCACTGTGGGTGGCACTGTGAGTAGCGGTGGGTCAAGGATTGTTGGGCCAGAGGCCAAGGCAGGCAGAGGCAGCCCTCCGGAGACTGCCTGTCCCAGGCAGCCCTGGCACATCCAGGAGCCACTTCCTATTTCCCAGAGCAGATGGAGACCCCACACACAAGCTGCCTCCCTTTTCTTCTCAGTCCTCAGGATGCCAGCCTCCTGCTGTGTCAGAGCACTGGCTCCGACCCTGTCTTCATCACCCAGAACCCTTTGCAGCCCGGCGCAGGACGCTGTCCATCCCTTCCCAACCGTCTGGTCGCGACCCTCCTTTCCAGTTCTGCAGCTGCTGTGACGGTTCAGATCCTGGTCGTCCCCCACCTGCTTGGCTGCGGCACCTCCTCCGCCATCCTGTGACCCAGGTCCCTCCATCCCTCAGCGTCCTGCGGGTGCTGCCAGATGGGCCTTTCCACAGCAGGGCCGGGCCGACCTCATGTACCTTTTCTGAAACCTTCGTGAGCACATTTTCTCAGACCTCACCGCCCGCTGTGTGCAAACAAGGTCACATCCATCGTTATAACCCAACTGCCCATGGCTCCTGCCTCTCTGCTTTCAGGGGGCCTTGGTCTCCCCACCTACGTAGTTCCAGAACCCCCAGGACGGAGCTCGGGGTAGAGCTCAGGGCCCCTGGGCCAGCCTGTGCATGCTTGCTAACAGTCCACAACCAGGCCAGCACGTACACTGGGCAGTGTTTAGAGACCTTTGTAGCAATTTGACAGACTGCGTAGTATAAGTGACTGTTTTATTTGACAAAACAAACAAATAAGCAATGACAACAACAAAAACACCTAGTCTTCCCCACGGATGATTTTGAGAAGCGCTGGCCTAGGGGTCTGTGTCACCCACAAGCAAGTCTGGCCCCTCCGTGTGTTCTCTCATTGGCTTGCTGTTCCCCACTGGCAGCTTTGGAGTTGCTTTTTCAATCAATCAATCAATCAATCAATCAAGGATTCAAATCAGCCACCGCTGCTTCTCCTCTTGGAGCCTAGGTATCCAGAGTGCTCACGGAAAAAGCAGCTTGCTTAAAAAAAGTGCCTGTATTTCAGGTCATCTGCCCTTCAAACATTAAATGTGGGATTCCTATTTCAAACCACTATTTGCCTTCTTTCTCTAAAGCACTTTTTTTCTGTTTAGCTTGGTAATTAAAAACAAACCAAAACACTTTAAAATGAACTTTATCAAAATAAAGTTCCATACAATAAAGTGCACTGATTTTCAGTGTACAGTTGGGTGAATTTTGACAATGAATGCGCTTGTTAGATCACCACCCTAATGATGGTATAAAACAGTTCCATTCAGAAAGATCTCCTGTGCTCCTTTGCTGTTAATCCCCACTTTCACTGGCAGCCACAGGCGTAACTGGTCTGCTTCCTGTTCCTGTTGATTGGTTTGGCTTCTTCGGGAATGTCCCACAAATGGGAGCATCCAGAATGCATCCTTTGACGCCTGGCTCCTTCCCCTCACCAGTGTTTGTGAGCTTCCCCACCAATGTCTGGATTGCTGTCCAGTCCTTTAACTTGCTGAGAAGCGTGGCATTGTGTGTACCGCTGTCTGATGACCCCGACTCCTTTACATGGATATCCGGGCTGCTTCCGATGTTTGGCTACTCGGATGTAGTTCTCCAAATATACATGTACAAGTCTTTTTTTTTTGGACAAACATTTTTGTATCCCTTGGGCAAGCATCTAGCTGTGAAATGGCTGGGTCGTATGGTGAAGATTATGTTTAACTTTATGAGAAATCAATGACCCCCAAGCCATGTCTCTTTTGATGGAGATCACATGCTTTCGAATTGGACCCCAGTGTCAGCTTCTCTGGAGGAGATCCCTTGTGCCCAGCTCCAGGGACTCACCAAATCAATTTCAGGTGGAGTCCTCTATCTTAGTGCCGCGACACAAAGGATGCTATGATCTGTTGTGAGTTGGTTTTCAAGGAACATGTGGTTAAAAAAAAATTAAAAGTACTGATATTTGTAAAATTTTTGCCTTAAAAATATATGTATATGGCATATGTGTGTGTGTGCGTGTGTGTACACACACACTCGCACGCACACACATACACGTCAGGTGTATCATATTTAGAAGAATGTCATTCCCTACACTGTTTAAAGGCTACACCTGCAGAAAGCGACCCTCAGGGACCTTCAGGGAACTTTGTGAGCATTTTTTCTATCATTCTCAGGGAGCTTTGCTCATGTTTTAATAAAATCCACTTGCCTCTGGGTCTTATTTTCCACTTGTAGGATTTAGAAAATGGGGCACTAAATGGTGACTTTCCTGGCGAGAGTTTGGGGGACGCTGACTAGATCTCAGACTCTCTGTGGGGTCCATCTCTGGTTTAGAAGACGGAACTGGGGATCGGTGAGGAGTGTGAGCAGGGTGTCACCCTGTGTCCTGACCTTGGGGTAGAGTAACAGGTCTCAGACAGCTCCTGGAGCCCTTCTCAGCATCAACCTCATGACATTATTTTTTTATTTTTTTACAGGGACAGAGAGAGGGATAGATAGGGACAGACAGATAGGAATGGAGAGAGGTGAGAAGCATCAATCATCAGTTTTTCATTACGATGTGACACCATAGTTGTTCATTGATTGCTTTCTCACATGTGCCTTGACCGCGGGCCTTCAGCAGACCGAGCAACCCCTTGCTGGAGCCAGCGACCTTGGGTCCAAGCTGGTGAGCTTTTGCTCAAGCCAGATGGGCCCGCGCTCAAGCTGGCGAGCTCGGGATCTCAAACCTGGGTCTTCCGCATCCCAGTCCGAGGCTCTATCCACTGCACCACTGCCTGGTCAGGCCCTCATGACGGTTTAATGGAAGTGAGTATCTGATGTGCCTACTGAGATGAGAGGGTCTGCTCTGACCTATGAGAAAGGTTTCTCAGCTTACTATCTGTGCAGCGCATTTGATGCACTGGCCATAGCAAGATAAACAAAAACATGACGTTAACCACAACAAACCAAAAAGCAAACAAACAAATGGAAAGACCACCCACATCTACAAGGGAAAGCTCTACACAACAGTGGCAAGACTTATTCTACCTAACAGAATTTCAGAAACACAGAGTCAAAAAGCACTTAGCAATACCATTATACAGATGGGAAAACTGAGGTCAAGTTGAAGAGGTGCCTGCCCAAGGCCACATAACTACAGCCTGTGCTAAGCAGGGATCAGCATCTGGAACTCCTGATGTTTAAGCTGGGACCTGTTTAGTTTCTCTCATCTGTCTCAGTGAAGGACATTTTTAGTAGCTTGTACTTATTAAAGTATTATGTTCTCCGACACTGTCTTCTAAACCTGGGAGTCAAATGTTTTATAAGACATAAATTAAATTGTTGATTCCCATGTGCCCCTTAATTGGTTCCACAGGACTATTTGGAAGCTCGGCTTAGACGGCAGTGGAAATCCAGTGAAATAACTGTGAAGCAAGGTGGGGCTGGTAGCGTGACCATGATTGCGACCCCCTGGACTTTGCTTTGAAGTTAGTCAGGGACCGCCTTCACAGCTGTCGTAGAATTTGAAAATGTTAGAGCCAGAGAGCAATTGGAGAACACCCCCTTTTCACAGGTGAGGAAACAGGCTCAGAAAGAGACGGGGATACCCTCAGGGTTACATCATAGATTCGTTCTTTGGGGAGGAAGATGTAGACTTGGCCTTGTGTTTCCCAGGGTGGTATACTTCCATCTACCCACCCACACAGCCTGCTTAAAGGTGTAGCCTGCAGGCAAGCAATTTATTCTAAACTTGTTTTGGCCACAGTGAGACTCAGCAAAGAAGAAATGGGATCCTGGGGGGCGGGGGGAGGGAAGAAACTCTGTGGTTGGAAGTCAGTGGCTATGACTTTAAGATATGAGGCCTCTCTTTGGGAAGGTTAGGAGACATTAAACCCAGAGAACTGAAGTCCTATTTATCTGGGATTTGGCTTCAGGCATGCTATCCCAAGCCTCACCCCAAGCCTTCCCTCATTGGGGCTCCCTGTTGCAGAAGAGTGAAGATTGCATTTTCTTAGAATGTTTCAGTAAGTCACCAGCAAGTCTTAGGCTGGCTGCAGATGGCGAACTCACAGTGAGAGCGGGCAGCCAGCACCGTGGCTCAGAGCTCCCGGACTCTCTCATCCTCGCTGCAGGAGGCCTGGCTGACAGTGTTGTCCCCAAGTGCAGAAGGACAGAAAGAAAAGCGGGAAGGTTCGTTCAGAAGCCAGCCCAATGCTGTCCGTTTACAGACAGAGAAACTAGCCCCCAAAGGGAGGTGACTTTCTTGTCACCTGTAATCCCAGAGTTAATGACAGATTTTCTGAAGACTCTGGACTCCTAACCCTGTGTTCAATCAAGAAATGATGCACAAATGCTCCTATGTAACAAGTATGCCAGAGGCCCCACTGCTCATCATAGTTCCTGAGCCCCTAGAATCCGCCAGGCACTTGCGGCCTGTCTGCCTCCAGTAAGCAGCACAGGCAAGGCTCCTACCTCCACATAGCTACAGACGAGCCACTGGGCAGTTACAACCCAGGGTGATACTTGCTACCATGGAGGAGGCATAGGGTACCATTGAAAATGTAGGAGGGACATTTAATCTAGATTGAGGGGAAGGGAAATCGGTAAAAGCTTCCCCTCCAAAGATCAAAGCCAAGCCCAGAGGCTAACTGGGAATTATGTGAGTTGAGAGTGGGTAACAGCTGGGTGAATAAGAATGTTCTGGATGGGAAGATGGCATACGCAAGACCTTGGAGACAAGCCCTGGTTCCTTGAGGATCTGGAGGAAATCGGTGTGGCTGAGGTGTGGAGTGGGAAGGGTGGATAGAGAGGCACACAGGGCCAGATCATGAACAGCCACATGAATAGGGGGGTATGACTCATGAAGACAAAACCCCAGGTGGCATCTCGGAGAAAGAAGAATGAGCAGCCTCATAAACTGTGGGGCTGCCCAGCCCCAAAGCAATTCCAGGCAAGGCTATCTGACTGCTCATTGAGAAGGTTATAAAGAGGATTTGGGTGTTGGGTGTAAAAGACCTAGATGAGCTTACTGCTGGGCAGTGATGTCAGCCGGAAGGTGGAAGTAAGCTCTTGAGCCTCTTGTCTCCCTCAATGGCCCTGATTCATGTCCATGAAATTCCAAAGGTTTTTTTTTTTTTGACATTTGTTTGAAATTATTGCTCAAGTGAACATGAAGACCTCTTCACCAGGGTTCCAACGTTCTACTTGGAGAACAGAGGAGAAAGCTGGGATTTGGGGCACCTTATGAATCTGGGACAATTTTTCTCCCCTGCCCTTCCCAACCTAGAGTAGATGGATACCCCTGCCAAAGCTTAGACATTGAGGGAAGGCCACAGATCCATGAGCATCCTTTCAATTCTAGAACATGCTTCCGATTTATTTATACATTTCAGTTCAACAGTGAAATTCTCCAGCTTGCTGTCATTTCTTAAACACATTTATCACAGTCCTTTGAAAGTCCACCTCACAATTTTGATACCCGCATCACCTGTGGATTGGTTTCTGGTGACTTCTTCCTCTTGGTTCTGTTTCTTGGTATGCAAGCTGTATTTAGTGCATGAAACATTAAAGGTACGTGTGTCATTCCGGGAGGTAGTTCACTGGATTCAACCCAGTTAGGGACTCCGTGGAGTCAAGACTACATTTCAGCTCTTGTTAGGTTTGCTCACTCTCTTCCTCACCTCTGTCCCTAGGTCAGACATTCCAGGAGTTCTGTGAGAGACCTTGAGGTGTGTTTCAGGACCCTGTCTGCCTTTCCTCCTCCTGGACATCAGTTTTTGTTTCCCAAGTACAGTGATACAGCTAAAATCTCTGCTGAGTTGTCCCAACACCTTTTGCTTGGTGTGTCAGCCTCTTGCTCTGATAGCTGAAGACTCAGCAAGTGGGAACACAGAAGGGGCTCATCTGTTCTCTAGGATCTTGGTCCCTCAAGTCCTCGTACTTCTTTGATGACTTATAACAAACTTAATTTTTTTTTAATTGATTTTAGCGAGAGAGGAAGTGAGTGAGAGAGAGAGAGACAGGAACATAGATCTGTTCCTGTATGTGCCCTGACCGGGGATTGAACAGGAAGCCTCTGAGCTTCCAGATGATGCTCTAACCAACCGAGTTATCTGGCCAGGTGAACATCTTTTTTTTTATCTTGCATTTTATCCAGTCTTTAGTTGTTCTTGCAGATGCTGCAAGCTATTTTATCATAGAAAGAAGCAGAGCAATGGAGCACTGTATCCTTAAGGTGCAGCCACTCCAACTGGAAGGTCACCATGGATTTCAGGCAGCCGCTGCGCTTTGCTGGCTGCCTGCTTGGGCTCTAGGTCCCCCAGAGCTTTGCTGTATCACCCTTCCTCCAATTCCTTTGTTCATCGCTCAGTTTAAAAATCCTATTACCTTGCCCTGAGACTTGGGCGGTAAAAAGGTATCAGTTGGTTTTCAGTGGAGCAGTATTATGCCCCACAAGGAGCATTTGGAGACATGTGGGATTTGTTTATTGGTTTGTTTTATTGCCACAATGATTGGAAAATCTGCTATAGCCAGGGTTGCTATAAGCAGTCCTGCACAAAGTGAAATTTATATTTGCCCAAAATATTGTTTTTCTGTTAAGAAAAGAAGAACCCCTTTTATTCACACTTTGGGCTCTTCTCTATTCAAGGAATTTCCCCCCAAGATTATTCCCTGTCCCTCCATGCCTTCATGTTTCCTTCTCAATGAGATAGGTCCCATAAACATAAAAACAAGCTCAAGTGTCTCTAATGAAAAGCAGCGCAAGTCAGACACAAGAGCTCCCTTCATTTTACATCCTCCTCTGCTTACCACCTAACTCACCCGCTCCCTGCTATAGAAAATCGTGATCCATGTTCATTCTAGGCTTTGCTGCAAATAAGCCTGGGTTCCGCGGAAGACAGAATGCTTCCTCATTCTATTTCTAGCAGCAGGATGGTTGTCCTTCTCGCTGGGGTCTTTGGTCTGCTGCAGTCTTGGACACCAGAAATAAATTAACCCGAGCTTGGATGCCCCAGGGGACACGGCCACTACACCCCTAAGCCAGACCACATTCCTCCAGGAGAAGAGAGGAGGAAAAGAGAATTCCTGTCTCAGCTAAGCTGTTCAAGGACGTTAGGAACCTGACACTCCAGCTTCTGAACCTGGAGTGGTGGGGGTGGGGGGCGGGTGGGGGGTGGGTGGGTTGGGAGAGGTCCTCCACACATGCCAGTAGGCAGACACATGCTGGAGTTATACAGTGATCATAGCCAAGTCATTGTCATCATCCTAGGGACTCTGGATTCGCTGACCTCCTCTCTCCCGGCTGAGAATTTCCTGGGTGGAATGTCATGGTGTCACATGCCAACAGGCCGCTGGGAGATGGGAAAAGCTGGCTAACAAGGTATGAGACACAGATGCCAGGCGGGACAGTGAGCCTTGTTTGGTGTTACCCTCAGGGACCTGGGATCCTCAGGGGCATCTTGAGGCATGAAGCGAACAGACCAGGATGTGAGGAGCGCCACCCAGGACCTGTGTCGGGGCTGCCGGAGACGCAGCTTATTAGAACCACTGTCAGTGGCTCTGGTGCTTGTTTTGCTCTTTTCTGTGGGAGACACTTCACCCTCCCTGCCTCCTCTCAATTGTCGCGTTAAGTAAACAGTTCAGTGAGGCTGCACCATCAGAAGGCATGACACACTGGTTTGCTGCGCTTTTCATTTGAGGCTCACTTTAAACACTGATGCACTTACTGCTAATGACTTCGGGCACCTTGCCACAACGAGGTGGTGGCTGGGTAGTGGTGGCGAGGAGTTATGCTGTTTATGAGGGCGGCTTCCCGTTGGTACTGTGAGGCGTACAACATCCTTCAGCAATGCACTGTCCCCTATGCATCATGTTTCAGGGGCCTCTTGCTGGGAGGGTCATTGTGGGGTTTGGACTAACATTAAAACAACATGTCACTGATCTCTGAGTAGAGACAAGCTGGTTGTGCAGCCGTCCTAATAAATACCAAAGTCTTTGTCTGAACCCAGAGCTGACCTTCAACCCCACCCTACTTAATTCCAGGAGCCCCTTCAGCTGGGACTGAAGCCTGACTCTGCCGCTGTGACCCTGGGCTTGTTTTCTCGCTTGTGCCTCCTCATTTGTACATCAAGGATTATAGTGCCTACCTCACGGAGTTATTACGAGGATCAAATAAGGTAATGTGTGAAAATGCTTTACACAGCGCCTGGCTCAGAGCAAGTCCTCGATCCATGCTGCCTGCTACTGCTACCATGATGGTGACTGGAAAACGAGAATGAGTAAAACGGGGAGATGGGACTTGAACATGGCCTGTGACCCTGCCAGAGGTTTGTCGCCACACTCTAAAATATGCTCCCTGCAACTCAGGGGACAGACGACTCTGCCTTCCTTGCACAAGTGCCGGGACCTGGAGCTGTGTTCCTTACCATCGTGTCTCCAGACTTTTTTTGGATCATGCACTCTATTAGTGCAGTAATTTTAAACACTCCCCCACAATATCTGTATATATCATTTTTTGTGTATTGCATCCCTGTACCAAGGTACTATCAACTACGTTATAAAACATTTAAAAAAACCAAACTTTAAACGACTTGAGATAAAAGAAATATCAAGAGAAGTTCTAATATTTTCTCCTGTCTCTGCCATTTTTAAGACTTGCTTGCTGGTCTGTAAGTGGGTCTGGGGTTTGAGAGAGGCCATTTCATCAGTCAGGCTTCTTGTTGCCGGGATCAAATGACATGTCCTTTATAAAGCAATGATAAGGTTTTTAGTTATGTTTCTCATTACAGATGGTTAACTCTTGTATGTGCATAAACAACAACAATATTAAAGCCCCCTCTAAGTTATCGTTTAATGATAACAGTAGAGTTCCATTCTGAAGGATCTGGTTATCAAAGTCTTATAGGGAACCTACCACATACCAAGTGCCACAATAAGAACTGAGGGTAGAGGTGAATAAGACACAATCTCAGCCACCCAGCGTCTGGACGTTTAATAGGGAAGACAGACCCAGTGAATAAATACAGGACCGTGTAACATCTACAGTGAAAAAAGTAAAACATCAGAATGAGAAGGAGTAGGGACCATCTGAGAAGGTTTCCCAAAAGAAGTGATTTCCTGGTACGGTTTTAAAAGATAGATGAGTATTTAACAGAGAAGAAAGGGTGTTTGGGCTAATATCACAGAGGTATGAACAGCCTCCACACCTGCACATCTAGGTTTGTGAAAGTGCGTACTAAAATGTTTGCACAATGACAGAATCACTGTGTAGACTTATTTCGCAGAATGTGCCCCTCGTGGTTAAATGACTGTACTTCAAACTTGACTGTCTTGAAAACAATAACAATCATTTGTTTGCATCAAGAATGGACAATATGGGCAGGGCTCAGCAGGGAAGGCTCATCTTTTCTCTCTGCAACATCAGCTGAAGTGGCTAGATTAAGCAATGGAGAATCCACTTCCAAGATGACCCACTCATCCGGTTGACAAGCTAGTGCTGGCTCTTATCTATAAGCTTACCTGGGCTAAGGGTAAAGGACCTCAGCTCCTATCCATATGGCCTAACCACCATCTGCTTGGGCTTCATCACAATGTGGTGGTTGGATTTGAAAAGACAGGAGGTAGAAGCTGTCTCTTCCTAAGACCTGAGCCCAGAACTTGTCACGGTATTACCACCTAGATTTAAGGTGGGTGACCTACAGCTCCTCTCAATGGGAGAAATATCAAAGAATTTTTGGGTCAAATTTTAAAAGTGCCACATCCTAATTGTGAAAATCCATAAAATGAACAGAAGGTCTATCTGTGATTTTGTATTTATTAAGCAGTCTATTATCTTCTTATTTCATGGTAATCTCTCTCTGTGCACAGTGACCTTTTGGTTCCTCCAAAGTGCTGTGTTCTTGCTCACCTCAGGGCTATTGCACTTGCTCTCTGCACCCACTTTGAGTGCTTCCTCTGTCTATATCCAATCTCCTAGCTTCAGACCTCAACATAAAACATTTCTCCCAATACCTATCTAGGTTAAGCTCTTCTGTGTTAAGCTCCCATACAATTCTTGGGTCACTAGGTGCATCCTAAGTATGTCTTGAAAAAAAGAAGTGATTAAATAAATGTGAAAAACAACCCCACTGTCTCTTCATTTGGAAACGACTTTCCTACCTCCATGTCTTCATGATGCTCCCTAGACCCACCCAAAGTTCAGCTTCTGGGTGGACAGACTCTATCTCCTGCAGTATTTCTACTCTTCTTTAAATTCCTCCAGGAAGGTAGTAATTTTCCCCATAATCCACCCAGGTTAAACCTGCAACTTCCAGGACCCACTGACTACACAGCTTGCATGAATGGAAAGTTTTGTGAGCTTGTTTTCATTGTACGCCCTTTGATGAGCGTACAATGTTCCTATCGGTATCGTTACTCTTTATTTTGAAGCTCCTGGAAGGCAGGCACAGTCTCTCTCTGACTCACTCTTCTCTATATTCTTAGGAAACAGGAAACAGATGGATTGAGGACCAGCAGAGTGAAGGTGAATTTTAAAAGGCAGAGGGTACAGAATGTGCAAAGACTAAATGGACTGGGTGTGCTTCCTGCTGTCTGGTGGGAAGGACTTGGATCATATCATGCCATGGCCTAGGATCAGTTTATGGTCAGGGAAGGAGACAAATTTTATGATGGAAGACACACTGAACAGCAAACCAGAGTCCTGGTTTACCGTCTGGATTTGATGCTCTGCCTGCTTATCTGGGGCCTAAGCTCCCAACTGAGCCATTTTTAGTGCCTGAGATCAAGGCTCCACTGAGCCATCCTCAGCGCCCAGAGCCAACATTCTGGAATCAATCGAGCCATGGTTGTAGGAGGGGAAGAGAGAGAGAGAGAAAGAGAGAGAGAGAAAAAGGGGAAGGGAAGAGGAGGAGAAGCAAATGGTTGTTTTTCCTAGGCGTCCTGACTGGGAATTGAACCCAGGACTTCCACATGCTGGGTTGATGCTCTACCACTGAGCCAACCAGCCAGGGCTCAGCTACGGGGATTCTGACAGTGATTAGCTCCTCTAAACTTGTAAGCAGACTGATCAGGGTTTAAGTCCAGGTTTACCCTTTTAATCTCTGTGACCTAGGCTGTTATTCACCTCTTTAGGTCTCCCGTTTGTTGTCTATGACCTGAAAATAATAGTTCTTCCCTAATAAAGCTATTTTGAGAATTCAAATGATAAACAATTTGAAGTATTTGGTTTGGTAAGCACCTAATTGATCATTCACACAAACAGTTATTGAAACTGCTTACAGAAGGATGCAGTGCCGTGGAGTGCTTATAATCTTAAGCACTGGTTTTGTCACTTCTTAGCTATGTGACCTTGGGCAGGTGACTTACCCTTTCTGAACAGTTATGTTCTCATGTTTAGAATAAGGAATGAATTCTCATCTCTTATTGTGAGTGTTATTGTGATGATTCATCAGATATTGTATATAAAATGTTAATCATGGGGCTTATGATACAATATATGCTTAATACATAAAAGTTGTTTGAAATTATTATTGCAAATAATTAGTCTCTTTCAGGGAAGAACCTCTAGCTCAATTGGGCTGTCTGCAGGAAAACAGGTAGATATTTAGGAACATGGGCTGGATCTTAGGTGGTTGTTTCTGAATGCCCAAATGAAGTTTGAAAATTTATTCCACTGTCAATGACAAAGGCACTAAGGAAGTTCAGGCTTTCAAAAATAAGATATTCTGGAAACAGAGAGACTTATTATTTATTAATTTTTTTCATTCAGTCACTCATTTATTCATTCATTCTTTCAATCACCTAACAGTGATTGAGCTTCTATATGCAAGGCACTGGTGGGTGAGGATGCAGAGAAAGACAGATAATAATACTTAAAGTATAATAAGTGCAAGAATAGAGACATCCGTAGCTGGGATTTTTTGGAGGGATCCAGAACGTATACATAAATGGAAACCTGAAGTATGAAGAACATTCTAAGGAGAGGTATCAAGAGCAAAAGGCTCCTAGGCCAAAGACAGGAGTGTGAATGGAGAAACTGAAAAGCATTCAGTCTTTAAGAAAAAAGGTAAGGAAGATCAGAACTTGGGTCATAACCACAGTGATAGAGAACAGGTAATACGTCAGTGTTTCACTGTGGAGATCAAAGCTCGAGAACTTGACAAGCTGGGTACGTGGGAGCTAAAGAGGAGTCAAGAGGAATGCTAACATGACATCTCTCCCCGTGTTCACGACCCTTATCTTACTTACTGCCTTTTATGTCTCAAGAGTGTGGGTTTTGCTGTGTTGACTTGGTTTCGTTGGGAACTACTTATGGTTCCCTTTAGGGTTCCAGGCCAAAGTTGAGCAGGAGAGGAACTTGCACAAGATTTGGAAGGCAGAAGTGGAGCAACAGCCACAATTACTCCCTAAAGGTCATTGTGGTCAGATGTGGCGATAGGTACAGAGATAGGTGCCTGGTGGGTGTCAGCTTAGCCAGCCCTTCCTCCTGATGCCCAGCAGCTCCAGACCTGCCACCTCATCTTTGGAACCCCAGACACAATAGCCTCTGAGAGGGAGTGGCTTCCCACAGGTCTCTTCATGCACTGCCCTTTTGGCAGCTCACTTTGGTAGCTGCTGGTACTTAACTTTTCAGATTTACTGTGACATCTTTCAAATGTACCTTCAAGACTTTCACTTCCCCAGCTTCTTTCATAATTGTGTAAGGTCTAATTTTTATAATAACTTTCTTATTCCATAATACTTGTAATGAATTCACCCCCAGCTTAACCTGGACTGATACAAGGCTCATAAAGTTCTAAGTTGCTTGGATTTCTTGTCCGTGAGTATTTCTGGTTTGCCCAAGAAGCCAAGGATAGGCTGATATGGATGTTTATTCCCCTTAAGGAGAGACATAGATCATCATCTCATCTAGTCCTGAACCAAATAAAGATATTTGTCTCACGCTCTGTTTTCCTCTCCTTTAACTCAGTAGACCAAAACAGAAGAAATCATACACCAGATGACTAAGCAATCACATAAGACAGGGAGAGAGGAGAGGAGAAAGAATGTTCTAAGAAGGAACAAGATGTGCAAAGATCCGGAGGTCACAATGCCTCCTTGTCTACCTGAGGCTTGTTGTGAAAATTAAATGAAATAATGAGTATAAAGGCACTCAGTAAGTGGTATAAAGGAGTGTAGATACGGAATCAAATTGGGAGGACCATTTTTAAGAAAGACTTGTTGCTTTCTGCTCTTCATTAGTCCTCCGGGTTCTTCAGTTGAACCTCTATGCTCCACCCAGCAGACAACTAGAATTTCAAAGAATGTAATTATGTGGTTACCGCCAGCAGGACCTGGGGTATTTGGCTCAGGGAAGACCATTGTCTGCTCGGAGCCACCAGGAAAAAGGAACTGAGAATACGTAAAGACCAGTTTGTTTCCCTTCCATGCCAGAACTTTCTTGAAATGGAAGTGTCCTGGCAACCTCAGAATGACTTCACCTTTCCTGTTCTTGACCATTTCAAATTAATTTTTCTACTCTTTTCCTTGGACAAGTCAGGGAGTAATGCTCCTAAAGAATCTTGACTCCAACACTCACTTGCTGTGTGAATGTGGACAAGTTGTACTTTAACTCTGCATCTCTGTTTTTCCATCTGCAAAATGGAGGTAATGACTTATAGGACTGTTGTGAGGGTTCAATGAGTTATATGTGACAAGTTTTTAAAACAATGCATCATGAGGGATCAGCAAATGTTAGTTGATATTATGGTAATATAATAATTTTTATTACTGTAGAATCAAAGGGTCAATTGTAGTCTTGTTTGTATCCAAATCCAATGTTGTGATATGGTCTATAATCTTTAGTCCTTGGCATTTTATTTATTTATTTTTTTAAAATTATTTTTATTTATTTATTTTGGGGAGGAGAAAAAGAGAGAGAGAAAAAGAGAGAGAGAAGGGGGTTGGAGCAAGAAGCACCAACTCCCGTATGTACCTTGACCAGGCAAGCCCAAGGTCTTGAATCAGCAACCTCAGCATTCCAGGTTGATGTTTTATTCACTGTGCCACCACAGGTCAGGCTCCTGGCATTTTATTCTTAGAGAAATCAAGTGTCTTAGAAGTTCAATGGCTCCTGCCTCGAAGGAGCATTACTTACCAATTATAGTGCCCGTGAGGAGAAATTGGTCTCGCTCATCCTTCAAACCATGATAACCATGAAGTGGGAAGAAGATGAATATTTAGCCTGGGTTCTTCACCAGTTACCACTCCACCTTTCCCTGCCTTAAAAGCCACGTGGCTCATCTCCATGGGCTCTCTCCACTGCTTTGCCTTCTACTCACTTGCTAATCAACTACCCTCCTCCTCTTTCTCTTTCTCTTCCTCCAGGAAGCTTCAATTTACTCTCTTTTGCTCTCTGTCTGTCTTTCTCTCTTAAGCATTCATAGCAGTGATTCTAAATCCTCCTTATCTTAGATCTCTTTACTCTCCTAAAAAAATAAATGAGAACTACAAACAGGTCTTGCATATACAGATTACACCTGCTGTTATTTACTGTAAGAAATTAAAACATGTAAGTTTTTAAAATATTGACTTATTAATTTGCTGAAAATGAACAAAAACGTATTTTTATTACATGTTCACAAAGTAACAGATTTATGACAAATTTTCAAAAGAAAACATGGCATCAAGAAAAATGACATTGTTTGATATCTTGGTATATCTTTTTAACATCTATCTGGCTTAGAAGACAACTTGGTTCTCAGGTCTGATTTTGCATGCAATCTGTTGCAATATGCTTTTTTGTTGAAGTATATAAGCAAAATCTGTCCTCACTCAAAGGTATATTTGGAAAATGGAGGACTATTTTAATGGTCTTTACAGATAATAGTGGGGATTCTTTTTTGATATTATTCTAAAACTTGACCATTGGTAGTTTCCAAATGGCTAGCTGCAATGTAGAATCTGGAACCATATCAATGAATTTTTTATATTTTATTGCATATAAGTCATTGATCTTACACTTTAAGTGGATCTTTTACTATTCACAATTTTGTAATATCATGCATTGGTCACTGGAGCAATGTTGATTCACTGACTCATGCTAATCTTCCCAACATTAATGTATTTCAGTCTACAATATAAAAAAAGGAACATTCACTAATGTTACTATCAATCTCATTAGAAAAACATCGAAGTATTGGAAAGCTGACAAGCTCATGATATCAGATATGTCTTCCAAAATTTACTTGAAAGCTTGTACCTTATCATAGGAAATGTTGGCAGTGATTTCCCTTGACATGACAAGCTCACCTCATTCATTTTTGGAAACCATCGGCCAACCACCCACATTTGTATAACACAGTTTGTTGGGCATTGAGTCAACCATTCTTTCAAGCAGAAATGTTTTCTTTTCCATGACAAAGGCAGCTCCTTCATGTTGCAAACCACACATAAGGCAGGTGTGACAACAATCATCCTCCAGGATCTACCGGAAGTCTCTTGTGCCTGTCCTTGACTTTGTCCCACAGAATATTAAAAAGAAGAATACTCAAGGGTCAAGATGTAATAAGATCAACAAAAGGTTCTGCTTCATAAAACAGTGTTACGTGCAATGGAGATTTTTCCGTCTTTCTGGTGATAAACACAATGATGATCGCACGGGTGGGTACCGCTACCTCGGTTCATGCTTAGGCTACACCTACAGTTTTACCTGCCACTGCTTTAGTACTATTGGCGTAAGTGTCAATACAGTGAAAGACACAAAGTCATATTATCTTGACAATAGTTTTGATCTTGTGGCTCCCTTGGAAGGTTCTTGAGGTCTCCCAAAGGTCTGTGGACCACACTTTGAGAACGGACTGTTTCCGGGATGGCTCCTAGTTTCATCAGGTATGTGGAGTCTTACTTACACTGATCTTATTGGTTGTGGCTGGGCTGTCATCAAGATAGGGGGTCTTCAAAGAAATAACACCAGGAACATCAGGAACATCAGTGCTGGTCAGATGCTCTTCATACACCATCTCGTAGCAACCCTTGACGCAGGCTCTATTTTATCCCCACTTTCAGATGAGGAAACCAAAAATCAGAGAGCTGAGCTAACTTGCCAAAGATCACACAGCTGGTGAATAAGGAAATTCTCAACAGCCTGACTCCAGAGTCCAGGCTCAGAGTTGCTTTGTTATTGCTGGACTGGCTCACAGGATGGGCACAGTGAAGAGACCGCACGTCACAGGGGCCGGAGGTCAGAGCACTGGCTGAGGTTCTGGGACCCAAGGGTCTAAGCAGCAATTCAATTCAAGGGTTTCCTCCAAATCTACTTTCCCATCTGAGCCTCACAAAAGCCCTCTGAGTTGGCTGGTTGGATCTGTTATTGCCATTTCCTAGGTAAGGAAGTTGGTGCTACTTAATGGAGAAGGACCCCCTTGTAGCCTCAGAGGGCTCCACCTTCTCACCCAAGGCCAAGAATTCAGGACCCTTCCTGGCAGCGTTTCCCCTTTGGGGTATCCTATTGTCACATGCTATCAGGGGAGCTTGGCAAAATAGGCAGTGGCTCATTGCTTCTAGGGAGAGAGAGAGAGAGAAAGAAAGGCAAGACAGACCCATTCACCCTGGTGTCCGAGACTGAAAGTGACCCGGACTTGTCTAGCCAGTGTGAAAGCCTCTTCACCGAGGCACCTATGACTGAGACTCAAAGTTGCCCACGCTGGGGATGCAATGCCACTCCACACCGGAAGCAGTTTATCTGCCGACAGAAACAGAGGCGTGGAGGGGTCAGGGCAGAAAACAACCCAGAAAAGATCACTGACACTCTTGAAGCTGCTGACATGTGTTTGAAGAAACAGAAAAGGTGCCTCACTGCAGCTCAGCTCTTTCTCTACAAAGAGAGAAACCGAGTCCTGCAGAGGAGAAGGAACTTGCCCAATGTCCTACAGATAGAACAGTAAAAATGCCACGCTGGTCCCCAGGGCCCCCATGCTCCAGTCCCAGCCCTTCCAGAAAAGAGACCATATTTAGGTAAATAAAAGTAAGTCTGCCTGGAGCCTCTCTTCCATTCTCTCAGAGCAAAGGCCCTACGGGCAGCCAAGGTTGCTTTGCAAGGACAAGTTCAAGCTCGGGGACATGTGCCCCTTCTATGCAATTCTTGTGAACAGGGACTGAGAACCAGGGTGGAGTGTCTTTGGTTTCTAAGGACCCCTCCCCCGGGTTTGCGGTAGCGCCCCCTTTGCATATCACTCTGGGCTTTTAAATTCCAAGTGCGTTTTAGGTTCTCTGCTCTGAGATTCCTTTCCCTCCAATGCCTCGATTTTTGCCTTTGTTCTTATGTTTATATTCCCTAGACAATCAACAGTTCCTGAAAGTCACAGGCCTTCTGGATGCTGAGGAGGGGAAATTTGAGGACAGTTCCTGAATGCCTGAGCCTTCAAAGCCCCATGCGAGGCCAGCAAACATCCGCCAGAATAAAGGGGAGATCCTTCCAGAGCCAGGCTGGCTCCAGAGGGAAGGCCTGTGCTCTCTCAGTATCCTCTCTGGTCCCCCCACCCTCCTTGCCCCAGGGCAGTGCCTCCTGGATTTCCATGTGGGGCTCTATGTAGAGAAAGTTTTTCAGGACTAAGGGGAAGAGCACCTGGTCTCCCTGTACCTTTTCTCATTAGCAGGCTAGGTTCTGAATTTTAACAACTAGAAATTAATTCTTTAGTGTCAGCTTTGGTTCACTAAGACAAAAGACAGCATGATTGTGGGACTACTTCTTCCTCCCCCACCTCCTACTCCGCCTCCTCTTCTTTCTCCTTCTCTTTCTTCTTTTTCTGGCCACAAATATTTATTGGGGATTCAGCAGTGAAGGAAGCCAGCACATTCCCTGCCCTGGTGAAGCTGACAGTCCTTTGGGGAAGTTGAACAATTTCTAATGTGATGTCAGGCTCTGTGAGAAGCAAAGTGTAGGCAAAGAGCCTAGACAGGGACAGAAATGACCACTTAGACTGGGTAATTGAAGACTGGCTTTGTATTAGGGCTAGGATTAGGAGAAGAGACCAGAATGAACCAAGAGTATGTGCCCTGAAGCCATCTGGGGGAAGACAGAATGGTCACTGGTGACATAGGCAGGGTTTGCCTTTCACCCACAGATCACCCAGGACTCCAGCTTAATCCTGTTCCCAGGTGATGTCCTCACATCCTTGGAGACCCTTCTTAAGTCCCGATTAAACCTTATCCCAGAATATTTGTTCAACCTAACTTTACCTTTCAGGGTAAACTTCTTTAAAAACAAACTCCCCAAACAGCCATTCTAGAATCTGGAGTTAGTTAATTCTTTGTTTCTTCTTCTTCTTCTTCTTCTTCTTCTTCTTCTTCTTCTTCTTCTTCTTCTTCTTCTTCTTCTTCTTCTTCTTCTTCTTCTCCTCCTCCTCCTCCTCCTCCTCCTCCTCCTCCTCCTCCTCTTCCTCCTCCTCCTCCTCCTCTTCCTCCTCCTCCTCCTCCTCCTCCTCCTCCTCCTCCTCCTCCTCCTCCTCCTCCTCTTCCTCCTCCTTCTTCTTCTTCTTCCTTTCTATTTTTTTATTAAGTGAGAGGCTGGGAAGCAGAAACAGACTCCTGCATGCACCCTAACCAAGATCTACCTGGCAAGCACCCTACGGGGCAATGCTCTGCCCATCTGAGGCCACTGCTCTGCTGCTCAGCAACTGGAGCCATTTTAGCGCCTGAGGCAGAGGCCATGGAGCCATCCTCAGTGCCGGGTTGGCTCCAGTGGAGCCTTGGCTGTAGGAGGAGAAGACAGAGATAGAGAGAAAGGAGAGGGGTAAGGGTGAAGAAGAAGATGGGTGCTTCTCCTGTGTACCCTGGTCAGGAATCGAACCCAGGACTTCCACACCCTGGGCCAATGCTCTACCACTGACCCAACCAGCCAGGGCCTCTTCTTCCATTCTTGATCCTCAAGAGATTCAAGAGCTAAATAGTTGGACATGCCCTCTGAGGTCAGATGGCCCAACCTACTCATTTTAAAATTGAAGAAAGTCAGGCTTAGGCATAGGAAGGGGCTTGCATGTGGCTGGTCACAGGGTTAGTTACAATAGAGCAGAGTGGGGACTCACACCCAGGTGTCCTACTGACACAGTGCTTGCAGCCCCATGTTCCACACACCACCTCTAACCCACATCTACTTTCTGTACTTGGGGAATAACAATAATAAGTCATGTTTCCCTAGGACTTGGGTTTCCTCTTGCAATGTTGTTCTGTTCTTCTCTGAGGACATTTTCTGAGAAGGAAAACTCTCTGTAGGTTTCTTTTCTTTTTTCTTTTAAAGTAAATATTATCTTTTGCTCTACACCAGGCTCTGGGCTAAAGGCTTGACACCCAGGATTTCATTTAACCCTCACAGTTCCTTTGTAAGGCATTATTAGAACCATTCTTATAAAAAGACTGGGAAGTTCAAGTTTAGAGAGGTTAACTTGCCCAAGGTCACACAGACAGAGTATGGTGGAGAGGGCGTAAGAACCCAGGCAGTGTGACTATAGAGCCTGCACCCTTGCCCACTGGGCTAGTCTGCTCTTTTTCTTTTGTATTTTTCAGAAGTCAGAAGGAGGGGGCGGAGGCAGACAGACAGACTCCCGCATTCGCCCTACTGGGATCCACCCGGCATGCTCACCAGGGGGGTGATGCTCTGCCCATCTGGGGCGTTGCTCCATTCCCACCAGAGCCATTCTAGCACCTGAGGCGGAGGCCATGGAGCTGTCCTCAGTGCCCGGGCCAATTTTACTCCAATGGAGCCTTAACTGTGGGAGGGGAAGAGAGAGAGAGACAGAGGGGAAGGAGAGGTGGAAGGGTGGAGAAGCACATGGGTGCTTTTCCTGAGTGCCCTGACTGGGAATCAAACCTGGGACTTCCACACGCCTGGTTGACGCTCTACCGCGGGGCTAGTCTGCTCTTAAGGTGCAGCGTGGGCCACCAGCCTGGGCAGAGTGCTCCTGAGAGAGCATCTGTCCCTGCAGACTTATGGAACCTCTGGACCTTTGGCCAGTTTTGACACTTTCTTGACCTTCATTATCATGGCAGGTAGGCTAGTCAAGGGGCTGATTGTCCTCCTGCCTTTCTCTAGGAGGCTCCTGACACATAGCTTGGCATGCTAGGCATTCCCTGACTTTGACACCTGGGCTACAGGTAATGCAATACAGAGTGGTGGCCTGACCCGGGAACTACCAGCTCTAGGCTGGCCAGCGGCTAGGAGGGATGAGCGCTCTGTCCAACAGGAGCACTGTGCCATGGCTGGGACCGGCTGTACCAATCAGAGCATATCTCTTGGAAGACAGTAAGATGCTCCCCATCAGAGGAGTCAGTGATAGATGCCTACTGCTTATGGACAGATGAGCTAATCCAGTTGCTACTTGTCAAAATCAGTCCAGAGGCTGAATAATATTCTGGCTTCCAGGGGTTTGGCTCTGCGCTCAGCTAATTTCCTATCTTCCTTACCTCTCCATGAATTCTTAAAATAAACTTCTAGGTAATGAGTAATGGGACTGGATCTCTGTCCATGCTCCTTGAGAGGCAAATAGCCCTCCTAAGTCTGTGTCCCTTCAGGTGCAGTGGTGGACTCAGCGGATCACCCTCCAGCACCCACGTGGGGCAGGACTTCCGCAGTCATCTGTTTCACTGACTCTGAGATCAGTTCCCCAAAGGGAGGCCTAGTCTGGGGTCATGAGACTCACATCAGACCTGAATCCAGATTTCTGTATGTGGTGCGTGAAGGATGCATCCCCCCCAAACTCCTTGGGTGCTTTTTATTTATCACTTTTACTCCCAAGTCATTTGTATGGACCCTAAAGTTTAAAAACAATGTCCAGGGAGAACTGGCCAAAGGTCAAATACTCACCCTGGGGCCTACCAAATATGGGAAGCATGCATTGTGTGGAGAGCCTATGAGCCCTGTCATCCCTGTTTGGCAGATGAGAAAGATAAGGTTTACAGAGTCTCTTTGCTTACCAGTGGAAAAGAAGGGATCCAAATCCAGGTCTGGGCACCATCAAAGCCTTCCCTGCCATGCTGTCTTACAGTGACTAGCCTTGCTACCCTGCCAGGCAGGTGTAACACTGTCCCCACTTTATAGATGGGGAAGCAAGAAGATGAGTGGCTTGTTGCGGGTTGCACAGCCAGCAAATAATAATCAGGACTGCAATCTAGGTCTGACTCCAGGCTGGATTTATAAACCGGGTACTCTTTGCTGCTTTCCTGCATCTCATGGACCCATCTGAGACCTTCCAAAAATTCATTTGCTGGCTGGGTCTGTCATTGCCCCACAGGACTTAGTAGCACGTGTAAATTTGGGTGTGTAGTGGGGGTCGGGTTTATTCTGCGGCACACTGAGTCTACCCAGGCAGTCTGGGGTCCTGCCGCATTCTTCACCATCCACAGTGAGCAGCATCACAGCCTAGACCAGTGGTTCTTAACCTGGGTTCTATCGAACCCTAGGGGTTCGATGAGTCGGTTTCAGGGGTTCGGAGAAGCCTCTGCTGTGGAGGCCAGAATAAAGTAATACCGTAATTTGTTGTGAGTTCATGCACTTTGTTGGTTTTGTTCTTTGAGCAAGGTGATGTTCATGCACGGCTCATTGTGTGCACCAGTAAAAAACATATACCTATGTCTTGAATTTGGAAAAAAAAATCATATTTTATTTATCACTAAAGAAGGGTTTGGTGAGTGTGCATATGAAACTGGTGGAGTCGATACCTCAAAAAAGGTTAAGAACCACTGGCCTAGACCCTCAGGTGAAGTGACGCCCACAAGTGGGGACTTCTCCAGGGTCTCACCGTGAGTGCGAACTCTCAAAAGACTGGAACCAAAACTCTCCAGAACCCAATGTAGGGCCTGGATTTCTTCCACATTAGCCTTTCTCTTTCCCGAACACAATGTCAGTTCCTTCCCTTTCTAATATAATTAGCAAACTGCAGTGAAGCACTGTAACGCCCTTCTGTTGTTCTTATCTCGCTTTGGGACACATGATGGCAGTGATTCTGTGTCTCTACCTCATTTTGTGGAAACTGTGGCAGTGACCTCCAAACCCTCAGAATCCTAAAATGCCCCAGAGGGGAAAGACTTTAGAAGTGACTTTCACACCACGCTTCAAAGAACCTTAACGTTTTTTGCACTTCAGAGATTTAAAAAATAATTCCATCTTCATCATCCAAGAATATAGATTCAAACTTACTAAGGAACATGTTATTCACTCATTAAAAAATTTTTTTTAATGTATTGGCATTTAGTGAAAGCTATCATTTAAAAAAAAAGTGCTCTGTTGTTAAAAAATATCTCAAATCTCTTCTGAAATGTCATGAGTTAATGGGCTGCAGGATTCATCTGCTCAGAGGTAGAAAATTATCGTGGATTCAAAGTCGGATATCCCAGCACAGGGGGATATGCAAAATATTCATTTTGGGCTAAGCACCTTGCCAAAAGGTGACCTGGACACCCCAATAACCGGAACTCCATCTGCTGTGACAGGCAGTGTTTCCTGTGTGCTGGTGGCAGGTACTGACCTTCCCTGTATTTGCAATGCAGGCCCCGGGAGGAAGGAGGGTCTGAGCTTGTTGGCAGCTCTTGACCGTCAGGCTGACCTGTGGGGTTCTTTATATCTCCACACTGTGTTCTAGAACCCAGACACCTGGCTGCAGATCCTGGCCCTGGCACCTGGGTGCCTGGGTGCGAGGATCGCCAGGGAGGCGGGCGTGCTGTGACTGTTTCTGAAAATGGAGCTGTAGCTGCGATCGTCTCCTCTGTAAGTACAAGGGGTTAGAAAAACCCATTCCCACAGGATCAAACTTGAGAAAAGCAAACGGGGGAAGCAGTTACACTCAGGCCTGTTCGCTTCGTGCCTCCCCCCTCGGGCAAGCAAGCGGGTGTGCGCACACACGGACCCAGATTCAGAATGAGTTCAACTGTAGTTCCTAGTAAAGTGGTGTGATGAGTCAGGTCAGATAAGGGGCTTCTGTGCTTCTCCGGAGGCCGCCACCTCTCCTGCTGTCATTTTCCACAGCAGGTAAATAACCATAGCTTCTCCCCTTCCCTCTCTGGCAGCTCTCCAGCCCCGGGCCCCTCCTGATACTCATCTCCGCACCATCAAGGCCAGACTCCTCCGCATCATCAGATCCCCAAGATCTCAAAGTGCAAAGATGGAGAGGATCTGGCCATCTCCTGCAAGCTTGTCTTCCAACACGTGGGAGAGGATGGGCCCACTATCTCAGGAGCCGGAAGTGGCATCTCCACCTTCCAAAGGAGCACTCAGATCTCCGCGTGGAGCTGGAAACCGGTCTTAAGTCAGACTTCACAAAGAGCAGCCTTTAGGCTGTAACCCTCCACCTCTCCCCACCCACCACCCCACGTTTTGTTTGGTTCATACACTACAGGATGCCACAGTATTATTGTGTAATCTAAATTCCTTTTCTTTTTCAGTTACAGTTTGCATTCAATATTATTTTCTACTAGTTTCAAGTGTACAGCATAGTGGTTAGACAATCATACACTTTACAAAAATGTCCCCCACCCCACAGCAATATTTCCAGTACCCACCTGGCGTCATACATAGTTATGACAATACTATTGACTATATTTCCTATGCTGTACTTGACGTTTTCATGACTATCATGTAACTATTCACTTGTATTTCTTAATCCCTTTACCTTTTCCACTTAATCCCCCAATTTCCCTCCCTTCTGGCAACTGTCAGTCTGTTCTCTGTATCATTGAGTTCATTTGTTTTGCTTGTTCACTTACATTGTTCTTTGGATTCCACATATAAACGAAATAAGTCAGTCATAGATTACCCTCTAGGTCCACCATGTTATTGGACAATTTCATTCTTTTTTATGGCTGAATAATATTCCACTATATCTATGTACCAAGCTTTATCTACTTGTCTATTGATGGAAACTTGGTTTCATAATTTAAATTTAGTCAATATTTTTAAATGGGAAATTTCAGCCCCCCAAATTCTGTATTTCCGACTTCTGTTGAAAAACTGCCGAGTCTGAATACTTGGATTACTACCTATTTCCATGTGGCAGTAATCTGCTGAAGGTCCGTAGTTACTTTTTATTTTAGATGGAGAGCTGGCTTACTTAATTTCTCTTTCCAGTTAGGCCCCTTTAAACACTTTGCAACCTCTTACTTAAATAAAAATAATATTATTTTATTTCTATATTTATATTTATGTATAAAAATAATAAAATAACAACTATCTAGTTGTTTATGTATGTGGAGTATTATTCTACCACCAGTAGACAACATGCTAAGGACTTCCTATGTCTATGGTATTTAATTCTCACTAAAGCCCTGTGAAGTACATTATCATTTCCGTTTTACAGATGGAAAAGGAGAGGCTCAGATGGGTTAAGAGATTAGCCCAAGTTCACACACATCAGAGGAACAGAGCCAGGATTAGAAGTAGATTTACCCGGTTCCAAGGCCGAGACTATGTGCGTGGAGATGGTGTTGCAGTTACGCTCGAACTTCCTCAAGCCCTTTATCTAGGTCAGTGGGACTTTGCCACTTGTTTGCTCACAAGTGGTCACCAAATGGGGAATCTGTGTAACAGCGGAGTGGACTTTGCATTATTTTTATTTCCAGGCTCCCAACCCCTTCTGCTTCTCCTGACTTCTCTGCTCATGCTGCACTGTCCGGACCAAGAGATACAATATCTCCTGCTATGATATAATATCAGTACAAGGAAGAAAATATAAAGCAACTGAGTCTGAGTCACAGGGGATGATAATAGACACAGGAGGAATGAACGGGGCCCACCCAGACCCACGGCGATGTGGCGATGTGGCGATGTGCAGGCCTAGCTGGACCCACTCAGGAGCAAAAGTTGCAAAACAGCCTCTGGCCATTCGGTGGCTCCTCCTGCATCCTGACTCCTTGGGTGCCCACTGGCAGGCACTGTGGCTGCTGGACCTCCTCGTGTAGCTTTCTCCAAGGGAAATGCAGCCACGAGAAGATCTGCTTCCGGGGCCTGTGGATGCAGGTGCTCCTTGTGGCTGGAGCCTGCAGGGTCTGTCCTGGTGCCAAGCAACCCCACAGTCAGAGGAGGAATTGCAGAGCTGGACCACCAGGCGACATGGGGCAGTGCAGCCACTCAGGACAGAGCTTGCTGAGCAGGGCGAGGGGGTCGCCTTGCCTTTTCCAGTGCCTTCTCGGAAGTCTGCTGGCAGGGTTGTAAGCTTCAGCCCAGATTAGATCAGGGGAGATGATCTTGCAGCAGAAATTGCAGGTAAACTGGCTGCCTCCCTGGTGTCCCACTCACTCAAGTCTCTCCCTGCGGGATGGCCTCCCGCCTTCCTCTTTTTTTTTTTTTTTTTAAATTTCTTTTATTTATTTATTTTAGAGAGGAGAGAGAGAGAGAGAGAGAGAGAGAGAGAGAGAGAGAGAGAGAGAGAGAGAGAGAGAAAGGGGGGAGGAGCTGGAAGCATCAACTCCCATATGTGCCTTGACCAGACCAGTGCAGGGTTTTGAACTGACGACCTCAGTGTTTCCAGGTCGACGCTTTATCCACTGCGCCACCACAGGTCAGGCCCGCCTTCCTCTTTGATTGTGACAATGACCCTGATTGGACCACGAGGAAGATTTGCTGAGGCTCTTTGCAAGTGGCTGTGTGTTTTTTCACATTTAATGTTCACACACCATACGTACCCATGTTTAGAGGAGTTAGGAAATGTACAGGAGGGCACAGAGGCACGGGGGAGTGTCAGGATTCAAACTCAACCAGACACCAGACTTCAGAGCCTCAGTGTGTAACCAAATCATAGCATAGCCTATTGTGCTATTGAAAGTATACCCGACGCCTAATCCCCATTCAAATATTGCCTCCAATATGAAGCTTTCATTGACTGCCTTCATTACTTTTCCACACATTGCTGCCCTGAGCAGTAGTATTCATTCATTCATTCACTCACTCATTCACTCATTCATTCAACATTTATTACATGCAAGCTTCTTTTCAATGAAGAACTCTGTGTCTCCTCATGGGAACCTCCCTGTACAGTTACGCGGGGTAGGATCAAAACCCCTAGGTGAGATGTCCGATATGTTCATGTTTCTGTCTACTTATAGCAGTAGGCACCATCACTTCGAAAGTCCAAAAGAATGTCAATGAGTCTTTCCTACAGTCAGGCCATCAAAGCCACTTAACAACTGAAGTCAGACATATGGAAATTCAGCAAGCCGCAAAGCAAGCAGGTGCAGAAATAGCAGGGAGTTCCTGCAGGCAGAGCAGAGCTGGAGGGAAAGCGTTGATCATTCCTGCCCCTCTCCCTGCAGCATTCCTGCAGAACCGAACTTCCTTCCAAGTCCTCTGAGGAGTCCTCCCAGGAGAAAGGGATGATCTGCTGACACCCATGCTCTGTGTCATTCTGCTACTGGGGGCTTTAGCCAAGTGGTTACAAAGTCACTTTAAGCAAAGCCCTGCTCTTTCCTCCAGGGTGGTGTCATTCTGGCACCTCCGAGACCAACCTGCCCAGGATTTAGAGGATGCCAGGATTAGGATGTGCCTTGCCTGTGGAATTCCCAGGCTCAGCTCCAAGAAAAGCCCTTCCTATTCCCACCCCACGTGTTAGTAACTGCATGGTATTTCCTTAGACAATTTGAAGACATTTAAAAGAGGAGAACGGAGCCCCAGGGATATACAGTACAGCACAAGGAATGGAATCAGTAATATTGTAATAACTATGTATGGGAATATTGGGGAATACTTTGTAAAGTGTATGATTGTCTAACCATAATGCTGTACACCAGAAACTAATACAAAATAATATTGAATATAAACTGTAATTGAAAAATAAGGTTTTTTTGTTTGTTTGTTTTTTAAAAAGAAGAATGGGAGAAAATTTGCTGAAGAGTCCCCAGCAGGCTACTTAGAGACTCATTCTTTTCACCCAGTCCCTTCCCAAGAAAGATAAGACAGGCAGGTTCTTGGGCAATTAACTGAAGGAAATGGTTCTGTTTTCTTTTTTTTTTTTTTTTTTTTAATATATTTTATTATTATTAATTCTAATGGGGTGACATCAATAAATCAGGGTACATATGTACAATGAAAACATCTCCAGGTTATCTTATCATTCAATTGTGTTGCATACCCATCACCAAAAGTCAAATTGTCCTCTGTCACCTTCAATCTGGTTTTCCCTGCGTCCCTCCCCTCCTCCCTATCCCATTCTTCCCTCCCTCCCCCCATCCCATAACCACCACTCTCTTGTCCATGTCTCATACCCTCACTTTCATGTCCCACCTATGTATGTAATCGTGCTGTTCTCAGTTTTTCTTTTTTTCTGATTTACTTATTTCACTCCGTATAATGTTATCAAGGTACATCCATTTTGTTATAAATGATCCGATGTCATCGTTTCTTATGGCTGAGTAGTATTCCATAGTATATATGTACCATAGCTTTTTAATCCACTCGTCTTCTGACGGACACTTGGGCTGGTTCCAGATCTTCGCTATTGTGAACAATGCTGCCACGAACATGGGGGCGCATTTCTTCTTTTCGAACAGTGTTATGGTGTTCTTAGGGTATATTCCTAAAAGTGGGATAGCTGGGTCAAAAGGCAGTTCGATTTTTAATTTTCTGAGGAATCTCCAAACTGTTTTCCACAGTGGCTGCACCAGTCTGCATTCCCACCAGCAGTGCAGAAGGGTTCCCTTTTCTCCACATCCTCGCCAGCACTTATTCTGTGTTGTTTTGCTGAGAAGTGCCATTCTGACTGGTGTGAGGTGATATCTCATTGTGGTTTTAATTTGCATTTCTCTAATGATTAGTGATGTTGAGCATTTTTTCATATGCCTATTGGCCATCTGTATGTCCTCTTTGGAGAAATTTCTATTCATTTCTTTTGCCCATTTTTTGATTGGGTTGTTTGTCTTCCTGGTGTTGCTTTTTATAAGTTCTTTATAAATTTTAGTTATTAACCCCTTATCAGATGTGCTGTCGAATATGTTCTCCCATTGTGTGGTTTGTCTTTTTATTCTGTTCCTATTGTCTTTAGCTGTGCAAAAACTTTTTAGTTTGATATAGTCCCATTTGTTTATCTTGCCTTTTATTTCAGTTGCCCATGAAGATAAATCGGCAAATATACCGCTGCTACAGATGTCGGAGAGCTTGCTGCCTATGTTTTCTTCTAAGATGTTTATGGTTTCACGGCTTACATTTAAGTCTTTTATCCATTTTGAGTTTGTTTTTGTGAATGGTGTAAGTTGATGGTCTAGTTTCATTTTTTTGCAGGTAGATGTCCAATTTTCCCAACACCATTTGTTAAAGAGGCTGTCTTTACTCCATTGTATGTTCTTTCCTCCTTTGTCAAATATCAGTTGTCCATAAAGCTGTGGGTTTATTTCTGGGTTCTCTGTTCTGTTCCATTGATCTATGTGCCTGTTCTTATGCCAGTACCAGGCTGTCTTGAGTATAATGGCCTTGTAGTAAACCTTGATATCAGGAAGAGTGATACCTCCTGCTTTATTTTTTCTTTTTAAGATTGCTGAGGCTATTCGTGCTCTTTTTTGGTTCCATATAAATTTTTGGAATATGTGTTCTATATCTTTGAAGTATGTCATTGGTATTTTAATTGGTATTGCATTGAATTTATAAATTGCTTTGGGTAATATAGACATTTTAATGATGTTTATTCTTCCTAGCCATGAGCACGGTATGTGCTTCCACTTGTTTGTATCTTCCTTGATTTCTTTTATCAATGTTCTATAATTTTCTGAGTACAAGTCCTTAACCTCCTTGGTTAAATTTACTCCTAGGTACTTTATTTTTTTGGCTACAATAGTGAAGGGGATTGTTTCCTTAATTTCTTTTGCTGATATTTCATTGTTGGTGTATAGAAATGCCTCTGATTTCTGAGTATTAATTTTATATCCTGCCACCTTGCTGAATTCATTTATCAGGTCCAGTAGTTTTTTGACTGAGACTTTAGGGTTTTCAATATACAATATCATATCATCTGCAAATAATGACAGTTTTACTTCTTCTTTTCCAATTTGGATGCCTTTTATTTCTTCTTCTTGTCTGATTGCTGTAGCTAGGACTTCCAGAACTATGTTGAATAAGAGTGGTGAAAGTGGGCAACCCTGCCTGGTTCCTGATCTTAAGGGGATTGCTTTTAATCTTTGTCCATTTAGTATGATGTTTGCTGTCGGTTTATCATAGATGGCCTTTATCATGTTAAGGAATGATCCCTGTATTCCCACTTTACTGAGAGTTTTGAGCATGAATGGGTGCTGGATTTTATCAAATGCCTTTTCTGCATCTATTGAAATTATCATGTGATTTTTGTCCTTCCTTTTGTTTATGTGGTGAATCACATTGATTGATTTGCGAATATTGAACCAGCCTTGCCTCTCCAGAATAAATCCCACTTGATCGTGGTGTATGATTTTTTTCATATATTGCTGGATCCGGTTGGCTAATATTTTGTTGAGAATTTTAGCGTCTAAATTCATCAGGGATATAGGCCTATAATTTTCTTTCTTTGTGTTGTCTTTGCCCGGTTTTGGGATCAGAATTATGCTGGCCTCATAAAAGGAGTTTGGAAGTCTTCCTTCCTCTTGAATTTTTTGAAATAGCTTCAGGAGAATAGGAGTTAGTTCTTCTTTGAATTTTTGATAGAATTCACTTGTGAAGCCATCAGGCCCAGGACTTTTCTTTTTTGGGAGTTTTTTGATAACTGTTTCGATCTCATTTGCTGTAATTGGTCTGTTTAGGTGTTCTGATTCTTCCAGATTGATTTTTGGAAGGTTATATGATTCAAGAAATTTGTCCATTTCACCAAGATTGTCTAATTTTTTGGCATATAGTTCTTCATAGTATTTTCTTACAATGCTTTGTATTTCTGTTGTGTCAGTTGTTATTTCTCCACTGTCCTTTCTAATTTTATTTATTTGAGTCCTCTCTCTTTTTTTCTTGGTGAGTCTAGTTAAAGGTTCATCAATCTTGTTTACCTTTTCAAAGAACCAGCTTCTTGTTTCATTGATCCTCTGTATTGTTTCCTTAGCCTCTATGTCATTTATTTCTGCTCTGACCTTTATTATTTCCTTTCTTCTACTTGTCTTGGGTTTTATTTGTTGTTGTTTTTCTAGTTCTTTTAGATGCAGGGTCAAGTTGCTTATTTGAGCTTTTTCTAGCTTCTTATGATATGCCTGTAGTGCAATAAACTTCCCTCTCAGAACTGCTTTTGTTGTGTCCCATAAATTTTGAGTTGATGTATGCTCATTATCATTTGTTTCTAGAAACTTTTTTATTTCTTCTTTGATCTCATTGTTAATCCATTCATTATTTAATAACAAGCTATTTAGTTTCCAAGTGTTTGAGTATTTTTCAGTTTTTCTTTTGTGGTTAATTTCTAGTTTCATGGCATTGTGATCAGAGAAAATGCTTGATATGATTTCAATCTTCTTAAATTTATTGAGACCATTTTTGTGTCCTAACACGTGGTCTATCCTAGAAAACGTACCATGAGCGCTTGAGAAGAATGTATATTCTACTGCTTTAGGGTGAAAAGTTCTGAAGATATCTATTAAATCAAGTTGATCTAGTGTCTCCTTTAAGTCTGCTGTTTCTTTATTAATTTTCTTTCTTGAGGATCTATCCAGTGTTGTTAGAGGGGTATTGAAATCCCCTACTATGATAGTATTGCTGTTAATCTCGCCCTTTATATCCATCAAAGTCTGCTTTATGTATGTCGGGGCTCCTATATTTGGTGCATAGATATTTACAATAGTTATATCTTCCTGTTGAATTGTTCCCTTTATCATTATGTAGTGTCCTCTTTTATCTCTTACTACAGCCTTTGTTTTAAAGTCCATTTTGTCTGATATAAGTATTGCTACCCCTGCTTTTTTTTCATTTCCATTTGCATGAAATATTTTTTTCCATCCTTTTACCTTCAGTCTATGAACATCTTTTATTTTAAGGTGTGTCTCTTGTAGACAGCATATGTATGGGTCCTGTTTCTTTATCCATGCAGCTACCCTATGTCTTTTGATTGGATCATTTAATCCATTTACATTTAAGGTTATTATTGATATGTAGTTGTTTATTGCCATTTTATTCTTTAAAGCTGTATTCTTCTTTTGCTCTATTCTTTCCTCTCTTTAAACTGTTCACAAGAGGCCCCTTAGTATCTCTTGCAGAATTGGTTTGGTTTTTATGAATTCCTTGAGGCTTTCTTTTTCTGGGAAGCTCTTTATTTCTCCTTCAATTTTAAACGTTAGCCTTGCTGGATAAAGTAGTCTTGGTTGTAGGTTCTTGTTCTGCATTACTTTGATTATTTCTTGCCATTCCCTTCTGGCCTCAAGTGTTTCTGTTGAGAAGTCCGATGTCATCCTTATGGGGGCTCCTTTGTAGGTGATAGTCTTTTTTTCTCTAGCAGCTTTAAAAATTTTTTCTTTATCCATTAGCTTTGGTATTTTAACTATGATGTGTCTTGGTGTAGATTTTTTTGGGTTTCTCCTTAATGGAGTTCTGTGTGCTTCTTGAATGTGTGGAGTGTTTCCCAGCCTTAATTTAGGAAAGTTTTCTGCTATAATTTGATTGAACAAAGTTTCCATTTCCTGTCCTCTCTCCTCTTCTTCAGGCACCCCTATGATGCGAATGTTGTTTCTCTTCATGTTGTCACAAAGCTCCCTTAGAGTTTCCTCACCTTTTTTAAGTCTCTTTTCCTTTTTCTTCTCTGCTTCTGTGCCTTTGTTTATTGTGTCCTCTAACTCGCTTATTCGATCCTCAGCGTCATCCATCCTGCTTTTAATTCCTTCCATTGTGGTCTTCAGTTCTGATACTGTATTTGTCATTTCTGTCTGATTCTTTTTTATTATTTCAATTTCATTTTTTATACTTGTTATCTCTTTATTTAGGTGTTCATAATGACTATCCATTGTTGCTCTAATTTCTTTGAACATCCTAACTATCATTATTCTAAATTCTGCTTCTGGTAATTTGGTTATATCTGGTTCATTCAGGTCCTTCTCTGGGGATTTCTCTTGATTCATTTGGTTTGCATTCCTCTGCCTGCCCATTTTTTCTGTGTATAAGCGAGTTGTGGCCACTGGAGTCCAGTAGGTGTTGCCTTTGTGTTCTCTAGGTGTGGTCTATCTGCAGGCCCCCCACCCCCTCTGCCGGCGCCTAGGGTGGTTGGGTATGAGCGTTGCCAGCGCCGGCCCACTGTGGCTTTTGCTGTGATTTCTGCCTCTCCTCCGTGGGAGGGGCTGTCACTGAAGCCACAAGATTAGCACCAAGGGTAGAGGCGAGCACCTTTCCTCAGCTGCGGACCCAGCCTATTTCCGGACTTCCGCCCAGAACCAGCAGTCGGAGCCTGCTCGCTACAGTTCCGCGGGTTAGGCGGGGCTTTTGACGTGCTCTCAGCTGTAAGCTTTTGCCCGTCAGGAGCTTTAGCCCCGCCCTCGAGGCCTGGGCCCTTTGCGCAGGGTCGGAAACCAAGATTTATTGGGGCGGGCGTGTTTGCTGGCTTCCGCCGAGCTGCGTACTTCCGCTCGTCCCGGACTCTACCCCGCCCCCGCGTTTGGAGCCCGCTCGTGCTCGTATTAACGCTATCCGGGGTTTCTCCGGCCAGATGGGGATAGCAGCCGTGGGCTCAGCTGCTAGCCTCCACCTGTCTCGGGGTCCACCCCGTTCCCGCGCTCGGAGCCCGCTCGCGCACGTATACTGGCCAACCGCGGTTTCTCCGGCGGGCGGTGGGGGTGGGGGTGGTGGACTGCTAGCGTCAGCTCAGCCACGAGCCCCTGCCCGTCCCTGGTCTTAGCCCGGTCCCCGCGGTCAGGGCCGGCTTGCGCAGGGCCTGCCTGTTCCTGGCCTCCCGCTTTGTCCCCGTAAGTGGGATTAAAGGTGGGCCCGCAGCTTCCGGACCGCTCTTGCGCTTACCCTCCGACCCTCTGGGCTAGACGGATCTCCCACCGGCTTGGCCTCTGCCCACGCCGACAGAACCGCCTTTCAGCGTCCTGCCGCCCCAAAACCTTAAGCAGCCCTCAGCAGAGTAGGAAGGGACCTAATACTCCACACTGTAGGCCTGGGAGCTCCCTCACTTGTTTCACAGCTCAAAACTGTCCAAACGCCTCTTCTTGGCTCTGGGACTGCAGGCTGGGGCTTGGTTCCTGGGACCCAGGTCCCTCCCTCTCCGCCAAAATCTCCTCCCGCCACATGGGTCTCTCCGGGCTGCCGTTTGCTCCGGGGAGCTGGGCAGCCCTCTTCGCGTTTTCGCTATTCCTACCAGTCTCAATGTGGCTTCTTCTGTGTTCCTTGGTTGAAGAGTCCACTTAGTTTTGTTCAAAGTTGGTTTATCCAGGTGCTGGTTCTTAAAATTGAGTTGTAATCCACTTTGGTTCTGGGAGTTGGAAGTTGGTACGTCCGCCTACTCCGTCGCCATCTTGCTCCCTCAATGGTTCTGTTTTCTGTTGTTGTTTTTTTTTTTAAATGGAACAGACAGAACTTTGAGAATCACAGCAAATTTATAAAATCTCTCCCCACAAAAATCCTACCTCTTACATAGTTTGGAATACAATTTAAGGGTATTCAAAGCTTTCCTGCAGTCCACCCACTCACCCAAAGTTTGATGTCCCCAAAGTGTTCTATACAAACAAGATGATTTTAGCTGGCATTTGGACAAAGATTGTCCTAAATTTTCATTCCTGAGTATTTATTTTAATATGCGCAAAAAGCATAGCACATCAAACCTGCCATCTTGTAAAAAATGTCTAGGGCTAGAATGCAAATCATTGTTATGGGGGCATTAAGTAAATGAGCAATGGTTCAGGGCACCTGGGGCTGGAGAAAGGCTGGAGAGCGCCACCCACAAGCAACCAAAGGTCTGGATGTCATGTTCTAATCTGGGGAATCTCTCTTTAATCTGATTCAGCAATTGCACAAATGAGGCAATGGAAGCCCAGAGAGTTAACTGACCTACTTAAGAGTTCCCAGTAGTCCCAGCATAGCAGATTCCTAGGCCAGGGTTTGTTTTCTGTTTGTTTGTTTTTGTTTATTTCCTGCCACCATTTGTTTTCTTCTACCTGTGCAGTTTTAATCTCAGAGGGCAAAAAAATAAAAAATAAAAAAGGTCTGCCTGGGTTCATTCTGGGAGTAGAGAGAACTAGCAGCAACTTCAAACAGCCAGGTAGATCATTGTCATTTTACAAGTGTTTTCACAAGTATTTTCCTTAGACTTTTCTCCTTGTTTATATTTATAAATGAAAAAAAATGTTTCAAGATGCTTGTCATTCCTCCCACATTGCTCCAGGTTTGCCTGGGTAGAGTCTCAGGAAATGATTTGATGTTCTCCCCTGAGGGTTATTTTGTCTGGCAAGAGTCATAAGACAAAATCAACCTGGTACGTGAGAAGGCTTCTTTCAATTCAGTTGATGTTGTGCTTGCTGGTGTGGTTGGCAGGTTGAACACTAATGATGCACAATCTAAAGACTTCCTTTACATTCTCTGCCTGGGTGGGCCCTGCCAGGAGCATTGTTCTGGTTCTGAATATATTTCCCTTTAAGAGGGACGGGGACCTAGGGGAGTGTAGCTAGAAAGAGGGTGACAGGGACAGAGGAAACTGCAGCTGGAAGCAGAGGAGCAGCGACAGCTGAAGGAACTGGCATTGGCCAGCAGCTTGCAGACAGATGACTCCAGGGGCCATTCCAAGGTCATGGTCTGCAGATCCAGATCGTTGAGGACTGTTGTGGGACAGGGCAGGACAAGAGTGGGCGGGGCCTGGAACAGAGTGGCTGGGTGGGTGGAACAGAGTGGGTAGGTGGGCACCTGGGGAAAGTGAAGACAGGTAGACAGCAGCTCCCTGCAACTGTTGCCATGGAGGAATGCAGGCTAGAAATCTAAATTTTTATATGAAATCTAAATGCTGGCAATATATTTTTTAAAATATTTGAAAACATTGTGTGACCAAACAAAACGCATCTGTGAGTCAGATCTGACCTATTTTCTATATTTTGTAGTTTCTACCTCCAAAGTCATGAATGTTTTTGGGTTCCCGATTGCTGGATCAGTGTGGGGCCCAAGCATGGACTCTCCTGTATCTGGGTGGCAGTTTCTGTGGCATGGTTCCATGTGCAGGGTCAATGAAAATGGCTTTTTTACCGCCTTTCAGGGCAAAGTGAAATGCTCTAGGGGGTTGGAGGACTCTTCTGAGGGGAAGGAGGGTCAGGCAACACCAGGGAGGGAACCTGGAGCAGGTGGCACTGTTCTTGGAGGTGTCAATAGTGCGGAGGCAGCAGATCTGAGCTGTCACATCACCTCTTGTAGTCCTAGTTGTGCATCCTGGAACAAGCAGCTTCTCTGGGTCTGTTACTTCCTCTATAAAATGAGAGATGGGATTGGATGGGGTTCTGTGACTTTATGACAGTCACTTCTCTGTGCCCTCGACTTCACCTCTGTGGGACTTCCAGTCCCTATATCTTGTCTTTTTCTGCAGTGGTTTGCCGCCAGCCCTGAGAAATCCTTCTGCAGAACCTGCCTGGTTCAAGTTGCCCCCTTCCTGCCACCTAGCAATCTCTGCGCTTTGTCACATCTTCCTGTTTTCTCTATCCACAGAGTTCTACTCATCCACTCCCTGGGGAAGCTTTCCTGAGCCCAGGCCAGGTCTGTTCCTCAGTCGTATCAGCTTTCCATCAGCTTTCTCACTCTACTTGCGCTGCTCATTTATTTGCGTGATTAGCAGATGAGTATCCCTCACTGGGTTAGATTGTCCCGATGGTCTCTTCCAACCCTGATGACATTCCGTAATTCTGGGATAACTGGCCCATGATGTCACAGCACAGAGCAGTGGTTCTCAAGATTTATTTCCACCCCAAGCACCCAAGAGATTACAACACACATCCAGCGTGAACTGGGCCTAGTAGTTTGAGAAATACACACAGAGGTGAAGGGCATAAAGTTGACCTTGACTTTTCCCCTGCAGCTTGTTAGCTGCATGGCTTTTTAGATCAGCCACATCAAGCCTCAGTTTTTTCGCTACACCTGGAAACCATAGCTAACTCACTTAGTAACTGTCAGGCTCATAATGAGCATGCACTACATGGAAACCATAGAAGTATTTTCAAATTGCGCATCAGTGTGTCCTGACAGTATAAGTCCTAGCTGGGGTGTAGGATGCTCTCTTCACCAGTCAACACCCCCCTCTCTCCCAAAGGACTAAGGGAGACAGGAAGCAAAGTCAGTGGTCCTCAATCGGGGACATTTTTCCTCCAGGGGGCATTTTGCAACATCTAGGAACATGTTTGGTTGTCACGGTGTGGTGCACAATGGTGCTACTGGCATCTAGTGGGTCGAGGTTGGGGAGGCTGCCAAACAGCCCACAATGGACAGGGAAGTCCCCATGGCAAAGAATTAACTAATATAAAATGTCAATAGTGGACTATGTAGTAACCCAGGGATACAGACTACAGTGAAAGAAAATAATGTTATTATATATATATATATATATATATATATATATATATATATATATATATATATATATATATATATATGCTCATTTTGTTAAAGATGACGCTGCCCACGTGGAAGCCCATTGCCCAGGTGATAATATTAGTTGTCCTTCTTGCTTGGGATGGGTTTGATTATATTAATGTGTTTTGCGGGAGGGCTTTCGTGCCAAAAGGTTTTAAAAGGAGAGATCACGTTGTTTTGGGAAGAGTGATTATGTTCTAGGAAGAGCCCATGGGAGGAGAGCAGAGAAAGGCCACGTGGAGGAGAGGAGAAGCAGCCAAGATGGTGGAGTGCTGAAGGAGAAGCCAGTTTGTGCAGAGAGAAGGAGATCGGGAACAGAGGTGAATAAGGCTGTTGAGGTACAAATCTTTGATTCTAGGAAACTCGAATAAGTCAGTGGCCTTGGGAGCCCTGAACAGAAAGGGAAGTGTTTTCCCACTGTGTATTTCTTGCCTGCTGGGTGCAAACCAGGATTAAAGCTAATGGCCCCCCCAGTTCTTGGCTCCATTGTTTCATTACCATCTGTCCAAATCAAATGCGAACCTGCACGGGCCAGGCGGCTGTGATGGTGGCCGTGGCTACTGGCTATACAATATATATGTATATTTACTGTGTGTACATGGGCTGTATACTGTGTACTGTGTGTGTATGCATATAATCTTGCATGTCCTGAAGTCAGTATACATACAGGCAACTGACAGCCAGCACAGAGACAAAGCCGTGGTACACACTCCCAGCCACGAGCCAAACTGACTCACCCGCGAGAGGCGGACTTACTGGAACGGAAAAGTCAATGTTTCATCTATGCAGGAAAGGAAATCTTCGGGGAAGCTGGGGTGTCCCTGGTGTCCTATATAGCGTGATCATTAAGCATGACATAAATTTGTGCCCACACCCTCTTCCCGCCTTGGTTTTCCAACACTGAGCAATTCCTGGCCCTCGTAAACTCTTTAGGAAAGTAAGAGGCCGAGGGGTTGGAGGCAGCAGGGAATATGGCATGGGGCTTGTCGTGACACCAAAGGGCCAGGTCACCTAGGTTGACTCAATTTCCACTCTTTGTGTTTAATTGCCTCATCAGGGAAATAAGTGTGGGATGAAATGACCTTATGTCTTTTTCTACTGGGACAGTGATCACTCTGAGTAAGGCAAGATTAGAATTCTCTCGTGGAGGGTCTATTCTCCCAGCTACTGTGTGTGGCAGGGAATCAGAGAAATTGGGGACATCAGCTTAGGAATTAGAAAATCGGCCAAAACCGGGTTAGAAATCCTAGCATCTTCTCTTACATCTACATAACTCTTAGAAAGTTACTTAACTGGGAATAGTCACATTACTTATCTCAAGAGGCTGATGCAAGATTGACTAGAGTATTGTTTGAATAATCTGAAATTGAGTAAGCACTTGATAAATAGAAGCTACTATCATAATCATCATCATCATCACCATCATCATTATCATCATCATCATCATCGTCATCATTGTCATCATCATCATCATCACCATCAGATATTGGGTGTTGGTGTTAGTGATGTGATTAAGAAATAGTTTTTTTTCTGGAAAAAGTTACAGTCTATCCAGAGAACCATATAAGTGATACAGAGAATGTTGAAATGAAAAATAAAGGCATGGTCACTGAGAGGCAAGGCGGGTTGGCATTTAGGAAGGAGAAATGAATTCTAACTGGAGATCAGAGAAGGACATGCTAGGTGGAAAAGGCAGGGGGAGGGGGAGGAGCAGTTCAGGATCTTTTGGGAAATTCCCTACCTAAAGTGTTTTCTGGATTCTAAAAATCCTCACCTTCACTTCCCAAAGCAACAATTAAATGGGATGAGCAAGTCCTCTCTGTGGTCCACAATCAGTCTAGATGGATTCCGCCAATAGTTTACAGTCTGTCTGAACTTGAAAGAAAGACAGGAAAAACTTTCTGTGTCTAAAAGTGTATTTGGTGTCAAGACACAGGTACACAAAAGAAAAAAGAAATAGAGCCCTACCCAGTTGGCTCAGCAGTAGAGCATTGGCCTTTTGTGTGGAAGTCCCAGGTTTGATTCTTGGTCAGGGCACACAGGAGATGCGACCATCTGCTTCTTCACCCCTCTCCCTTCTCTCTCTCTCTCTCTCTCTCTCTCTCTCTCTTTCTCTGTCTTCTCCTCCTGCAGCCGTAGCTCAAATGGTTTGAGCAAGTTGGCCCTGGGAGCTGAGAATGGCTCCATGGCCTTACCTCAGGCACAAAAATAGCTCAGTTGCTGAGCAATGGAGCAGTGGCCCCAGATGGACAGAGCAGCCTAGGGGCTTGCCAGGTAGATCCTGGTCGGGGCGCATGTGAGAGTCTGTCTCTCTGCTTCCCCACCTCTCACCCTCTCACTTAAAAAGAAAAATAAAAAGAAATAGAAAAGAGCAGGAAGATTTGGACTGCCTTTTCTTTTTATCTTTTTTAAAAATATAGTTGCTATACAATACTATTTTAGTTTCAAGAGTACAATATAGCAATTTTACATTTATAAACCTTATGATATGAACACTATAATAAGTCTAGTAACCCTCTGTCAATGTACAAAGTTATTACAATATAATTGTTTACGGGATGAGGCAAAAGTAGGTTCACAGTTGTGAGCAGACAAAACACAAGACTACTTTATTCTTGTATTATTTATTAATTATTGCATTATTCTCCATATGAACAACAGTTCATATTCCCCTTCACCTTTTTCCATATATATTCTTACCTCCTCTTCTTTGGCAACCATTAGCTTGTTCTATCTATGAAACATTTTTTAGTTTTGTTTATTCATTTGTTTTGTTTTGTTTTAGATTTCACTTGTTTTACAAGTGAAACCCTATGGTATTTGTCTTTCTCTGTCTTACTTAGTTCACTTAGCATAACACCCTCCAGTTTCATCCATGCTGTTGCAAAATGTAAGATATCCTTCTTTTTAATGTCTGTATAGTATTTCACTGTGTAAATGTACCACAGTTTTTTTATCCACTCATCTACTGATTGGCACTTGGGCTGTTTGCAGATCTTGGCTATTGAAAATAGCACTGCAATAAACATAGGGGTGCATATATTCTTTTGAATTAGTGTTTTAGTTTCCTTGGGATACATTCCCAGAGGTAGAATTGCAGAGTCATAAGGCAGTCCCATTTTTAATTTTTTGAGGAAACTCCATACTGTTTTCCACAGTGGCTGCACCAGTCTGCATTCCCACCAACAGAGCTCAGGGTTCCCTTTTCTCCACATTCTCAGCACTTGTTCTTTGATTTACTGATGATAGCCATTCTGACAGGTGTGAGATGGTATCTCACTGTGGTTTTGATTTGCGTTTCTCTGACGATTAGTGATGCTTTTGTTTTCTTTGGTGCCTCTACTAGCCAGGAATTCAAAAGAGGGAAATTAAAGAGTGACTGTCTTACACTTAACCCTTTGGCTCCTCTGTGAGGCTCACACAGGGATCTCAGGGGAGCAAAGTAGTTTTCATAGGAAGAGAGGAGAGAGGTTTGGAAGCCCGGGCAACAAAGCAGGTCCTACAGAGAGGAACCACAGACTTGATATCCCAGCCCAGTCTCCTCCTTTTAATGAAAGCACCAGCTAAGGGGCAGGACAAAATGTTCTAGACTTGGGGTGAGCAGTCCTGGCTTACCTGTTGTGGTCTTACCTACTTCACAGGTTGTAATGGGATTAAACAGGAAGCCACAGAAAGGGACTATTGCAAAATGTAGAGCGCTCTCATATGAACCAAAGATCCTACGATTGTTGTTATTTTTAAAGCTAAAGAAACTGAGGCTTAGAGAAAGAGGTCTTTGCTGGGGGCCAGCACAGTAAATTAGCAGGCAGGTTGCAGGCACACCAGGGCCACCTGAACAACCAGGCTGGCTCTCGGCTCCAGCCACCAGCACCTGGGCTGAGCTGAAAAACACAGGCGAAGGCATATCCGGGAGGCATGCAGCGGCCCCAGCGTGCTCTGCCGCCCGGCACGCAGGTTTGTTGTGGGAAGCCCTGGGGAGCCGAGAGGAAGAGCTTGGGAGAACATGGGGGAAATCGAGCCCGCCAAGAGAAATGAAAAACACATCAGCGGGTGTGAAGGGAAGAGGATGCAGAAGCACAATCCGGAGCTTCAATGTTTCCGTCATCTGTGGCAGAGAGGTGAAAGCAACCTTCTGCTGGGCCAGCCCAGGTCCAAAGCCCAGGCGGCTTATGCAACGCCTGCGGACTTCTCTGTCAGAATGTTTGCACTGACAGTGATCGTGACAACAATCACTGCGCTGTCCACGTGATGCTGAATTCCACAGCCTGGTTTCCAGGTCGGTCCATGGAATCCGACTCGAAACCAATCTTGCTTGTCCTTTGGGGATGGGAAGCTGTTGTCTGGTTACAGAGATTTAAAAAAATATTTTTTTATTGAATTTATTGGGATTGGGGTGACAATGGTTAATAAAATTCTATAGGTTTCAGGTGTACAATTCTATAGGGGGACAAATTTCTTGGCCTGTTGAGTCAAGAGGCAAGGGTACAGGGTGGCTTTCACACTAACTGTGTGTGGTTTGCTGAGCAAAGCAATCACCCTATTTTGTTTTCCCAGCAAGCCATCTAGATGGGAAGAATTATAGGTCCTTTCTAGTCTAAAGATGTGGGAGACATGAGCGAGGAAGGGCAAGCACAGACATTTAAGTATCATTAGCTGCTCTGGAATCACTTATGTATTTTACATATACCTCTTTTAGCCTTTAAGTTTTCCCTTTGAGAACTGTGCTATTGTTTGCAGTTTTATTATAAGAAATCTCGGGCTTGGAGTGATTTTAGACTCATCCAAGGTCACACAGCCAGTAGCCACAAAGTTAGGATTCATATGCATTACTCTTCAAAGACCATGTAAAATTGTGGTAATTGCTTTTCTTGCTGCCTGAATATGGGACTGTCATAACCCATGCATTCCTTGTTCCCCTTACAAGCCTGACCTGTGTCCCAGCTCTGAGTGTTTTAGGGAAAAAAGCCCTGATTTGGGACAGGGGCCACATAAGGGCCGGGCCGGAGCTGGCGTACACGATCTCAAAGGAGTTGACTGTGTGCATCTTTCTCAACTCCACGCTCAGTGATGTCATGTTGGGAGCCTGACCTTGGCAATGGCAGGAGTATGTGGAAATAGGCACATGACAGACCAGAAGCTGCCCTGCACCAAGAGCCAGCTTTCCACTGGATGTTGACTCTTCTCCATCACCAGCTGGGAGAATAAGCATTTAGAAACCCAGAGTCATTTGACTTGACATCCAGGTTCATGAAAAGTGGACTTGTCTCATCAAGCTGGTGAGCACCAAGATCACCCAGGGTGTGAATAAAGAGGACAAAGGGCCAGGCCTCTCGAAGTAAGACAGGGCCTGCTGTGTTTTTATCAAGATCCCCCCTGATCCTGACACCCGCCACAGTTTGAGAACTTCTGGTCTTAATGACAAACAGGGAATAGGAATCCCTTCGACCTTCCTCATGAAGATGATTGACGTAGGCTTGAACCAACAGAATCAGATCTTTAAAAAGCGGTGCCCGTCTAAGCACCACTCTGAGGCCCCATCTTTGCACTTGTAAAGCACGGAGAGTTCTGCCCTGGCCCCCTGGCTACTGAGATGGTGATTCTGTAGCAATGATTTTATAAGTGGAGAAACTGTACCATGTGCAGTATTGTGATGACAAAAATGAGAGGACGAGCCTCCTTTGGCTCTGTTTTCCTGGGAGGGCTGGGGAACACCCTCCTTTCCTCTTCTGTTCCCACATCCTATTTTTGAACCTGGCATCCTTTGGCTGAGAGATTAAATGACCAGTGGAGCCTACAAACCTGAGCGACAGCCCTGCCTCTAGCATTTCAGCTGATCTGCCTCCTCCGAGTGCTAATCACTGGCCTCCACCCCGGGCTGGGGACCCCCAGCAGGCCCCATTCTCCTTTTCTAGGGCTGCGCCTCAAAGTTGGTCACTTAGCTTTTTCTATAGTAGCCGCCACACCTCGGAAGGTTACTTGGCTTTAACTTTAAAATATCCCTTTCACCCCTGTGTTTTGGAGTAGGGCCAAGCTGGCTTGGCCCAGTGACCTCTCCTTATGAATAACAGATGAAGTCCCCAAGCCTGTGAGGCAGGGGTCAAAGTTCTAGTGTGTGTGCACTTGCTGTGAGCTTGCCAGCTGATGTCCCTCTCTGGGACTGCTTCCTCATCGGGTGTTTCCTTGTGTGGAGCTGTCGGCATGTTGTGTGGGATGATTCTTTATTGTTCTGGGCATTGCAGGGAGTTTAGCATTCCTGGTCATCAGCCACTAAATGCCAGTAGCATTCGCTTCATCACTGTGAGAATTCCAAACATCCCCACACATTTGTAAGTGGTTCGATGGGGCAGGTTCTGCTTAGGGACTGTTCTGAAGGGCCTTAGTTTCCTCTTCTGGTGAATGGACCAAAGAGGTTCCCCAGAGCTGGAAGGGCTTTCTTCAAGAACAGCCACAAGAACTGGCTGTGCTGGAAGAAGGGGCTGAGTGTGACTCTGCCCTGCTCCCACCACAGCTCTGCTTGGATTTATTTAACCTATAGCAGTCCCACAGAATAACTTGTTTGGCGAAAACCTCTTGTGGCTTAAAAAAAAGTGTGAAAACCACCGGACTGGATCAGAGGTTGCTACATGACAGCCCAAGGGTCTAATGTGCTGTGTATACATGTTTTGTTTGGCATGGAGTTTTAAGATACTTGGAGCTGACATTAAAAAAAAAAAAATCTGGATTTTAGGATTCTCGAAGAAAACAAAACAAAATGGAAAGGTTTGGCAGCACTGAGCCTAGATTTCTACAAGGCTATGGTGGGCCATGCAGCTGAGCCCAGGCTGCCCTCTGGGGTGGGGCCAGCCCAGGCTCGTCTCTCATTTCTTTTACTTATCTGGCCTGGAGGCATCAATGTTTAGATTAGATCAGTGGTTCCAAACCCAGGATACTGGAGGAACTTCTACAATTCCAGAACTAGGGCACTAAGCCAGACTAATTGAATAACTGTCTCTGGGGTGGGGTTGAGGTATGTCCCTAGGTGATTTTACTGTGCAGAAAGTCATGATAACCAGTAGACTCTAGAGCACCTTGAGTTTGGAAACCAGCCTCCAAAAGCAAAAGTCCAATTTCCAGGGGTGTTCTTGCTTTCTACCCTTCTTCCCCTTAGAATCCTCTTCTTCCTTCTCTTCTGGAAGCTCTTGGTTTCCCTAAGACATCCCCACCAACCCTCTTGCTCAGCTGTATCCACCTGCCCTCTCACTGGGCTCAGTGACTTCTGGTTGACTCCAGTCAATGTTCTCTTCTTCCCCCGGCCCCAGTGGGCTCCAAGCCCTCTTCTGGAGTCCTAGCCCAACCCACCGGCAAACTTCAAGCACCATACTCACCACCGGCTCTTGTCAGCCTCTGCCACAAGAGCAAGTCCAGGATCCTTCTTATTTATTTATTTATTTATTTATTTATTTATTTATTTATTTATACAGGGACAGTGAGAGAGTCAGAGAGAGGGATAGATAGGGACAGACAGATAGGAATGGAGAGATGAGAAGCATCAATCATCAGTTTTTCATTGCCGTTACGACACCTTAGTTGTTCATTGATCGCTTTCTCACATGTGCCTTGACCGCGGGCCTTCAGCAGACCGAGCAACCCCTTGCTGGAGCCAGCGACCTTGGGTCCAAGCTGACGAGCTTTTGCTCAAGCCAGATGGGCACGCGCTCAAGCTGGCGACCTCGGGGTCTCGAATCTGGGTCTTCCCATCCTAGTCCGACGCTCTATCCACTGCGCAACCGCCTGGTCAGGCCCAGGATCCTTCTTAACAATTCTGGAGTAACACCTTCAAGACATTCTTTTCTTAACCTTTATTTGCATAAATGCCCCAATGCAACCCATAAAGCAAGGTTCTGAACCTCAGCATAGTTGATATTTTGGGCCAGATAAGTCTTTTTTATGGGGCCCTAAGCCAGATAGTTCAATAACTGTCCTGGGGTGGGGTCAAGGTATTGCTGTATTGTACACTGAATGATGTTTAACAGCATCCCTGGCCTCTACCCACTAGATGTCGGAAGGACTTCAATCCAGGAGATCCAACATGACAGTGGAGGAAGTGGCTGCTACACTCACCTCCTCCCAGGACCAAGCTGGAACTACAACTAAAATATAGAACAGTCAACCTGAATAAGCAGCTGCAGACTAGCTGAAAGGAAGTCTTATAAGCAAGGGCTTACAGAAGCCACTTGAGACTAGCAGGAAGGGCAGAGACATGAAAAGGCCTGGAACCACTCCCACTGGTAGCAAAATAAATCTCAGCTGCAAAGGTTCCCCCTGAGGATCTGGGGTCTCAACCCCAACCAGGTTCCCAGCCCAGAGCACTAGAGCTGGGAGAAAGTACCTACATATCTGGTTGTGAAAATCAGTGAGGATTCCATCTGCCAGGGAAAGAGAGCAGGCACAGTTGCTTCTTAAAGGGCCAACACACAAAATATCATTTTCAGCTACTTACCCTGGGCTCTGCAAGAGGGAGTAGGGTGGAGAAGACTAGAGTGTGTGGGAAGAGACTAGGGTTTGTGGCTCTGGGAAGAGAGCTGAAAGGATACCACCAGGACTCCTTTGCTTAGTCCCTTTCTCACACTGCAGATGTCTCTTTCTTGGGTGGGGCACTCCCCTTCATTTAGCATCAGCCTGAGGGAATGCAATAGCCCCACACTCTGAACTCCCTGTCCCCCACTTTGTGGACCTCATGGCCTGCTGAAGAGTCAGTTATCTGGTGTGTAGAGGTCTGGGGGTGGAAGGCCATTCCCCTCACTTTCCCATGAACCTGGCTGTTGCTTCCCCTTCAAAGGAGATCTACCAGCCTCACTTTCCCAACTTCCGGGGTGTCACTTTGCTGAGCTCAGTTTCCTGGCAGAGTCTTGAACAGACTGAGCTGTGTGACTACAGGACAGGGACCATTTTTCCTTGCATGCCTGACCAGTGTAGAGCTCTCTCTTCACGCAGACAAATCTTGGTCTGTTTGGGCCTGATAAACTCTGCTGGCCTCAGCCTGATGAATCCTGGAGACCCTTCCATACCACAAAGGTCTGTGGGCACCCAGCAGGTGCCAGCTAGACGTGGTATACCCTGGGACATTTGCCGAGTGGCCTCAGACCCAGCACTGGCACCAAGTGTAAACCTGTTCAATCTGGTGAACACAACTTGCCCCTACCTGGTGACTCACTGAGAACCTACCTCATGCAACTTGTGTACCACCAGGGGCTCTTTCAGTGACTGAGCCTACTAGGCCACTGTCAGGTGGCGGCAGGCAGAGGTGGACCTTGAGGTACCTTGGGACATTTGCTGATCTGCCCCTAGGCCCAGTGCTAATATAAAACCAGCCTTGATGCAGAGCTTGGTCCTTCTTGTGCACACCCAGGTCCAATAGAGGCATCCACAAACTGGGCATCATTTGTTGCTCCATACATGTTGTCCAGGGCTAATCACAGTGTTGGACATTGACCTGTACCAGAGTTCCTCCCAAGAGGTTTCAGAACCAACACACCCAGGGGCCAGCTCAGACACCATCTGAGGAAGGCATAATTAGCTTCACAAGCAGCATGTCCAAAAGGAAGTCTTGGAAGGCACCAGCCTCTGCTGAGGAGAATTCTGCTTCCTGTGGTCAGCACCTGCACAGCAGCTCGCACACTGTGGTATGTGGTACAGGTGGGTCCTCACAGTCAGCCAGCCTGAGGGTCAACCCCTCGAATGAATGGTCCACCTTAGAATGAAAGATACATACAGGCCAAAAGTAAAAGGATGGAAAAATATACTTCATGCAAATGAGGGGAAAAAGCTGGGATAATAATACTTATATCAAATAAAACAGACTTAAAAACAAAGACCATAACAAGAGACAAATAAGGACATTATATAATGCTAAAGAGATCAATTCAATATGAGGATAAACCCTTGTAAATATTTATGCACCCAGCTTAGAAACACCTAAATATATAAAACAAATCTTGGTGAACATAAAGGGAGAGACTGACAGCAATTTGGTGATATTAGGTTATTTTAATATGCCATTGACATCAATGGATTGATCTTTCAGACAAAAGATCTTTCAGACAAAAAAAATGAGCAAGGGAACAACAGCCTTAAATGACACACTGGAGCAGATGAATTTAATTAATGTCTTCACAGCATTTCACCCCAAAGCAGCAGAATATACATATTTTACATTTTCTAGGGTAGACCACATGTTAGGACACAAAACAGATCTCAATAAATTTAAGAAAATTGAAATTATATCAAGCATCTTATCTGACCATAACAATGTGAAACTAGTAATCAATCACACACACACACACAAAATAATTCTGAAGAAACTCAAGAACATGGAGGAAAAGTAACATTTACTAAACAGTGAATGGGTTAACAATGAGATCAAGAAAGAAATGAAATGATACCCTGAAACAAATAAAAATGAAAATACACAACTCAAAATCTATGGAAGACAGTGAAAGCAGTCTTAAGAGAGAAATTCATAGTATTACAGACCTACCTCAAGAAACAAGAAAAATCTCAAATAAACAATCTAACTTTACACTTAATGAAACTAAAAAAAGAACAACAAACAAAACTCAAAGTGAGTAGAAAAAAGAAGTAATAAAGACTAGTACAAAAATAAATGAAATAGAGGCTAAAAATACAATACAAAAGATCAATGAAACCAAGAGCTGGTTCTTTGAAAAACAAACAAGATTTACAAACCTTTGAGTAGGCTCATCAAGAAGAAAAAGAGAGCCTGACCTGTGGTGGCGCAGTGGATAAAGCCGTCGACCTGGGAACACTGAGGTCGCCAGTTCAAAACCCTGCACTGGTCTGGTCAAGGCACATATGGGAGTTGAGCTTCCAGCTCCTCCCCCCTTTCTCTCTTTCTCTCTATCTCTCTCTCACTCTGTGTCTCCTCTCTAAAATAAATAAAATAAAATAAGATTTTTAAAAAAAGAAGAAAAAGAGAGAGAACACAAATAAATAAAATCAGAAATGAAAGAAAAATGTAACAACTGCCACCACCAAAGTAGTACAAAAGATTGTAAGAAAATATTATGAGCAGCTATATGCCAATAAATTAGATAATTTGGATGAAATGGATAAATTCATAGAAACATATAATCTTCCAAAACTTAATCAAAAAGAATAAGAAAATCTGAATAGATAGATGTTTTAATTTCACTAGTGAAATTGAAACAGTGGTTTAAAATAATAAAAACAAAACAACCTCACAACAAACAAAAGTCTTGGGCCAGATAGCTTAGGTGAATTTTACCAAACAGTGCAAGAAGAGTTAAGACAAATTAACACCTATTCTTCTCAAACTATTCCAGAAAGTTTAAGAGGAAGGGAGATTCCCAAGATCATTCTCAAGATCTTTCTCAAGATCATGTTTCATCATTATCTTAATTTCAAAACCAGCCAAAGACACTACAAAAAAAAGAAAACTATAGGCCAATATCATGAGATGAACATAAAGGCTAAAATCCTCAGAAAATATTAGCAAACGGGATCCAGCAATGCATTAAAAAGTTTGTACAGCATGATCAAGTGGGATTCATTCCAGGGATACAAGTTTGGGAAAATGTTTGTAAATCAATAAATGTAATATACCACATAAACAAAATGAAAGATAAATATCTCATGGTTATATTAATAGATGCAGAAAAAGCATATAATAACATCCAGCACCTATTATGATAAAAACTTGCAGCAAAGTGGAAATAGAGGGAACATACCTTAAATAACAAAGGCCATGTATGCCAAACCCACAGCCAACATTATACTCAATGGGAAAAACTAAAAGCATTTTTCTTAAGATTGAGAACAAGACACAAATGTGCACTTTTACTGCTCTCCCTCAACATGGTACTGGAAGTGCTAGCCAGAGCAATCAGACAAGAAGAAATAAAAGGCATCCAAATTGGAAAGGAAGAAACAACAATCCAATTAAAAAGTGGGCAAAGAACCTGAATAGACACTTTTCCAAAAAGGACATACAGATGGCCTATAGACATATGAAAAGATGCTCAACATCACTAATTATCGGGGATGTACAAATTAAAACTGCAATGAGATATCACCTTACTCCTGTCAGAATGGAATGGCTAACATCAATAAGTCAGCACATGAGTGTTGGCGGTGATATGGAGAAAAAGAAACCCTTGTGCACTGTTGGCAGGAATACAGATTTGTGCAGGCATTGTGAAAAACCGTATGCAATTTCTTCAAAAAATTAAAAATGGAACTGCCTTATGACTCAGCAATTCCCCTTCTGGGAATGTATCCAAAGAAAGCCCAAACACTAGCTCTAAAGAATATTTGCACCTCTATGTTCATTGCAGTATTTTTTTTCTTTCTTTTCTTTTCAGAGACAAAGAGAGAGTCAGAGAGAGGGATAGATAGGGACAGACAGACAGGAATGGAGAGAGGTAAGAAGCATCAATCATCAGCTTTTCGTTGCGACACCTTAGTTGCTCATTGATTGCTTTCTCATATGTGCCTTGACCTTGGGGCTACAGCAAACCGAGTAACCCCTTGCTTGAGCCAGCGACATTGGGTGCAAGCTGGCGAGCTTTTGCTCAAGCCAGATGGGCCCGCGCTCAAGCTGGCGACCTCGGGGTCTTGAACCTGGGTCCTCCGCATCCCAGTTCGACACTCTATCCACTGTGCCACCGCCTGGTCAGGCGCAATGTTATTTTCAATAGTCAAGATGTGGAAAGAGCCCAAGTGCCCATCAGTAGATGAATGGATAAAAAGGCTGTGGTACATTTACATAACGACAAACTACTGAGCTGTAAAGAAGAAGGAAATCTTACCTTTTGCAACAACATGGGTGGACCTGGAGAGTATTATGCTAAGTGAAGTCAGTCAGACAAAGATAAATACTATACAATTTCACTTATATGTGGAATCTAATGAAGAAAACAAACAAAATAGAAACAGGCTCATAGATACAGAGAACAGACCTAGAAGAGAGGGAGCTTGGGGTGCTCTGTAAAAAAAGTGAAGAGACTAAGCAAACAACAATCAAACAAATAAAACAATAGCAACAATATGGTGGTCACCAGAAGGACTGGGGGTGGGGGCAGGTAGAAGAAAGGGGGATAAATGGTGATGGAAAGAGAGTTAGTTGACTTGGGTGTGAACACACACTACAGTATACGGATGATATATTGCAGAATTCTCCACCCGAAACCTATATAATTTTATTAACCAATGTCACCCCAATATATTTAATAAAAACTGAAAAAGAAGGAGCTAAATCTCTCTTTTTCCCCCTGAACCCACATCCCACTCCAAGCCAACCAAAAGAGTCTCTAGACATTGCTGAATGTCCCTTAGGGGCAAAAATCACACATGTAAAATACTCTTGCTGCCTAGTAATTCAAGTTCTCACTTTCTCTTAAGGTGTAGCTGATATTGGCTAATATGCCAATTCTTATGTCATCCCCCTACCTGTACACTCTCAGCTTCTGTCCCCTCATTTTCCTTTATAGCAGATTGGTCTCTAACCCTGTCCACCTCTAATGTTCATTACCACATCAGAATGGAACATCCATTCACCAAGTTGTTCAAAAGCCTAGTAGGCTTCTTTAGGTTCTCTGAGTCTCAGTTTTTGTATCAGAGATCAGCAAGTCTCATAGGCTCTATATTTAAACATATCACAAATCCCTCATCTATCCACTTCCATTGTTACTAATTTTGTCTACCTTTTTTTTTTTTTTTTTTGTCTAGACTATTTCAAAAGCCAGATCAGATCAGGTCAATTACCTGCTTAAGACCATTCAATGGCTTCTGCTTCTTAGAATAAAACCCAAACTCCTTACTAGGGCCCATGAGGTCAGTCTGGTCCCAACCAACTTCTTCAGCCATTCCTCATACTACTTTATCCTCATTACATTCCAGGCAGACTGGTTGCCTTTCTATACCTTAAATATAACAAATGCTTTCCTGCCTCAGGGCCTTTGCACATGCTATTCCTACAGCCTATAACTTTTTTTACAACCTGGTTTCTATAGCTCATTTCTTCTTAAGCTTCAAATCTCAAATGCCACTTTTACAACAGTCATCATTACTTGCTTACCGTTTAGTTTCCTTGTTATGATGCATTTTGCCCCACTAGCATATGTTAGGGCATATACCTCCTCTGTACTATTTATTCCAGTACCCCTGGACCTAGCACAGTGCTTGGCACATGGCACAGGCACAATGAATTTCTAGTGAAAGAATCAGTGAATGAGTACCCATAAGCTCTAGGTCTCAGATTCCTCAATGCACTCACGGAAATGATGACTGACACTCTTCCAGCTCTGACATTTTAAGATGCCACATATTCTGCGCCAACAAAATGACAATGTGCAATGGGCCCATGGGAATTCTGTGAGTCACTCAGGGGGCTATTACTGTCCTAGTGCCTCTGTGACCATAACAGGACTTCTTTGTGGAAGAATAATGATTTCTTAAATGTCAATGCTAGTAGGGACCTTACAGGCAATCACAGCACAATCTCTTCATTTGACAAGTGAGAAATACACCCTTTAACTTGGTCATCCACTGACCGATGTCACTTGCCACCGAGATACAGTCAATGTTATAGGGTGGCGAACACACAATACAATATACAGATGATGTTTTGCAGACCTGTAGCTGTGAAACCTGTCACCCCAATAAATTCAATACAAAATAAAGTAGAATATTAAAAAATAATAATAAAATAAAATTTAAGAAAATCATTATAGAAGACAAGATTGATCTTGTTGAGAGTGTCAAACCACCTCGTGCCGTTGCTAAAGATACCGCCAGTCTCATGGGCCTGGTTTGAGTGGCTTGGCGCTTAGTCAGAAGGTGTGGCGGTGGCCTTTCGGTTCTCCTGGTAGAGAGGAAGCAATGGCACCTTATGGTTTTCACAGTCAGCCCTGGGGTTGGCAGAAAACTGATCTCAAAGAGTTTGTGATGATACTTTCTTACAGCTAATCTCAAGGGGGGGTGGGTGGGATTGCATTAATTTAGAAAAGTTTACACCCTCTTAATTTAAACTAGATATGGTTCAGTGCTAAGCTATTGTTCTCTATCAGCGGTGTAGAGAGGAAAAAGTCTGTGAGACTGAGTTGTCTGTCCAAGATTCCTATCAAGAAGAAACAAGAGACCAAAGGGAAAGATGGGCACGAGGATGAATGGAGAGGGAGGAAGGAAAAGTTGAAAGTAAGAACAGATATGGGAGACTAATTTGAAATCCCAAGGTCCAAGGAGGAAAGGGCTGGTCAAGGAAGGAGGGACTTCCTCCAGGGCTGTGTGTCTCTCTCTGCACAGAATTTGACCTGTGGCAATGTGCAAACTCTCTCTGGTCCTTGGTAAAATGACAAGGGTAGGACAAATGGTCTAAAAGTAATTTCTAGACCGTACACAGATCCTCAAATAGCATCGATCCAGCGGGTTATGTGACAGTTTATTCAAAATCAGTCATTGGTTTTTGAAGGCTGATGGGCCAGAGGTACAGAAGGAGAGCTAGTCCCTTAAGCAATTAGCAAGGCATTGCAAAATTTCTGATGACACCTGAACTCCACACACTTTTTTTTTTGAGCCTAAATTCTGTAACACAGATGAAAACCAATAATTAAAGCCCTTACATTTGTATGCATGCCTTCTGAAGCTGGTCAAGTGCTTTCACATATTTGATTTCATGTGAGTCTCACAATAAATGTGAGAGGTACTATTCTCCTCAAATTACCAATGAGGAAATGAAGACACTGAAAGACAGGCGGTTTGCCCAAGGTCACCTGGGAGCGAGTTAGCTCCTGCTTGTTCTCTGAGCTATTCCTCAGTCCCCCTTCTCATCTTTACATCAGGGACCAACATGCTCCAAGCTTTCTACACTGTTGCTTCTAGGCCAGTTTGGCTGATGGGAGTCTAGGATGGAAAACTGTGGGAGAGGAGGACAGAATCCAGCTCTGCTTTCTCTCTCTCTCCCCAGTGGCACCTCCATCAGCGGCTTCACGTGCTCTGTGCCACCAACCCCTGCCAAATAAATGCCCTGGTTTCTGGGATCTTGTAACACCACCTTTCCTGTGTCCCTCCAGTGGGTTCTTCCTGCTGTTGCTAATCTCTGGATCCTCCCTGTCTCATTTAGCTTCTCAGTTCTTCTATTGCCCGCGCATCCGATTCCTGCTATTACATTTCTTAGGTTGAAGGACCTGGTGTGGTTTCCATTTTCTTGGTTAGCCCCAGTCGACGTCCCCTGGCTGGGGAGTCCTCTCTATGGCGAGCTATATGACCAGGGCAGAAAGGACGTGAGATAGACTTGTGTACGTAAGTATGTGAGAAACGTTTCACCTGGGAACCCGCTGATATGTCTTTGGATCTTGAGACTACTACAGTGCCTGGCATGCAGGAGGCACGAGTAAATGTTTGCTGACCTAACATGTTTGTTGGGGTAAACAAACCAGGCCGGAGTGGTTGTTTGGTTTATCTCTAAGTCTATTGCCAAGTGTCTATTAGATATAAGAACTACAGGTCTTTCTAGTCTTTAAAATGTAGCAATGAGCTACATTCTACAGAGCCGCACAGGGGACTGCATTCTTAGCCATTTCTGTAGGATCTTTCTGACTTTGAACCATAGTAGTTATTTTAGCTGGGAAGATAATACTAATTAGTTGAAACTTGGGGAAATGAACAATTACCAAAATCCGAAAGGAGGCAAAAACTGTATAGAAGACATAGGAAAACATGGAAAAAACACACTCTTTTTAATAGTCATTTTTCATATGCTTATGCAGGCAGCATTTAGCAGAATGTCATGTTGGAGTGGGGTGGGGAACTCCGGGTGCTGGTGTCAGCTCTGCCACCAACTGTGTGGCTTTGAGCAAGTCGTTTCTTGCTGGAGCTTGGATTCCTTGGTAAAATGAAGAGGCAAGGTTAAATGGTCTTTTGCTAAAATATCCAATAGCTACTCAGTGTCTAGAGAATCAAGCTCAATTTTATTGTATAAAATAGGGTCCCAGCTACTCTTACCCCAGCCTACCTTTCTAGTCTCGCCCACTCCCCAGCCCTCAAAGCTCAGGCATCCCCTGGACCTTTAAAGCCCTGTCTTCTCTATTTGTAATTCTCTTCTCTGTGCTTTGTGCCCCGCTTCATGGTTCAGCTTACATCCCCCTTCTTTCTGCAGTGATCTCATAGTCTCCCTCTTGTTGATATAAAAAGAATAAGATTACTTGTCATGGATTATCAGCCTATGAGGTGCTGGTTAAAACGGTGAACTTTGGACCCAGAGCGAGCATTTTAAAGCCCTGCTATTATGACATGAAGAAAGTTACTTACTGGCCATGCCTCAGTTTCTTCATATGCAAAGTGTTGATCATAATAGTATCTATATAGAGTTTATTATGTTGAAAGAGTTATAGCAATTCCCATTTTCCTGGCTGGACATAGACTAAATTACCTGGCTAGGAAATATGAGAGTATGCGAGCCAAAATCATGACAGAAATGGACCGAGGCAATATGTCAGAAACGTGTCTTTGTGTCCATTATCTCACAAAACAGTGATATTTTTCCCACTGTGATCTAAACTTATCTACTGTAGGCTATCTAGCCTTAGACAGGCAACTAGTAGGTGATTGCTGACACTTAATTTTGGCAGAGATTAAATTAAATAATACACCTTGTGCTTAGAAGAGTACATGGTACATGAAGATGCCTGGAGATGAAGCTGTCGTGATCGTTAACTGTTACCTGGGCTCCACATGCTTTCACTTTCCTGTATAATAGCAGTCACTGCATTGCCACATTATTCCATTGTTGTGTGTCCATCCCTTTTACTAAACTGTGAGCTAGTGAAGGGCAGGGAACTGTTATCAACTAAACTGTGTTCCTCAAAAATTAATATATTAAAGCCTGGATACCCTCCCACCCCCACCTCCGCCAGCCTCAGAATGTGGCTGTATTTAGAGCTAGGGCCTTTAAAGAAGTGATTCAGTTAAAGTGAGGCTTTTAGGGTGGACCTTAATTCAATCTGACTGGTGTCCCTCTAAGACAGTGATGGGCAATCTTTTGAGCTTGGTGTGTCAAAATTCACCAAAAAACGAAGCGTAACTCGGGTGGTGTGTCACTTCGAGAAAAACGGCCTAACCGGAAGTCCCAGAACTAGATGCTCTGTGCTGGAGTTCTGTTGTTTTGGCCTACAGACCTCCAGCACAGAGAGTCTACACTACAGCAAATGTTTTATTCTCGCCTACTGCACCTGGCTGTGCACGAGCCGAGGATGAAACGTCCTTCTCGGCATGTGGCCCCATACTTCTCTGGTATGCGGCCGCGTGTCATCAAAAATAGCTATGCATGTCAGTGCTGACATACATGTCATAGGTTCGCCATCATGGCTCTAAGAAGAATTGATTAGGACATACAGCAAGACACCAGGGAAGTGGGTGCACAGAGAAGAGACCATGTTAAGTGATGAAAGGAGTGTGGCCCTAAAGGAAACCAACCCTGCCAACACTTTGACGCTGGACTTCCAGCCTCCAGAACTGTGAACAAGTAAATATCCATTGCTTAAGACTCCCAGTCTGTGATATTTTGTTATGGCAACCCTACCAAACTGATACATAGACTTACATTTTATTCATTCATTCATCCAACAAATATTTATGAACTATCTACTATGGACCAGGCACTGATTTGTGACATAGGGCATAGAGTGCTGAGAAAACAAAAACAGAAGAAGGGCATCTGTTCTCAGAAGCTTACAGTCTAGTGAGAAAGACTGACAATCAAAATATCACACAAACAGTGTGGAAAGAGTGAAAAAGAAGAGGCCTGTGAGCTCTGCAGGAGCGCAGTGCTGGGTGAAGTGGGGATGATAACAGAGGGATGTTTCATTGTATGTATTGTTTTATCCTCAGCAGGACTGCAGTGCCCACAGCTAATCCTCTGTAAATGTAGATTGGCTTATCTTGAAGGCTCTGGTCTCTCAGTTCTTGGTGCGGAATAAAATGATTTCTTAGCACTTAAGGAGAGACAGCCCAAGGGCAGACGCTGTTAAGTGCCGACTTTAGAGGGCCCGCAAAGCTGGGGCCGTGGAACGCCTGGTGGATGAGAAGGAAGAGGAAGTGGGTTCTCATCTCAGCCGTGCCACAAGCTGGTGGTGAGGTGACCCGATACAACGCCCTTCCCTTGTCTGGACCTCTGTTTCCTCATCTGCAAAACTGAAGAGGTTGGAGGAGTTCATCACAAAGATCCCTTCCACCTCTGTGAAATCTTTTCTAAAGTCTAGGCATGAAAGACTACTACTGAAAGGAGAAAGGAAAAAACAGAGGGAGGCAGGGAGAGTGGGGAGAGGTGGAGAAGCTCCACCATTTTTTTTGCTAAGAGACCCTGAGACCCTGGCCATGAGGTTGCCGCCCTCTGTATCTCAGTTTCCTTTTTCTTAAAGAGTGAGGAGGGAGTTCTCTTTCAAATTCTTTCTGTTCATAAAAATTTCATGTCTATGAGTATTTGGGAACTCTTGGATCTTCTGTACCCGAGTGTTAATTTCAACAGGAAAACATCCCTGGGCTAAAAGTCTATATTAGATGTCACCCGGCTCAGCCTTTGTTCCTCACTTGCTTATTCAGTTATGAACACTTACACTGGTTTATTTTTCAAACAGGAAGTCTTAAAAACACAACCCTTGAGTCATGGCATATCATTGACTTAATAAGTAGATCATCGACTAAGTCGATCTCTATTGAAAGAGGCCATAGAAAACACACAAAACTAAAGACTAGCCTGTTGACATTTCCTGGAAAGAAAGTAACCTCTTTTCCCCAGCTAGTCACAGTGAGGAGCAGTTACTAGAAGTATCTTAAAAACCAAATGTTATTAAAATGGTTTGGACAGAGAGTAAATCAATAAGAAGGACCAATTAAGTTATCAATGTCCAACAATGAAGACATGCTTAAATTAATTTTATTACACTCATGTGAAATTTTACGCAGCACTTAAGTAATATTTTAAAAGATTACTTCACAACATGTGATGATGCAATTAATAAGTGAGGGAAAAAAGCAGGATACAAACTATAATTTAACATATTAATTTTTATTAAATATACACTGTATATCATACATATACATAAAAAAAGACCTGGGAAAAAATAAATACTCCAAATATTAACTGAAGTAACATCCAGGGGAAAACGTGAGTGATTTTATTTGCATCTTTATACTATACCGCATTTTTAATTTTCCATCAATATGTATTCATTCTTTGTTTAGTCATTCAACAAATTTTTTCTTGTGTCAACTGTGAGCCAATTATGTTGTGGATACTAGTGATAGAGGCAAGTCTTGATCCTCCTGCAGCTAACCCTCTAGTGAGTTGACCCAGATAATGAAGAAGAAATATCAGCAAACAAGCAAGAGGATGTGGAGAGTGTCCCGTGCTGTGAACACAGCCAATCAGGGCGATAGGAAGGGAGCAAGTGGGGCTTTGCACCTGCCTTGCACGGATGGTCAGGAAGGGCAGCCCTGAGAAGGGGCCATCAGTCCTGAGTCTGAATGACACAAAGAAGCCTGAGGATCTGGCAGAAGAACATTCCCGTCAGAGGGAACGACAGCCAGGCTGCAGGAACCTGACCACACTGGGCACACACTGGGGAAGAGTTTGGCTCTTATTGAAGGTGCAGTGGGGGCCACCGAAAGCTTTCACACGGGGAGTAACAAAGTCACTCACAGAAAGATAACTGGCTGCAGAGTAGAGAGAGGCTCCTGGTGGTGGAAGCAGAGGAGAAGCAGGGAGACCTCTTACGAGACGTGTTTTCCTTTATAATTTGCCAATTCTGTGACATCAGTTTCCGCTACCGTAAAATGAGAGACAGTTGGGCAAGGTCAATGATTTCTAAGAGCAATTCCGGTACTTAAAAATACATCATTTTTGTGTAGCTGCTCACCTTTAAAAAAAAGCATATAAGCTTCTTTTTTATATTGTATAAACTTCTTCAACACGAGACCCACGCCTTATTTCTCTCTATGTATTCCCAGTACACTGTCCTGTACCTCGAAGGTTCCAATGAAGGGACACAGTGCACACTGGTGTCTGAGAGGAGTGACATTAATTCTCAACAAGTGTTTTCTTGTGACCTCACCCGCTGAAGGCTTTGTCCTGCAGGCACTGGGAGCCACTGAAGGCTCTTCAGCAAAGCTGACTTCTAGGGGTAGCAAGGTCACCCACGCAGTGACGAAAGGGGTCTGCAGGGGGGGGGGCAGGTGTGGAAGCAGAGAGACAATTTTCCAAGAGAAGCCACCTGCGAAAGCAGACACCTGTGGGTGGGGAAGGGACACCTCTGCACGAAGCCACCGTCACTGGGGGCTGTGAACATTGGGAGGCGAGAAAGCACGAGACTCCGCCTATTTATAGTTGGGGGAAATAAGGCACAAAGAGACCAAGTGACTCATGTACAGAGGATTTCTGACTTCAGGGCCTCCTCTCAGCTAATGTGAAAACCAGACTCCACTTAGCATGTCACCCGCGGTGGGGGAAGGGCTTTGCTTGTGCCAGATGGGAGTGTTGGGGTGGGGCGGGGTAGGGAGGGGGGGGAGTACCCCAGCAGAAACCGTGACAAACCCTCCAATACCTTCATTTTGACACTCCCATAATCCAAGAAGGGCTAAAATTGGCTGTAGAGCTCATGTTATGAAACCAGAGATCAAACAAAAGAAATAAACACAATTTGAGTCAGCCAGATGATAATCCTAGTGGAGAGCATGCAAATCCAAGCAAAAATAAATCAGAGATGCTTTCCCAAGAGACACAAAGCTTAGAGATCCTGGGACCAAACCCTTCACATGAAAGACCAGGGAGGCGGGCAGTGCCACACCCTGGAGATGGAGGGAGAACTTTACTGACAGAGTTGGGGCTGGGACTCGAACACAGCTCTCCCATTCTGAGGTCAGTGCTCATCTTGCTCCTTCACAACTAATTCTGGGTCTAACTCTTCCTTCGCCAAACCTATAGACAGACACAAGGGCAGGGGGCAATTAAAGTGATTTCAAAGCACCTTGTGTATACTGTGTGTTTCCGTGTATACACACGCATGCATGCACGCGCACACACATACACACACACTGCTTTAGTTTGGTGAGATGTTCTTTTTTTCCCATTAAGTACCGTGGACCATAAGTATTACTTAAATATCTGCACTCATCACCCCAATTCAAAGGCCCGGCTCATGGAACCTAGAAGCAACTCTTGCCGATGAGGACTGGAGTGCGGAATGGATGGGCCTGCAGAGTCACTTACACCGAGAACCAGGCAGCCCGGGCCCAGTGCTCTTTCTAGACTGCGTGAAGGAAGGCTGTGTTCTTTACTCAGCACGCCTCACGTTCTGTTCTCAAGCACGGCTTCTCGAAAAGAAAGTGGCAGAAACCCAGGCAATCTCCAGCTTATTACTTTGGCTGGAGCCTGACATCTTGCCACGCTGATTAGTCAATTTCTGAAGAAGTGCTGTAACTTCCTTGACAGTTTTTGCCACCATGGTCACAATCACAGTAGTCTATTCAATGAACATTTAGTGAATGTTCACTGTGCTGGGTCGTTCATGTACTTTTAATCCTCATAATACTATGTTGCCATGTCATCATCTCTGTCTTTTTACGAAGAGAAATACAGATATTTGTCCAGGGCAGGGACTCAGGAAGAGGCCAGAGTTGGGATCTGACCTTCTGTTGACTTCTATTATGTCAAGTGCCTGTGATATGTGGAAATCTGGACTACACCATGGAATCTGCGTGGGGCAGTCTCACAATCCTAGAGGAGTATGTGGCCAGGTTTCTCAGAACCCCATCCTCTCTGACCTTGCTAAACTCAGCTCTTACATCTGATGTTCATAAGCCCTTCCTAGAGGCTCAGGGTGGGATTCCCGGTAGCCAAGACCCACGGTTGCTGGGCTAGGATTTGAAGAGGCTTAGAGCAGAGCACAGATAGTTAACTGGTAAAGTCTGATCTCCAAAGGGAAGGACTCAGGCTGCAGATGAAAGATAGAGCACGAGACATTATTTTAAAGAAAGTTTGCTGGCGGAAGCCCCCTCTGGGTTTTATGTGCCCATACCATCCAGGGCAGACCCTGAGAATTTCCTACATGAAACCAGAATTTCCTCCAGTGTCTTCGATGGCATTTGGTTTCTGCTTGAATGTCTTCAGGAACAGGAATCTTTGAGACTATTATAATGTTTAGAAAGTTCTCATCTTCGTGTGTCTCCCAGATGTGGCCATGCATTGAGTCCAGATCTGCCCTTGGGTTTGCAAAAACGAAACCCGCTTCCTCCCAGCAGCACTCTGCATCAGTTGGGAGACAACTTTCACTTTTTATACCATTGTCCCTCAAAGTGTGCTGAACAGAGTAGGAAGTTTGCACAAGGCTAATAAGTGTCCTCTCTTAAACAAACACATCAAAACAAACAGACAAAAGCCCATAAATAGCGTTCTGTGGGCATGCTAGGTTAAACCAGGTCAAACAGGTATGTTTCCTACAAGACCATTCAGAACTGTTACTAGGCTGCTCCAGAGTGTGAACTCCAATGGAGAAAGTACTGGGTGTGTATCCCGGCTGGTAGCTTAGTTGGTTAGAGCACTGTGCCTGTACGCGAAAGTTGGGGGTTTGATCCCCAGTAAGGACACATATAATAATCAACCAATTCATTCATAAATAAGTAGAACAACAAACTGATGTTTTTCTCTCTCTCATTCTCTCTCTCTAAAGTAAATAAACATTTTTAAAAGAAAATACTGGGTGTGCAACATTTCTCAAACTTTTGACCTCCCATAAGTTGAGGTCAAACTTTTCTTTTCTTTCTCACACTGTACCGTTTACTATTTTCCATATATACCATCAGAAACACTTTTTGGAAAGTGCTTTTCTACACAAAGCTAGGTTCTTACTATCATGGTCTATGAGCTAAAAAGCAAGGCTCCTTCAACTTATTCATTTTGAGACAAAGTATTGGGTTTCCTTCCAATCTTAGCTCTTGTTCTCTAGCAGGGCTGTCTGATTAAAATGCAGGATGCCCAGTTAAATTTGACTTTCAGATAATTGAACATTTATTATTATTATTATTATTATTATGTAAGTATCTTCTATGGCATACTTACATGAATAAAGAACTCTTTGGGTATCTGAAGTCAAATTTAACTGGATGTCTTGTATTTTTATTTGTTAAATCTGGCAAGCTGAAAAGGACCCCAAATGTCCTTCCTCCTTCCCTTGATAAATGTGGCCTGTGGCATGGCCGGGTAGCTCAGTTGTTTAGAGCATTGTCCCTATATACCAAGGTTGGGGGTTCGATCCCTAGTAAGGATACATATGAGAATCAACCAAAAAATGCATAAGTGGAACAACAAATCAATGTTTCTTTCCTTCTCTCTCCTTTCTTCATTCTCTATAAAATCAATTAAAAACTTAAAAGAAGAAGAAATGCAAATACATAAATAAAAATTATGGCCCTTAGAACTAGACACAGTACCCCAGAGGTGGACTAAGACTGAGACAATTGATAACCTTGGGGGCCAGCATCAATTCCACTTTCCCAGTCATATTTTAAAAAGGAAAATAGTAATATCTTTATGAATAGTGGTGGCTAGTCTGAAGCTGACAGATACCAGGTAGCTTTCTGAATCCAGACAAAATCCAGAAGCCAATTTTTCATCCCTCACCCTGTTCATGAGTATATTTAAGTTCCTCTGATGTTGGTATCAGTGAACTTGATCCAAATACCATTTATAATTCCCTTTCCATTGTCTGTCTTCTCCACTAGACTGTAAGAAACTAAAAGATGGTTGGTCTATCTTGGTCCTGGTTGTATCCCCTGTAACTAGCACAGGGGCCAGCACAGGTGAGTGTTCAAAGATCTTTTGAATAAATAAAGTAATGTATCACTCACACTTTGGACAGCTAAGTAAACCAGATTAGCTGACACTGAAGAGGAGAGATTGCCAATGGGAACTTTGCTCACAGTGGGGATCCGTCATCTACCCAAAGCTTTCCCAGACCCATTAAATCCCGTTCACCTGTGCTGAAGCCAATTCTGTTGGATGATGTGTGTGCAAAACAAGAACATCTAATTGCTATGACTAAAATAGAACATTTCAACCAAACACAAGCCGTTTTCCAGAAGTTGACATATTTCTTGGAGCCTGCAATTTTTATCGAGGTGTGGAGCTTGGCCTTTCAAAGCAGGCTGGCCTGTGCCCAGTGGGTGCGGGATCAGGGCACATCACACTGGCTCTTCCCATAGAAACATCCTGATCCGAGAGAAAGTGGGTAAAGTAAACAAGGACAGCCACCTTCAATTCAACAAGTCAGTCATGGGGCAGGTACAGGAAGCACACCACATCATCCCGTAGTTCTAACTTGCTGACTATGTGCCTGATGCCTGGCACTGGAACCAGAAAAGCTTGGAGCCTTTGCTGTAAGCCATAGTCAATAGAGCTGGATGCTGCCCACTCCTAGCATGAGCTCACCAATGCTAGGGGCTTGTCAGTATTGAAAACATCCTGGGGACTGTCCCTGGAGCAGGCAATAACTACTCTGCAGCTTGGTGGTTGTGGCATCAGTGCTGGGGGGTGGGGGCTGAGACCACTGAATCTATTTATAATATGAAATGCAGCAGAAAACCCTTGTAGAGGAGCCCTGGGTCCCAGGACGGTAGAAGAGGAATGTAGCCAAACTTGTGTTGTTTCCTCGGAATAAGTATGAAGACCTAAACTCAAGTTAACACAACCCCACCACAAATTAACTCAATGCCGTCAGACAAATCTCTTAACCTCAGTCTTTTGTCTGTGAAATGGGAATAGCTGGGTTGACCTCAGAGCTGTGAGGATTAGACTTGACACAGATATGAAAGCCCTCTGTAACTGCCAAGTGCTGGATCAATACGAGGGGTGGTTACGACAGTGTCCCCTTGAGCACAGTGCTCCAACCTTCGGCACTTGATGGATGTGGTAGGTTGTTGCCAAGATAACACAAAAGAGCACCCAACTGGGAGAAAAGAAGGATGTTCCTTGCACAGCCTGAAGCAAAATAAAAAGAGCTTCGAATTACATTATATAATTCCGCTTAATTATGGATGAAAACATTTGCCAAGCACACATTTGAAAACATACACTCTCAGCGGTCGGAGTCTTTGGACAATGAAAAAAATCACTTGGGAACATCTCTGTGGGTCTGAGATGTAGGGCTGTAGGTGAGCCTTCACTTTGTCATGAATGTTCTTATTGATCTCCCTGGAGTCTGCTGCTGGCTCTGGTCAAGGCCCTTGCTGACTTTGCTGGTAAACAGGAACCCAATGTACACAAGTATAGTTGTAATCCATTGGAGAGAAAATAATGCGGAATGTTGTGGCTGATAAATTACTTGTTACTTCCTCTGCTGCGAGATGCTACACCCGCTGAGGAAAATTCATTAATGTGTAAATACGTGTGTACACAGGTTTGCTGTGCAAAGGCTCCAAGGGACAGAGTCAGACATCTTGTCTGAAGAAAACATTACTGCCAGGCTCCGTCTATTTCTTCTTCCGTTGTCACGTTTCCCGCTGTGGTCACTTTTGGAACACTGCTCTGGGTTCCACCGCAATCCCCGCCAGGGCCTGCAGACCCGAGTCCCTATCCTTAGGATTACCTCCCAGGATTGCCAACTCCCTGCAAAGAGCACTCCAGGCTTGGAGCCGGGCAGAGGTTCTGCTTACAATTCTGGGAGGGCACAAGGCAATCTTTATGCAACCCGACCTGCCCATCCTCCCCTCCTTGCCTGGGCCAAGAATAGTCAATGATCGTGTTCTGGAAGAAACCTCACTTTGTCACTGGGTGCTCTGAGCCAAGAGGAGGGGGAACAGAGCTGGAGGCACACGCATGCATGAGGCCAAACCACAAAGTCCAAAGCTGCAAAGCCAGAGGGTTCGGCCCTGATATACTTCCCTAATGCTTCCCCAAGAACAGGCCTAGTCCTGATGGCACCCCGTGGAGAGGGTGCCTGCCCGCCTCCCACATCCCACTCAGTTTATATATACCATGTGTTTATACATGCAGGTGTGTTCATAGAGGCAGCATTTGCAAGTGAATGCTTATATGTAAATAAGCATTTCTAAGAAACACAGAAGTGCACCTATGAACCCATGTGTGCGCTGATTTATGTGAGAATGCTTTTTGTATGTGCAGGCATACCTTCAGAGATAGTCTTGGAATACAAATGTGATCTCTATAAACGTATTAATGGCTTCTAAATGGTCTTAAGGTAAAGACCTTAGTGGGGCCAAAAAGGCCCTTCATAAGTAGCCTCTGCCTCCTTTGACAGATGCATCCTACACTCTGCTATGCTCTCCTCCTTCACTGACCTTCTCTCAGACCTTCTTATGCATGAGGTTTCCTCCCACCACAGGACATTTGCACACACTTTTCTCCCTGAGTGCCATGTTCTTCTCCTCTTTTTCTAGAAACAACCTAGCCTTCCTTTAGCCCTCAGCTGAAACCTCACTTCTTTGGGGGGAGAAACTTTCCTGAGCTCTCTGTAAGAGTCAAATGTCCAGAAAACACCCTGTTCCTCCTCCTAACACTGTCCACAGCTGCAGTTTCATGTGCATTTAAAAAAAAAACTTCTCCCTGCCATGGCACACCGACTTTATAAAGACACAGAGAGACTGTTTTTGTTTACCCACTGATCTTTAGCATCAAGCAGGCCCTGGCACATAAGATCATAATAGGTATGTATTGAATCAAAGTGTGTCTACTTACCTAGGAATAGGGGTCAGTGTATGAATCTGTTCTTAAGGCGTGGGGGCATCGTGACTACTAGACATGGCATGTTCCCTGATTTGGAGCCCACGAAAGCGTGCTTAAGAACCCTTATGTGTGCATTTATCTAAGGGAGAATGGTTAGGTCTGAGTCTGTCTGTGTCCTATAGTTGTGTACATGTTCATATAGGAACAGATACAAAGAACCACAAATATCTATGTGAAAATGCATGCATATATTTGTGTCAACATGAATGTTGGCATCAATGTCAAAGTCAGTGTGTGTGTCTGTGTGTTTATTTGGGTGTGTATGTATATGTATGAATCACCCTCTTCTCTGCAGCTGGGCGGGTCCCATTTCAGACTTCTAAGTAGAAGGGTTATGTACATTAGGCAAATTGATTCATATAGACCTTAGCATGATTTGACTTCACCAATGCAGACTGTCCCAGAGCAAGGAGCACTGGACAAGGAGCCCATCCCTGGGGCAAAATCCCCTTCTCTTCCTGTGCTGCTCCCTCCTGCTCCTCATGCAGAGGCTCTGGGACCAGGTGACATCGATGCTCTTGGGAGGCATAATTGTGTAAGTGTCATGTTGTCACAAGACACATCTTAAATGAAGGGCTCAGTTGCTCAAGACACCTGATTATTGCCTTCCTCCCCATAGGAATGAGAAGGAAGAATTAGAAAACATGAGAAGGAAAGCAATTAGAAATTGTTTTCGCCTATACTGTTTGCTTTGCTAACACCGGAAAATTAGCATTCTGTTTATTTGACGGCATCGTTATTTTTGTGAAGGTATGCAGCTCTACGGGATGATTTGACGTGCCTACATCTTAAACTTTGGGCTATTGAGCGAGGAAGGTGGGAGGGGGGAGATAGTGCATTTCTAGGTCCCCAAATGCGATCTCCAGAGCACCTGCTTCACAGTCCTCTAGAGGAAGTTGTGGCAAAACGCAAACACTGGCCCTCAACCACAGCCTGTTAGACCAGAATCTCACTGGTGAGAGGAGGTGGTGTGGGAGGGGTGCCAGGAATGTGCATTCTCTCAGAAGTTCCCCAGATCATTGTTTGGGCTCTGTCGGGGTTGGAACCCACTGCAATGAAAGAAAATATTGTCAGGAAACTCACACCCAAACTGACCCCACGAACCCTTCCCCAGTCCTATAGAAAGAGCTTTCTTAGGCTGGCCACCCAGGTGCTGGAGGTAGAGCCGTAGTCCTCTTAGGCGGAGGAAGCCAGGTGAGCATGTGGATGTACAGACAGATACTGTGGGAACTCAGACAAGACCGGAGTCTGACTGTTTGTGGGCAGGACAGGCGTATTGTTGGTGCAATACGTCTCACGAGAACAACGAGTACCTCTCAAACAAAACAAAACAAAACAAACAGGGTTGTTTGCAATACTTAGAAACATCTACCAGGCTTTTTATAAAGAGAACAACTGGGCAGGAGAATGGGGACAGATGGAGATGCTACTGTGGCTTTTGGACACAAGGTCTCAGGCTGCATAATCAATATGGCATTGGTTAGAAGGAACCAGGAACTCTCGAGGACTCTGTTTTTGCTTTGTTGCGGGTGTTGCTGCTGGAGTTTCAAAGAAGTGTTTCCGCTTCTTGCATAAACGAGCATGTTTGGAACTCCCGTTTGCCCCTCACAGCACCAGGAAAATAACCATGAGACGAGCAGGAGAGATGGTCCTCTTCAGGTCCCTGTCCCGCCTCGTGGCTGGCCCCACCGCTGGTGGCCTGGGTTTCTAGGTCAGTGCACTGGGGAGGTTGATGGGCTCACTTGATGCCCAGCCCACCCAGGTAATCTCTAATGTGTAACTTTAGATGCTGACACAGACGTGGGCAGAGAAGTGGGTAAAGCACCCCACTTCCAGATGTCAAGGGTTTCCTGGCCCAAAAGTAGTGATCTGACTCAGTGCAAACCAGTATGCTGTTTCGATGCCTTCCTCTGCCTCCCACTAGCCAGGGGCAGCTAGCTCAGTGCCACCGAGCTGAATCATGGGGAAGGACAGCGTGTTGCCAGCTCTCAGGGCAACCTGCTCTCCTAGTTTCTACTCAGCCACCAGCTACCTAAATGGTCTGGGCTTGCCCCTTAGTTCCAAGCTCAGAAATTAATCAGGCCTTTCTGAAAATAATCCCTGGAGAATTAACAGAATGCATTAATTAGAGATGTCCTTGCGGCGTGGTCTCTCTCCTTCTCTCTGACCTGACCACAAGCACTGGGGCCCTGGTTCAGAACACCTGGTTCAGCACACCATTGGCAACAGAACCCCATCGAGTTTCAGTTTCCTTTTTAACAAGATGGGGGATAAATATAATCATCAGCCATTATTATTGTAAAACGGTACCCTATGGAATAGAAACCTGTTGTTGCATTTTTCAAATTGCAGGTGCTGGTTACCGTGTAACTTGAATAGACTTATTCTAACCCAAGTCCACAGGCTGGGGCAGAGGGGTGGAACCTGGCAGGGAGAACCTGACCCTGGGAGTTCCCGGTGCTCTGAGAGCAGACCAGAGCCCAGGTGCAGAGAGCGTGTTTTCAAAGAGAAAAGCATAGGAACATCTTTTTATACACGAGCAAGGGGAGGGGAGGAAGCATTCTGTGTCATTTATGAAACCTACCTCTATAACCTTGTTTCTCAAAATGTGGCTCATGGACTACCCATGCTGGAAAAAACTGGCAAACTTGCTAAAATGCAGATTCTTGGGCCCCAGCTCAGCCCTCTCAATCAAGATGCTCTAGGGCGGGGGCGGGGTGGTAATTCTTTTGTATCTCTAAAGTTTGAAAACTGTGGACCTACACAGTTAGTCTACAGTGGTAGACTGCCAGGCCAGGAGACAAGTAAGAATGATGATATCTGGATCATATTATGCATAGATACATACAAGAAGGCACGTAAAAAGTATTAGAAGAGGGCTTAAAACTCTATGACTAATATAATTGCATTTTTATTTAAAAGTATATTCATACACATTGTATAGCCATGCTTCGGTCAAGGCAACAAGGGCTGTGTCAAGCTGGTAACATGATGTGTGATTTACCTTATTTAGTGCTTTTGTAATTTTTTAAAAAGTGTTCTATGAGTTCTATTACCTATTTAACAATAAAAAAATGTGCTTTTAAAATAAAAGCAATGTAGCCAGATGCGCTACACTGAGTACTTCCTGAACTCTTACAGAATTTTTTGGAGAAATAAGGAAACACAGGACACATGTCCATCAAACTATGTCTCATTAGCAATGACGAGACAGGTCTAGAGCAGGGAAGTGAGCTGCTTGAGGTTGCTCAGCCGGTGAGTGGCTGGGCCACGCCAGACCCCTGGTCTCCAGATCTTAGGACTCTGAAGTGCTCAGTGCTGGCCAGGGACCTGCCTCCTTCCTTCCAGGCCTGTGAGGGTGACGGAAAGACCACAGGAAGTGCAATGGTTCCGAGGGTGGAGAAGGGTGTAATCGCCTTTGCAGAGAGGGCTATGCAGCTCTCATTATTCTTTCTCTGGGAGTTAGTAGGTCATTTGCAAAAGGCATGGGAAGAGCAACTAGTGAAAAGGTCTAATAGTTTGGAAAACTGCTTAACCTTACTGCTCTATTTCTGGATCACCACCAGGGCCAAGGACTGTTGAGATATGCTGATTTCCCTCGGAGGTTTTCCTGTTTAGGAATGCAGTGAAACCTCTGAAATCCAACTGAATTGGGGAGAAGCCTCGCTGGGATTAGGGAACGCTCTAAAGACTTTTTAAAAAACATCTAGGCCTATTGTTTTCAACGACGCAGAATCACAGATTTGGAAGGAGTTTAGTGCAGCTCCTACTGAGTGTATGAACTCTGCGTGCTTCATCCTGTACAGAACTTTATTTGGGCTTCCTTGAATGCTCCCAACGACAGGAGGATCACTATTCTGATAGATAACATATTTCACTCTTAGAAAAGTCTTTCCTTTACATGAGCTGGAATCTACCTTCCTCTGAGGTTCTGTCTATCTTCTGGTTTTCATATAGAATGGATAAGCCCCTCTTCTTCAAATAGTTTTGAAATATCTGAAGGGAGTTTTCATGCACCAAATAATCCTTTTCCACAAGCAAACCACCACCGGGATATTCAACTATTATAGGTACAACAAATGTCATCAACTGTAGTTAGAAATACAAATCGCAGTTTCTACTTAGACCCCCCCACCCCGAGCTTAGAGATCACCTGTACTGGCCCCATTATTTTACAGGCCCAGGTATCCTTTCACCTGTCCCTTAATATTCATGAGCCCCCTTGTACTTCTCAAGTTCTTGAAAATGCTTGGAAAGTTTGTTCTCTTAGGTATGTCAAAAATCCCTCCTTCACGTTATATTTGCACTGTCAGTGAAGTAGAGGTTGGGACAGAGCTGAATTTAGCAGACGTTATACAGTCAATGAAAAGCCTCATTTAAAGTGCATTGATTGTCCTCGCTCTTTGCTGTCGGAAGATCATCTGTCTCCCTTGCCTAGAATGATGGCTCAAAGTGGACAGCACACGGCCAGGGCTATCTATGCCTGCCACATTTTCCACAAGGCTCAGCAAACTGCTCCATTTAGCAGACCTTCCCAGCGTTGGAACCAAAACTGCATTTGCCAGGACATGAGGCAGGCTGTGTTTCTGCTCCACCTTGTGCTGGTTTAAAGGTTTCAAGTTCTCTTTCAGCCTGGACTGATTTTCTGATGAAAAGACAAAGCAAAGACCCAGGTTCAAACTAGGCACTTCAGTGATTGGCTTCCTGTCCCAGTCCCCGGCAACCACAGTCACATGCCTCAGAGGGAACATTCCTCTCTGCCACAACCTGCAGTCCTTCCCTCTTCTCTCAACAAGGTATTGCGTTTCCAGTTCTTACACTTGTTCTGGCACAGATAAGCTGCCTCATGCTGCTTCCTGGTTTGCATGTGTGCTAGGCTCCGTGGGTGCTGGACTCACACGGACCTGGGTTCCAGTCCAACTCTGCCACTGGCCAGCTGTGCAGCTTTGGGAAGTGATTCCAACTTTCTGGGCCTCAGCTTTTTCATTTGTTAGATGAGGACAATGATGCTACCTACCTACATCCGAAAGCTATCAAGATGACCTAATGCCTAAAAGATGCATAGCACAGTTGCTAACATTTAGTAAGTTTCCATACAAAGGATCTGTTTAATATTATCAATAGGATGCTACAGGAGGCAGAGACTGGAGCTTATATTTTTTGCACACTGCACACAGTAGGTGCTCTGTAACTCCCCTCCAAATGATGCAGGGCTAGGTTTCTTTTGGCAGGAGGTTCATCGGAAACATTCTAAGCATCTTGCAATGACAGTTCCTGTTTCCAAGCTCATTTTCCCCAGATTCCTTCCCCTAATAATGATCTCTGAGGGGACCCACCCTGTCCTGCCACTTTGCACACCTGTCAACTTGCATCTCATGACAAGGTTCTCATTTGACCAGACTCTTAGAACTTGCTGTCCAGGCAAAGAAAACTACAATAAAATCAACACAAACCTTATGTAACCAACCTGTCAGCAAACAGGGGAACAAAGAGAGACACACTGATAAGTTCCTACTCCCTCAAAAGACAAAGCAAAACTAAAAACGGTAGAAAGCAAAGGACTGAGATGTGCCTAAATGCTCCTGCTTGTTAAAACCCTTAAAACCGATCCAAGTTCTTAAATTATTCCTAAAGGGACAGAATATGGCTCACCTCCCTTTGACCTGGGGATCTGAATTAACATTCACACTGAGCTTTTAACTGATTTTATACCAGATGCTCTTCTAACTAAAATAGTATGGGTACATATTTACATATATAGATATATATTTAAAATTGTCTAGTGACAATATCATTGGGTTTACAAATGAGAACAGAAATGTTTCTGACTTGTTTGTTTGTTTATTATTTCTGTTTGACATAAAACTATGGGAGATTTCTACCTGGAATGGCTTGAAATTCTTGGAGGGTCATAAGGAGTTAAGGAATCGCCCAGATTTTCTAACTGCTGAAGATTTCCCCTGTGGGCTCTTGCTGAGTAAAAAGGACACCCTTTCTCTTGTCCCTATAGCAGGTTATTTGTTTATTACTCAAATTTCATGTTAAGAATCCCAAAGCAATAAATACATCCGCTGAAATGGATTTGTTACGTGACATTCCCAGGTCACAGCCTCCACAACTGAGGGGAAGGGCAGAATTCAATGAACATGTGGGGAGAGAACGGACCAGTTCCTGGGCCGCCTGACAGCCGCATTGCCTGGCTGTCGCCCCATCTCTGACATCTTTGGCTTCTTACCTTGGGCAGGTCACTCCTCCTTGCAGGCTTTTGGTCTCTTCCATTGTCAAATGCGTTTTGTGGGGGTATTCCAGGTCCGAGGTCTCAGGAGGCTATGAGGAGTAGGGGGTTAGCGGGAGAAGCAGCCTGCATCCCTGGGTGTGGGGCCCAGAGCAGGAGGAGAATGGGGTAACTGGGATGAAAGCCCTTGAAGAAACAGTCAAAGCGCTGAATGGCAGACACTCTCCAATTCTTCATGGCCCGTTCCCCAATCATGAGCATCTAACTTTCCTCCGAGAACCCAGGGCTCACCCAGCCACCCATACCTGAGCTGACAGGAAGCAGAAGAGGCTGTGCTTTTATGGTTGGAGACTGTGGCAGGGACAGAAGGGAAGAGAAAAAGTGGAGTCAGCTTCATGAGTGAGTGAAATGGCAATGAACCCTGCAGGCTGATCTCCAGCCCGGCGTTGCCAAGGAGGACTATCCACTCAGTCAAACCTGGGCCAAGCGCTGGCTCAGACACACAAGCAAAAATAGAAAGGGGGCAAGAGAAGAAATGTGTTTACTTTTGTGAGTTTTTCCTCCTGCGCCTTCTAACAGCATTATCTCTTCACAAACAGGCAATAACAGCTCCCAGGCCTGGCTTCCATTGATAAACCCTCCCAAACAATTCACTTCCATAGTCAGTGTCTGGGGAGCTGGATGGTGAGTTCAGAAGGCAGCAGAATGGAGTGAAAAGTGCACTGACCCTGGGCCTGTCACTCACGGGTGGACCATAAAAAATCCTTCTCTGCAACTGTGCGAAATAAAATGCTTACATCAGACAGAAAGCTAAAAATCTGTTTAGAGTTTTGAATTACATCTGTGGTTCTGAACCAGGGGCTACTTTACCCCTCAAGGGGTATTTGGCAATGTCTGGAGACACTTTTGGTTGTCACAACACAGGGGATGCTACTGACATCTCATGGGTAGAGGCCAGGGATGGCACTGAACAACTGACAATGTATAAGACAGATTTCTACTGCAGAGAATTACCTGGTCCAAAGAACAGTGTGTGCCAAGCTTGAGAAATCTTGGTTTGTATTAAAGTGAGAAGAGTCAAAGGGAGAGAGGAAGAGGGACAGAAGTAAAAAAGAAGAGAGCTTCAAACCCTATTTCTAGACCGTGGGCTGTTCACCCAGCTCTTTTCCCTCTAACCAATGTCCTTTCAGTTTCTCTTAAAAGTACGGGGTAAAGTTGAGTAGTTTTTTTCACAAGAACTTCTGCCTTATCCTTCAAATGCCAAGCCCTGATGCAGCACAAAGATTCCCACTATAAGACCTAGCAGGGACATAAATATAAGGAGCTATTAAGCAAGTAGGACCAGAAGGTGGGTGGTGGGGGCGCATGGAGGGACACAACAGATACTTGTAAGGTCCATTTCTATGAGTCAGTGTTTCTGATGTAACGACACAGAATAATCACGGTAGGACCAGGGAGGCGAGCTAGGTTGAGAGCTGGCAGAACTGATCCGGGGCCCTAGCGTTAGGAGAGATGTAAGTTGCCAGTGAGAGCTTCAAAGGCAAATGAAAGGGTTAAGCAATCAGGGCATGCCACTCCTGTGCCATTCCACATGAAGTCACTGGGCAGTGACTCCAAATCGTTACCTGTGGTTTCCATGCGGGAGGCAAGCACACTCCAGTCAAGGGGTTTTGGAGAAACAGGTGCAATGAAGTCATGGTCAAACGATTTATTTACTGTAAACTTTAGACTTTGCTCAGGAAAACAACTGAAGCTACCCCTGAAATCCCTGCCTACACCACCCCGTTTCAACAAATAAGAGGAGCGGTGACAGACCACGTTTACAGCTGTAAGGTCCAAGATACTCCAGATCCTCCATGCCCAGGGTGCAGGAAGGAAGGTCTCCTTCAGATACAAATCACCAGCAGCAGTATATTACCCCTAATACTTGCCCAATGAGGTAGATACACAGAAAAGTCATCAAAACATAGCAGCCCCAGGTCTTCTGGGACTGAAGCCCTTCAGACATAAACTTACAAGTTCCATGCAGAGAGGAACTGAGCTATACAAGAAACAATCACTCCAATACGTTTTCTCTTTTTTTACAGCTTAAAAAAATAAAAAAAAGGGCAGAAGGATTTCCTTCCTTCTGCACATCTCTATACAATTTTATTCTAAATTTATTACACTCAAGTTAAATAGTCTGTTTAGTGTCTTGTTGGGGGAGGGTGGGGAAGAGGGTCTTAAAAAGTAGAAAAACCGCATTAGAGCAGTGAGTCATTTGTACTACAATTCCTCCCTTGTGAATCAATACTATCGTTAGGCACAGTACCTTGACAGTTCCCAAAGTCTTTCCTGCCCGCAGCATCCTCACACAGCAGTTTGCTGTCTTTCTCCTGTCCCAGCTGATACCCACTCTGCTCCTCTGTGCAGTCAGACTTGTCATTGCTGTTACTGGAGTAGCCATTCCCATAGGCCTTCAGGGAAGACCTGCGCAGGCACAGGAGCTCCTGGAAGGCAATTCTGAAGTCCGGGCTCCGGCAGTAGATGAGGGGATTGAAAGCAGAGTTGACATAGCCCACCCAGTTGAGGAGGATGTAAACTTCCTTAGGGATGAGGTTATCCTTGATCACGTGCACAATGTTGACGATGAAAAAGGGCAGCCAGCACAGGGTGAAAGTGCCCATGATGATGCCCAAAGTCTTGAGGGCTTTGTGTTCCTTCAAGCAGAACTTGGAGGACCTCCGCTGTCCATGCCCACCCCTCCCATTCTGCTCCACTTGGCTGAGGTTTTGGGCATGGAAGCGGCCCTCGGATTTGTCTATCTTTTGCAATTGTTTTTTGGCCACCTGGAAGACCCTGGAGTAGACGAAGACCATGACCACCAGAGGCAGGTAGAAGGAAACGATGGAGGAGGCAATGGCATAAGCTTGGTTCGTGAAGAAGTCACAGCAGGTCTCTTTCGCATAGCACTTGATGGCTTCTTGGTGGGTGGCCCGGTACCAGTGCATCTGGATGGGCAAGAAGGAGGTAAGGCCTGACACGATCCACACCATCAAAATGACCACCCGGGCCTTATTCTTGGTCAGCAGGCTCTGGTACTTGAAGGGCGACGTGATGGCAAAGTAGCGGTCCACTGCGATCACGCACAGGGTCTCAATGCTGGCCGTGACGCACAGCACGTCAATGGAAGTCCAAAACTCGCACCAGAAATTGCCAAAAGTCCACATTTTCATGAGGATGTGGCTGGCCCCAAACGGCACCACCGCCAGACCCATGACCAGGTCAGCACAAGCCAGGGAGGTGATGAAGTAGTTGGTGACCGTCTGCAGCCGCTCGAACTTGGCAATAGCTGTGATGACCAGCACGTTTCCAAACACGATGGCTAGGACGATGAGCGACATGACGATGGCCATGCCCACCACCCACGCCTCGTCCCGTTCCTGCGCGACGTCTTGGTCTGGCGCGTGGCTTCCGTTGGGCGCCAGCAAGAAGACGGTGCGGTTCCCGGGTTGTCCCATGGCGCGCAGGCTGGCAGGTGAGCGCACTGGCTGCCGGCGCACTGGCCGCGCCTCAGAGGTCGGACCTCCGGCTGGGCGCTGCGGGCAGCGAGGGGACGCTTGGAAGCCTCATTCAGCGGCCGTAGGGGTGGGTGTGGTGGAGGCGCGTCTTGCACTCAGCTTGTAGGGTGCTCTGGGTTCACGGTGCTCGTCAGTCCCAGCCTCAGACCTGGAGCAGCAACCTCGGAGTGAGCGCTACCCGTTATGTGCACAGGACTTTAGAGGAACTGCCTCCTGAGTGACGTGCGGGTACTTTCCGCCAATGGCTCACGGGCAGCCCCAAAGGGGCGACCTCCCCTCCCCTCTCTTTCCCGCCCTTCCCCTCCCCTCTCCCGCCCCCTCCTGGGGCTGGCTCGGGCGGGACTCAGCTACTCCCGGCAGGCGGGCCACCACTCCTCCCGGCTCCCCTGGCTGGCCCCGGAGGGCTGGGGCTGGCGTCCTTCTAGCCAACCCGGGAGCTCTGGACTCTTCTGTGGCTGCTACCTGTCCGCCCCGGGCGCCTGTGCGGCTTGAGCAATGAGGGTAGAGGGTGGCACGCGGGCACTCCCCCACATTCGGAAACGGAGACGGGTGCCCACGGAGACACGCACGGACAGGCACACATGCACCCAGACAGACATGCTCAGGCTTATACGGAACCACTGCCATCGACACTGAGACACACCCGTCCAGCGCACGGACAAACACCCTGGCGCGCGCACCGAAGCCGACAGGCGCAAAGTCACCCTGTCCAACACAGAGACAAACACAGGAGCACCCAGAAGCAGAAAGTCATGGGCATACAGAGAAAGAAGTAAACAACACACAAACACTCAATTGGAAGCAAGCACAGCGCCGCATCCAGGTACTCCGAACCCTCCACCCACGCACCCCGACCTCCACGGGTTCCCCACTCCTCCCTCCCCACCCCCCACGTACGACGACACAGGCTTATTGCCTTTCAAACATTTGGCAAAGACCACAGGAGGTGACTTCAACAGCTGCTGATTTCCTCAGCACGCTCGTTGTCAAATACGTTTGGTGTCCTCCTTGAAAATTTGCAGGCATTGAGACATACAATTTCACCCTTTGCGTTTCATTTGGAGCTGAGGTATATTACACGCACGTATGTGTTTGGGGATGGAGAGAGAAAATTGTATGCTTTAATTTTTAGTTCTTGGGAGTGTGACATCACTCCCTCATTCTTCTGTTGGAATAAAAATGCGCTGAAATGAAATAGTTTTTCTTTCAACCTCAATTTCTTCAATAATCCCATTGCAATTAGAAAAATCCTTTCATCTGCTGAGAAAGGTGCTGATCTGTTGGGTTGAGCCATTTGAAATTGCCGCTATTCTGTAGCTTCTGACTTTAAAAAATGGCAATTTCATAGGCTCAGATTATTATAAATGCTAGCATGAGGACGTTTGGAAGCCACACAAAGCAAAAGTTACTTTCTCCTTCAAGAGAAAAGTCAGACCAAGCCTTCCGACCAGGAGCTTTCTCCAGGAAATACTATCCTTTGCATCTGGCATATGACTTTACTGTTCAAAAGATATTCATTTTCAGGGTTTGATTTCCCATGTATGAGCAGTGTGTGTGAAAAACTGAAAGTATTTTGAGCAGGGTAACCAACATGCTTTGTCGATTACATAATAACATAACAATGGCTAATATTTATGGAACATTCTGCTATGTGCTTTTCATGCATTATCCCATTTAATTCTTCCCACAGTCCCATGGTGTGTGTGTTTGTGGCTGGGGGGAGGTTACTATTTTTAGCTTAATTCACAAATGGGGCTCAAAGAAGGCTAGAGCTTGCCTAGGGGAACAGGGTCATGCAGTGACAGAGGCAGGAACTGTACCCAGGTCTGCCTGAATCTAAAACCCATCTTTTAACCCTTTCAATGTACTGTGCCATCCCACACAGGAAGGGATGTAGTATAGGGAAGAAGGACTACAACTGGAATACCCATGTTCCAGATTCTCTGTCTTAGAACTTTCTAGCTCACTTTCCTTAGGCAAAACAAAATAATGGAGCCTAATTTCCTCCATCTCTAACTGGGGAATACAGTCACTTCCATTGGGCCGTGTGATACCATAAAGCTAAAAATGCTCTGGGACGTAGAAAGTGCCACACAAATATTGGTTATAAATAAAATGTCTGTAAAGTACTTAGCAGTTCAGACTATGCTGCTAGTCTTTTCTAATAGAACAGTGAAATATCTTACTCTAGAAGCAAAGCCCAGAAAACAGAATTGAACCTGCATGTCCCCCTCCCCCTTAACTTCCTTCATGAGCAGAAATCGGTTTTGTAAGACAGATCCCTTGAAAAACAAAGAGTTTCCATAAAACCCACAAATATTAATTAGGGGCCTATTATTTTCACAGTTTTCAAAAATATACTCACCTCATAATTTGTGCTTTCCAAAATTGGCTCTAGTATGATGCATTTTAGGAAGAGGCCGTGTCTGTTATGCGACAATGTTTCCTTAAATATACATCTCCCCTGAATTGTGGAACTAAGTCATTTAAAACCTCCTTCCTGTTTGTGAAGCTATGGAATAGATAAGGGTGCTGTTTAACCTCCCCATAACAAAAAAAGAAGAACAGAGAAAGTCCTTTTAGGACAAGCACTAATTGATCACTTATATATATACACATAAGTCCCTGAAAATTTTAACATTGAATATTTTGGGAAACACCTCTTAAAAATCCCACAAGCACTAAAGCAAGATGAGAAGACTGGTTATCTCAACAAGGAAGTTCCAGGCCTTTGCCCACCAGCCTTACCAAATAGACAACCTCTCTCTCTCTCTCTCTCTCTCTCCCTCTCCCTCCTTTCCTCCCTCTCCCTCTCTCTCCCTTCTTATCCCCCTGCCCCTTCACCAAGTTGGTAGGAATCCAAGGCGTTCTCTTCGTGCCAAGAGACTACTCCTGACTTCCTTTTAGAATTGTAAGATTAGAGAGAGTTAGAATAGAAAAGAGTTGTAATAGATCATTTAGCTTATTCCCTTACTCTAGTTTGCAAATAAAGGAATTAAAGTGCAAAACAAGTGTCTGGCCGAAGGTGGCAAAGATATTAAGGCGCCAGTTCTGCCCCTAGTCTCACCTGTTTCGACTGCTCGACACTGTCTTGTCATTTCTCCGTGTAGGGGTTTGATTGGCACTGTCACTGGGTTTGTGGCCTTAGAGAGTTAATGCTTCAGTTGACCTGGAAAGTTTTTAGCAGAGTAAATACACCTTTATCTGATGTAAAAAAAAAAAAAAAAAAGCAGGCTCTTTTATGATGATTGATAGAGTCTAATTATGTATTTTGTCAATCCCTTAAGTCCCTGATTTGTTGTTTCCTGCATGCCAAACAGGAAAAATAAAACCCTACATTTTGATTTACTGAATGAATGTTTGAATAGGAAGGAATAAGGCCCTGTGATGCCAAAGAATGCCCTCATACCAACAGCTGACAGCTTAGGAAAATCTTATCCTGGTCTTGGTTTAGGTAAGATTCCTTCCATCTTTATGATCTTCTGAGCAGAGAAACATCTGCAGATTTCTTTCTAAAGGGTGGTCTTAAATGTCTGTCTTTCTTATTATCTCAGTACAGTATCATCTCCTAAAGTTTACATTAAATCAGATTACATGCAAGTAGACTGTTTAGCCTACTGCTTTGGAAAATACATAGCCATTACTGTTATCATCTTTTCTTTTGAATTAAAATGTGTGTATATAATGCATGTTTGTCTTTTTTATATCATATTGTGAAAGGACCCCTTGAACATGGGCAATGAGTAATTTATTTTAAATCTGAATTGCTAGGAAAAAGAATGACAAAGGGAACAAACTTTGGTTCCTTAGAAGAATGACAATGAAATCCCCTTTATTGTGGAGTTACAGAGCTGGGTGTGACGTTAGTGGCTTTTCAATGAAGTACCTTACAGTCTAGTCAGCCCTTTACACGATGCATCCACCAAACTGTTAGAAAGCCATCTCTAGTGAAGGCAAGCCCACTAGCCCTTGTCAGTGTCTATTTTTCCATCTATTCAGATACTGAACTGAAATCCACCTTCTTAGAGGATCTACCAGTAGATCTTAAGTCTGCCCCCTGGAGGCCATTCAGAGCAAGTTTCTACCCTCTTCCCCAAGACTGTCCTTGAACTTTTGGGATAACCCTAGGGTTCTCCTGAGCTCACTCTCTCTCCTCTTCAGATGAAATATTCCTTGTTCCCTTGGGTCTAGAGTCCCTTTACCATCGTGGCAGGTCTCTAACATGCATTCTTGGGTTGGTTGATGTCTAACATTAACATCAATACCAAGAATATCTTAGAACAAGTCAACAAACAATCAATTTGCAATCACCTTGGCAACCATAAAGTCAGCAGAGCAACCAGGAAAGCTTTCAGAACAGCTGATTATACCAGATGGATTTAATTTCCTGCTATGGTAGCGTTTTATGAGAGACACGCTAATAAATTCTCCACGTCTCAGAGGGACGGAACAAAAGGAGACAGTATTAAATTAAAGAAGGGGAGACTTCAGTTGGTCATTGGAAGGACTCCTTGACCTGAGGAGATTCAATCCTTCAAAAGAGCTAAACTCTAGTAGCTTATCTCAGTTGGGTTGTTGCAAGAAAATTAAACCCTACAGAGAATTATTTCAGTGACTAGTCTTCCCAGCTCTCCTGGGATGGTATACAGCTATTACCCTCCTTAGGACAACAGAGAGAGAAGTCATTCCTTACAATATAATGGATGCCTTAGGCTAAGGGCTTAAATCTTTCGCTGAATTGAAGTAGGATTGATTGGATTGGGGTCTCCTTCAGACTTGGGGGCGGAGTGTGCTGTGTCTTGATGAATGTTTCTTTGTCATGAAAGCAGTTTGGTGCAAAAAGGACAGAGCATGGATGAGGGTCAGTAGAACTAGATTCTGGTCCCAGAACAAGTATATATAACTGTAAAGAAGTCACCTTCTGTCTTTGAGCCTCAGTGTTCATTCACAAAATGAGAGTAGGAGTTCAGGCGAGGTGACATCCAAGGACCTCCCGGTTGTAAACTGAACAAGACTGTTAGTGGGAAGGAAGCGCCTTGAAGGCCAATGAGGAGATGAGTTCCTGACTCTGAAGAGCCCCTGAGGACTTGACAAGCATAAACTGTCAATAACCTGCAAAACAACTTGGTTAGGGTTTTCTTTTCCTCATATTTCACCACTGTGATCCCTGCTATTCTGAGTGGCAGGTGTTCTGTTATTTACTAAATATCTGTCTCGATATTGACTTGCTTCTAAAACTCAAATCCATTTATTTTTAAATAAAATTTTGTTTTACTTCCACAACTGCCCGTGGAGAAACTGGTGTCATCTACCATAAATAGAAGGTAACCATGAACACAAAACAATGTTAATTATTTCTGGCTAGATTCTGTGGCCCGCCAACGTTCTGAACCTGTGGCTTGCTCTCTTCTTATTGAAAAGAAAGACTTGCATCCTGGGAGGTATTACTGGCTTTCTAGCACTAAGTGGGACTTCCTCCATCTATTTTACAAGACTGGAAAGAATTGAAAAGGGAACAACTCATAATTAGAACACTGTTGTTGAAGGTAGTGCTGTTGAAGGATTTAAAATAATTTTATTTTATCTAAAGGTATCGCAGCCCTAGACTTGTGCTAATGAGAAGCATTGTTATTATAGAAAGAGCATGGGCTTTGGGGTCAGATGGACCTGGGTTCCAATCCTGGTTCTGCCCTGAACTGTCCGAGTGCTTCAGACAAGACACTTAACCCCTCTTGGGCCTCTAAGTGTTCCTATGTAAAGTGAGGCTCAAATCCCTTGGACGATTGCTAAAGGAAGAGACAGCATGTGTGAGGAACTAGGTTTGGAAAGAAGAGAGCAAAACAAGAGACATTGCAGTAGAACAAATCAGTGTTACTTGGATTGGCCGGGGGTGGAGGAGGGTGAGTCAAGGAGTGAGTTCAGTGCCAACCAGGGATGAGCTGAGCAGTTGAGCAGTGGCCTGAGTGTATGCAGGACAGGAATGGGTGATGAACTCAGGCATGGCCATATCGAATTTGCGGTTTGGGTCGGATATCTAAACGGAAGGTAAAATATTCTAATCATTAAGGGAACCATTTGAGGTGATGTAGCTGTCAGTGGTTGTCATTACCGTGAAAGTGTTCCCTGAATAGCTGTACTCTCAGCGGGTACTTCCAGTGGTAGAGTGAAATAATGCATTTAAGAACCTTAGCACAGTGCTTCCAAAAAATTGCTTAATATTGTCATCATCATCATCGTCATCGTCGCCCCCATTGTCAAGATCATCATTCTGGAGTTCTAACCCAGCATCGGTGTCAGGACATTACATTTGTTTCTCAAAGAGCAGTACTTAAGTGATTAAAGAAATTGATCCAACAAGGAGGAAAAATCCTCTGTGTGCATCCAACCTCTGATGGTGGTAACCTTTGGGGTGGATTTTGGGGAGATGTCTTAAGTTGGATTTCCCAGCAGCTGTTGCGGAGATGAAGGTGTGTATGTAAGTGACGAATGAAGGAAGGGTCCCAAGAGAAGCCAGACAGGCAGTGGGAGAAGCAAAGGCAGTCCGTGGTTTCAAATGAAGACCCAGGCCCGGCTTGGTCTTGGAGCAACTCTGAAAGCCATTTGCTTGTTTGTACATCCTGCTCCCTCCCATACTTAGCTGCAAAACCTGAACAAGTTACTTATGCTCCCTGTATCTCGATTCCCTCATTTGTAACTTGGAGGCATTGATGATAGTATACCACAACCTCATGGGGCTGGTATGAGGATCACATGAATTAATTAATATCTGCAAAGAGGCCAGAACTGGCCTGGCACCTAGTAAGTGCTAAATGAATTATTGATATTAAAACTGCAGAAGCCATGGAAAGGTCTGGTAGCTACAGCATTCAGGAAATGTCCCACAGGGAAGAGGTTGTGCATGCAGCCATTTGGGCTGAAGATCTCCTAGTTGAAAGCTGCCTGGTGCTGGAGTTTAAGAGAAGGAAATGTTCTTCGTCCCGTGGACCCTGCAGGAAAGAAGAACTGGAATGATTAGCAGCATCTGTGGGGAGAAGGAGGGAAGGAGCAGAGCAAAATGGGGAACAGGGGGAGCAGTTACAGTTGGCTGTGGCTGGCAAGGAAGGGCAAAGGAGGATAAACACCTTCAGCCTGCTCAGAAAGAAAACATGGCTGTTTTCTCTCCAAAGCACCACCTTCTCCTGGGTGGCACCGAGGGACAGATCTCACTGGGTCAAGGAGTGGACGTCCAGGTGTCCAGCTAAGTCTAATCACTGTGGGGCAGTGAAACATGCCCTGGTCTCAGAAGAAGGAGAGTTCTGTCCTGTCCTACTGTGTGACTGCCCCTCCCTGGGCCTCTGTGTCCTCATCTGTCAAGTGAGAAGCTTGAATGAGGTGATCACCTCAAAGCTGATCAGTGGTGGCTGATGAGTCTGAAAGACACAGGCACAGTGTTGATTAATTATGTGTATTATGTACCAGGAGTTTGGCTTAGCACCTTACTTATTATACTCTTTTATCCTCATTTCTTGACAATGTTTCCAGGTAGGCAGACTTATTTCCATTTTTCAGATCGAAAACTGAAGCTTAAGGAAATGGAGCTTCCCTAGGATTCCCAGCAGGGAAGAGAAGCAGAAGGGCTTGAAACCCAGCTCTGTCTGATCAAAAGGCTGACTGTGAACCACTAACTCAGGACTCAGACGGACAAGCCCAGACTCAAAGGCAGGACAGCATCCTGAGGCCCTGACTGCTGGGCTCTCACAGGTCAAGATTTACCAGATTGCTTGAGCAAAGAGGCAGCAGTGTCCAATCACTTAGGGGAAAAAGGTTCAGTGATCAAGGTTTTGGGCCAAGCACCCTGGTCATGATTTCTAAAAAGAGGGGAAGGATATTAGAGATTGGAAGTCATCAGCCATGAGCCTCTGGGCTTTTCCTGTGCCGTGTCTTCCACTCACAGAACCCCCTCGCCCCATTCCACCCTCACCCATTCTCTGCTCGTCCCCTGTACTGGATCCAACTTACCTTAACACACACACACACACACACACACACACACACACACACACACACACACACACACACTGTGTGTGACTGACTATAGGCAGTAATAGATGCCATCCCCACATACAGTAACACTGACCCTATATTGTTTGTTTTTCCCCATTTTGCTTGCTAGTACTATTTTATTCCCCTTCGTATTCCCAATACGCCAACACAGGGTCCAGAATACAGAGGGCAGATACTACACACACATGTGCGTGTGCACACACGCATGCACACATCCCTAGATATTCTAGAAGTATCGCGCTGTGAAACATAAAGAATTGAATGAGGCAGGGTCCTTGCCTTTCAGAGACTCACAGGCTAGTAATGGCGGTTAGTACATACACTTAACTTCCATGGAATGGATTGAATGCCATGCTGGCTCTAGGAACTTGATGTTATGGGCAAACCAGGACTAATTCAGTGCCCCGTGTACCTGGGAAGGAAGCTTGGGGAAGACTTCTGAAAGAGCAGGCAAGCATTGGGTAACAAGGAGGTTTTATGGGATTTTTTTTTTTTCAAAAGAAAATAAATTGGCACAGCTGTTTGGAAAGTCATTTGGCAGAATTTATTAAAATATAATACCTACACATCTGTTCACCTAGAAATTCCATTGCCAGAAATATGTTTCTTAAATGTCAGGTGTGTACATAAAGACAGTGTTTCAATTTTGGTCATAATAAATAAAGATTAAAAATACCTAATTGCTCAGAAAGGGGAAATGGTTAAATAACTTAGAGGAAACCCATATATTGTGCTGTGTAGTTATTAAGAAGAATGAAGTAGTTCTAGATGCTCACACTCAGGAAGTTGTCCATGCTTTCTCATTAAGGTACAAAAGCAAGCTGTACACCAGACTGTATAAAATGATTCCATTCTTGCTAGGTTAAAAAACATACATATGAGAATTTCTCATTCCCACTGAAAGTTCTAAGCAGTACAGTTAGCAGTTAACCGTGGTGTTATCTCGCAAAAATTTACAGAAATGTAGCAAAGGTAAGAAGGATAATTATGATATGATAGGGCATGTGATAAAGCCTATAAGTGAGATATAAAAAGAGATTTGCATTTAGCAGTGGTCTTGTTAATTATGTGAGGTAGATGAAAAAAAACCCCCACAGAAAAGTGTCATTCATTTGTGGCCATTGAGTTAGCCTTGAAGGATAGAGATGATGTCGGCAGTCAGGCACGGAACGAGGGACCACCACGGAGAAGAAACAGTGTGAACGGATGTGGAAATGAGAAACTTTGAACTATGTCCGAGGAACAGCAACTATTGCAAGAAAGCTACGACACCTGGGATAAGAGGAGGGGAACGATAAGATGTGAGTAGAGTTATATATTTGATAGCCTCTGAATGCAGGCATAAGGACTTGAGGCTTAAATTGTGGCAGGGGGTGGGACAGACCATGAATAACTACAATCCGGAAAAACCGTCAGTGGGGTAAATGAGGCTATTTCATAGAAACGTGCCTGGTAGCCCCGTGCCAAGCGAGCAGATGAGGAAAGAACCGACTTGGGAAGGGGGTGACGTGACACTGCTCCTGTGACTCTTTGTTGGGTTTCAGGTCTGTGTTCAGCTCTTTGTAGAGCAGGGTTTTACTCCTCTCTTACCTGCCTCCAGATGCACACGTGTGTGTGACTGCCGGGCAGGCTGACCATGAAGGCTTCACTCCTCTCGGGGGTGGTGATTATTACTGTGACAGAATACAGGACAGACGTCAGCAAGTGGAGGGTTCAGGCTGGCATGGGGAGAGGGACGTGGCAAGCTGTGGAGCATATGGAGTGGTCATCCGGGCAACAGGGATGAAAGGAGGTGAGTGGACCTCTACGCAAAATCCAGGAACAACAACAAGAAACCTTTTGAAAGCCAACTGGAAACTGAAACACTTTACAGAAATGGGGTTGGAACAATGATAGTAGACACTGTCATTGTCCCATTAAAATTTAAAATGCATGTCCTCAGCAATTTTACTGCTAGGAATTTCTCTTGGAGATACATGCACACATCTATGCAAAGGATATTCATTGTGGTATGATTTAGCCTAGTAAGAAAGCAAAAACTGGAAATAACCTAATGTTAGCAAAAGGAAAGTGGCTAAGTTAGTTATGTATGAATATACTATGGATTATTATGCAAATACAGGTGTTTCTAGCAGTTTTATTCATAATTGCCCAGACTTGGAAGCAACCAAGATGTCATTCAGGAGGTGAATGGATAAATTGCGGTATAGCCAGACAATGGGCTGTTATTCAGACCTAAAGAGAAATGAGCTATGAAGCCGTGAAAGGTATGGAGGAAACACATATGTATATTTCTAAGTGAAGGAAGCCAATCTGAAAAGGCTACTTCCTGTATGACTTCAACTACGTGACATTCTGGAAAAAGTAGAACTGCAGAAACAGTAAAAGACCAGTGGTTTCCAGGGGTTGGTGTTGGGGGGTGGGAGGATGGGGTGACTAGGCAGGGCAGTGAAACTGTTCTATATGATCCCAAAATAGTAGATCCACATCATTTGTCAAAATCCTGAGGGTGTATACCACCAAGAGTGAACCATAATGTAAACTATGGACTCCGGGTGGTGATGGTATGTTAATAGCAGGTTCATCAATGGTAACACATACGCCACTCTGGTGGCGGAGGCTATGCATGCGCGGGGTAGGGGCATATGGGGAATCTCTCAGTTTTTGCTATCGACCTAAAAGTGCTCTAAAGAACAGAATCTAGTATTTTCTTTTAAAGAGGTGGCTCTATACCTGCCAGTATGAAGCAATCACCATAGTATAAAGATGATTATGCAACAGTGTAACATATCCCTGTTTGTGTAAACAGACCACTGTGTGGAGCTTGTACTTAACAACACAAATATGCACCAAGAGGACAATGTGTAGCCATTCAAGATTCAATGAATTCGTGTCACTGAACAGTGGAACTTCAGGCTGCAGTTTAAAAGAATGAGGTAGATATACATGCTGATTCACAGAAGATCTCCAAGACAGTAAGTGAAAACGGGCTGAGACACAATAGTATGTGTTTCACCTTTTTGTGTAAATAACGTCGGTTTCTATTTCCCAAACATGTTTTGGAAAGACACCCAGCAACACTCAGCATTGTGTAATACAGGGGACGAGGGCCTGGGACGTGGGGTAGGTGGGGAGGGCAGGACAGTATAGTTTTACTTTCATTTTTTACTCATCTGTTCTGTTAGAATTTTTGCTAAGAGCACAATACATTTAAAAAAGAATATTGCCCTCATAGAATTCTAGAATTTACTGTCAAGGCCACAAGAGTCCTTTCCCTTGACTACCCCCCCCCTTTTTTTTCTCTAGTTGAGGACATTTAGATGCAATTTCAGCAAAAGTTAGTAAAAGCAGTGGTAAGTTTGTGGCTATGGAGACCAGAAATGAGGTGGGGCGGGGGAGGGGAAGGGATGGGCACCAGCTAACAGCAAAGAAATAAAAATAGAAATGATTAGAATTTTTAGTAACTTTTTTGGAGGGGGAAGAGGAAGGAAGTGAGAAGAGACCAGGAAATGAAAATGAAGATGTCAAAAACATAAACAAATGGGGAAGCCATAAGAGAAAAGACTGGGCTTGCTGAAGCCGTTTCTGGGGCCTGTTTTCTGTTTGGAGTGGACCTGCGTGCCTGTCCCGTCCCTGCCTCTGTCTGCTGATGCGGGCCTTTTTGTGACAGTTCAGTGCATTAACAGGGGGATGAATCATTTTGCCTCCGAATTGGAGAGTCCTTAAGGATTGCCTAGCTCAGTAGAACCCCCGTGTTGGCAAAGGGGCCTCAGAGGCAGCCATAGACAGAAAGAGAGCTGCTGGGTAACCTTCGGTGTCCCCCGCCCCCAAACCAGAGCGGCTCCACGTGTAGCTGTTTTCTGTATCCTGCTTCTGCAGAAAATCAGGTTTGCACAAAGCTTCCATTGCTAGAAAAGATACCCACTGATGTGCCAGCCTTCTCATAGTCTAGATGGGAAACTGGGATCCAGAGGCAGGAAGGGATTTGAGCAATAGCCCAGAGACTGTAGCAGAAATGGGTCTAGAAGCTGGGGCTTCTCTGACTCGACCTCTCTCACAGTTTTTTATTCTTCCGTTTTCGTTGAGAAAGAAAAGAAAAGCGAAAAGCCTGGAGGCAAGTTGAAACCTCAGTGACTTCAGGTGACAGGGAATGTTGCTAAATATCAGGCTGAAAAACCAGCAAGGGGAAAACAAATAGCAGAAAGAGAATAGACAGAAGAGGAAAATTGAGCTACAATATTTTTGAGGATGAATTGAGCTATAAAATGGACACTTAAAGAATCACATGTCAGGGATTAAAAAAAAATATTAGCTGGGCCCTGGTTAGGTAGTTCAGTTGGTTGGAGCATCATCCTGACATGCTGAGGTTGCAGGTTCAATCCCCATCCAGGACCCATACAAGAATCAACCAATGAAGGCATGAATAAGTGGAACAAGTCAATGTTTCTCTCTCCCTGCCTTCCTCTCTCTCTAAAAATCAATAAATAAAAATTTAAAAAATATGTATATTAGCTGGTGTCACCAACAAATGTTTTGACTACCGACTGCGGGCCAGGCACTTTCTCAGGGCCGGTTGATACAGTGATGAGTAAGTCAGATGCAATTCCTTTCCTCGCTGGGTTTGCCCTTCAGTGAACAGCAGGGCAGGTTACATGCAACAAGGGCGTGCATTCACACACACAGGCTCTCATCTGACACACTCTTGTGACAGACTCGTTATTGGCAGAGCGCAGCAAAGCCTGGTGTGCCCTGTCTGGCGTGAAAAAGCCTCTATAAGGGTCCGAGCCCGGAATGAAACCAGCCACTCAACGGAGGCCGTGGAGCTGTGGAGGGGAGAGACCGAGGGCATTGCTTACCGGTTAGGTTACAGCTGAAGGGAAAGTGGAGGAGAGGGTGGGTAAACAGAGCAGCCAGGGTTGCAGAGCAAGCGTTGCTAAGAGGAAAGGGAGGGAGTAAGAGCAGTGGCTCCTGCTCTGGAGCTGACATGCTGATGCTCTAATGGGGCAGGTGCCATCTGGTGACCCACCAGCTCAGAGAGTACAGCACAAAATCTGAGAACACCAGGATCCTGGAGCCACCCAGCTCCCCCAGTGTAGGTGGGGAGCCTGAAGCTCACAGGTGAGAAGGGGCTTACCAGGCGTCGTCACCCAGCGAGTTGGAGACAGCGTTAGGAGCAGGGCCCAGGACTTTCCCACTGCTCCAGCCCGTTCAAGGAATATCACAGTGGTTCAGTGCAGGATGCTTTGGAAGCAGGTCGACCTGGGTCTGCATTCTATTGATAATTCTGCATCTTGCTGCTGGCTTTGTGATCTTGGGGAAGTTCCTCTTTCAACCTTGATCCCTACATCTGTAAAATGGGACTGGTCATTGTAGTTACCATGCTGGCCTACCTCCAAGATGACATCACTGATTTCTTTCTTCCTGCCTGCCCACGCCATGACCCATCAAAAGGAGGAGTTTACTGTTTTACCCCCTGGAATCTGGTCTGACCTGTGACTGCTGTGACCATTGGTTGCATACAACAGAAGTGACCTTGTGAGGATTGTCAATTTCTGAATCGCTTGATCTGGGGGAGCCCGCCACCATGTACACTACTCAAAGACATCCAGCTCCTTGGAGGAGCCCTAAGGAAAGCAATGTCCCCAGTCACTCCACCATAGTCCCAGCTTGAAGGCAACTCCAACCCCAGCCACCATCTAGCTATTAACATGTGAGAAACTCCAAGAAAAACCTACCCAGTTGAATCCTTTCTACAATCAGGAGAGATAATAAATTGTTGTTAAAGCCACTAAGTTTTTGGGGTGTTTGTTACCCGGCAATAGTAAGGGGACATGTATCTTCTGAGGTTGTTGTGTGGATTCATGAGACAGTGATTTAGGACAGCGCCTGGGACTTGTGGAATTGAATCAATGGTGGCCTTTTATTTTAATGAACTAAAAGCAAACAACAAACTCCAAATACCTCCATCAGTCTCTCATTAGAAAGTGTGTCTGCGGCCCCTCAATGGACGTTCACCAGCCGCATAGAACAAGCCTCATCCTCCCCCTTCCCACAAATCCTCCTGGCGCACTCCCCACAAGGGCCTTCTCAAGTCCTTCCTGTGAGTCAAACATTTGCACATGCTGTTCCCCGTGCCTACAAGCCTTTCCTTCCCCTGTTTACCTTATGAGGGCTTACTCATCCCTTAGCTCTCAGATGAATTCTCATTTCCTCTGGAAGTCTAGTTCCCCACCCTCTGGGGCACACCCTCTTTCCACCATGTTCCTCTCCTTCCCAAAACTTATCTCAGTTTTGCACCTTTGCCTTTATTTGTGAGATTATTCACTCACTATCTTACCAGAAGATTCCCTCAGAGCAGGGACAACTTGGATTTTAATTGCTTCTTATCACTAGGATCCCCAAACCTAGCACCAGCCAGAAACCCTGCTGCATGTACACGTTCAGTAAATAGTTTTTGCAAGCAAACCAGCCAGCGCCCGTGCATCCCTTGTGCCTTGTCCTCCTCGGCTGCTTCATTCCAGCCCCTTCGAGGTGTAGGACTCGGTGCCCACTTTGTTCCTCTTCCCTTTCCCTGACTTCTGGTCTAGACTGCTCAGCGCCATATGCAGCCTGAGAATCGATGGCTTGGTTAGTCCTTCTGCTATTTAGGGAGGAGGCGTCTCTGATACTGAGCAGTTCCTCCTCTGTATTTGTCTGTTACCAAAATGGCACTTCCTTCCGCAAACTTGAACAGTGGGTTCCCAGGGCTCCGGCAGGGCTGTTACATTGATACCTCTCTTGGGCTCCCAGCCCCTCCCTACATCAATTCCCCCAACACCACACCCCTCCTCTCCGCCCCAGCGTCCCTCTCCATTTCCCCAGTCATCATTTACCCAGAGTATTGTCTTTTCACCACTTCCAGTCTTTCCCCACTCCAGTTCCTCCTTCACTTGTGCTGTCTCAGGAATTTTCTGAACTACAGCCACAGGTCACATCTGCCCTATAGATCTCTTTGACTTGGCCTAGAGAGTTAAAAAATTAATTAGGCATTGACATTTTTAAAAATTGGGGACTTTCACTTAAAATTTTAGATGCCCAACTTCTCTTTAAAATATCAGTGACCCAGCCTCATGGGAAACATGAAATCATGGATTGGAGCTAAGTAGCTCTTTGGCACCTGGTCTTGAGTTTGCCACAGTCTCCACCACTCCCTAATGTCTCTGTCTTTCAGGCCGGTAGTCAGCTGCCATTTATCATGACACTTGCACTGGCTCTTCCCAGCTGTTTCACTTGTCATACCACCTCCCTGGTTTCTAGTAAGGCCCTTGCATTGCTACCCTTGCCTGGCTTTTAAGAATTCTCGATTTCTGAGTCTGTCAAGAAGTAGAAAAGTAAAGCCTTGGCTGGTTAGCTCAGTTGGTTGGAGCATTTTCCTGAGGTGACAGGTTGTGGGTTCGATCCCTGTTCAGGGTATGTGCGGGAAGCGACCAATGGGTGCATGATAAGTGGAACAATAAGTGGATGCTTCCCTCTCCCTCTTTCCCTCTTTCCCTCCCCCCCCCCGCCACCTCTCTGAAATTAATCAATTTAAAAAAAGCAATGGAAAAGAAGAAGAATAAAGACCATTCTCACTAGTCAGTTCCTCATAATACATTAGAATTTGTAATTCGCAGAGTTTTCATTTTATGTGCGTGTGATGGTGAACTTGTGATTAGTTTCTATTTTATTTTTCATGCTTTCTTTAGTTCCCAAATTTTCTACACTAAACATGTTCCTATTGCAAAGCTAGAATTATGCCAATAGTACGCCTACAGAATTTTAGCTATGTCTATGAAATCTAGAGAGCTTAGCTCTCCTTTACATATTTGCTCACTCTGTTGGCTCTGTTATCTAAGTAGGTCACTTCTTATCACCTGATACTGCCATTAGTTCACAAATTCAACTATATTTAAATCACCTTTTACTCCTTATAGATTTTTTTTTTTGGTAATTGTTTTACTGAGGTCGAAAACATACTTGTACATGCAAAAATCTTCAATATATGCAATAGAATTTTATAAAGGCATTTTTATGCTTAATGCGTCTCCCTAAAATGACCCCACTTTTGTAAATAGCTCGCAGGTTGAGATAGCACTCGCGCACACATGAGTTCATTTTATCCTTATGATCTTGAGAGGTCGGCAGAAGTACAGGGGAGGAAAGTAAGGTTCTTAGGATCAAAAATAAAGGCCTTGTGCCTGACCTGTAGTGGCGCAGTGGATAAAGCGTCAACCTGGGAACACTGAGGTCGCCAGTTCAAAACTCTGCACTGGTCTGGTCAAGGCACATATGGGAGTTGAGCTTCCAGCTCCTCCCCCCTTTCTCTCTTTCTCTCTCTCTCTCTCTCAATCTGTGTCTCCTCTCTAAAATGAATAAAAGAAAAAAAAAAGAAAAAAAAACTTAAAAAAACATAAACTTTAAATAAATAAATAAATAAAGGCCTTGCTTTAGATCGGCTGACTGGCAAGTGGCTCTGTTGAGACTTGAACCAAGATACCCTACACCGTGATTGAATCCCAACAAGGTAGAGCGAGGCCAGGATGAGAGGACCTGAGAGAATATTGTTGATATGAACCAGATACACAGTAGAGTTAGGGCCTGTGTGTATGCAAAACGTGTTCTTTCTACCAGTATCCTCCCCGCTTGCTCCTCCCCTCTTCCCCCACCCCCTGCATGTCGGTTATTTGTTCATTTAACTCAGTGGTTCTTAACCTGGGTTCTATCAAACCCTAGGGGGTCGATGAGTTGGTCTCAGGGGTTCCGAGAAGCCTCTGCTATGGAGGCCAGAATAAAGTAATACCGTAATTTGTTGTGAGTTCATGCACTTTGTTGGTTTTGTTCTTTGAGCAAGGTGATGTTCATGCACGGCTCATTTTGTGCACCAGTAAAAAAACATGTACCTATGTCTTGAATTTGGAAAAAGAAATCATATTTTATTTATCACTAAAGAAGGGTTCGGTGAATGCGCATATGAAACTGGTGGGTTCGGTACCTCAAAAAAGGTTAAAAACCTTATTTAACTGAATGTGAAACATTCCCCTTAATGGCTATTTTTGAATCAGTTTATCTAAGGGAGTCACCATATTGGAGCAATGCAGCCCTGACTTCCTTCCTCTGCCCTCTTTGGGATGTATAAACAGTAGCTGCAGAAAGGAAAAAAGGAAATGTCATATTTGTTTGATGGCTGAAGCCTGTGCGAGGATCTTCTAGAGTGATGACATCATTCAGAAATCCCTAGAAACTCCCTGGTGTTTCTCCTGTCAAAACTCTGCTCATATTGGAAAGACCCTTAGAGATCATCTAGCTCCTTCCCCCTGCCACAGATGGGAAGTGTGAAGCTCAGAGGAGGGAAGCTGCTTGTCGAAGGACATGGTCAGCCTGTGACAGAGCCAGGGTTAGAAACCCCTGGGCAGAATCCTTCCTAAGTACATGAAATCTATCTCACTTTGTATCAGGTTAATTTGCTTGTGCTGGTTATGTGCCAACTGACTCTGAGCTCCTATTCCACCTTCCTGTTTTGTAATGCTAGGGCTAGAAGTCTGCAAACTACTTGCTTGGAGTTCTGTGCTGGGTATCTTGCATTTCCTTCTGATAGCAGAGGACGGTCATGGCTCTACCTTCAGCAACTTAGCTCACGTGTTGGCCATGGGTGGTTCAAGCTACAGTCATGTGATTTCTGCCTGTCTGAGAGCTCAGCCTCAGCCATGCATGGCACCATCCTCTTAGTTTCTGCTAATCCTTCCATTACCCTTCTGTTTCCCCAGTCCTAGGGGGGCAGCAGTTTCCTGCAGTTACTCACATCTGGATTTTCTCAACATTCCCATTTTGCTTTTGTAACCATCCATAACAATGCAATCAATGCCTTGCATTTAATACTTTTTATTTGAAATACCTAGCAGAGTTCTGATCTTCAAACTAAACACCCACTGGTATGTTGCTCAATAACTTTTGCTTTCTGATTTTTGCAGCTTCTTTCATCTAATCAACCATAGAAACATAAAGTACATCTATGTGCAGAATATGGGAAGGATCATTAGCATTCATTAACTCAACAAATATTTAATTAGAATCCATCTGGGCTCTGAGACTCAACATTAAGCAATCCTTGTCTTGAAGTATTTGAAGTCTTGTGGGAGGCTGGTCAGTAAACAGGCAAGTATAGTACAAAGTGGGACGTGGGAGTTATAAGTACAGGGACACTGGAAGAAAGGGAGAAAGGCGCCTGATATAATTGGTAGGTTGGCAAAATGTTAAGGAGGTAATTTCTTAGGCTTGTTTTTGTTAATTATTTTTATTTATTTATTCATTTTAGAGAAGAGAGACAAAGAGAAAAAGAGAGAGAGAAGGGGGGAGGAGCAGGAAGCATTAACTCCCCTATGTGCCTTGACCAGGCAAGCCCAGGGTTTTGAACCGATGACCTCAGCGTTCCAGGTCGGCGCTTGATCCGCTGCACCACCACAGGTCAGGCTAGGAGGTCATTTCTAAGCCATATCTAACCAAAATCTGAGGGATGAGTAGGAGTTTGTCAAACAAATTAGTGGACGTGGGAGGTTGCTGGAAGATATTGGCAGAGGTGATAACACAACATGCCATGTTAGAGGTTGAATTATGTCTCTTCAAAAGTTATATGTTGAAGTTCTAATGCCCAGTATCCCACAATGTGACCTTATTTGGAAACAGGGTTGTTGCAGATGTAATTAGTTAAAGTAAAGGCATACTGGAGGAAGGCATGTCCCTGCAATATGACAAGAATCCTTATAAAAAGGGAGAAATTCTGCCTGACCAGGCAGTGGTGCCGTGGATAGAGCATTGGCCTGGCATGCTAAGGACCCAGGTTCGAAACCCTGAGGTCGCTGGCTTGAGTGTGGACTCACCATCTTGAGCTTGGGGTCACTGGCTTGAGCGTGGGATCATAGACATGACTCCATGGTCGCTGGCTTGAGCCCAAGGCCCCTGGCTTGAGCAAGGGGTCTCTGTCTTGGCTGGATCCCCTGGTCAAGGCACATATGAGAAAGCAATCAATGAACAACTAAGGTGCCGCAGCTGTGAGTTGATGATTCTCATTCCTCTCCCTTCCTGTCTGTCTGGCCACCTCTCTCTTCTTTCTCTTGCTCACAAAAAAGAAAAAAGAGAGAAATTTGGAGACAGACGCACACACACTGGGAAAATGCCACATGAACATGAAGACAGAGACTAAGGTGATGCCCCTGTAAGCCATGGGATGCCAGATTGCCAACAAACTGACAGGCAGAGGCATGGAACAGAGTCTCCCTCACAACCTTCATAAGGGAACAACCCTGCCAACGCCTTGACCTTGGACTCCTCGCCTCCAGGACTATGAGACAATACAGTTCTATTGTTTAAGCCATCCAATTTGTGGTCCTCTGTTATGGCAACTCTAGCCAGCTACACTAGCTTCTAATCACAAAGGATATTATAGGGCTTGTTAGCAATACTATACACTGAGTGAGTACTTATACAATAAGCTCCGTTCTAAGTGCTTTATAGGAATTAATTCATTTAATCATCATGACAATTCTAAGAAGTAGGTACTATTATTATCTCATTTGACAAATAAGGATAATGAGTACAGAGAATCCAGGTGGTTTGGTCAAGGTTACCCAGTTAATAAGTGAGGTTATGAGACTGGGCTCTGAATCCAAGCTGACAATGAATATCTAACTACGGCATGCTATCACTACCTCATGTGAGGTTAGAGTTTTACCTTGAGAGCAATGACTGTCACTGGAGATTTTAAAAGTCACTTCTATTGAAGATTTTGTTTACATACAATAAGATTTACTGCCCTTTTGTATACAGTTTTATGAATTTTGACAAATGCATCTAGTTGTACAACCGCCATGAGCTATGTAGCCACCGCCACTGAGATTTTTGGGAGAAGAGTGATGTGATACTATCAAGCCACATGTTTCGTTTTAGAAATACCATCCTGGCTACTGCTGTACAGAGAATAAATTGAAAGTGGGTAAGAGTGGAGACAGAGATGAAAGATGGTGGTGGGCCGGACCTGAGCAACAGTAATGAACATGGAGAGACCTGAATGGGTGCCAGAGCTATGGAGGGCTAGAACACGTGGACCTCAGAATCCATTTCTTCTTAAGGCTTTTAACATGTAAACTTGGGTCAAATACAATCCAAATGACCCCCAATCATCTGAGACCTTTCATGAAGACTTTTTTTTAACCTTAATTAGCCAACACACCAGCAATAACGTACACTCATCTATTGCTGGCCGTTTTCTGTAACTTACATTGGCCAAGCGTCATTCAATTAAGCTTAGAACAGGAGTCCCCAAACTTTTTACACAGGGGGCCAGTTCACTGTCCCTCAGACCGTTGGACGGCCGAACTATAAAAAACTATGAACAAACCCCTATGCACACTGCACATATCTTATTTTAAAGTAAAAGAACAAAATGGGAACAAATACAACATTTAAAATAAAGAACAAGTAAATTTAAATCAACGAACTGACCAGTATTTCAATGGGAACTATGGGTGTGGATGCATCCTGTGCTCCTCTCACTGACCACTAATGAAAGGTGCCCCTTCTGGAAGTGCGGCGGGGGCCGGATAAATGGACTCAGGGGGCCGCATGCAGCCCACAGACTATAATTTGGGGACCCCTGGCTTAGAACAATCAGTGATTACAATTGAACCTGAGCATATTATATACTTTTGAAGCTACTAAATTATACTAAAATGAAATCATAAAATTGGATTCACCATGAAAGATTTACTGACAAAAGGAGAGGAGAGGCTTAAGCAAAATTTAAATGTGCATCTGATTTAAATTTGAGGAATTTTCAGTTATCATTTACTAGCTGTGGACCCTTTTGGGGCAATAATGCCTTCATTTTTAATTTCATGTGGCCTGTGTTTGCTCCTTTTTTGTGCCTTTATATGATTCTATTCTTTGCTCAAAGGTCCCATCACCACATATAAAAGAGCCACCATCCTGTACCTGTCACTCTCAATCTCTTACCCTAATTTATTTTCTTCTTGGGACTTATCTTTTTCTGGACCTTTCAATCTGTTTATTCTGAATTCCTCTCCCCTCCCCCCACTTCTAAAAGACAAGCTCCACGAATACGGGGACTTGGTTTATGTTGGCTATTGTTATGTCCTCAGTGTCTGGAATGGTGCCTGGTACATTATGGATACTTAATAAATATTTATGAAATGAATGGATAAATAAAGCTATAGTCTACTGTGGAAAGGCTTTAACCTCCATGATGGAGACCAGCCACTTCAATTTGTAGGTGAGGAAATTAAGGCCCAGGTGAAGACGTTTACACAAGGTTCCAGTCAGTTGGTGGCTGGGCACAGATGGCACCCAAGTTCTCTGCTTCCAACCAGACTGCTTTCTGCTGCTTTATGTAGCCTCTTGAGCCTGTCCTATCCCAGCACAACTGACAGGGTTAAAAGCATTGGCTTCAGAAACCATCTGACCTCATTTAAATCTGAATCCTACAACCTGGGCAGTTGTTGCTTTACCCCTCTGAACTTATTTTACTCACATATAAGTCAGTGATAAAATAAAACCTACCTAGTAGATTGCTGTGATCCTTACATGAGATAATGCTGTCTAAGTGCTTTGCGCAGGGCACAAAATTAATTCTCTATGAACACTAGATATTGCTATTCCTTCATGAGATCCACCAGCAGGCATTCTACCTTTTCTGACTTCTGGTAAACTTGAATAAGTTCTCACTTAAATTTTAAGCTGTAGATGTTGCAAAGTACTAGGGAATATGCTGATGCATGATGGGAGAAGAAATGAAAAGGGTTCCCCTGTATGGAAGGGAGAAATGCATATGGAAAGAACTAGTCCCCTTCCTCATTAAATCCTGCTTTTGGCATCTGTAGGCTGAACTCCATAATCTCTAAACTGCTGCTGTCTGTGTCTGACATCCTGTGATTCATCCCCTGAAATTAGGGTGAGGTTAATATGGTTCATGCTTACTATGAGTGAGACGTTGAAGGAAGGTAACCTGAGGTGTCCACCTCTTCTTTTCCCCTCTAATGACAGAGATTACTTTGAAATGTTTTTTTTCTTTTCTTTTTAGTTTCTTCATTGATTTGAGAGAGAGAGAGTGAGAGAGAGAGAGAGAAGCATCAACTTGTTCCATGTAGTTTTGCTATTTCGTTGTGCACTCATGGATTGTTTCTCATTTGTGCTCTGACCAGGGATCAAACCCGTGACCTCAGTGCATTGGGATGATGCTCTATCTGCTTGGCTACCCAATCAGGACCTGAAATGCTTTTCTTTCTTAATGAATAGTCACCGTAGGTCTCCCAGGTGCCAGGCCTTTGATAGGCAGGTGAATGGCTTTGTCTATGAGAACGAGAATGGATGGGTTTTTCTTCCCTTTTTTTTTTTAGGCACAAAAGTGCTCATAGGCCAAATGCTTTCTGGAGTCCTGTGTTAGTTTCCTTGGCTGGCATAACATGGGTGGCTTGAAATAACGAAGATCCGCTCTCTCACACATCTGGAGGCTGGAAGTCCGAAATCAAAGCATGGGCAGGGTTGATTCTCTCTGAGGACCCTGAGGGAGAACCTGTCCCCTGCCTCCTCCCTAGCTTTTGATGGTTTTCTGGCAATATTTGGTGTTCCTTGGCTTGTAGACACTCCACCCTGATCTCCGCCTTCATCATTATGTGGCCTTCTCCCTGTGTGTGTGTCTGTCCCTGTGTCCAAAGTTTCCCTTTCCATAAGGGTGCCCATTATATTGGATCAGGGCCCACCCTAATAACCTCACCTTTACTTGATCATCAGCAAAGACCCGTTTTCAAATAAGGTTACATTCACAGGTATTGGGGGTTGGGATTTTAACGTTTTGGGGAGTGGGGAAGGGGATACAACTTAACCCATTACAAATACCCTTCCTGCCTCAAATAGCCATTTGAGCCCTTCCTACAGAATGTGTTGTGAATACCATGCACTCATGTGCCCATGAGTACAGCCCAAGATTCCGTTCAGGCTTCTGGCAGTCACTTCCCATCATAGGCTCATGTTAAGCTTGTGGTCAATTAAAAGGCCCAGATGTTTTTCCTATTAGTGGACAAACCAGTTCATCACACCCAGTGCTTGAACAGCTGGCTTTGTGAAACTAAGTTCCAAACTTTACAGATTTCTATATGATTCACCTTAGAGAATGGTTCATACTGGTAGCACGAGAACTTGAGTTATTAGCAATGTTAGATCCATAAACAACTTATTTCTTTAGCCGCCACTTCTGTCCAAGTGAATGGTCTCATTAGTCACAAGCTAATAGCGCCTTGTGAGCAATCTGTCTCATCACTAGAGACTTACTCACAAGGACTCCTCTGGCCCAGGCTCTGCAGGTCCCCAATGGGGTTGGGACTAGGGTGAGGTGAGTGAGGCACTTGCCTCAGGCACAAGAAACAATGCAAACACATCCACAATGAGCAAACTATCAAATTTTAGAATAAAGACAGGATCTAACAGGGACAGGATTAAGGTGAGGTGAGTGAGATGAATCATGCAAATGCAGGCTTAAATCCCATCTTTATTTAAAATTTGGATATTTTGTTTACTCTGGATGCTCTGTATTAATTTTAATTTAAAAATATTTTGCATAAAAATATTATTTATCTTAGTATCCCCTTAAAACTTCCACTGGAGTTAAACGCCTCACTCAAGTGAGCCATTCTGGTCTGGCTTTCTGGTGTGGATTCTGGGGTGGATGAAGAGGTTACCTGTGCTTTGTTGAATAAGTTACTTCCCCTTTCTAAACCTCAGTTTCTCCAAGTGCAAAATTCTGTGCCTAGACTCCATGATTTTAGGGTACAAATTAATTATATGATTCAGTGATGCTAACCAGAGTTTTGGTTGGAGATCAGGTGAGTTTCCCTTCCGATCCTCCCTCTGCTATTCACTGACCGGATGACCTTGAACAAGTTACTTCCCAATTAGACATAGACAGGCTTCCTTCTCTCTGCTAGCTAGTGTGGAGTGGAAATGATCTGCAAGGCTCTGGTGAGCTCTGGATTCCTCTGATCCTTTTTCTGTTTGAAGGCAAACAAGCATATCCAAGCACTATCAGTAGTAACAGCTGCCAAGTGCCAGGTGCAAAGAACCGTGTTCTCACAAAGAGATTTACTCAAGAGCAAAGTTACTTGCTTGGCAAGATGTCAGGAAGCCTTCCCTACAAGGAAAGAGAAGCAACATCTAACTATTGTTTAATTCTGAAACACGCTCATTAGAAACTTCAGCTCGTGTATTTTGTCGTTGAAGAGAAGAGAGCACGGATCAGCGCACTGGTATGTTCCACTGACATGTTGGCATTTCACCCAGTGACAAGGAAAGAACCCTCATGGAAGTGTGGCGTGAGTGTTGTGTAACCTGGAGAGAAGCTTATACGACTGTGAAATTCCTTGTCACCTGTGAAATGTGGACAACAGGGCCAGCCCAGGGGATTGCTGCAGAAATTAAGTAAAGTGTGAGTAAATATGAAATGGCTGATTAAACTAAAGAGTCTACAATAGGTTATGAAATCTCACTCGAAATTACCAGAGGGCAATTGGAAAATGCATATCAAAGATATTTTGAATGACTCAGTAATCCAGCCTCCAGGTAGGAAGCCTGAGAAACTAATTAAGAATATGGACAAAGATGTGGTTGTTGTACATGTATTACAACATCTTTATAATGGAAACAAATAAGCCAAAAGCTGGCTTAATAGTGCAATCATAGAGGATTGGGTGAATATATTATAATACATCTATTTAATGGAATATTATGCAGATGTTGAAAATGACTTTATAGAAACATATTCATTGACATGCAGAAATATTTAGAGTGTTTTGTTGACTGAAAATTACAAGGTTGTATATATTATATGTGCACATTTGTAAAAATATGCCTTAGTTATCTCTGGATGGTGGTTTGATACGCTTTATTCCATCCCCCCCCCCCTTTATTTGCTTCCCTGCATTTTCTGATTTTTTTTCCTGCAATGAATGTATGTGACATAACATTTTGAAGGCTATCATAAAACAAACATAGATATATCCAAGAAATTGTTTTTTTGAAAATAGAATTGAGCTCATTCTAAAAACTAACAAAAAGTAGAGGGTTTTTCCCCCCTCAATTTTTCAGAAATGGTATTGTGTAGGATCTTGATCTACAAGATTATTTTCATTTTGCCCAAATTTTCCTACTCTACATTCTTTTGCTGAGCCCTCTGCTTATACTTGTTCATTGATTCATTCACTCATCTTGCCACTCTTTATTGAGCACTTATTGTGTCCCGGACAGTAGGGCAGAAGGGGAGCATAGTGGCCCCTTGCTCTATTCCTTCTCCACTTCCCCAACACAGCCATGAACCATCTCCCGAGTTCCGAGGCTTCATTCATTCCACTCCTCTCTTATCTTGTCACTGTCACTGCTGTGATAGCCACCTCCAGCCTCCCAATATGCTCTCCCCGTCAAATCCCACTCCCGTCAAGTTCTGATTGTATTCCTTCCCTTCACTTCCACAGCCTCAGCTAGGTGCAAGCGCCAGAAATTTCTTCTTCCGTGTCATCTCATTCCAAGCTTTTTATAATCATGGGTCCTTATTCATAACATTTTTGAACATCCAAGCCCAATGTATATATTTATAAATCACCTATATATGCCACTTTCAATCCATGTAGTAAATGCTAGAACATTAATTTTTTAAAAGACTTTTTGGAGCAATATGAAATATGAATGGACTCCATAGTATTTGCTTCACACATTCCAGTGCCTAACCCGGCAAACTCCTTCTAATGTTTGGGGACCTCTGCTCTATCCTACAGTTTTAAGCAGGCTAGCAAAAGTGACCTTTCCACGTTTTTATTTATTATCAACTTTATCAAGCCCTGGTAAGTTTATCTTGGCCTCATATTAATGCAAAGTGCCCTATCCCTGGTCTATGACTTGTGACACCCCTGTTCTTGTCTCTGAATAGGCCTTAACTGGGTTTAAGCTGAAGTCATTAAGCTGGGGTTTCATATCATGTGTTTTACGTGAAGAGCCCTGTGCTCAAGTTAAGTCTGGGGAGCCCTGCCAATTTCAGCCCCATCCGGAGGAATCCAGATGCAGATGAGCACCCTGGTACCGAGTCGGGTTACCTTGTCTGGACAGAGTATCTCCCAGGTTTACTCAACTCTTTATTGTGTAAAACACATTTGCATACCTCAAAACTAGTGTTAACAGAAAGTTTGGGGAATGCTAACTTAGACACAGCCCACGAACTTCTGCCCGTGTCACCGCATGTGTTTACTGTCACTGAGACTGACTCCCTCTTTCCCATGAGCCAAATGGTCTCCTCTTCACTGCAATCCACATTCACTCCTTAATGACATCATCCCGGGGGAACCAGAGTAACCCACAAAAACCCAGTTAATTTTATTTATTTATATAAAAAACATAAATCACATATGTCATTTGTCTGTAATCCATCAATGGCTTGCTTCCCAAAACATGTAGAAGAAAATATAGACTCCTTAGAGCTTAATGATCTGTCCTTTCTGCTTCTCTCCAGACCTTTCCTCAAAGATGCCAAGCTTGTCCCTATTTCTGGACCGTTAGGCTTTCTCTCCCCGTCACCTGGGTCAGATGCTGTTAGCCCAGAACGTCTCATGGCTCACTCCCTCTCCTCACCCAGGTCTCTGTCCCGCATCTGTCGCCCTAGACCTCCACTGCCTCCACTAGCTACTTTCGGACCCCATGCTTTCCTGCTTCTTTTTTATTTTTTTAAAGTTTATTTTATTTTATTTTATTTTTTTCCAAGGAGAGAGTCAGAGAGAGGGATAGATAGGGACAGACAGACAGGAACGAAGAGAGGTGAGAAGCATCAATCATTAGTTTCTCGTTGCCCTTGCGACACCATAGTTGTTCATTGATTGCTTTCTCACATGTGCCTTGACCGCGGACCCTCAGCAGACCGAGCCACCCCTTGCTGGAGCCAGCAACCTTGGGTCCAAGCTGGCGAGCCCTTGCTCAAGCCAGACGGGCCCGCACTCAAGCCGGCGACCTTGGGGTCTCGAACCCGGGTCCTCTGCATCCCAGTCCAACACTCTGTCCATTGCGCCACTGCCCGGTCAGGCTCCTGCTTCTTTTTTAAAAAATAATTTATTGAATGTATTGGGCTGCCATTGGTTAATAAAATGATGTAGATTTCAGGTGCACAATTCTACAATACATCATCTGTATATTGTATCGTCTGTTCTCCAACCCAGGTCTCCCTCCATCACCATCTATCCCCCTGTACTGGACCCAACCTCCCCCCACCCCCTTTCCCTCCTGCAATCTCCATGCTGTTGTCTGTGTCTATGAGTTTCTGCTGCTTTTCCCCCCAGTTTTACCACTACCTACCTTACGCCATATAAACTTGGGTCATAAAAGTTTCCTCACTGCTCTATCCCTAGAACCTGGAAGAACGGCTGGCATTTAGTAGGAATTCAAGAAATATTTGTTGAATGAGTGAATAACTAAAAATGTTTAACCGAGGTTCAAATTCTGGTAGTTTGCTTGATTTAATGGAATAACTGGACCTCTATTTACGTTTCTCTCTCACAGTGCTCGTTGTTTTAATAAATGGGATTGCCCTATTTTTTCTGTTACTATACTTGTCTCAACAATCCAACCACTAGACCTTAGATTTGGAAAGAAAGGGATAGTATTTTATTTATCTTTCCAAAGCTCATAGATGCAAGCACAGGACCTTAAAAATATACTGCTGACAAAAATTAGGGGATCAGGGAACGTGCAAACACTCCAGTACTTTCAGCCTTTTGTATAGTGCATTTTCACCAATAAAATAAAAGTTGGTTTTGCATCTCATTTGCATAATCAAACAACTTTCTTTGACTTGTCATTGGCTCTTCTGATGTTCTTGTTTAATAAAAAAAAAATCATATGCATCTTTTATTGCTTCATATTCATTTTGAAATATCCCCTAATGTTTGTGAGCCGTATAAAAGCCACTGTGGACGTGATTCTTTCCAGGTATGATTAGTACCATTTGATAGTAATTTAGCTTGATCATGCTTTCCATTATTTTTCAAGGCAAAATGCAATTTTAACTCGAAGGAGTGAAGCTGGGCCACCGTGGCCCGTTAGCTCAGGAAAGTGTCAGAGGCTGAGAAGGAAACTGGGAAGCGGGGCTGGGGAGAGGGGAGAGGCAGGGTCCTGTGAGGCGTGGTAAGGTGAGGTGAGGTGAGGTGAGGAGTCGAGGAAAGGAGGAGTTGAGAAGCAGCCCTGTGGGAAAATATGTGAGGGGGAAAATGAGAAAGGAACAAGAGGCCTGACTCAGAGCAGCAAGAGGCACCTTCTGGGGCGGGCAGAGAAAGTCATCTGAGGTGAGCCTGGGAGACCCTGGGAGGGCTTACATTCTCTTCCCCAGCCCTTCAGAGTTTGGGGAAGGACTTTTCAGGGCCCCTCCCCTTGGGTAAACATTGCTCTCTCCCCTGTGGGTAACCGCGCTCCATTATCCACATAGGGTGCGGTAAAGTTGTGTCTGTCTAGGGAAGGCGGGTACTTAATGGGTCTGAGAGGTAGACCAGACCTACGTTCAATTCAGCTCCTTCGTTACTGGCTGTAGAGTAAGAGGTCACAGATCCTTGTGCCTCAGTTTCCGTAACTACACAGCACCTACTTCAGAAGAGCATTGTTAGGATTAGGTATAGTTTTTAAAATTAGATTTACTGGGGTGACATTGGTTAATAGTTATATAGGTTTTAAGTATATAATTCTGATACATCATCTATATAGTGCATTGTGTGCCCACCACCCAAAGTGAAATCTTCTGTCACCATATGTTTTACCCCCTTTACTTCTTACCCCCCAACCCCTTCCCTCGGGCAACCACCACACTGTAGTCTGGGTCTATGAGTTTTTGTTTGTTTGCTGTTCTTGTTTGTTCATTTGTTACTTTCAGTTTCATATCCCACATAACAAAGAAATACAGCTTCTCACACAGGCTGCTGCAACTTTCCTAACATATATATTACAACTTGAGAACTATAAATAGCTATACTGAATAAAGGGGGAAAAAAGGGCTCAAATCATGGCTATTGGTTATTGGTATAAAGAGAATTGTGTTCCAAAAAACTCTACATAAGCTATAAAGCTTTTGGCATTCTGTAGATATCATGTATTACTATAATTACTCACTATGAGCCCAGTAATGGTTTCACACTGGACCCAGCTCATTGGGTTAGCTTTTTGCTTGTTCTTTTATCATCTCTGTCATTCTCTGTGACCTTATTTACTTTCCACTGAATGACACTTAGCAGTGTATGCAAAGCACTTTTCACTTAGATGATCTCATTTTATCTCTATAGCAAATCTATCAGGAAGATACTCTTATTATCCCCATATTATAGATGAGAAAGACTGAGGCTCACATACAAGATGTGACTTCGTCTAGTCCACATGGATTTTCTACCCCTAAAATCTGTTTTTGTTTGTCTTTTTAATATGACATACACTCCTTTTACCTTCCACTGAACTGTTCTGTTGATAAAGAAACAGAGGCAATTGTGTCTTGGCCCTGTGGAAAAGGTTACAGTCAGGTGTGGGGTTTGGGGAGCAAGGCTGGAGGACAGAGGAAACCAGAAAGACTTGGTTTTGAATCCAAGCTCTGCCCACAGAGCAAATCATCTAACTCTCAAAAACTTCATTTCCAGTTACTTGTCATCTCTGTCCCTTAGTTCTTAGAAACGTGGAATAATTGTTTTTACACATGGGTTGTTATAAGGATTAAAAGGTATAGAACATCTGAGCCTTCATCTTAGCTTAAAACATGCTGAATTCATTATGAATTACTTTATCTTATATTGCATCATCGATACACAAAACACTCATTTATCTTAAATGCAAGGTTGACACCTCCCTGCCAGCTTGTGCTGGACATAGTAAAGTCCCCAGAAGACTCAAGGAGCTTGGTCTAGTGGTTAGAGAGCAGAGGCTGAGTCACAAAGTCTGTTTCCAAATGAGTCACTGTTTAGCTAGCATTTTGCCTCAGCAAGAGTCAGAGCTGAGAAGCAGGGAGACCCATTGGTGGAGTAGGGTTGGGTATGGGGTATCTGCTTTCTGTGGTGAACAGCCCTGTCAGGACCACGTGGTATTTCACTGGATGAATTGTTGCAGTTTCTTGTGGCTTCTGACATTTACATTTTCCCAGCTTCTTTCTTTTATTCTTCAAAGAACCCTCTTTTGGAAACCTCAGCTGTTCTTGCTGTGTGTTCTTGGTCAGGTCTCTTTCTCTCTCTGGGCCTCATCCATACATATAAAGTGTTGAAATTGTGTCTGCTGCCCAAAAGGTTTATTGTACTTGGGCATTCATACCCTCTGGAACAGTGTCTGGAAACTCAGGTGTGTTCTTTCTGGGCCACAGAGAAAGAATGGCATGATCATTCCACCCATCTTTTTGTGGATTCTGACACACCACCCTGTCATTTCTGACTGGCTCCTCATGCCAGCCAGCTGTTTTCCAGCCTGCCTCCAGCTCTGGCACCCTCCTGCTATGAGAAAAATGGTGCTGGTGTTGGGGAGACTTAGCATGTTCAAGGGTCCAACTAGCCCAAGGGCCACTTGCATTGTGAGGCTCCAGGTGATAAGCTCAGGAGCCAGATGGATGGCCATTACATCAAACAAAACCACTTTGTCAAGGGTCACTTCCTATTTATGGTTGGTTGTTGTGGTTACCCAACAGATGGACATATATGGAATTGTATTTCTTTCTTTCTTTCTCTCTATCTCTGTCTCTTTTTTTTTTAAACAATGAGGTGGGGCCATTGTGGGATTAGCTTAGAGCTATGAGTCACTGGGTACAGGACTGGTTTCTATTTGTCTTAGCATTTTATTATTATTGTTATTGACAAGGTGAGGCCCTGTTGATATGGAGCCAGGCTGGACTACCTCTCCTCCTCCAGATGGCCTCTATGTTCCCATATATGTCACAAGCATCATGAGGAATGGCTATGTAGCCATTCAGTAATGTTGAATTTGGGCCCAGAAATCTGTAGACCTGACCAGTTTGCAGGCCTATAATGGTGGAAGAGTTTGGAGAATTTTCAGAAAAGGGAAGATGAAGAGACCGCTGAATTGGGAATCAGGAGTTTAAGCTCAGTGTACTAACCATCATATAAATTTTGAGACAATGAATGAGTTCACCCCTTTAAGAGAACGGGGTGATTGAAACAGTTAAATAAAACGTTTATCTAGTTTGCCAGACCAATTAGTTGGTAGTTGCTGTCTGAGGTGGTGTATTGAGAATTATGGGGCATCCCCTGGGCCCTGAGAAGAAGACCCTTTGGGAAAGTGTCAGTACCAGGGCTCTATGTGTAGAGCTCTGGGTTTGATTAACAATGTCTTCCCTGGGCTTTTAGGGCAGGTATGTCAGGAGAGTGGAGTGTATGCCATTCAGGCAACAGATATCTCTAAAGTCCCACCTAGCTCCAGGCTTTGCACAGTTGAAAACTAAAGAAAATAAACTTACCACAAATCTGTTTACTACTTCAATTTTCTCAGTGGTACTTAATCACCAGGGCATCTAATTGTCACACATAGCCACATTACTGGCAAAGTGAATGTCTCTGGAACTTTTGCACAACACATATTAGATCTGATTAAAAGCTCCAGATAAGAACTATCAGAAATATTCTCTACAATTCTCGAGGGGGTTGAACATAGGTGGTTGAACAATGTGTGCCTTTTGGGGGGAAAGTATGTTCCAAATACTTACTATTTTCATACTACGAATTACCACCTTCCCTTCCTCCAACCGCTTCCAGCTCTTGGCTTATGGTAGGGGCATGTGTCTAAAAGGGGTAAGAAATATTGCCAGTCATAAAGTCAAGGCAGCCCTTTGAGAAGTCTAAACAATGTTTGGATGGAGAGAGGGGGAGCTGGCTTGACAGAAAGTGGTGTAGGAATCTGTGCTAAACACAAACTCCAATAAACCATCCGGATTGTTGGGCTGCTGAGAAGCTGAGCTAACTTCCACTAAAATTAATGAAAGTATAGGGAATATAAAGTTCTCTCATATCCCAACCTAGCAGGCATTTGGACAATTATACTCCGATCTGAGCATCACTTATCAGAATGGCGAGATTGTTTGGAACCATATGTGACTGAGAAATTGGAGGTTTCAGAAGAGCAGACTTGGGGAAGTGCGGGGCATTTTAAGGTTCTCTCTGGGTGCCTTTCATTTCAACTGTCACTGAGCAGCCCCGTGTCCTCCTTCTAGATGGGATTTCTTCATAGTGACAGAGTTAGGGTTCCCGAGGAAAAAAGACCCTAAGATGGAGATCTGCTCAGAGTATTCTTTGGAACAACAGCTGTGTGGGAGGAATGGAAGCAGGACTGGGTGGGGGGTGAAGGCAGATGCAGTGTCTCTATACAAAGACCTCAGCCCACTCCATGGGGGCCTCTGGAACTGCGAGAGCCCTTCAGGGTTATCCCGAAGTGAGGCACAGGAGAAAGGTGTTTATATCACTATGGTAGCCAGTCACTGGATATGGGCTGGCTACACCGGGGATGGGCATAAGCATGGCATGGCCAGAGCAGAGGAAAGACTCAGCAATGAGCCCCCAGATGGTAGCACTTGTGGCATGTGGGTCGTCACTGTCAGTGTATCAGTCCTGCATCTGATGGCACGTCTGGTCGCCCATCACAGCGCCCATGGCAATGAGGCCAAAGTCATGGCCGCCAGTGCCCTAGATTTATACTTTTCTAACCCTATGTCTTCAGAGAGAAAAGATCCTCAATTCTGGCTTGAGTTTTTAAAAGTCTTTGAGAAATACTCTGATTGCATTGGCTTGGGTCTCCAACTTCGGCCAGAAGTTAAGAAATTACGATCTACTGATCTTGACTCTCGTTGACCATTTTGGCAAGCTGAATGGACCTGGTTAGCAGGAGAAATAGTAAAGCACAAGTACTAAGGGACAGCCATCCAGCTTTTGTCACCTCCCTGCCCCAGGAATGAGGAAGCTCATTGTTTCTGTGCAGCATAAGGAGACAAAAAGAGCGAGTTTAGCTCTGTGGAAAGTTGATTCTCATTTAATAACTAAAAGTGCTTTCCATGGGGAAGAAGCTTTCAGAATGTGAAGCATCCCAGCAACAACCATGTGCTGCTCTCCCTCCAGTACCCTGAAGAGAGGTTTTCTGTATTTGGATTGTATCAGAATCAAATGAAGAGGTTTAAAATGATTCTGATCACTGGGACCCATTATTAGAAATTCCGGTTTGGTAGGTCTGGGGTACAGACTCCACCCCAGGACTCAGTGGGTTTTAAAAGCTTTCCATTTGAGTCTCATATACTGAAAAATTTGGAAACCCCAAACTGCTCTGGTTGAATTGCTTGTGTGTTTGGAGCAGCAGAGGGAAGTGTGTGTGTGTGTGTGTGTATGTGTGTGTGTGTGTGTGTGTATGTGTGTGTGTGGACAAACGACTTGTGTTTGTTTCCCCCTTGTCACCCATCTCCCAAAGGTTATGTCTAAGCTGTCTATATGGAACAGAACTTAAAATCCACCAGACTGGATTTCTAGATTATCTTCCAGCTATAAAACTCATTGACACCATGGATATTCCAGATCTAATAAAGCAGTCAAACCCTTTGCTGACATTTCCAAACTGGGACTTACTTGGTGAAAAGAAAAAATTTATCAAATATGTCTTATTTATGAGTGCTCATCAGGCTTGTGTGAGGCACAATTAATTGTGGGTCCAAGAGTAAAGAATGAGAAATAAATACTGTGAAATCTCTAGACTCATGACAGGTCTCTTCTGAGTCAGGGGAGGAGATAAGTGGGGAGTGACCAAAGATACGCCTGCTTTTGTTAAAAAAGTGTGTGCTTACATAACACTACAAGGAGTCAAAAATAGACTCTTTGAACTTATTAACTCTTGACAGTGGTTTCTTCCTATCAGTGCCAATTTTTATTTAGCTCTGATCCTTGGGTTTATCCAATCTCTTGTTTTATTCTTTTCACTTAGTATTTTATATATGAATTTTCATGGCCTTTATAGTTCTTTCTTCTATGATTACAAGTAATTGCATTAAGGTGCCGTGCTGGACACATTATCATACTCTAATTTGGGGCATTTGGGTGGTATTCAGTATGTCATTACGCACAGCATTGCCATGAACTATCTGGTACCTGTCTGCACCTGTAACTGTCCCAACTCCAGAATCCCCAAATGCGAAGTTCCCAAGTTCCTTTTTCTGGCTACAAGCTTCTCTCTCAGTTCCTTAGTCCCTATACATGTGAGCCAACATCCTGCCAGTCTGGCTCAACCACACCCTGCCTTTTCCAGTACAACCAGGGAGCTGCTGGTCACTATGATTATGGAAGGCTTTCAGCTTTGGTGTGTAAGGATTGCCCAAAAACTGTCTGCTCTTATGATAATGATTGTGATGGTGATCATGACTATTGAATTTGGGATCAGTGTCTTACGCACTTTTATCCAATCCACTGACAGAGAGTTTGACTCACAGGCATCATTCCAAAGTTATTTGATCAATGAATGAATGTTTTTAGCATTATTACGGTACTTTATGTCAAATATTCTTTTGCATGTTAAATAACAATCTTCTTTACATTTTTAAACAATCAAACTGAATTCCTGGAGGATAGAAAACAATTTACTTTTCTTTTTACTATCAATACGTCTTATTTCTGTCAAAGGTTGATAGAGAATTTTATCGCAAGTCTTTTTGATGGATTTTGTTTATCCATGTGAGTAAGTTTCTTTGAATTTTTCCAGCTTTGCAATGGTAAGATGAACTGTATTTAACCACAGAGAGTAATTCTCTTACCACATGGATGAATTCTACTTGCTTAGACACAGTTTAGAATAATCCCATAATAAAATCAATTACTTAAAGTCATTTTCTTGTTATTTAAAATCATGGAGATTCTTTGGAAAATTTTGAAGGAAAAAGTGCCTGTAATAATCATTACCTTTTTGTGATAATAGTAACAATTCTTTAAAACTTTTTTTCAAGTATTCCCTTGGTTCATTAGTCAGTTTACATCTTTATTTGTTTTTTGGGGTCAATTTTAATCATTTCTAGCTTTATAAAGGCTCCCCCATGCCACTTGAAAATTCGCCACAGATTATTGTCTTTTATTATCTATCGGTTCATTAAAAACAAACAAACAAATACCATGAGCCAGTCCTTAGCCATGTACAGACAGTAAGGAATATGACAGGCATCATGCCTGTCCTCTTGAAGTTAATGGTACATTCCAAGAGACAAATACTATCCAAAAACTTATAGATGGTATTATTTTATTTCACCTGTGTTATAAAGGTGCACTGGGAACCTATGGAAGGCCAGCTTAACCCAGTTTTTCGGGAGAACTGAACATAGAAGCTTATCTTAAAGGTGTGCAGCACATCTATGTTTAATACGAATCAGCAGATACTAAAGGACGTCTTAACATTTTTTTAAATTTAGAATGTTTAATCAGATTCTTAAGAAAACTGAGGCATGGGAAAGCTCAATGACTTGCAGTGTGCTGTTAGAAAAGCCAAGATTATAATTACATCTGAAATCTATTTAGTGTTCTTCTTTACTATACTATGTTAACTCTCATAAAAAACACATATACACACATACACGTGTCTCTCTATATAAAGATATGTATGACTTAAATTATTAAAAAGTACATTTTATGAAACAATAACCTATGTAAATGTTGGATTGTACCTTTACATGAAGAACACATTGTATATAATTCTAGCTCTTTATCCATGTCGTCATGGACCACCCGCATTCTTTTCTGGAGACAGGGGAGTTACACGTCATTGATTATGGAGTCGTTATATCATCTATGGTCTGGGGAGTCTCAGCTCCTGAGTTTAGGGAACACTTCGCTGATGCCATCACCTTTGTTGAGGTAGCTGCATCACAAACTTCCCTGCAGGGCCTGCGAGGGTTTTCATGGTGAGAAAGTTATATTTCCTCCCAAGCCCTCGCCCCTGGGGACTCCCCTGGCTCAAATGCCAGGAGGCCAGGTGAGACTCTTTCTGCGTGGCACACAGGGTCTCACTTGTGATCAGTGAAGAGGCCTGCTCTCCGGACCTGCAGCCTTCCCTCTGAGTTGCGGCCACGCAGGAAGTCCATGTTTATGGGTACAGACAACATTCTCTCTTCGCTGTAATGCAGCCCTGGAAACTACTGAAAAGCAGATCACCAAACAGTAGGTTTAATTTTACCAATAATGTTATCATGGGTTCTTTGTTTGTCAGCAAGGATTTCCCCATCAAACCAGTCAAAGGTAGGACCAACAGTCGGTCTGAAAAGCAAAGGTACAGTTATCATCCATCATTGACATTTAAGGTTAGCACATCATGCTTACTTCCCTAGAAAAACACTCATAAATATATTGTGTCCATTGATCATTGCAAGAGGCTCTGTATGCTATAAATAACACGCAGAGAAACATGAAATTTAGCTTTGTCATTCTGCGGACATTCAAGGGTTGATAATTTGCTTAGCATAGACAATGAGAAAACAAATGAGTTTGGGGACCAGCTGCGTGGAGTATGAATTTTGGCTTCATCACTTCTAACCAGATCACCTGGGTAAGTTATATAATCTTTCCTGAGACTTGTTTTTGTCTTCTGTAAAATGGGAGTGATACCCCCCACAAAGGGTATATTATGAAGATTAAGAAAAGTTCATAAATATTAATTTGCCCGTCTCTGCTTTTCCCTTTAGCTCATCAAACATAAACAGTCTGGAAGATGGTTTGAATGACTCAGATCTCTGGGAATAACTACTTTGATAATTTTGAAAGTTTTGTGGGAATATTTTTTAAAAATACTAAGCCAGTTGTTTTGTTTCAACTAACCCTGTTAGTACATGAAGTTTTTTAACCCATAGTTAAGCAAAACATAATCTGATAGAAAAATACTGTTTATTTTTTTAAAAATCTTATTGAAGGGAAAAATATTTCTCGAATCTGGGCTTTACATATAAAAATCCAAGCCAGGAAAATCGCAGCATAGATGATATATTTCACCATGGATTTAGAAGGACAAAAATATGAACTAAGGGCAACTCCTGCCAAGCCAAGCCAGGGAGTAGCACACATTAACCTCGGGGAAAGGTGGGAGGCATGTGGAAACATTTCAAAAGGTTTGGGAGATACCCAGAGCCAGGGTAGATCCAGGGAAGGCTGTAAGCTTCACATTTGACAGGGCACATGGCCCTTCTGTCCCCATGGTGGATCAGGAGAAAAGCAAAGCCCAAGGGAGGTACCTGGGGGATGGAGGGTGGAGGCAGGAGCTAGGGGAGCCTCGATCACCTCTGCTTAGTGAGAGTTTCCAGGGCCCCAGAGGGGAGTGTGGGGAGAGCCAAGCAGTTCGACAGAGCAGAGGGACTGTGGTTGGGCTGAGAATGTCTAGATTGCGGACATCTCACAGTCAGAGTCCCCTGTCAGTCAATGATGTCAATGGTGGACGCCAGTGCCATGCCCTCAAACCCAGGTCCGAGTGTCACACCCAGCTGAGACCAGTGGAGGGGCTCAGAGTTTGGGGCCAAGAAGGTCAGTGAGGTTCTGGATTCCATGGCTGTGATATTGCTCACTCCCAGACCAATGTTGCCTTTCTTGCCTCCCCGTGTCCCCCCATGCCATGGTGGGAGGAAGGGGACTGGAGAACCCTGAGTGGGGAGGGATAGTCCTGATGTGGCATTTGAATTATGCATTGCTTCACTTTGTCTCTTGGGTGGAAAACAGTCTTAAGTTTTAAAACAAAATTAACTAAATTTCTGCACCTTTTTTTCTTTTTCAGAGCAGAGGAAGACTCAGAAAGAAAATTGAATGCTATTAGAAAAATAAATAACCATTTTTGCCCATGTGATATCTCAAGTATGATTTTTATATCTGTTTCAAACACAGGCTTTTGCCTTTTCTAAGGTGACCAGCAGGAAGACGTCTTCCCAACCTTTGTTACAAGTAGCACTGTTGAGTGTGAATGTCTGCTAACCTGCCTGCCTTCCCCACAGGACTCCATGTTATTCACTTTCCCTGGTTTAGATAGGACTTGGTACCTGGCTTCTTCAGGTTGCTTGGAATGAAATCTTAACTTGGTCTCTTGGTAGTTATTCAATCTCTCAGACCTTAGATTTCAGAGAAAATAACGATGCTTGCTTCGTTGGGCTGTTGCAAGGAGGCGATCCATGTATAGAGAGTTCAGTCCTTCGCCTGGATGAAATGTTTGTTATTCCTCTTATTACCACTATTATTCTGAGTCACACTCTCCTTCCTTCTCCGGACCACTTCTCAGGAGACTTTCAGTGTCCCATGTAAATAAAGCCCAGGCAGACCTGCTCCATCATGGTTCTCCTTGAATCCTAAAGAAAACACAGCTTGAGTTCAAGTTGGGTCTGATTAAATGCCAGTCATTTAGAATTTGAGCCAAGTATTTAAAAGTAGATTTTATAACATTTATTACATAAATTAGTTTCATCGTTCACATTATTATAGAAATTATACAGGCCCATGATGGAATATTCAGGCAATATAAGGACATTGCCAATAGAAAATATACCGCCCCTTCTCCCTATAACCTCCCTATAACAGTCCCACTGTCTGGAGGCAACTGCCTTCAGCAGTTTCTTGCGTGTTCTCCCAGAAACCTTTTATACACGTATGCTGATAGGTAGAAGTAATTGAAACAGGCCTGATGTCTCTCCCCCAAACATGAAGGTTGATAGCAAATGAAATATCATGCTTGAGTGAGCGCCTTCCTTAGGATGGTGTAAGACTCTTAGGAGCTTGAAGGGTACAAATAGTGGGGAAGACGGGGTTCTGACTTACATGTCAGTGTGGTTTGTTACCATCATTATCACTACTGTGGCTGCTCCAGGTTGCTGGCTGTCACTGGTCCTCCTCAGCACTACTCCTCACCGGTTTTCTGCCGAGCCCAGGTTCAGCTACAGAGAGCCTCTCTGCTTCTCTCAAAGACACATGGCTCTGAGTCCGTAAACTACAGACATTTAGCAGTCAGTACTCCAGAAAATTTCCTGATACACCACAATAGCACCTCGTCTCAGGGAAGCTACCTCTCAGTTGGACTGTTTACTTTCTTTAGTGCAAAGCCCAAGTTTCCATCCCTTCTGGGAATAGTCAGAAGAATCCCCTAGATGCTTAGAGAGGGCGGTGGGGCTTGTCATCTCCTCATCCAACAGCTTTAGATTTTGGCTGTAAAACCAAGAGCTATTGACAATCCTCTGGAGCAAAACATGCTCTAATATCCTGTCTGTGAAAAGAACAACAATGTGTTAGGAGCAAGGAATACAAACAAAGAGACACAGATCTTGTGTTCAAGTAGTTTCAAAAAGATGTTAAACAGTGTGCTAAGCATTAGCATAGAAGGATGCACAGATACAATGAAACACAGTGGAGAACCCTAAATGAGATTGTGGGGGACATCCTGGAAGGTTTCATGGCAGGCGTGACACATAGGTGCAAAACATTTCAAAAACATTGTTTCAAATGATAAGGCAGCTTATGCAGCATGAACTATTCAGACATCAGAGTTAGACAAAACAGGCTGCAATTCTGGCTTAAGCATTTGTCACTTGGGCAGGTGACATATAGTATATCCTTTTAAAGTCTAGTTTTACCAGCTATAAAATGGTGATGGAAATAGTACCTACCTTGTGGTGTTCTTGTGGGAATTAAATAAAATAAAGCACATGCAGTTCTTAGCTTGTGATCTGCAACACATTTACTCTTTAACAAATTCTTATCTGTTGTTGCTGTTATTGTTATCATTGTCACACACAGGTGTATGTGACATGCACGACTCTCCTCGGGTTTCCTAAACATTTGGTCCTCTCTGTATTTTCAGAAGTATTTCAGAAAAGCTTTCTTTCTTTGTCAGGGGAGCTGTGGGTAGAGGTCACAGACACACTTAGATGTATGAGGAATCCATGAGAAGGTGCCGGAGAGGAGGCTGTGCGGGACCCTGGGTGAATGCCAGTCAATCAGCATTTTTATCTGGAAACCTCCCTGTAATTTGGGAACAGAGCTAGCAGCCAAGGTGGGGAAGGGTGTGGCTTCTCTGGGCTGCCAGCACCCCTAACCACTCCAATGCCCTCCCAGCTCCAGCGCATAGCCGTGGCCACCATGAGACAGCGCCTGCACCCCACCTTCTCCGCACTATCTCCTCCATCTCAAACAAAACAAAACAAAAAAAACCCCACAAACAAAATGGAAGGAAGGAAAAGACACAATGGTTAGCACATTAGGAAACACTTTCCTTTGAGTGTTCCTGGCAGTGAACAAGTTTTCTGTTTTGGGGTACAGTTATTTGGACACTTAAAATATCATGGGGTCACAGGAGAAAAGCTTTTTGGAGATCTTACCAAATCAGTCCATCTACCCATTTTATAGGTGAGGAAACTGAGATCCAGACAAGTTCAAAGAGGAAATGAAAAGCAACAAGGGGGATGAGAACTGAAATCAATTATCTGAAGAGTTTCTAGAGGGTAATAGAAAAACGCTCACTGAAGACTCAAGGGTGATAACGTTAGCAGGCAGATTTCATTCAATAGAAGAGGGTTGATAGCCTTCAAAGCGGTGCAGAGATAAAGAGGACACCTTGGGAGGTTGAGCTACCACCTAATAGGGCTGTCTCAAACATTGGAGGGTGGAACCAGTGAAGAGAGAAGAGGCATGGTGGGCCCAATGACCCTCCAGGACCTTTTCTAGCCCTGGGCTTCAAAAGTGCTTCAAAGCAGCTAAAGAACATTGGGATCCTTATGACTTGGGTGACTCAGTAATTTACATGTCATTGTCAGTCCATTGCTGGTGATTTCAGTACATTACAGATAAACACAGCTGTATTTATGGCTCACCCATGTTCCAGAGGTGGGAAGGTGTCGGAGAAGGGGCTTTGAAACTCAGACACTATCACCACTGTCCATGTGCCTTTAGGAAAATTGTTGGTGAAGTCTCTGTGTCCTCATCTGGAAGACAGGTGGCTGTGTTGACCGAATAAAATAATGTATGTGAAGATGCTTTGCTAAATTGCTGATATGATTAATAATATTTAAAGATGGAAAATAGCAGTGACATATAGGACCACACAGATAAGACTTCTGTGTGGAAACTATTTTTAAACATAATGACTTTTCTTTCCAGCTAATGCAGGTCATAACTAGAATCTCAAATGATTCATGTCTTTTGTGTGTGTGTACAGACCAGAGATAATCCTTATGTTTTCCAGGTGAGGTGTTTTATTTTTTTTCTAGCTGGGAAGGAGCGAGGCATGTAAGTCACCTGACTATAGAGGAACTCATAATAAACTCGAGAATGTTTGTTGTGGCAGAAACTCCTTTAAAGTCTTTCTAGTTAAGGTGGACTTGCGATTAGCTAGCTGCTAGCCCAACATCTGGAGCAAAAATCTGATCTCCATTACTTAGCTTCATAACTTTGGTGAAGTTATTGCAACTCTTTGCAAGCAGATAGTCTCATCTGTAAAACAAAAATGTTTTAGAATAGCATTAGGAGCATAGTAAAGTTTTCATAACTATAAGTGGTTGTTATTACTATTGATGTTGTTCATTTTACTATAAGAAGTTGATGCCCAGTGAGAAGAGAGGGCATGTGCAGGCCCACACAGTGAGATGGACATTATGAATGGAACCCAGCATTTTTCTTCTTGCAGGTTAGTTCTCTTTTTATTACAGCCCCTCTGCTTTCTAACTAGCAATCTGTATTCACAGATTCAGTTTGTAGAAGCCTTTAAGCTACTGGTCAAATTTCATACCTCTAACCCAACTTCTACCAGCTTCCAATTAAGTCTGCTACTTCCATGAAATCTTTGGATATATGACCCAGAGAGATATTGACAACCCTTCCCCCACTTAGAAACAGTGATCTTATAACAAGTCCAGGGCATTTTGCAAGACTTGTCATTTCCCCTCTCTGGACTTTTATTTCCTCATTTGTAAAGTAAAAAAAGGATGTTAAAAAAAAGTCAGCCTGACCAGGTGGTGGTGCAGTGGATAGAGCATTGGACTGGGATGTGGAAGACCCAGGTTCGAGACCCCGAGGTTGCCAGCTTGAGCGCGGGCCCATCTGACTTGAGCAAAAAGCTCGCCAGCTTGGACCCAAGGTCGCTGGCTCCAGCAAGGGGTGGCTTAGTCTGCTGAAGGCCCACAGTCAAGGCACATGTGAGAAAGCAATCAATGAACACCTATGGTGTCACAACTGCAACGAAAAACTAATGATTGATGCTTCTCATTTCTCTCTGTTCCTGTCTGTCTGTCCCTACCTATCCCTCTCTCTGACTCTCTCTCTGTCCCTGTAAAAAAAAAAAAAAAGTCAATATATAATTGATTGGGGACTGGAAGCTGGCAATGTGCTGGGTAACAGAACGAAGGTAATGTATTCTAGTTATCTACATCTGAAGATGTTATATAGTTTTACTGTAAGAGACAGGAGAAGATGCAGATACTTAAATGTGAGGTTAGAAGGACTGGTATAAAAGCATCTTCCCCCCTCCCCAAATAGATCACTAATAGAGATATGAGTGAATAGATAGAAAAATGATTATATCAAGACTGTGTGAAAGGCTGGGATTTCTTTTTTAAAAACACACCTGGTGGGGAACATAGTTGGATAGAACAATGTCCCCATGTGCCAAGTTTGTGGGGTTCAATCCAGTTCAGGACTCATACAAGAATCAACCAATGGATGCATGAATGGGAGGAGCAAAAAAATCAATGTTTCTCTCTCTCTCTCTCCTCACCCCCCCTAAAATTAATAATAATAATAATAATAATAATGAGTAGAGTATGGGGAATCAGAAAAAGAAGAATTCTATTTAAGTCTTTTTAACAGAAAAGGAAGGAGGAAAGGAAAGAAGAGTGAATAGCATGTACAAAGGCTCAGAGGTATCCAGAAACAGAATTAAGTGCTTAGTTATGGCAAAGAAATTCTGTGTGCAGAAGAAAATGTAGGGAGGGCAGTGAGGGCAGAGGAGGAAGTAGAGGAAGATGAAGTGGAAACTGATCTGTGTCTCCCTCATTAGACTATTGGCAATAGGAGGATAAAAATCTCACTCACCATTTCCTCCTTTTTCTCCAACAAATAAGAGGCACACAAAAAACATTTGCTGATAAAATAAAAGGAAAGATTCATATGTCGTGAGCATCATATGCCTTGCTATGGAATTTGGACTTTGTCTTGTACCAAACAGGGGCCCTGAAAAGTTGTTTAATAAAAATGAGCTAAGTAGATTGGGCCTTTGGAAAAGATGGCCCTGGTGGCAAAGTCAAGGACCAATAAGCCAAGATTGAGGCTGGAAATAAGGATGCCTTTTAGGAGGTTATTTTATTCCTTTGGGTGAAAAGGATAAGGCTCTGTGATCAGTGATAACAGAGGAACAGAGGAAATCCTAAGGGTAGAACTGCTGGGACTTGGCAGGTAGTTGACTGTTCAGAGTGAAAAGCAGGAAGCATCAGGCATTATTGAGATTCCTCTCATTAGAAGTTGGTGAATGGTATTCTGTTCAGCCCATAGGGTAAAAATACCAATGAATCATCTAGAAAAATATGGCCCAATAGGTAGCTGATGTCTAAGTTTCTCCCAAGTCTCTCACTGCAACCTGTTCTACTTAATTCCAACTTCTCACTGCCCGATTTCTAGACCTTGTTAATAAGACATCTTCCCTGGATTACTGAAGCAGCCTCCAACTGTTCCATCCACATACACTCCATTCTCCATGCAGTAGCCAGAGTACTTCTCTCTGAGCCAAATATGATGATCATCTCTCTCTCTTTAAAGCACTTCAGTGGCTGCTCCTGACAATATAGCATTCACAATATCCTAGATAAAATAAAAATGACTAACATACAAAGAAGCAGGGAACTGTGGCTCATACTTGAGAGAAAAGGCAATCAAAAGAGACTGGCTTGAGATGACCCCAATGTTGGAGTTAACTGACAAAAATTTTAAAGCAGCTCTTATGACCATGTTCAGGTACGTAAAGTAAAATGATTGTTGTGATACATAAACAAATAAGTAATTTCAAGAAGAAAAGACCATTAAAAACTGGAAATTCTAGAGGAGAAAAAATATAATATCTGAAATAAATAATGTACTGGGTTGAGCTAACAGTTAAGTGGAGATTACAGAAAGAAGAATAAACCTGAAGATAGAGCAATAGAAATGGTCCAGTATAAAGAAAAGAGAAAAAAGACTAAAAAATAGTATAATATATTTTTTTGTGACTTGTGAGGCTATATAAAAAAGTGAAGAAAAATATAAGGAATATGAGAAGAAAAAATTGAAAGACTAGGATGGAAAAAAAATCTTTGAAAACACAAATTTACAGATTCAAGGAGAACAGTAATACCAAATTTTAGAATACAAATACAACCATATCTAGGTCCATCAAAGTGAAAATGCTGGAAACAAAAAAATAGAAGTTTGAATTCAGTCTAAGAAAAATGGCACATTCAGCCTGACCTGTGGTGGCACAGTGGATAAAACATTGACCTGGAATGCTGAGGTTGTCCATTCAAAACCCTGGGCTTGCCTGGTCAAGGCACATATGACAAGCAATCAATGAACATCTAAAGTGAAGCAACTTTAGATGTTCATTGATACTTCTCATTCCCCACCCCCCCTCTCTCTGTAAAATTAATAAAGAAAATCTTAAAAAAGAAAAGAAAAATGGCACATTCCAATCCAGAGAACAACACCACAAATCATCTCTGACTTCTCATTAGTGATGATGGATTCCAGGAGAGAGTGCAACTCCATCTTCAAAGTGATGAAAATAAGAGAAAGAGAGAGAGAGAGAGAGAGAGAGAGAAACACACAAACTAAACTTGTCAACTTGGAATTCTACATCAGTAAAAGTATTCATCCTTTAAGAATCAAGGTGAAATAAAGGTATTTTCAGACAAAGGAAAATGAGAGGATTCATCATCAACGGCCCTAGACTACAAGGAAAACCAGAAGAAGGGCTTGGAACATGGCTCTGTAGTAAGAAAAGAATTCCAGAAGTGATATAACATGAGGGTAATTATTTTTTCTTTTTTTCCAAGTGAGAGGAGGGGATATAGAAAGACTCCCTCATGCACCCTGACCGGGTTCTACCTGGCAATTTCTGTCTGGGGTTGATGCTCTGCCCATCTGGGTCTGATGCTTGCAACTGAGCTATTTTTAGTGCCTGAAGCAGAGGCTCCACAGAACTATTGTCAGTGCTCAGGGCTGATATGCTCAAACCAATCGAGCCAGGGCTGTGGCAGGGGAAGAGAGAGAGAGAGAGAAAGAAAGAAGGGGGAAGGGAAAGAGGGTAGAAACAGATGATCATTTCTCCTGTGTGCTCTGATCAGGAATTGAACCTGGGACACACATACACGCTGTGCTTTCTATCACTGAGCCAACTGGCTAGGGCCTAAATAATTTTTAAAAACCATTTTTCCTCTTAACATCTTTAAAACACACATGACTATTTAAAGTACCCATTGTAATATTGAATGCTGTGGTTTATAATATCTATACATGAAAAAAAAAACTCTAATAACTAAAGCATAAAGGGCCAGGGTTGAGGGTAAATAGACTTACCGTATATAGTTGCAGGTTTCTTTCATTTAACATAAAGTGGCACAATATTAATGCTAAGGAGGCTGAAATCTTAAAAATATGCATTGCAATCCCCTATAGCTACCTTGAATAATAATAATAATAATAATAATAAACAACACATGAGATATAGCTAAAAAGTCAATAGGTAAATTCAAATGGAATCCCAAAAGTGATTTAAACTGTCGCTATGAAAATCAGGAAAGGAAAAACAGAACAAAAACTAACGCAACAAATAGAAAAGAAATAGTAAAACGGTAGGTCTAAATCTGTATCAGAACATAGGCTCCATAAAGGCAAAGACTGTATTTATCTTTGGTCATGATCTTTCTGAATGAACAGGTGAGTGGGTAAATGAATGAATGAATGAATGCTCTCTGTGCAACAGCTTCTCCATGTCCTGGGAGTCTCCTTGTCCCTTGTGATAAGAATGACTATATTTTGTATTTGTTCATATTCTACTCACTAGAAAGTTTTCAACATTTTGGGTTTGTAAATTTTTTTTTTTTTGTAACTCCTTCAAATGTATGGAAAGACATGGGCTAAAAGTTGACTTGGATAATTTTTTATGTTGAAATTACACAAATCCACTTGTCAAGAAAATAAGTTTTGTTTCTGTACATGGAAACTTGGCTGTGTACAGAGTGTTGTTGCCTAAGCAGGTCCCCTGGGTTTACTGGGTTTCTTTGGCTTTTGCTGTTACATGTGTATGTTGAAGAACTAATAATAAATACTTTGATCACCTGGTCAATTTTGAATTCAAGGAGATTCCAATTAGTATAGGGAAAAGTAAAAAGTCTCCAACTAAGTTTCAAAGGTTTCATGTCATGGCAATGAGAGTTAGGAAATCCTTCTGAGGACCAAAGTATTACAAATTATTCTGAAGTGACATTTAAATATTAATACTTGCAGACTTTTTTGGTACCCCAAAAGCCTCTTCTTTTGAAGACAACTCCTAATTGGTGAATTTTCACTGAGGATACGGTTTTTATTTCATTAAAAGTAGGATGGGAGATGGACTGAATGACTAATATATTTAACAACTATTTATTAAAAATTGATTGTGACTAGTCAAGATATTTTATTTCTCAACTGAAAAAAATAATGATGCCCAATTTGAGGATCTCAATTTATTAGCCGGATACAGGAGAAAGAGGGGACAGATCGGAATATCGTCATTCACTCATCATTTGCCGGATGTGTCTAGGTAGGGAAAGCAAAGCCTGTGTGTTGGGCCTGGCCTGGGATTTGAATGCTAGGGAAAGATGTTAGGCTTACATTTGATAGCCAGACAGGAGCCATCGGAAGTTCTTGAGTCTAAAACCAACATGAAGAAAGTACACAAAGACCATTAGCTCTGTGTTAGGTCGATTAGAAAGTGGAAAGACGAGAGGCAGGAAGGACCATTGGAAAGGTACTGCATGACTCAAAGCACAAGGAAGGGGGCAGCAACAGGCAGGGAGTCCTGAGAGAGACAGACCATGTGGGTTTCAAGTTTGACGGGCTGACCAGCACCTTTAAAGGAGAACAAAAATTTCTCCCAGTTCCCATGCTGACATGTTTCTTTTATTACAATGTTATCTACTCAAACACCAACATAGAAGTAGGAGTAAAGGGCTCATTTTACAGCTTGTGTACCACTGAAACAATAAAAGCAAAGTTATAAATTAAATGCAAATAAACTCCCCAAACAGCTCTCATTTAAATGGACAGAATTTATGATGATGGATAATTCTGTTTGGCCAAAAAGAATTCTCTGCTCACACTTACACTGATAAGGTCCTGGAGGGTTTGCCTTGAGCCACAGATGGGCCCTTAGGGGTTTCCAACTTGCATTGTTGCAAAAACCTTTGCTCCCTAAGGTTCTATGACGTCATTTGGCTTTCACTTGTTGTGAGCATGTCACTTATTAAGGCTGCCTCTTTTTTTTAAAAATATAATTAGCCTGAACAATTAAGTGGTATTACACAGGGCCAATTTGCTTCTAGGCTCAACAAATACAGGTCCTGAAATTTCATAAGGCAGCAATGGAGATGATCCCATTACTAAAACATTTGAATGATCATAAAATTCATATTTACAGCATTGTCATAGAGGCTGAAGAATTTGTGGATCTCTGAGATGCCACTGAGAAGCATTGGTGCTGCGGAAAGGTTTACTGTGCCTACAGCCTCTTTCCAAAGGAGCTGCCCTTTGAAAGCTTCTGCTGCTTAAATGACCATGACCTGCGCCTTATGACCCAACAGCCTCTCCCCACCCCCACCCTCTGGCCACTGAGGGGTGGGTCAGGAAGGAAGGGTGCACTTGGGCCAAGGGTAGGCAATCCACTGGCTAGTCAGTAGCTACATAAAGAGGAGTTGGCTACACTTCCTCCCCCTTGCTTCTCTCCCCGAAGTTTGCAGGGAAGTTGCCATGACAACACCACAAATGCAGGAAGTTAATACCAAAGGGGGACCAGAGCACTGTGTGACCCAGCCGCAAAGTGAAGTTATGGGGATATGGGCATCATAGGCATTTTGAATCACGCTTTAGTTTGAGTATTCCAACCCAGCACCAGTTAGTTTTAAGCAAAAAATAAAAATAATAGAGAAAGATTGTTGCTCTAAGACTGTGATGGCGAACCTATGACATGCGTGTCAGCACTGACACACGTAGCCATTTTCGATGACACGCGGCCGCACACCAGAGAAGTATGGGGCCGCATGCCGAGAAGGACGTTTCATCTTCGGCTCCTGCACGGCCAGGTGCAGTAGCCGAGGATAAAACATTTGCTGTAGTGTAGACTCTGTGCCGGAGGTCTGTAGGCCAAAACAACAGAACTCCGGCACAGAGCATCTAGTTCTGGGACTTCCGGTTAGTCCGTTTTTCTCGAAGTGACACACCACCCGAGTTATGCTTGGTTTTTTGGCGCATTTTAACACCCCAAGCTCAAAAGATTGCCCATCACTGCTCTAAGATAGGAAAACCAGTCATTTCAACTGGACTGAGTCTTTTGCCTCGGGTGGTTCCCCTCTCCTCTGTGCCTGTGTCACATCCAGCTATCACAGGAGGGTAAGAAGGGAAGTGGACACATCTCTCCACCATCCGGTAAGAGTCTTCTTCCATCTCATTCACTGTAGCCGGGTCTACACGCCCATCTCAGAAGTAACTTATGGGACTTAAAGAATCTAATGTCCTGATTCACACGCTCCATCCTGAGAGTGATGGATAGTGTTGTCAGAGCCTCCCAAAGCACAGGGACATAGAACAGGGGAGGGTGTCCCCAAGGGAAAACTAGGAAAAGGGCAAAGGGACATTTGGCAACCACATAACTTATCCCCGGCACGTAACTGATTCTTTCTCGGCACCCTAGTTTCTTTGTAACATGATTGTACAGTTCTGCTCTGGCCATCCCTCAAGATTGTCCTGAGGTGAAATGAGGTAGAAACACTTTTCTAAACTATAAAATGCATATGACACAAAGTAATCGTCTTTAAAGGGCTTGTTATTCCTTGTCAAATACACAATACACAGAGCCATGATCAAGCCGCATGGGCAGACTCCAGCCTGCTGACTGCAACTTCACATTTCCTGGGGGCAGTTCCTCTTGCAGGAGTCAGGGGTATTCCCCTCGTTTATTTTGGGCAGCACATGTTGTTTGCAAATATTTCTATTTTCACGACAGCTTCTAGGGATCTATGGAGTCGTTAATTTTAATAGGACCAAGGCTTCCCCATTATCCCAAATATTTTCACTTCACAGCTTAGAAGGCATTTACAACTTGCATTTTTCCTGGACTCTAGAATGGAAGAGACGGGGGTGAGGGTGGGGGTGGGCACTGTAGGAAACCAGCAACTTCTGCATATGAAAGGCTTCCTTGATTTTGAAATGTACGTGATTCAAACAACTAAGAAACACTATATTCTTTTCGTGTCTTTGAAACAGTGCACAGTTTGAAGCAAGAGTTGTTAGGGTAGATCAGCGATCAGCAATCCCTTGGGAGGGATGGTTGATGGGGAGAAGGGCAGAGAATTTGGAGTCCAGAAAAAAATCTCTTATGTGACAACGTTAATAGTGAAACAACATGGCCTACTCACTGGGTTTCTTTGATGTAAAAACTGAGCCCTGATATGCCAGAAAGAGGCTGAAAACCGAGGCATAGATGGAAAGATTCTGGTAGGCCTTTGAATGATATGTGGGAAAATTGTAGATGAACTTGAATTCATACCGTGGTGTTGAATAGAAATCCCATATTCAATTTCAATCAAATTCAATTTATATTTTCAGCTGCATTTTCTGATAACTTGTGTCAACACCAGAGCTTAGAATTTGTTATTAGATAATGCATAGAGAAAGATGGCTTGGAAACAACCAGCAAACACAGAGATCTCTGGGGGAATAACAAATTGGCGGTTGTTCCAAGTGGACCAAAAACAAGAAGGTCCCTTGTCCTCTGGTAATCAGTGCTTTACCAAGGCCCACGGTGGGGTCCCATGTGCAGGTACACTCCCGGGTGAAACCCTGACAAATTATGAATCCTACTTTGTTTGAATTAAGGGGAGCAGGAAGGGCAAAATAATCACATTTGTTGGTTTAGTCAGCATTTTGGAGGCATCTTTTTAGGGCAAAGGTTCTTAGGGAAGGGGCTTTAATGAGAATTAACTAAAGAAATAAAATTGAGTGCATAATTCTCAACCTAAGAAATTCCTATTTAGGATGTCTGCGCTGGGGCTAGACAGGCATCTTGAAAATGCTTCCTGAGATGTAATAATGTTGGGTTCTGGCCTCCGTTATTTCTCTAACCAGACTATTAGGCTTGTTGGACATTCCTTCCTCTCTTTCCTTCCTCACTGAGGTCCATGGCTTTCTTGATGTGTGGCTGGAAAGAGCTTTGTGAGAAACCCTACTCCCCACTTAGGGCTCTGTTACTCCATCATTCCTCCTTCCTCTGAATTCTTTTAGCACTGTGTCTTACTCACACAACACTTATCACCATGTTCTCTGCTGGAGTTATTTATGAACACGTCTTATCTCCTCATACACAAGCCCCCAAAAAGATGAGACTGTCACACCCAGAGGTCACCCACTGGCCATTGGATTGCATCCATCTGTACATGTATTTTTCTTGGCCCTCAGAGTATTTGAAAGTTTTTTTTTATTTACTTGCCTGCTTTCTTTTCAGGAGGTCTTCCTACTCCCAACTTTCCCTTTAAATTTCATGACCATTGTGCGACGTTTTTTCCCTTGAAATATCTCAAGTCCTGTCAACACAGCATCCATATTCCTGCGAGGCTACAATTGACTGGAGAGGAGCAGCAGGCTCCCTTTCCTAGTGGGAGATGTATTCTCCAATTCACTACAGTCCCCACCACTCCCTATTGTCTCACACTGGACCACTTCTTCTGTTAATGTTTCTCTTCTGACACCTGCTAGGCATTTGAATTTGTTTCTCTTTTGATTTCTCCACAGTAGCTGACTTTTTGTGAGGGCTGTCTGAATATTTGTGGAATGGGAAAGGAAAAGGCTAAACCAATGCAGGAGATGGGTGCTTATGTGGGCTCCTTTCTTTAAGCTGCCAGATAGGAGTTTCTATGAATAACTGAAGAGTCCGTTAGATTTTTGTATTGTGGCTTTCCCCAGTCAAGAGTTATGAGCTGGTTTCTCATTTTGGGGAGCTTATCTAAATCCCTTTATTTACCATCTGCCAACTAGTTAGACAATTATCCTCAAGCTGGAGGAGATGACAGTGAACATGGGAATTCCGGTGAGCTGGTTGTCCTTCCCCACTGGCTCTCTGGATTCTTACAGAGCAACCTGCTCCTCATCGGGACGTCCATGCAGCTCTCCATTGGAAAGCTCCTTGGAGGGAAGGGTTTTGTGCAGGAATATCCTTTTTTTATGGCTGCCAGGATCATCATCCCACTTTTTTTTTTTTTTACAGGCGATATAAATGAAACAGGGCTTTCAGCACTGATTTCTGAAACACGGTCTCATCTCCTCAGTTACCTAATTAAAACTCTGCCATGTTTTCTATTCCCACATCCTGAAGAATAGGCTGTGAACCACCTGAGACATTTTTAAAGTGTGTTGGCCTTGTACTTATTATTCTGGTTGCCTTCTCTAAATGGTCAATAATAGTTTTATTTTATTTTTTTAAAATATACTGTCACAGTAATAATATTAAGTTTTCCTTAAAAATATTTTAAGTAAAATATTAAGTTTGTTGAAAGGAATCAAAGGAAATTACAGTTGAGATGCGATGAGGACATGGCGGGATGGCGAGGTTGTATGGGTGGGGCACCGTTTAGGGAAAGGTTGAGTTTTAAGATAAAAGTCTGGGCTCCTCAGCCAACAGGATAGTGCCCATTTCTTTGGCGGCCTCAGTTCCCACTGTTTCCTTTCCCCCTATACATCCTAATATAACAGGAACCTTTTATGGTTCCTCCAGTCTACTGGGAGGTTTCTCTGCCTTTCACAAATGGTTACACAATGGCTGGGCTTTCTTCCTGGAGAGCATTTGCTGTTCCCCCTGCTAGGAGCATCCCCACCCCACCCCCACTCCTGCTTTCCCCCTCCACTCCTTCCACCTCGCTTGGATGGTGGGGGCTGCTTCTCATCTTCTGCTGCCGCTGCCCTGTTACTTCTGAGAGGCCTCTCTGGACCACTCTGAATAATATAGATCTTCTTTTGTATTTTCTATCTCAGCCTCTGACCACTTTTCTTTCTAATTCATCCCACAAACAGCACATAATTTTTAAAAAATTATTTCTTCTCTTGAATATTAAATATCTTTCCTACTTGTCCTACTTGACTGTGAACTCTTTGAGGACAGAGCCCCTGTGTCCTGTTCACCATGAACCCCAGTGGCTGGCAGAGTGCTGAGCACACACACAGATGCTTCATGCAGGAGATGCTCGTGGCTATTTGATCAATGAGTACCTGTTCTTCCTGCCTTGGTATCTGTGTGAATTCTTTCTCATCCTTCGAGGTCCAACCAGTCCATGAGCTAGCTGTACCTGAGAACTTCCTATACCCTCCTCAGCCAAGACAGGGCAGTCACTCTCTCCTGTGGATCCACAAAGCATCATATACGCATCAGCAATATAGTATCAAATACATTGTATTGTAACCGGGTTAAGGGTCTATGTACCCCAAAAGACTGTGAACTTCTTGAATACCCAACCTCTTGCTCCTCCACCATCTAGTGAGCATTCCCTATTTCTAACCATGACATAACTCACATCAAGGAAAACAACTCCTTCCCATGACTTTATTTGTAGCCAGATCTGACTGGGATGGGAAGTGATAGAGATAGCAGAGACAACCAAAAAACAGTTATTGGTATTTGTGGGATGTTCAAGCTAAGTAAGCATGACTCATAGACATGCCCATGAAACTATATTCCTAAAAGATATTCTTTCTCTAGAGAACTGTTTGGTTCTAAGGTAAATCCTCCCACTCAGAAATCGCCAACAAAGCAAAGCTTCCATCTGCAGAAAAAAGGAAATGAACTTCACCATCTACTGGTAGAAAATTGAACTGCAGACACCCCATTATTATTAATGTACTCTCTCTCACTCAGCACCTGTTTATTATATCATTTATTTAGTTAGTATTATCACTTATCACCTGTAATGTGCCGATAATTGATACAATAGATACAGACAAGTTTCTGTTCTCATTTAGTCATTCACATCTTGATCACTCTCTGTGAGTGATTCACGTGGTTTGGAGCTTTGGGTTCAGAGTGATTTTTGACAAACAGACCCATGTGAGGCCAGGTTCCTTGGCACAAAGGTCAAGCATTGGCATCTCTGGGGACTCACTGAAGTTGCTTTTCTGACCTGATGAGCAACTATAAAAAATATATAAACAACTTGGGGAGATTTAAGGTCATACACACACCTACCCTCAACATGGACTCTGACTTCTGTGGGCAAATCAGGCAGCAACAGCTGCATTTTGCCTCCCAGCAGTTGGCTGGAGTTGGGAAGCAGCTTCTCATTCTAGTCAGGGCTATTCTGTCAGCTCACATCGGTCGCCTGGTCCACTCACTCATTTGAGTGTGACCTCTTTTTGGATATATCCAGACATTTTGTGGGTTTTTATTTTCTGCTTTTATTCTTACATAAGGACATCTCTAAATCTCTCCAATACTTGCAAGAAAACCCCTCTTTCCATCAGAGGCAATTAACTATGGCATGACTATTGAGACAATAATATAATATGCTTCTTGACAACCCTTAAATTGAGGGTCACTTATTTCTCTGGATTTCTATCTTTTAGGAAAAAGGTCTTGGCTCAAATCCCTCTACTTGGTCACTTCCCTTTCTCTCCTTATTTGATGAGCTAGAAGGTTCTTATAGAGATGCTGCTTATTTCTCCTTCTTATTTGTTTGACAGATACTTAGTGGGCACCCCCTAAATGCCAGGACCTCTGCTTCTTGCAGGAGATATAGCTGAACATGTGACCTACCTACAGCTGGAGCTGCCAGTATGGCCACTATATAAAAGTCCACCAATCTCTGAGAACATACAGAATGAACGCTGGAACTAATAGGGGGGGAGAAACGGGGATGGGGTCTGAAGAATGTCCCTGGAGGAAGTAACACGGAAGCATAAACCTCAGGATAAATAAGAGTTAGCCCATGAGGGAAACACCCGCACAAATGCCACTATTAAGAAAGTTGCTGGAAATGGAGACTGAGATTCAGGAGTACCGGTGAGCTCTATAAAGAAGCGCAAACTTCATTCTACTCGGTATGGGAAGCCAGGAGAGCTTCCAGCAGGGGAGTGAATATTCACATCCACGTTCTCAAAGATTACTCCACCAAAAAGCCCATTCTAAGAGATTTGGCCGAGAGCTAGGGCATCTGTTTCCTGTGGACTTCTCCTAGTTTCGTGATGGCGAACCTATGACACGCGTGTCAGCACTGACACATGTAGCCATTTTCGATGACACGCGGCCACGTACCAGAGAAGTATGGAGCCGCATGCCGAGAAGGATGTTTCATCCTCGGCTCCAGCACGGCCAGGTGCAGTAGCCGAGGATAAAACATCTGCTGTAGTGTAGACACTCTGTGCCGGAGGTCTGTAGGGCAAAACAACAGAACTCCGGCACAGAGCGTCTAGTTCTGGGACTTCCGGTTAGGCCGTTTTTCTCGAAGTGACACACCATCCGAGTTATGCTCAAATTTTTGGTGAATTGTGACACACCAAGCTCAAAAGATTGCCCGTCACTGGCCTAGTTCAATGTGATCAAGGACAATTTGGTAGTGAAGGACACTGGGAGAGGGCCCCCTTGGCATTCTGCAGGCACAGCGCCAATGCCCGTTGTCCACTCTGTAACAGTTCTTGTTTTGCCCTTTCGTTCTTGTTGTTCCGTCTCTGCTTTCCCCAGAGTGCTCTCTGATTTCCCCGTAGTTCCCTCCACTTTCTGCGTAATTCAGGCATCATCCCGGGCCGCGGTGGATCTGCTGTTGCCCAGAGAACTTCAGCAACACGGCCGTGAGCTCCCTACCTACCCCAGGGAACCCTTCTATGAAAAGAAGTTTATTGCGAAGTCCAGTTGGACGTGGTGAACATGAAGCAAAAAGTCAACAGACATTTCCCTGGAGTCTTGGCACTGAGATTTCTTTTTCTTTTTCCTTTTGCTCAATCCCCAGCTGGTCAGCAGCCTGAACTTCTGCCTACCCATCTTTCCCCCTGGCAGCTCCCAGCCGTGCTGGAGTGTGCCTGCTAGAATGGCCCATGACCTGACCCTTGACCCCTGACCCCATCCAGAAGCCCATTTCTATCACGAGGAACTGACTTCAGGGCCCGACACACCTACGTTCCAGTTCAAGCTGTTATCGTGCTCGCTGTGTGGTCTCAGGAGACGGATGCCACCACCATGAGCACACCTGTCTCTTTCTATAGAGTGGGAATGACAATTCTCCTTCTCAGGGTGTTGGGCAGATGAAATATATTATGCTCACTTTGTTAAAGATGGCGCTGCCCATGTGCAAGTTTTAAGAGTAAGCTTTTCCCCACACCCTTGACTGATTGGATGATGTAGGGTGGTGCACTCATGAGGAATCCTCCCATTAGGCCTCAGATAAGTGACTTTGTATCAGAGACTTCCTTGTTTGTAGATTGGATTAAAGGTTTGGATTCTACACTTTAAAGTGGGGCAGACCGGGAGCTTGCTCTCTCTTGGTTCCTGAGGTTGGCATTAGAGAGGAGAGCAGATTAAGGACACGTGGAGGAGAGGAGAAGCAGCCAAGATGGCGGAGTGCTGAGGAAGAAGCCAGTTTGAGCAGGGTTTGTGCAGAGAGAAGGAGATGGGAAACAGAGGTGAATAAGGCTGGTGACCTAGAAGCCTTTGATGCTAGGAAACTCGGATAAGTCAGTAGCTTTGTGAGCACTGAATGAGTGGGTTTTGGAGCCTAGTGTGTGTTTTTGCTTGCCCGCCGGGTGCAAGCTAGAATTAAAGCTGATGGCTCACCAGTTCTTGGCTTCATTATTTCATTACCACCGACTGTCCGAATCTAATGAGAACCTGCACTGGCCAGGCGACCCTGTTGGTGGCCGCGAATACTGGCTTTACACAGGGTTACTCTGCAGAAGAGAAAATGACTACAGATTCACTCAGTCCTTTACAAAACATTTATTGGTTACTGAGCCACGTGCTTGCCATTGGGGTTGAAAGCCACTGTTAAACTGTGATGTACTGCACAAGTAGGACATTCTCAGACGCAGAAAATCCACTATGTAAAGCCAGTGGGCAAGGCCACCATCAGAGCCACCTGGCCCATGCAGGTTCACATTAGATTCAGACAGTCGGTAATGAAGCAATGGAGCCAAGAACTGGTGAGCCATCAGCTTTAATTCTAGCTTGCACCCAGTGGGCAAGCAAAAACACACACTGGGCTCCAAAACCCACTCATTCAGTGCTCACAAAGCTACTGACTTATCCGAGTTTCCTAGAATCAAAGGTTTCTAGGTCACCAGCCTTATTCACCTCTGTTTCCCATCTCCTTCTCTCTGCACTGAAGAAGCCTTCAAACTGGCTTCTTCCTCAGCACTCCGCCATCTTGGCTGCTTCCCCTGGCCTCATCCACGTGGCCTTTCTCTGCTCTCCTCTCTAATACTAACCTAAGGAACAGAGAGAGCAAGCTCCCAGTCTGCCCCACTTTAAAGTGTAGAATCCAAACCTTTAATCCAATCTACAAATGAAGAAGTCTCTGATACAAAGTCCCTTATCTGAGGCATAATGGGAGGATTCTTCATGAGAGTGCACCACCCCACATCATCCAATCAGTCAAGGGTGTGGGGAAAAGCTTACTCTTAAAACTTGCACGTGAGCAGCGCCCTCTTTAACGAAGTGAGCATAATATATTTTATGTGCCCAACACACTGCGAACTGGGTTCGACTGGGTATGTCCCCTCTGTTTCCCTCTCCTGCTTCGCCTCTAGATAGAGGGCAACCGTTAGCTACCTGAGTACTGCCCACCAACAATCATTCTGGGCAAAGCTTTAGTAAGATTAGTAAGTAGAAAATATCAACTAACCTTAGAAAGAGCTATGGTGACAAAGCCCAGAATGTCATTTGTAAAAAGGACAGTGACAGTTTTCCTACAGCTCCAGCATGACAAGCAGAGCCCTAAACAATGGCCAAAGAGAAGATGGTTTCGCATACTAAGGAGAGTTGGAAATGGTTAGAGCCAGAGAAATCCTCAAGGCTTCCTAAAAGTCAAAACTGACTCTGTCACTATGGGCCTCTCAGCTTCCTCCTCCTTCTACCCTGCCCCCAGGCTACACCACCAAGAGTCTAGGAAAGAACAGGCAGAAAGGAAGGAGAGTCACCACAGAGGTAGGCCTTGAGGTCAGTGAAAAGCTTCCAGGGAAGATTGGGAAGATGTGTAAGGGCCAGGGTCCCAGTGGGAAACAGATGGGACCCTCCCATTAGGACACTTGAGGGAAGCTTTATTTAGAAAGAGGAACCACCAAGGATCATGTGGTCACCCAGGGTTAGCAGCAGCAGATCTTTTCCCACTTCTAAGTCCAAAGGGGTGAGGGGAGGTGGCTGAAACCAGAACCCAAAAGAGAGAGCCAGCTTCAGACCAGTTAGAAATCTTTTTTAGTGGTTGAGCAAAATATTGGTGGGCCATACTATAGCAGTGGTGGGAGAGTTAGAGAGAAAGGTAAAAATATGAGAGTTATTTCAAAGGCAGCCTTCTGAGGCTTACAGATAGAATGGATTAAAAAGGAAGGGAGGGAGGAAAGGACAACGTATGGGTTCAGGCTTGGAAAGCTGAGTGAATGGTGGTGACATTAATTTTGATTGGAAACACAAGAGAGTGTTGCGAGGGTTGGAGGACCCATGTTCAGTTTGGGAGATTGGGTTGAGATGACTGTAGAACATCTAGGTGGTGGTATCCAGTATTAAATTGGAAATAGCATCAAACGACATTGGCTAGAAATATTAAATTATATTATATGTGAAAAATGTTTTCTTAGTGAGAGAGACAAAGAGAGAAAGAGAGAGAGGGACAGATAGGGACAGACAGACAGGAAGGGAGAGAGATGAGAAGCATCAATTCTTCATCGTGGCACCTTAGTTGTTCATTGATTGCTTTCTCATCTGTGTCTTGATGGGGGTGCTCCAGCAGAATGAGTAACCCCTTACTCAAGCCAGTGACCCTGGGCTCAAGCCAGCAACCTTGGGATTCAAACGCCATCTTGGGGTTTGGAACTTGGATCTTTGTAAAGCCAGTAGCCAGGGCCACCAACACAGCCACCTGGCCCATGCAGGTTCACATTTGATTTGGACAGATGGTAATGAAACAATGGAGCCAAGAACTGGTGGGCCATTACCTTTAAATCCTAGCTTCCACCTGGCGGGCGAGTAAATACACACAGTGGGAAAACAGTTCCCTTTCTAATCAGGGTTCCCAAAGCCACTGACTCATCCAAGTATTCCTAGAATCAATGGCCCTACCAGCCTTATTCACCTCTGTACCCCATCTCCTTTTCTTTACACTAACTCTGCATAAACTGGCTTCTCCTTCAGCACTCTGACATCTTGGCTGCCTCTCCTCTGCAATGTTAATGGCAGGAACCGAGCGAGTGAGAACCCCCAGTCTGCTTCATTTTAAAGTGTAGAAAATTAAAACCTTTAAGCCAATATAGAAATAAGGAAGTCTCTGATACAAAGCCACTTATAATCACCACCCCACATCATGCAACAGTCAAGGGTGTGGGGAAAAGCTTAGTTTTGAGAAGATTTTAGTATTAAAAGAACGTTGAAAAGATCTTAGTATTAAAAGAGTGGGAAAGGCTTAGTCTTAAAACTAAGCCTTAGGCTATAAGGACCTTGCCAGCTTACAGACTATCTCCCACACCCAATGCAAACTATAAGCGAGCAAACATATATATCATATTTCTAAACTTATTTAACTAACAGTCCTCTGTATCCTAGGCTGACACTCTATCCACTGTGCCACTACCTAGTCAGGCTGTATGTGAAATATTATTGTAGCATGTATTAAAACCTGCCATATGACATGTGCAAGATGCCTTGGAAACTGACACTTGTTGGATGAAGACACAGTCCTTAGATTTTTTTAAATTGTCTGTGTTACCACCTGGAATTATGGTCACTCCTGAAAAGATAATACCAATTTGCTGGCCCATGCTAATTGCTGTCCACAGAATAACCCTTTAACAGTAGAGAACATTGAGATCCAAAGAGGTAAAGTGTAGCAGTTAGGATTATTATTGTTAAAGATGACCAAAGCCTCAGTTTACATGATCTTAAATAAACTAAGGGATTCATTGGCTCAGATCCAGGGGCGGTTTTGGCTTCAGGCACAGTCTGATTGAGAGGCTCAGCAAATGTCGAGACAGTGTCTCCACTCATCTATTCATTCTGCTTTCCTTCATACCTTCGTTAGCTTCACTGTCTGACTGGCCCAGGTTCATGGCAGCAAGATGGCTACAGAATCTCTGAGCCTCACATGCTCACGCTTTCCGATCTAGTGAAAAGATAAAGAACTGTTCTCTCCCAGAAGCTCCTTTCCAGTTCTCGAGTCTTCTCATGGGCTCTAAACGGCTCATACCTTAGCCCTGATCCATCTCTGTGGCCAGAAAGATGAGATTTACCAATTCAATTGGGACAGTGACAACCTACCCATAGAGCTGGAGAAAGGGCCAAGTGCCCCCAAAATTAGGATTTCCTAATACATAGGAATGTATCTACATCCACAAACAAAAAACAAGGTGTTGTCACCTAAGAGATGCCAGGGAGGGAAATACCCCAGTAACCACAGGAAGACGGTACGTGCTTGAGGTCACCTGGCTTGTTAGCATCAGAGCTAGATCTCAGGTGGTCACCTCCCACACACCTTCCTTCCTTTCAGACCTTATTGCCACGTGACAGCTTTGTTTCCAACAATGTTCCTTGAGACTGCAGGTGGCCATGGACCAGAAGTGGGTTAATAAGAAAGAGAGGAGTGATAAAACAGAGAAGTCACGAGTCCTTCAGGGTCACAGCTTGGTCAAAGGTGGACTAGACGGTAACTAGGCAAAAGGCACTGTCCTAGGTGGGGGAGGGGGGTGGGCAGGGGACAAGCTGGGTGGAAAAGCTGCTGGTGACTGCTGGCCCCACCCACATTCCTGCATCCTGAACAAGTCAGACCATGAGTAGCCCAGGGACTCTAAAGACCAGTGAAGCGCTGGTTGGGACCAGCCCACCATGGCTTCTAAATGGGTCTCCGGTTCATTTGCGCTCTCACATTATTCCCTGTGACACTGTCCCTCTTTTTCCTCTGCTTTCTCTGTCACATGCGGTTTTGCTGGTTCTGGTTATTTTTAGGTCAGTGTGGGTCCTTGGGGATCATCAAATGCAACTCTCTTGTTTTGCCAAAGGCAGAAGTGAGACACTCAGTGAGTTGATTAAGGTCACGCACTTGCGATCAGAGTTGATCTTCCGATGAGGGTCTTCAGGTTTCCTGCTCAGGGATTCCCCAGCGCTTGACAGCCCGCACCTACCTCTTCCTGGTCTCGGCAGGCAGAGCAACCAGCAGGGCTCTGCCTTGTCCAAGAGACAGATGTGCTCCCAGGACTCACAGACCCCACTGGTTTTTACCTTAGAAATAGGGTGAGTTCCCAAAAGAAGACCGAGAACTCAGGAACGGTTTCCCTGGAGAAACGGTTTTGTGTTTTATAGGCTCTCAGTCTTGCTCACAAAGCCCACTGGACTTGGGATACTAGATGCAAACTAGTGAGAAATAGTTTCAATCTGTTGTTAATTCCTGTCTCCCCTCATAAGGGCTGGACATTGAACTTTGCACTTCTTTCTAGGGAAGCTTGGGGACCTTGGCAATATGCTTTTTGTCAGGGAATTTGCTTGCCGTGAGCATGGGACCCCTTCCTTTCTTTGCTCTTGAATGATGGCTTCCTTTTCTTCCAGGCTGGCTTCCAGGGCTTGCAACCTGTACATTTGTACAGGACCCACACTCAGGGTCTCTGCTGTGCTGTGGCCATCTTGAAATTCATAATGATTTTATCTTTGAACTTGTGTTTTGTTGGTAAAGTCCAGTGGGGCAGTGGAGCATGCATGGAAATAGGGGAGATACCTGTAATGTACTTATATCTCCTCGCATGTAGCCCTCAAGATGCCCCACAAGCACAGAACTCAGCTGCACCCGCAATGCACGGAAGTTCAGCAAGACTCAAAAGTGAGTGCCAGGCAAGGGGGTCACACCGGCCTCTGCAAGGTAACGCTTCTGTTCAAATCAGACAGACCCTGCTTTGAGCCCAGAAGAAGACAATTCTAAGAAACACAAATGACTAAGGATCCCCTGTCATATCCTTATCCATGTTACCTCCACGTGCTAACCACTACTCAGGCTGAAATTAAGACATAGCAGGAGAGGGCAGAGTAAGACAAGCCGCAGTTCCCTTCTCTCAGTCCCTCCTTACTCATCCGTGAGGGGACGGGGCACAGTGTTGGTAGAATGTACACATATCAAGAAGTGAAACAGAAACTATGGGGCTATTTATTTTTTGCAGATTTGCAATGTTCTGGCCAAAAGGAAATACGGACACACACGTGAGCTATGAAACACAAATTGTGCAATTCCAGTGATTCTGCAATCAAGTTAAACGCTCTTATATTTGCCTCTAACAGTAACATTGCACAATATACAGATACGTGGTAAAATTTATGCTAATCATATCACATTTTTCTTAGATCAACACCAAATCGCAAATGTAAAATACCTGAAGATATGAAAGGGAACTCTCTCACCTTAAAAGAAGAAAGAGAAAGCTTTATAATTTAGTGTAGTTTTTGTGTGTGTGTGTGTGTGTGGCAGAGACAGGGAGAATCAGAGAGAGGGACAGATAGGGACAAACAGACAGGAAAGGAGAGAGGTGAGAAACATCAATTCTTCATTGCGGCTCCTTAGTTGTTCATTGATTGAGCTCTCACATGTGCCTTGACCGCGGGGCTACAGCAGACCGATTGACCCCTTCCTTGCTAAAGCCAGCAACCTTGGGCTGTAGCTGGTGAGCCTTGCTCAAACCAGAAGAGCCTGCGCTCAAACTGACGAGCTCGGGGTTCTCATAGCTGGGTCCTCCACATCCCAGTCCGATGCTCTATCCACTGCGCCACCGCCGGGTTAGGCTATAATTTAATGTAGTTAATGGTACTTTCCCCCCCTGTCTTTTGAACAAAGGGCCAAAATTTTCCATTTGCTCTGGGCCTCACAAATTGTGAAATTGTTCCTGCCTTTCTGGCCTGAGAAATTAGCTCCTCAACTTCTGTTGCCTCAAAGGAATTCTTGAACACACTTGCTATTTGATTCCTCATTAGTGCCTAAAGGTTTTGCTTTTAAATATTAAGTTGTTCCTTACAGTTAATACTGTTTAGTTTATAAAGGGATGCCATAACACAACACCACTGACTGGGTGGATAGAAAACAGAAGGTTTTGGGGGTTTTTCCTCACAATTCTGGAGGCTGGAAGTCCAAGGTCAAGGTGTTGGCAGTTTTGGTTTCCTCTGAAGCCTTTCTCTGTGGCTTGCGGGCAGCCACCTTCTGCAAGAAGATTTCACATCGTCTTTCCTTGGTGTGTGCATCCCTGTTGTCTCTCTGCGTCCAAATTTCCTTTATTATGAGGACATCAGTCAGGTTGGATTAGTGCCCATATTGATAGCCTAATTTTCACTTAATCACTTCTTTAAAGATCCTATCTTTGAATACAGTCACATTTTGAGGTATTGGGGGTTAGACCTGGAACAACATATGAATTTTGAAGGGGCATGATTTACCCCATAACAAGAAGCTTTTACATTTTCCCCTTTTATGATAACTTTGAGGGAATAGCCAGTACACATATTTTGCAAATCCATTCATTCATTCATTCATTCAACAAATACTGGATGCTTACCAAGTGCCAAGCATTAGGCTAGGTGCTAAAGATATAACAATTAAGGAGACAGGTAGCTCCCCACTCTCGTGGAAATTAGGCTCTGTGGGAATGACAAACAAAAAGCAATTAAACAAATAAAGTGCATATAGACTATCATAAATACAGGTACGACCATACACGCAGTGCTGTGATAGAAAATAAAGTGGAAGAGGTTTTTGATAGGGTCAGGGAGGGCCATTCTGAGTAGGTGACAGTTACCCTGATTAAAACACAGGGAAGAATTTCTTAATGCAAAAGAGTTCAGGAGAGGAAAGAACTCAGCCGAGAAACAGGAAGTGCAAAGGCCCAGGGGTGGAAAAAAGCTGAATGTGTTCTAGGTATTGACAAAATGCCTGTGTGCAAGGTCCTGGGGTATGATGCGTGTGGAGTGAGATGGCAGGAGCAGGGCCTGTCAGTCTTAGATTAGGAGTGTACGGTGGATCCTGAGAACTATGAGAAGTCATGCAAGGGTATGACCAGCTTTGCAGTATGGAGGATGGTCTGGCGGTGGGCAGGAGTAGGAGGTGGAGAAACTGAGTCTCACAGGTGTTCAGTGACTGCCTTTCAGACAACTCCTAAGTGGCAGGTCCAGGCAGCCCCAGACAGGGAGCTGGGATGTCACATTATTGTCCCACAAACATGGAGGAGGGCACCCCCTGCCATTTCAAGTACTCTGTAACCCTCCGTGGTCAAGCAGGTCTTCTGGGAAACGAGGAAAGGAATCACCCAGCTCTAGGTTATGGGATGAACAGGAAGCCTCTAATCACATCTCTAACAAAACACATGTCAACCTTTTGAGTTAAAGAGAAGGAAGGAATGAGGAAGTACATTAGTTCAATTTTCTCAATGAAACTGGGTTGGAAATGGAATAAACTGGCCCTGTTATTTGTAAGTGTAATTAATTACTTGATTGTTTTCTTTTCCATTGTATATACTCATTACAAAAAAACAATAAAAACAGACAATACACAAACATAAAAAAACAACCAATTGTTCCAGATCTTACCACTCAGAAGTAACAAGAATTAACATTCAATGAACATTATTTTAGACATGTGCACATATATACATACACAGGTTAAATTTAAAATGTCCTCAATAAAGATCCCTCTACAGTTAAAGAAAAATTACGTAAGTATTTTAAAAGTCATTTTTAGGCCACACATTTAATTTTAGATATACATATATATCTATATAATTTAGATATATGGGTGTTATTTTGGTGTTAGGAAATGGGTTAGCAGCCTTGGGTGGCAGGCTCAATGGATAAAACGTTGGCCAGGCATATGGACATTCCGGGTTTGATCCCTGGTCAGAGCACACATGAGAAGTGAACATCTGCTTCTCTCCCCCTTCTCTCTTTCTTCCCCTTCTGCAGCCAGTGGCTCGATTGGTCCAAGTGTTGGCCACAGGCACTAAGGATAGCTTGGCTGATTTGAGCATCACCCAAGATGGGGGTTACTGGGTGGATCCAGGTCGAGGTGCATGTGGGAATCTGTCTCTCTATCTCCGCACCTCTCACTTAAAAAAATGGGTTGGCAAACGTTTTCTATATTTTAGGGTTTATGAGACATACGATCTTGGTCACAACTATTCTGCTCTGCTACTATAGCAAGAAAGCAGCCAAATACATAAATGCTCCGGTTGTGTCTGTGTTCCAACTGATTTTTACTTACAAAAGCAAGTGGTGGGCTGGATTTGCCCAAAGGCTATAGTTTGCCCACCCTGCCACAAAACGTAAGAGAATTACTGATTACTTTCTTTCCCCATCACTTCTCTAGACTTTGCTTATATTATGTTCACTTTGTTAGGGCTTATGACATATATATATATATATATTCTTTTATGCTACCTTCATGTTCACACCTGATTAGCCTTAGTTGTGAAATTTAAAAACTTGGTGTTTTAATCTATTTGGGTTACTATCGCAAGAATACCATAAAATGGGAGATTTTTGTTTCTCACAGTCCTGGAGGCTCAAGTCCAAAATCATGGCCTTGGCAGATTTGGTGTCTAGGGATGACTAAATTCCTAGACCGCCATATTGTTCCTCATGTGGAAGAAGGGGTGAAGGATTGTTCTGGCATCTCTTTCACAAGAGCGCTAATCCCATTTATAAGGGCACCACCCTGTGATCTAATTACCTCCAAAGGCTCCACCTCCTAACACCATCATCTTAGGGCAGTGGTTCTTAACCCTAGGGGTTCGATGAGTCGGTTTCAGGGGTTTGGAGAAGCCTCTGCCTCAGAGGTAAAGACACACTTGTGTAAAGTCGTGATGACACACCCTGCTTGGCCATCACTTGCTGCAGAGGATCACATTACATTGCTTGGCCAACCAGTGCTGCGGGGAATTTAGTGCGCGCAGTAGTCAACGGCTGTCGTAGTTGTACGTCGTGTGGTTTCTTTCTTAATATTTTAATCTATACTAAATATGTCGAGCAAAAAAGGAAAGTGGTCGGACGAATATGTACAACATGGATTCATATGTATCACGGAACGGGATGGGAGTCAGCGTCCTATCTGCATGATATGCAATGCCAAGTTGAGCAACTCTAGTCTCGCACCGGCAAAACTAAAGGAACACTTCTTGAAGCTGCATGGAGATGGTGAATACAAGAACACAACGCCTGCTGAATTCAAGGTGAAAAGAGCCAGATTCGATGAAAGGGCCACTCTGCCTGCTCTTGGATTTGTACCCGTTAACAAACCGATCCTCACAGAATCATACAAAGTTGCTTACTTGATCTCAAAGCAGGGTAAGCCACACACCATCAGTGAAACACTTATAAAACCAGCTGTGTTAAAGATGGCGAATCTAATACTCGGAACAGCGGCCAAAGGTAAATTATCCCAAATTCCTCTTTCAAGTGACACCATCAGCGACAGAATAGAGAACATGAGTAAAAACATCTTGGCTCAAATAGTTGCAGATCTAATTTCAAGTCCGGCAAAATTCAGTCTTCAACTTGATGAGACCACAGACGTTTCTAATCTAAGCCAGCTTGCTGTTTTTGTGCGCTGTGTGAAAGAAAACATGATAAAAGAAGATTTTTTATTTTGCAAGCCTCTTACAACAACAAGTAAGGCAGCCGATGTGAAGAAGCTTGTGGAGGACTTCTTCAGAGACAACCATCTTTCATGGGATATGGTTTCTGCAGTTTGTATGGACGGAGCTCCAGTCATCCTGAGAAGAAAGTCTAGTTTTGGTGCGCTAGTAAAAGCCGACGCACCACACATCGTTGTTACACATTGTATTCTGCACAGGCACGCGTTGGCAATTAAAACCTTGCCTCCAAAAATGGCAGATGTATTAAAAACTGGTGGAATGTGTGAACTATGTGCAAAATAGTGCTCTGAGGCACCGCATCTTCAGTGAGCTGTGTAAAGAAATGGGCTCTGAATTCGAGGTACTCCTGTACCATTCTAATGTTGGGTGGTTATCCCGGGGACAGGTGCTAAATCGTGTTTTTGCCATGCATGTGGAATTAGCCATGTTTTTGCAAGAGCAGCAACATTGTCATGCAGATTGCTTCAAAAATCCTGAATTCATTGTGATTTTAGCATACATGGCTGATATATTCACAGCTCTCAATCATCTTAATCAGCAGATGCAGGGTGGTGGAGTCAACATCATGAAAGCAGAAGAAAACCTGAAGGCTTTTAAGAAAAAACTATCGTTATGGAAACAACGAATAAGAACAATAACTTCACAAACTTTCCCCTTCTGCACGACTGTGTAAGTAAGATCGAAGATGTGTCTGGAATCGGAGACGGTTCTGTACCCATGAAACTGAAGCAAACAATTGCCACGCACTTAGATGAGCTTGCAAAGTCTCTTGATGGATATTTCCCTACAAGAGAGTCATATCCAGCATGGGTGAGACAGCCATTTACATTTACTGTTGAGACAGCGGATGTAAGTGATGAATACCTCGACGAAATCATTGAAATTCAGCTGAGCGAGGTTCAACTGCAGCTCTTCAGAACAACAACACTCTCAACTTTTTGGTGTCGACAAATGGAAAAGTACCCAGTTATTGCTAAGAAAGCCCTGGATTTTTTTATACTATTTGTTACAACATATCTTTGCGAGCAATCCTTTTCGAGGATGCTGGACATAAAAACGAAGAAAAGGAGCAGACTTTGCTGTGAAGATGACATGAGAGTAGCACTTGCCAAGGTGAAACCACGCATAACTGAACTGGTCTCCCAAAAACAATAATTAGAAGTCACACTGATTTGCAGGTATGTAATTTGGGCAATGCTTTATTCTGGCCCCAAAAAAGTATTTTGTGGATTCAAAACGACAATAAACAAATTAAATTTAAAATAAAAAATATTAAGTTATTTAAAAAATGTTAAATTCTTAAAAAAATCCAAATTTATTTTTAATTAGTAAAATAGTAAAAAAATATTTGGGGGGGCTGAAATTCTTTTATGGGGCTAAAATATTTTTGGGGTCCAGAATAAAGTAATACCGTAATTTGTTGTGAGTTCATGCATTTTGTTGGTTTTGTTCTTTGAGCAAGGTGATGTTCATGCACGGCTCATTTTGTGCACCAGTAAAAAAACATATACCTATGTCTTGAATTTGGAAAAAAAAAATCATATTTTATTTATCAGTAAAGAAGGGTTTGGTGAATGCGCATATGAAACTGGTGGGCTCAGTACCTCAAAAAAGGTTAAGAACCACTGTCTTAGGGGTTAGGATTTTAACATACAGGTTTTAGGTGGACACAAGCATTCAGACCATAGCAGTATTTCACACTAGTTCTTTTTTTCATAGTTTTTTCATTTGTGAGTTTTTCATTATTATTCAATTCTTGTTCAACTGGGATTATTTGTCAAACAGTTGGTTTTGTTTGCTTTTGGTTTAGAAAGAGTTCCTGAGTTTTATATTTCCTGAACTCTATCATCTCAGAAAATATCTTTTTTTTTAATCTGCATATTTGATAGCACTTGACTTGCTATCATATTCTTGGGTCATACTGTTTCTCTCAGAAGTTTGTCATCCCTGCTCCATTGTCTCTGGGCGTTGGGGTTGCCATGCAGAAGCCTTAAAACCTACCTGACTTCTTTTCCTCACGTGGTTGGCTTGCCTTTGTCTTCCTGAATGTCTGAAGACTTTTATTTTTATTCTTCATTTTTAATCGTTTAACTGGGAAATATCTCAATTTTGATCATTCTGCATCTATTTTTCTTGACCTAACCTTTTTTTATCTGTGAAAACAGTTCTTCCTTTCTGAAAATTCTTCCTAGATTATATCTTTGAATTATTTTTTGTTTTCCTCTTTACTCGAAGGATGCCGATGATCCTCATGTTGAATAATTGTCTCAGCATCTCTCTTCTTTACCTTAATCATGTTGTCTTTTCATTCCGCATATTCTATGATTATCAGGCCATCTCTCCATGTCAGTTTCATTTTTCTCTTTCACCATTTATAATGTAGTAAATCTACGTTAACGTTGTTCGGCTTCTCAAATTTTCCTTAGCTCTGCAATCTCTTCTTTCATCCTAGCCAACTGTTTTCTAATTGTTCTTTGAGGTCTTGTTTTATTATATTCATATTCTTCATAAAGCAGTCTCTACTCTCACATCCTCCCAGCATTCAAAGGGAATCAGCGTTTCTCCTTTGGATTTTATTTTCTTCCCATGGCTTTTTGTGTGTGTTTTGTTTGTTTTGTCCCTTCCTGGCCTGACGCCTCACTCACTTGTGTTGTTTGTAGAGTCACATCGTTTCTTTTCATTTTGCTCACATTTAAGGAGCAGCTGTGTTTATAGATTCTCTGAAATGGTGTGGATGGATTCTCCCCAACGGCCTTCCTGTTTTAACTGGGACCATTTTGTCTCCGCCCCTTCACGGTATGGTTTGAGAACCAAGTGCTGCCTTCTATTCGCTCTTTAATTAGAGAATATTGTTTTGAATACTCAAGATTGTGTTGACTAACTCTGCTCCGTGGAGATGGGGGTGGTCTCTGGGGTTGCACATAGTCACCCCAGAATCTCTTTTCTTTCTTGGCTGCTGAGGGTTACAATTCAAGTGGTATCTCTTTCTTCTATGGTTGCTGCTGCTGAATTAGTGGCCTTAGAAAAAATAACCATTTCACTGGATGGGAGAATAATTGTCTGTGGTCGTGTTTTATTCTGCTACCTGTATGTGCAAGTTGGGCGTTCAAGCAAGAGTCAATTATAGTTTTTCTTTTCTTTTCTTTTTTTAATTACAGTTTACATTCAATGCTATCTGAAGAATAGTAGCCTGGCCTGTGGTAGCACAGTGAATAAAGCATTGATCTGAAACACGGAGGTCACTGGTTCAAAGCTCCAGGCTTGCCCGGTCAAGGCACATATAAGAAGCAATCAATAAACAGCTAAAGTGAAGCAATTATGATATATATATCTCTCTAGAATCAATAAATAAAATCCTTAAGATAAATATTATCTGAAGAACAGTATAAATGAACAAACAGACAGAAAGAAAAACAGACTGATGGTTTGCTAGAAGGGAGGAAGGTTGGGAGGCTGGGTGAAAAAGGGGAAGAGATTGAGAAGAACAGACTGGTAGTTACAAAATAGTCATGGGGATGTAAAGTACAGGGTAGGGAACATAGTCAATAATATTGTAATAATTATGTGTGGTCCAGGTGTGTACTGGGAATATCAGGAAAACATTTTGTAAAGTATATGATTGTCTAACCGCTGTGCTGTACACCTGAAACTGATACAAAATAATATCAGAGAGTCAGGTACAGTTTTGAAAGAATTGAATTATGAAAAGAGACACATTATATAAAATTTAAAACCTTTTTTAGCTTGACATTCTAAAACTTGATACATATGACAGTAGAGGTCACCCAACTATTACGAATCATCATGAAGTTCAAAAACAATTTAATCATAGGAGGCATTTCAATTTTCCGACCGCTAGAGGGCAGGACGTGGCCACAGCTTGAAGTAGTCCCATCCCACAGAAAATAATTAGCATTGTCCAGTGAATTATACTGGAGTTCATTTAAACTTTTGCAAAAGGGTGTGAAAAAGGAAAACCGCGAGGGAAATGGAGCTAGGGTTATCTGGCAAGCAGGAGCTCCTACTCGTTTGTAAGATGGAGCCCCTGTTTCTTTGTCTTGCCTCTGTATCCATCCCCAGTTACGAGCTGATGTCTGTCAACACCCCTAGTCCTCTCTGTTTGCAAACTCTTAAACCACAACCGCAGTTCTTCCTCCACTGTGTTGTTTTCCAACTAGTGTACAGAGAGGTAAATTACTTGTCCAGAGGGACAGCCACCCAGCTTGCAAAAGACCTAAAATGAAGCCCACGCCCTTCCAGGCTCCTGGCCCATCTGCTGGCCTTGCAGACAGAGCAAGCCCTTGCTATTGGTGCTTTGTCCGCAGGATCGCAGCTACAAGAGAACCAATGCCACAGGAAATAAATCACAGCCCTCCCTGCAGTCGTAGCTGTTGGCAGCTCCCTGTGGCATCCTAAATCACGACTGGGGACCGAGACTTCTGTGGCCCAAGGATAAGCCTTTTTACGACAGAAATGATGGAAACTCGCCTTTGTTGGCAGCGGGGCACCATTTGTCTCCTACTGGGCCTTGCTGCTGAAAGCACTGTTTTCTAACACAAACTTTCATCCTGTTGCTCATATAGTTCCTCCTCTGATCTCGCGTAATGTTGCACCAGAGAATTCAACGTTTGTTTTCCCTTCTTGGGTTGCATTTTCAGCCTCAGTTTTTGGTGAGATGGTTTATCATAGGCACGTAAGACAAATGCCCAGTTTTGATGCTCAGGGGAGCTCTGAACCCGAGACGTCACTCCAGCCCTGCCAAAGGCTGCACATATGACTGCCGTACTGGTACTGTCAGTAACACAAATGGGAAGTATCTTTCATAGGACTGTGTCCTTTTTGTGTGTGTCAGAGACAGAAAGAGATGCAGAGAGAGGGACAGATAAGGGTAGACAGACAGACAGGAAGTAAGAGAGATGAGAAGCATCAATTCTTCGTTGCGGCACCTTAGTCATTCATTTATTGCTTTCTCATATGTGCCTTGACTGGGGTATGGGGGGGCTACAGCAGAGCAAGTGACCCCTTGCTCAAGCCAGTGACCTTGAGCTCAAGCCAGTGACCTTGGGCTTCAAGCCAGAGACCTTTGGGCTCAAACCAGCAACCATGGGGTCATGTCTATGATCCCACGCTCAAGCCCATGACCCTGCGCTCAAGCTGCTGACCTTGGGTTTTGAACCTGGGTCCTCTGCCTCACAGTCCAATGCTCTATCCACTGTGCCACTGCTTGGTCAGTTGGGACTGTGTCCTTATAGAAGCATTCTTTTTCCATGTAGATTTTCATTTGGTTTAGCCCAGTAAGTCACTGTTTTTTTTTTCTTCCCTCCTTGGAAAATATGTTGGCTTAAATATTGTTGTTAGGTTATCACAAGTCAGATTCCTTTCAACAGGCAGTGGACAAATCAGACCTTTCCCCCAAGATGAGATGTGAACATGAGGTGTGGTTCAGTTCATAGTGGGTTAAAGTGTCCAGTGCCTGCTCTTCCCCACATGCCCCCTAAACACACACATGTCTTTTAAGACAATATATGCATGTGAAGAGAATTGCACTTTCTACCTTTGAAATTGCCTTGTTTGGACTTGGCATGGTAGGGGGGTATGTTCTTATTGTGACTCATTCTAGTGAAGAAATTAATTAGAATTTCTTCTTAGGTTAGAGGGGAAGATGGCTTTGCTTTTTCCTTTCTTTGGCGGGGGGGGGGAGTGAGAGCTTAGATTCAAGGAGTAAAGAGAAAATTAAACAAGACTCCGATGGGGATGGTAAGTCAGCCCTTGAACTATATGTAGAGGGTGAGAAACCAATCCCAGACCTATGGATCCTAGGAGCTGTGTATCTAATATCCAGTTTAAAATGTTCCTTTTCTTTGCATTATTCTCAAGATCTCAATTGTGTTTTATCAGATATCACAGCTGGCAGGCTCTGGACTGTGGAGAATTAGGATGGGGCCTGTGTCCTGCTGTCCTTTGGGCTGTGTCTTTTGAGAAAGTCTATGAGAGCTTGCAAGACAGGTGTGAGATGGTGAGAGAGGACTGGCAGAGGTGTCCAGGGTGAGAGATGGTAAGTGATGATCAGGGTAGATTTGTTAGGACTACAGGACAAAAACATGGCATTCAAATCTTCAAACCTGCTAACTCGGCCCTGGTCGGTTGGCTCAGTGGTAGAGTGTCACTCTGGTATGTGGATGTCTCAGGTTCGATTCCCGGTCAGGGCACACTAGAGAAGTAACCATCTGCTTCTTCACCCCTTACCCTCTCCCTACTCCCTCTCTTCCTCTCCTACAGCCATGGCTCTGTTGGCACAAGTTGGTCCCAGGTGCTGAGGATGTCTCCATGGCCATGCCTCAGGCTCTAAAATAACTCAGTTGCCGAGCAATAGAGTAGTGGCCCCAGATAGGCAGAGGATCACCCCATAGTGGGCATGCCTGGTAGATCCCAGTCGAGGCGCATGTGGGAGTCTGTTTCTCTGCCTCCCCCTTCTCACTTAAAATAAACAAACAAACAAATTAATTAATTAAACAAATTTGCTAGCTCAACCAGGAACGTTGACGTCAGACTCAAGAGTCACTTGCAGCCTTGACCTTCAGGTTGGTTCCTGTAGACAACAATGACCCTAGGAATACACAGGCTCTTAAACAGCCGAGGTAAGCCCAGGGGAAGAATCAGTCAACTTCTATAGACGTCGGTTTCTTTGAATATCAGGAGTGTGGGCAACTCTACCTTTCTTGGGTGAATATAAGAACATTTTTTTTAATATCTTCAAAAACTAAAAAACGCCCTACACAGATGGATAAAACAAGGGACCAATCAAAGTGGTTACTTACAAGGGGTGAGAGTGGGAATGGGGTCGATGGGGACAGAGATAAGAAAGGTACTCCTCAGTGTAGAGCTTTGTGCAGCATTTTATTTAGAAACAAAGTGAGTGAATTATGCACTCAAACAACAGCCCTCGCAGTTCTGTCTTGAGGATGAAATGAGGTCATGCCTGGCACACTCCGGAGTTCTTGTAATGGGGCTAGTATTTCCATGGCAGCATCTTGGACTTCCTGTGAGGGGCCTGCTCTTGTCTAGCACTGGATAGCCCATACCCTAAGAAATAACAAAGACCATCAGCTGTATCCTCAGAGAGCTGGTGTAATATTTATCTACCCTGAAGCCTATGGCGACTCTGGTTTCCCTGCCTTCTGCATTCCTTCTTTTCTGCCTGCCTCCCTCTAGCCTCACCAAGTCCAGTTTGGGGCTTCATGACTTCATTCTGGCTCTCTCCTTCCCATCACTTTCCCCCTCCACCAGCTAAATGCTGCTTTTCTTGTACAACAGCCCAATAACTTCTGATGTCTCAGCTCAAACAATGCTAAGAATAGCAGGTGTCAAGCACTATGCCCAGGGAAGGATTTGGCTCTGAGTGGATGTGGTCACATGGGAAAGCCACAAAGTGAGGCGATTTAGGCGGCATTTGATTAATACCAGTAATTAGGTGATTCATTTGCCATTACTGGCTTCCAGAAAACTCCTGGGCTGACTTCTTCGAGTTTCTGGGAGTATCTCTCTGGGTCAGGGTTTGTGATCAGATTCCCTTTCTAGAAATAAAGAGGAGTGAGCTCCTGTTACAATGAAGGGTTAGCACTGGGGAAGGAATTGGGGGTAGACACAATTTTGAGTTGGTCCTAATGGCATGGAAAGCTGGAGTCCTCATTGCTACCACACACCGAGGACCAGACTTTGCACAAGATCTTTGTATGCATTACCTTTTGTACCACTGCTACTCCATAAAACATTTACAGAGCATTTATTATGTACCAAGTGTTGTTCTCTGTGTTTTGCATGGATTATCTTATCTAGTACTTACATCAGTAAGTGCTAAATGCTTGTTATTTCTATTTTTTTGATAAAGAAATCGCAATAAGTAACTGACTGAATACTGTGCCCCCAAGTCCCACAGACAACAAGTGATAGCGCTTGGATTATAACCCAGGTTTTCTGGGTACAGAGTCCCAATCACTGCCTCATGATCTCATTTAACTCCTGGGAGTATCTCTTGTTATGTTCAACTCATAGTTGATTGAATAGAGTCATTGAGGCTCTGTGATTTGCCAAAGACACACCGGACCTCTGGTCCTCAAATGGCAAGGACACAGTGAAGACGTGACGTGCATTGCCACCTCAAATGTTGAGGACGGGCTACTTATGCCCAGCAGTGTCCTCCCCTTCTGCCCTGAAGTCCCCAGTCCTTTTCTCTTGGTATCTTTGTCCTTGTCCCAGCTATCTCTCACAAAATCTGGAAAACAAGGTTTTTCCATTGTTTTTTCTTTCATGTTTTTTTTGTTTGTTTGTTTTATTTTTTTTTCTGAGCTTATTACGGATCCAGAGCCTGGCAGTGAGTTCCAATGTGTCTACCCTCCTGCTTTCTCCTTCCTTTGGTTTGTTTTATCCTACACTAGAATCTGGTTTCAAACTTAACAGATTGACCTAAGACTTTGATGCCTCCATTTACATGCTGTAGAATATTCCCTGTGCATGGACTCTTGCTACAGTGCCCAGCTCTCTGCATCAGCAACGTTGGCCCCCTGAGCCTGTGGAGGCTGGCTTCAGGTGGCCACCAGCCCAGCTCTGGGGAACCAGTTCCTTCCCTAGCCTGGGACATTCCTCTTTGTTGACCGTTCCTGCCTTACATTTTTTGTCTTCCTGGTTCCAGTTCTAACTGTGACATTTTCAACGAAAAGGTCCTATTATCCCTTGATGAACCTCAGAAGTGTATAATTTCAAAAATAAGCCTCCCTATTGTAGAAAAGGTACATATGTCAAGGATACACCGGAATGGTCTTGGGCCAGAATTTCCTTTGAAGCTCAATTATGGAGACATCTGGAGATGTGGGCTTACCTTTTTATTCACTGTGTTTGTTTTAAAAACATTCTCGATAAGTATGTGCTATCGCCTAGCACAATCTTAGTGCTTATCTGTATTTAATTTTTTAAAAACATTTTTTTCTGGAAAAATATGATGCAAGCTCAGCTAATCATAATGGAAAGCCTTAGGATGTGACATTTATGAAACAAATATTGAAAACTAGTGCAGACTCTATTTATGATACTGGTGTATTATTCTTCAGCAAGAAGTGTTGCTTGCTAATTCTATTCTCCAAGTGACATATTGGGGAGTTTCATTGAATTGATCCATTAAATTAGGGCCCAGACATGAAACCAGTGTGTGTTTTAGTTTTGAGTGGGGAATGCAATACTTGGAAAACAAGCTTGATTTTTGTATTCTGTAGACATTCTGGCCCTGGTTTATGCAGAAATGCTTTTTTGAATTGCTCAAGACTTTAACTGTTGATGAGAAAACTGGCTTAATTAAAAAGTGGGTTATTTGGGCTGGAGCTATTATCTTAACTTAGGTATATAAATGAAAATTATTAGCATAAAAGTTAAACAGGTATGTTGTGCAAGACTATGAAGAGATTCACATGAACATTGTTTCTTTAGTCTGGTGAGGGGAGAAGCTAGGAAGGAGATAATCAGACAAATTCATGCAGTTTTCACTACCTAACACAAGGCACTTTTAATAAGTAACGGAGACACAGAAATGAACAAAGGAGAGTATCTGCCTTTGGAGAGCTTACATTCTTGTTTAATAGGATCCTCACAGAATTATAAAATCAAGGAGTTTGGGGAACAGAATTTTTTTTTCCACGTGGGAATTGGTGGTTGAGTAGAATTTTGAAGCATGGTCTGGAAGGGCTCATAACTTAAGGAAGAGTCTGAAGAGAGGCATAATGATGTCCCTATGGATGACGTGCTCAGGAACTGTGGTCACACTAAATGGGACTGATTACTCAGATAGTAGGTGGAAGTACGGCCACATTATGGAGGAAGCACACTCCTAATTTTTCTTTCCATAATGCTAAATTAAACATTTAAAATACATTACCGAGCAAAGGCAATACCCACACAGGAGTTTTTAGGAACTTGAGGATAAACAGGACCAAAACATCTAATTGTACTTGGAATTTTGCAGGCAGAGAAGGAATTGGGAATATTACTAAGAATAGGGAAGCCAGTTGACTGTCTTCCACGTAATGGGATTAACTCAGCCTGGGTTAAAGTGACCTTGGCAATCACAATGGCACTGATTAAGCCCCCTTCCCCCAGGCTGTCAGGATAAACCAGAATTTATATCTGTCTTGTTCATTGGGAATCTTTCCAGTCAGGAAAAGTAATGTGTGTGATTGACACGGGGCATTGCTTTTTGATGAAAGAGAAAATCAGATCAATTAAGGTAACTGGGTTGGCATAGGATTAAAATGAAAGGAAGCTGATATTTTTAAGCACCAAGCTGGAACATTTGGATAAATTCTCATCATCTCTCTGGTAAAATTTTGTCTCATTCTCTGATGAGTGTAATTAAAATTACAACCCTTCCCAGTGGGCAGCATTAGATTCTCACTGACCGTTTCTAATCGTAATTTCTCATTTTTCCGAGACCCATTTTCTTGGGCTATCACAGAACTACATGTCATGGGTTCTATTGCTTGATTTATATGTTAGTCTCCCCCATCATATGAGAGACACCCTCGTCTAATCAGCAACACATTCTCAGAACTTATTATTACTTCTGCAGATGGTAATCTCATCTGCTCCACAACGGCTTCTCTTGGCTTTCGTTTTGGAGGGTGATTCAAAAAAAATTTTTGAAAAGAAAATTTTATTGTCTATTTTCTTAGTGTAAAAGCCATATACATTTGATGTAGAAAATTTGACTAGAAACTTACACAAAAGGAAAAACTCAAATCCTCTATAATGCTTTATATATGAAAGAAAACATATTGTCTATAGCATTTGATAATTTGCTTTGGATACAACAATTAAAAATATGTGTAATTAAATATTCAGGCATGAGATTATTTTTTATAGCTATATGTGTATAGTGTTGTGTTTTGTGTGTCATCCCTGGTTTGCTTAACGAATCCCAGGTTGTTGAGTACTTAGATGAAATATTTAGGATTTTTAGGTTAGGGATTTTGCTTCATTGAAGGTCTTTGTTTATTCTTATTAACTTTTCCACTCAACCACAGTTCTTTTCATATGGCAAGTTTTCTACATGTGGAATTGCTGGGTCAATCAACGTGCATATTTCAAAGCTCTTGCTAGATGCTATCAAACTGAGCTCTTGGAAGGTTATACAGTGTATATTTGAATGCATTGTTTGAGGATGCATGTTTCTTAGATAAACTATGCCTTTTTATGATTTTTGTCTCCAAATTATAAAACTTTCCAGATTTGAAATCTATGAATTATTTTCTAAATGGTGACTGTCCAAGAAAAATAATGAATTTCCAATATGAGTTCCACCTGTGTTAGTTAAATTTGTTAGTCAAACGAACGAGTTAAGTAAGGATATTGCTTCTAGATATAGTAGCACCAAAGTCAAAGACGGAACATCAATTTAGAGGACCTGGCTTTGAATTCTGGCTCTATAATCTTAAAAAGGTTTTAAGCTTCAGTTTCTCATCTGTAAGATGAGCATCTAACCTGTCTTTTCTACCGGTTGGTGAAGTAGACCATGTAGTCTAAGTGTGATTGATTCCACTCCTTCTTAGAGGAGTAGATTGATATAAGCCCAAAAGTTTAATCCTTTCAATTACCTTACCTGGTAATTGGTTCAGAGATGAGCAACCCAATTTAAACCAATCTGCATATAGCCATTTGCAGTAGATTATATTATATTCAAAATATATCAAGCTCATTCCATCTGGACTTTCCTACAGGATTTTACTTTCCATCCTACTGACGACAGGCTTAGGTAATGCCTTTCCTCATCCTACAAAATGTGGGTGGAAGTTACACTTGCCACTTCCAAGTGGAAGTTTTCAGAGCCAGCAGGTGGTTCTGCTGTCGCTCTTTTCCCTCTGCCACAAGATTAATGTGCCCTAGAAACTGGCTGCTCCTGTCTTACTCCCAGAATGAAGAGGACATGGATGAAGTCTCACTCGTTTTGTAACAGCCTATATACCTGCTGAATGAAAAATATAACTGTGTTGCTTTGCAAACCACTGAGGTCATTTGTTACTAGAGCACAGCTTAGCCTAGGCTGATTCATATATCACTTCCTGGGTCAGGGTGAACATTTTTCAAGAGTGTGTGCCTAACGTCATTTTGTCTGGCATTTTTGTTACGTCTTTGGATGCTGTGATAGATGGGGGTGTCACCAGGAACTGTTATAGCATTTTGTGACTGCATGATAGAAATCAGTCAGAGGAAAAAACCCAACAGATGAGAATAACACCAAGAAAACTGCGGAGAAATGGAACCAGAGCCCTGATCTGAAATCGAGGCCCAAAGCTGACTTACCTTTAAACTCTTCAGTTAAGTGAACCAGAAACAATAAACTCCCTTTCCAGTTTAAGCTACTTCGAGTTGAACTTTCTTTTATTTGCAACCGAAAGCATCATGGCCGATTCTGCAGAACACAATCCAGGAGACACGAAAACAGGACGGCACCACAAGGTGATCATTTCTGGCAAGTGTACTGCTAATCGTGATTGGAAGAAGACAAAGGCGGAACTTGGAAGAGTTCGGGCAGATAAAGAATTCTGAGATTAGGATGCAACATGGTTAGTCCAGTATGAGGTAGAAGTTGAAAACAGGACGGGGGATACAGCATGAAGAGCTGGGCACTGGTTCACACGTGCTGACTTCCGGTTCTCACCTCCGTACAGTACTCTCCTTGGTCTTCCGGTCCTAGTAGTGCTTTTCACTGCCTGAGTTGCCCCTCCAGGGTTTCAAGCACTGCGTGCTCACTTCAACGTCTATTTCCAGCCTGCCCTGCTCTGTCACTGTCTCTGCTTTTAGCAGGAAGGCCTCTTCCTGGATTTATCACTTGACTGGTAGGGGGCTTAGTTAATTAGCATTTGTAAGAGGTCTAGCTCTTTATTGGATTAGGGGTAATTAGGAAAGCAGAGCCAGGAGCTTTTTTATTACCTTCCTCTCTGCTGGTCTTTTTCCTGCTTCTTCTGGAGACACTGGCATTGATGTTGACTTGAATGAACTTGAACTTGTTTTGCTGTCTCCTTTCATTTTTCATTAAATGGATTCAGAAGACTCTCAGGTCCCACACGGGAAACACTTTCCGAAGATCAGTCCTTTCTCCTGTACGCTAGGCCGATTCAGTGCTGATAAATAATGTAGGTTTATAATCTCCATAAAGGGCAGAGTGTTTGAAAGCCACAGGTGGAATCTGCTGGGTTCTTACAGCTTTCTCCTACAACAAAATCCCCTCCCCTGGCCAACTGGGACATCACTGTTATCCCATGGCCCTACTTGGGAAGCTCCTTCCCACAGATAATGCAATGTGCCCTGAAAACAATAGAATTGAAATGTAATGTTTTGGTTTTTTTCACATCTTGATTAATTTTTTTTTTGGAGGGAGCTCTGTGTTTCTTATTTTACTACACAGAAGAATCATTTAGGAACTGCATTTGAGTGCTAATAACGGAAAGCTGAAATAACGTGAATTAACGAGATGAAGGTTTATTTTTCTCTCAATTATAAGCAGTCTGGAGGCTGCCTTTCTATAGCTGTTACAGTGTTCCTATGATACAATCTATGTCCTAGCCTTCTTCTATCTGTTGGTTTTGTCATCATTGACATGTGACTTCCATCCTCAAGGTACAAGATGGCCACTGCAGCTCCAGACATCAAGTCTGTATTCCAGGTAGGAATAAAGAGGAAAGGGGAAAAGGCAAAAGAAACTCATAAGTAAATTAGCACTCCCTTCTGAAAGCCTGATCCAGAACTTAGTTACCTCACCACTATCTTAAGGTGGAGACTTGAAAAAATAGTTTGGCATCAGGGCACATTGATGAATCCAACAAATCAGGTGTCTATTATTAAGAAAGCAGTATTGATGGATAGAAGTAGGCAATTATCAGTTTATAGCATATAGCATTCCTGGAAATATATGTTAAATAATAATCTTTAAAATGAATAATAATAACTAATATTTGTATGGTGTGTTAGGTTGTCAAAATCAAACCCTGTGACTTAAGAGAACACAGAGACTATTTTATATGGAAGAATGTTAAAACATCTTTATTTGCCACATGGTAACCAGCAATGACCCATCTATAGTAGATGCAGAAGAAGAAGCCTTCTTAATGATTCTGATAAGTTGAACATCATGCTCACGTCCCCAGCTGGCTTCCAGTAATTGCAGGTCCTGCAATTACTCTCGGGTGGAAGGGACAGAGCTGATGTTCTGGTGTTTTCTGTGCGGGAGCCCTGCCCAAGCTCTTGTTCTTTCAGTTGGATCTATGTCCTCTCCAGTAGGTTCAGCAGGGCATTTTTAAGGTGAGTTGCTTCATTTGTTAGATAACAACTGGAAAGCTTTCTAACAGGAGATGCAGGAAGCCACTGATGGGATTTTAGACTTGGGGCAACAGCACTAACAGCAAAAGATACTCACTAGCAATTGATTATTTTCAAAAGAGTGAATTTTAGAGAGATAATGACAGGTGAAAAGACTAGACAATTTTCCAAGTTCAGTGTAAGGAAAATATCTGGCCAATAGCAGGTTAGCAGGCACTCAGTTGATGTGAATTTCCTCCTGTGCCCCTTGTGGTTCTGTGGTTCTGGGGCTCAAACATTTAGAAACTGCCAGGGAGAACATCTCCCAAAGGCATTTGATCACAACTTAATTTTGTACCATCATCCAGAAATAATGAGAGAAACTGAATCAAGAGTGCTGAGACCTTTATCATATCAAGGATTAGAAAGCATCTTTTGGGGACTGACCATTTAGTGTTTGTTGGTTTGGCCTTATCTGGAAGCTATTTTAACCAGCAAAATCCAACGTCCTTCTCTCCCACCACCCACTTCTTGCCCTGGTTTGCCTCCACCAGCTGTTGTTTGCAGGAAGCAGAACGAATACACCCTTTGAATCACTTCTGGTGTCTACTACCTAGATCGTGGTACAAATGTATGGAGATGACATTCTTCCAGCGAGGTCTCTTTGTCCTGGTCTTCTGTGGCTGCTGTCTCAGAGCTGCCACCAGTATGCAAAGTTCAGGAGCAGTGTCATTGTTTAGGGAGAGCAAATGGAACCTAAATTTCATCTCTCCCCTGTGACATATGCTGTTAATTAAAGGCAGATTCTAAAGATTGCACTTGGTAGATGCATTGTCAATTGGAGAGAACTGAAAAAAAAGCCACTAAATGTATTTCAGCTTCCTGTCAATTATTCTGTTTTTGAGTGAAAGTAGTAACTATTTGTTATACACCACATTTAACAGGTGATAAATACACTGCTTAAAAGCCTTCAGTGTATTTCCAACTCTGGAGAAACTCTGAACTCCCTAGTATAACCTCTAAGACCTTTTGTGATCTGATCTCTGGTCATTCACATTTTCAGTCGTACATTTTGTCACTGTCTAATATGTACCTTATAACCTAACGATATCAAGCAAATAATGTTAGAAGCTGACATTTTGGAGTCAGCATTTATACAAAAACATTTAACATTAATTCCATTTAGCTCAAAGTGGGAATTTCTGGAAATGGGATTGCTAATAAAATTCAGATCTGTGGGGCATACTCCCTATACATGCTTGTATGCGTTGCTCATTGGTTATCGCTGTTCCATTCTTTTCAAATTCCCTGAGACCCTCATGTGTCTTTAACTAGTTTCTATCACTTTTGTTTTGTCTTTTAAATTCAGCTGTTGTTTGACCCTCCTGCACTGCAGGAATGCCCTTCCTACTTCCCCAGGTCTGCACTCAACCCAACTACCAGCTCATCTGCAGTTCCTGTAAGGTTCCAGGTGCTTCTGTGACACTTGTATTTCAGCCTATAGCTGGACATCCTTAAGGAAATCTGGCACGGTCACCTGCCCAATCTTGATCAGCCATTACAGGTCAACACTGGTTGCCAGAATGCCAAATAAATGGCAGAAAGGAAATCAATAGCAGAACAAACCACACACCTTGATGAATGAATACCTTCCAGGCAGCTAGCTCTTGTGCTCTCACTGGCTTAGAACATGTGTGTGCCTAGAGTGTGTTTTGATGATTCATTCCCTGTAATACATGCAATCTCTTCTATGTATACGCAGCATAGTTTGATAAAATGATATCAAAGGCAGCATTATAACAAAGCAGCATTTTAAAGAGGGTACAGCTGTGCATCAATTTCCTTATTTAGTTCTCACTCAAATCCTGTCATTTAAATAAATTAGATTAAATACTGTTATTATTGTTGATGCAGAAGCTGAAGCTTGAGATGGCTTAAGTTGATTTGTTTTAGGAAGTTTAGGTCAGAGCAACTCAACGCTTTGCCAGAAGTAGCAAACAAATAGTAGTTAGCTTGAAATCGGCCCCATATTTTTTGTGGAGGGGTGGTGGGGGAGACGAGAGCATAGTAGATTTTATCATTCCAATGTTAAAGCACTTGAATTCACTAACAATTTCATATACACATACCCCAACGCAGATCTGAATTTCTGTTGGAAAATTAGAACATATGGCAGCATGTGGTCTTGCCTAGAGCCAATGACTGGAGTTGTGGGAGGTTTTCCCCTTGAATGGAGTGTGGCCACCTCAGTTTGCCTCAGTCTGCACTACTCTCTCTTGTCTTCCCAGCACCCAGCCCATGCCACCCATTAGTATCACTTGCCTGGCTCTTATGGCCATTGGAGGTTAGGGCCCCTGAACAACACTCTTTCCCTTTGCCATTTTGCTCCTTCCCAAGGATTCTCAAGTGTCCATCAGGTTTCTTTTGATATATATATTTTTACAGGGACAGAGAGAGAGAGTCAGAGAGAGGGATAGATAGGGACAGACAGACAGGAACAGAGAGAGATGAAAAGCATCAATCATCAGTCTTTCGTTGCGACACCTTAGTTGTTCACTGATTGCTTTCTCACATGTGCCTTGACCGCTGGCCTTCAGCCCCTTGCTCGAGTCAGTGACCTTGGGTCCAAGCTGGTAAGCTTTTTGCTCAAGCCAGATGGGCCTGCGCTCAAACTGGTGACCTCGGGGTCTCGAACCTAGGTCCTCCGCATCCCAGTCTGATGCTCTATCCACTGTGCCACCGCCTGGTCAGGCAAGTGTCCATCAGTTTTACTCAACCAACACAATCCATTCCCTTTCCACCTCTCTGTCACTCCCTCTTCTCAACATTTTCCACCCCTGCTAACTCATTCTGTTGCAACTCTGGCCAAATCTCTGTCTTAGTGTTTCCGGCAGTGTGCTGTGATTGTCCTTTAAGTGTGCTGTGTACACAAGCCTACAGATAACTGGGAGTAAGTCTTTCTCCCTGGATTTTTATGCTGGGCTTACTTTGCTCAGTAAAGATGTGACTGATGGATGAATAAATGAGTGAACGAATGAATGGAAGAATGTGTGATTTGTTGGCTTGCAAATAGGTATAAAGCACTTTCTACTGCCCTTCTCAGAGTATGGGAAGCAGGTATTAGAAGCCATCTGTCGTGACCTGCCCTTGACTTTGTAACGGAGCACAGCGTGTGCTTGAACTGCTATTGGGCTGCTCAGCAACTGCTTCTCAACCAAAAGTATCCAGGCAGAAAGGTTATTTTTCCTTCCCAAATTAACCTAGAACAGTAACTAATATTAAGCCACAGATAAAACTGGATGGTTATTTAGCTTTTAAGAATTAAAAAGAGCAAGTTTCTAGGATATTCATCATTAACTATAGTTAAATGCTGAGTTTAGCACTGAACTTCTAGGAGTAAAAAAAAAAAAAAAAAATTCCAGTCTATTTAAGAGAAACATTCATTAAACATGACATTATACTAGCCAGTCAGTTAAAAATGCCTCTTTATCTGATCACTTTACTGAAATATTTTAGTTGACTTTTGTTTCAACTAGGCATTCTGCCATCTGCAATTAATGGTATTTTACATATACTTTGCCAACAGTTAGACTTCTTTTTTTGTAACTTATTGCAATTGCACAATTCCCCAACCCAACATTAATTATGAAGTTAAATGCCAACCTTGTTCTGGTCCTTTCTAAAAATTTATCAAAGTAATACATTCATGTGGTTAAAAAACATAAGGTTCATAAGAAACAGCTGTCCCTGTCCCTCCTCCCCAGTTTCTCTCTCTAGTGACAATTATTTCAAATTCTTTATAGCTATCTCTTATTTTAATTAAGTTAATATTTCCAAATGTTATGCTTTTATTTCTATATGTGTTAATTTTAGATATTACCCACTTGACTACTTGATATGGAAGATGGCGACTTAACTTTTTTATAGCCATTTATCTCATCCCTTCATTCTCGTCACCATTATTTAAAAAATAAATTCCGATATCCAGTCTTTGTTATGTTTGCATGTAATTATCTCCTGCTTCTACTCTTTTTGCCCTACTTTCTAGTCTCAACACAGCAACCAAAAGGCTCCTAAAATGCAAGAACAATCTTGTCATTTTTCTGTTCCCAAAGTTGCAGTGGTTCCTCATCCTACTCAGAATAAAAGCCCAAGTCCCTGAAGTTACCCTAGGACCCTGCATTATTCCTTTCCCATCTAGTCTCTTATGACTCTCATTTGCCCACATCTTTCCAACAATGTCGGTTTTCTTGCTATGTGTCAAATGCCTCAGACACACTCTTTGCTTAGGGCCTCTGCAAGGGCTGTTGCATCACGACATGACACTCCTCTCCCCAATATTTGCATGGACAACACTCTTACTCTCCTCTCAATCTGCCCCTCCTGCCTGTCCTCAGCATTTTAGGCCCCTCCTTCTGTTAAACCTTTTAATTCTTGTTCAATAGCTCTTACCACCTTCTGTCATACTGAAATTACGTACTGTTATGTCTTAGTTTGTTGTGTGTATCCCTGCTCCTGCCAGACTAGCAGCTCCATGACCTTGGGACCTTCATGGTGTGTACCATTGTATGTCACACCTGGAGGAGTGTCCAGCAGGCAGTAGCTGCTCAAAAACTTGGAACAGCGAGTGAATCAATATGATGGTTTTTTAAAAATTTCTTCTTTGATCTCATTGTTAATCCATTCATTATTTAATAACATGCTATTTAGTTTTCATGCGTTTGAGTATTTTTCAGTTTTTCTTATGTGGTTAATTTCTAGTTTCATGCCATTGTGATCAGAGAAAATACTTGATATGATTTCAATCTTCTTAAATTTGTTGAGACCACTTTTTGTGTCCTAACATGTGGTCTATCCTAGAGAATGAACCATGAGCACTTGAAAAGAATGTATATTCTACTGCTTTAGGGTGAAAAGTTCTGAAGATATCTATTAAATCAAGTTGATCTAGTGTATCCTTTAAGTCTGCTGTTTCTTTGTTAATTTTCTTTCTTGAGGATCTATCCAGTGATGTTAGTGGGGTATTGAAATCCCCTACTACTATAGTATTGCTGTTAATCTCACCCTTTATATCCATCAAAGTCTGCTTTATGTATGTCGGGGCTCCTATGTTTGGTGCGTAGATATTTATATTGGTTATATGTTCCTGTTGAGTTGTTCCCTTTATCATTATGTAGTGTCCTTCTTTATCTCTTACTACAGCCTTTGTTTTAAAGTCCATTTTGTCAGATATAAGTATTGTTACCTGGCTTTTTTTCATTTCCATTTGCATGAAATATTTTTTTCCATCCTTTTACATTCAGTCTATGTGCATCCTTTGTTTTAAGGTGTGTCTCTTGTAGACAGCATATGTATGGGTCCTGTTTCTTTATCCATGCAGCTACCCTATGTCTTTTGATTGGATCATTTAATCCATTTACATTTAAGGTTATTATTGATATGTAGTTGTTAATTGCCATTTTATTCTTTAAAGCTGTATTCTTCTTTTTCTATATTCTTTTCCCCATTTGAACTGTTCACAACAGGCCCCTTAGCATCTCTTGCAGAATTGGTTTGGTTTTAATGAATTCCTTGAGGTTTTTTTGTCTGGGAAACTCTTTATTTCTCCTTTTAATTTTAAATGTTAGCCTTGCTGGATAGAGTAGTCTTGGTTGTAGGTTCTTGTTCTGCATTACTTTGAATATATCTTGCCATTCCCTTCTGGCCTCAAGTGTTTCTGTTGAGAAGTCAGATGTCATCCTTATGGGGGCTCCTTTGTAGGTGATAGCCATTTTTCTCTAGCAGCTTTTAAAATTTTCTCTTTATCACTTAGCTTTGGTATTTTAACTATGATTTGTCTTGGTGTAGATTTCTTTGGGTTTCTCTTTAATGGAGTTCTCTGTGCTTCTTGCACATGTGAAATGTTTTCCAGTCTTAATTTAGGGAAGTTTCCAGCTATGATTTGATTGAACAAAGTTTCTATTTCTTGTTCTCTCTCCTCTTCTTCAGGAACCTCTATGATGCAAATGTTATTTCTCTTCATGTTGTCACAGAGCTCCCTTAGAATTACCTCAGATTTTTTGACTCTCTTTTCTTTTTTCTGCTCTGCTTCTGTGCCTTTTTGTTATTTTGTCCTCTAACTTGCTGATTTGATCCTCAGCTTCATCCATACTGCTTTTAATTTCTTCCTTTGTGGTCTTCAGTTCTGATACTGTATTTGTCTTTTCTGTCTGATTCTTTTTTATTATTTCAATTTCCTTTTTTATACTTGCTCTCTCTTTATTTAGGTGATCGTAATGACTATCCATTGTTGCTCTAAGCTCTTTGAACATCCTAACTATCATTATTTTAAACTTTGCATCAGGTAGTTTGGTTATATCTGATTCATTCAGGTCTTTCTCTGGGAATTTCTCTTGATTCATTTGGGTTGCATTCCTCTGCCTGCCCATTTTGCCTGTGTGTAAGAAAAGTTTGGCTACTGGAGTCCAATGGGTGTTGCCTCTGTGTTCCCTAGGTGTGGTCTGTCTGCAGGCCCATCACCCCTTCTGCTGCTGCCTAGGGCGGTTGGGTATGGGTGTTGATGGCGCTGGCTGCGGCAGCTGCTGCGGTCTCTGCCTCGCCTCTGCAGGAGGGGCTGTGTTCTTGTGCCCAGCTCTATAAGCCTCAGCTGGTCTCGGCCTTCGCCCTTCTCCCACGGATGGGACTGTGCACCATACTTGGGCCACAAGCCTGGGCACCAAGGGCAGGGGTGAGCACTTTTGCTCAGCTGCGGGTCCCTGTCAGCCTGTTACTCTGGCCGGGAGGGGCTTCTGGTGTGCGTTCAGCTGCTAGCCTGGGCTTCCACCCCGACCCCACCAACCGCGGCTCCTTGGCTGGGCGGGGCTGCTGCTATGTGCTCAGCTGCACACCAGGCTTCTGCCCCATCTCCTCGGGCAAAGCCGGTTTGGGCAGGGCTTCAAGCCTCGGAGGCCGGGTGTGGTTGTGCATCTGCTTGCCCCTGCCCAGCGGCGGATCTCTGCCCATTCCAGGCTCCTGCTTTTCCCCCACAGGTGGGGTTGCAGGCGGGCCCACAGCTGCTGGACCACTTTCGCACATTCCCTTTGCCCTGGCTGGGCTAGACCTAGCTCACGCCAGCTGGCTAGGCCTCTGCCCCTGCTGACAGAATCGCGCTTCAGTGTCTCGCCGCCACCCGCCCTCCAGCAAGCCCTTAGCAGTGTGGTTGGGGGCGCTGCAGCTCAGACCCTAACACTCCTTTCTGTAGTCCTGAGAGCTCCTTCTTTCTAAGCAACTGTGCTCTAATTGCCACAGGGGAGCCTGTTTGGCTGGTGTCCTTCTTCCCCTTGCTGGTTCCAAGGGAAATTTTGTTTCAGATTTGTGGAGTGACTCAGCCCAGGGCTTAGGGTAGCTGTCCCTCAAAGCTTTTCTCCCTGTGCCTTCCAGACCACACTCTCCTCCCGCTGCTCTGGTCATCTCCTCTCTTCCTGTCTCCCAGAGTCCCAGGTGAGTGGTTGTGAGAGAGGTTTTCTGTGCTGTACTTTAAGAAGAATCCTGGGTCTGAGACAACTGTCTCTTTCTCACAAACAGTGTTCTCACTTGTTTCCCAGCTAAATACTGTCCAAACGCCTCTTCTAGGCTCTGGGGCTGCAGGCTAGGGCTTTGTTCCTGGGAACCAGGTCCCTACCCCTCTGCTGGTTTCTCTTCTCGCCACACGAGTCTCTCCGGACTGCCTTGCGCTAGGGGGAGCTGGGCAGCCCTTTTTGCGTTTTCGCTTTTCCTACCAGTCTCAATGTGGTTCCCCGGTTGAAGAGTCCTCTCAGTCCAGTTCACCGTTGGTTTATCCAGATTATGGTTCTTAAAAATCAAGTTATAATCCACTTTTGTTCTGGGAGTTGGAAGTTGGTACGTCTGCTTACTCCATCGCAATCTTGCCCCTCTCAATATGGTATTTTAATTGTGACATACTGCAGGGCCAAGTGCAGTGTCATCGTGAAGTCACTTCTTTCTTCGCCTGGATTTTTTTTCCTTCAAGAGTTAATAACTTCCATTTCCTTCTCTGATTCCATCTGTTATCCATATGTCCTTCATTACAAATATCTTATAATATCAGGGTTTTGTTTTTAGGGAGAATGACTGATGTTTCTCTAAGTTTAATTTTGTTTTTTTTTTGTTTGTTTGTTTTTTTTTAAAATTTTTTTTTTTATTTTATTCATTTTAGAGAGGAGACACAGAGAGAGAGAGAGAGGGAGAGAGAGAGAGAGAGAGAGAGAGAGAAAGGGGGGAGGAGCTGGAAGCATCAACTCCCATATGTGCCTTGACCAGACCAGTGCAGGGTTTTGAACTGGCGACCTCAGTGTTCCCAGGTCGACACTTTATCCACTGCACCACCACAGGTCAGGCTAATTTTGTTTTTTAATTAAATATTATTTTAGCGTTCTAAGGGAGCATTCTTACACTATTTTAAACACAGCTTTATTAGGATATAATTACAGATCACACAATTCATCCTTTCAAAGTGTACAAGTTAATGGTGTTACAAGTTGGATTGTGTCTCTCTCCCTACTCCCAACCTCATTTGTTGAAGTCCCAGTTCCCTGTACCTCAGAATGCAACCATATTTGGAGGTAAGTTTGAATCACAAAGGTGATTCAGTAGGGAAAAAAATCCATTAAGGTGAGACCCTAATCTGTATGACTGATGTCCTTATAAAAAGAAGAAGAGACACCAGAGGGGTGTGTACACAGAAGGATGGCCATATGAAGACAAAGCAGCGAGAGGGGGACCATTGAAAGCCAAGGAAAGGTCTTCAAAACAAACCACCTTGCTGGCACCTTGATTGTGGATTTCTAGTCTTCAGACCGTGAGATAATGCACTTCTAAGTTGTACAGTCTGTAGTATCTTGGTATGGCAGCCCTAGCAAACAGAATAGATGGTTTTTAGTAAATTCATATATGCAACTATCACTGCAATTAATTTTAGAACAATTTCATCACCTCCGAAAGAAACCCCATAGCTATTAAGAAACCCCTTTAGCTATACCACCTACTGGCTTCCTCGCCCATCCCAGCCCTGGGCAACACTAACTTACTTACTGTCTCTAGATATGTGTTATTTTTAAAATTTCATATAAATAATATCATCTTCTAGCATGTCATAATTTATGACTTCATTCAATTTGATTTTTTACTAAAAAATTCATCTCTACAAGGGAAAACTCATCATAGGGTTTTTGTGTGTGTATCCAGACGTCCTGAAACTACGGCCCCATGGGCCAAATTGCGGCCCCCTGAGGCCATTTATCCAGCCTGAGCTGCACTTCTGGAAGGGGCACCTCTTTCATTGGGAGTCAGTGTATGGAATACTATATGTGGCGGCCTTCCAACGGTCTGAGGGACAGTGAACTGGCCCTCTGTGTAAAAAGTTTGGGGACCCCTGGTCCCTAATCACAATTAAAATTAAGACACCATTTCCTTTTATAGTAGTTTAGGTAGTTGCTTTTATTTTCTTTTTTGAGGAACGACTTATGTAGTTATGTTTCTATTTGCTATTTGAAAATTGGGAGAGGTTTTGATCTAAACAAGTATATCCAGTTATGTTTGTGTGGTATGTGGATAATTTTTTCGACATAATTAGTTCCTGGATATTTAGATTGCTTCTTTCTTATTGTGACTATTTTGATATTTTACACTTTTAGGATGAAAATGTGGAAAAGTGTAAATGGTATAGACTTTGCAGATCTAAATTTGAATTTGGTAGAGTATCTTTTTGCAGGCAGAGTCTAAATTTGGATGGACAGTTTAACTCAAAAGCTTTTAAATTTTTTCCAATGACCTTTCAAAGGATTTTGCGAATCAAATATCTTAAATGTTCATTTAGGTTTTTCCAGTAAGAGAAGTTAGGACAGCAGTTCCCAGGGATTCAAGTGTGTGGCTCACATTCAAAGACTATAAATACAGAGCTCCCTTCAAGGGGTGAAGAGATTTGGAAGAGCTCTACACAAGTCATCAATAATTGCAATGCAAATCCTAGTCCCATGTACCAAATCCTAGTGTCGTGTCTCAGAGATTCTATGCAAACATCCATAGTTACGTATTACGTAACTTCATCACCCATCAGCATGTGGATCTCTTTGAAGAGGGCACTGTACTGCTTTTTCTGGCCCCTCCTATATACACACACACCTCCATGTGCCTGTAAACATGCACCTTTTTCTTAGATGCCAGCTGGATATTAAGCTGCATCAGTTATTCAAACAGGTTCTACCAACTCTTTACTATTTCAATAAACCATTCAACTCAATGTTATACCTGACACTTGGCCTGAGTGCTGCCAATCCATTGTTAAAGCAATAGTAAAGTTATACAATGACCCACTGCAAGGGCATACCTGTGATGAGTCCGTAGGCCAACTGTTATATGGTGAGCACCGCAGAAACTATTGTATGTTGCCTGCTAATGCTGCTTACGGTGTAAGCTGGTAGCTGAATTAAGAAGCTATTTATCATTGCTGTCCATGAACCAAACTTTCCCAATAAATATTGAACAAATCTTAATTCAGAGGGGAAGACCTGCCCTATTTCACCCTGAGCTGAAATAACCTTAATTTGGTCTTCAGATTGTATGGGGACGTCTGGCAATGACTCAGTGACCACTATTGCCCAAGGTGAACAAGCTCCATGAGCCCCTGTTTTCAATCCTCACCCTCTTCTGTTGACTTACTGCCATGCCACCTAGGCAAGTCATTAAACTTTTGTGAGCCTCAATTTCTTGACCTGTAAAATGATAATATTAATAACATCTTCTCTAAGGTTGTGCCGTGAAGGTGAAATGAAATAAAGACAAAGAAAGAACTTTATAAACTGTAAAGTGCTGTGATGGAAAGAGTTATTATTATTTGAAAAATGGTGCACTGGCAGGGCCTGGACTGTAGCCGAAAGCAGGCTGACTCAGAGGCAGGTTTGTAGGGGAGCTGGAAGCCTGCTGGGGCATTGCTACGGAAACCAGCAGAGACACATACGTCACTGAGCCCCAGCCTTATCTGCCCACCGCAGAGGATCACCAAAAGCACAGACTGTGCAAGGGACCAGTCATGGATAATTCCGGGGTGGGGGATGGAGGGGAAGAAACACATCAGATCCCATTTAAACAGAGAGAGAAAGTGGGAGTAGTCGCCAAAGAAGGAAAATGTTTTTCTTGGTGACAAAGAAGAAAAGCGCTTCCTGAACATTTCTAATTGACATGTGTAATACCATCTGGAAGGCAGGGGGAGAAATCTGGCTCTTAGGTTTCCTTTCAGAAGGGGAAGCCTTTGTCCCTGGCATCATATGGATATTAGTAAGGATGAAGTTTAGTAGCAAAAGCCCTGGGATTCCGTCTGGACTCAGCTGATGGCTTCCATTGTCAACTTCTCTGTTGAGTGTAACAAGGTCAGGTATAAATGAGTCTTGTGACCCTGGGAACGAAAATTGTGGAAAGTTCCTGCGTGTCTCTTTATACGTCTGCAATACCTCTCATATAAGCTTTTCTCTCTGTGCCATTGACACTTTTCTAACCATAGTCCTGATTTCCCTAATGGATTATTTTTTTTTGCTCTCTTTATACCTGAAAGGGAGGACACTTAGTAGATGTGCCGATTGCAGCTTTTCTTAATGGAACTCCTCTTTGGCCCATTCTCACCCTCAAACACCCCTGTGTTAGAACTCCATACCACCATTGGGCCACTCAAGCTACAAATCCTGAGGTTATTTTGACCCTATCATTGTCTTATCTAGTATGATGCAATAAAAACCAAACTACCCCAAAACCATTCAACCCTTAGTATGATTTTGTCTTCTTGGATCTGCCTGGTCCACTTCATTCTACTATGACTTTCCTGGTTTCGGCCTCCATCATGTCTTGTCTGGATCACATGGATTAGAACATCACCTCTAGTGTTCAGTTACTTTATTTATTATTTTAAAATATTTATCTACATACTTACTTATTTTAAAGAGAGAGGAAGGGGAAGAGAGAGAGAGAAACATGATTTGTTCCACTAACTTAATCATCTGTCGGTTGCTTCTTGTATGTGCCCTGACTGGGGATTAAACCTACAACCTTGATGTATCAGAAGAACACTCTAACCAACTGAGCTAGCTGTTCATAGCTTCCAATCACTTTTTTTTAAATACCTCTTTTTGAAGTTGCTAAAATCACCTTTCCAAAAGGTAGACTATGTGTGCCCTTCCCTCACTTGAAAGTTTCTAATGAAACTTTCAGTTACCTACAGAAATGCTCCTTCTTCTTCATGGCATTTGAGTGAATTCCTTTTAGGGGAAATACTGGGAATTGTATGACCAAACAAGTAACTGTGGTCTCAAGTGGGCTTAATGCAGTATGTTCTAGAGCTAAGCTCTTGACATGATCAAGATTCCTCCACAGACAAGAAATCGTTGTAGGGAATACAGAGAAGACTGGCTATGTAATCAACATTGTTTTTAAATAGTGTTTTCTGAAAATTCTATTGGTCATTAGCAGCTGTTTAGTTTCCTGAATTACTTTTGGCTCGGGTAACCAGGACTAGTAGAGATGCCATGTGATAAATGGGAGATGTGTTAAATAAACAGACTAGAAATTCTTTTTCCATTACAGGTTGGTAAGCATGCAAATTGGACTTGACATCACCATTATTGAGAATAAGTACGTGGGGTTTGTTGAAGAAAGCCATTTATGGCCTGTTTTTAACACTAGGTCACACTCGCAAATTATATATGTTTTGTTTAGTAGCCCGTATATTCTTATCTTAATCACTGTCTGTTATTTATGGCTTCAAAATATATTTAGAAGACAAAATAGTTGGCTCTTTCAGAAATAGAAATCTTTGGCTGGAGTCCCTAATTCTAGCCACTCTTCCACTTAGGGAATGGCTTAGAAATCAGACTTTAGGGTCTTTTGGTAGATAGTCACATGGGGAAAAAACATAGGGACCACCACCATAACCAATCTCAGTTAAGACTAATGAAAAGCAAACATAAGAAGTGCCCATATATGCTTAAAATGCTCATAGGAATACACATGAAATAGTGAACAAAGGTTATTTCTGCAACTAGGAGATAAATTTTTGCTTTGTATTTTGTACTTTCTATGCATGGAATTTGTTTAACCATGAGCCTGCACTACTTCTATTAAAAAATAATTAGATATATTTATATGTGAGGCCATGGACGCAAAACATATTGTTAATTAAAAAAACAAGTGGCAAAGCAAGATGGCGACGGAGTAGGCGGACGTACCAACTTCCAACTCCCAGAAGCAAAGTAGATTATAACTCAATTTAAAGAACCATCATCTGGATAAACCAACTCTGAACTAAACTAAGTGGACTCTTCAACCAAGGAACACAGAAGAAGCCACATTGAGACTGGTAGGAATAGCGAAAACGCGAAGAGGGCTGCCCAGCTCCCCGGAGCAAACGGCAGCCCGGAGAGACCCGCGGGGCGGGAGGAAAGTTTGGCGGAGAGGGAGGGACCTGGGTCCCAGGAACCAAGCCCCAGCCTGCAGTCCTAGAGCCTAGAAGAGGCGTTTGGACAGTTTTGAGCTGTGAAACAAGTGAGGGAGCTCCCAGGCCTACAGTGTGGAGTATTAGGTCCCTTCCTACTCTGCTGAGGGCTGCTTAAGGGTTTGGGGCACAGGACGCTGAAAGGCGGTTCTGTCGGCGTGGGCAGAGGCCAAGCCGGTGGGAGATCGGTCTAGCCCAGAGGGTAGGAGGGGACACGCGAAAGCGGTCCGGAAGCTGCGGGCCCGCCTTTAATCCCACTTACAGGGACAAAGCGGGAGGCCAGGAACGGGCAGGTCCTGCACAAGCCGGCCCTGACCGCGGGGACCAGGCTAGGAACAGGGACGGGCAGGGGCTCGCGGCTGAGCTGACGCTACCAGCCCCCCACCCCCCGGGCCGGAGAAACCGCGGTTGGCCAGTATACGTGCGCGAGCGGGCTCCAAGAGCGGGAAAGGGGTAGACCCCAACACAAGTGGAAGCTCGCAGCGGAGCCCACGCTACTATCCCCATCCGGCCGGCTGGAGAAACCGCGGATAGCATTCATACGTGCACGAGCGGGCTCCGAACGTGGGGGCGGGGTAGAGTCCGGGACGAGTGGAAGTAAGCAGCTGAGTGGAAGCCAGCAAACATGCCCGCCCCAATAAACCTTGGTTTCCGACCCTGCGCAGAAGGGCCCGGGTCTCGAGGGCGGGGCTAAAGCTCCGGACGGGCAAAAGCTTACAGCTGAGAGCACGTCAAAAGCCCCGCCTAACCCGCGGAACTGTAGCTAGCAGGTTCCAACTGCTGGTTCTGGGCGGAAGTCTGGAAATAGGCTGGGTCCGCAGCTGAGCAAAGGTGCTCACCTCTACCCTTGGTGCTAAGTCTTGTGGCTTCAGTTACAGCCCCTCCCACGGAGGAGAGGCAGAAATCACAGCAAAAGCCACAGTGGGCCGGCGCTGGCAACGCTCATACCCAACCACTCTAGGCACCGGCAGAGGGGGTAGGGGGCCTGCAGACAGACCACACCTAGAGAATACAAGGCACCACCTACAGGACTCCAGTGGCCACAACTTGCTTATACACAGAAAGAATGGGCAGGCAGAGGAATGCAAACCAAATGAATCAAGAGAAATCCCCAGAGAAGGACCTGAATGAACCAGATATAACCAAATTACCAGAAGCAGAATTTAGAATAATGATAGTTGGGATGTTCAAAGAAATTAGAGCAACAATGGATAGTCATTATAAACACCTAAACAAAGAGATAACAAGTATAAAAAATGAAATTGAAATAATAAAAAAGAATCAGACAGAAATGACAAATACAGTATCAGAACTGAAGACCACAATGGAAGGAATTAAAAGCAGGATGGATGACGCTGAGGATCGAATAAGCGAGTTAGAGGACACAATAAACAAAGGCACAGAAGCAGAGAAGAAAAAGGAAAAGAGACTTTAAAAATGTGAGGAAACTCTAAGGGAGCTTTGTGACAACATGAAGAGAAACAACATTCGCATCATAGGGGTGCCTGAAGAAGAGGAGAGAGGACAGGAAATGGAAACTTTGTTCAATCAAATCATAGCAGTAAACTTTCCTAAATTAAGGACGGGAAACACTCCACACATTCAAGAAGCACACAGAACTCCATTAAAGAGAAACCCAAAAAGATCTACACCAAGACACATCATAGTTAAAATACCAAAGCTAATGGATAAAGAAAAAATTTTAAAAGCTGCTAGAGAAAAAAAGGCTATCACCTACAAAGGAGCCCCCATAAGGATGACATCGGACTTCTCAACAGAAACACTTGAGGCCAGAAGGGAATGGCAAGATATAATCAAAGTAATGCAGAACAAGAACCTACAACCAAGACTACTTTATCCAGCAAGGCTAACGTTTAAAATTGAAGGAGAAATAAAGAGCTTCCCAGAAAAAGAAAGCCTCAAGGAATTCATAAAAACCAAACCAATTCTGCAAGAGATACTAAGGGGCCTCTTGTGAACAGTTTAAAGGGAGGAATGAATAGAGCAAAAGAAGAATACAGCTTTAAAAATAAAATGGCAATAAACAACTACATATCAATAATAACCTTAAATGTAAATGGATTAAATGATCCAATCAAAAGACATAGGGTAGCTGCATGGATAAAGAAACAGGACCCATACATATGCTGTCTACAAGAGACACACCTTAAAACAAAAGATGCTCATAGACTGAAGGTAAAAGGATGGAAAAAAATATTTCATGCAAATGGAAATGAAAAAAAAGCAGGGGTAGCAATACTTATATCAGACAAAATGGACTTTAAAACAAAGGCTGTAGTAAGAGATAAAGAAGGACACTACATAATGATAAAGGGAACAATTCAACAGGAAGATATAACTATTGTAAATATCTATGCACCAAATATAGGAGCCCCGACATACATAAAGCATACTTTGATGGATATAAAGGGCCAGATTAACAGCAATACTATCATAGTAGGGGATTTCAATACCCCTCTAACAACACTGGATAGATCCTCAAGAAAGGAAATTAATAAAGAAACAGCAGACTTAAAGGAGACACTAGATCAACTTGATTTAATAGATATCTTCAGAACTTTTCACCCTAAAGCAGTAGAATATACATTCTTCTCAAGCGCTCATGGTACGTTTTCTAGGATAGACCACATGTTAGGACACAAAAATGGTATCAATAAATTTAAGAAATTTGAAATCATATCAAGCATTTTCTCTGATCACAATGCCATGAAACTAGAAATTAACCACAAAAGAAAAACTGAAAAATACTCAAACACTTGGAAACTAAATAGCATGATATTAAATAATGAATGGATTAACAATGAGATCAAAGAAGAAATAAAAAAGTTTCTAGAAACAAATGATAATGAGCATACATCAACTCAAAATTTATGGGACACAGCAAAAGCAGTTCTGAGAGGGAAGTTTATTGCACTAGAGGCATATCATAAGAAGCTAGAAAAAGCTCAAATAAGCAACCTGACCCTGCATCTAAAAGAACTAGAAAAACAACAACAAATAAAACCCAAGTCAAGTAGCAGGAAGGAAATAATAAAGGTCAGAGCAGAAATAAATGACATAGAGGCTAAGGAAACAATACAGAGGATCAATGAAACCAGAAGCTGGTTCTTTGAAAAGGTAAACAAGATTGATGAACCTTTAACTAGACTCACCAAGAAAAAAAGAGAGAGGACTCAAATAAATAAAATTAGAAAGGACAGTGGAGAAATAACAACTGACACAACAGAAATACAAAGCATTGTAAGAAAATACTATGAAGAACTATATGCCAAAAAATTAGACAATCTTGGTGAAATGGACAAATTTCTTGAATCATATAACCTTCCAAAAATCAATCTGGAAGAATCAGAACACCTAAACAGACCAATTACAACAAATGAGATCGAAACAGTTATCAAAAAACTCCCAAAAAAGAAAAGTCCTGGGCCTGATGGCTTCACAAGTGAATTCTATCAAAAATTCAAAGAAGAACTAACTCCTATCCTTCTCAAGCTATTTCAAAAAATTCAATAGGAAGGAAGACTTCCAAACTCCTTTTATGAGGCGAGCATAATTCTGATCCCAAAACCGGGCAAAGACAACACAAAGAAAGAAAATTATAGGCCTATATCCCTGATGAATTTAGACGCTAAAATTCTCAACAAAATATTAGCCAACCGGATCCAGCAATATATGAAAAAAATCATACACCACGATCAAGTGGGATTTATTCTGGAGAGGCAAGGCTGGTTCAATATTCGCAAATCAATCAATGTGATTCATCACATAAACAAAAGGAAGGACAAAAATCACATGATAATTTCAATAGATGCAGAAAAGGCATTTGATAAAATCCAGCACCCATTCATACTCAAAACTCTCAGTAAAGTGGGAATACAGGGATCATTCCTTAACATGATAAAGGCCATCTACGATAAACCGATAGCAAACATCATACTAAATGGACAAAGATTAAAAGCAATCCCCTTAAGATCAGGAACCAGGCAGGGTTGCCCACTTTCACCACTCTTATTCAACATAGTTCTGGAAGTCCTAGGTACAGCAATCAGACAAGAAGAAGAAATAAAAGGCATCCAAATTGGAAAAGAAGAAGTAAAACTGTCACTATTTGCAGATGATGATATTGTATATTGAAAACGCTAAAGTCTCAGGCAAAAAATTACTGGACCTTACAAATGAATTCAGCAAGGTGGCAGGATATAAAATTAATACTCAGAAATCAGAGGCATTTCTATACACCAACAATGAAATATCAGCAAAAGAAATTAAGGAAACAATCCCCTTCACTATTGCAGCCAAAAAAATAAAGTACCTAGGAGTAAATTTAACCAAGGAGGTTAAGGACTTGTACTCGGAAAATTATAGAACATTGATAAAAGAAATCAAGGAAGATGCAAACAAGTGGAAGCACATACCGTGCTCATGGCTAGGAAGAATAAACATCATTAAAATGTCTATATTACCCAAAGCAATTTTTTAAATTCAATGCAATACCAATTAAAATACCAATGACATACTTCAAAGATATAGAACACATATTCCAAAAATTTATATGGAACCAAAAAAGAACACGAATAGCCTCAGCAATCTTAAAAAGAAAAAATAAAGCAGGAGGTATCACTCTTCCAGATATCAAGGTTTACTATAAGGCCATTATACTCAAGACAGCCTGGTACTGGCATAAGAACAGGCACATAGATCAATGGAACAGAACAGAGGACCCAGAAATAAACCCACAGCTTTATGGACAACTGATATTTGACAAAGGAGGAAAGAACATACAATGGAGTAAAGACAGCCTCTTTAATAAATGGTGTTGGGAAAATTTAACATCTACCTGCAAAAAAATGAAACTAGACCATCAACTTACACCATTCACAAAAACAAACTCAAAATGGATAAAAGACTTAAATGTAAGCCGTGAAACCATAAGCATCTTAGAAGAAAACATAGGCAGCAAGCTCTCCGACATCTGTAGCAGCAGTACCTTTGCCGATTTATCTCCACGGGCAACTGAAATAAAAGGCAAGATAAACAAATGGGACTATATCAAACTAAAAAGTTTTTGCACAGTTAAAGACAATAGGAACAGAATAAAAAGACAAACCACACAATGGGAGAACATATTCGACAGCACATCTGATAAGGGGTTAATAACTAAAATTTATAAAGAACTTATAAAATGCAACACCAGGAAGACAAACAACCCAATCAAAAAATGGGCAAAAGAAATGAATAGAAATTTCTCCAAAGAGGACATACAGATGGCCAATAGGCATACAAAAAAATGCTCAACATCACTAATCATTAGAGAAATGCAAATTAAAACCACAATGAGATATCACCTCACACCAGTCAGAATGGCACTTATCAGCAAAACAACACAGAATAAGTGCTGGAGAGTATGTGGAGAAAAGGGAACCCTTCTGCACTGCTGGTGGGAATGCAGACTGGTGCAGCCACTGTGGAAAACAGTTTGGAGATTCCTCAGAAAATTAAAAATCGAACTGCCTTTTGACCCAGCTATCCCACTTTTAGGAATATACCCTAAGAACACCATAGCACTGTTCGAAAAGAAGAAATGCACCCTCATGTTCGTGGCAGCATTGTTCACAATAGCGAAGATCTGGAACCAGCCCAAGTGTCTGTCAGAAGACGAGTGGATTAAAAAGCTATGGTACATATATACTATGGAAAACTACTCAGCAATAAGAAACGATGACATCGGATCATTTATAACAAAATGGATGTACCTTGATAACATTATACGGAGTGAAATAAGTAAATCAGAAAAAAAGAAAAACTGAGAACAGCATGATTTCATACATAGGTGGGACATAAAAGTGAGAATATGAGACATGGACAAGAGAGTGGTGGTTATGGGATGGGGGAGGGAGGGAAGAGTGGGATAGGGAGGAGGGGAGGGACACAGGGAAAACCAGATTGAAGGTGACAGAGGACAATTTGACTTTTGATGATGGGTATGCAACACAATTGAATGATAAGATAACCTGGAGATGTTTTCATTGTACATATGTACCCTGATTTATTGGTGTCACCCCATTAGAATTAATAATAATAAAATATATATATATAAAAATAAATAAAAATAAAAAAACAAACAAACAAACAAACAAAAACAAGTGGCAAATGCTGTGCAATGCATAATTCAACTTTTGAAAATGTGTGTGTGTGTATACAGTGTGTCCGTAAAGTCATGGTGCACTTTTGACTGGTCGCAGGAAAGCAACAAAAGACGACAGAAATGTGAAATCTGCACCAAATAAAAGGAAAACTCTCCCAGTTTCATACCTATTCAGTGCAGTTTGATGTGGGCTCCATTTCTTGCCCTACACACATCCAAATGATAGTGAAGTCCTTGCCACACATGGGTAAGGACGTCTGGTGTGACAGCGTGAATAACGTCTGTGATTCTCTGTTTTAAGTGATTAATGTTGTTGATATGTTCAATGTACACATGTTGCTTCACATAACCCCAAAAGTAAAAGTCTAAGGGCGTCAGATCTGGGGATCATGGTGGCCATGGTTTGACAGAACCCCTGCCTATCCAACGCCGGGGGAATGTTCTATCCAGAAACTCACAAACAATGGTGGCATAGTAGTGTGGAGGAGCGCCGTTCTGTTGAAAGATGACACCTCTGGAAATTGTGGCACTGCATACAATTCCAACATGTCAAGATAGGTGTTTGCCGTCACACACTGCTCCGCGAAAAAATGGGCCTATCACCTTATCATGCATCAGGCCACATCACACGTTCACTTTAGGGGTGTTACGTTTGTACTCAACGTAGGCATGAGGATGTTCAGCAGCCCATATTCGGACGTTATGGCGATGAACATGTCCACAGATATGGAAGGTCGCCTCATGGCTAAACACAATCTTCTGCAAAAATCTTGCATCATTGTCGATCTCATGAAGCATACCTGTAGCAAACGCGCATTGTGTGGGTCTATCTGCTGGTTTGATAGCGTGCAACAGCTGCAATTTGTACCCCGTAAAACAGAGACATTTCTTTAACACCTTATGAACTGTAGTCTTGCTTAGGTGTAATTGTTGAGCACACGCACGCACAGATTTTTAGGGCTCCTTAGGTAGCTATCCCATATAGCCTCTACAGACTCATCATTGACTGATGGCCTACCAGAACAGAGTTTCTCCACCAAACTGCCGGTTTCCTTCAACTGCTTATCCCACCGAATAATGTTATTACTATATAGTGGCACTTCGTTATAAACGTGCCGACATTCACGTTGCACTTTGGTCACGGATTCGAATTTAGCGAGCCACAGAACATACTGAACTTTCCTCTGTACCGTCCATATCTCGACTGGCATGGCCGTGGGCTGCTCCGCTGTATACACAGTGTTACGTCATCATCTGCACATGCGCATATGCTGCCACATCATCCTACAGAAACTGGGAGGGTTTTCCTTTTATTTGGTGCAGATTTCACATTTCTATCGTCTTTTGTTGCTTCCCTGTGACCGGTCAAAAGTGCACCATGACTTTACAGACACACTGTATATATGAATGTATGTATACACGTACATACATATAAGAAATGTCAAATTGTTTTCTTCAAATTAAGTGAAACCTGACCCTGACACCCAATCTTGACAGGAGGGCAAGGAATTCAATTCCCATGACTTAGAGGGAGTTTTCTCCCTTCCTAGAGTCACATACATATCCATGGCTTTCCATGGTAACTACTGATAAGCTATTTTGTCCACATTCACATGTGTCCTCAATTAGGCAATAAGGTGCCTTTCATGCTAAGCTTGGAGCGGAAACTTTGCTGAGACTAGACTTTCCCTCTGAGGTCCTGGTCCCTCCTTGAAGACAACTCTGGGCACCAGGGCCCAGAATCCTACTACCTGCGGAACCCACAGATGTTCCTGTGTTGTCCTGAGGACGCTTAGCACAAATCACTACAAGAGCTCCAGGCCCAGAGGCAGGCTTTCTTTGCAGGCATCTTCTTGGGTCTAGTATACAAGGACTAGAATTCTTGGAATTCTATGTGTGTACTTATGTGTGGGAGTTTGTACACATGCCCTTGTGTTAATGCACATGCATTTCCACACACGCATATGGGCATGGGCGTTTATGGAAGGTAAAAATAGAGTGAGAATAGAACACAATTAAATATCCTAACCAATCATTGTGCCACATTCATCTCACAGACAAGGATCCTGAGAGTCAGAGAGATGAAACAACTCATACACGCTTAAGACTGCTTAGTGGCATTGAAAATTTTAAGTCTAGATCTCTCATTCCCAATGCTCATTCTAATTTCCTCAGACGTAACTACAATCACATTTTAGAGCAAACATAAAGACTGGAAGTTTGTGGCAAACCTTCCCAGACTGTCATCTCTTTAGCTAATTTGAAACTTGTATGGAACATGCCAAATTGTCTAAATTTTTCCCCTTCCTTTTTATCCTGCATCAGAAGGACAGATGCCCTGGTGGAGGGACAACCTTAGGTCCTAGAATAACGGTAATATAATAAAAAAGAACAGACAACAACAACAACAACAACCAACCCAACAAAACTAAACAGAACATGAAATGTTAGGATCACAGGAGAATTTAGGGACTCCTCTGGGCTGTGGTTTTGATTTTTCCCCTTCTAACAAGCACTGTGCTTGGTTATTTGATTTTAAGCAACAGAAATCCACTCTGCCTAATGTATACCCATGAGGAATTTATGAAGAGGATCTGGGGTAAGTTACAGATTCCAAGGAAAGTTGACATACCAGGTCTTAGAAAGAGCTGGTCTGGGCTTCTGAAGAGCAGAACTCACGGGACCAGTCTTTTCTTAGGGATTAATGTACTCTACTTTTGTTGTGTTCTTGAAATCAAGGCTTTTAGATTTACTTTTCCAGGGAATCCAATCATCCTGATGTTGGCCATGGAACTATCCTTTAGTCCAGAGAGGTTAGGGGACCTTGAATGACACCTCCATGGAGACCATGCAAAGTAGGGACTTTATAATTGTCTTTGCTTCAACTGCCCGGCCAATCTGCCCCCGAAGCATAATACAGACCTTTGAACTCCAATCCTGAGCAGCCTCTACTTTTGATATGATTGCTGTGCATCTACTCTAAGCAAGATCCAATTAGAAGCTCCATTACACAGGTTCCTGGGAAGGTATATTTAGGTGCTAAGCACTTTCTCAAGGGTTTTTAAAAACAACTATATCCAAACAGTCATAAAGAAAAATTGCCAACATTGTGGGCAGTGGTTAGTTAGCATTCATCAACGGAGATCAGACGTCATACAAAACTGTGTTGTGTATAACTGATCTGATGCCTAATTAGAACTGAATGAAACCTGGAAGCCTTTATGCCCGGTTCCCAAACTTGGCTCCACGTCAAAGTCAACTGTGGATTCCGATAAGTGCTGGCTTTGAGGCTGTTTGACCTGGGTTGGATCCCAGGCTTAGCTCCACCCAGCTGTGTGACCACATGAAGGATGCTTAATCTCTCTAAGCCTCAGTTTTCTCATCTGTAAAATGGTGACAATTTGACTTTTCATTTCATATGGTTGCTGGGAAGAGGGAACCAATTCCTTTGTGGATGGTGGTTATTTATTGTCCTGGCCTGAAGCCTGACACATATGCAAAAATGTTAGTGGTACAGTCAATTGGATTCTTCGTCCTGTAAGCTGGCTTGTTAGGCTGTGCCCGACTGTCCCATAAAGACACCTCATCCATCCTCAGCAGCTCAGTAAGATCCACTGTGAGAGCCAGAATCCCTTCAGACTGCAAAACAGGTCATTTCATGAAAGCAGAATTTCAGAAGTAAATTGGAATTGATCCACTCTTAGAAATGAAAAGTATTTGATGTGGAAGGCTATTATATTCAAATCGAACCGTTCTTTAGAAAGCGGCAGAAGTGACTGACAAAGGCTGAGCAAGTGGCTCTCCCCTTGAGGGTGATTGTTCCCTTCTGGTGGGAAAATAGGAGTCAACCAGTAGCCTCACTATCTCCTCATTATTCTTGGTGAAATAAGAGACTGCAAAGCTCAAGGTCAAGAACCAGAGCAGAGAACTGGTTAGATATCTCTTCTTCCTTTCTGTTCACTAGAAGCCTTCTCCTCATGGTAACAGGGTAAGAAGAATGGACAGGCAGATGATAGGCAAGAAAGGCTGGCCTGACACCAGGTACCCACAGAGCAATCCCCTGCCAGAGCTTGGAGAAACTGGTTCTTACCTCAAACTTTGTGCAGTCCTGGCAGGAATCTGCTTCCAAATAAACAGATTATGATGAGTAAGAAAGCAGTGCTCCGGTCAAATCTGCATGCAAATTAAGTAGTGAGTCATGCCGGGGTTTGCGAGAAAGGTGACAATTTATGAGCAGGTGTTTCTCTTGCCCAAGTTTTCCTGCAGCTGGGGAAAACTAGATTCACACATAATATTCATTTCTTTGCTAATCTTTGGTACGTACTTAGAGTGACCATGGCTTACCAGTTTGTTTTTCCTCCTGACAGGAACTATATCTCTGAAGAGAAGCAAGATAAAAATCGCAGATTCTGTTAAATTGTCTTTTTTTCAACTGCCTTCTCTGGTTTTACTATAAGTTTTTAGATTGCATAATGGAATTGAACTCATGAGCCAAAGCCATTACAACAGAATTTGTAGGGGGAGCCTCCGGTAAGGTCTAGAAAGGGTCCTGGGTCATCCTATATAGTTAAGTTAAACACCAAGGGATATGTTACCAGTAGATGGATCACAAATGAAAGAAAGAAGGGAACAGACAAAAATGGGTTTTAGAAAACCTAGATCTTAAGATTTTCAGCCTCTTGTTCTAGTTACCATTGTTGTATGACCTAATTTTCCCAGCCCCATGCAAAGTAGAAGCACAAAACACCACAGACCATTTAATTATGCTCACAGATCCTGGGGGTCAGGAAGTCAGAAGAAGCTTCTTCCCACTTCACAATGTCTGGGACTTCCTCTGGGACAGCCAGAAGGCTTGAAGTGACTCAGCAGCCGGGGGCTGGAATGATCTCAAGTCTTGCTCATGCACGGGTCTGGAGGTTAACATTCACTGGCCACCGGGACTTCTGTGGGGGAGAGAACATTTCACATGGTCTTTCCATGTGGTTTTCTTTCTTTTTCACAGTATGACAGACTGGGTTTCAAGAGGACCAGGCAGAAGCCGCCAACTCTTTATGACCCAGCCTAGGAAGTCACACGGAGTCACTTCTCATCACAGTCTTGCCTGGATTCAAGGGGAGAAAACATAGACCCCATCTCTCCTCAGAGGAGTATCAACTTCCTATTGAAAGAGGAGCACGTGGCATGGGGTATGTGTAATGGTCATTTTTGGCAAATATAATCTGTACCTTTTGATACCATCCATCAATTTCCAGAGTTTAATACCCTTTCGTGACTTCTGATGGCACATATGAGGAAGTTCAGTATCCTCAGATGGCCTGGAATGGACTTGAGCCTCTCTCTGACATCACCACCTACATTGTTGTGTTGGCTCTTTGAGCTCCAACCACACTAGCCTCCTTCCTGTTCACCATGTCAGTGTCTTTCTCACTTGGGAGCCTTCAAGCAGACTGTCTCCTCTGCCTGGAATACTCTTCCCCTCCTTGTAACATTTCTCCCAAAAGGAGGGATCACAGCAGGATTAGTTTCTGCTTTAAACTTCTTGGCCCTGATTCTGCAAGCTGTCAGATACGCATGGTGCAAACGAGCGACCAAGCGTGCATGCTTTTCATTGCTCGCACCTGCCATCTGGAGCCCTGACCCTGTCGGTGGGAGACGGAGTGTGTGGGCAGTCCAAATAAGGCATGCTCCTCTCGACGTCTCTGTGTCTGTGCAGCATGAGGAGAGAAACAAGGACCCCAGGTCCTCGCAGCCTTGGTGTCACCAGATGCTGGTTATCTGCTTCTGACATTGGAGATGACAAGTTGCAAAGGCAGGATTTTTTTTGTTTTTATTTTGGTTATTTTATTTTTTTCAGATGGGCCACTGCAACTGGAAGCCACCCCTGCAAGTGAATGCCTCAGTCTACTAGGGACACAGTCGCTTATTACATGGAAGTGAAGGTTTTGACTGAAGTCTTAGTTATCTCTTAGGGACACCTGGGACCAGAGAGTCTGCCAATCACTTTTACTCACACTGAAGGCGCTTTTCCCAGAACTCAAATCATTCCACTGCTTTCAGCCTTCAAATCCTTTCCTCAGGCCGCAATGTCAATACCGACAATATTATGTTCTCAAAAGAAACACTTCTTTAGAATCCAGGAAAATAGTTATGGCAAACGTTTTCTGTGAAGGCCCATAGCAAATATGTCGGGCTTTGCATGCCATTTAATCTGTGTCACAACTACTTAATTGCTGTCGCGAGGAAGGAGCCGTAGACAGTATGTAATGGGTGTGACCCTGTTGCGATGACATTTTATTTATAAACACTGACATGTACATTTTGTATTCTTTTCCAATGTCACAGACTAGTCTCCAGTGAAAACCAGTCTTATCTCAGGAGTAGTACCAATGTGGGCAACAGGGACAGATGTGGCTCACTGGCCCCAGCAATTTAGCTCATTACCATGGAATACTCAGTTCCCTCTAACTTACGGTTCAAATCATCAGGTCGAAAAACTCTGTCAGGGACAACCTGGCCTGATGGCTGTGTTTTTCCAGTATCCATACCGGGACATGTCAATGGTTTCCTTTGCTGTACAGGTTTGCTAAGTGAAATAAGGCAAACACAAAAAGACAAATCCTGTAATCTCACTTACACATGTAATCTAAAATAATCAAATTCAAAGATTCAGAAAGTAGAACAGTGATTGCCCCGGGGGGGGGGGGGGATGGGAGGTGACTTGAAAGTTTCAGTTATGCAGGGTAAATAAGTTCTAGAGACCCACTATCTATCTACTGCCTCCAGCTAACAGTACTGTATTGTGTGCTTAAAATTTCCTAAAAGGGTAGCTGTTTCGTGAAGTGCTCTTCCCACACACACATAATAATAATAATAATAATAATAATAATAATAATAAAGGGACCAGGAGGAACCTGTGGGAGATAATGGATTTGTCTATGGCTCTGATGGTGGTGATGGTTTCATGAGCATATAATTATCTCCAAACTCATATATGTTAAATATGTACAGCTTTGTACATGTCAACTCCACCTCATAAAGAGGTTTTTGAAAAAATTTCTGTGAATTTCAGTTCTTAGAAAAAAGCTTTTCAAGAATCTTAATTGGAATTAAATGATTTTTTTTTTTGCATAGGTTCCTGTATTTCTTGGTGCTGAAAATTTGTATTTATATCTTTATTTGTGTGGTCACATGGTTACCATCTGCCTCTCCTACACGGCCGCATGAGGAGAACAGAAACCAGGTCTATGTTGCCTTCCGTTATTTCCTAAGCTGTAATGCCTAACACACAGGAGGGACCCCATAGCTACTCGTTGAATAAGTGAAATTTAGCTTCTTGTCTGTTTCTGCTCCTGCTCTGAACAGCAGCAGAGCCTCTGAAAGAAGGGAATTTGACAAGTCAGACTAACTGTGGAGGCAATAGGAGAATTTCTTGCTTCTTTAACATTTTTTAGTTATTGATTTTAGGGAGAGAGAGAAAAAAAACACCAATTTTTTATTCCATTTATTTATGCCTCCATTGGTTGATTCTTGTATGTGCCCAGACCTGGGGACTGAACATACAACCTTGGTATATCAAGATGACACGCTAACCAACTGAGCTACCCAGCCAGGGCCTCATACCTGAGTTTAAAATTAAGGCAGCTCAGAATTCAAATATAAGGAAGAGTCTGAATTGCAATAGACCATCACCTTCCACATTCTGCAAGCTTGACCTCTATTAATTAGGTCATTGTTGCTCATAGCTCCTCCTATTTTACACCAATTCCTACAATTATAATTTTACATGAATTTGCATGATCACTTGTTTAATGTTTGTCCTCCCTCCATGACCGGAGAGACTATGTATGTGTTGTCTTAAAATTGTCAAAATAAGAATATTTTTAAGACAAACATAGAAGTAGGAAATTGCATGAAATAAGATAAATGAACTGGAAAATGAGTCCATTAGCTATATTTATTTTCAACATAGTTTTGGGTCAGCCTTATTTTTCAGCTCTTAATTTTGTCTGGTTCTTGCATTGTCAAGTTAATATAACTCTATCTGATGCTCTAACAGGGATGAGAATATGTTTAACATATTGTTGAAGGATAATACCAGAGAAAGGCTGAGAGTATATTCATTCATTCAGCAAAGATCAAGAAATGCAAGATTACAAAAATACGGTCCTTGCCTGAAAGTAGCCTAATGTAGACTTTACCTAACACTTTCCTTCCCCATCCTCCCCATACTTGCCTTGCTCTTGACCATGCATTCAGGTTAGGTCAAATCCAAGGAGCCCATGACCTACTAGGAAATTTACTCTGGTTTCTGGCCCTCTCTCTGTGCCTGAGATGTTTCTATTGGTGAGGGGACTGTCAGTATCTCGAACTCTCCACAGCCTGAAGACCCCTTTTCTCCTTCCCTGTATGGAATCCATCCCCAACGGATGAGATATGGTTCCAACTCTGTCGGAGGAATCTCCTTCCAGGGAAGGAAGGAAGTCTGAAGGACACTGAGCTAGGAGCTAGAAACCTTGGTTCATCCTGGTTCAGCAGCTAACTCATTACTTAGCCTTTGGCAAATGACTTTTCTCCCTCTGCACCTTAATTTCCTATGTGAAAATGAAAAAATTGGATAAAAATTGAATAAGGTCTTCTTCAGGATTCACTTTCTAACTGCCTACACATCACTGTGTGACTACCATTGAGAAACCACAAGACACTAAGATTCATGGTTTTTAGTTTCATAACCAGCTTGTTTTATTAAATTCAATTTTTCAGTATTTCCAAAATAGCCAGTTCAACCTTTTATTAGGTGTCTGGCTAAAAACAAGTGAAGATTAATAAGCTCTAAGCTGTGAAATGGCAATGAACTTCTTTCAGCGAGGGGGAGGTTTCACCCTGGTTTTGGAGATCCTTTTGGGGTGTGTTGGGGGGTCTTCTTCTTGGATGAGCTTCGAGCAAGTAACAGACAGAGGGTGAGGGCTTTGGTAGTTCAGAACAGTTAGCATTTATTGAGCATCTGTTAGATGCCAGGCACTGTCCTAATTGCTTTGTGTGTATTACCCCATTTAATCCTCTCTGCAACAGTATGTGATTCAAACAGAAAATTAAAAGTGTTCCTTTCTAACAGGGCCAGCAAGGAGCAGTATGCTTAGCATCGGGAGGAAAGTGTTAGGGAAACAATTAAGAATGCGTCTTTATGGGTTCACGGCTCTGCGTTGAAACGCTGATGTTTATTTTATTCATCAAAGGCTTTCTAGCCTTCTTCTAGGTCCTAGGAAGAGCTGCTAGCTGTCCCCTATCACTGCAGCTTAAATCCCATGTTTGATTATAAAAGGCAATGGGGACTAAAGAGGTGGGCCTATTCAAGAGAGAAAGACCTGGGCAAAGTAGGTGAAGAGGGTCATGTGTTTGGTTCAGATTTATTCACCCCGGGGATGGTTCATGCAGTTATTAGTAGGTGAGTAGTTTGGAAAGGTGAGTTGAGGAAAATTGGTGGGAGGGTTTTATTTTATAAAATCACTATGTTTGCTTGCAGGGGAACTCAGAAGCTAAATTACTGTGGTTGGGAGTGAGAGTTATAAGCAAATGCTAGAAGTACTCATAGGCAACAAGGGGAAGTGATAGGATGTAGGGCTCACCATGGAGAAAGGATGAGGGAGGCCCAAGGATGTGTGCAGAAGGGCAGCACGTGGTGGGGGAGAAGGAGGGAGAAGGAAGAAAGGGAGAGAAACTGACCATCCACTCTCTCTCTCTAGCTGTTCTACTTGGGTCTCCCAAAGTCCTCAAAATCGATTATTTCTCACCTTTTTGAGAAAACAAGTTCAACCCTGTGGTATTCTAAATGACTTTATTGTAAAACAATATGGATTTAGATTTGTTTTCGCTTTATCATAGAATAAAAATGATTTCCCTCCAGTGTTTCTTAGCTCATTAAAAAGCATAACCTAAGTGTTTATACATGAAACTTGGAGATCATCCTTGATTCCTTCCCTGACCACTTATATTCATAAAATAAAGTTGGTTGAGTTTCTACTATATAGCACACTCTGTCTCCCATTCCTGGGAGCTTCCCCCATTCTAGTAAAGAGAGGCAGGCAATGAACAAAATAAAAATGAAAATGCTGAGAACAATAAGGCGGAAAGGTTTATAAGGATTGAAGGGGTGGGGCATGTAATTTTAAAGTTCATGGTCGCAGAGGGCTTTGTTGAGAAACATTTGAGCAAAGATGGAAGGAGCTGAGGGGTTGAACCATGAGGACATCCAAACATACTGGGGAAAATGATCTTTGGGAGAAGGAACAGAAGAGCATGGCTTGTATGTTCAAGGAATAGCCGGGTCAAAGTGGTTGTTGTAATGGAACATTGAGTGGGAGATGAGGACAGATCGCTGAGAGAAGGGGCAAATTCTACAGGAACTTTGGCTTAAGTAGAGTCAGAGCCAGAACCATTGGAAGGTTTTGAGCAGAGAAATGACACAAGTCCTGATCTGCCTACTTTCAGAATGTTCATCAAGTACATCCACAACTTCCTGTTTCTCCTGCCACCACCCTTGTCTAAAATCACCACCATCCCCTGCTGAACTTGTTGAAAATCTCATATCTGACATCTACCCCCTCAAAACTGTTCTCCATGCAGCAACCAGTGACCTTTGAAATGTTTATTGGATGATAGCTCACTCCTGCTTATAATGCTTCAGTGACTTTCCATTGTACTTGGAGCACAATCTAAATTCTCATTCACTGCACATAGTCAAATCTCCACCTGTTCCACCTTACTACGACCATGAAACTTCTTTCCATTCCTTGAACACACGACTCTGCCTGCCTTAGGCTCTTTGTACTTATATGGAATAGTCCTCCCTACCCCCACCCTCTCTTCAGAGATTAGCCCCTTTGCTTCTCCAGGTCTATCTCATCTTAGATGCTTCTTCTTGAGAATGGCTCATCTCCAACTCCCTCCATTGGTTTCCATCAGAGCACCTGGCAAGTTCTTGGATGTCATCTGTGAAATTTGTAGGAACATGTTTATTTGTTTACTTGCTCTTTGAAGTTGTCTGTTTTTCTGGCTAGACTGACTCCATGAGAAAAGGACCCCACTGGTTCTTAGTCATGGTTGCGTTCCCAGAACCTACCGTGGTATGTGACGCATTGTTGATGGGTTTCAGTAAAAGGTGACTGAAATTAAAGCAAGAGAGAGGGTCATAGATAGAGTCTGACCCTTGAGGGATATATTTATTTCTGTTTTAACCAGAATATCACAGGCTGTGGGGCTTAAACGACATTTATTGCTCACAGTTTTGGCATCTGGGAAGTTCAAGATCAAGGTACTCGCAGATCTGGTTTCTGGTGAAGACCCTTCTTTTAGTTTTCAGATTGCCATCTTCTTATTGCAGCCTTACATGAAAACCATCTCTTTCCAGTCTGCTCTTAAAATGGCACAAATCTCTTTCATGATAGCTTCACCCTCATGAACTAATCACACCCCACAGGCCCCATCTCCTAACACCATAACCTTGAGGGTTAGGATTTCAACATGAATTTGGGGGGCATCAATAGCCCATAACAATATACATATGAGTTGTATTATTAGGGTAGAGGAAGTAAACTTTGTAAGTAACAAAGATACTTTTGTAACCTGCTTTCAACATTCTCTTAAAGGAAAGAAAGGGCAGCGGCTATAATATGAATACTTGAAGAAGTGACATGTTTTTTACTTTGAAAAATGATATTTTTAGTGTATCCATCTTTCCTTAATTGTTGCCGAACTTAATTTTGGTTCCCATGGGAACCCAGACATGGATTTTCCTCACCCCTTTGGGCTTCCACAAACTAAAATGGTCCACAAGGGAGTGTTCAAGAACTGCTTCAAAATTCTCATTCATTGGGTGGTTGAGGACAACAAACACTTGCTAGGATTGCTCAATGCCAGGTGCTGTGCTTGGCATTGTGGGAAAGGGGGGGGAACAAGATATAATGCTTAGCAGGGAGGAGAGAGGGCTGCTAGAGAAATCGTTTCACTACCGTGTAATAAGTAATGTGATGGGCTTTGCACAAGGTGTTCAGAGAGAGAGAGATCAAGAAAGCTTCTGGACAGACAATGCCTAGATTGTGTTTGAAAACTGTCCTGGAATTAGCCCCCAAAAGAGTGGGGAGTAAAGACAGGAAGAAATCTCTTGGGTCAATTATTTTCTTATTTCAATTCAAAAATATTAAGAGTTGACACACACAAGGGAAAAACAAAATGAGAGAAAAATTAAGCCTCAGAAAAGTAAAACATGCAGTCTACTCGCTGCTTGCATCTCTGTGCCCAAGAGGGACGTGGGTCTAGGTCAGTGGTTCTTAACCTTTTTTGAGGTACTGAACCCACCAGTTTCATATGCGCATTCACTGAACCCTTCTTTAATGATAAATAAAATATGATTTTTTTTCCAAATTCAAGACATAGGTATAAGTTTTTTTTACTGGTGCACAAAATGAGCCGTGCATGAACATCACCTTGCTCAAAGAACAAAACCAATAAAGTGCATGAACTCACAACCAATTATGGTATTACTTTATTCTGGCCTCTGCGGCAGAGGCTTCTCCGAATTGCTGAGACCAACTCATCGAACCCCTAGGGTTCGATAGAACCCAGGTTAAGAACCACTGGTCTAGGTAAAGAAAATTGTGAATTATGCCAGCAAAATAAAGAAGTAAATAAATAATTCTTATACATTGATCGTCTTAGGTTTTCCCAAATAAAAAGGGACTGATGTTCTTCAAAAGACATCCAGTTAATCTACAGCCATTTAAATATGAACAAAATCTTTTGTAACTATGTCTCAACAACAGGTAGGGGAAAACTGATCCCAGGGACCTTCCAACTCCTTCTTTTCCTGCTTTCTCCAGCTACCTCTTGTAATGCAGGGGTTTCCTTCCAGGTTCTCGGCCTCTTTTTCCCCAAATCCTCGTGCATGTCACTTCTCTCTGATCCTGCACTCTATGCTCCTCAGAATGATAGGGAGGATTTTCCTTCTGGGGTAGAGGGAGACTTTCCAAAGCTAATTATCTTTTTTTTTTTTTTTTTGCCACATGCTTATTAATAGAACTAATAGACCTCAAGTCTAATGTAGACATAGAGTCCTCAGATGTGAGAAGCAGGAAAAAAATTGAGGATCTTAGTATAATGGTCTCACTTTACAGGTGAGAAATCTGAGATGCTTGGACGGGAGGCCAAAGTGGCTTCTCAGGGCCAGGATCCACCTGATAAGTGAGGCCACGTGTTCTCATTTGAATAGCTCAACTCCCTTGAATGAGGCTCAGAACTTCACTTCCTTCTCTTGAATTCTAGTCCCCAGAAGCTCCCACGGTGTCACCGTCTGATCACAATGCTACCTTAAAGATTCTCCGCATGGAGCCAGAACACATATTTTCCCTTCTATTTTTATGTTTGGATATGGTAATGACATTTTTAACAAGTTGCCTTCCTTGTTGGCATTTTTCTTGATTCTGTCCCCCAACTACCCAAAATAATTAAATGCATAACATGGAGCAAAATGTATACAATCCTCCAACTGCCTATTCTTGGTTGTCATCTGCCAAATAAAAGACTTGCCTTTAGCAAAGTTAAATATGTAGGAAGAATGTTTAGAACAAATGATAATAATAATAAGGTGCTGGGCACTGAGCCTAGAGGTTTGCAAGCAAAGACACATTTAAGCCTTACAACCCTCCTGTGAAGTAGGTACCTCAATGTTTCCATAGCACAGGTGAGCAGAGGTTTGGAGAGGTCAGGCTTCAAGTCAGAGGTTAGAGCCAGCATCCAAGTCCAAGTAGAATTACATCCAAGTACAGTAGAATTAAAGTTTGAGTTCCTGAAATCTCCATTTTACGCATCAAAGGACAATAACTCAATTCAAAGGTATAGTTGTTTTATAACCTCGGTCCCACAGTCTGTGCGTTATTGATGGGCATAACAAGTAGGAACAGTTCCCATTGTGTGCAGAATCCTGAGAAGGGTTGTAGTTTCAGGGGCCTCTTTCCTTTGGGCTGTGAGAAGTCTCATTAGAAAGCCTGGCTGGGGTAGATCAACCCAAGTGCCACTGGAGACAGTTTTGATATCTTATTAATTTCTGTCCTGCAACTCAGTCTGCTGACTCCTCTCTTCCCTCCAGCATGTGTCTGCTCAAAATCTTTTTGGATTCTTGAGTCAACAGCTAAACTCAATCCCTCCTTAGTAGGTCTCCTGGCCTCACTGGTTATACACATGCATGTGCACACATACGCACACACACACTATGATCTGCCTCTTCTGCTTCCCAATTCATTGTCAGTGTTTTTCTGGTTCAAGTACTAACTAAAAGCTATCTTTACATTTCTTTAAGGATTATTACAACTCCGCTTGTTCATTAATGTTTAATGAGAGTTATAGATAAATGGGATTATAGTCACTACTAAGTAACTAGTTTTTAATCAGGAACACAAGCATAACATTTTCTTTTTCCGGTCATAAGCCCAGAGAGAAATCCAAATAGTGGTAACAAATGATTGTTCAAGGTAATGCGTTTTCCTGTAATTCTTTTGTGGACATAATGACTTAACCCAACAGATGGCTCTCAAGGAAGGATCTCAGTCCTGAGGGTGGCCATCTATACTCTTAGTATTAACAATGCAAACAATTCCTTTACCTCAATCTCTCACCCAAGGTCTTAATGCATAATTTTCAAGTGCTTTGGAGGCATTGTTTTTTTAGATGTCCTCAATCAAAGCAATTGAATAAATTTAAAACTGTTATCTCGAATGGTGCCGTCCAACAGGGTGGATGTGCGGTTTTGGGGCACATGAAATGTTGCTAGTCTGAACTGAGACGTACTGTAAGTGTAACACACACTCAACTTCAAAGACCGGGTACACAAAGAGTGCAAAATATCTCATGAATGACTTTTATATTGATTACATGCTGGGATGATATGTTGTAAGTATGCAATTCAATAAATTATTAAATTTCACCAGTTTTTTTTTTTTTTTTTACTTTTTAAAATGTGGCTCTTAGAAAATTTCAGATTATATATGGGGCTTGTATATTTCTATTGGACAGTGCTGTGCTAAAACATCAAAACCAAGAGAGACTATTTAATCCCAACCCGTATTTTATGAATGAAGAGTGATAAGGATAACGCATTACTGAGTAAGGTTTGCATGCCTAAACAAGTGCCTTTGCACTGACACGTGTTATCTCATTTAATCCTATGATGTTGGTACCATGGTTACACCCATTTTAGAGATGAGGTCTGTGGAGGGCAAGTAGATTGGCCAGTGTCACATAGCTCGTAACTTGGATGCCCTGCAGAGCCTCAATTCCTGTGAATGATGGAATACACAAGTATTTCCCAAGACACAGATGCCAGGGGTATGTCTCCATGGTTTTCCCTTTCCCTCATTGAATCTATTCCCTGGTAGTCACTGTACAATGGATTCACTCCTCAGCTATCTCTGCTCCCAACTGTGACCTCATTTTCCCTTCGTAAAGAATATATGCCCAATTTAAAGAAAAAAAGTCATTCTCTTGGAGTAAGGACCTCTATAATTACTATAAATCTATTTTCTTCACTACCAAAGGCAAAGGCAAGTGGCAAAAGGTAAAGCTGGAATCAAATATGAGTTCCTGTTCTGCCTACAGCTGCATCTCGTCAAGGCAATGTGAGCATTGCACACATGTCCACACGTATGCACACCCATCTCAAATCGCTCTTCCCAGACCCTAGAGCAGTGGTTCTTAACCTGGGTTCTATCGAACCCTAGGGGTTCAATGAGTCGGTCTCAGGGGTTTGGAGAAGCCTCTGCCGCGGAAGCCAGAATAAAGTAATACTGTAATTTGTTGTGAGTTCATGCACTTTGTTGGTTTTGTTCTTTGAGCAAGGTGATGTTCATGCATGGCTCATTTTGTGCACCAGTAAAAAAACATATACCTATGTCTTGAATTTGGAAAAAAAATCATATTTTATTTATCACTAAAGAAGGGTTCAGTGAATGCGCATATGAAACTGGTGGGTTCGGTACCTCAAAAAAGGTTAAGGACCACTGTCCTATAGGTAGCTACAGTGCAGTAATATCTTAGATCTGGTCTCCAAAGTTAACTGAAAGGTGAAAACAACGGCTGGGCAAGAATGACAAGTGTCAGTAAATTTCCTTAGAAAGAACAACATTGGAGACCAGCATGTCTTCTCAGAGTAAACCCAACTCAGACGATTTCTTCTCTAGCTTAGAATGGATGGTTGCTTCTTTAGTTGAGTGTCAGATAATGTTGTTTGTTTGTATTGCGGAGACACGTTATGAAAAATACAACACACTTAGCATGGTGGGATGCTCGTTTCAGGAGAGAGACATGAAAACTGAGAGCAAGCGAGGGAAAAGCAGTTCATTCCTAAGTGTGCTAAGTCTCTCGGATGTACATCATTAAGTAGAACGGAAGACAGAATTGCGTCTATATATTTCAGTTGTTGCTCTTCCTTCCTCTATCTTTTTTACAAGCATGTAAAATTAAATTCGTGCAAATTAAATACACACGCATATTACTTCCCAGCCCTTCTGGTAAATAATATTGGCATCTTATGGGTTTATCATGCCTAATGTCACCAAGGAAGGGCTTTTTGTGAGAGTAGGGTGGGAAGTACTTATCTTTGGTGGGCGTGGAGAACTCATGAGTCCATTCACTATTCTCAGAAGAGTGGCTTAGTGTCTTTTTGTCCCAGATGCTATCTCAGGTACTGAAGAGTCAGAAATGAATTAAGAAACCATCTCAGGATTTCAGCCACTCAGAAATTTTTAAAGATTTTCTCATTTTTTAAAAATAAGTGCCCATGAATGTTATGGGTATTGTCCCTAAGGTGTCAGATGTATAGAAAAAGGAGATGGCAGAGACTAGGAGGAAAAGGAACTTTGAAAAAATTCCTAGGACCCGATGGGTCTGACTGTAGAAGGCAGTGTGGCAGAGTGGAAAGACGTTTGAGGGTCAGAGAAGGCATGGCCCATATTGTAAGAACTTACAAGGAAAGGAGTTAGAGAAACTGAAATGGCAAATTGTTGCTTTTTGCCTTTTAAAGCATTTCTTTTTTTTAAACTGCATGGAACCAATGCAGGCAAGAGAACTCATCCGTTAATGAACTGGTGTCAGTCTTTCTGGGAATCCTGCTCTTTGGATAATTTTACTGTGCAGCTTTCCAAAAGTTCAAAAACATCAATCTTGTCCAATTAGCTCATTCTTTTCAGGCTACAAAACAATGCTTAGAAAGCGGGCTATCAAATTACCAGTTCATTTGCCAAGTAAATGTTTAACTTTAAAAAAAAATCTTTTTGCTTCATTTTCCACTTAAGATCTTGATATTTTCTTCATGTTCAAAAGCTAATTGGCTGACTCGTTTCAAAGGCCCCTCTTTGACTTTGCGTTTTTAATCTGGAGTTTTATTATACTTGCTGGTGCCAACATGAGAGGGTATCTACATCAACTTTATACCTTCTGTTTTCTCTCCTCAAGGTACTTTATGACCCAGGCGGCCCTTCTGGATTAGGAAGATACTGGAAGCTATAAAACACACAAAGCCAGGCTTTGTTGTCTGTCACCTGACTGTGCAGAAGGACCCTGGCACTGAGTGTTGCCACCTCATGCCCCCATCACATACTCCTCTGTTTTCTCCACTCCTCTTTCAAGTCCATCCCTGGATAGAGGATGAAAGAAGTCAGACCAAAACCTGGCTCCCCGGGTCTAGCTGCCCATACACGGAGCTGAGTTGCTGGGTACCTATGAGCATGTCTGTTTAGACTGTGTGGAACTCACTCTCTGCTTTAGCAGGTTTGGTTCAGGCCACACCTGTCGCGGTGAGCCCTGAGAGTGTGGCCCTTGGCGTGACTGTGAGGACAGTCCAGTTTGCTTGTGGAGCCGGGCTGCTCCATCTCCGGTCGCTCTGAGCCCAGGTGTGCTGCATCATATTCGTTAGTCTCCCCCAACCCAGCTGACATTGGCTGGGACTCCCAATAGCTATGTTCTCAATGCCCACGACTCTTTTCAATGAATATATATATATATATATATATATATATATATATATATATATATATATATATATATATATTTAAAATACTTGGAAGAAAGCATATTGCTTTTGTTCCTGATTACCAAGTAAGACATACTCAACATAAAATATTTGAGAAATACTGACAAGTAAAAAAAAACCCCAAAAACAAGTATGATCTATGACGGTTACCCAGGGACAACCACTGCTAATATTTTGTGAAAGTCTTCTTAGATTTTTAATCCTTTACTACCGGCTCTTAAATGTGCTGTTATGCATCCTGTTTTCTTTTCTTTTCTTAATAATATTTTGTGAGTATTTTCCCATATCATCTAATAGTCTATGAGATCGTGTTTGGATATGTTTGTGTGTACGCACGTGCACACAATGCTTTCTAGTGATTGCTCCCATAATTCCAAACCTCCCATAGACTGAGAGCTGCACAAGATTCCCGGATAGCATTAGTCTTCATCTGTGGCAGACACGGAACACCCACAAATCATACACTTTGATGGTTTACTGCTTACTCTGGGGCTTCTCTTTGTCTAATTGCATTGCCTCCATCGTTGACTTTTCTCATCAAAGTTTAAAAAAAATAAATAATGCAGTGACAGTAATCTGCCTAGAGTCTCACTACCCAGGATTCAGCTGTCTCCAGAGAAAATAAGTTTTATTTTTAGCTTACCTATGGAGGCTGTTTAATTTGCAAATTACAGAAACATCATCTGTATTGGTTAATAATAGATTGAATATAATAAAAAAAAGTACAAATTAAGAGTAGCTTAAACATTTATTATTTTTTTTCTCAGGTAAAGAAAGCTTGGAGATACTCAGTCCACCTTTGCTTTGGAGGCTTCCTGCGCATGGGGACCCAGGCTCTGCTTTTTTCCTGGTTTGCAAATGCCTGCTCTAGCCGTATCAAGAAACTCGAAGGAGTCTTTCTGGAAATTTCTACAAAACAGCTGTTAAAATTTCATTGGTGGGCCCTTATGCATGTACTGAGAATCTGGGAATGTGGTCACTTACTTGGTACCAGTGCCCCACTGAATAAAATTGGGGTTTTACTACCCATTGAAGTAGATGAAGACTACTGTGTAGGCAATCAGAAAACATATTGCTTTACATAACTGACTAGTTCAATGGCCATCTGGGGCTTCAGGTACAGTTTGATCTAGCCAATGTCAACATCATCCAGACTTTTGTTCAATTTCTCAGAGATTCTCTGGGTCATTCTCCTCATTCGTTGTTTTTACCCCCAGACTGGCTCTCCCTGGGAGGGTAGAGATGGCTGTAGCATTTCAAATAATGTATTGTATCCTTATCCCACACTGTCCAAAGAAGGAGGGAGACATTCTTTCTGAACCTTCTTTCAAGAGAACAAAAGTATTTAGTTCTCAGGCCCCTAACATAGTCTCTTTGTGCATCACTGCCTTAAAATAAGCCCCTCGCTTATGCCTGCATTAATCATTATGACCAGGTAGATGGGATGTGCTGACTGGGTTGTGCTGATCAAGGTCATCCCTCGGACTAGCAATGGGCTAAGCTTCCTGAAGACATAGATTTGCTGGATGGAGAAGATGTGACAACTGTCCATGAAAATAGGTGTAGTTCTGTAGAGAAACCAGTGTGCACTACATCCCTTCTGGAAATCTCTTTCCTCTTTCTATGCAGCATGCTTACATAGCTATTTCTCAAGCTCTGTTGTCTACTGAGCTCCCAACATCACATTCTAAGTTCTTTTGAGGTCACCTCTGCCACTTTAAATAGTGCAGTCAACCTTCAGCACTCATCCCATTAACAACAGGGATGGCTATCTCTTGACTCCTATGTTGTGTGATGGGGACTTTGAAGTTCCTTCATTCATTCATCATACCTTCCCATTTTTATCTCTCCAGCTTTGCCAGTTGTACCTTTGCCTTTGCAATGTTGACAGTGAGAAATATACATTCTGCCTTTCCTAGCTAAGTCTTCTTAAATGCCCATAGGCCGATTCTAGAAGTCTGACACAGAAAGCAACATTGACATCACTATGGCTATATAACTATTGTCTCTGAAGTCCCAAAGAGTATGCTAGGTTACATTTCCTTTTCAGGTGGTCAAAGAAACAAGTCTGTGCCACTCAAGGTCAAATCCTTTTGTTTTTTAACACCACCAAACACCTTTACCATTTCTGTAAGTTTTTAAAGGTGTTATTTAAACAAATTCACCCTCCACCCCATAAAGATCTCTCTTCCATGGTCGTGCAGGCCATATGAGACCAAGTACTCCCACTCACAGAGCCATGGGTATCTTACAGCCAGGAGGTAGCTCTGGAGCTCAGAATAGAATGCTGGACTGGAGTTCAACTTCTGAGACTTATCATTACTATACAAATGATAATGAAAGCAAGCACCGTGGATGAAATAGGTTGGGGACCTGTCGAGAGTGACAGAAAAGGAAGGGCTCTGACATTTCAGGGTTAGCCTGAAATGAAGCTGGCACAAGAGACTGAGCGTTTCAAATCTTGGCAGCTGAGAATCAATGAGTTGGGGAGTAGCACAGGTGATGTTGAACCTTGCACCTGGAACAGGGGTTCTTGCTTCAGAACTCCTGGCAGATGGCGGCCAGGCTGTGCATTGGTACCTGCAGTGCCAGACGGCTCCAAATGTTGAGACAGTCTTAGACCAACCTGAATTGTCTCTCTCTGCTATCCTGGCCCCTGATCTGCTTTTGCATCAGACATCCAGCATGATTTGATGGTGTCCCTCTGCATGATAGCTCTCAAAGCAGCATGAGGTAGTTAATCACCCAATAAAAAAAGAGCATCAGCCATTCGTGTTGTTTATAGATGGTTGTTGTTATTGTTATGGTTTTTATTTCATGATTGAGCACAGCGAAGATTTTAAAGTCATACAGCCTGAGTTCTCATCTTGGCTCTGGGCCTTTCTGATCACATCGTGTCATCTGCATATCAGGTTCCTTAACCTTCCTTAGCACAGGGACTAGCTAATGGAACATGGTTCCTAAATGTGTTATGTAACAATAAAATGATGACAATAAAATAATAAATGCCAGGAGCCCCACTTGCCCCCTACACTTACCTTATTAATTTTCACAATGTGCTGAAATTACTGGCATCCAATCCTACTTTCTCCAGTCAGCTCTGAGAGCTTTGACAAGAAGGACCCATCTTTTTATTCCTCATGCTCCCCATGGCCGAGCCCAGAGTCTGCCATACAGAAAAACCAGCAAACGTTTGTGGGACAGATATTTGCCAGCTCCTTAGCTACCTTGGTTGACCTTCTTTCAACCTGAAATCACAGTTCAAATCATCCTGTAACCATCCCCCTGTAATACCCTTTCTTCTTTGTGGCAGACCCCAAAGGGATCCCACACCTGCTCCAGCGATCTAAACATGTCAGCCATACTCGCCTTGTCCCTCGCTGCTCTGACCACCTCCATTGCCGCCAATGCTGCTTGGTGACAGGTCACTGCTACCACTACCCATCGTGAGATTACTGGTGTCTGTGCCCAGGCAAAAAACTTCCAGGTTTGTGACCAGGACAAACTGGTACAGGGCAAGGGTGGATGGGCAGTGCGGAGGAGAAACTATTCGTATTAACCGAAGTCAATCAAAACTGTCAGATGAAATAGAATATTTATAATTCATCCCAAAATACCCAAGTCCATATTAATATTCAGTTTTGCCATATCCTGAACGTGGTAGTGCTTACACAGTTTTGTGAATCTGTCAAAGCTCCCAGCACTGCACCCGCAAACCCGGCGAATTTTTCTACATATAAATTTAAAAATAAATTGTAAAATTTCCATTGTGCCAGAGTTTTGGCTGGCATGTCACCCTCATGATGTCTAGCTCATTGATTTAGGTGTTCTTGGAAGAGTTTATTTTCTCACTTTCCTTCCTGATAGGCTAAATATTCATTTATTTGAGTTTTATTGATACTAAAACATGAATTAGTTAACGGCCTTTTCAAACGTCAATTGATTAAACCCAACAATATCAGGAAGACTAGAGGACAAAGAACAGCTCAGCACAAAAAGAAAAAGAAAGAAAGGCCCAGGAGCCGCTTATCTAAACGGCGATAACTTCGCTTGGCCACCTTTTATCTGCTCCTCGTCTCTGCTGCGTTAGGCGGGCAGCTTTTCAGTGTTCAAACAGCAGGTCCATGCAGACTTGGCCAGACAGCAAGTTGCTAAGAACACCCTATCTCGAATTCATGTGTTCTCAGACTCTCTTGCTCAATCACGTTAATTCCCTTTGGAATAGATGGACTTCCCAGCAGTTCTTTCCTAGCTAGAGGCAGCCTGAGTTTATCTCCTCCTTCGCTGGCTCCTCACCCACTTGACAGTAGCAGACATGATGTCACCGCGCCGGGACCACCTGTTTCATTCCACAGCCCCTCCGGCACGTGAATCTATTTCTCCAGAAACCACATCCTCTTGTCAAAGTGAGTGATTACCCTTTTAGCCACAGAGGCATAGGGGCCCTTGGTTACTGGGCACCTCTGACCCCAGGGAAAGCCCAGAAGCTCTGAACGCAAATCCAGCTGTCCGGTTCCTAGATCCATTCATTCATTTCTCACCAAGGCCATGTCTACTCTAAGCCAGGCTCTTGATGAAGTGCCAAGTCTCTTACCTCCAGGTTTTACTGGAGAGTCAGAGAGTAAGCAAGTAAAAAATACATCACTGAACTAATTGCAGAGTAAGATAAAGGCCGTAAGCGACATAAACAGAGTGCTAGGATAAAATATAATAGAATGGGATGAGGGATAACTGGTCAAGAAGAGAACTCTCTGTAGCAAAGATATTTAGGCGGAACCAGAAGAGAAGCATTGCAGGTCTATGGAGCAGCAAATGCAGAAGTCCTGGGCCAGAAATAGCTGTGCAGAACTAGAACCACTTAGCCCAACTGGCTGGAGCTCAGCTAGAGGAGGGGATGGTGAGCTGGGGCAGGAGAAGCCAAGTCCAGGATGAGAGCTTCCTGGCGGCCAAGTTGAAGAGTCTCAGCAATGAACCTTGATCATCAGGTCTAATTTGGGTTTGGTGGAGAGAAGAAGATAATCAGACATTTTAGGATGTGGAGAAATTAAGAACCAACCTGGCCCTCTATGGGAGATTTCACTCTTATAAACAACAACCAATTACAAAGCCTTCTCCATTTACAATGTCATGTACAGGAGGTTCTGTTAGAAGTTTCCTGCAACAGAACCATCGTCTATAAGGTAAACTGAGGATTTCTGTGAATGACCCAAGTGCCCGTGGATGCCACCATGTCCTGTTCTTGGGCTTTGTTTATTCTGTGGAATTTATTAATTACGGGAAAGGTATTCACAGTTTGGTTTCTGTTCCCGTGCAGCTGCATTCAAATCTTTCTTCTAACTCTTTAAATTTTCAGTAGCTCTTAAGTGGCTGGAAGGTATGCAGGCTTTAAAGTTTGTGAGTCTGAGAGAGGCATCAATTCATATTAGCAATTGGATTTGGAATTTCATTTCCATCTTTTTTGTTTCTTCCTCTTTGTTTCCCCCCCCCCTTTTCTCTCTCCCCCCCCCCCCCCACACCGCTCCATTCTGTAGCTAAAACACCCAAAGTAAAATAAGCTTAAAACATGCTCTGGGACTTTTATGATAACCCACTGCATGCTGTTGGTAAGGTGTTTCAGCTATTACACAGTAAGTACGTAACAGGACATTTGTACTAGTCAAGCAGGGTGCGAACAACCAAGAAGAAAAAAACAGTCTAGAAGAAATTAGCAATAGAAAACCTTAGCATGTATCAAGTTCATATATGAAATAATGGATCAAAGACTTCTTAATCTCCTCAGAGCAGTGTTTCTGGTCTGCTAGAGCTGAAGTTCCAGTTCTCCACTGACCTGTTGGTACTGGAACGTCCTGCCCTGAACATTCTCCCTCCTCCTTCAGGGACTGGGGAAGACACCACAGGGACCTGTCTCCTCACCCCCATGCCTCTCAGTCTCTCTCTCTCCCATCACCTTCCAACTGGGCAGGGCAGCAAAGGGCAACTCCTAACAGCCACTGCACTGTGTAACCACGGGTACAGCAGCTGCCTGATGCCTCAGTTTCCCTGGTCTACTCAAAGACAGGAAGCCAGACAACTTGGCACATCACAGGCTGCCAGCTTCCATTTGGACTTGTTAACAACACTCCAGATTTGCTGGGGCAATAAAATCTCCCCATGTGTGTAGTCTTGGGTAGTCAGATCCTTTCTCTCCTACTCCGCTTCAGAATGGGGAAAGGAAGAGACACAATGCTAACCTTGGTCAATCTGGTGTGTTTTCCAGAGACTTTGAACTTGGGTGAATGACCCAGGGAGGGAGGACAGATGGAGGCTATTCACTGTGTCGGGAGGGATGGCCCATTGTCCCTGATGGACTGCTTCTGTGAATTAGTTGCTGTACTCCCAACTTTTTGTTTCTCTGGAGTTCTTCTGGTACCGACTTCTCCAATCCCAGTTGTTCTGTGAGCCCCTATGTCATTCCAATAATTTTTCTTTTGCTTGTTGCTAGGGTCCTTTTCTCTTGCTTGCTATCAAAGACATTAATTGAAATGGTACAATAACTCTTCCTAGAATGAATAAATTAATGGAATGAAACAGGTCCAGATAGTATCTCCAGCCTTTTGTGACTTTTCCCTTTTTTTTTTTTTTTGGTTATAATCAGAGAATTGAATCTCATCTGTAGATGGGTTTTCTTGGTACTTAGAACTTGGAAACATCAAAATGTTCTGCAATTCTCTTTTTGGAGGCAAAATTAATTTTTAAAATAATAATTGAACAATTTTTAAACTTATGCTTATTGTATGATAGTTAGGATATACAGTTAACCATAAAAAGAATATAAAATACAGTGTGTCCGTAAAGTCATCGTGCACTTTTGACCGGTCACAGGAAGGCAACAAAAGATGATAGAAATGTGAAATCTTCACCAAGTAAAAGGAAAACCCTCCCAGTTTCTGTAGGATGATGTGGCAGTGTGTGCACATGCGCAGATGATGACGTAACACCGTGTATACAGCGGAGTAGCCCACGGCCATGCCAGTCGAGATGTGGACAGTACAGAGGAAAGTTCAGTGTGTTCTGTGGCTCGCTAAATTCGATTCCGTGACCAAAGTGCAACATGAATATCGGCGCGTTTATAATGAAGCGCCACCACATAGGAATAACATTACTCAGTGGGATAAGCAGTTGAAGGAAAGTGGCAGTTCAGTGGAGAAACCCCGTTCTGGTAGGCCATCAGTCAGTGACGAGTCTGTAGAGGCTACCCGGGATAGCTACCTAAAGAGCCCTAAAAAATCTGTACGTGCGTGTGCTCGACAATTATACCTAAGCAAGACTACAGTTCATAAGGTGTTAAAGAATCGTCTCTGTTTTATGGGGTACAAATTGCGGCTGTTGCATACTATCAAACCGGGGGATAGACCCACACGATGCACGTTTGCTACAGATATGCTTCATAAGATTGTCTTTTGGAGTTATGTGAAGCAACATGTGTACATTGAACGTATCAACGATATTATTCACTTAAAACAGAGAATCACAGACGTTATTCACTCTGATACACCAGATGTCCTTACCCGTGTGTGGCAAGAACTTCACTATTGTTTGGATGTGTGTAGGACAACAAATGAAGCCCACATTGAACTGCACTGAATAGGTATGAAACTGGGAGAGTTTTCCTTTTATTTGGTGCAGATTTCACATTTCTATTTTCTTTTGTTGCTTTCCTGTGACCAGTCAAAAGTGTATCATGACTTTACGGACACACTGTATTCATAAACATCTTTCTGTATAAGAAATAACAACTGCCAAAATCATGTTCAGTACCTGAATGGAATAATATATTTTGCTAATTTCCTATTGTTAGACATTTGGACTATTTCCAATTATTCACTCTTATAAAAGATTCTGCAGTGAACATCCTCTGAGGTAAATCTTTGTGTGCATAGGCTCATTATCCTTAGGATATATTTTAAGAAGTAGAATTGTTGGACCAAAGAGTTTGCATGTTTATAAAAAACTTACTTACAGAAGTATCCCTTTTTAAATAAAACTGGTTTTTAAAAAAGAATAGCTCCTTTATTGTGGGATTCTTCTTCTGCAAAAGCAAAATCAAAACAAACAAAACAGAAAAATTTATCTTTCAAAAAAAATCAAAGCAACCCCATTTAAAACCATAGTGCACTAACTTAGTGCTTCAATTAATCAGCCCCATGAAACAGAGGCGGATGATACAAGAAGACCTTATGAATAGCCCTGTCTGCTCAACGCAACCAGACACTGCGCATGCTCTCCTTATCCATTCATTCACAAACCATTACTGAGTCCCTACTGTGTGCCTGGCATGGCTCAAGGGATTGGAACATAGAAAGAAAGGGAGGTAAGATGTGGTCTCCACCATCTTGGGCCATGCAGACTCGTAAAGAATGCACAGACACCAAGTGTGGTGGCAACTGCGGCAGCAGAGAGATGAACACAGCATTGTGAGAGCAGAGGCCCAGGAGCAGCTTCCACCGGTGCACGGAGAGCCCTCTCTTCTCGTTGGTTCCCTTCTCTCCGTTAGAAAGCACCACTGGAAATAAGATCTAACTTGAAAAAGACAGAGTTCTGGGAAATCAAAGAAGAGAGAGATCGGGAAGAGCTCCGTGGAACCCAGGAGCGTTAAGGAGAAGGCGGACTGGCAACATCGGGAGGGCATGCTGGGGAGGACATTGTGAGCGCTGGCACAGATATGAGAAGAAACAAAGGTGTTCCATGAACCGATTGCTTGGGAACGCAACATTGGGGTATAGCAAGATGGCTAAAAGTAAGAGCTACAGTGGATTGCCCTTAATAACGAGACAAGACACTCGTGTGTACCTCCACGAGTAAAAGAGAGGCCTTGTATTGGCTATGCTGCCACAACAAGTCACTTAGTGGCTTAAAAACACAGATTTGTCATCGTACGGCTCTCTGGATCAGGAGTCTAACATAAGTCTCATTGCACTAAAAGTGTCACAAGGCTGTCTTCCTTTCTGGATACTTTAGCAGAGAATCTGTCTTCTTGCCTCCCCCAGCCTAGAGGCCGTCTGCCTGCCTTGGCTCAGGGCCCCTTCCTTCAACTTCAGGGCTAGCAACGGCTGTTCTAGTCCTTCTCACACTGCGTAACTCTGGTGCCTCTCTCTTCAACTTCTAAGGACGTTTTTAAGGGCCACCTGTGTAATCCAGGGTACTCTCTCACTTTAAGGTCTTTAACTTACACTTACAAAGTCCCCTTGTCGATGAGGGAATGTATTCATAGGTTCTTGGCATTAGGACATGGTTATGTCTGGAGAGGTGTTTTCTGTCTTCATGGCAATAGGGTCTGGAGCAAGAGTGACACCACTGGGAAGCTGCTTGAGGAACATGCTGGCATCAGGAAGGAGGAAGGACTGGAAGGTACAGACAGGTTAGAAAATCTTTTTGCTGATTCTAGAAAAGACATGATTCAGTCTGGTGGGAAGAGGGAGGAACGGACAGATGCCAGCGGTACAGCTGGGATAGACTCCCTGGGAACTGGAAAGCAGTTCAGTAATGAGTGGGGAGACGGGGGACAGAGGTAGAGTTGTCAGAGATGATTACGAGGATAATAGTGTCATGTTGTCAGATGTATTTGGTGTAGGGAAGTGGCATAGAGATCCATTCAGGCTTAGGTTTTAATAGAATGGTTCTTAACCTGGGTTTTATCGAACCCTAGGGGTTTGATGAGTCGGTCTCAGGGGTTCGGAGAAGCCTCTGCCGCGGAGGCCAGAATAAAGTAATACCGTAATTTGTTGTGAGTTCATGCACTTTGTTGGTTTTGTTCTTTGAGCAAGGTGATGTTCATGCACGGCTCATTTTGTGCGCCAGTAAAAAAACATATACCTATGTCTTGAATTTGGAAAAAAACATCATATTTTATTTATCACTAAAGAAGGGTTCGGTGAATGTGCATATGAACCTGGTGGGTTCGGTACCTCAAAAAAGGTTAAGAACCACTGTTTTAATATCTTAGTAGATAAATAAGCAAATGTTTCCCCTTTTAAATTCTGAATGGGGGATATAAGAGTAATACATATTTAGGACATATACACTGCAGGGAGAGAAGTAACTATTGGGAATTGGAATGGCTGAGAGCACGTGGCACTGAGACAGAGACAAAGGGCAAAGATGGCAAAGAAGAGATGACAAGACAGGGACAGACTAATGGGAAGAGAAAGAAAACTTAGGAGTAAGATGTGGAAGAAATATAGACCACGAGGAGGACAGACATGCAAAAGAAATGGGAAATGAGAGTCTGGAACGTCAACAGAGAGAGAAGCTGGGACAGGAGCCCGCTCGGAGTTTCTGGCATGGACAATTTACATTTCCAATTCACTTGGGTTGTACTCACAGCTGGAAGTCAATAATTTTTAATATTGTCTTGGAAGATTTAGATGCTTTTAGAGGTCAGCTGCTGTCCCAGTGTCTCTGTTTTGTCATGTTTCTACACAGACTCAGTGGTCTTGAGGGGCTGAATTATCTGCCTAATAGTCTACTTGGCCCTCTCACCTGTCTCCCCAAAGGAAAGTTTTCTTTCCCTTCACGGTCAACATGCCTTAACTCTTGACCTGTTTTGTCCCTGCAATCTGAGGCTTTTATTACAGAATGTTTTGCATTCTGTCACAGTTCCTCACAAGCACTAGAGCAGTATCAACACAACCGCCAGTTTAAAATTCCCATTTTACAGATGGGAACACTGAGGCTTGGCTCTGGTCTAATCACATGCTGCAAGTCACGAGTGGACAGAGCTGGGAGAAATGCTAACTCTAGATGGGAGAAACAAATAGTGAACTAACTAATAATACAGGCAGGATCGCTTGTGAAGACTTCAGGGTAATGAAACATGGCTCTGGAGCACTTGGGAGTTTTGTATCTAAGGTAAAATGAAGTTCACTCACCCTGAACCCTGCTCCCAACTGACCCTGCCCTCGCATTCAGAGGCATAAGGAAGTAAGCTGTACAGGGGTAGGGTTTCCCCTGGCACAAGCACCACAAGTGCTTTCAGCTTTCACATTTATCTTATAATAGAGGAAATGGGCACTCAGAGAGGTTAACCAACTTGTCCAAGGTCACCAAGGAGCCGGCAGTGAGCCCAGGGCAGAGCTAGCTCCAGGAAGGAGCAGGTTGGCCAGCCCCGGGAGTGAGGTCCTTCTGTGCCCAGTCCCCTCTGTGCCGGGTGGCCGGGGCCACGCCCCCTCGATCCCCTGCACCCGGTAGGGGCGACAACGGAGACCGCACGGGCTGGGGGCTGCTGAGTCCGCGGGCCCGGCTCGGCCGGTCAGGGAGCAGGACGATGCACGACTCGCCCAGGTGAGCCGAGGCGGGGGTCAAGCCGCCCGCCCGCAGTCCGGGGCTGCGCCTGGAGCCCGGCGGCCTCTCTGCGCGCGGGGGCTGGAGCCGGCACCGAGGGGGCGGCGGAGAGGGCGCAGGCAGCGGCAGGGAGCGCGGCGGCAGCGGCGGCGGCAGAAGCTCAGCTCCGCGGCTGGGGTGGCCGCTCCAGTCCGCCAGGGCGCCTTGCTCCATCGCCTCCGGCAGCGGGTAGGTGCGGCGGGTGCACGGGGGTCAGGAGCCCCGGAACCCACGTGTGCCAGTGGGGATGCGGCGGGGGGCGGGGTGGTACTACCTGGCGATAGGCTTGGGGGGCTCTGGACTCCAGAGCCCAGGCTTTGCGGCAGGGATGGGCTGCGCCGCGGCTCAGGTTGCAGGTGGGCTGGCTGCTCCAGCGTGAGACCACTGTAGGGGTTGGGGCTAGCGCCCTGGGCTTGTGTACGTAAGTACTTGTGAAACTGCTTGTGTGTTCACTATGGGAGGTTGTGTGTGTGTGAATGAGAGAGAGAGAGAGAGAGAGAGAGAGAGAGAGAACAGAGGCTGTGCATCCATACCGTGTGTGTAACTGTATGCATTGTAGACTGTATGGGTGGTCCTGGGTGTGTGATGAGAGTCTACTCCGCCTAACGGTGTGTGCGTTTGACACGAGATGCATGCCGTGGTTGCTGACTGCCTGTGTGTAAGTGACTGTGAATGTGTGGGCACGCCGTGCTGCATGAAGCCGGTCCGGTCACTGCCGTACTAGCAGCGTCCTGCGGTTGTCTTTCACAGAATCCCGATCCCGATTTAAGATGCATTTCCCCTCAGCTTGCTACCCAGTGTGTGGCACTGTGCTCTTGTCTGCCTTTGGAGTCACGGGCACCGGCTGTCTTCCTCTGGAGTTCAATGTTAAGAAAAATACGTTGGTTTTGGTTTTCCGTGTAGTCCATTAAAATGAACCAAAAAATAAATGTTTCTTAAGGTACAGATTTGGCATGAGCCAAACGGTACTGAGGCAAGCTCGCCTTCCCTGTCTTGATAGTTCTGTGATGACTCCCCCCGTACAGCTGTGGGTGACTCTGGGGTGGGTGTTTGCCTGGTCCCCCGTGTGGAACTTGAGCATCAGCGATGAGGCAGAAGTTGCTGCGTGCTGCTGGCAAGTGCAGGTGTTGAAGGAAAAGGACACGGATGATGGATGTGGTGTCCTAGAATCCAGGAAAAAGTCAGGACAGGTCACGAGATGCGTGGAGTTCCGAGGAGCAGCTCCCCCCTAGGAAGGGAGGAGGTGTGGGGAAAAAAAATAGTAAAAAGCAGAGTTTGCAGCATCCTCAAGCCATCTTTTAATCTTATCTTTATTTTTCCCATGCACCCTCACCCTAAATTAATTCTCTCTTGTGTTTGCATCATTTCCCCCCATGGGAAACATCTTTATTATAATTATTATCTTACAGCTGAGCAGGTCATCATTTAACTGGAACGCGTCAGAGCTAGCAGGAGCTTCCGGAGGGCCCAGGGCCCAGAGGATAGTGGTGCTTTCGGTATCTCTGAGTTATCTGGATTTTACTCCTGAAACTGGTCCCTCTAGGGGCCACACCTGCCTCATGGCCAACAAATTGTTTTTCCTTCCACTTGAGTTCCCCTTATCTTCTTCCCCAAAGAACAGCACCCAAAACCTAACGTAAGTGACCTGATTCAAGTCACCTTCTGATTTTTCCGTCTGTTATTGAACCACCAGCATCCTCTGTATAACCTCACTGGGAACTGGTCACCTTTTTATTTCTCTTCGTTCTTCATCGGTAGTGATCACAGTTTAATTGGTTGGTTTTATTCTTTCCCCCACTCTGTTCCCCTCTCCCCTCTCTTTTAGAATTCCTGCTGCCACTGCTTTATCAGGTGAAACTCATATCGAGAGATTTCCGGAAATCAGAACAAATATAGACTGTGATCACTAAAAAAAAAAAAAAAAAAAAAAAAAAGAAAAGCAATGCAAACGCACAAAGAGGAGATTCTTGATATTATGTGTCTGAATGTGAAGCCAAGGCCACCATCACAGCCACCTGGCCAGTGCAGGTTCACATTAGATTCAGACAGTCGGTAATGAAACAACAGAGCCAAGAACTGGTGAGCCATCAGCTTTAATTCTAGCTTGCACCCAGCGGGCAAGTAAAAACATACATTAGGCTCCAAAACCCACTCTTTCAGTGCTCACAAAGCTACTGACTTATCTGAGTTTCCTAACATCAAAGGTTTCTAGCTCACCAGACTTATTCACCTCTGTTCCCCATCTCCTTCCTTCTCCCTGTGTAAACTCTTCACAAACTGGCTTCTTCCTCAGCACTCTGCCATCTTGGCTGCTTCTCCTTTCCTCCACTTGGCCTTAATCTGCTCTCCTCTCTAATGCTAACCTCAGGACCCAAGAGTGAGCAAGCTCCTGGTCTGCCCCACTTTATAGTGCAGATATCCAAACCTTTAATCCAATCTACAAACAAGGAAGTCTCTGATACAAAGTCACCCATCTGAGGCATAATGGGAGGATTCCTCATGAGAGTGCACCACCCCACATCATCCAGTCAGTCAAGGGTATGGCGAAAAGCTTACTCTTAAAACTTGCATGTGGGCAGCGCCATCTTTAACAAAGTGAGCATAATATATTTCATCTGCCCAACACTGACAAAGAAGTTAAATAAATATTTGGGAAGAACCTGGACTTTCTGATGGTTGTAGATTATGTGACCTTGATCAAGTCTCTTGGCCTTTTGAAATCTCATTTTCTTCATTTGTGAACTATGATGAAAGATTTAAACTAAAACCAAGTTGCTAGATCATTTCTAAGGCTTCTTTCAACTTTAGAATTTTGCAATTGTTATTGATGGTTTTTGTTTTAGCAAAGAACATTTCTCCTAAAGCCTTTGGGTTACCTTCTAATATGCAACTATCTGTTTTCAATAATTCAGTGTCTTCAGGGAAAGAAAATAGGCAAAGGGGAGAGGGGCAGGTTGCCCCATTGACTTCAGTTTGTGGTTGAGAGCCGACTGCATATATCAAGCCTTTGAGTGGAAGGAATCTTTGAAGTTGCTCTCCTCCCCTAGCATCAAGTGCAGAGTTTTCCATGCCATTGCCTTTTTGAAAATTGATAAAATGTGTCAAGTCTTATTATGATAATGTCACTTAATGTTACAATTCAGGGTTTCTCAAACCTCTGTATTCTTGAAGTCTGGGGCTAGATAAAATTTTTTGTTGTGCAGGACTGTTCTGTTGCATCTCTGGCATCCATTAGATTCTATCAGCAAGCACCAGTTGTGACAACCACAGATGTCTCCAGACATCACCAAATGCCCCTTTGGGGGATGAAGTCCCCCTGCCTCAACTCCTGTTGAAAACCACTGTTGTAATTCAAGCACAAGTATTTTACAACAAAGTATTTTAATGAACAAAGTATTTTAATGAGCAGAAGAAGTGTTGTGTTGCTATCTGTTTTTCCCTTGCCTTCCAGCCACAGTTAAGCCATCTTAACACAGCTAAGATGTTGGCCACCCACCCCCATCTACCTTCAAGCCTCCTGGTTTCTTACTACCTTGTTGTTATCCTAGAAACTTTCAAGATGCTGCTGAAGATTGAGAAGCATTTCATAGACAATATGATAATAATCATAAAATTCACATTAATCCAGCCCTTTGTAAGTGCCAGGCATGGTTCTCAACGCTTCCTATGGATGATCTCATTTAATCTTCATGAAGAATCCTGCGAGAGATGCTTCGATTCTCCCCATTTTAGAGATGCGGTAACTCAGACTTACAGAGGTGGAATCACATGCTCTTGTTCTCTTAGCTGGGATGTGGCAGAGCTGTGGTTGGTTGATGTGTCGTCTGACTCCAGAGTCCATATACTGAACCCCCACGTGGTTCCCTTCCATGAATGGGATCTTGATTTCAGGGTAGAAATGATCTCAAACATCATCTAGGCTAGAACCACGCCCGAGTCTAGAAAAGCTAGAGACTGTGAGGTTGGCAGTTGTGTTCAGTTGAAGTAATGTGGTTTATTATCTTCTCTATCTGTTATTCAGATTATTTAAAAATAGCTCCAAGGCATATGTGGGATGAGAGCCATGGTGACAGTGTGGGGAAATTAGAGGAGAGGGGCTCGGGAAGGGAAGGATCGTAAAAAGGAGTGAACAGTGAATGAGATGGTTCTTTTTCTGTTAAGTCCTCACCATCCTCTAAACCAGGGGTCCCCAAACTTTTTACACAGGGGGCCAGTTCACTGTCCCTCAGACCGTTGGAGGGCCGCCACATACAGTACTCCATACACTGACCACCAATGAAAGAGGTGCCCCTTCTGGAAGTGCGGCGGGGGCCAGATAAATGGCCTCAGGTGGCAGCAATTTGGCCCGTGGGCCGTAGTTTGGGGACCTCTGCTCTAAACTTTAGATATCTCTTCTGTAACTGAACTTAGAGTTACCATATTTTCATCAGCTCCCTCCCTCCGTATTCCTCTTGGCCTGCCCTTTTATTGTATTATGCATAATGTTTTTATACTACAATGGCTGGAGGAAGTGGTACACCTTTGGCTAGAGGGAAATATAAGTGCCATGTAAATGGTTGTCAAGTTGGCTTATTGATAGGGTAAAAATGGCTACCGTACCAACAATTATTAAGCTTGAAAAAATCCAAAGCAAGCCTAAGAAGGTTGATGATTGCCTTGAAGACCCGATATCAACAAACCCATGGCTGCCAGTGGGTGTAGTTAGTTGAGCCTTGGTTTTGCAAGCTTCAGTTTGGTTAACAGTGATTCTCAAACTTTGGTGAGCATCAGAATCATTGATAGGCTCTGTTAAAGTGGACACTCCTGGTCTGCACCTCCCAAGTTTCTGCTTCAGCACTTCTACTGTAGGTTAGGGTCTGAGGATTTGCATTCTTAATTTATTGATTTTAGAACGAGAGGAAGAGAGAGACCAAGTGAAAGACAGGAACACTAATCTATTTCTGTGTGCGCTGACTGAGGATCGAACCGGCAACCTGTGTGCTTCAGGATGATTCTCTAACCAACTGAGCTATCAGGCCAGGGCAGGGTTTGTATTTCTAACAGGTCCCCAGGTGATGCTGATGCTGCTGGTTCGAGAGCAAACTTCATGAACCATGTGGTTAAGAGCTAAATAAGTAAAGCTCACAACCTACCCACCTCAGATTATTTTTAAAGAAAAAGAGATCTTATGTTTTAAGATAATTAAGCATTTGGATTTATGAGAGGCAATGGGTAGAGCAAGATTTCAAGAACAATAGATGCTCAGGATTAGTTGGCATCTCTAAGGAAGCATTTAAGCTTCGCCTCTCATTTTGAATTTCAGAAAAACCTTTGCTTTTTCTACTTGGAATGAGTTCTGATCTTACATCTTTCTGTGTGCTCTACCTGGACCCACTCCTGCTGCCAACTCAATTTGAGGGATAAAATCCCCCATTACTCACAGGATATTCCAAAGAAAAAGTCCTTTAATATCTTGTCCACTGCCAGATAAATTCTGACTAGTCCCCTACCTTAAGAAAGGTGTTATCTGTCCACACAGCTTTTGTTTCCTGTTTAGCTGCTTTGCATTTCTTTACCTTTCAAAACAATATTAGCACCATGAAGAAACTCAAGTCAGACATTTATGTGTAATTGATTACATTTTTAAAATCTCAATCAGAAAAAGTTTCTTTTAAAACCAAGTTTAAAACTCAGTCCACCCTTCTTCCCTTCCTACTCTTTCTCCTTCTTCTTCTTTTAAAAATTTTAATAGACTTTATTTTTTAACAGCAAATTAGGTTCACAAAAAAGAAACTTTAGGTTCACAGCAAAATTTATCAGAGTACAGCGTGCCCACAGACCTCCTGTCCCATCCATGCAAAGCCCCCCCTTACTACTAACAACCTGTGGCAGAGTGGTACGTTTCTTACAAGTGAAAAACCTACACTGACATATTAATAACACCCAAAGTCCATAGCTTACATTGGGATTCACTCTCGTGAATCTTGTCCGATAGCCTATGTGTTTTGACAAATGGATAGTGACATGTAACATCATTACGTATCATACAGAATAGTTTCACTGCCCTAAAAATCCTCCGAAATAGTTCTCCATCTATTTAAGAGTCCTTTTCTAACCCATGGAAATCATTGATCTTTTTACTGTCTCCATGGTTTTGCCTTTTCCAAGAGTTGTATAGTTAGTATCCTGCAGTTAATAGCCCTTTCAGACTAGCCTTTTTCAATTAGTAATATGCATCTGAGTGTCCTCCATGTCTCTTCATGGCTTACTAGCCCATTTATTTTAATGTGGAATAATATTCTATTGTCTGAATGTTCTACAGTTTACCCACTCACCCACTGAAGGACATCTTGGTTGCTTCCAAGTTTTGTCAACCCATCCTCCTGGTGCCCACCCTCCCGATCACCTGACCTACATCATCAAAACTGCCTGACATCTGATACTGGTCCTGGATCCATCCTAGGGCTAAGAATGCAGAACTATTATTCTCAAGATGGTACTTTTTACTCTAAGCGCTCTTAACTTTTCTTTCTTCTTTAGAACACTCTTGAGTTTTTGCCTAGTTGTGCTTCTGGTTTGCAAACCCTAACCCTTGGATAAATCTGTCATGCATTTCTAGCCAAAGCCCCCAAACTGCTTTTGAGTTGACTCAACAGCAGCTATAAATGCCCATGTAGATAGAGATTTTTGTGCAGACATTATTTTCCATTTGTTTGAGTGAATACCAAGGAGCATGATTGTATCCTGTGGCAAGAGTATGTTTAGCTTTACAAGAAAGTGCCGAATTCCCTTTCAAAGTGCTTACAAAATTTTGCATTTCTACCAGCAATAAATGAGAGTTTCCTATCACTCCACATCCCCTAGAGCATTTGATGTTATCAGTGTTCTGGGTTTGTACCATTTTAATAGGCTTGCATTGGTATCTTATTATTATTTTAACTTCCATTTTCTTAGCGACATATCATGTTATTGCTGGGTTTTTATGTTTTCACTCAGTCTGAAAATACTCTTTTAAAAATTTTTCATTGTGGCAAAATACACACAACAAAATTCACCATCTTAACCACTTTTAAGTATATAGTTTACTTGTGTTAAACACATTGACATTGTGGTACAACCAATATCCAGAATTTTTGCATCTTGCTTAACTGAAACTCTATATTCATAAAATGACTCCTATTAATTTCTCATTCTCCAAAGCCCCTGGCCACTGTCATTTTATTGTCTATTTCTATAAATTTGACTATTATAGATTCCTCATAGAAATGGAACCATACAATAATTTTTTGTGACTGGATTGTTTTGAAGGGAATCAGAATCTGTCATCCCGAAATATGCCCCTTTCAGGTATTGATTATTTTAGCCTGATAGATATTTTAGAAAACGTGAGCTTAATCTCTTTACCCCTTTCACCCATTTTCCTTCAATGCCTCCTCATCAGACAACTGTTAAGATGTCTTCTGCATCCATGGGTTTGTTTCTGCTCTGCTTATTTATTTATTTATTTATTTTCAGATTCAATCGTTGAGCCCTCCCTTTGAGTGTGTCACGTGTGCAGGTGGTTGGGTGGTGCTTAGACATGGTCTGAAGCTGTCCACCAGGTGTGCCCGCTCTGGGGCCTTCTGGGAAGTACAGGCCAAGGTCAGCTGCCACCTGTGTTCTGCCCAGGGCCACCCAGCATGAACTACATATGGCTGCTACTTGTGCTGGGCTTGGAGGTGCCCAGGAGAGACTAAACTATGAATCAAGGCCAGCTGTTGCTAGTGCTGGGCCTGGGACCACTTAGTGAGAGGTATGGGCACGCTGAGGTCAGATGCTGCTAGCGTAAGAGATTTTAGGGAAGTCTCCCTTCCTTCTTGAATATCAGCATCTGTTTTTTGTTTTGTTTTGTTTGTGTGTGTGTGTGTGTTTGCATGGCCACACAGAAGGTTCTGAAACTGGCATGCAGTTTAAATGCTCGTTGAATGTTTGCTATGTGCTGTGGAGTGTGTACAGCCGGTCTTCTTTGATTTTTATATGAATTCCTGAGGGAAGAGGTGTTTTTCTCCTTTATAGGTGAGGAAACCAAGGTCTTGGAACTTTAAGAAAACTCTTGTATTAGTCAAAAAGCTAATTGCATTAGTAAATATATATTTTCGATTACCCATAATAGATGTCAATACTGACTTGCTTAAGCAAATATTGGAGTTCATTGAAGATAACAGGGCTTGTTTTATATGGATTCAAGGAACTAGACCCCAGGAAGGATGGAAACCAGGTCATCTTCAAAGAAGAATTCAGCTCCAAGATTTGGCCAGCTTTTCCCCATTTCTCTGCCATGAATGTGACACATTTCTAAGAGTGTGTCTCTCAGTTCAGATTCTCAAGAGAAAATCTGATTGGGCCAGTCATTTATGGTGAAAAGGTTGTGGCAGAAATGTAATTGCCATGGTCTCACTATTGTAGTTGTAGATATTCTCAGTACAGGTGGCTCAATGGACATTGGAATGAATGTCTCCTGTTGTCACACAACTAGTGTGTCAGAGACAGGATTTGATTTCAGATTTGAAAACCCAGTGCTTTTCTCCTAAGGTGTGACTAATAAAAAAACATAAATTTGCATGTAGTAAAGATAACCTACCTGTCTTTTCAAGATCTGCCCATAGTAAGCAACCCTTGCATAGGATCTTGCTGCTTCTGTTGGAGCCTTTCTCTTGGTGTCTGATGTGTCTGTGGCTGCATCCTGGCTTCTCTGTCCATCTGGTTTCTGTGTCATGGCGCCTGGCTTCTCATTCTACTTGTGTGTGTCCTGTCTCAGGCTCACCCAGCAAACTGACTCACAGACTGTGAGAACCGAAGGGCTCTATTATCTTGTCCCATTGTGTATCTGCAGTAAATAACCATTGGAGATGTGTGCCGGGCACTTACCGTGAGCATTGCTGGGAGCTCTAGATCTCATCCAGCTCTTCTAACAAACCTGTTGTGACCTTTCTTTTTATTTATTTTTTTTTCAGTTTACTTTTTCCCAATATTTTATTGTTAAAAATGTTTCATAAATACATATGAAAGAATTGTATAGTGAACACATACTTATTCACTATGTAAGTTCTACAATAAACATTTTACTAACTTTTATTTATCATATTTTTGTCTATCTCCTTCTCTCTTCACTTATCAATCTATTTTTAGATGATTTCAAAGTAAGATTTTGATTCTTTTAATGGATTGATTTTAGAGAGAGAGGAAAGGAGAAAGAGAGAGAGACAGAAACATCAGTTTGTTGTTCCACTTATGTTTTCATTGGAAGATTCTTGTATGTTCCCTGACCCAGGATTGAACTCACAACCTTGGCATATCAGGACGACGCTCTAACCAACTGAGCTACTTGGCCAGGAAAGTTTTTGATTCCAATTTTTTTATATATATAATTGAGAAACTGAGACTAAGACAAGTTGATTTGACTTGTCCGAGGTTACCTCTTCATTAGAGAGTGATGGAACTAGGATTTAACATAGGCAGTCTGACTCCCAAAATCACTTTTTTTTTTTCTTTGCCGCCAAGCAGCATTGACTCTCCTGGAAAAAAAGAGGGAAAGGCTCTCTCAGTCAGTTAGTGGCTGGGCAGCACCAGGTCTTCTGAGCCCCAAGCTCCTGAAATTCCCATTACCTTGCCCCATGATAATAGTCTACTTTCTAAGTATTAGTATTTCCCTTGCTCTTCAAAGATCTTCAGATTTGGTACTTTGCAGCCTATTCCAAATCTCTGAAAAAACCTGACATTTAACATAGATGATTTTTCAAAGATAATATACTCTTTCTTCCACTTTATCATTTAAAAATATTTTGTGAAAATGACAGGCTAGGAAATTGCCATTCGAGATAATTTTTTATAAGTTTACAGGACTTTCACATATGTCATCTTATTTGAACTTCACGAGCAGTAGCAGATGTGCAAGACAGGTGGGCTGGATATCTTAACCACACCGAACAGCTGGAGGGCTAGGGCTTATAGAAGCAAATGAGGAACCTGGGGTCACATGATGCTAAAGGCAAAGTTGGGTCTTGGTAAAAATCAAACAAACAAACCCCTCCCCCCCAAAACTGGTATCCTCTTTCAAGTTTCAGTAGACATTCTGTAGGTTGAGAGGAACTACAGAAATATCTAATTAATAAAATTACAGTGGAGAAGTTGAGACAGGGGACTATTGAGATCAGGATCCTTTATGAGATAACTTCATAGTTAAAAGTCTGGGTTTTGAAGCCACTTCTTGGCATGGCCTTAGACTATAGGCATGGCCTATACCTCGGTTTCTTCATTTTGAAGTGGGGACAACTGCAGTACTCCTTCGTAGTGTCATGCGAAGATGACACGAGATACCACGTGAAAAGTTTGGAACTTAGCATGTGTCCAACAAATATCAGTTGTAGAAGTGTGTCATTACTCCTGACCCTTTTCCTTCCCAGGATTCTTTTCTTGCATCTTAAATAGGCCACTCTAAAATCTTTGGGTCTACTTTTATCTTGTTCCTGAGGGGTGTGTTTGGGAACTATCAGGAGACTGTGGGCAGCGGCCTTTGGATGTCAGCATCTCATTAGTTCAGGAAAGATGCAGAGTCTGCTCAGGAATTTCCATCTAAGCTGCAAATAACCCAGGTCCTGCGAGATTACGCTTGGATGCTTAATTGGATATGATAATCAGCACATGATATCTGAAGTAGAGAGCTCTGTATAAACTGGTTTCTAATCCAGGAGGCTCAGAAGAAATAGAAAAGTGAGGACAGGAGAGATAAAACGCTTGCAGAGACTGTTCCCCCGGCACGCAGAGCAAAGGCGGTAATCCAGGTCTTCCAGCTGATGGAGCATTTAACCAGAAGTGGAAAAACTATTAAAGAGGATTTCACAAGGATGTGTCTACTTGGGGGGATTGCCTTCCATCCCTGTGGGGTTTCCCAAAGTGCGCACCACAAATCATTTCTACCACGATCACTGGGACATTTATTTGTTAAAATGCAGATTGCTGGACCCATTGACCCCACGAGACTTTGAATGAGGCACCCTAATCTGCAATTTTGCAGGCGATTTTTAGGTATGCTAATGTTTGAGAACTGCTGTCTGTAGCAGAATTTTGTAAGGTTTAAATGACAAACTTTGAAGACAATTTAGTTGGAATACAAATTTTGGTTAGATCTGCCCCCAATTCCAGGTCTGTGAAATTGACACAACCCTTTGGCCATTCTCCGTCTCAGCTTACAGGGGCCTGTTCTATAGAGAAGAGGAATCATTTCTGTAACCACATCCCTAAACAGGGGACATCAGCCCCCAGGTGCCTAGCTGCCCTTGGGGAGAAGCGGAGAGGCAAGCCACTATTGTCAGCAGCACTCCAAGTGGAGACTCGCACTCCAAGTAGGAGACCATTTGGTCATTGTAAATTCACTTTCATTGATTTTTTTTTTTTTTGCAACAACCTTGTGAGGTTAGTATCATGCTTATCCCGTTATGCAGATGAGACCACTGAGGCCAGCAAAAGTAAGTAACTTGTCCAAGGGCATACTGGTACTTGACAGAACGGGGACTGATTCCAAGGCTGTGCTTTGAATCAAAGGGTGGCAAACTTTCTGGCTGGATGTTTGGTATTCTGTGGCTCGTGAGTTAAGTTTTTACATATTTTCATTATTGAAAAAAAAATCAAAAGCAGAATAATATTTTGTGACATGTGAAAATTATGCGAAATTCAAATTCGTTGTCCATGAATACATTTTACTAGAAAATGGCCATGCCCATTCATTTGCGTATTGGCAGCAGATTGGAGTAGTTGTGGTAGTGTTCCTATGCTCTGAAAAGCCTAAAGTATTTCCTATATGGCTCTTTGCAGGAAACAGTGTCAACCTCTGCTTTAAACCACCATGCCAGCATTTCCCAAACTTCAGTCATCTGAGCACTTCCTTTGTGATCCTTGTCACGCCATCCTGTGCCATCTACACCGTACTTTTTTTTTTTTTTTTACAGGGATAGAGAGAGAGTCAGAGAGAGGGATAGATAGGGACAAACAGGAACGGAGAGAGGTGAGAAGAATCAATCATTAGTTTTTCATTGCCGTTGCGACACCTTAGTTGTTCATTCCTTTCTCACATGTGCCTTGACCGCGGGCCTTCAGAGCTTTTTTTTTTTTTTTGCTCAAGCCAGATGGGCCTGCGCTCAAGCTGGCGAGCTCGTGGTCTCGAACCTGGGTCTTCCACATCCCAGTCCAACGCTCTATCCACTGTGCCACCGCCTGGTCAGGCTATACCGCACTTTTCTTTGTATTACTTAGTTTTCCTTCTATAAGTTTTATTTTACAAAGACACAAAAATGGCAGTGGAAACCAGTACCTTTGCTAAGAAATAGAAACTAACTGTACACACAGATGCGGCACACACAACGCAATGTCTCAGATTTTAGCTATATGGTTGGAGCAGATACTGTCCCTGCCGCTCCCATTTTCCCACAGATCCCCACGTCATTTCTGTGTATAGCATTCTGGCTTCTGATGCTGAACCTGCACCATTTTTGGAGCACTGCCCTCAGTTTGCTGGATCAACTTTGCCCACAAACGCAATTAGCTGGAGGTGACTGGGAATCTGTGTTCTGCTGTGGACAGCCCGGAACCCATAAATGATGGCTGTGGGAATAGCGATACCCTAGTTCCCTCCCCAGTTGTCCAGGATAATTCTGAGGCATACATTTTACGTGGTTTCTCAGAGCTTTCCTGTGGGATTACACTTAAGTGGCTTTCATAACACATCCCTTATTGGCTGCCTTTCATTCCCTTCCTTGCATTGTTATTCCTTTGCCAGATAAACTGTGAGCATGTATGTAATCCTCACCCCAAGATCTGCTTCTTGGGGAGACCTCAGTTAGACAGTGGTGTTTCTCACAAAAGATTGTGGGCGTGAGCCCTGTACTTTATTAGCAAAGAGAGATTAGCAGATATCAGGAAGGATTCAAAGATAAGCTAACATCTATGCAAATCCTCTTCTTTATTGTAAATAACTGTGATTAAAATAGAAAATGAGAAGAGAACACATTTTTCACCATAAGAACCAATTGCACTTATTTCTCCATCCACCTGCTGCCTAAAAGCATCTCCTTTCTCCAGATACAGGAGAACCACTCTTGGGAAACTGACATTTTACTTTCAAGAGTGGTCCCCAGACCCGCTGCCTCAGCAATACCTGGGAACTTGTTAAAATGCACATTCACACCTCTAAGCTCACTGAATCTGAAACATGGGGTGGGACCCCACCTTTGTGTTTCAACAAGCTTGGGAGGGATTCTTCTGTTTGCTTAAACTTGAGAACCTCTGCTCTCCAATGAATAGCCTCTTATTTAGTTTTGCTTTCATTGCATTCCTGGATTTCATCAGAACTCGGAATCCTCTAAGACTTACTGCCTGCCCCCAAACGTGACTGACTGATGGTTTCCAGGCTTCTGTTTGAGCCTTCCACTGAGATGGACCTTGTTGCTTGCCAAGTCACAAGGGTCAATAATTGGACAGCTCTGCTGTTGGACAATCTACTTCGTAGTGAGTCTCAAACTCTTGAGACACTCATCTCTCCTTTGGAGACACAAAAACAAGGCTAATTCTTTCTCTAATTACCAAGTAGAACTTTCATATCATGTCACGCCTGTCATTAGACACATACTCACTGATCATGTACTGTGTCTTGTTCTTCATAGAACCTGTAGCCAAATTTAGAGTAAGACGTTGGTCAAGTGATCAGAAAAGTTAATATATAGATAACTACCTCCTGAATCTTCTTTTATTTTTCTTAGTTATTTTGAAAAAAGTTAACAACTACTTTGCATTCTAATTGTACTTACCAACCTGGTGGTCCCTTACGTGTAACTGAATTGGCATCTATATGGATTTTTATGGAAATAAAAAGGTTAGAAGCTTTTAATTTAGGGCTAAATCTTCCTAGATGATTTCATAAAACTGGCATTTTGATTACCAGCTCTAGAAAGAGACATTTGCAAATGAAGGTCCAGTTCCTGGAACATAGACTTTTTTTTCAAATGACATACACACCTTTTCACTTGTACACGGCCATTTAGATGTCTAGATAAAAGAACAAATAATATGATTTTTTTCAGAACTAATTTGCAGAGAGAAATTATTTTAAAGAGTATGTATCAACTGATGAAAGTACTACCTTAAAATTAAAAAACTGAAATGAGAGGCAACAAACTTTTATTCGGGATCAGAAAATTGCAATTCAGGGAGCACAGATTTGGCAGAAACCCAAATAGTGTCCCAATGACAGGGTGAAAGTAGGGGGTTTATGAGTAAAAGAAAGGAATAATTACTCTAATGAGAATTCCAGCCTGGCCAGATTATTCAGTTGGTTAAAGTATCATCCCAAAGCACAGAGGTTGCCGGTTCAATCCCTGGTCAGGGCACATAGAGGAACAGATAGATGTTCCTGTCTCTCTCCTGCTCTCTTTCTTCCTCTCTCTAAAATTAAAAAAGAACTCCAAAAGGTGCTGATTAGCTGAGCTATTATTGGCTATGCATAATTGGTTACTGGTTCTCCTTTATCATTATCAGTCCTTTCGGTCAGTATGTCCACTTTCATGATGGCTTTATAAAAAATTGTAAAAATGTTGGTTTGGCCCAGTCCAAAGGTCTAGCCCAGTTCGAACAGTCTTGTTGAGATAAGAATGTCCACACTTGCTCTGGCTGGATGGCTCAGTGAATAAAGTGTCCTCCGGTGCACTGAGGTCATAGGTTTGATCCCTGGTCAGGACACATATGAGAAGAGATCAGTTTGGGCACAATTAAATGGAACAACTAAGTGAAGCAGCGAATTGATGCTTCTCTCACTCTTCCTTCCTCTTTCTCTCTATACCTCACTTCCTTTCTCTCTTTCAAATCAATGGAAAAGATTTTTTTGAAAAGAAGGTCAACACCAATAGAGAATTTTTATAAAAATTGATTTACGCTAAACAAAGGCTATGTCTAAAAACAACATCTCAGCAGACTGCAAAAATACTTCTTAGAAAGACAGTTTGCAGTTCCATTATGCATTTATAATTGAGTAGGGCACATAAAAAAAAGAGAGAGAACATGAAGGTGGAAGGAGATAAGGTTGGGATTGGGTCAGTGGGTAGTTCACAGGATTTAGTGCTCTTTTGAGGATGAGTTTTTACCTCGGATAGGTCTGAAAAGAAGCATTTCAAAGGTGTATTAACCTAGATACCCAGAAACAATGGACAGGGCTGCCTTAAGGAAAAGATAAGCCTTTTTACTAAAGAAGTTATAGGCCTGGGGTGTGACTTACCCACCATAACAACCTGTCTCATTAGGAATTTATGATCAGATTACCCTGTGAGGTCACTTTTCCTAGAAACCCTTTTTGGTCTACAGTCTAAGGTTCAAGGAGTGAGGCACACAAGGTAGTTTCTCTGGAATGGGAGCTCTGAGTCCTTTTTGAAATGGCTCCTTCTGTGTCATTTTTCACAGAGGTAACAACAACAATAAAAATTGCTGAACCAGCATCCTAACAATTGCCAAAACCTTTCCAGCAAACAAAGTTCAAGTAAACAGCCAAGAAGAGGCATTTTTCCCCCTTCCATTTAGTGAGAATTCGCACAGTTGTAATTGTTCAGAGGACCCGAGAGCTGTTTTCACTGACGTGTACAAGGAAATCATGATCACCATGGGGATGCTTGTGTGTTTGATCCTGGTGAGACTGTGTGTTTTTGTGCATATGGCGAATGGTGGGTTAGATCGATGAGGTAATGAGGCCTGCAAGAAGCATTTGAACTCTTATCAACTATCTGGCCTACCTTGATTACACATTACATGGCTCTTGGTTTTGTCTCACCTGTTCAGAAATGTTTGCGATCTTGCCTATTTGAAACAATATAGGTAAATTGAGCCTGAATCCTGTTTTAAAATTGGAAAATAGTTTCAAACATTATTTTGTTTTAAATATAAAAGGCAAAAACAACAAGGACTACCACAGTCCTACAATTTTAACTTTGGAAGAAATGCCAGCAGTCACCAAACTCCCAGTTCTCACTTAGCTAGACATTCTTCCGCAGCTACCTAAAGGCCTCCAGTGATGAGAAACTCACCTCTTTGAAATTTCCTTTAACTTTTACAAAGCTGTAATTGAAATTTCTTCCTTTGCTCACTCTGGCCACCACCTTGTAGTCTAGTCCATTTTGCAGCTGCGGAAATTGAGACCCAGATTGGTGAACAGACTTGTGAGAGAGAGCAGAATTTGCCACTCTAGCATAAGGGTTATTTTAGGCTGATTATTTTTAAGAAACGGCAGACAAAGGAAAAGCTCTGAAAACTGAGGAGAAGTTACCCTTTATAGGAAACATTCACATTTATAAGGGAAATTTTCAGGTGTAAGGGTGTTTCCCTCTTGGTACCATAAAGACAAGGATGACTCTAAATATCTGGAAACTCTTATCAGTGGAGAAGGTAAGGACTTAATTTGCATAAGGACCTTACTTTTGTTTACCTTGTTTTTCTTGGTAACCTACCATAACTGTCCTCTACCCCCAACATTTTTTTTTTGTCTTTAGCTGAAGATGTTATTTTGGGTGGTGACTTGGGCCATTTTGGAGAGTTATTTGCATATTACTCAGGATCTGGGTCTCTTCTGTGTATGTAAGAGCTACATATACACAATGTTCAACTTAATTTGTCTTTCTCCTATTTATGTGTCTTTTATTTTTGGGTGTGGGCGGGGGTCTCAACCAAGAACCTAAAAGGTTAAGGGAAATTATTTTTCCTTCCCCACACTTGCTCAAGAATGGGACCAGTGAGCTAACAGCAGAGTTGGGCTGCGGACCCAGTCCCAGTAACTCCTTGTCCAGTGCTCCGATCTGTCAGGCTTCCATCATCAATTGGGCACTTTAGATAAATAATGTTTTACTTATTGCTGACACTTGTCCAAAACAAAGATATTAAAATATGCCTTTTGATGTAGAAATTTAACCCGTGGAGGGATACTCTTTAAAGAAACGTGGTCAATCCATGCACAGTTATGCATGAATATCAACCCATGCAGCCAAAACCAAAGAAAAAGAAACAAAGTCTTGCAAAGCAAACCAGAGGTTATGACACAGCTCCAGGTTGGCAGGTTTTGGCCCTGTACCAAACTACATGGTTATTTGACTCCAATAGGTGGAGACTATTTACCTGTGAGTCCCGTGCTCACACTTCTTGTAATAGAGATGCGGCTTCACACCTTCTGTTAACCATTAACCACTGTTCCCCAGCCGTCTTTCAGAGTATTCGGAATAAAAGGACAAGGGTAAAGATGGGGTGCACTCACCCTTTGGGTTTGCCCTTTAGATGAAGAAGCCAGAAAATTAAGAGATGCAGGAAGCATTGGGTGGCTTCTCTTTCTCCTCCTTTTTAAGAAAAGATCTGAGTCTGAATGTATTCATCATGGAGAAAAAGCTTCAAGGAATCCCATAGAGTTGTTTGTGGCTGAAGCGTTACTACTTTTTTTATAATGTGTAATTTTTTAAAATTCTTTTTTATATATTTTATTTATTCATTTTAGAGAGAGGAGAGAGAGAGAGACAAAGGGGGAGGAGCAGAAAGCACCAACTCCCATATGTGCTTTGACCGGGTAAGCCCGGGGTTTTGAACTGGTGACCTCAGCATTCCAGGTTGATTCTTTAGCCACTGTGCCACCACAGGTCAGGCCACATTAATACTTTTGAATAATTTCAGCAGTTTGAGCTTGTCCTAGCTTGAAAGATCCTGAGACCTTCACTTGTACCTTACATGGTAGAAGGGTTTATTTGACTCTCCTCCACTCCTTTCCCAGGAATTGCCTTGTTCTTTTTCTAGTTATTATCTAGGACTGTATCTCTTTAGGGAACCAACACGGAAGGTATCACTTCTTGCTCATTAGACCAGGTCGTTGGATACAGCGTGGCTATTTTACACACACACACACACACACACACACACACACACACACACACACACACACACAGTTTAATTGAATTCCAAATTGACAACTTTTAGAAGGGACCTGAGCATAGGTGTTGCTCTCAGTTGATTAAATTAACCAGGTAGTGTTTTATTAAGGAGCTAGAAATATAAGTACACGTGATAAAAGCATTGGTTCCTTGCAAAGCCCTCTCACTCTGTGCAGTCTTCATAACAAAAGGTGTCCCTGTAATTGTGGCTCTTATTAGTTATCTCTGGTCAGCTCAGCAGAAAACAGTGCATGTTGAGCAATTAATCAGATCCAGATAGGTACTAATCACCAACTTATCTTGTTTCACTGTTTCTTCCTCTCTGACAAAATGCATGCTGTCTCATTGGCTTGCTAAATGGTAATCATTTTAAATTTGCTCATTGATGAGCAAAATATAACAATATTTACTGTGATTATTAAAAACTAAATTCAACTGAGCAAATATGATGATCTAATTGGTGTTATTAAATGACTTTGAATTGGGCAGCATCTCATCTAGCAAGCAGAGAGGAACACAAAATGGAAAGGTTTTAAAGAAAGGAGGGTGGGACAAAGAAATTATTAGTAAAAGAAAACTAAAAGTTTATTGGAGGAAAGTAAGAGTTTCAGGTGATGACAACTTTTCATTGGCTGAGCTGTAGTGTTTTTCATTGGCTAGGCTTGTTGCTGGGCAAGAAAAAAAATCTTCCTTCTTCTTGAAGGAATACTAGAGTAACTACATCTTCCTGTTGGAGATTCAAGGTAATCTCTTCCTATTTGAAGTAAGGCATGAGAGTGCCCTCTATAGGTCTTCCTGACACTAGTTTTAGTCGAGATATCTTTTACTGATTTCCACACCACGAATATATAAGGTTTTTCCCATGTTTTAACATTTCGAATGCAGTTTCAGTGAGATGAACTTTAGCTTTTAACTGGTTTTCCTTGGTTCCAGTTTTTCCCCTTCTAATTTGTATACAAAGACAATATTGATTTTCTAATATATTACATTGGATTCTTTTGGTTGCATATAATGACTAGAATCCAAGTCAAACTGGTTTACGGAGGTAAAAAAGGAATTTGCTGGTTCATTCAAGTGTAAAACTGTCTTAAGACACTGCTGAATCTTAAGCCTCAGATATGTCATCAAGACATGGGTATTCTTCATATTAGAACTCTGATTTCCTTTGGGTTGGCTTCATTCTCAGGATCTCCCCACAAAGTGGAAATGATGGCTGTTGGGCAAATAAAATATAATATGCTCACTTTGTTAAAGATGGCGCTGCCCACATGGAAGCCCGTCACCCAGTTGATATTATTTGCCCTTATGCTTGGGATGGTTGTAGGGGAAAGGCTGTAATGTAAGCAGGCCGGGTTGTTATAGCCTAAGGCTTAGTTTAAGAGTAAGCTCTTTCCCACACCCTTGACTAATTGGATAATGTAGGGTGGTGCACTCTCTTGAGGAATCTCATTATGCCTCAGATGGGTGGCTTTGTATCAGAGACTTTCTTGAATGTATAATTGGATTAAAGGTTTGGATTATCTATGCTATAAAGTGGGCGAATCGGTAGCTAGATCTCTCTCTCTCTTGGTTCCTGAGTTCCTGAGGTTAGTATGAGAAAGGAGAGCAGATTAAGGCCATGTGGAGGAGAAGTAGCCAAGATGGCAGAGTGCTGAGGAAGAAGCCAGTTTGTTAAGAGTTTGTGCAGGAGGAGACGGGGAACAGAGGGGAATAAGTCTGGTGAGCTAGAAAGCTTTGATGCTAGGAAACTCGGATAAGTCAGTAGCTTTGTGAGCACTGAATGTGTGGGTTTTGGAGCCCAGTGTGTGTTTTTGCTTGCCCACCGGGTGCAAGCTAGAATTAAAGCTGATGGCTCACCAGTTCTTGGCTCCTGTGTTTCATTGCCATCTGTCCGAATCTAATGCTAACCTGCGTGGGTCGGGCGGCTGTGATAGTGGCCTCAACTACTGGCTTTACAATGGCCACCGATAATTTCAAACTGAAAGTCTCTCAGTTTAGCAACCCAGCGGGAAGAGAAACTCTTCCTACCAAACATCCCAGGTCTGGCTTTCACTAGTTTAGCTGATAAGCTAATTAGTTGCAGCCGGATAGTGGACTGTTCTGATTGGCCAATTCTGGTCATGTGCTCATCACTGGAGGTAGGGATTGAGGTAAGGGAGGGATGGTTCTACAAAAGAGAATCAAGCCACTGGTTTCTGAGAAACAGGAAATCAATTAGCAGAAAACTACAGTCAATGTCTACCTTCATAGGGAGATTCCCTTGCTCTAGTAATGGGAGGAAGTGTGATATGATGAAAAGAATTATGCAAGACGGGGCTTGAGTTTTGGAATTCACAGCCCCGAATTCTATTCCCAGTTTAGTCAAGGGCGAGCTGTGAGACTTTGGCAAGTCAATTAACCTCTTTGGCCTTTCGTCTCTTCATCTAAGGATAGAGATAAAAACTCAGAGGTTGGAAGAGGAGGAAAAGGGAGTGTTTGGCACTTGTTAACACTTAGGAAAGGGTAACTTAATAAAATGAAATGGTGTTGGCTACTTTTAAAAATTACAACATTGTACTCTAGGACAGTTCATAAATTACCTCTCAGGGAGGAAGTCACAGATTCTCAAAACTCCATCCCCTGATTAGAAAAATGAATTAACTACTTAGATTAAGGTGACCAGACATTCCGTTTTTGGCAGGACAGTCCTGATTTTTTTACCATTTGTTCTGTGTCCTGTGGCATTTTAAAAAAAGTCCTGATCTTTGGAAAGAATGCACGAAAAGCTAGGGAACGGCGGGAGAACAGGAAGGGAATATACGGTTTTTGGTGGGCAGATCCCGCCTCGACCTAGAAGTGCCTGCACTGCCGCAAGAGCTGGCTGCCCCCTGTGGGCCCGAAACAAAGAACTTCAGGTGGGATGTACCTGCTGGGGCAGCGGCTGACAAGTCCCCTAACTACCCATAGGCCTGCGTCCTGGATGCCGGCATGGGCCTCCAGGCTCGCAAGCTGCTCTGTCTCCAGCAGGCGTTGGCACTGCCCTAACTGCTCCCGCCCTCTTGTGCAGCTCTGGCATCGGTTTTGGGGACCCTGTAACCCAATCCCTCTGACTCACTCAAAATTTCCCATATAGTAATATTTCCGAAAATGATCTTTTTAATGAGGTATCGTTATTAAAATAATATATTGATAAGGAAAAGGTTAAATCTTGGGCATCAGCAAAAATCACAATAGAGAACAAATGGTTAGAAATATTTCATCATTTTGAAAGAAACCATGCTCCATACAATAATGCACTAAAAATTGTGCAATACACACTGTCTTTACCAGGAACTAATGCTGCGACTGAACATGTTTTTTCTACTGTAAATAAAGTGTGGACATCAGAAAAATCACAATTAAGTATTGAGACTTTGAAAGCCATTTTATGTGTGAAATATAATTTAACAAATTCTTGTGAAAAATTTCATGACCTTTTAAACGATGACAGCAATCTACTAAAAAAAATTCACTCAAATGAGAAATATGCCAAAGAATAAAATAATACTATACATAATTTTTAATGTATTATATTTGTAAATTGTACTTATGTTGAAATTTAAAAAAATATATACAATACTATTTTTGCATTCTATGAAAATTTTTTTTGCTCCATATAAACCAAATTTTTAATCAAGAACCTCCCCCCACCTTCCTCTGGTCAATGGTGTCCCACTTTACCAATTTCAAAATCTGGTCACCTTAACTTAGATGATTCCAAAAATATTTATGAATGGACTATATCAGACCTTTTTCTAGATGTTGAGGATATATATATATAATAGTGATCAATATATAATGCTGCACTCTTGAGAACTTATATTTTAGTGAGGGAGACAGATCCCTAATACAGGAACAATGAAGTATATGTAATGTCTGTGCTAGTAAGGTCAAACACAATAATCAAAGAGGATAGAAACTTATAGAAAACGAGGTCTGAATTTTTACTTAGATGATCAAAGAAGACTTTGATGGGAAGTAACATTGAGCTGTGTCCCCAAGGGCCTGAGGGGGTGATGTACATAGTAACATTCTAGGGAGAAGGAACAGTAAGTGCAAAGCCCTGAGGTGAGAGCCTACCTTTATGGTCAAGGATAGTAGCAAAGCCCTGGGGCTTGCATGTAGAGAGGGGTTTGCCATGTTGCTAAAGTTGTGATTGGAGAGGAGCTGGGGTCAGATCATGTGAGGTCTGGTTGGCCATGATATCAGTTTGGATTTTATTCTAAGTGTGACAAGAAGCTACTAGCATTTTCTGCAAGCAAGAAATGGGCTGACATACATTTTAAAAATAAGATTCTGGCTACTGTGGGGGGAAGAGATGACAGTGAAACAAAGGACCAGTTAGGGGGTGTGACGGTGTCCCGGGGAGGGAGATGGTCACTTGCTTGAGCCAGGGTGCTGGTACTGGAGGTAATGAGAAAAAAATCAGATTAAAGAATTGTTTTTAGAGTAGAGGGAAAAAGCATGCTGATAGTTTCTTTGTAGGAGAAAAAGAGGTGGTTGGGTCTCGGTAACAAGGTAGATGATGGAAATCTTTACCGACATGGGAACACTAGAGGAGGAGGAGGTATTTGTGTTGGGAGTGGGAAATGAAAGTTCAGTTGGAAATGCTGTTTAATGATTCAAGTATAATGTCAGGTAGACCATATACGAGTCTGGGAAAGGCCTCGGCTAGAGCTATCCTTTTGGGACTGTCAGTGAATAGGGGTTATTTTAAGTCACTTCAGGAATGATTTTAGGGGAGGAAAGAGGATGGAGCCTTGTCACTTCAGTTTTTAGGGCTTTTTGTCCTTAAGTATTTCAAATAAAAGATTATCCCAAATTCAAACATAAAAGAGATAGAAGTGGACAGAGCTACTTTGCTGGAGGTCAGAGTCAAGGTTCAGAGACCTGAAGGCTGAGCCTTCTTCACACCTGCCTCAGTTCCAAAAATGCCTGCAGGAGCCCTGTTCATCTTAGAGGCTCCAAAGGACAAGCCCTCTAAAACCCAATGAGATCTCCATCCTTCCAGCTCTCGTCTGCCATTCTCTTCTCAGCTGCCAGGCATGTGCATTTTGGTCCACCCCCTGACCCAAGCATCCCAGGGCCCAGGCTGAGTTTCATGGTTCTGTCATGTAGATAAACAGATTTATAGTTTCATCGTGGTTAGATTTGATTAGAAAACCAGCAGATGGAATTAGAGTATATCAGAGCTGGGAGTGAATCCAGAGATCATCTCTTGCACTTCTTTCTGTTTGTGAGAAGTGGGAGATGAAACTCCGAGTGAGAGAGGCACGTGCTCAGGGCAACCCCAAAAGCAACAGACCAGGCTCTGCCCCTGCGTTCTTTGCTGCATCATATTGTGGAACAAACGTGTGGAATAAAACAGGAATTCTCCTGAAAAATAAAGCTGGACAGTCAGTTTAGAACTAGTTTAGTGAATCCCAATGTGTGCCCACCTGTTAAAGGGGACAAGGTCTTCTGAGAGGCTGGGCTCGACGAACTTTTGATAGTTTGAAAGTTAACTCTCCTTGAACTGGGAGCTCTTAACCTGGGGCTCATGCATGATCCTCAGGGAATCAGGGCTCCCCCAGGACAGTGGGTATGTGTATACTAGATTCTCAAAGGGATACATGATTACCCACCCTCTTAAAGTGTTTGTAAAACATCTGAAAATTGTTATAGGAAACAAAGTGACAGACCATTTGTGGCAATGCATTATTTTAGTCATAACGATGCAGTTACCTCTTTTCACTCGTTAGTGTCCTAATGCGGATCGTATAAATAAGCTCTTTCTGGGAAGAACAAAAAAAATAACAAACTGATGAACACAGAGTAAAAAGAAGTACCTGCATGTTCTAATCTCCAGGAGATTAGTAAAATATATATATATATATATATAAACTTTTTGCAACAGTGGTATCATACCTCAGTAGGCCAATAGCTTTTTACTGTAGTATTGTTTGTTAAATAATTTACTGATAATCAACAAAAGTCAATAAATAGAAAGCAATGACTATTTGGCTCTTTTTATTTTCTTATAACAGGGCTTTTCTTTTCCTACATTACCTAATAGTCTGACTTCTTATTTTTGCCCACATTATAGGACCCTGTGGGTACTGAAATCCAACTCACCCATGCCTATTTCCTGTAATGGACGAACTTGATGCCAATGTGAGGTATGTGGCATTTCTGTATATATTGTGCTATAAATGAGGGTCATTTGAAGTATGAGGCCTCTGTAGTCAAGCTAATGGATGTGGATTTTCTTTAACATTTCATATATAACCATGAGTGTGGTTCTGTTTGATTATTTGTGGGGTTTTATTTTTTACTTCTTAAATGTTAAATAAATATGGCTAAATGTTCCTAGAAGCCTATACTGTACTAGAAGTCTGCCTATATGCTATATAAATAGACCTTCATCTCTGTAATGGGAAGAAAGAAGGTATATTTAAATGATGTAAAAATAGCTTAAGAACATCCATCTAGACAGCTAAACTTTGAATACACATTTAAAAAGCTGTTTATAGCAGGTTCTAGTCTGCTGGCTTGTTGTTTTCAACCAAGTCATTAGTTCATGGGATGCAACGGTTGCATGCTGAGTTCTGTAAAGCTAAATGCTTTTTGTTTCCTGCTGCCCTTGGAGAGAAAATAATGGGAAGACCCTGGGGAAGTTATTTCTTTAAAGGCTTGCCCCAATTTATTGGTACAACCAAATAGTGCAAGAAAATTTATTCAATAAGGCTTAAGTGTTATGGATTGGCTTTTGAGCTTGAGGACTAGCCGGAGATACCAATAGCTGTCTGTAAGACTTTCTAAAAAATACATTCCTAGTGTTATCGCAGGACAGTATTTCTTTCACTGGAGACTGGTAGAAAAGCACATTTTGGGCATACATTAGGGACGTAGTGCCTCTGTGTTTCATGTAGTAGAACGCTGTGACAAAAGGGAGTTGTCAAATGTCTTGACAGAAGCTCCAGTGTAATGTGACTGAGGTTCCAAAGATGTACTAAACCTGGAAATTCCTTAAGGGTAGAATGGGTCTCACTCATCATTCCTGGTGCATGATGGGTATTTAGTAAAGGGGGTGTTGACCAGCTCATCATTGATGTTACTCCATATATTTCAAATGAGATTGAGTTCTGTTACACCTTGATGTGCAAAGAAGCTCTGGCTCTTTAGCAGTAAAACATTTTACATTCTCAACAGAAACATCATGGGCTTCGTTATCTACTCCACACACCGATTCGGTGCAGAGTCTTAAGACTGTCATGCAGATTTTTTAAATTGGTACGATGTGTTTAATTTCCTCTAAAATTTTATAACATTATCTGTCCAGAGAAAGCAGAGTAGAATCCAAAGAATCTCGATTTTATTTTCATCCAAGGGCCCAAAGTGAGCGATATCAGTGGCTATTAGGTACGACATTGTTTTAAGTTTTAGACACTGTATCATACTGCATCGATGATTTAAAATGTACTTCTTTGTTTGGGTAATTCAGAGAGGGCAATCCTTAACATGTGTCGCTTTTTCAACATTTATTTATAGCAGCATTGGATTCTAATGGCAGGATCCAATTCAATTAAGTGAACATTAGCCTCGGGTGCTGTGTATCTTGTACCACTCAGGATACAAGAGGATAATAAAATAAAATTTAAAAAAGCTCCCCAGAATTTTGTCTCTGGACCATCCTTTCTGTCAGATTTCTAGCCTGATCCCATCAACATATGCTCGTCCTCGCCCACTCCCCCTCTCTACCCACAATATTAGTAACATGCAAATGCCACAGACTTTCCACTCATTTCTCCCTCGGTCGAGCCTCTGGGGGTGTCTATGACAAAGAACGTATTTTAGGTACTGTTTTCTGAGAAAGAGGGATTGATTTTAAGTGGTATGTGAACATCTTTGTATTTTAGAATAAATATTTATTATAAGGTAATCTTATTGTGATGAATAATACTATTTTGCACACTTATAGTCGGGACATGAAGTTTCCCTTTAAAATACATTTATTTGAATTTGAAAATGAATGTATTTAAATAAAATGGTATGTAATTTTAAAATATGCATTAACAAGTGAATGTGAAAAAAAAAATCACAAGGGTAGTATGTAAATGACCAAGATCTAGAAAGTGATATTCTAGGTATAACTAGATAGGTCAATTTTATTACTTTAGGAGCAGAAACTAGAGATGTCTTCACTTGGTAAAGTATCTATATAAAGCAAAAGCTGAGGGACTAAATCCCTGGCACCAAAGAGGATTTTTTTTCTTTTTTTTAGTGATACTCATTTATTTTATTATTTTATTTTATTTTATTTATTTATTTACAGGGTCACAGAGAGAGACATAGAGAGGGACAGACAGACAGGAATGGAGAGAGTTGAGAAGCATCAATCATTAGTTTTTCGTTGCCATTGTGATTAGACCGCGGGCCTTCGGCAGACCGAGCTACCCCTTGCTGGAGCCAGCGACCTTGGTGAGCTTTTGCTCAAGCCAGATGGGCCCGCGCTCAAGCTGGCGAGCTCAGGGTCTTGAACCTGGGTCCTCTGCATCCCAGTCCAACGTTCTATTCACTGCGCCACCGCCTGGTCAGGCCAAAGAGGAATTTTTTAACATGCTCTTAAGGTAGGAAAATGAGTGAGGAAGCAGAAGAAGGAGAAGGCTGGAGAAGAGACAAGATTCAGAGGAGAGTGTGGGTTGTGCTGGGAAACGGGTGAACTCTCCGGTGTCATGGTGGTCGGGAAGGCCTTTGAGAGTAGTCAGGTTGCATATCTTTATTTGTTGGTTTGTTTTTAATGTGTTTGGTGCGTGCTTGACCTCCCCCAGGATCCAGCTCTTCCATAAAACCTTCCAGCTTGGCTAGGAATTGAGTGTTGAATGTTTGCTATGTGTGAGGGCATCATGAGCTATAAACTTAACATGTGTTATCCCATTTAATTTGTAAAACAATCCTATGAGGCATGTGCCATTATTACATCCATTTTACAATGTGTGGTAACCAAGGAACAAAGAGTATAAGTAACCTGCTTAACATCATATAATCATACTGTCTCCTACTATATATACTACAAATATTTTATGTGTATATGTATATGTGTGTGAGTGTGTACTGGCGAGACGGTTGACATGTCTCTCTGTGTAAAAGTGATTTGGAAGAAAGAATGGGTCCCCAAAATGCACAGGATGGCAGAAGACCAGATAAATACCCAGAGAAATTCAGAAATCTGAGCAAAAGTTTTAGATTTTGATGGGCTGTAAAATTGAGAGACTCCAGCCAATTATCCTCAGTTTTCAATAGACAGACGGGTCCTAGTTGACATTTAGAGCAAAATTAAATGTTTAGCCTTTACATGTTTTGTCAGGCTATCCCAGTCACTTTTTTGTTTGTTTGTTTGGTTTCATTGAATTGAGTTTGTTAGTTCAGTTTGATCTTTATTATTATATATCTATCAGTGTTCTTGGCTACAAGCATCAGACTTGCTAACATATTCAATAGTAATTTTCAAGACACTGCAAGATATAGGCTAAAACAATTAAGGAGGACAGGCTTGCAAATAAACAAGAACTTCGGGATTTTTCATGAGATAGGAAGTAGAACAATGGCCAACCACATGAAGAAGTGGTCAGTACATTTCTTCATGGTGGGTAATGACCAACCATTTCCTCTTTCTATATCTGCTCAGGAGTCAGAGTCCTGGAGGATGCTATCTGATTGGCCAAGCCAAGTCACGTGACTACTTGCTATCCAGCTTTTAAAATGGAAGTCAGGTAGCACTCAGGAAGATAACCAACAATGGAGGAAAGTTAAGTCCTCCAAAGATATTGATTTTTTTTTCCTATTTTTCCAAAGTGAGAAGCTGGGGTAGTGTGGAGGGGGAGTCCAGCATGTGCTTGACCTGGATCCACCTGGCATGCCTACCAGGGGCGATGCTCAGCCCTCTAGGATGTTGCTCTGCTGCAACTGGAGCCATTCTATGCTTGAGGCGGAGGCCATGGAGCCATCCTCAGTGCCCAGGCCAACTTTGCTCTAATGGAGGCTTGGCTGCAAAAGGGGATGAAAGAAATAGAGAGAAAAGAGAGGGGGAAGGGAGGGGAAGCAGATGGGCACTTCTCCTGTGTGCCCTGGCTGGGAATCGAACCTGGGACTTTGACACGCCGGGCCAATGCTCTACTGCTGAGCCAACTGGCCAGGGCCAAGATATTGATGCTTTTGAAGAAGGAGGAATAGATGCTTGGTAACCAATATATGACCAGTGTCCAATTTCATTTGTATTATAGCAGTTGGATTTATCTATGATATTTTAACAGTGTTGCTCCATATTTGTTATACATTCATAAAGCACCTAAACTATGCATGAGGAAGAGTTCACCTAAGTGCCTGTTAAAAATCCCATGGTCTAGGTAGAAGACAATCACTCAAATAGAACTTAATACAATCACAAAAGAACCCTAATATTGAGATATACCATGAGCTGTATTCTCTGTTAACTATAAGGTAGGATTAAAAATAACTAGGGCTTGATTTTAGAATTATGACAAACATTACTAGCATTTTCCCTGAAGGGCACCCATTGTAGAGAGTGGTAGATGTGTAGGATGGACTGACTCAGGATGAAAAGCCGCCAGTGAACAATCAGGCTCTGGTTGGAGAGGCAAGTTCTGACGAGTCTTCTCCTTTGGTAAATAAATTCTCACAAACTTAGCAGTCAGCCAGCGGCTCTTTGCAGCCAATCTGACACCCACCTGATGTCGTTTTTTTGGTCTGTTTGCTTATTGTTGGGGCTCTGGAGGAGACAGCTGCATTTTTTTTTTTTTCTGAAGAGTTGAAGAAAGGAAAATGGAAATGGTGCCTTTTCAGCCAGAAAGTCCATGTAGGACATGATCAGCCTACATCGGGGCAGTGAGCCTGGTGATACCTTCCCCCAGTGCCGTCCCTACGACCTAGGCACTAGCCCATGCTTGCTTTTTGTTTTGTTTTGGTTAGAGATCAGATTCTTTCCACTGATAGGTGGTTTTCCTCAGCGTAAGCATAATCCTTAAAGGGAATCCAGGACTCTGTCATTTTCTTCTTGCTCTTTCTAAGAATTCTTTCCATCAATTTCTAGTTCCAGAAAATACAGGGTTCAGGTAGGAGATAATTAAGTAGAGGAAGTTCAAACATATACAGGCTCTTTCTTTGAAGGTATCTCAGGATAATAGCTCCAGACACAGAGTGGAGAAAAACTTTATTTTATATCTTGATTTGTTTTACTGGTGGCTTCCTCCTGCCCTCCACGCATCTCCTTGTCCATGGGTTTTCTATACTTTCCTGCTGCCTTGCACCTCTCTCTCTATTTTGAAAAATTTATTTATTAATTGATTTTAGAGAGAGAGGAAAGGAGAGAGAAGGAGGGAGAGAGTAGCATTGATTTTTTGTTCCACTTATTTATGCAATCATTGGTTGCTGTTTGTATGTGCCCTGACCGGGAATCAAACCTGCAACCTTGGCGTATCAGGACAATACTGTAAGCACCTAAGCTACCCGGCCAGGGCTTGTCCTGCATCTCTTTAATAAGAACACCTTGGTTTAAGATTCTCTTTCTCCTCAACAGAATAACTGTTGTGCTTTCTCATTAATGTGTCTCATTTACAAAACCAAATAAAACATAGGAATGACGAATCACATAAACAGTAGTATTTTCTTCCTCTTGCAAGGGTTTCTGGGAAACTCAGAGCCAAATTTATAATTACCACCAGCATGTGTAAAAGATCTCCAGGCACCCACAATGGTTCTGACCTGCCTCTATTTTTATTTTTCCAACTTCTTTTGTCACTTTATCTTTTTTCTTTTGCTTTCTTAACAATATCTTGTGTTGATTATTTTCATAAGTCACTTTAAAGAAGGAAGGACAGACAGGAAAAGGGAGAAAGGAATTCAAGCAGAAGCCAGTTTTCCAGGAAGGAGAATCACGTTTACTTTTTCCTTTGGTAGGGCATGATGTCACGTGCTGGGAAGCCACTAAGCATTTTTGAACAGAAGATCAAAATGGCAAACTTTCATATAAAACACAGAACATTTGAAAACATGCCAAAAATTGAATACCTTAAATAGAAAATACATAGTCTTGATGTAAATGCAGTCACCTGTGGCTCACATGGGACAACATGAATTTAAAAACCATAACAAAGGTGAATAGCTGACTTTGAATTAATTACCCAGTGGCTTTAATTGTCATGACACGAAGTTGAAATTCATTGCCTCAAATCAAGAAATGAATTAATTGGAAATCAATGTGATTACAAAACTTAATTGAAATCTGATTTTAGCAGAGAAACAAAGAGCAATTTTTTTAAGTAAAAGAGTTGACTTTGGTTTGATTATTAATAGTGGTGACAATGCATGTACAGTGTGTCAGTAAAGTCATGGTGTGCTTTTGACACTGTATTTCACTACAGTCTGAGGCTGAAGTTAGACTTTTTTTTTTTAATTGGACTTTTTTTATTATTTATTTGTAAGAGTTCTTTTTTTTTTTTACAGGGACAGAGAGAGAGTCAGAGAGAGGGATAAATAGGGACAGACAGACAGGAACGGAGAGAGGTGAGAGGCATCAATCATTAGTTTTTCATTGTTGTTGCGACACCTCAGTTGTTCATTGATTGCTTTCTCACATGTGCCTTGACTGCGGGCCTTCAGCAGACCTAGCAACCCCTTGCTAGAGCCGACAACCTTGGGTCCACGCTGATGAGCTTTTGCTCAAGCCAGATGAGCCCGTGCTCAAGCTGGCGAGCTCGGGGTCTCGAACCTGGGTCTTCTGCATCCCAGTCTGATGCTCTATCCACTGTGCCACCGCCTGGTCAGGCTGAAGTTAGACTTTTTAAAGCTCAATATCCTAAAGCCTTGAAATAACTAAGTTGGAAATCCATATGAACAAGTACTGTCAGCCCTAAAGATTTATCAATATGTAATGGATTTGCAAGCAGACTTAATTTATGTTTGTAACCTGGCAATCAGAATAGTGCATATGTATGAGTTTTAGGCAGTGAAATGTTTTGCAGGAAATCTCTCTTTAGGCTTTGAGATTTGTGACATTCATTAGCATATACGGAGAAAGTGAGTGCGTACTTTTTAAAAGGAGATCTTTTTATGTTGCTTTAGAAATGTAAATGAGAATAACGCTCCACTTCATTGCTTGACTGATAAGACTGTGATAATTCAGTTAGTCTTTGGATCAGACAGGAGCACAGTGAATATGAACTGGAAGTCATGCTGTGGTGAAAACCCCTTGTGTTTTGTGGAGTCACAGGGTACCTCAAAGAGGATACATTTACAATTCTAAATCAACGGTCTCCTGCAATGCGTGAAATTTGCTGGTTGTGGTACCATGAACTAATTATCTAACCTCTCTAAGCCTATAGCGTTGGCATCTAAAAATTGGGAATTTGTGAGGCTTATAAGTAATACACGTGAGTATTACTTATAAGTAATGTAGGTAAAACTCTTAACATAGTATGTCACACATGGTAGGCATTGGACTAATGATAAATATTGCCCCTAGTCATCACAATAATCGTGAGATACAGACTTTCATTACCCCTAGCACTGCTAGTCGACTATGGCACTCTATACACTTCTTGATTGCTTACATTCAGTATCCCGTTAATTGGCTAACCTTACTTTTTTTTAATCAGTGGTTAATTTTTTGAGTATTTGTCTCCAGTTCTGCCCATTCTCTGGAGAGGAAACTGAGACTTCCAAAGATGATAGAAGACCTCAACATTAGGGCTTATAAATGGCATCATTGGGCTGAGCCCACTTCTCTCTCATACCCTACCAGACGTCTTCAAACTTTTTATAAAAACAGCCCACTTTTGCAGTGCTGGTCAACCTGGTCGGTACCTCCCATTAGTAGGCGTTTCAGCTTTCATGATGGGCAGGAGTGGAGCAACCAAACGGCACCGCGATTGGTCCACCATGAAAGCTGGAGCGCCCACTAGTGGGCGGTAGGGACCAGGTAGATCAGCACTGCAAAAGTGGACCGGTTTTTATAAAAAGTTTGAAGACGTGTGCAACAGTCCTGTCTCCTCATTACTCTACACCTTCCGTGAACATGGGCACATTCCTGTTTGGGAATTGGAGGATCTAGGATTCAGTCCTGTATCTTTTTGACCCTAGGCTTGTACTCTGTTCAGTACAGCTTTTCTTCATGTGCAGGTAATCCTTTGATTGGTGATCGCTGTTTAGAGGAAAACACCTCCGACGAGTCTCTTTCTGCTTCTGTATCCATCAATGACCAGTCGGGAAAATGAGGACTTTTGTGTATATTTCAAGCAGGAAATTGGTCACAAAGCTTCCTGGAAGAAGGGGCTGTTGATCAGAGGTCAGGAAGCTTCAAGAAACCCCCATCCTGCCACATGCTGCTGCCACCACATTTGTTGTGTACAAACCATTTGCTGCTGTGCTCACTACTGAAGGTACCTCCAAATATTGGAGTCAAACGGCTTCTTTTTCCCTCTTGCGATCTAGTTTCTCATTCTGAGCTTCCCATTTGGAAAACAACCGGAAGCCAGTGGGCAAGGGAATATGGAATATGTAGTTTTCAGGCTTCTACCCTCTCGGATGAAGATGAGTGCCTCAACAGGACAACTTCTTCCCTATAATTTTGCTTCATAGCTCGGGATCTTGATGCCTCGGGCTTCCCAAGTCTTCGGGCTCACATGTGATCACATTGACATAAATATCCGAATTTCATCTCCTTGACTGCAGGAAGCTATCTTTTGCCCATCTCATCTTGTCCAAGTATTTTTGGGGCATTTGGTTATTACTAAAAGTGGGTGCTTATAAGTGTCCCTGCATTTGTTCTACTTTCCAAGCTGAATTCTGCCAGCCTCCAGCTCTAACTGTGCTACTGAGGTGCTAATCAGAATCCATCCTGAGGAATGACCAGTCTCCAGGACTCAAATGTTATAAAACAGAAAGTGTCTTGATAATGAAAATCCACATTATTGTACCTGGAAAGTGAGGTGAATATGCATTCTGTGTGATCCTTGATCGTAGTGGGTCCCCTACTGAAATTTCTTGAGATAGAAGTGTTTCAGAGAGCAGCAATCTAGCATTTCCTGCTGTCAGACCTACTCTTTTCCCAAGGACACCCAGAAGGGTTGGGTCTCAGTGAATATTGGTGCAAACTGTGACATTCTGAAATGTATCTTTCTCAGTCTCTTGCCTACTCAAACCTGGTGAATCTGGTTCCTTCTCCTATGTCACTTTGTCATCCCTCACTGTAGCCTGATTCTTTTAGAGTTCCGCAAGCCATCACCCAGCCTTGTTTAAATCTTAAATTTCAGTAAGATTTTTATTTTTTCTGGAGTGTGCCACTTGTGTAATTCGTACATGCAAATAGCTAGGTGAGGACTGAGGTACAGCCTAATTTACAAAATTCTCAACTCCTCCAGTCCAGTCAGAATTTTCTCTATATTTTAATCAAAATTTAAGAAGGGTCTTTAGGGAAGGCTCACCTGGATTCCAGAAAATCTGGGTCTTTTCTCTCTTTATAAGAATGGGTTATTATTGAGATCCAAGAAGCATATGACTAATGTTGACAATTATTTGAAATCCTTTCCAAGCCCCTTTTGATAATCTGAAGCCTTCTGCAGGGTTTGTAGCGTCTCAGAAAACTCAGAATACAAAAGAAATACAAAGGGTTTCCAAGAGGGTAAGTGATTTTTCTTAAGCCCACACAGCTAAGTGATTAACTGGAAGCTAACACCCAAGTCTTCCCTTCTAAAATCACTGCTTTTTTTTTTTTCAAATGGTTTTCCAAAGACAGCAAACTATTTTATAAAGGTTATATAATTTAGATTAAAGTGTTACTTAAACATGTCTAAATCTGAAAAACGGATTTAGACAATACAAGTAGGATAGTAAATCACTGTTACACACTGCTTCGATCACTTACAAGAATAGTTTGCTGCAGCTCAGAAGTTCCAATGTTCCTCTAAGCATGTGACCTCTCTGATCTCTTCTAATCCTGACAACTCTGAGAGCTCTTTACTCTGTGGGTTCAATGTTCATGTCCCCCTGAGAGTCATATGTTGAATTCCTAACCCCCACTGGAGTGATGGTAGTAGGAGTTGGGGTCTTTGGAAAGTAATTAGGTCATGAGGGAAGATCTTGTGAATGGGATTAGTTTTCTTCATATAAGAAGCCACTAGAGCTCTGTGTTCTCCACCATGCCAGGACTCAATGAGAAAACGGCCATCTGCACAGCAGGAAGGGGGCTCTCAACAGACACCAGCTCTGCTGGCACCTTGACGTTGACCTTCCCAACCTCCAGAACGATGAGGAATACATGTTTGTTGTTTAAGCTGTCCAGTCTATAGACATTTGTTATAGCAGCCCAGACTGACTAAGACACTCACTGGTAGTGTCCCTGTTGTGACATAGGGGTAGGTGAGGCAGAAAAGGATCATTATTTTGTCCAAAGTCACATTTCTAGTAAGAGATGAAACCCATACATTCACCCAAATTTGCTTGATGTCAGAGTCTATCCCTTGGGCTTCGCGGGTTACTTGTATAAAGAGGGTCTGCCGTTAGATATTTTTAGACTTGAATTCCCAAACTGAAGACCTGGCAGATATCTTTGTTTGGCCTATCCAGGTTTTTAAAAATTGACTTAAGTGCCTTCAGGGAGACTGGGTGCTCTCCAATTTACCAGAGCAACAATGATTCCTATTGTCTGAAAAGAAGCCATTTGAAACTACGTTTCCTCCCGTAGTCCAGTGTCCAATTGTCAGGGGGTACCATCTGCCTGCCAGGCCCTTGAGGCTTTCTGTTTTAACACTTAAATTTGGAAAGCAGTGATCAGAATTCTCTCCAACTCATAGACCTTATTATGACATTTAGTACCTGCAATTTTCTCAGTGGAAATTTGTTTGGTTACTATTTTGCCAATAGGGTTGTGTTGACTTTAAGACCTTTCTTCAATTAGGGAATTGGAATAGGTTTCTAAATAAATACGTGTTAAGTGATTACTATTTTGTCAGTCAGGTAATGATGTTCAGGCAGTGTTCTTATTTGCATTTCCAAAGAACTGTAAGAATAATCTTTCCATTTTCTCCTCTGCCCACTCACTAGCTCCTTAGCTTATAATGGCTTTATTAATTTCAGTGCTTGCAAAAGCTTTTATACAAAGGACTCATCTTTGAATGTTCAGTACTATCATGCTTTTATGCATATTCAGATGTAAATGCATATTTATTGTAAGGGCTCACTATCAACAGTGTAACTGACATTTTTAGCCTCACTTGATCTCTTTGTTATTTATAATGATTGCAGTCCAAAATCCTCAAGTGTTCAATTCCAGAGAAGGGATATATAAAACTAGAAAGTTACTTTTCCATATGAAAAAAAAGGAGAAGTCAGCACTAATAGTAAATGAAGAAAACTAGGTAAGGAAGGTCTAGAAGTGTGATCATGCTGCACAGAAGAAAGAAAAGACATGTCAGGTGTCTTGGGAGAATGACTCTGTTCTACCTGTCCAGAGAGAAGATAAGGCCAGACATAAATCTAATGTGCGGATAAGAGGAAGAGGACACAGATTCTAGAGCAGAGGTTCTTAACCTGGGTTCTATCGCACCCTAGGGGTTCGATGAGTCGGTCTCAGGGGTTCAGAGAAGCCTCTGCCGCGGAGGCCAGAATAAAGTAATTCCATAATTTGTTGTGAGTTCATGCACTTTGTTGGTTTGGTTCTTTGAGCAAGGTGTTGTTCATGCACGGCTCATTTTGTGCACCAGTAAAAAAACATATACCTATGTCTTGAATTTGGAAAAAAAATCATATTTTATTTATCACTAAAGAAGGGTTCAGTGAATGCACATATGAAACTGGTGGGTTCGGTACCTCAAAAAAGGTTAAGAACCACTGTTCTAGAGGAAGTAGAATTCATGGTAGAAGGTGATTAAACGCATGAGAGGGAAGAGGAAGACATTTTAAAGGTGACCATGGAGAAGGAGTGGGGCACATGGGGAGACAGAGCTTAGTTTGGAACTGTCTGAGCTGGAGAAAACTGTGAGATATAATAAACGTCCAATAGATCATTGGCTAAATTGGCATGGAGCTCAGTAGGGAAATGTTTTGGGGAAGATTCTGATCCCATCTTTTGCCTGGTGAATTGCAGAGACTAGAAATTGACCTGCAAAAGCTTTAATGATATTCAGGACAAGGAAGAGATGCTTGTTGCTCTCCCAACATTTCTACCCCGGAGACTGCCCATGTATGAAGCTTCTTCCTTCTTGAGATATCTGGAATCACTTCATTCTCTTAACTTGCAAATACTGAGGAGGTTTTGCATCATTAGGATGTGTGTAAAACTATGACCCTTCTCATCCCCTAAACTCAGAAAGCTTATGAGAGCCAGCCCTGTGTTATACATCTTTAGGGACTCTGGAATAGGGAATTCTTTCCTTTGGACTTCATTTCCAGCCAATGTGATGGTGAGAAGCAAGTCTAATATATTTCGTAGTGAATAAATTCTTTACGACTCATGAGGATTATAATGTAAAAAAATGTACAAGCGTTTGGAAAATAAATGGTGCATTTAGTATATTTTAGACAAGCTACAATAACTAAGGATTGCAATGAATCTAGCACTTCAGCAGACAATAGATAAAACCCTTTCCCTAAAAGGGAGTGTTTGGATGGCTTGTCCTGGAATTGAACTGATTTTTATCATTGCATACTGACAGAAGTTTTGAAAAACAAATTGAGTCACCCCAGAGAATCCTGTGACTCGGGGGGAAAAAATTGTGGCTGATTTCTGTTTGTGACTTCAAACATGTCATTTTCTATAGCCGTGTTGTTGATGTGCTGGCGTTGCCCAGTGTGACACACCTAATCTGTGGGGAGGGATACAGGCCAGCCTGTCATCTATGTTGAGAGGTTGTACAGGCTTCTCAGACCAGTTTGCTGGACAGTCAGCCTGAGGTCAGCGTTATGACTTCCCACACCAGCCAAAGAGAAGTTGGTTTTGGGTAGAGATCCGTCTGGGGACCCAGAATTATGGGAAACAACATCAGAAGAAGGAAAGGTACAAACCACTCCAGAAAGAAAAAGAAAAGCTTTGCTTCTAAGAATCTCACTTTAATTGTTTGCAAGAACACGGATACTGCTAATTCAGAACAGGGAAGTTGAAAGGTATTTAAAATCTCATCTAGTCCAAAAATCTTAAACCGTTAGCCAGAGTCTTAAAAAAATAAATTCGTAATTTATATTTGACTAATTGTGGCATGCTTCTATCTAATTGTGTTGAACTGATGGGGTTTTACTCTGTGAAAAAAAAAAAAAGACTAGTAACCTTTTTACACCAGCTTAATTTTAGCATCGTTTTATTTAGAATTATGTAACCTTGACTCTGCCACCCTCTCCTACCCTTCTTGTCATCGCTGTCATTAGCCCTCACCACCTCTTTGCTGAGTGATTGGCATCATCCCTAAACTTCTGCCTCGACTATGTCTGTTTCACCTCCAATTCATTCATCAGCCGGATGACCGGCCGGCCGTCTTTCTAGTGCTTAAATCCGATCATGCTCATTTTCTCTCTTTTGTCAACTTCCTCTTCGTACTTCAGATTGCAGCCCAGTTATCTCCTACAGACCCCCGAGCCTTCCCACCTCCCCTCTATGCTCCCAGGGCTCTGTGTACATGTTGTTGTTATCAATTGTTTATAATTGTCAAAGTCGTTCGTAATTATTCATTGAATGTATTGACCGCCTTGGCTGGACTTCATAGATCCAGATCTTAGCACCCTGTCTGGCATATTGGAGTGTTGGAGAAACTTAAACTGGAGAAAGCCTTTATATTTCACTTGACAGCTCTTTAAGCATGCTCTCATCCTCATCAAAGACCTGTCACAGTTAGGTTTGGGCCCAAAGGTTAACAGTGCCCACCTTTACCTCCCTCCCCTTCCAAATTTCACTTGGATCAGTGGGTTCCGAGGCTGTGAGGTTTGGAGAAGAGATGAGAGGAGAGAAGGAATGCATTCTTTATTATTTGAAGTTGAAAGGCTTCTCCTTTGGGTGTGCTTACAGAGCTCATGGCATGGAACTTCTGGTGACAGGGCTGATGCTCCCTTTATTTTGTGTCCCCTACCTGGGATGGAGTCCTTTGTAGTGCCGTCCCCATGCCCATCTTTCCTGCTCTTTCTAGTAACAGATATTGAGCACTCAAGAGTGTAGGTCCGATGTTTAACTCTTTGTAAGCGTTTTCTCATTCACTCATGTAACAGTTCTACAAAGAGCATGCTCTTACCATCCGCATTTTATGGGTAGGACATTGAGACATAGAAAAAGTAATTAGCGTGTGCAAGTCCCTGCAGCTAATACATGGTGAAGCCACGGATCCAGACTTAGGAGGTCTGAGGGCCGGGCTCCCACTCCTGACTCCTGTGTGGCCGCTTGCTCTGTATCATGTGTTACAGACACTGGTGTTCTTCCACGGAGTCCCAAGACCACCATCACTCATCTTACTGCAGTTACTTCTCTTGCTCCAACTGTTTCTATTAATTCTCTTATTTCTTTTCTGGATACTACCACAATGGTGCCTTGTGTCACACAGGTGGCAATGCAAATAGCTCACTCTGAGGAAGCAAGGCCATGATATCCCTGCGGGAGGAGGCCTTTGCTCTGTGATCAGGGCTCCTACAAGGCTCTTATCAACAGACCTTCTGTTTCTCTTTGACTACCTCCTTCTCCGGGAATCCTCCCTCTAATCAGAAATTCGTTAGCTGCATGGCCTCTGTCCTCTTCTCTCATCCCCAGTGGTGGCCAAGATCAGCTGGGGACCTAGAATGTTAGCACAATAATGGTCCTTAAGAGGCCTTGAGAGATGCAGCCCATCTCACACGTTAGAATTCCTGCCAGGGTGTCCTAGAAAGTAGCCACTTGCCTCTGCTGGAAAATCCCAGTCCTTTTTCTCAAGTCTCTCCAGGTAATTGGTCCAATTGGACTTAATAATCAGCTCAGTCCAGATCATTAGGTGTGTAGCAGGGAAGAAAAGCAAGCCCAGTGAGATTGGGCCAAACCAGGCACTATCCTAACGGTCCGGTCTGACTGCAGGTCTGCCCCTGCACTCTTCCTGTCCTTTTCTGTGCTGCCATTCAACACCCTGCCTTTCTGTTTGTCCACGTGCTGTCCCCGCCTTCTCCTACAGGGTAGGCATTGTCTGCGCCCGCCTCCTGGAAGGCGGTTCGGCCACTGACTCTGCTCTGGGCTGGAGGGCTCTCCTTAGACAATTTCAAATGGCAGGAGGTTTCCTGCCTCACTGAAGGGCCCTGGGAAACGAGAAGCACATTTCCACCTCAGTGCCTGGGCATTTCCCACGCAGATCACTCTGGTCTGAGGTAGATAGATGCCTTTTCGTCTCGGTCACAGTTTCCTGTTTTCGCTGTCTTCCCCCTCTCTGTTCTCTCTGACGTCGTGTTACCAGCTTGCCATCTTCCATCCCACTTGCCCTGTCTCTCCTGGTTCTTTCTCTCTTGCCTTTCCTCTCTGTCCAACTTCCTGTCTCATCTGTAACCCGTATTTTTCTAACTCCTCTCTTTCTCATAGTCTTTATCACTTGGTTCACTGGCAAACATTTCCTTTTTTCTGGAATATTTGCATACATATTTTTGAATTAACAAGTAAGTGTTCACTGACAGTCTGCAACATGTATGTGTTTGTGTTTAAAAAGAAGTAAGAAATAAAACAGTTCTGGCCAGTGATGAGACCTCCTATCTATAACTTATTTACATGATGTCTCAAAGTGTTTAATATGCTTCCACATGTATCATTATTTAATTCTCACAGCATCCAGAAAATAGGGCAGGCATTATTAACCTAGCTTATACACAACGAAAATGAAAATGGGAGAGGTTATGAGAGAGATTTTTTATTTTATTTTTTGCACTGGAAGACATGCCATGGTATATGACAAAACTGAGATTAGAATCCAGATTTTTTTATTCCTACACGTGACGGTAAGTGAACACAGGAACAACATAGGGCTACATCATCATGGTAACAGTGATGTTATAAGGTGTTAAAATATAGGCAGAGGAGCATGATGGTTTTACAGTGTTTGGCCTAGGCTGGAATATTTGCAAAGATTAACTGAAGTTTGGTGAGGGAGAAAAAATTTATCTGTGCCGTTCTAAGTTCTTTGGCTGGTCTAATAATAAAAATTGACGTAAGACAGATTAACAGGAGAAAAGCAAATTGAATTATGTATATGTGGGGATCTCACAAAGACAGTGAGACCCAAGGACAAGCTGGGCAGTGAGCCTTAGATGCCATTCTGAGCTAAGGAACCAAATGGGAGCCTGGGGTTTCAAAGGGAAGGAGGTTAATTCACAGGATGATAAGAAAAGCAGATGTTATTTAGTAACTAGATGTTTATTCTGCATACGGACAGGTCATTCAGATAAAAAGTTATTTCTGGTAATAGCTCTCCTTCTGGGCCCCCTCTCTAAATTCTTTTAGGTTATTAAGGGAGAGATAAAAAGTTTTTCTTGAGTCTGCAGGGTCTCGATTGCTTTCAGCTTAACATAATTCACATGCCAAAGTGACACATTTTGGGAGGGTCATCCTGAACCACGTTGGGTGAGAAGCGGCTGAGATCTGCAGACAGTCTTATCCATCAGAATGTGGTTGGTTTGAGGGAAGCATAACAAACAGGTTCCTGATGAAAAGGTTAGTTCATAAAGCAATGTTATAACAAGCAGCTGGCATCAGGCAAATCCAGCAAATGGTAATTATTCAGACCACAGCAAAGGGGCATCTGCAAGTTGATTATTTTAAACCATGTAGATCAGGGGTAGTCAACCTTTTTATACCTACCGCCCACTTTTGTATCTCTGTTAGTAGTAACATTTTCTAACCGCCTACCGGTTCCACAGTAATGGTGATTTATAAAGTAGGGAAGTAACTTTACTTTATAAAATTTATAAAGCAGAGTTACAGCAAGTTAAAGCATATAATAATAATTACTTCCCAAGTACTTTATGTCAGATTTTTACTACGTTTGGCAGAATAAATCTTTATAAAACAACTTACTATAGTTAAATCTATCTTTTTATTTATACTTTGGTTGCTCTGCTACCACCCACCATGAAAGCTGGAATGCCCACTAGGGGGCGGTAGGGACCAGATTGACTACCGCCGATTGTAGATTATTGTCCTTAAAGAAATTTCCAATATGTACCAGGGGCCCATCGACAGTTGCTAGCGTGGATGGACTAGTTAGAGAGACCCTAGGTATTAAAGCTAGTAGGGATTGGGGCAATTACCACTAGAGATGGAAACATGGACATACATTTGAGTACCAGTCAAAGGGGGATGCAACCTGGCTGCCGATTCTCAGGATCCATACAAAAGCCAAGAGTCCAGAGCTGGGACATAGTCCAAATGAGCTGTGAAGATGACTTGATGTCAAGTATTGTGAATAACTCAGCATCAAATATTAAAGTAACCTTTGATTTCCCTTGTTGATGGATGGGCCAGATCTCCAAAGCAAGTTCCAATGATGATAATGTGCCCTACAGACTATTTGTTGAAAAGGACAAAAAATAAAAGGATAAAGTAAAATTTAGGGTGAGTTCACATTAACAGGGGAGAGACTTCATGAGAATCTATCTGCCCCTTGAAGGTCAGGAAAAATATAGATTATCCATGTAGGGTAGTGGCTAAATATGTGATGAGTGGTATTGCAGTTTCAAGCAAATCCAAGGTCATTTAAGCAAAAATAGAATTTTATTAGTTCACCAAACTGAAAAAGTTTAGGAGTGCAACATGCTGGACCAGGGCCTCAAACATTGCCCATGGAATGGACTTCTGTTTTTACTCTGCCTTGAAGTTGCAGGCTTACGGCCTATCAGCTTCAAGTGCAGATAAAACAAAGGTTTTCTTTGCCAGTAGTTCCAACAAAGTACCAGAATAAGTCCATTAGTCCAGTTTCATTCATGTAACCATCTCTGAACCATTGTGGTTTGCATTATATTTCTATTGTAATTTTCAGGGGAATAAAATATGGAATTGGCCTGGCCTATGTTATGTGCTGTCCTGGGGAGATGGGAGAGACTAAGCACATGAACTAGAGTAGAAATAGGATGTTTCCCAAGGAAAATGAAGTTCTTTTACCAAATGAAGGGAGGATGAATTTTTGATAGTCCAAAAATGCAGATGTCCAACGCAGGGGCTCAAATCCTCTCCTAAAGAAGGCAGAGTTCTTTGAAGTTCAGTTGTGAAGGAAATCCTTCGCTCACTTTGGTAAAATCTGAATTGTATTGTTATGTAAAATGATTATGTCACCATGGATTGACTAAATAGAGTTTGGACTGGGAGTTCGACACAGTTAGCAGATCCTGAAAGATAGGTGTGCCAGGTGGTAGGTGCTGGTGGATTGACAAGGCTGGGAGGACTAGATGGCTCTTCAGGTGTAGAGAGAGCAAAAGGCTGGAGTAGACAGCTGAGAAAGTGTAAACCAAATTGTGCTGGTTGGTAGATCATACTAGAGGTTTTCATCCCAAACCAGGCAGAAGCTTGGTTCTTACTCTCTGGAACTCTTGATTCTAGGTAGAAGACTTATGGTAAAGTCACCTCTCTGTGAACTGGTTTCTTGTTAGGAAATGGAAGACTGTAAAGTTCAAACACTCTTGAATTTCAAAGAATCTCTCATTAAAAAGTGCTAATGACTCTCCCTAGTTCAAACAAATGATTCAGGTTTTGACAGTGGAAATGTAAATCTCACTGAAAGGGATGATTCTGCTAGTGTTCCTTCCCTATTTATGGCTATTATTCTGACACGTACAAATATGCTTATGTGCATATATGGTAAGTGGGTGTGCATGTGAGGAGATGGTGGGGACGGTGCTTCTAAGTCAGTGTATATTCCCAAGTGGGTGTGAGTTGTGTGGACACAGCAGCTGTTGAGTCTCGGTGTGGTTTTCTTTGGATTAATCCGAAACTAGGCTCTACTTGAAATGGAAAAGACAGTGAGACCTAAGGCAAGTCCTCCCCAATATCTGAATATCACAGAAGCCTGGAGAGAGAGAGCGAGGGCCTCCCACAATAGCTCTGTCCAGTAAAAATATAATGCAAACGACAGATGTGAGCCACACGTGCGAGTCAAAATTTCCTAAGATCTAGATAAAAAATAAGGAGAGACAAGTGAGATTAATTTCAGTAATTTATTTTCTTTAACTCAACATATCCAAAATATTATTTCAGCATATAAGCAATGTAAAAATTACTGAGAGTGTTGACCCTTTTTTGTACCTGGTCTTACAAATACGGTGTGTTATTTTTTTGTTTAGAGGACATATGAATGTGAGCACATGTCAGACGTTCGATAACTGCCTGTGGCTAGTGACCGCTGTAATGGGCAGTGCAGTTCTAGAACACATGTTCAAGGTCATCCCATTGTTTGAATGGACTACCTCTACCCATTCTTACCCTACCTTCCACCCCAACTACAAACACTGCTGGTTTGTCACTCTTGCTTCCCATGTCCTGGCTCTGTGACTTGCCCACCCTTCTGAACAGTTTTCGAGACATCCACTACCACCTAGTCAGTTATTTGGCAAGTGACTTAAAGCCATTTTGCCAACGCAGATAGCTCAACCTTTGATGTTTCCTCCCTGTTCTTCTAACTTCTTATATGAGGCTGCCAAGCTCTCTCTGGGTCCTGGTGCAGGTGTCCTGTCCTTGCCTTCCCGTGTCTTGAGTAACCATCAGGCCCTCAGGAACCAAGTCTTTTTCTCTTGCTCCCCCGCCTCCCTAACCCCCTCCCCCACCCCCTCCCCCAACAAGTTTAGTTTCCCCCACTCCGTTTTGTCTATTGCCTGTTATACTTGGCTATTTACAAAGGGTGTCTTCAACATGCAATGCCATAGAGGTTTATTTCTTTCATCTTTAATATTTTCAACTGCTTCATTTCCAGATAAACGAGCTACATGTCCCAAGCATCTTCCTTGGACCTGAGATGTCTCATGCGTTTCTGTTTTCTTTTGTGACTCTGTCAAGTTACAGCTCATTTCCTGCTTTGGCTTTTTCTTTTTCTTTTTTATCTTTTCTTTTTTTATCTTTCTCCTACAGCTTGTGCGGTCTTGGCTGGACCAGGCAAACCGTGCAAAGAAGTGTGGGGACTCCCTCCTCTGCGGCTTTTCAGCTATATTTCTAATCTCACATTGGACCCATGGCCAGGCTGTGTGGGCTCCTGCCAGCTTCATTCGTGCTTTCCTTGGGCTTCGCTGCAGATCTCTATTGATAGCTCCATGTTGTCTGCACATAAAATTGGGTCTGCAGCAAGAACCCGAAAAGAATAATTTTGTTTGGAGTAGCGGTCAGTGCCTGAGGTTTCTACTCCATTATTGATGTAAATGTCCAGTTTTCAAAAAGAATTTGCTTTCTTAGCCAGGAGAGACAACTTTTCTCCAACTTAATATAATATCTGTGTTTTCTTTGAACTGGCAGCGTTTGTAAGTGCCTTTGTTTCCCAGGCATCATTCATGGTTGTTTATTAGAGGTTAATAGATTATTAAAACTGGGAAGAATTTAAGATGATCTGGTCCAATCCTAGTATTTGACAGATCAGGACAAAGGGACCCAGTGGTCCAAGGACCACCTACAATGAGTCCTAGGCAAAGCTAGCTAGAGTTCCCAGTTTCCTGACTCCAAGGTCAGAGCTCTATCCCCATATTTTTTTCTTGTTTCTTCCTTCCTCCTTCCCTTCCTATTTCCCTCTGCTTATTTCCCCTCCCTCCCTCCCTCCCTCCCTCCTTCCCTTCTTTCCTTTCTTCCTTCCTTCCGTCCATCCATCCTTCTTTCTTTCCTGTTTTCCTCCGTCTTTCTTTTTTTCCCTTCCTTTTTCTTTCAATTTCTACTAGGAAATCTGGGTTGACTGAATTAAAGTATAACCTTCACAGGTATATTTTAGATACACCTTACTAAGTTAACCGAATATGAAAGCAGTTGGAATCACTAGCATGTGTTACAGTCTTCAGTGTACTTCTGTGGTCCCCAAAGCCTAGTAACAGTGACTGATAATTTGTATTTGACAGCAACCCTTAGCCTTGGACTTCCAATGTTTGCATCCATTTCTTGAAGGAGGACTGGAATGGTTAACCTGATCCGTGCTTGCTATGGAGGAGAACTGATAGGCTGAACAGCCTCTTGCGTTGGGGGCTGCACCTGTTGAGGTCCAGGAAAGAGAAGGCACATGTAGATGGGATAAATGTGTGTTCAGGGTTCAAACAACTAGGGACGGTGGAGTACGCTGGGGGTCACAACAGCAGCGAGCTCTTACCATCCCCGTGCCTGAAAGCACAAGGGGAGATGGTTCTTACCAGAACCACAGAGGGTCTGTAGCTGGCTGTAGTTCACCCAGTAGGATATGTGGTCTTCGGTACGGGAATGTAGCAACTGCCAGCTTGTGGCTCGACCGGTAGAGAGAGATGAAGACATTCTCTAACCTCACTTTTCTGCTGATGCCTCCTGTTGTACCTGAACCCAACCGGAAGCCAGAGGGAAGGGAGCTGATGGATGTGGTCCCTACCCAGAGCCCAGGTGGAGATGGGTAGCCACCGTGATTGGTGCAGGTGGGTACAGTTAGTGATTCATAGGAATAAGCCAGAGGAGTGCTCTTTCCCCTGGAGCTCTTGAGAACATTGAGGCCTAGAGATGCTGAGAGCTATCAGGTCAGCTTTGGGGGACAGCCTGCCCAAGCATGAAACCATGACAGAAGAGGGAATTGCTGGGAGGAAGGGAGGGTGAGGCCGTCCCACTGACCTTATCTGAGTCTGTGGATCCCACTGTGTGTCCGGCTGGCCCCTGCAATGGGCCTATGCCATGCTGCCATCCATTCACTTTTGCTTAAGCCACTGTGTTAGGATTTCTGCCATTTAAAAACAAAAGAGTTTTGATTAATTCATTACTGTAAGTGGCCGGTTAAGAGACTTGAACTAAGGTAATCCTAGCAGAAATGGAAAGAAAATTGTACTATGAAACTGGAGCATTAATAAAGCCAGCTGTGGTGGGTTCAGGGGATGAACAAGAAGATGCAATTAGATTAGTAAAATTATCTTGTAACTGGTCACTTATTCTGTTATCTCACATTTTATGGAAATTGTTAAATAATTATGGTATAGTATAGAAACTAATAAAAATTATGTTGGTTATTCTTGAGTTTATAAGGCAAGTTATGATTTTTTTTACCCCTTCTTTTCCAAGTGAGAGAAGGGGAGATAGAGAGACAGACTTCTGCATGTGCTCCAACCAGGATCCACCAGGCAACCCCCGCCTGGGGCCAATGCTCTGCCCATCTGGGGCTGTTTGCAACTGAGCTATTCCTGTCACCTAAGGCAGAAGCTCCACAGAGCCATCCTCAGTGCCCAGGGCCAGTGTGCTTAAACCAATCAAGCCATGGAGGCAGCAGGGGAAGAAGAGAAGCACAGAGAGAAGGGGAGGTAGAGGGGTGGAGAAGCACATGGTCACTTCTGTGTGCCCTGACCGGGAATCAGACCCTGCACATCCACACATCAGGTTGATGCTCTACCACTGAGCCAACCAGCCAGGGCCATAACTTATTTTACACCTGGAATACAATTCTGTAAAAAAAAAGATCTGTCATGTGAGCACGGAAAGTAATCTATGCACCAAGATATTTATGCTGCTTACTTCTTGAGAATAGGATAACGGATCTGAATTTCATTTATGTGTCTGCATTTTTCTGCTTTTCTGTTAATGATCATGGATTGCTTTGCAATAAGAACAAAATAAAACAGACATGAACGTGGTCAACAATTTTATATTTTGCACAGCAACTGAAGAGGGTAAATGCTGAACACAGGGGATGGCAGTCACTGACTATGAGATTTACAAAAAAACAACCCTTGTAATTCATCAGCCACGTGAGATGCACTGGTGTGGGAAGGGGAGAAAACAGGGCCGGATCAGTCTGGAAGCCCTTGACATAGCCCAAGCCACAGATAATGCTTCCCTGAATTTGGGAAACAGAAGTAGTAGCTGTTTTTACTACTTTCTCACCTTGAGCTGATGATCCTTTTAACATACTGTGTCAACTTCCCATGAAGGAGAATTTTAAATACATTCTAGTATAAAAGGAACCACCGGATATGTTTAAAATAAATGTGCCTTTTCTCTTCTCAGGTGAATCCTGGAACATGTGTGTCAAAAGGTACTCACCAATGTGGTTCACTCCCTGGCTCCTTCTGTTTCTCCTTCGGCTGATGATCAGAATTCATTCATTGAGTTCATACATGGCCCTTGTTGCCTAGCAACATTAGTGGAATTGCTATGTGTGCTTCTTAATCACTGTAAAGTCTTATCCTTTATTTTATATCAAAAACTAGAAAGGGTAGAAGGAGAAAAAGACTGTGGAAAACAGTGAAAAGAAAACGCCCAGCTGCTAATTAGATTATAGCAGCTGAATAAGTTTAAGCAGGTGAAAAGTTTTCAAAAATAGTTTTCAAAGTTGTTTATTGATGTCGAGAGAGAGAGAGAGAGAGAGAGAGAGAGAGAGAGAGAGAGAGGAGAGAGAGAGAGAGAAAGAGAAGCATCAACTTGTTGTTCCACTCATTTATGCATTCATTGGTTGATTCTTGTATGTGCCCTGACCAGGGATCGAACCCACACCTTTGGCATTTTGAGACAATGCTATAACCAACTGAGCTACCGGGCCAAGGCCAAAAATATTTTTGATCCCACTTGAGGAATTGATTGGCAAATGAAAGTCCTGCATCAGCATTTTACCTGAGCGCTCTGCAAGAAAGGAGTTCCCAGAAAGTTAACTGTTTCTTCTATGACCTTTCTATCTCCAAGCCAGTGAGGGTTCAAGAAAGCCCACTTTCTCTTTCTCTTGGGTAGTTGTGATGAGTAGTGTTTCGTTGGAAGAACAACATCGTTTTAGGTTTGTTTGGAAATCCCTCTGGTTTCCCTTAGCATCTTCCTAGAACATAATACATTGTAGTTTTAAGTTCTGCAACTTCCTGTGATAGTGAATTTCATTAATTTTCTTTTCTTTGGAGTCATCTCACTCAGAAGTTTCTTAAAGCCAATATCTAGGGTGTGTATTTACTTAGTAAAATATCACCCTTAAAAATTCCTTAGACTGTATGCAGAAGGCCTTGTATACAAAAGTGGACTAATAGGCCCTCTCTCAATATATTGGCATCACCGTTTTTCTATCTTGAAACAATAGGTTGCTGTATCTTCTCGTGAGAGCTGTATGAAGTAGAGTAGGCAGGTTGTATCTTGGGAGCATTGTGTTGTTTTAAAATTCAAAACTGCTTATCTTTGATCACCAACATTAGAAGCACAGTGGTAAGTTTTTACCCAGTGGGGGACAGTGGGAGCTGAGTTGACTGAAGAAACAGCAGATAACTAGTTCCCTTCTTATGCTTATTTGGGGGAATGTGGTTCTTCAGCAGAGCAGGGGGCGGTGTCATCCGCAATATTCAGTTGGTCCATCTCTTTCTGTCAGGGTAGGTTAAATGAGTGTACAACTCAACTCCATTATAAGCTGTGCTTTATCCTTATGGCCAAAATATCACCAATTTTCAGGCAGCAAGAGGATCCCTACTTCTGTTATTTAAGAAAATAGTGAATTAATAATTAACAATAGTTCATTATTATTCTCTATCTTCACAGAACCAAAGTACTGCAGACATGAAAGGGATCCTGAGTGATGTGAACCAGCCCCCCTCCTAACATAAGAATCCCTTAGGTATTAATATCTCTAATAGAATATATTATCTTAATTAGTCTCCTAGGAACTGATGGTTGAAAATCAGTCAAGCTTGAGAACCAATCAAGTATTGAATCTTACTGCTTCTCCCTCCTTAATCCTTCTGAATTCCTTTATCTCTCTCTGACAGTATCTTGATCTCCCACCTGGGTTATCGCAACAGTCTCCTCCGTGGTCAGAGTGATTGAAGTTCACCCTTCACCGTTTATCTTGCATACTGCACCTCGAGTGGTGTTTCCGCAGTGTGGATCTTGTGCCACTTCCCTGCTTGAAAGGCTTGACTGGTCCCCCATTGTTCTCAGATTAAAATCCAAACTCCTGGACATGGCTTGTTCAGATTTCTGTGGTTTGACCCCTGGTCTGTCTGTAATGAATAGGACGCCTCTCCACTATACTGCTTGCATTTTGGCCCTGGTGATGCTTTCATTTTTCTACATACTGCACTCTCTTGCTACTGAGAGCATTCTTCCTATCTCTTACTTATGTAGTGTCTTCCACGTCTCAGCTCAGATGTCACATTCTTCAGCAAGCTTTCAAGGACCACCCAAAAGAACACAGGACAATGTCCTGCCCACGTTAGATTTCCTGGATTCAGTTGGTCCTGATACCCAGCTTAGCCAATACCCTTTTGTAAAGCCAGTAGTCGGGGTCAGGATCACAGCCGTCTGACCCATGCAGGTTCGCATTTGATTTGAACAGTCGGTAATGAAACAATGGAGCCAATAACTGGTGAGCCATCAGCTTTAATTCTAGCTTGCACCCAGCGGGCAAGCAAAAACACACACTGGGCTCCAAAACCCACACATTCAGTGCTCACAAAGCTACTGACTTATCCGAGTTTCCTAGAATCAAAGGTTTCTAGCTCACCAGACTTATTCACCTCTGTTCCCCATCTCCTCCAGCACAAACTCTTAACAAACTGGCTTCTCCCTCAGCATTCAGCCATCTTGACTGCTTCTCCTGGCCTCCATGTGGCCTTAATCTGCTCTCCTCTCTTCTACCTCAGGAACCAAGCAAGAACCAGCTACTGGTCTGCCCACTTTATAGCATAGATTCATAACCTTTAATCCAATTATACAAACAAGTAAGGCTCTGATACAAAGCCACTCATCTGAGGCACAATGGGATTCATCATGAGAGTGCACCACCCTACATCATCCAATCAGTCAAGGGTGTGGAGAAAAGCTTACTCTTAAAACTAAGCCTTAGGCTATAATGACTCGGCCTGCCAACAGCCTGTCCCAGAACACACATTAATATCAACGAACTTCCATGTGGGCAGCGCCATCTTTAACAAACTGAGCATAATATATTTTATCTGCCCAACACCTTTACTGTGGTTATGTGAGCTATTTCAGTGAGTTTCTCTGTTGCCTGAGCTATAAAATAAAATGGGTATAGTGACGTGTCTTATTTTACATAACGGTGTACAATTGACAAAATGCTTTTCCTCCATCACCTCATCAAACGCAGTCGGTAGCCTGCCATCTTATCCACGTTCCTACCCAGCTGGCCAGGGAAGTGGTAGAAGAAATGTGAGTCTTGGAACAGCTGTGCCTGCAATTTCCCTACTTCTACATCAGTTGCAGCTATATGGGTGTTTGTAACCTTCTATATTATGTAAGTGGCATTATTATCTTGTTAAAAATGTCAGTTTTGATTAAGGGTGGTTTTGGAATCCTTTCAGATGAAAATTGAATTACAAAGTCATAGGAAAACCATCAGGAGGCTAGGAAATGACTTGCATAAGAGAAAACAGATCGACAATTTATTTAAAGTAGGAGAGGATTTTGCCAGAATCTATCAATAAATTTTTACTTAGTACCTACTATGTACCAAGGCGCTTTTAAAATGCCGAACTACATGGCATGGTGGTCTTACTGACCTCTCCCTGACCAATTTCACGGTTTCTGATCTTAACTTCTGGCCTTCTGAGAATCACCTCCCCGTCCTACTTCTTCATCTCCCTTCCCACTCTACCTAACTCTATATTTCTCTAATTTTCTCCTCATTTTCTGACTGTCCTATCCCACCTAGATTTTTACTGGCCCTACTGTTTCCAATATATGTGTCTTCATTTTGGAATCCCCCTCACGGTGTACTGGACTCAACGCGGATGGATACTTAGGTAATATCAGATGGCCCTTCCTCTCCTCTCATGACATTTAGTAGAGAGCTTTGGATGCCTAGATGAGAACTAGACAATACACAGTGAGAGACAATCAAGGGTTGAAGCTGGGGAGTGACTGAAATTGGGGTTTGCCTTCAGAAGAGGAGTCAGGATTACTTGTTAATGAGTTAGTACCCTTTACCATGTTAATGAGTTAATGAATTGAACCATTTCAATTAAAATAATGATAAGAATATCTCAGGATGCATTCTGAGACGAGTAGTAGGCCACCATTGTCAATCATGTTCTAAGGCACAGGTTGTGCTTGTCACTTAAAGTGAATGTCAAATCACCACAATCCATACATTCTTGGATTGTTAGACTGCTCATTAGCATTGGCTTAATTATGATGTCCTCAGCGGCTGTTCTGGGTTGTAATAGAAGCAAAAATACCATATGCTGCAATTGATTTGTAGCCACAGACTTTGATCGGAAGTCTGTGGGCTGCTGATTGGTGTCTGAGACAACCGATCTTCTGCGCTATATTTTTAACTAACTTACAGAGATAAAAACACGATGTTGCAGTGATTATTAGTCATAGCAGTAAATAAGTGTGTCACTATTCTAACTCCTCATGCAGCCCACAGTTTTACGGCTTTTCATTCCTATAAATGGGTTGCGTCATTTTTAGCAGTTATATCCTTTAAATTGAAAAAGATTTTAAAACAATTTTTAGAGGATGCTGGAGAAAGGGTCGTAGAAAACCTAGAAACTCTTCCTCATGTCTCATCACATAAGAGAATAGTAGAGGACATTTGATTATTTATTACATTTGAAATCAATATTGATTGCTTTCAGTAAAGTGATTCATATTGAATGGTCAATCTGTTAGCCTTGTCAAGCTAATAATTAATATGATATCAGGACAAATTAAAGCCACAGAAACAACCAAAGATATCTTCTGCTACAATTGTATGTCAGTGCATTGTAGGATTGTTGAGCACGTTTCTTGGGTTTGGGGCATGTTTTTGCTCCTTGTGGGTAGATATGTCCTGTGTTCTGGGCACTATTAGTCGGGTTTACCTTATCAGAGGGTTCGAAAGGGAGGAAGGTGGTGATGCAGATGCCACGGGAAATGTATTGTCTGGCTTTAGGGCAGTGGTTCTTAACCTTTTTTGAGGTACCGAACCCACCAGTTTCATATGCGCATTCACCAAACCCTTCTTTAGTGATAAATAAAATATGATTTTTTTTTCCAAATTTAGTTTTGCCAATGCGAGACTAGAGTTGCTCAACTTGGCATTGCATATCATGCAGATAGGATGCTGACTCCCATCCCGTTCCGTGATACATGTGAATCCATGTTGTACATATTCGTCCAACCACTTTCTTTTTTTGCTCAACATAGTTAGTATGGATTAAAATATTAAGAAAGAAACCACACGACGTACAACTACGACAGCCGTTGACTACTGCGCGCACTAAATTCCCCGCAGCACTGGTTGGCCAAGCAATGTAACGTGATCCTCTGCAGCAAGTGATGGCCAAGCTGGGTGTGTCATCACGACTTTACACAAGTGTGTCTTTACCTCCGCAGCAGAGGCTTCTCTGAACCCCTGAGACCGACTCATCGAACCCCTAGGGTTCAATAGAACCCAGGTTAAGAACCACTGCTTTAGGGGCAGGAGAGGTGGCATGGGCTCTGATGCCTACCCCAGAGTCTGGAGGGTAGTGAGCAGTGGCAGCTGTGCCGATGATGGTAGCAGAGCTGGAATTTTCCCTAGAGCAGTTCCATCATGTTGAGGATCTTTCTGGTTGGGTTGACTCCAACCCTGACTCTCTGATATTCCTAGAGCTTCTGGAACTTCTCAATGTCCTTTAATAAATGTCTTCTATGCCTAAATTAGCTGAAGAAGATTTTGCTATTTGCAACTAGAAATGCTGACTAATACCCCTGTCTGATCCCATTTGGTTAAAAGAAATTGTTGGCATAGAAAAAACAAGAAAACATGGAGCCATAGTTATTTCTGCCAGGTGGGGTTTTCAATCATTTATGTGTTTGTTTTTCTTTATTTTTGGAATTTTCTCCAGTGAGCAGCTATTTCTTATGTCAAAGCTTCTGGGGAGTGAATTAGTTCAGGGAAAACTCGTTACTTCATAGCATTAATCCATTTGTGGAACATAGAAAATGAGTGCTCACCTGACCTGTCGTGGCGCAGTGGGTAAAACATAGACCTGGGATGCTGATGTCGCTGGTTCGAAAGCCTGGGCTTGCTCGGTCAAGGCACATACAGGAAGGAACTGCCTTTCTCTCTCTCTCTATCTTCTCTCTAAAATCAATTTAAAAAATCTTTAAAAAAAGAAAAGAAATGAGAAATCTTAGTGGCTTTCTGAGATTGGGTTGAAATTATTATAGAAAGGAAAAGTGATAGCCAGAGAACTTCATGGAGATTTGGGAGGTCAGGTTCTGGCCCAGCTTTGCCTCGAACTGGTGGTGTGACCTTGAGAACATCATTGCTTCTTTGGGCTTCATTCTTTTGCACAGTGACTGGGTTGGAGTAGATTAGGGACTTTGAAACTGGGCTCTGTGTATCTTCTGTGTTTCTGGCAAAAGAGAGAAGGATTACATGTGTCTAGGGCTATCAGGTCCCACCCCTTTAAATAAATCAAAGGAGATTCACGTTTGTCTTGTGTGTTAGATTTCAGTTTCCTTTGAAAATCAGTTTCCTGGCTAGAAAGACATTTGAGAAACTGTGGGGCTAAATTACCTGGAAGGTCCTTTTCAGTCCTAATATTCTCCAACTTCAATTTCTGAATTGTCTACACTAATACCAGGTAACTTCACAAGCACGTACGCACTATAGAATTATAGAATTTTGAACTGGAAGAGACCTATTTAATCTCAACGTTTTACTCTTATGCTTTCTAATTATACAATCTAAGAATGTAATTCTCTTTTAAGAGCTCACTTGCTTAAAGGCACCATTTTTCTGTTTATGCAGATTCTATTATTATGTTTGTCATTGATGGGATGTTTGTAAGACATACAATACATTATCATTAGGAATATCTTTGTGCTGTGATTACAATATAAACAAATGAAAGTAATTCTACTAGTACTTAAAAAATAGAACATTGTGGCCTGACCAGGCGGTAGTGCAGTGGATAGAGCATCGAACTGGGATGCAGAGGACCCAGATTCGAAACCCCGAGGTTGCCAGCTTGAGCGCAGGCTCATCTGGTTTGAGCAAAACTCACCAGCTTGAACCCAAAGTCACTAGCTCAAGCAAGGGATCACTTGGTCTACTGTAGCCCCTGGTCAGGGCACACATGAGAAAGCAATAAATGAACAACTAAGGTGCCGCAACAAAGAATTGATGCCTCTCATCTCTCTTCCTTCCTGTCTGTCTGTCCTTATCTGCTGCTGCTTTTTTTCTCTCTCACTGTCTCTATCACACACACAAAAAAAGGTAGAATATTGTTGCTGACTACAATTTAATATGCTTTGGCTACGAAGCATAATGACAAATAGTCAAAGAAATTTCATTATCAGGAAAGGAGTGATAATTTATGTTAAGAAGCTTGTACCTGAATTTATGGGTTGACTCATTGATTTTTCCAGCATGTTCAAAATATATTCTGATGTATTGAAATAGGTTGAACATTTAGTGTGATTGAGGCACTGGTCTCTTGGAGGTATTGAGGGGACATCAGTAGGAAATAAGAGTCTAAAACCAAGATCAGATTATCAATGGCCTTGAATTTAATCTTACATTTGGGGTTTTATTTTGAAATCAGTGAAGGGGAAGTGAAGGTTTGTAAGAAGAGTGACATTAGATTCAGATTTTAGAAAGACCAGTCCAGCTGTGGGGCAGATGATTAGAAGATGTCCCGTGTTGTGGCAGAGGGAGTAACTAGGAGGCTTAGTTCAGGTATGAGATTAAAAAATAAATGTGCTATATTAGAGGTGGAGGGAAGTAGATATATTCCAGAAAAAGTAGAGAGAGAAGCCACAGGACTCACGTATTTGGATGAGTGAGTGAGGAAGTGTGAACCATTAAGGGTGATGCTGTGCTACTTTCTTTGTCTGTTGACTGGAACAGAATCAGAAGGAAGAGTAGATTTGGGAACAAATGATGAAAAGTCCTATTTTTTGATACAGATGTGGGATTCAAAGGTCTACTGCTTCTGTGGCCTGGGAACTGACAAGCCAAGAACATACCATAAAATTGGGCCTCCCAGGTCTCCTGCCTGAAGAAAACGAAGCTCTGCGGAGACACGTGATGAACCTAGGATGTCTAGAATTCTCACAAAGTCTCCCCAAAAATGTACTCCCAGTCCTAAACTGAAAAATATATGAAAGAAAAAGTTGCTTTCAGTGAGTGAGCAGACCCCCAAATTAGCAATTTGGGCTGTTTGAAGTGTGTCATAATTAGAAATTGTTTTAAAAAATTTTAAAGATGATCTTAATCAGCAGCACTGAGTGGTGCAAAGAGTAGATCAGACAGGTGCTGAGAGAAGTCTCCTGGTCCTGTAACCACAGAGCTGACCGATGGTTTAGCAGGGAGACCCAGAGCTGGGGGTGGCAGGAGCTCTCTTATGCATCTTGGTGTTTTTATCTCTTCCACCTGGGTGGTTAAAGTCAGTTCAAAATCTCTAAATCCAGTTAGAAGGATAGCAGAGAAAGGCTGACAGTGAAGGGAGCTCTAGGTAGAAGAGCTGGGGGGTGTCGTCCTCCTGCAGACAGGTGTGGCCGGGAGAGAGTGTAGGTGTGAGGGCTTCCTGGTAAACTAGCTGGGCACCTTCTGGACAGAGCTTGATACCTGCTGAGATGTCCAGTCTGCCTGGCAAACTCTCACTTCTTGTGAGGACTCTCCCTGGAGCCCAGGAGAGAAAAGAGAGGAGAATTCTGCAGCCTGAGCTTCCCCCTGTTCCTGACTGTCTTGTTTCTCCAAGGCTCCCTTAAAGGAACATCGTTCCCGCCCACAGTTTAGATTCCCACGCAGCCTACTCGGAAGGAGTAAACAGTAATTAGTTACATAAAGTGACAGAAAAGATACAGATACAAATTAATGAAGGAGGACGGAGGCACAGATGTACCATTATGGGGGAGGAGCCAACCTCCCACCTTTCAGAGTTGGGCTGGGAGAGAAACCTGGGCTCAGCCCAGGCAGAATCTTGATGCTGTTCTGAAAACCCCACCACTCACCGCCAGCTTCCTCTAACCCTGGGGACCTCAGAGCATCCCTTGCCCCGCAACAGCCCAGTTTGCTAGGATACAACCAAGTTTGAGTTCCCATCCTGGATCTGTTGCTACCTTGCTCTGTGACCTTCAACAAGTTACCGTCCTTTTCTCAGCTTCACTTTCCTCGTTTTTAAACGAAGGAAGTGGAACCAGACAATTTCAAAACTTCTTCTGCCTCTGATATCTTAGGCAATTATAAAGAGCTTTAAGATTTGTCCTCCATGCCACGAAATTAGCTCTGGATCATTCACTCATGATCAATTGTGATGCACTGCTAACAGCTGGAGAAGTGATGGTTTAACGCAGGGATCCCCAAACTTTTTACACAAGGGGTCAGTTCACTGTCCCTCAGACTGTTGGAGGGCCGGACTATAAAAAAAACTATGAACAAATTCCTATGCACACTGCACATATCTTATTTTAAAGTAAAAAACCAAAATGGGAACAAATACAATATTTAGAATAAAGAACAAGTAAATTTAAATCAACAAACTGACCAGTATTTCAATGGGAACTATGGGTGCGGATGCATCCTGTGCTCCGGAAGTGCGGCAGGGCTGGATAAATGGCCTCAGGGGGCCGCATGCGGCCCGCAGGCCGTAGTTTGGGGACCCCTGGTTTAACCCTAAGACAAAGATGGCAAACTCGGATGTCTCCTGGGACCAGGGAGATGACACAAATTTCTGAAGCAGGCAGGTGTGACAGAATAGGGCATTGGGGAACTGGAGCGTGTCTGCCTCCTCAAGGCATTCACATGCAAATGTTTCATAAACATTGTGCTGAACAAACAGAAATCTGGGGCTGGATTTGGGCCAAGTGCCATTAGTGTGTAGCCCCTGGTAAAAAAAGGGAGACTGATAGAATTTCAGGCGTGGATCATAGGAGGTTTGAGAGGCTTGGGGACAGCAGGGAGTGAAGAGGGGAGAGAGGTGAGCGCATATTGTAGTGAATCAGCATTTGCTGTCTCATCCAGCATTCATCTAGCTTTTTATATGGGTCTCCTGTGGTAGATTTCACACGCAACCTCACTTTCTGTGCACATTGGTCCAATTCAGTCAATTGGATCTTGAGGCGAGTCCTGGGTTTAACTTTCCTCCTATTTCACATGAAAGGGCTGGAGTTAAGATTTGTTCCAAGATCTTTTCTGCATCTTATATTATCTTATATTCTATGAAGTTAAACCAGAAATGGCTTCAGGATTCCTTCCTTCATTCATTCCACATTCATTGCCAAGTGTAGCTTGTAATTATTCATTGGATGACAATCGCCTAGCATCCTCGAGCTGAAAGTATCATTCAGTGTTCATTTGACAAATATTAATAGGGTGACAATTCTGGTTCTGGGCATTGTTCTGGCCTCTGGACTGCAGCAGGGAGAGGGGCAGACACGGTTTCTACTCTCATGCTAACCAGAGACAAGTATGTGAGGGGCGGGATGTGTAAGACAATTTCAGCTGGTTATACAACCTGAAAAGAAATGGTGGGTTAGTAAATTGTATTTTCTAGGAGGTGGTGGGGAAAAGTGGCATTCAGGTTAAGGCTAAAATGATGAAAGACTGCTCTCCAAATAAAACCAGGAAGAAAAAGCAACTGGCCGGAGGGGACAGCTGGTGTGAAAGTCCTTTAACCGGATCAAGTTGGAAGAAATAACAACCAAGGCCACGCTTCCTGCAGCAGAGCGAGGATGCGGGAGGGTGGTCGAGGAGGGAACACAGGAGTCAGATTTTGTTTCTTAGTCAACATGGGAAACAGCAAGGCAGGCTCTGTGATGATGGACAGGCATTTATGTCCAGGAGCATTTGGTTAGAGTCAGAAGATCGTGCAGTAGAGAAGAGGAGGCTGCAGCTCTTTCCCAGTATCTGCCACCAACTGCTGTGTGTTGTAGATAAGTCTGCAAGTCAGCTAACCTTTCTGGGCTTCACTCAGTTTCCTCTTCTGTAAAATGAGATGGTCCTATCAATAAACACTTTAACCCTTTGAGTATTGAGTTTTTTCATGCTCTCTGACCCCCCGGGAGGGAGTTGTGTTTTTTTTTCAAAAAATGAAATTAGTTCCATTTACTGTTTTATTAATTTAATATCATGTTTGTTTGACAACCAATTTATGGAAACAAGAAGAACACACATTTGCCATTTTTACTCTTGCCTTACACAATTTTAAAATAAATTGATTGTACTCTGGATGGTCAGGAGACACGAGGATGTACAGGAATGTTCGTACTGCTCAAAGGGTTAAGGAATGCCCCACTACAATATAAACACTATATAAGAATAGGACTCTTAGTTCACTTTTTTACTGATATATTTACAATGTCTAAGATGGTGCTGAACGTATATTTATATGGTCAATAAATACTTGTTGGATAAATATTGAGCACCCTTTCTAACTTTAACATTCTGGGATTTTCAGTCAATCTTTGATGAATATTCATTAGCCTTGTTTTGGTAATTCATTCTTTTCACAACCAATGAATAATAATAAAACAGTTTCAGAGACAAATTTTTGGATTTAATTAGGCTACCATAGACTGGGGGCTCGCACTGTGCCTGGCACCATTTTAAAGCACTTTATTTGAGTTAATTTTTTTTTTTTAATCTTAAAGCCATCTTGTAGTTGGAAAAACTGACACTCAGAGAAGTTAGATAACTTTCTCAATGTTAGGCAGCTATCCAGGGCTGAAACCCAGGTCTGTCCAAGGCAGTGCTGTTAGGCACTAGAATGTATTGCTTTTTGAATTGTTTCCTGTCCTGAAAAATATTTACAAGTAGTTCAGGGCTGGTGAAGGAGGTCAGTGATATCAGGGATCCTTGTTCCTTCTAGCTTTTCATTTTGTTGTCCCATATGTATGGCTGCTATTGCTCCAGGCATCAAGTTCAAGTTCAAGGGGAAGGGAAGAGTAGGGATGATTCAGCAACATCCATCCTTCTACTCCGGGGAGCAAAAGCATCCCCCAACCCCCTAACCAATTTCTGCTTATTGGCTAAAATTGTATCTTATCACCCTAGCAGCAGGGAGTTTGGAAAAGAGAGTAGCTTGATGGAGTTGGGCATATCAGTCACCCCCCCAAAAAATTGAGGTTCTGCCACTCAACATGATGGAGACAGTGGCTAATGGGAAGGTAGCTGTCAGGTGTCTGCAGTATTTATATAGAGCCCTGGCCACTGAATTGTCACAGAAAATCTGTGCTTACTTGAAAGTACTTGAAAGCTATGATGAGCTATCTTCACTTTATAATTACTTTTTTGGGTTTTATACACACACACACACACACACACACACACACAGAATGGAAGGAGCTGGTCACTAAGCAGAACCTTGGGGACTATAAACCAGATGCCAGGTAGAGACATGTGATTGGCAAGGTCACAGCATTGAGTGAATGGACTTCTGATGTCCATCTAGTCCCGGTTCTGCCATAACCTCATGACTTTTTAAAAAAATCCTTGTCTCCTTTTTTCCATTAGTAAAGAGAAGAGTATGAACCAGATGAATTCTAGAGCTCATCTGAGTACCACTCGTTGCTGACCTCATTCCTATCCATTATGGACTGACATTTCGGGAGAATGGTGTTGGTTTAATAGGTTCTAAATGTTTTATGTGCTGTTATAATATTTAAGAGAGCTTTCAAATACTACTGTCTCCACTGAAAGCTGGGGAAGATAGAGCAAAAATAAATGACCAGGAAAATTAGATAAAGGAAGTTGTATACCCAGGAGAAAGAGATCAGTAAATGCCAACAGGACTACATTTTGCACTAGGCAATAAAAATTCCACCATGGGTGTTAGGAGACTGGAAGCTTCTGGGTTCTGGTATGGTCTGTTCTGGGACTGGAGCTTCAACAGCTGTTCTTTCTGGAGTATTAACAAAGCAGCCAAAAAAAAAAAAAAATGGCCAGGCATCTTCCTAGGGAACAGTGGCTCCTCGGAAATGCTTTGCAAAGTGCATTTGTCATCTCCATGGTCTTTGCCAGGACTGTATGAAGAGTGGGTGTGTAGCAGCTGCTACTTGGGCTTTTGAGGTTCTCCTTTCTAATATAGAAGCGATGATGATGATGGTGGTGGTGGTGGTGGTGGTGGTGGTGGTGGTGGTGGCAGCTAGTATTTTTGAGTGCTCATTATATGTGCCAGAGCCTGTAACTGTTTTACAGGTATTATCTTTGAGCTTCAGGTTTTCATCTATAAAATGTGGGTAATTGGAACCTTTGCTTTATTCTTTTATACAATGAGTAATTATTAGAGACTTATTCAGCATCCAAGCAGTTTTTGCTCTAGGCTTATTTCAAAAGCGTTGATGAAATGATAGATGAAAAATAAAAATGATGAAAACAGGGAACCTAATCCTGGCTATAGTCAGTACCTGGAAGCTTTAAACATTGCTTCTTTGCATTCAGTTGACTTCTATGTAGTGAGCCCCACGGTCCCGTCTGTGTACCTGAAGCTCATAGAACCAGGGTGGTTTGCTATGAACGGCAGAATTCTAAGATGTCTCTCAAGATTTCCTGTTCCCCAGAGTACACACCATTTTTCCTTTGTATTCCATCGGACATTAATCTAAATGCTACTGTGAAGGGACTTTGCAAATGTAATTAAGTTTCCAAATTAGCTAACTTTAAAATAGGTAGGCTAGCCCCGATCACGTGAGCCTTCTAAATCTAGCTCTGGAGGGAAGTTGGGAATTTGATGTAAGGGGAAATCCTTGATAGCTTTGAGGGTAAAGAAGTACTTATGGCATGGACTGTGGGCAGTGTCTAGAAGTCTAGAATGGCCCCAGCTGACAGCACCAAGAAATGGATGCCTCAGTCCTTCAGCCACAAGGATTTGACTTCTGCCAACAACCATGTGAGCTCGAAAGAGGACTCTGTGCTTCAGATGAGACAAGCAGTGAGCTCTGCCTCCATCTGAATGTTAGCCTATGAGACCCTGAGCAAGGACACACCCAGATTGATCTACAGAACTATGAACTAGTGAATAGGTATTGTTTTAAGCCTGTTTGGTGTGAGGTAATTTGTTATTGAGCTATAGAAAACTAATATGCTTACCTTGGAGCACAAAACTAGATTGCAGGGCAGCTAGAATTTGAACTCAGGCCTGGCTGACTTCAAAGCTTTTGTTCTGAACTTCTCTTTTACTGGGGAATTATGCAAATTCAAAACTTTGCATTAAGAAGACATAAGCTTAGACATTTTGAATTGCTAAGTGTAAGCATAAAAGGCATATGAATGATGTTAGAAATTTGAAGCAATCTCTGAGAACTATGAGGCAAATATATGGACTGAAAGTTACATATTCTGTGTGTAACTCAATATAAAATATTATTAGAATGAAAATAAATGTAAAAAGGGAAGGTTTGCCATGTCCCGAGACCTAATTTAAAGAAAGAATAGTGACATATAAATACTTAAGTGTATTTCTCTAGTTGCCAAATTAACTTGGCACCTACAGTTGAAGAAATTCTGCAAGAAAAGAATGCCTGGAATTCAGACAAATAGAACGTGGTGTGCAGGAACCAAAAGGCTGGGCATTGCCATGGGTTCTACAGTGTTTTGAAGGGCAACTGACTTCCAAGGGCTAGCACAATGATCAGAGGTGGGCATAAGAGCACCATGATTCTTCTATGGAGTAGCCATGAATTGGGCATGCTGTAAGGATGCCATCATAAAGACCCTTCCACATAAGTCCTAGACTGTCCCTATAAATAATAATAGTGATGATAATCATCATCAGAGGCTTACTATGTGTCAGACACTTTTCTAAGTGCTTTATATGAATTTCTTCATCTAATCCTCAAATAATCCTAAGAGTTGGTTCTTGTGATTATATCTACTTTAAAAAACGAGAAGCCTAAAATACAAAAAGCTGAATAACTTGCTCTAGGCAAATATTAAGCACTAACTGGCAGTCAGGCCTGTCTCCAAAGGTTATTTTTTTCCTTTATTTTTTATTTTTAATTTTTTTATTTTTCTGAAGTAAGAAGCAGGGAGACAGAGAGACAGACAGACTCTCACATGCTCCCAACCGGGATCCACCTGGCATGCCCACCAGGGGGCAATGCTCTACCCATCTGGGGTGTTGCTCAGTTGCAACTGGAGCCATTCTACTGCTTTAGGTGAGGCCATGAAGCCATCTTCAGTGCCCAGGTCAACTTTGCTCTAATGGAGGCTTGGCTGCAGGAGAGGAAGAGAGAGACAGAGAAAGGAGAGGGGGAAGGGTGGAGAAGCAGATGGACGCTCCTCCTGTGTGCCCTGGCCAGAAATTGAACCCGGGAGTTTCACACGCCAGGCCAATGCTTTACCACTGAGCCATGATGACATGATGTTCAATGAAAATATACAGGTTATATAATCACTTATATAAAAAAGAAAGACATGCTGTTAAAAAAATGCTATAATGTTGATTAGCAAAGGACTAATAACTAAGAACAGTAGATACCCCTAGAATGTTCCTGGGATAGTATTAGGTAGTAGTCAAAGTATGATTTCGGTTTATTTGAAATATTTGCTTTTTTTTTCCTGGAGCATTTACAATTTATTATGAAATAGGTCAAAGTAACAATATAGAACAGCATAATGTAACAGATTCCAATGCACCCATCATCGAGCTTAAGAAATAAGGGATGATGAATACAGTTAACCTCTCCATGTTCACTCTCCCTCTCTTCCCTCTGCAGAGGTAGTTGCCACCCAGAAGTCCAAGTCTATCATTCCTGTGCATTTCTTTATACTTTTAAATACATAGCATGTCTTAAAAAAATAAAATTAATTATTGTTAATATTAATTATTATTATTGTTCATGCTTTTAACGTTACATAAATAACATACTATATGTATTCTTCTATAACTTGCTTTTTAATAATCTCAACATTAGGCCCTGGTCGGTGACTCAGTGTATGGATAGAGCATCGGCCCAGCACATGAACATCCAGGTTCATTTTCCAGTCAGGGCACACAAGAGAAACAACCATCTGCTTCTCTCTCCCTGCCTCTTTCCCTTCTCTCCCTCTTCCCCTCTCACAGCCAGTGGCTCGATTTGTTTTTTCATGGCCCTGGGCTCTGAGGGCACTTGGGTTGGTTTGAGAGTGTTAGCCTCAGGTGCTAAAAATAGCTTGCTTGATTTGAGCATCAGTGCCTGTCAGGGGTTGCCAGGAGGATATCAGTCTGGGCTCATGTGGGAATCTGTCTCTCTCCCCTCATCTCACTTAAAAAAAAAAATCTAAGCATTATATGTGTAGAATGTATCAGTATGAATATGTTTATCTAGTTTAATTTTTTACCCCTGTGTCATAGGCTACTTTACGATGGGAGGGGAGTAAGGAAAGCAGGCACAGGAAAAGAAAGGAATCCACTTGCGGAACTAGTGTATGGATAGGGCCCAGTTGGCTTCACAGGCTGGCTGAGTTGAGGTTTAGACCTCTATGTAATTGACCGGGCACTGCCTCTCCTTTTATTAAAGACAACATTAGCTCCAGAATTGGAAGTTGGGAGGGGCCTGTAGTTGTTCCAAGTTGGAGGGAAGAGCCAGAAGAGCAGGAAGACAGAGAAGAGATGCACACAGACACTGTCTTCTTGACTGCCTGATGAGCCGTAGTCCCATCAGCCAGGCAACCACTGTATCTGTGGATGAGTTGGCTCCTAGGGTGCTTGGTGTTTAATTCTCAAGTGGGCATGCTTATTGGTTATCTTACAGTGCTTGCTTGCTCTTGTGCATGATTTAACAGCAGAAAACAAAATTATTTTATGTCACTTGGCGATTTGTGAAAAAGAAAATGAATTCAGCGGTAAATGGAAATTTGACTTAATGTGGAATGTCAAAGATAAATCATTTCCCCGAGAGCATAAGAAGTGCCATATATTACAGGACTCGTGGTCCCTCAAACCCAACATTCCATCACCAACAGTGACAATGGGGAGGTGCTGGTGGGTGGTCAGGGGGTTCTTTCTCCATTAGGAACTTTAGGAAGTCAGTTTTGGACACACACCCAACCCAAGCAGGTGCTTCCTGGGGGTACCACATATAATAGTGACTTTTTATTTAGTTAGTTTTTAATTTCTAAAGTTTATTTATTTGGGGGTTGGAAGAGAGAGAGACATCAATTTGTTGTTCCACTTATTTATGCATTCATTGGTTGATTCTTGTGTGTGCCTTGACTAGGGGTTGAACCTGCAACCTTGGTGTATGGGACGATGCTCTAACCAACTGAGCTCCCTGGCTAAGGCAGGTGCACCAGACATATAGAACTACATAGATAAGAATAAGTGAATGAAATCTTTTTGAATTTTTTATCTGAAAGTATCAATTATAATAATAATCCTAACCTCTCTAAATAATGTGGAAATAATAGGAATAGCTAAGCAAGCATTTGTTAACTGAAGGCTGAATTCAGATGATTAATTTTTAAAGTCTATCTCATGTGTGTGTGTGTGGGGGGGCGGCCTTTGATGGATATTTGGGCTTGTCTCAGATATTTTATCCAACACTGATTAGTCAGACTGGCTACTAACGAGCTTTTCTCTCCTGTTTGCTGTCCTGTCTTCTAGTCAGGTTCTGGTTTTTATAAAGAACTATTGGCAGCATTGCACATCTTGTTATAAGGGTTTCTCCCAATGGAATTCCTTTGCCTGGCTTTCTGTTTAATTTTTCTGATTATCATCCCTGCTTAGGGAGAGAGGTAATGTGATTGGTTCTCTTGTGGCGAAGAGAAGCAATCCTGCAACAATAATGGTCAGCCCATGTTTTGGTCTGTTTTAGTTAAGTAAAATTCACCTGAGTGCCTGGCCATCGATGTAGCTAGTTTGAGAACTGGTTATTTCTGTCTGAAGGTCTGGCTGCACTTGGTGTTCAGGGTTCCACAATGTCTAATTCTGTTTATTTCAGTGTGGTAACAGACCCAGGGAGAAACTTAGAAGTGTGGGCTTCCTTCCAGGGGTAGTCAACCTTTTTATAAAAACCGCCCACTTGCAGTGCTGGTCAACCTGGTCCTTCCCGCCCACTAGTGGGTGTTCCAGCTTTCATGGTGGGCCAATCGTGGCGCCGTTTGGTTGCTCTGCTACCGCCCACCATGAAAGCTGGAACAACCACTAGTGGGCGGGAAGGACCAGGTTGACCAGCACTGCAAAGTAGGCGATTTTTATAAAAAGGTTGACTACCACTGGATCAGGCCTCTCTCCTTTTCTTGCAGCCCTCTGGTGTTGGGGAGCTCACTGCATTCTGAGGCCTCAGAGGACAGCTCTGCTGAGTGGGGCAGAATTGAAAAGCATCAGACTTGGATGGCAGAATGCCTTAGCTGTACCCATGAGGTGCACTGCTGCTCACTGTGCTGCCTGTGGGGTTGCTATGTGGCTCACTGTTCTCTCTTTCTGGGCACATGGTGGGTCTGAACAGCCTAGCTCCCTGTGGCTGGGGGGGCATGTGACTAGTTCTGGCCCGGGAGCTGTTGAGTGGCACTGATGCGAGTCAATTCTAGGTGGGAGCATTTCATTACCAGTTTCTCTCTCTCTCTCTCACACACACACACACACACACACACACACACACACACACACACACACCCTCCCACTCAAGGTCTCTTTCCCTTTAGCATGACAACTGGCAACATTAAGATGGTAAGCTGTTCCTCTTGCTTTAGTCTGGGTCCCTGAGTGAATGAGATGAGCAGGGTGCACAACCACCCACAGTGGACATGTACAGTGAATGAAAAATAAACAAATAAACCCTTGTTCTTTTAAGCTGCTGGAGATATGGGGTTGTCTGTCACCAGTGGATAATCTAACCTCTTCTGACTGACACAATGATGACCGAGAACCATTCTCAGAAACCTTCTCAGTATGATGTTCCAACTACACAAGTCGATCGAATGAGTAATATGAGAAGAAAGGAATTTGTCATTTTCTCTTTGCTTGAATTGAAGTCTGTCTTCCAGTATTTTCCCTCACTGGACCCAGTCACACTCTTTAGAGCTACACTGCAGTGTTTCAAGGTTGGAAGTTAGCTACCCCAACACCTGAGCTTTTTGTTCTCTCAGCTAAAATCCTTATTTTCTCAGCTGCTTTACTCATGATGCAGAAAACAACTCAAAACTTTTTTCTAATAAATTCTGGTTACCGCTGTCTAGATATTTTTGAGTATCTCTGGATAGTCATTATCCAGGAAAGTTCTCAGGGCACCCTTAGACTTCTAACAACTTTCACATTCATATCTTTAAGATGCCCTAACTTGCATGGAGTGTGTCATGTTTTAAGGTAAAAAGGGTGAGGGATACTGAAAAAGCATTAGGGTCAATGTGCTGACTATCCCAGGAAGGTCAGAGAACTGCTGGCATCGAAGTGCTAAAGCAACGAGTTACAGTGTATATGCAGCTAAAGTGAGTACAGGAACGGGTTCTAAAGACAGAAAGTGATGTTTGGAGAATGAGATATTTATGTATTTATTTACTTATATTAAGTGGGAGGTAGGGAGACAGAAAGAGGGACCCCCACCTGCACCCCCAACCAGGATCCACCCAGCAAGCCCTCTGTGGGGGTGATGCTCTGCCCATCTGGGGTGCTGCTTTATTGCTCAGAAACAGAGCTGCTTTAGTGCTTGAGATGAAGTCATGGAGCCACCCTCAGAGCCTGGGATCAACTGTGCTTGAACCATTTGAACTTTAGCTGCAGGAGAGAAAGAGAGAGAGAAAGAGAGAGAAGAGGAGGAGGAAGGAGTGAAGAAGCAGATGGGCGCTTCTCCTGTGTGCTCTGACTGGGGATTGAACCCAGGACTTCCACACGCTGGGCTGACACTCTTACTGCTGAGCCAGTCAGCCAGGGCTGAGGGTGAGATATTTAAAACTGAGATTTTTGAGGAGTTGCAACTATTGGTCATGACAGGTTCAAGGTTCGAACATTGGAGTGAGTAACTGAGGAAGTATGAAGCAGAAGCTCATTGGAGGAGAGCAGGTTCAAGAATTTATAGTTCTCCATGGCATTATCAGATGAGCTATCTTAACTTTTAAATTATCTTCATAAGTTATTCCACTGATTATTAAATGTTCTCTAACATTTTGGAACATTCATCTTAGTACTTGAAGGGCCCTGGAGTTTAGAAGACCTAGGTTCAAATCCTAAATTTACTACTTACTAGTCTTGTGACTTTGGCCTCATCGATTCAAATTTTTGAGCCTCACTTCTTCATCTGCAAATTGAATACACTAGTAATACCTGTCTTCATAGGCTTGTTTGACAATAGAATGAGTTAATATTTTAAAACAGAAGTCTTTCTGGCACATGGTGGCACTTTGATAATGTTAACTATTCTTTATCTCATTATTATTAAAGCAGAGAGGCCAAAGTGGCCTGAAGGATTGGAAAGCTGCCACAGTCAACCCTAAAAGGGTTTCCTTATTACATTACATGACATTATACTACATTACATTATGTTATGTTATTGCATCCTAGCATTTATTTTCAAGCTAACCACAAAATTAATTTTTCTATTTCAGCAATTTCTAGCACATGGAAGCATTTCTACCCAGTAAATTATTCTGAGAAAGAATAACACACACATGCGTACACATACACACCCACCCCAGAATTACACAAATTCAATTTGCCAATATTGTCAAATTAGATATTCATAAGATAATGAAATACAGCTTTCTATGGAAGATGTCCTACTGTACCTGTTAAAAATCTTTCAGGGCTCCTAATGAGAAAAGCTTGAAACTAGAGCATTCTCTTTCTAATTTTCTTACGAGAGAAGTAGTGTTTAGTCTCTGTCTCTGCTCTGTTATTTACAACCTTTGACGTTCACTGGTATTCTTTAACTGTGCATTTCCAGTATTGAGTAATGGAGACCACGTCAGTGTATGGATTAGATGAGACACCTGAAGTTTAAGAAAACAGCCAAGCTCTTGAGCTCATTGTTACACTTTTTTAGACCAATGATTCTCAGACATCTCAGATCAGCCTCACTCTTTCAAAGCAAATGTTTCGTAACTCTCAGTGACTGTACTAAAATGAAACCATGAGGAATGTAACCTATCTGTACACAATTAAAAAATTATCCACATAGTGCCTCAACTGGAATACAAAAAAACAATAAAATGAAAGTGATTTATAATAAAACAATATGTATTTCTTAACAGAAATGCTCATCTACAGTAGAAAACACAATAAAGCAGTCAGATACCTGCACTTGTACATAAATCACCACGAAATGTGACAACTACTAAAAATGTCCAGTACAGGCATATTGAGTCAGCAACTCTGGTACCATAAATGGCATTGTTGGTGATTATAGAGAACACTTAATCTGAACAAAATGGCAGCAGATCTTCCCTTCATTTTGTGCATATAAATCACTATGCAAAAAATATTTCTTTATATTCCAAAGATGTTAAATTCTAGATTAGCTAATTATAAACAAATTTTTTCACTCACACAAATGGCTGATGGGACACACTAAAATCATGGAAAATGTGGGATGGTGGGTTTTTTGTTCTTTTTTTCTTTTTATGAGAGATTCATATTGTAATGTCTCTTGTCCTTGTCTTCCCCCTAAATGCCTGTAGTGTCCCTCCATCATTACCACAACCCAGTGCCCCACAAATATTTCAGATAGCCTTTAGGGGTGGCATCACTTCTAAATAAGTTGACTGGGGTGCATACAATAAAAAGGTTTTTAAATTACTGAGGCCAAAGGTTATCTTCAAAAAAGAAAAAGAAGAAGAAGAATTCAGTTGTCCCTCTGCACTCCAGACATGTCACAACACTACTCTGGTCCTGTCACTTCCAATGCTAATTTTAAAACAGTTGATGACTGTCCACTAAACTGATGATAGAGACCTATGTACTTAGCCCGGCCTCCGGTCCCCTCATGATCTAACTCCGGTGGCCCTCATGTGATGCCCCTCCCCTCCAGCTGCCTGCAGTCCAGTATTGCTGGATTTCTGTCAGCTCGTGAGTAAGCCCTGTCATCCTCACTGCTGCCCCGCCAGCTCTGGCCCCTGACATTTTCTGCCTTTTTTTCAGCCAACTCCTGTTCTTCCTATAAATTGCAACTCAATTATCACTCCCTGAGGGACATGTTCTCAGATCTCCTGTCGGGGGCCAATGCCACCATGCGTCTTTCTTCTCCTATCCTCCAGGACAGCTGTAATTTTCCAGAGAGGCGATGATTGGATTTATGTCTGCTCCGGTAGCCTCTGAGCTCTCAGAGTGGGGGAGCCCTGCCTGTTTTCTCCTCTCAGGGACTGAGAGAGTGGATTCTCAAACATCTGTTGAGTGAGCATACAAATGACTGAGTAGAAGAAGGTGCGGTCGAATAACAGCGTAGCAAGCACATGCCTATAGAGAAGCTGACATTCCTTGGCCAAGCTGGGTGAGTGAGTTTGTTTGGTTCTTAGTTACAGCAGAGCTGACACCCAACCGAGGAAAGAATGAATGCTCCCAAGTGTGACCTGTCTGGCTAGAACAGTGTGTTATCCCTCCAGTGGGAAGTGAGAGGGGTTGTGAGTCCGCTGCAAGTTCAGAGGACAGGGAATTCATCAGAGAGGGAGTTCCTTAATTGAGCAAGTAATACATAAAAATATTCCTGTAGTTTCATATTCCAGTAATAACCCAGATGAGAAAGTTTCCCATCAGCTTCCACTTCCCTGTTCAAAATATTACTCAGTAACAATTGGTTGTGCTTTCTGAATAGATACAGAGATACCATGCATACCTCTCCATTTCTCCCTGTTTTTATTTTCTTTCAAACTCTTGTGGTATCGTATTATGTGTGTCGATCTATGATTTTTCTCATTTAATTATGTGTCTTGGAAGTATTTTATTAATGTTTTATTCTTTTTATAATTTTAATATTCATATATTCAAAGATATGTGTATGATGTAAATATATTATTTTTATTTAAAAAATACAGTATCTTAAATATAACAAAAGCTGCTGAGAGAAATGAAAAAATACCTCTGTACCCATGATCCAGACTGAGATATAAAATATTACAAGTGCTTACCGTTGAAAAGCTCCTCTCGCCTGACCTGTGGTGGTGCAGTGGAAAAAGCGATGGCCTAGAATGCTGAGGCCGCCAGTTCAAAACCCCAGCTTGCCCAGTCAAGGCACATATGAGGAGCAACTATGAGTTGATGCTTCCTTTTCTTTCTCTCTCTGTCTCTAATATCAATAAAAATCTTTTTTATTTATAAAAAAAGAATGAAAAGCTCTTCTCTTTCTTCCTCCACTCCATGATCACTTCCTTTGTCCATTGTTTATGAACCCAATGTATGTCTTTATATTTTTATTATATGAATATGGATCCTTTCTCATTCTTTTTAAAATCTGCATAATATCTAAGTGTATCAAAGTGTCATGGTTTAATTAATCACTCCCAGACTGTTGGACATTTATATTATTTGCACATGTTCACTCTAGTATCACTCAGTGTGATGACAAGCCATCTCAAGAGCGGTGAGTAGGAAAGTGATGTGGTCCAACCAAAGCATTCTACAAAGTTCATCCTTTCTGCTGGGTGAAGAGGTGGATAGTATTTTAGCAGTGGTTATTAACTTTTTTATACTTGGGGACCAGTGAAAATAGAATTATCCAGGGGAACCACTAAGACAGAAGTTGCTCTGAGCATAAGCAAATTCGACTAAGATCATTGGGTCTTTAGTCCTCATACAACATTAGGACGTATATGACAATATTATTACAAGAATACTGTAATAACTGCGTATGGGGCCAGGTGGGTACTGGGAATATCGGGGGGAACACTTTGTAAAGTATATGATTGTCTAACCGCTGTACTGCACACCTGAAACTAAATCACAATAATACTGAATGTAAATTGTAATTAAAAAAATTTAATTTAAAAAATGATACTCAAGCGCAATAATGACTTAGGTCAAGAAGAAGAAGGAAGGGAGTAAGGTGCCTGGTTTCTGGCTTGGTCAACCTGAGTGATACCACTTTTCATTTAGTGAGAAAATCCAGAGAGATGAATGACTCCCAGTTAAATAGGTTCCTAGTCGTAGGCTCTCAAAGGTCTTAGTGTCTCTGTACAATATTGTCCTTTAGCTCAAACTTATCTCTGGTTTCCAAAGAGCAGAGGTCATCAAATTCCTTTTGGAAAAGTGTCAGAGAGTTAACAGTTTCAGCTTCTGTAAGCTATACAGTCTCTGCTGTAATCACTCAACTATGCCGTTGTAGTGGAAAGCACCCGTAGAAAATACATAAGCGATCGAGTGTGACTGTTCCAACGGACTTTTATTTACAAAACAGGCAGGGGGCCGGTTTTGGCCTATTGGTGATGTTCGGCAGTTCCTGGAATAGAGCAACATTAAGCAGTTTCTTCAGTCATCTGAGTGTTTCTCATACTGTCAGAAGCAGAGGTGAGAAGAGAAATCATAATACTGTGCAAGCACAAGCCAGGGCCCTAGCAAAGTACGCAGAGCTGGCTTCATTAGCTATTGGCCCAGAGTCAGAGGCCACCTATAGCAAAGGAATGGGGAGTAGGTTGTTATCAGAGTACAGGAAATTCCGCTTTTTCTTGAGCCTTTATCCTAGGGGTAAATGATTGACCACATTGGAGAGGGCCCATGTGGTCCCTGTTTTCCCCTGGGCTGGATTTCTCAAAACCACAAGAGTAATTTCAAGGAAATGATCAGCCATATACTGTAAGCACGCCACATGTTTTATTCCAGAGGAAACTATTTCTTATCTGATGACCATTCAGTCCCCTGAACAATTGTGGGTACAGATATGTTTGCAAAACCAGCGACCCTACTCTGAATCTGCATATAAAGAAAAAGAAATATTGCAAACATAAGAAATATCTATGTCTGGAACTGTTTGCTCAGCTTCAGTTTTGAAAGGCTGGATTTTCTCAAAGTGAGACACACCTCAAAGGTATAATTTACTGGCACTATCACTGAGCGTTTGATTTCCAAGGAGGATGAGAGCCCTGGTCATTAACACACTGTGAGGCAGCACGAACCTTCCCAAATGAAGATCTCAGCTTGTCACATCAGTTGTGGCTTGGCTTTCCACTCAGGAATGGCCTCAGAGAACAGTGTCTTTGATCCTGATTTGCTTTGTATTCCTTGCAGCTTTTAACTTCATTATATGCTATACAGACAGGTCCTCTGTGAGCTTTGAAGTTTTTCTCATGTCTAATATGTGTGATCTTTGAGGCCTTGGAAGAGTCTATTAAAAGCTTGCCATAAGAATTTTCCTCCACGTGTTTACATTTGGAAAGTACCTGACCTCATCAGTTGTATACCAGCCTGCGCCCTCTCCCCCAATAGGGTCTTCAAAGACAATAAAAAAAAAATCTTTTAGAACTGCATAAAAACTCCATTATGCAATATTTCCATCCTCTAAGGATTTCTTTTTTTTCCTTTACAATTTTCTATAACTAGCATATTTTTACAAGGCATATAAAGATGACATCAGCATTTTGGACACAAGTTTCTAAAGAAAAGGTAAAATTTTAGCATGTCTCTTTTTAAAGGAAATTTATTCAATTTCAAATGAGCACGTTTAAAATTTAATGGGAAAGACATTGGACTTGCAATCGGAATGCGCAGATCTAAATCCCAGCTCCACTACTTGGTCATTGTAGAATCTTATGTCTCCTATCCATGCTGAGCATCCATCTCTACTGAAAAAGGGACATCGTTATATTAAATTACATGGCAATTGTGCAAGTGAAATGAGCCAGCATCAACAATATCTTTAGTGAATTGTTTACCATATGGTAGGTGCTTGATAAATCAATGTCAAAATCACTTTTAAGCAGGAAGTTCCAAAAGAAAGTAATGAGCAATGGAGAAATGGGGGTTAGGGTCAAGGACGTCCTTTACAACGCACCGGGTCAGTGTCCTCAAAGTGAGGTCGCCAGACCAGTAGCATCAGCATCACCTAAAAATTTGTTAGAAATACAAACTTTGGCCCTGGCTGGTGGCTCAGGGGATAGAGCGTCAGCCCAGCGAATGGACATCCTGGATTTGATTCCCAGTCAAGGCACACAAGAGAAGCGACCATCTGCTTCTCTCCTCCTCCCTCTCCCTCTTTCTTCCCTCTTCCCCTTCCACAGCCAGTGGCTTGATTGGTTCAAGCATTGCCCTGGATGCTGAGGATAGCTTCGGTGGAGCACGTCAGACTCACGTGCTAAAAATAGCTTGGTACTCGAGCATGGGCTTCAGATGAGGTTGCTGGGTGGATCCCGGGTTGGGGCGCATGCAGGAGTCTGTCTCACTATCTACCCTTCTCTCACCTTAAAAAATTGCAAACCCTGGGGCCCCATCCCAGATATACTGAAACATGGGCAGGTCCAGTGGTCTGTGTTTTAACCAGTGTTTCCTGATTACCTAAGGTTTCCCCAGAACCCAGTAGTTCTCTATCACACCATCATGTCAATGCCCTGCTTGACTCATGAACCAGCAGCACCGAGGCTCGTGAGTCTTGTCAGAAATGCAGAACCCCAGACTCCATCCCAGACCAAAAGAATTAGAATCTGCATTTTACCAATATCCCCAATAAATTCGGATGAACATTTGAGTTTGAGATGGTAACTTTGATCCACTAGCTTATTGTCTGTCTTTTCAGTAGTGTGAACTCCATCAAGGTGGGGACTTTGTCCACCTTTTTCACTGTGGTATCCCAGTACTTAGCACACATCTTGATATAGTTGGCAATCAATACATACTTGATAAATGAGAGATTTAATCTGATTTCCTCAATTGACCCATGAAGAAACTGAGGCACCAAAAAGGCCAGTGACATTTTGAAATTACATAGCTGTTATAGAAAACCAGTGGTGGAAAATAAAAAGGAAAGAAAAGTACTTTTTGACTCCTAAGGGAATCTATTGTGTGTATGTATGTGATCTTGAAACCAGTGGTCCTAGGTGATATAACAAAGCATAACCTAAAATTTCCTTAGCTTCTAATATTTTGACTTCTAATACTAATAATGACAATTGCTTATTTATAACATATTTTGTCATTTATGGCCCACTTTCACAGTACTAACTGATGTGGAAATTTACCTGGCATTATTGTTGTGGGTTTTCTTTTATTAAGAACAGAGAAAATGGAAAACAGAGCAAGCAATTTTGTGGAGTTTTGTTTCTTTTTATTAACGGATTAAGAGGTCACTGAAAAGGCAAATAAAAAGAAGGAAAAGTAAAATTTCCCATAAGAGGAAGTGTCAGAAGAACCCACTTAGTGGGACAGACAGAGAGCTCCTTGGTCAGGTGGGAACTGTCTAGGAGTGGTAGGTAGACAGTGTTATTGGGGGATGTCAGAGGTAACCCAGGGGTCCAACATGGATTTAGCAGAAGTGGTTCCTAATTTATTTTAATTATCATTCCTGGCCTTAGCATTTAGTTCAATGGACTAAATTAATTCTGCCTAATTAAAGTTTTTTCTATGGTTAAGTTTTCCTTGTCACTCAACAGTTTAAACTTTAGCTATTTCTAGCTCCTAATTGGCATGCCACAAATGGACCATGACATTGAACTTGGGGGCTCTCTGACCCTGACATTCCCACTTGAAATGTACCTTCCCTGGAGCCAGGGATGTTCACCACAGACTCTGAATCTGTTTTTTAATTATGCAAGAAGAAAGGTATTGTAGGGGAGATGGTTCTAATGGTGAGGCTTTGCTCATGAACAGTCTGTGTTCTAAGGATATGTTCAGACCATTGTCCATAGACAAGAAAAAGACCTAAAATTAGCCAGTTTCACCTGCTTCCAATCTAGGAGCCCTATAAAATATCCTGATAAATAGTCATCATCTGTGTATTCTTTTTTATTGTGATAAATTATATATAACATAAAATTTATCATCAAACATAAAACAAGCATTTTAAATGTACAGTGCAGTGACAATAAGTATATTCATAGTGGTGTACAATCATCGCCACTATTTATTTCCAGAATTTTTTCATTTTTTTAAACAGAAACTCTGAACTCATTAAATAATTCTCCATTCCCTCCTCCCTTCCACCAGGCCCTGCTAAACACTATTCTACTTTCTCTACACATTTACCTATTCTAGGCTCCTCATATAAATGGAATCATACTATATTTATCTTCTTGTGCCTGGTTTATTTAACTTAGCAAATATTTTCAAGGTTTAATCTATGTTATAGCATGTATCAGAAATTTATGACTGAATAAAATTCCATAGTCTATATATACCACATTCTGTTTATCTATGGGCTGTTTTAACCTTTTGGTTATTGTGAATACTGCTTTTATGAACATAGGGGTGTATGTATCTACTTCTGTCCTTGCTTTCAATTCTTTGGGGTGTGCTGGCTCCTGTGGCCAATTGATATTTAGCCTTTTGAGAAACCATCATACTGTTTTCCACAATAGCTGCACCATTTTACATTCTAGCCAGCAATCCACAAAAGCTCCAATTTCTCCACATTCTCATCTACACTTGTTACTTTTCACTTTTGTTTTGTTTGCTTTGTTTTCACACCAGCCACCCTAATGGGTGTGAAGTGGTATCTCAATAGACATGGGGCATTCTGTAAACACTTCCTGAGCCGGCAGCTCAAAACAACACCAGGAAGCTATTACAGGGCATCCTTAGTTGTTACAAGCTCTTATTTGCCTTTTCAAAATCTCGCCTTCCTCTAGCAGTGATTGTTGACCTTGGTTGCATATCGGAATCACTTAGGAACTTGAACATTTTCCAATATTTAGGCTGCAACCCAGGCTAATTAAATCAGCATCTTGGAGGGTGGGGCCCTAACACCATCATTTCTAAGGCTACTGGGGTCATTTGCACACGCAGCCAAAGCTCAGAACCAACTCAGCTCAAAGCCTGCTCACTCGTCCTGCTTCCTTATACAACCTGCAGGGCACAGAGTGTGATAAACCTATCACCGAGCCTTCCCTGATGAGCCAGCACTCCATCCCCCCATAGCAGCCCGTCCTGCTTTCACTCCGAGATGTTTTGCTATTGTGTGTATTACCAGCTGACACTTTGCATAAATCCTTTTATCTGTACATTGCCTGCTCTCTTTGTGGCTTATTTCTGCTTTCCTGGGACATACAACAATGCCTAGCGTGGAGAAGGTGCTCAGAAAGCATTATTGAATGAACGCATGCACAAATCTACTCTTATTTCAAATGACAGCCCTTCAGATAGTTAAAAGCAGCTTTTGTGTCTTGTACTGGGTCTTCTCTAGGTAAAGTCATCTCTGTACTTTCAATCAGTTTTCAAAGACATTGAAGGAGAAACCTCACCATTATGAATACAATATATCTTTCTTTCACTCATTAAGCAAATAATTGAGCACTTCCTATGTACTTCACATCTCTGCTCACTACGCATAGTCTAGAGTATACAGTGCCTGGGCTGGGAGTGGTGCTGGGAGGGATGTGAAGTCAGTCTGTGTGTGGGGGGGGGGGGCAGACAAAAATCAATAACAGAAGTCATTTCAAATAACAACAAGGACTAGAAAGAACATGAAAAACGTCGGCTGTGGCGCATTAGGTGGGGGTTACCTTGAACCTGAGAACTGAAAGATAGAAAGACACACCCCAGGAAGGAGGCACAGCTGGTACAGAGGCCTGGAGGGTGAACAGGTTTCAGAGAACAAGGTAAAAACCACGCTCATGGCCTTTGTTCGAATCACTTTACCTAAAGGTGCACTCACTTTTGAGTAGCCACCTCGTCCTATGAAGGCCTTTTCCCTCATTGAATTAAATCTTCCCTGCCCAATATTCGAACTGCTGACAGTCGGAATTAGGTGTGGAAGGGTGGTTTAGATGAACACACCTCGAATATCTTTTCCTCTGAACCCTGGACATCAATCAATTAGTCAGTTAAGAAAAACACTTGTCAGCAGAGTGGAGGAACAATGTGGTTCTTTGATCACTGTACTAGGGGTTGCTTATTCTAATCATCACCTTGTCTTTTGTGTCAGGCTTGATGGGAGAGTTTTGAAGAAGGCGAGAGCCAGGACTTACTTGGTGGGCTGCTGCTGTTTGGGCCCAGCAGCCATCTTGGTTTCCAGTCGAAGGAGCTCAGTAAAGACATTTCTTGATTCTTGGGACCCTGTTGTCCCAGTAGTGGGCCCCCAGGGCAAACAGCCTCTTCCAGACAAGCCACCAGAAGGCTCTGACAACTCAGTTTCTCTCTCCGGGCCTCAGTTTCTTATATTAAAATGTGGAGTCTGGGTCTGAGAATTTTAAGATCCTTTGGAACTTTATTTTAAAAGAACATGTTATTACTGTAGTGGAAATACACCTTTTTTCTGTAGCTTCTTAATAATCAGCAGACATTGTTTTTATTAATAGGGGACACTCACTTCCAAGTTAATAAAATAAAACAGTTTATGCTGGGAGAGCAAGGTTTATAGCAGGGGTCCCCAGACATTTTACACAGGGGGCCAGTTCACTGTCCCTCAGACCGTTAGAGGGCCGGACTATAAAAAAAACTATGAACAAATCCCTATGCACAGTGCACATATCTTACTTTAAAGTAAAAAAACAAAACGGGAACAAATACAATATTTAAAATAAAGGACAAGTAAATTTAAATCAACAAACTGACCAGTATTTCAATGGGAACTATGGGTGTGGATGCATCTTGTGCTCCTCTCACTGATCACCAATAAAAGAGGTGCCCCTTCCGGAAGTGTGGAAGTGCGGTGGGAGCTGGATAAATGGCCTCAGGGGGCCGCATGTGGCCTGTGGGCCGGCTGTAGTTTGGGGACCCCTGGTTTATAGAATCAACTCAGCTGCCAAAATGGACAAGACCACAGTTTTAAACTGTTATGCTGGGTAATGAGAGAAGTGTGGTTTGGGGCAGTGAGATGAGTTCCTAAATTTATTGATTGGCTGCTAACTTTCCCATGGACTTCGTAGACTCTGAGACCAATTGGTCCAGGTCAATTTTATAAAAAAATTGTCAAGCCATGACCTGTACCCAGGACAGCCCACCTGTATACACAGCATAGGCATGGGCTGCACTAATGTCCTATAAACAGGGTGGCCTTTGTGTTTATGCAGACCCTGGTTCAAGTTACTGTCATCCATCCATTCAATGTATTCTCTCCTTCATCCCATAAATGCGAATGACACATTGGAATTGAATTTATCGATGGATAAAATATATGAGGTCTCTGCCTCATGAAGCTTAATAGGTGGGTTGGTGTACAAAACAGGAATCAATCAAATACAATTCTTTTTTAATTTACTGATTGATTTTAGAGAGAGGGAAAGGAAATGAGAGAGAGAAACATCAACCTGTTGGACCACTTATTTATTCATTCATTGGTTGACTCTAGTACAGGCATGGCCAACAGTTTTTGCCCCCAAGCCAGTTTAGAAAGAAAACTTTTTTCACGGGCTGGACGAAGTATTAAAATTTAAAAATGTTAAATAGAAAAATGATTCATTTAAGTAAACAAAATTTTATTTTGTAATTTGTTCATGAATAAATGTGAGTGAAATAAAATTTAATATACAATATTATTTTAATAAAAATATACTTTAATAAAAATATAATTACATACCGTATAAATATTCAAACTGTATCACAATCAATCGAAACAATATTTAATTGATAGAATGAGCTTGAAGGGGTTATATTGCAAATAAAACAATTATTTTGTTTTACAAACAGCCTGGACACGTTTTCAGTTATCAACTGCAGCTACTGTCTATGCTACAATGCCACTTGATTCAGCACACTTGACCACAAAAATAACGAATTGTTTGACCTTGGGTGTGCACTGGCAAACTCCGCCTAAAAGAATGTGGGTTTCACATCGTTGCTAAACGTCAAACAGTTCATATCGAGTACAGACGAGTACAAAAGTTGTAAATCTTTATGATGGAATTCTTTTAAAAAATAAGAAGTATCTCAAATCCATTTGACCAATTATTGGAAGTTAACCTTAGATTAGTCACACGCAGAATTCTTTTCCTCATATCACTATCTTCTTAAATATCTCGATTTCCAATAATCAAAGACACTTCCGCTTCTGAGTAGCTGAGATTTTAAAGTAGCAGAGAATATTAAAAATCTAATTGCGGGGCCACGTAAACTCATTACACGGGCCAGAGCCGCGGGCCGTATGTTAGCCATGCCTGCTCTAGTATGTGTCCTGACCGGGGATTGAAACTGCAATCTCAGTGTATCAGGACGATGTTGTAACTAACTGAACTGCCTGGACAGGGCCAGCCAAATAAATTTCTGAGCACAAGCCAGGGAAGTGCTCCGAAGGAAAGTCACACATTCTCTGATGGAGAATAACTGTGCAACTTCAGGGTTGCTAATTCATGTCTCTGAGCCTCCCCCTTCCTGTTGGGTAAGAGTTCACTAACATATCATGTCCAGTGACAGGTACGAACAGTGGCATCTATCAAGTGCACAATAAATGGGCGTTGCAGCTGCTGATGGTGAAGTCACCTTCCTGAAGCTGAATGAGGAAAAGAAGAATTTTCTTTCCTGTGTCTCAGAGTTTCCTTCAGTTCTCTGTGTGCATGTGTCTGTCTGTCTTCCAGTTCCAAGGAGGGTTTCAGGTCAGTGGAGAAGGTCGTGCTGCTCACATTTCTCTCGGCGGTTATCCTGATGGCCATCCTGGGGAACCTCCTGGTGATGGTGGCTGTGTGCAGGGACAGACAGCTCAGGTGAGTGTCATGAGGATACCTCATGAGGAAGCCTGGGTAGCGTTCTGGGCTCTCCCTGAACACTTGGGGCCTGAATTTCTCATTTCCAGTATAATATATAATTATGAAAGGGGAAGAAAAGCACATGGGAACGATATTTGGAAACAGAGCAAGGAAAAATGATCATATACAATCCCACAACTCTAACATGACCAAATAGTATAAACAGCTAAGTGTGTTTTATCTTGTCTTTTTCCCTATGTTCAACTTTGGTATTGTTTTCTTTTTTAACAGTTGTGATCAGTATGTGTGTGTGTGTGTGTGTATATATATATATATATATACACACACACACACACACACACACATACAATGGAATTGCAGCTAATCTAATCTTCTCACTTTATCAGTTTGTTCAAAGGAGGGTGTCTGACTAGTGACCAATCTAGTATTCAAACCTGGGTCTTCTTTTTCCCAATACACCAAGGTTGCAAGTTCAACCTTGTAGGGTTCATTAATTAGTCTGAACCCTGGCTGTAATTATGATCACGTGAAGACCTTTTTAAAATGGCTCCTGTGTAGTATGTCTCATGCAATATTTGGGCCATACTTATACTAAATAATTATTCATCGTCCATCTAAAATTCAAATTTAACTGGGTGTCATGTATTTCATCTGGCAGCCCCGGGGAGGGGGGTTGTTAATCACCCCTCATCCCTGAGCGGAGCTGAGACCTCAGCATCAATGTTGATGTAAATTCACCGAACGATTCTAGTGTGTAGTCTTGATTAAGAGCCACCAGACTCTAAAAGGGAACAAAAGATGACATCCTGTCTTATCTGCTGCCTTCCTCTCTAAACAAGACATGCAGCAGCCCAGTGATGGTGCGACAGAGTGGAAAAGCACACTTCTGATAGGTGTCACAGGTGTGAGGCACATAGTGGTTAGTCTAAGAATGGAAAACAGTGGAATTTGACACCTTTTGTGAGAGGAGCACTTTGGAAGGTTCCCTGAGAATGACCAAACTGAGGCCTGCAAGACTGGTGGGGTGTTGTTAAGCCAAGAGTAAGGAGAAAGAACACCCTGTAAAAAGACCCGTGGAGGAGCTTCGCATACAAGGGATTCAAATCAGGCCAGCGGGGCCATAGAGGAGATGAAGACAGGGCTTTGGGTACAAGAGGAGTCTGGAGAATTCAGAGGGGGCCAGACCACGAGGGTCTTTCCAGCCATATTACAGAAGGGGAAACTGACCCTCACAGGATATGTTACACATTTGACTTTCTTTTTCTTTTTCCTCCCTCCCTTCTTTCCTGCTTTCTTTGTTTTTCTTTCCTTCTCTTTTCTCTCTTGCTCTTTTCCTCCTAACCTTCTTCCTTCATCCCCCTCCCCACCTCTTCCTTATACTTTCTCACTCACAGGAAAATAAAAACCAACTATTTCATTGTCTCTCTTGCCTTTGCGGATCTGCTGGTGTCCGTGCTGGTGATGCCCTTCGGTGCCATTGAGCTGGTTCAGGACATCTGGATTTACGGCGAGATGTTCTGCCTGGTCCGGACATCTCTAGATGTCCTGCTCACAACAGCATCCATCTTTCACCTGTGCTGCATTTCTCTGGACAGGTGAGGACAGGGCAACATGGAGCTTGGGCTGCGCAACAACCTGATCACTATCGGGCTGTGTCTTTCTCCCCAAATTCACTAGAAGTGAAGGGCCAGACTTAGCCTGCAAGGAGCTTATAATGTAGGTGGGGACAGGCATTGGCCAGCAAGTTTATTGTAGAGTTCTGGATTGTTTGCTGATGGCATGAACCAAGCTCTGAGAGAGCTGAGTGGGAAGGATTAATACATTTGCCCCATAAGCAGCAGGGTTGGTTCAGAGTAGTTGTGTTCTACATTTGTCCATGACCTTCTCCTGAGCATGTACCTGTGTCATAATTTAGGTGTATGTTTAGCTATGTGCCTGTGACTGTGGAGATTCTTTTCTGGAAAGTTAAAGATTATAATAAAATTCCCAGTTATTGGCTTTTGGATACAGGGCTAAGCATTGCGTTTCATTGCATAATTCGGTTTTCCTTCACATTTGACTTCAGGAGGTCTAACGATTTCGATGTTTGTCTCCTAATTCCTGCTCATGTGTATTTAACAGTGAAGTAATAATGCAATATAAGTTCAGAGGATTACACAAACATATGTAGCCACCACAGTAGCCATGTCTTAGGGGTTAGTTTTCCAGAGAAAATATGGTATGCAGATCACCATACCTGGTTATCAGGATTACCAGGGACAATCTACTACTGGATCTGGAGTTGTCCAACACACCAGTTTTTCCTCCGGTCTTGGCATAGGTGACTGTCTCTTTTTTTTTTTTTTAGATTTTATTTATTCATTTTAGAGAGAGGAGACAGAGATGGAGAGAGAGAGAGAGAAAGGGGGAGGAGCAGAAAGCATCAATTCCCATATGTGCCTTGACCAGACAAGCCTGGGGTTTTGAACCGGCGACCTCAGCATTCCAGGTCGATGCTTTACCCACTGTGCCACCACAGGTCAGGCCATGACTGTTTCTTTTATTAAAGAATAGGAAAAGTAGCTGACTAAAATTAGTGATTGTGGTATATTTAAAGTGTGTACCTTTCAGCACTAAAGTCAGAGTCTTTCCAGAGAATTACTCACACTGAGAAAAGTCCTTAGGGACAGAACCTAGCTGGGGGAATGGCAGATTCATATCCTACTCCCTGGGACAGGTGCTAAGTGATTGGAATAGCAGGTATAATGCCCTATATTATGTAAATTACCCTCCTTCTCTCTCTCTCTCTCTCTCTCTCTCTCTCTCTCTCCCCTCCTCCTTCCCTCTGTCAAGGACTTATAGTTAAATGTGTTTAAGTTAAATGCATATATAATGAGATTCCACTCTATAACTAGAGATAATGACATTGATAAAATCAATCTGCTGGTTGATAGAACCACACAGTATGTCATAGTTTGAAATTTATGTTTATTAGTTTGTTTATAACAATCTGACTTCAGTACATGAAAGACTTTTTAAGATGGCCAGTATATACTGTGTGAAAATTCACATAAAAAAAAAAAATGAAATGTGCCCTGGCCAGTTGGCTCAGTGGTAAAGCATCAGCCCAGCATGTGGATGGCCTGGGTATGATCCCCGGTCAGGACAAACAGAAGCACCCATCTGCTTCTCCACACCTCCCCCTCTTGCTTCTCTCTCTTCCTCTCTCTCCCCCCTTCTTGCAACCATGACTCAACTGGAGAGAGTTGGCCCTGGGTACTGAGGATGGCTCCATGGCCTTCGCCTCAGATGCTAAGAAGAGCTTGGCTGCTGAGCAACAGAGCAATGCCACAAATGGGCAGAGCATTGCTTCCTAGTGGGCTTACTGGGTGGATTTCAGTCAAGGCACATGTGGGAGTCTGTCTCTGCCTCCACTCCTCTCACTGAATTAAAAAAAGAAGAAGAAAGAAAAGGAGGGAGGGAGGGAGAGAGGGAGGGAGGGAGAAAGGAAGGAAGGAAGGAAGGAAGGAAGGAAGGAAGGAAGGAAGGAAGGAAGGAAAGAAGGAAAGGAGGGAAAGAAAGAAAATGTAAGGAAGTAAAAAACAGATGGAAATTCTACAGGGTCACCTGTATTTGATCATTGCTCAAGTGAGCTGTGAGACTGTCGTAGGAACTTGAAGAAGGCAAGCTGAGGGCTCAGGGCAACTGGAGGTGACCTTGGGGTTTGGGCAAAAGCAAGGGGAAGAAAATGAGCCAGGTAAGGAATGAAGAATAAAGGGAAGTGTAGAATCTCTTCCTGATGTGGAGTTTACTCTGGTTAGTTCTGAAGGTTTCCTAGGTAGATCTGGCTTCATAATTCCAGATTAATGACCATGTTCTTTTGAAATCATGAAAATTTCCCCTAGTTGTCATGAAGCAGTATGGGCTGGTCATGAGGACCCCTCTGCTTTAGAACGCAAGAGATTTTGGTTCAAATCCCAGATCTTCCAGTTTCTAGCTCTGAGACTGGTGCTAAGTTTATTAAGCCTCTCTGAGTCTCAGTTTTCTTGCCTCTAAAAAGGAGGCAATGACACCCTTTGCAGTAAGGATTAGTTAATCCATTTAGAGCACAGCACTGGCCCAGCTGACACAATGCTCAGGATTAGTGGATGTCATTTCAGTTTCTTCTATCCATGAAACTCATGCTCTTTCTTAGCAAACTTGGACCTCCTTCTCAGTGAATGGCTCCAACAGCTGCATTGTTCAGTAACCGCGTAATAATTTTTAATGTGGTATCTTTCCTTCTCTCCTACATTTAAATAATAAATATTATTGATTTTCCTTTCTAAAGAGATCTTAGTCTGTCTCTCACCATCTCTGTCATCTTAGTCCACACTAATATCCTTTTTCGCAGAAGTCACTGCAGCAACCTCCTAATTGTTCATCCACCTCTATCTTACGCTCTTCCAATAAACTTGCCGCTGATATGATCCCATGGCCATCTTTTAAAAATGCAGCTCTGTTCCTGTCACTCCTTTGCTTCAACCCCCTTGGTGGCTGTTCATTGCCTTGGGGATCAAGACCACACTCCTTGGCCTGGAGGGTTTTGTGCTGCCTGTTTCCCGTGTCCCTTTGCCAACCTCCCTTTCTGGGTCACATCTGTCTTGACCGTCTTCCTCTCTTTCCAGTGTTGTGGGCTCAACCATCTCAGGACCTCGGCTCCTCCCTCTGCCTGGAAAGTTCCTTTGCCCTCTCCAACTCCTGCATGCCTTTTTGATGTTAAGTCGATTCTCTGTTGCTTGCAGAAAGAAGCCCTATCTGACCCCATCAAACCTGTTCTCCTTTGAGAACTTAGTGCAATTATGATTAAAACCACAGTTAATTTCGCTTTAATTTTTTCTTAAATGTCTCCGCCTCCCCAAATGGGAGAAAGCACAAGCATGTGAATAAGGACAGGTGTCTGCCCTCATGGAACTTGCCTTTGAATGAGGGAGATTGACAATTAACCAGTAATTACATAAATGCTAGTTGAGTTATTTGGTAGACATTACTGAACAACTGCAGTGTTCAGCACATTGTGTTTTTGAACAACGCTGCTAATAATTTCATTTCCTCCTCCGATAGTGGATGTCAGAAACTCCAATACCATAAGTGACATAGACTCAAATAGTGTTGTTTTTCTCCAGGAGCCTGAGAAATTTTCCAATTGTCTCCCTGTCCTGAGAGCGATCTTTTCACTGGGCCAGGCTTTACAGGCAACAATTTAGCCTGAAAAAGTATGATTTTATTTATCTTCTAGCTTCTGTTTTTGTTGTGTCCCTTCCATGTCAATTGGGCTGTGTAGGGGCTGGGGCAAAGCACAGAGTGAGTGTCTCAGTGAGGTGCGATGTTATCATCACTTGTCACGTGACTCCTGACGAGATGTCATGGCCTCCTGTCTAGAGCTGCCTTGACTCTGTGAGCATGACTCATGGGGTAGTGCCTCTCGGGCGAGAATGCACACTATGATTCCTCATTCCACCCAGATGGCAGACCCCTAGATCAAAGCAAAACATTGTGAAATACACGTCCCCAGCTACCATTGTTCATCCGCTGTGCTGCTGGGTGCTTTGAGAATTGAATCTTATTAATGAAAGCTTATTGCCCCGTTAAAAGTAATTTCCAAAGCATAATTAAAATCCATGCATCCCTTGGTATGGGTCATGGGAAGTCAAAACTGAAGGAAAGCGTAAAGTACCACTGATTATTTTAAAGCCAACGTTCTTGTGGTGAATGAAAAGCAACCAAGTATCTGCAACAGAATACTGGTTTTAAAAGTGAAATACATTAATGCAGCCATTAAAAATCATGAGGAATAGCTATGCATGCTGTCTTAGATAAAGATCCCTGGTGTGTTTGATGAGGTAAAGAAAAAGCTTAACTTTTAGACTTTAATGTTTAGAATAATTCCACTTTCATTAAATAAATATGTAGGTGGTTGTATCTGGGTATAGTTGAGTGATTGGGGGTGGGGGATTGAGTACACCAACCCGTTAACGATGGGTATATGCAGGGCAGCTAGGAATGGAGTTGGCTGGACTGGATGGATGGTCTGTTGGATTGGGGTTGGAAACCTTCACTTTTAATCATTTCGGGAATATATGTTTTAAGCTTCAGCTTTCTCTTTGCTAGAAGTGAACACTTGTCCAATGCAGGAGTATCCACAGTCTTTTAGCTAAAAGTGCTCCTGGGCCCACACATTTCTCAACTGGTTGAAAAATTTCTGACTTGGGTGTTAGGAACTCCCTGGAAGTCAGAGCCTGAATGTGGAAACTTTCTGACCAGTGTGTTCTCGCTGCTTCCTCACAGAAGGGCCTAGACTCTCCCCTCAGGGGGCCCTCTGCCTCTCTGTCTGTTTCTGTCTTTCCCTCTGTCCTTTTTTGTTTCTGTGCTGTTTCATAATGGATTCATTTTCATTCTGAGTTCAGAAAGATAGCCACCGGCACCATGAGTCTTAGATCATCCTTAACTTTGAGTCTACCGGAAGTGAAACCTAAATGCTATTTCTCATGGAAGGACTTTGGTTGGCTTTGCTTGAGTCAAACACTCTTCTCTTGACCAATCACTGTGCGGTGGGGATGAAACCTCTGGTTGCTGGGCAGAGATGAGGCACCATGACTGGGATTTAACACACCATGTGGCCCTGGAGAATAGCAGTTCGTGCTGGAAAGAGGGTTGTTGAACAGATAAGAACAACAGACATCAACTTCTCTTAGGCTGGCTGAAGGACCTACAGGTATCTTTTTGAAGCCTCCACAGCAGGTCTGATAGGTGTCATCCCCAAGTCTTATTTAGTGTATTTCCTTAAGTATAAGATGCACCTTAATTTTGGGGCCTGAAATTATGTTGAAAAAAAAATTATGTTACATAAAGTTATTGAACTCAACTTTTATTCATTATAAAATTTATACCACTCCTCATCACTGTCAAAACTCTCATCCATTAGCTTATCCTCATCTGTGTCTGATGACGAATCACTGTCTTCATAGATTACCTCGTCCTCAGTTCCATCTATGGCATTCGGAGTGACACAACCACTGTATAAGATGCACCGAGTTTTTAAACCCCAAATTTTTCAAGAAAGCATGCATCTTATACATGGGGAAACATGGTATATTGGTTTAAACATTGCTAGCTCCTTCCTCTGGCTTCATATGCCATACTCTTCAGACTTAACCATTCTGGTCCCCTTTCGCTGCCGTACTTTGTTCTCTGTTTGGCATCAAAAGCAGTTCCCTTTTAAAAATCTATTCCACTCCATTGAAGATAGCATCCTGTATAGCATGACAAGATTTTCTCTTTGCTCTGTCCACCTGAATTGTTCCCCTTCCTCTCTGCAGCCCGGGAACCTGATGTGTTTTAACTGCAAAAACCCTCCAGTCATTTCTTGGTCACAGATTTTCTTTGAAAACAGGTTTACTTGTAAAGCATACACTTTTGATGCAAAGACTGCATATTTCATCCTGGGCTAGAATAAAGTGTCTCCGCCTTTCTTAATGATCTCCCCAGAGCACAACTCAATTTCGTATAAATGAAAAGTGCCTCTCCCTATAAACTTGTGTCATGCAGTTACATTTGTTTTCCCTACAGAATTGAAGTGGCATTTCTGCAAGGAAAGCATATTACACGTTTCTCCTTCTTGCCTACTCCTTGAGGGCAGGTGCACGCTCTGGACACCATAGTGATATTTGTCGAGTTGAATTTCATGCCAGAGGATGTGAATCTTTATATTCATTTCATCAAGTATTTATTGAGTGCCTACTAATGCCAGGGGCTGAGCAGGTCCTGGAAGTGCAGTTGGGAACAATCTGAAAAAATGCTCTGAATCACAGAGATTTTAGTCTAGTAAAGAATACGGACAGTTGCCATATTACCCCATGTATAAGATGCACCCTTTTTTGAAAAACTTGGGGTCTAAAAACTGAGTGCATCTTATACAGTGGTTGTAGATTATTTTTAACTTGCACTTCCTGCTTTTTTGACAGTGATGAGGAGTTGTATGAATTTAATGATGAATAAAACTTGAGTTCAATAACTTTATGTAATACATTTTTATTTCCAAATTTTGGGTCCCAAAATTAAGGTGCGTCTTATACGTGGGATCATCTTATACATGGGGGAAATACGGTAATAGGTATTTACAGTAAAACTGGGGATCACTGAAATAGAATGAGGAGAAGTCTAAGGAGCTGTTGGAGCGTGTGACCCCCAATGCAGGGATGGCTCTCGGGAGAAGTGATACCGAACCTGGGATCTGTGGACAATGTAGATGTCACAAAGGTGACATATAGGGAGTGACAGTTCCAGAAATCAGCATGCAGAGAGTCACAGAGGGTTTTTTATTTTATTGACACATCGTCACAGGCTACATCCTTAGCTTGTCCTTCAGTGCTTTGCCCAAGGTATCCTCAGTCTGTCTCTCCTGTCTCAGCTCCCAGTGACAGTGATCTGCTATCATTTCCTGAGTATGATGTGCTTCCTCATAACTCCATGCTGCTCCCTGCATCTTGAGTTTCTTTTTTCTTCCTTCAATACTCTGATAAGAGCTGTCACCTTGTCCACCGACTGGCCAGGCTTCATTCCCAAAGAAGATTTCTTGTTTCTCCCTCTGAGCTCCCATAGAATGTTAAATATAAGCCTAGCGGTTATCAGTCATTTTAATAATTGGTTGATTTGTCTGTCTCCCTCTAGACTGTCAGCTCCTTGAGAATCATCAGCCTTTGATCTCATCCAGTCTTGTCTTCTAACAGGCCCACAGCAGCTGCTCCATGCCTGTTTAGCTGAGCATGGGATGCTTTGACCTGTGACTTCTGGTTGTTTGATACAACATTGGCATTATTTTTCTACCCCTTTGGAAATCTTGCTATAACAAGTAGTTAAGAATGAGGTCTGGGGGTCCTAGTGCTAGACTGCCTGGATTCAGTCCCAGGTTGACCAGTTACCAATTGTGTGACTTAGGGGGTAGTTACTTTAATCTTCTGAGTTTTTATCTTCTCATCAGTAAAACTGTATTAATAATAGTATATCCTATTAACTATGTTAATAATAGTTGTAAAGAATAAATCACTGAGTGCATGCCATGAACATAAACCAGTGCATGGCACATAGTAAATGAGCAAGCATTAGCCACAAGTATTACGTCATCATTTTCCTTTCCAAATGCAAACTCTTAGTGGCTGTTGTGAGTGAGTGCCTCACCAGACCCTGACCGTTGTGTTTTACTTCCTACTACATAGCTGAGTGTCCTTCAAGGTTGGAGCCCCTGCCTTCCAGCCCAGAGTATCTCTCCTCTCTCCTTTAGCGAGCCCACCCATCTTCTGACTTCCCTGCACCTCTGCTCCTGTCTCTACTGCAGTCTCGTCTTATGCCCGCCTCTGTTTAACACCTTGCCTTTCTGTTTTCTCAAACCCAAGGTGTTCAGAGTGAAAATTTCCATTATAAACTAATGTCCTCTCTTTCTTTTTACATCAAAGGTGCATATGTTAGTCATTTAAATGTAATTCCTTGAGGTCAACGTTTACTTGTCTGTAAGACCGGCTGAATGACACATCATAGCTGTCTTTTCATGACTGCCTTTCAAATTCATCTTTGTTCTCTTTATTCCCCCACCCCCCATACTATTTCTGGATTATTTCAGTAGCTTCTTAGTTATTATCTTATCTGTCAAGTTCATCTTGAAATATGTCTGTTTTCTATGTAGCCTGAGCTCACAAAGTGAAAAGGGCACTGTATGTTCCCCTTCCTCTTTCTGGGGAGAGATGCTGTTGTCTCCTCTTGCCCATTTACGTGATCTCATGTTCATACACATTAGATATTTTTACATGATAGCGCATGGCTTTGAGAAATGAAGAGTTCTCTTGAAAAAAGGCCTGGGAGGGACACACAGCACTTTCAATGTGCTCCATTGGTCAAAGCAGTCCCCAGGCAGCCCAGATCCGAGGGAAGGCGGCAGAGTCCCCACCTCTGGATGGGAGGCGTGTCAAAGAACTTGTAGCCATCTCTAATCCATCACAGCTGCAACCTCTTACAAAAACTCCGATGTAATTAACCCCCTTTTTATGCAAAGAAAACAGATACCAAGTGATTTGTTCCAAAGTCAGAAGGGCAATCCACGAAAGAGCTGGAACTAGAACCTAGCCATTTTCTTACTGAAGGCAAAACGCCCCTCGTAACTTGTAAGGTTCCTGATTCGGCGGAGTGCTTCATCCCCTTGGTCCTAAATTGTAAAAGCCATTCACTGTGCTTTATGAATTAGGAACTGTGAACAAAGGAACCTGGTGAAACATTTCTGTTTTTCTGGTTCCATTCCAGTACTCGGGTCTGAGCAGCCAGCTGCTACGTCATCTCTTTGTTCCTGTGGTTGACATTCCTTTCATTAGCTGGTTGGTCTTGATTAGAGATTTGGTATCAGTGATCATCTAGGATACCATCCCCCTCTGTCTCAGGTAGGAGGGCTGGCCTTGGACTGAGTCCTTGAGAGGATGCTACATGTAATCACCTCCGTTATGGCTGCCGGTATGGTCTCCATGCTTCCATTCTTCTTCAGGGACCCACCCATTCACCTTTTTGTCTCTTAGAGTCAACTATTGGGAGAGGTGTTGAGCCAAGAGACTTCTTTTTTTAGTTGCTAAATAGTTTAAAAGCCCCTGGTTCCAAAATGTATTTAAATCTGCTCACAATATCTATGAAACCAACATGCAAGGGTGGGACCAAAGTACATTTGCAGTTGGAAGTACACAAAACACAGAGTTGATTCTTTTATCCTTATTTATTAATTATTGTATTGTTTTCCATAATAACAACTGTAAACCTGCTTTTGCCCCACCCTGTATATAAAAGATGAGAGGGAATAGGAGTGAATAACTTTGAAATAACTGCTGCTTATTACATTTTATGTGCCAGGAACTTCCTAAGTTTTTTTTTTTTATTTCTTTTTATTTTATTTATTTTAGAGAGGAGACACAGAGAGAGAGAGAGAGAGAGAGAGAGAGAGAGAGAGAGAGAGAGAAAGGGGGGAGGAGCTGGAAGCATCAACTCCCATATGTGCCTTGACCAGACCAGTGCAGGGTTTTGAACTGGCGACCTCAGTGTTCCCAGGTCGACGCTTTATCCACTGCGCCACCACAGGTCAGGCGGAACTTCCTAAGTTTTAAACAAGTTATTTTATCAGTTGTCACAGCTAATCACTGAAGTAAGCAAAATGATCCACCCTTGACAATAAGGAAATGGGGTCCTGGATAGGCATGGTAACTGATCCAAAGACTACAGAGCTAATAGATGGTGAAGGTCCCCAGATATGAAGACACAAAGCTAAAAGTCCCTCTGATTCTGAGTCTAGAATTCCAACCTGTTCTGCTTGCTCCTTTGCCTTCCTTATGGTAGGAGGGGAGGAAGTGAGGAGGAAGAATTACCTTTAATTGCAGGAGCGGGAAGAGATTAGCCTGGAGCTTAAAATAAACAACTGTCTCTTTTGAGTTGTCAAAGTAAATTGTGTCCTCAGAGACATTTAAAGGCAATTTGATCTCACATTTACACCTGCCTCTGGTTGGGGAAGAGCTGGTGGCTGGTCTCCCAAAAGGGGTTTTAATGGAGTTTTGTAAGCAATGCTTTGAAATGTTGCACATAAAAAGTGACTGTACATCTTGGTTAATCCTGGCCATCTGGAACCTCAGTTGCCATTTGAACATCCATTTAATCACTTTGTAAAAGTCCCATTGTAGACCAGATGATTCTTCATTGGGTGTGGAGGGTGTGGCAGTGCCATCCTCTGCATTGTAAGACATTTAGCGGCATCCTTGACCTCTGCCAGCTGGATGCCAGTCCCGTCCCCCTTCCCAGCTGCGACAAGCGAAAATGCCCAGTATCCTTTGGCAACAAAATCAACCATGGTTGAATACAACTGGGAATGTTTTTACTCGCAGAAAGTAAGACTTCAGAAAAATGTAAAAGTCCTCTTCATGTGTCCATAAGATCACTATGCAGAAAAAGAATTAGAGATAGAAGTTTTAAATTGGGCCAGAAGGTAAAACTGGAAGTTACAGGAAGTCAGTGATGGAGGAAACGTTCTTAACTTCAAGATAGCCTTAAATTTACAATGTACTGCAGTAGAACTTGGTGAATTCCCAGTCCCTGGTACATATCCCAGACTTGGATATGCTGCATTATACAGAAGGCTGGGATTTTAGGATCCTGAGATTTAGTGTTTGTATGTTTTGATTGTTCCTAAAGTAGTTTGTAAAGAAATAGAATGACCCCTTGGAAATTTAGATGAGGTAGCAGAGTACAGTGATAGTAATGAAGTTAACATCCTCTCCCTTGACTCAGGTTGCCTGGGCTAGACCCAGTTTTTACCACTTGTGATACCTTGGACAAATCCTGACACTTCTGTGTTTCTGTTTGTTCACCTGTAAAATGGGTACATTTATAGTTCCTGCTACAAAAGTAGTTATGAAGACTAAATGAGATAGTATAGGTAGAGCCCTTGCTAAGTAAGTAAATAGTATCTATTATTATTAACTCAGCCAAGGTGCTTTACCTGATCTCCAAAGAACTTGCAAATTTAACAAGCTACTTCTAATATATAACATCTAATGGTGTTATGCATATGTTTTGGGAATAGTTTATGGTAGGAAAAATATTTTTGTTATTAATAGAGGTAATATAATCCAAATATAAAAATTAAAAAGCAACCATAAAAATCAACTTATCAGATTCCTATCTGGTCTTTAATTTGGAGACAAAAATTAGAATTTTGAATGATGCTCTGTTAGTCAGTTAGCAATAGAACTTAATTTTTATTTTTCATTTTGTTCAGTAACACTTATTTTCATCTACTTAATTTGGCTTCTTGAAAACAGCCTCAAAAGGATGTTTATTTTTCTAGATTCTTTGCTAGAAAGCAAAGACTGAAGAGCAATGAGGGAAGATGTTAGATGGATACATAACGGCTTAGGGCAGCTGCCTCAAGGGTGCCAACCCCTTGGTCAGAACTTGAACCAATAAAACCAACTGGGTACTATTTTTTGTCTTTTTCTAGCTTCAGGTTGTTTGTTTACAATCTTTGGTGTTTCTTGGTCTGTACATACATCATTCAAATTCTCTGTCCTAACATAGCCATCTTTTCTCTGTATTGAAATTTTTGTTTTATGAGGACATTTTAGATGAAGACCCACTCTAATGACTTCATTTTAATTTGATTAGCTATAAGAATATTTTATATCCAAATAAAGTCACATTCTAGTGTTCTGCAATTTAGGACTTTAACATATCTTTTGAAGGAGGGGGGTGCATGCAGTTCAACCCATTCAGCAACTTAAGCAGAAAGGGAATTTATTGGAAAGTTATGTGGCCACTTGTTAAATTAAAGGAAGAGCTACAGAATAAGGATCAGAAGAGTCAAGAGCAGGGTTTCCCGAAGACCCAAGAAAAGGAGCTGCTTGCAGCACTGCCAGGAGGTTGCTGCACAGATAGGGGACCTCCTGTGACTTGCCCATCTTTGCACCACTGTGCGTGATGTCCAGAGTCCCAAGGGACAGCCTGATTGGGTTAATTCCCTGGTTGGAAATTTCAGGGTTCCATTATTTACATCTCAGCACCACAACATCAATAGACAAGAAGTTAATCCCCCAAAGATTTGAGATCCTATTACCAAGAAAGAAAAGAAGGATGTTAAATGGCCACAACCAAATGACTAACCTAGTTCCTCTAGCAGGAAATGAGGTAGGAAGCAAAATTTTGGGGGGAAATACTCATATTTTCATACACACCTAGTTCATCATCTCTATGTTAATACTTAAAGTTCTGATGAGTATTAGTATAACCACTCAGGAAAGCTTGCCACTCTGCTATAACTTGCCTTTCTTATAAGTCAAGAGCATGGAGAAATTCTAGCCAAACATCATTCTTTCCATTACTGAGTTATTTTTAGAGTTGGCTACCATGTCATTTTTTATAGATAGAAAAAAAAATGAGTTCTTTACTAATCCCTTCTTTCATTCTTTGGTCTGTTGTTCCTGGCACTCTGTCCCAGGTCAGAGCACCACTGTCTCGCTGGCCATAGGAAGTGTGCCAGCTGCTCCACGATGCCTTAGAAGGACAAATATAACTCCCCATCTCCCAGGGTACCCACTTCACATGCTTTAACATTGGGCTCCCCTCCTCATTCCACCCTCTCCATTGTCCCACCACCACCTCTTCAAAAAATACAGCCATTGTTATATTAGTTACACTTTGAATTAAGACAAGAAGAGATGGGGAAAATGAACAAAATGAACTACATAAAATGAGGGGTTGAAGGGGGTGGCTCATCATTAAATGGAATCAAATCTTAAAGAATAGACTTAGCCCTGGCTGGTTAGCTTAGTGGTAGAGTGTTGGCCTGGTGTGTGGAAGTCCCAAGTTCAATTCCCGGCCAGGGCCCATCTGCTTCTCCACCCTTCCCCCTCTGCTTTCTCTCTATCCCTCTCTTCCCCTCCCACAGCCAAGGCTCCATTGGAGCAGAGTTGGCCCAGGTGCTGAGGATGGCTCCATGGCCTCCACCTCAGGTTCTAGAATGGGTCCGGTTGCATCGGGAACAATGGCCCAGATGGGCAGAGTATTGTTCCCTAGTGGACATGCAGGGTGGATCCTGGTCGGGCACATGTGGGAGCCTGTATGTCTGCCTCCCTACTTCTCACTTCAGAAAAATACAAAAAAATAAAAAAGAATAGACTTAACCTCCAGGCTGTCTTTTTGTACTTATTCTTCAGATTCTTGCAAAGACAAAAAATTGCTGATAGACCAACTGTGATATTGTGTTTGTTGTCAAATTCCATGGCCTTCCTGGATGGGGAAGTGGCAAGCTCCAAGGCTGAAATGGCAGGCAAGGAGCAGTCCGGGGGTTAGAGGCTTGGTCATTGAGTGGGGCAGGTCATATCTCTATCTGGAGGTGAGAAGAAAGGCGGTATTGTAGGCAGAACATGGACTCAAAGAAAGATGAACACTGAGTCCCTGAGAGGAGGAGTAGAGACCCTGGTAAATGGGGGTGAGTAGTCTCTATCAGTAGGCAGAAAATGATGAAACAGGAGATTTTGGAAATTTTGCATTCTTAGAGAAACAATGAAATGGTCCAACCCAGAAATAACACATGTTAGTTCTGTTCCCGACTCATTGGCCAGATCAGTCACTTGACCCTACCCAACCACAAGGAGGTCAGGAAGGCCTGTGCTCAGAAGGAGGGACTGGGTATACTCAACTAACAGCAGTAATGACTTCCGCTGGTCAAAGTGCCAACTCCAAGTCCCTCTTCAATAGCTCTGATTCAAAAGATCCTTGGTATCTTCATTTTGAATAGGCTTCCTCAGGTGAGTCTGATGCAGAGGAACAGGGTGGAATACCTGGACCACAATGTAAGGAACATTGACTTAGAGCATCACTGTAGTATAGGCAGGTGATCAAGAGAATGGGGACAAATCGGAGACACAGTCCTTAGAGCCCAGATATCGGGCCAAGTGTGAGTTGCCTCAAGTTGTTATCAAAGAGTGTGGTTCTGGACACTGAGGCCCAGACAGCTGGGCTGAAGCTCCTGCAATGCCCAGGCATGAGAGTACTATTGGAACTGAGCCTGAGACAAAGCAGACCCTCAGCTGTGCAGCTGGCTTCTCAGGCATTGGGAGAGAAAGAGGACTATGGGACTGACTCCAAGCAATGATTCTCAGGTGTGATCTCAAGTTTCTATTAGCAGAAACTCATTGGCCAATGTACCATTTTATTGTATAATTGCTTTTTTCTTTCCTCTGCTCTTTTCTTTCTTCTCTCCCCCTCCTCCTTCCCTTCTTCTGCTACCTACTCTCTCCTTTCTCCCCATTATTTTCTCTTTTCTTCCATCCTTATTTTTTATTTTTACCCCCACCCCATTTTTTAATATTTCCTTTTCATATTTCCTTTCCTCTCCCCATTCTTTCTCCCCTGTTCTCTCTCATAAATTATCCTCCCTCCTCCTCCCTCTCATTCCTCCTCTTCCTTGGCATCCACTCCCGTTCTCTCTCCAGGTATTATGCCATCTGCTGTCAGCCTTTGGTCTATAGGAACAAGATGACCCCTCTGCGCATCGCATTAATGCTGGGAGGCTGCTGGGTCATTCCCATGTTTATCTCTTTCCTTCCTATAATGCAAGGCTGGAACAACATTGGCATAATCGATTTGGTGAGTAGACTCCACTGATTAACTGTCCAATTCACTTTGTTTGCTTGCGACTCTAAATAAACAAACAGTATCAAGCCAGGTGGATATGCTAAGAGAGATTCTGACAGTGGTCTGAGCCACGATAAGAACAACAACAAAAAAAGCAGCTGGCATCTTTGAATGCTTATTGTATGCCAGAAAGTATGCAAAATACTTTACCTGTAATACGGGCAACCTCCTATCCTCATCTCATCCAGATGAGAAAAGTCAGGCTCAGAAAGGTGAAGTAACATGCCCAGTTACATGCCTAGAACAGGTATTCAAAGCTCAGCATTCAGTGCCCCAAGAGGTCCTATTTCATCCTATGTCATGCCAAGGGTCTTTGAGACTTTCAGTAATACACAGAAAACATGTCATATGAGTGGAAGCTTTTGGAGAATGAATAGAACCCTGAACCAGGAGTTCAGAGCGGAACCCTGAGCCCAACCCTCCCATTGAACCACTTTCTACAGGGCTGTGATTAGAAGATCCACTAGTCCCCAGTGGAAAATAGTGTCTTCAGGGTGTAGGAGAATAGCTTAGCAGCATGTGTCAGGCAAGTACTAACCCCTGTCTAGGTGATCTGTAAGAGTTATCCTGCTCTGACATACTATGTTTGCAATATCAAACTTGTAATGGTGATTAAAAGGTATGGTCTGGATTCATTCCCAGGGATATATATACTTTAAAAATGACCCCAGAACCATATTGTGGCAGGAAGAGGAACAGAGAGGAGAGATAGAGATTGAACTGGGAGGCTGCTGGGTCATTCCCATGTGGGCTCTGGCCCAACAGAACCAGTTAGAGTTGTAGCTGCCCCATCTTCTCTTTAGCCGATTCCTAGCCCCTAATCTTGCCTTGTTCTTTGTCCAGGAAAGGAAACCCAAACCAAGGCTGGGCGAGGATTTGCATGTGGTATGTCAGAACGAGAGTTCCCAGGGCTTCTGAGAGCAATGCGGGGGCCAGAGGAGTGAAGAAGTAAAGGGGACCCATACAAGGGAGACTGTATGGCAATTTTCTTGAATCCTATCCCTCTTCTCTCAAACTTTCCATTTTATTACTCTTGGTTTCCAACAACCAATGTAATAACAGCCAACAGATGCTGAACACTTACTGTGTATTGAGCCCCATGTTAATTAAATCGCTGTTCTTATGAACCTTACTCAGACCTCCCAACAAGGCTGTGGAGTAAATCCTATTATTGTCCTCAGGAAATGAGGATCAGAGAGGTGAAGTGTTTAGTTAGCTAAAGTCACATTGGTTGGAAGAGTTGGTGGCTATATCGAAGCTCAAGCTTATTGGCCTCCAGAGTCTCTTACTATTTGTGCTAAACTTACTCCTTCATGGAGAAAACCTTCAGAAGAATAAACTTTTGTGCATCACAACTTTTATTGAGGACACAGTACTCTTACCTTCTGATGTAGAATTTTTAAAGGAAATAGCCCAGGGAATTTTTGTTCATTCATGAGAGTGAGAAGCATCCCCTCTATACTTTGTGGAACCGGGGGATAGAGCACCTTCTTACTGTCAACATGCCTAGTATTTATTTGCTCCATGACGTGACTGCATTTCATATCTTTCCATTCATTCGCACAGTGAATCTGCCCAGAAGGAAGCTAGCAGAACACATGTGTTCACAATATATATACAGTTGAGTCTCATTATTCACAGTACTTAGGTTCTATAAAGTTGCCACAAACAGTGAATCATCAAATATTGAATCTTTGCTTCTAGAAGAAATACAGAGTTAGATTCTTCCAAGTCTCTGGTCACAATATTTTCATCAACTAATCAAAATATAATATATTCTAGTTGTAAGAAAATATAAGGTGACAAGTTTAAAAATAAAATAATAGAAAATTAAATATAAAATATATTATAAAATATAAGAGAAAAACACCAACCACAAGAAAGCTGGTATAGCTATACTATCATTAGTGATAAAAGAAATTTAAGGCAAGTAATATTACTTGAGATAAAGTGAGGTATTTCATAATGATAACATGTCAATTCCTTAGGAAGGGATACTCTAACCTTATAATATACTCTAAGGTGAGATACTAAATTGCTTGTGTATTTTATTACACAAGTTACAGCATATGTGTGTATCATATATACTTTTTATTCATATCTTCATTCACATGTCTGTTCACACTGGATGCAGGCTGACCTTAGGAAGGGAAGTGTCATTTTGTCACACAGCTCGCTTCAGCTAGTGGCTATTCCTAGAGAAGGCTGATAGTAAGAGCTGTTGGTGAGCGGCATTTATAGTTGGGAGAAAAGTCTTTCAGTCTTTCAGAGGGGAGCCCGTGCATCTCAGCATCCAATGCAAGTGAACAGTGCAGTGTAATCAGTGTAATTCATGGTGTTAATAGAAAGAAAGATGTGAAAATCCACCTGATTATTTCATTACTGCCAAAAGTACATTGACAAAATTTAATATCCATTTATAACTTTTAAAAGTTCTCATCAAACTAAGACCAGAGGACAATTTTCTCCACCAAGTGAAAAGCATTGACAAGAACTTGTAGGTATTGTGATTAATAGGAAAATAGTGACAGCTCTCCTCTTAAAATTGGGAATATATTAGTGGTGTTCACCCTTACCACTTTTATTCAGAATTATACTGGGGCCTTGTCAAGTTTAACAATGCAAAAAAAATGTTATTAATATGAGGAAGGAAGAAGTGAAATTGTATTCATTTACAGATCTCATGAGTGTACATGAAGAAAATTCAAAAGAATCTAGAGATGGAAATATTAGTAACGAGTTTAACAGAGTTGCTGAATACACAGCAAATATACAAAAACTTTTCTCTCCATTCTACATCCTGGCAACAATTAAGATTAAGAATTTTTATATGGTACCATTCACAATAGAATAAAAAGTCAAATACTCAGGAGTAAACCTAACAAAAGATGTGCAAGACATTTACACACAAAGAATATAAAACATTGCTGAAATAAATTCTTAAAAACTTCGGTAGAATGCATAGGTTACCATGCTTGTGAATGCGAAGACAACATTATAGAGAGAGTCAGTTTTTCCTCAATCATTCTATCCTCACCCCAATCAAAATCTTTAAAGATTTTTTTAATACAAGTTGATAAGCTAATGCTCAATTTTATTTGGGATATGCTGAGATGATAAATAGAGCCAAAACAGTCTTGAAGAAGATGAGTCACAGTTTGAAGAGGTTTACTAGCAGATATATTGTGTACAAGCAGAGGGGGAAGGGCGGACAGGCAGAGCTCCACTATTGGTTGGGTATATAAAATGAAAAGTGATTTCAATCCTATTTTATTTTCTATTCTTCTCTGGGGCCCTCAGCCCCTGTGCATATACAAGCCTTCTGAGTTCTGGGGTCTGATCATATTCTTTTTCTACCATTAAGGTTCTAGGTGTTGTAGGCTTATTTAAAAAAAGAAAGAAAGAAATCTCTGTTGATAAACTTTCTTTTTTCTTTTATTGTCTTTTTCCCCCTTTCTTTCTCTGTTCCCCTCCCCTTCTTTCTGCCTTTAACTTCTCCTTTTCTCTTCTTCTTCTTACTGTTTATTTTCTTGTATTTTTTCTCATTCCCCTTCTGTTTTTTCCTCTTCACTTTTTTCTTTCCTTTCTCTCTCCCACTCTCCCTCCACCTCTCAGATAGAAAAAAGGAAGTTCCACCCGAACTCTAACTCTACGTACTGTATCTTCATGGTCAATAAGCCCTATGCCATCACTTGTTCCGTGGTGGCCTTCTACATCCCGTTTCTCCTCATGGTGCTGGCCTATTACCGCATCTATGTCACAGCCAAGGAGCATGCCCACCAGATCCAGATGTTACAACGGGCAGGAGCCCCCTCGGAGGGCAGGCCCCAGCCAGCAGACCAGCACAGCACTCATCGCATGAGGACAGAGACCAAAGCAGCCAAGACCTTGTGCATCATCATGGGCTGCTTCTGCCTCTGCTGGGCCCCATTTTTTGTCACCAATATTGTGGATCCATTCATAGACTACACTGTCCCTGGGCAGGTGTGGACCGCTTTCCTCTGGCTTGGCTATATCAATTCCGGATTGAACCCATTTCTCTACGCCTTCTTGAATAAGTCTTTCAGGCGTGCCTTTCTCATCATCCTCTGCTGTGATGATGAGCGCTACAGAAGACCTTCCATTCTGGGCCAGACTGTCCCCTGTTCAACCACGACCATTAATGGATCCACACACGTGCTAAGGTGAGTTCCTAGGGGCTTGATAGATTAGGTTTATTTGCATGAGCCAGAAAACTGGGTAACGATCTAGCTTTCTGTTTCTAGAGGGGTTATTCTTGAAATCTTGTGCAGTGTTTGCAAAGATTAAAGAAAATCTCCCATTTGGTCATGGAATAGAATAGTGGGTAAGGGCTCAAGCTCTAGGGGAGACTGACCTGCATTCAAATCCATTCACCATAGCTCTGTGACCTTAGGCAAGTCATTTAACCATTCTGAACCTTAATTTCATTTTGTAAAAATTGAACTTATAATTATGATATCTACATTATAGGATTTTTTTGACGATCGAATTAGCTAATGTATGTAGAGCCTAACATCTAGTAAGCACTTAGTATTACTTACAGGTAGTATTTTTAGAGTAGCAGCTAAAAGCACAGGCTTCAAGGAAATGGAGACTTTATTTTGACCCTCAGTGCCATGACTAACCATTTGAATAATCTCTCTTGGTTTGACTTTCCTCAACTGTAGAAAAAATGCTAACAATAATAATATCCATCTCACGAGGCTCTTAAAACAATTAGAGATTGCATTCAGGTTTGGGTCCACAACATAGTAAACACTCATAATACTAATAATAATGTTATTAATATTAGTAGGAGTGATCTCATACTGCCTGATACCTTGATAAATTAAAATAACCTGATAAACTAAAATAAGCAGAATGATAAATATGCAACAATATTGTTGTGATAACGCCATGTGATAAATGAGAAAATGGAGGTAAGGACAGTCTAGAACGGGGATATGAAAGAACATGGAAATGTCAAGTGTTTTACCCAAGGTCACCTAGGTTGATGGAGGTGAAAGTGACTTTGGAGCTGAATGATCAGTAATCAGTCATGGTGCCTCTTTCGAGACCCTGAGAATTTTTTGGCTACCCCAACCCAGGGTTGTTCCCAGCTGTGGATAGCCACGTGTGATCAGTACATTCATCCTGTAGCCAAGATGAACTGTCAGTGACATTTTTCTTTTTTGCCTTGAGACGCACAGAAATTTCCAAAGAGCAGTGACTTCTCTGAGATAAGCGTTTAATTTTTCTGCTGATGACAAGTATTCAGCTGTTCTGGCAGCTGAGAATCGGGGCATTTTTATTTGCAGGTGGAAGAACAGAGGACAAAATAGGGCTTGCTATGAAATAGAAACACCGTGCCTCGGGGACTGCTTAGAAGCATGGATTCAATTTTCTGCCACCAGTCTGGGCACACTTGTAGCTACAGCCTGGTGTCGTGTTGAGATTCCAGCTGGTGGAAGGGCCTCTGAGGATGCTCTGATGGGCTGACATTCTTAATAATTATGCCTTAGCGAGGGTCCCGGAAAATATCCAACAAAAAGGTGAAATGTGTGTACAAGGACTTCTGTGCGAGTGCCAGGGAGTTATGAGCTCTTTGAGCTGGCAGTCGCCTGGGCACAGGCTGTCGACAGCTTACAAACAGAATGTGCTTCAGCAGTGCATCTGCTGAGCCAGTTGTTTGGAACCAGGTGGCCTTTCCCATAGAAACAGTCATAGAAAGAGTTTAGGGGTTTCTAGGGCTGCCTGAGGAACCCGACTTGACTGATATATACGGTTTTATTCTTGCTGCTCCTGGGAATCTCCTGTGGGATTGGAAAGCAGGGATAGCAGTTTAGATAGGGATACTCACTCCACACCTGAGCCCTTGCATTTCTTTATGAGGTCAGGAAGAGTGCAGGAGGTTGGCCTGAGATGCTTTTCAGGGGGGTTAGGGATCTTAAAAGAGTGGGAGCAGCCTATCCAGAGAGAAGACTACTTTGAAACCTGAATCTGCTAGAACATCAAACTTGCAAAGATAGGAATCTTGCCTATTTTAATCACTGCTACATACCATATACCTGGTCTCTTGTCTGATGTATAGTAGATAATTAAATTCTTGATGACCACATTAACAATCATATAATTCATTCTCTGGGTCAGTTGTATTAACACAACTTAAGAGAAATATACATTTAAATAAAATATTCCACAAGCAGACATCAACAAATACAGATGCATCCAAGGAATATACAACCTAAACCATCAAGAGTAAAATTTGATTGACCAGGTGGTGGCGCAGTGGATAGAGCGTCAGACTGGGATGTGGAAGACCCAGGTTCGAGACCCCAAGGTCGCCAGCTTGTGCGCGGGCTCATCTGATTTGAGCAAAGTTCACCAGCTTGGACCCAAGGTCACTGGCTTGAGCAAGGGGTTACTCGGTCTGCTGTAGCCCCACGGTCAAGGCACATATGAGAAAGCAATCAATGAACAACTAAGGTGTTGCAATGAAAAACTGATGCTTCTCATCTCTCTCCATTCCTGTCTGTCTGTCCCTATCTGACTCTCTCTCTGTCTCTGTAAAAAAAAAACCCAAAACGGTAAAATGAGCTATTCCTACCCCTAGCCTGCATTTTTCTTGGCATTTGTACTGCTTTTGATGATAGAATTCCTGATTTAACTCCTATAAGAGCAAACATTCCTTAAGGGTAGAAACCATGGCTTTTTTCTATTTACGTACCTTATAGTCCCCTGTCTGCAGCACAATACGTGATCAAATGATCAGTTCATTTTGCTGATGAAATGTCTTTAGGATTGTCTTCAAGCTAATAAAAGATCAAAACACTAAACATTGAAAATTATCTATTTAAAATTTTTTTCCTGGGACTCCAAAAAGTATGGCAGACTTAGTCTGCAACCCAGGAGTCACACCGGGGAGAACCAGGTCATGACAACTCTCTGACATTGTGGGGCCATTTTCTCTTAGGGTTGTTTTTGAGAGACTGGAATTCCACTTTTCCAGGTTGAATTAAAAATAGGCCAGTCTGGTCCCGGTAATTAGAATGATAACTCTCCCATACTTGGTGCTATCCTTCTGGCCCTTGGACTTCCATAACATTTTATTATTAAACAAGCAGATGGGTAGCCAATGAAATCAAATATGCTCTTTCAAGACATTCTTAGAGGACTTTGGGAACCCAGATTGTACTAATGTACACAGTAACAGAGATGGATGCGGTTACGATTGGTTGTTTTCTATTGGCTACATCTCTTCTTTGGGATATCCAGCCCACAAATGAAATAGAAGTGAATTTGGTTGGCTGATGAAATAGTTTGTCTGGATATATAGGTTATATAGCCTTTTAAAAATAGTTTCCAAACATAAATTATTGTCATATAATCAGGGCAGTTTTAATTTCTGTGCGCACATATATTAGAAAGAGGCCTAATGCCAGCATATGGACAGTGGATTTTAGGAGGGTCATCGTGTGTGTGAACTGATTCTTAGTGAATTTGGGGCCAGGTTCTCCTTGTCACATCCTTAACTTGGTCCTATGAGTGTTTTCCTCCTCCATCAATATCTCTCTTAGTCGTGCAGGAGCCACTTTCCCATGCCAGGAAATTCACATCGAACAGAATGGCAGAGAAGGGAGAGAGTAACGTAATGCGAATGCACTGGCTGCCTTTCTAATCAAGTCAGGAGTAACACAAGGATACCATGTCATTTGTACTGCTCAACATTGTACATGCAAACTCCAAATGACAGGAAAAGAAATATGAGGTATAAAAGCTGGGGGCGGGGGGAACAGTAAATTTGCCATTATTTAAAAAACGGTATGATCATCCACCAGGAATATCCTCTGTCAACTGTAGAAACTGACATATTTCACAAGAAATTCCAGATATATTAGACACTAGTCTTCTACATACTAGAAATAACCAGTTAGAATGGAAATTAGGAAAAACACTGCCATCCTCAGAAGCAATAAAGTTACTTTAAAAATGTAAAAGAAAAATGTCAGACCTTTATTGAAGGAAAGTTTAAAACTTTCCTGAAGGAGAGGAGCAGGGTTTTAGTTAAGAACTCACTTGTGAACCCAGGTGAGATTGATAAAAATTTCAACTTGTCTTTTAAGATGACATGAAACTCATCAGAAGTTTAGGTTTGCAGATTCTGGGACTCGGAGTGTTGGGTTCTGAGGTTTGAGCCACAGTAACCATGTACTGAGCATCGACCGTGCCAGGCACTGTCTGTGAGCTGGTAGAATGAGAGTTGGTGCCTCAGTGAACTCACAGCCGGGGAAAGAGACTCATGAGCGAATAATCACAGCCCAGCGGACATCACTGGAGTAGTACATAGGTTTAATGGGAGCTGAACAGATTGCTGCCTAACCAAGTTTCCTTGTCATCATTAATAATGGTCATCCAATCTCTACTTCTCTTCCTGCAATAAGAGAGTCTTACTACTTGATGAGATCAAGTGCCCAACTCAGTGGTTGGGCAGCTCTACAGATTAAAAGTCTTCCATATATGGAGTTGAAGTCTCCATCGCTATGACTTCTACTTACTGGCCCGAGTTCTGCCTTCAGCAAGAGAAAACCAAGCTACATCTTTTTTATTGAAATGACCTTTCTGTATATTTCAGTTATATGTCCCTTTTGAGGCTTTTCTTTTACGCTCTGAGTATCCCAGTTTCTTCCATTGCCCTCCACGCAATGTCATTGCAGATTTGGGTAGTATACTCATGTCCCTTTACTTATAGGCTATATTTTTATTTTTCGTGATCATTTTTTCTTTAAAGTATGGTCAACAGACCACCCACATTAGCATCGCCTAGGATCTTAGTAAAAACAGAGAATCGTGGCTCCGGTTCACTGAATTGCAGCAGGTTAGAATATGACATTGTTGCCAAGATGACTCTCATGCATATTAAACTACGAGAGCCATAGTTTTAGATTTTCATGATTCGGAACAGTCTGGTTTTTGCTAGCAGTGATTGTGCTTCAGGGTTAAGAAACATAACTCTTAGATTCTTTTAGATTCTCTCAAAGGGTAATGATTTTATCTGATGTTACCTAGTAAAATAGAGGAGAAAACTTTTTTTTATTTTTTAATTTATTGATTGATTTTTAAGGAAAGAAAGGAAGTGGGAGAGAGAAGGAGAGAGAGATAAACATTGATTAGTTGTTCCACTTATTTATGCATTCATTGGCTGAGTTTTATATGTGCCCTGACTGGGGATTGAACCCACAACTCTGGCGTATAGGGATGATGCTCTAACCAACTGAGCTATACAGACAGGGTGGGAGAAAATTTTTTTAGAAGCTTGCTTTGGCTCAGTTATTCTTCAAGGCAAGTGACTCTTCTCATTTGGAAGGCATAGTGTGACCATATAGACTATGATCTCAGTCATGTGAGTGACGAGTGATAGGAACAAGTCATATTGATTTCACTCTGGGGCTCTTTGTCTGTTGGTTAAATGCCAAGGATCTTGCCAGTCTTGTTCACCGCTGTATCCTCAGAGCCTAGTAAACTACTAGGGACATTGTGAGATTTGACAAGGGGATGAGAAATGACTTTTTCCCGTCTTCCCTGTCCTAGCTCTTCTTCTGTTTAACTGTCCCTATGAAGATTTGCCCAGATGATTCGAGGCAGAGTAAGAACTAGGTTGCTGATGGTAACCTTAGAACTGAGATTTTTCTCTGTGTGAAATCCACTAAGGCTTCCAGTTTTGACTTCTTGGGTAAATAATCATTGTCCTGCTTATCTTACTACCACATTGTGAAAATCAATCAAGATCATGGATGTGAAATTACTTTGCTAACTGCAAAGTTCTGTCCTCATGGGGAAGATAATTATGGTACAAGACCAGACTATTTACAAGTTAGGTAACACAAGCAGAGGTTGTATTTAGCTTTGGGAATGGGTTTCTTTTATGCTGCCTAGATCTCTTACCTGGTTCTCCAAGTTTAGACCCTGCTCAACCCTCAGACACTCACCCTGTTTCTGAGAAGGCTGAGAAGTTCTGCAAACACTTCCTAAAGAACTTGTTGTCTGTCTCGCTTGGCTCATTACCCACCTGATAACAGGTTTTCAGTTGACTTGGGGACCTCTAGAGCTGTGCTGTCCATAGGGTAACCATTGAGTTGCATTCCAAATGTTCAGTAGCCACATATAAATGGCAACTGGGTTATAAAGCACAAATATGGAATATTTCCATCAGCATAAAAAATTCTACTGGACAAACAGTTCTAGAGCTTTCTGAGACTTCTTTTAGAGGAAGGCAATATGTGCTTTTCCTCTGGCTAACCAACTCTTATCAACCAAAGCTCAATAATAAATGAACTGATTTCAGTGGATATGTTATGTAAGTAAGTTGACATTTCCATGGACCAGATTAGTATACTCAGACTTATATATAGAATCAGTAGAGAAGAAAAATATGAGGATAGAGAAAAATTAAAAGTAAAAAAACAGGCAAAGAGAATGATGTTCCCACAAAGAAACAGTGGAAAGGAAAGAATTTCTTTTGGGTGATTGCTCCTGTTGTTTCCTTTATAAATAGCAATGATCAGAATTTATGGTTCTATTTCTTTATTTTTTCTTATTTATTACCTGTATCCCCAGTCAGACTGTCAAGGAGGGCTGGTAACACGTACATTTTATTCCCCAAAGTTTCTCTAGGGCCGAGCATGTTGCTCAATAAATATGTTTGTTGAATGAATTAATAGATGCTGTTGTTTTTTTAACCAGAACTTATTGTTCACCTGGATGGTGTAGACTCAACTTTTCACCACTTTTTAAAATATGCATTAATTCCATAACTGGAATAGTCATTTTTTCACTGTGAAACCACTTGTCAATTTTTAGTCTCAACACACCAGAGTTTCACCTTTAAATCAAAGCTTGCGCACTGTGGATTGGAAGGTTACCCAGGGATGAGGAATTAATTTAGGTTTGATTTACTTTGGATCCTGAGAGGATTTGGCTAATGTTGGAAAGTTGTTTGACATTTAAAAGCCATTGCTTGGCCTCTACCTTGAACTTTGGAGGTTACACTTGGATTCAACATTTATCTCATTGTTTTGAGCCAGAGCAGACTTAATCTGGGTGAATCAATGATAGATGAGGTGACCTTGGTTATCTCTCGCGACCTCCCCCAGGACAGACGACATCATCTGCAGGCCCAATGCAAGATGAAAATGCAGAGACTTATTTGTTCAGAGGGCAGGGGAGAACACTGCCGTTAAAGAATTAAAATGTAAAGCCTTTTTCTTTTATCTTCAGTCTTTCTCTCAACCTGTCATGGTATATTTATTTGCCATTTACCTTTGCTCTAGGAGAAAAATAAAATGCAATTTTAAATTCTTAGCATAAAATTTATCATTCATCTTTATTATTGTGCAATGACAGTTTTAAATGCACTTATAAGAGCGTTAGACTTGTGTGTAGAATGACCGAAATTCCATGAATAATACAGTATATTGTAGTTCAGACACGCATATATATATATTTGTCAGCTAGCGCAACGAATAATGCAGTTTTTTATTTCACTTCTTGATATACACATTCAACTGACTCTCTTCAGCTTGCAGATGAGTAAAGAAGGACTTAAAGCGAAAGGAACCCTTTGGCCATCTTATCCTTTTTTCTGGGTTGGTATTTTCAGCCTAAGTGCTTGGCTGACCCAGGGGTGTCATGCAAATGAGAATAGACTTGAGAGGGCTTGCGGTTGGCTCCTGTTTCTCAGACCACCACTGCTTTCTGTTTTGTGCAAGTTCTGGTTCAAATGGAAAACGTGGCCTCTCAGGGCCGTCAGCTTTCCCAGTTACTAAGTCATGGATGTGTCGATAAGAAACATGCACACAATTCTGGTGGACCTATGGAATTTGGCAAGACTCAGCGAATACAAGGTAAACACACTATAGAAGCTGCCAACAGAGAGCAGATGGAAAAAAGGAAACTTCACCTAGGTATAATGTGTTTACTTTGTATTTGTTTTAAGCCTTGCTAAACTCTTTATTCATGGTGGGTCTACCAGAATTCTGTGCCCCTGGGGCATTGCAGATGTGACAGGGTGGCAAGGAACAACAGTACACGCATATACTGGGTCACCTCGGCTCATGTGCATTCTCCATGGTCCCTTCAGACTTCACAAATAAAGATAAAATGAAGAATTTCAAGATGGCTACTAGAAGAACGGTAAACCAAGCTCTGGGTTCCTGTGTGATTGCACTGATCACACAACCATGAAGCTGGTCCTGTTGCTCGTTCTACCTGAATCCAAGCTGGAACAGCCTTTAAGAAAACGTTGTTCTTGTTGAGATCACACCAGAATAACAGTGAGAATAACACCATCAGGAGAGCTCCATGCACCTCACGAAACACAGGGTTAGAAAAATTAGCCCTGAGAACGCATGTTTTCCATTTTAACCAGAGTTTGACAGATGTAGAAACAAAGCAGTCATGATCGAAGAAACAGAAGTCACCAAGAAGTCTGAGTTTTTTCTCATTCGTGATGCTTCCTGGAATCAGCCAATAGGGTTAGAAATGGTTTGCCAGATGTACCTGCAGAAGTTTGGTAATCAGTGCTTGAAGTTGCCCATGAGGGTGCCCATTTCTGGCTAAAGTGCTGAGGCCTAAACACCATCCCCTCTATTGAGACATACTGTCAAAAAAAGTCTCTGCCTCTGATTTAGGGGGTGGTCAACTTTGGTATGTCATCGAAAGGACATCCTGCCCATTGTAGCCTAATGGCTGTAGGTGCTGGAGTCTGGCACACCAGGGTTTTCGTCCTGTCTAATAAGATCTATCATTTACTATTGATAGAACCTTTAGCATGTGACCAGACATCTCTGGGTCTCTGTTTCCCCATCTGAAAAATGGGAGTAATATTAGAACCTACCTCTTAGGGCTTTTGTTCAAGTTAAATATGATACAATGTACGTGCAGAGCTGAGCCCAGCTCCTGTTACCCAGAAGGCATTCAATGAATGGAAGCTGCTATAATTGCTGTTATTGTAAATGTATATATAGCACCATTCTTATCTTGGTTAAACAACCTTCTCCAGTTATTTTCTCAGCTTCATGATAAGAGTTTCTTAAGAAATGAGTCAGTAGAAATCTCTGTGTTCTACTCACTGCTCCTTAAACAAGGAATGCAGAGCTCTCTCTGCTAGAAGAAAAGCCAGAAATGAATTAAATTTAATTACACCGTGTATATACATAATTGTTTAAACAACATGAGACAAGACTTGTTTTTTTGAGTACAACATGCCCTGTGCTGAGCACTTCAAACTGTTATATTGAATATACCTTCTGGCTTTTAAATTACCTGTAGACATTGCTTTGACCCAGCATAAAACATGCTTGTCATGTCCAACAAGTTGGGGATATTCTGTGTGTGTTTCCCCCACTTTGGTTCTTCCAGTGTCCCTGTTGTTAGGGTGCTAAGGTTCTGTGTAGCAGCCCTCTAAGATTGGTGCCCACAGTAGGAAGAGACTGTTCATGGCATCTTGCAGGGCGGCCCACAAGCCTCACTCAACTCAGAGATGCCCAAGGTGGTTTTCCTGAGGTCCAGAATAGAGACAGTGTGCTATGGTGCTCTGACCTTTGACCCTATCTGCACACTACAGTCACCTGGGAGGTCTTAAGCAACACCCGAGCCTGGGTTCTACTTGTAGAAACTCTTTTTTTTTTTTATTTACAGGGACAGAGAGAAGTGAGAAGCATCAATCATTAGTTTTTCGTTGCCGTCGCAACACCTTAGTTGTTCACTGATTGCTTTCTCACATGTGCCTTGACCACGGGCCTTCAGCAGACTAAGCAACCCCTTGCTGGAGCCAGCGACCTTGGGTCCAAGCTGGTGAGCTTTTGCTCAAACCAGATGGGCCCGTGCTCAAGCTGGCGACCTCGGGGTCTCGAACCTGGGTCTTCAGCATCCCAGTCCGACACTCTATCCAATGCGCCACCACCTGGTCAGGCGAGAGACTCTATCTTAATTGGGCCGGGTGGGGACCAAAACTGCACATATTTTAGGAGCTCTGATGGACAGCAGGATTGAGAACCACTAGTGCCGTGGAAACAGCTGGAAGCCTGTCTCTCATCTCTTACTGATCACCAAGCAGTCACCATCCTTCTCTGCATCAGCAAAATGAGAAAGTGGAAGCAGAAAATACTTCAAGTTTAGGACTAGCTCTGCGTGTTAAACAACTGGGAGAATGCGGGTTTAAACCATTCGTTCTTCCTCTCTATCTTTTGAAGTGGTTTATTTTCAAAATCATTTAGTATTTTTAAAATATTTTTTACTGATTGACTCTTAGAGAGAGAGAAAAGGAGAGAGAAAGAGAGAGAGAGAGATATATGTTGATTTGTTATTCTGTTTATTTATGCATTCATTGATAGATTCTTTTCTGTGCCCTGACCCGCAACCTTGGTGTATAGGGATGATGCTCTAACCAACTGGGCTACCTGGCCAGGGCCTTTAAACTTTTTTAAAATTTGTTTTTCAATAACAGTTATTACAGTGGTTCTTAACCTTTTTTGAGGTACCGAACCCACCAGTTTCATATGCGCACTCACCGAACCCTTCTTTAGTGATAAATAAAATATGATTTTTTTCCCCAAATTTAAGACATAGGTATATGTTTTTTTACTGGTGCACAAAGTGAGCCATGTTTGAACATAACCTTGCTCAAAGAACAAAACCAACAAAATGCATAAACTCACAACAAATTACAGTATTACTTTATTCTGGCCTCTGCGGCAGAGGCTTCTCCGAAGCCCTGAGACGGACTCATCGAACCCCTAGGGTTCGATAGAACCCAGGTTAAGAACCACTGAGTTATTAACATACAATATTATATTTGTTTCAGGTATACAACCTAGTTCTTAGATATTTTTATACCTTATGAAGTGATAAATCTGTTACCCACCTGACACCATACATAGTTATTACAATAATATTGACTGTATGTTTTCGATAGGGGACCATGTTGTTTACCAGGGCACATTTTGCAATGTCTGGAGGCATTTCTGATTTTCACAATTGGTGGACATTACTGGCATCCAGTGACAGAAGTCAGGGACGCTGTTAAACATCTGATGATGCACAGCCCAGCCCCCCCCCCCCAAACAGTGCTGAGGTTAGAGAACCCTGTTTTAAACCAATCGTCTGGGCTTGCAACAAAGAACCTCCTTACCTTTGCCAGGGGACAGCAGGAGAGGTATTTTTGTTTTTGTTTATTTACAGAGACAGAAAGTCAAAGAGAGGGATAGATAGGGACAGACAGACAGGAACGGAGAGAGATGAGAAGCATCAATCATCAGCTTTTTGTTGCTATTGCGACATCTTAGTTGTTCATTGATTGCTTTCTCACATGTGCCTTGACTGCAGGCCTTCAGCAGACCGAGCCACCCCTTGCTGGAGCCAGCGACCTTGGGTCCAACTTGGTGAGCTTTTGCTCAAACCAGATGGGTCCACGCTCAAGCTGGCGAGCTCGTGGTCTCGAACCTGGGTCTTCCGCATCCCAGTCCGGTGCTCTATCCACTGTGCCACCACCTGGTCAGGCAGGAGAGGTCTTTTCACAATGCCAGGAGGTATAAATGCTTCATCTGCCCGCTTCAGTGCAGCCCTGGTACCACGTGGCCTCTCTTAATTCACATCTACTCCCAAGACAAGCTAAAGCGGGGAAACTCTATAGATGGTGATTGGTGTTGTTTCTGGGAGGAAGGGCCTTGTATTCGTGTGGTTGGCGTGGTAGCGGTAACCTTGCAGATAAGCCCTTCCAGCAAGGCAGGCTCCATGAGCTTGTTCTCTTACAGCGTGTACTTGGCAGGGACACAGCCCTTCCAAATTAGTCAGAGCAGCTGTTCAGGAAGGGATCGCCTCCAAAGCACACGAAGAGAGCCACCAGAAAGTCACACCCCCGTGTCAGTGAGGGTGGCGTCCACAGTAGACTGATGCAGGTCCCTGGCCTGTAGCAGTGTCAAAGCTGCTGTCAACACGGGGTGTCGACAGACTAGGGTGTGTCCAGAAGAGGGTAAACACCATGGTTTCCTTTGTGGAATTCATGCCATCGAAAGAACAATGTACAGAACTGGGGTTGCCAAACTCAGAGTTTCAAGAAGATTCAGGTTATAAGCAGTTTTTTATATATTTAAGGGCTGTTATGAGAAAGAGGACCCGACTTGTTCTGCGTGGTCCCAACGGAGAGAGGTAGGAGCAAAGAATAAAAGTTTTTAAGACTATGCATCTTAGTCACAACAGAATACATATTTGAGTACACAACTGTCTTACTAGGAAATTCCTAAAAAAGAAGGAGAAAGTCAAATGACCACCTGTCACATAGAAAAGTTGATTGACCATCAGTCGCCGCAAGCATTGACTGATTATTGGTCAGCATTGTTGAAGAAGGGCTGGGAGACTGAAGACATTCTCAGTCCTTCCCTTTGTGACTATGTGAGTTGCAGAATCACGAAGGTCCTCCCACAGAGCCAATAAACACAACAGAGAGCGACACCTGCTCCAGCCTGCATAGCATTTTGTTTGGCTGAAGCGGGAGACCTCCTGGAAAGACTGCAGTGGGGAGAGATGTGTCAGAGGCAAGGCTATTCAAAGTCAGTCCCGTTCTGTTTTGCTTTATGATACTTCTGGCAACCTGTGGATGGTGAGGAACTTAGATGTATCTAAGGCAGAACTCCACCCCCAGGCTCTGTAGCTGCTGACTTGATGCCTAAGATTCCACTGAGGGAAAATATTATCATATCCACCCATCAGGATAGATTTCTATTGTTTGAGGCCCTAATATGAATGGGATTGCTGCTTAAAGATTTGTAGGGTGAAGGAACCCTAGGCTGGGATTAAAGAGACATGCCTTCAATTTGGCGTTTGTGTTCTTCATTTTTTATAGGGAGATAGTTAGGACCAGGACTCCAGGCTCTGAAAACAGGAAGGCAGGATCCCAATCTAGGAGGACCCAGAGGACTGGAGGAACAGTGTGATAGCCAAAAGCATAGGATTTGGTGTTTGATGGACTTCAGTTTGACTTCAGGTCCTACCACTTTGAAGTTGTGTGATCCCCGGCAAGTTACTTGACCTCTTAGTGCCTTGGGTTTTTCCTGTGCCAAATAGACATAAAAATGGTTCTTGCCTCATCAGACTATTGTGAGGGTTGGATTAGATACTGTACATGCAAGTATCCAGAACATACAAGTTATTGATTCCTGCCAATAAAGAGTTCACAGTCAAGATTTTACCATCTCAGTTCTTTATGATGCCTCAAGATTGCTTTTGGATTTCCCCCTCCATACCCTCCTACACACACACACACACACACACACACACACACACACACACACACCACACACAATCAGACCATCCTGGATGACTTCTGCATTCAGTCCAATTGTCCATGGCTTTTCAAAAGACTGAGCTACAAGATTGTACTCAAGACTGAGCCCATATTTGGTGACATTAGAGTGACCTTTCCTTGGCAGTGTTGCAAATTATAATTCTTTCTCTATCTCTGATTTTGTTTTGGGACTATTGTAAGCTATAACCATGGAGAAAGAAGCTACTATTTCACATGTGTCATTCAAAAGGATGAAAAGGCCATTGAGGCACGTGGGATTTTCAACTGTAAATGCTAGCTGAATGGAGTTGTAATATAATAACCTTGAGCAACATAGTGTGACCTGCTGTGGGCAGGTAGTGAAGGGCATAGAAAGCCCTTCTGGCCTGACCCAATCTGAGTTTCCAGCTCATTTCCTTCTCCTCTCCCCCAACCCAACTCCCTAAGTGGTATGCATGCAAGATTGATCTATTTTCCTCAAATAACGACTGAGTTCTCCTGCCTCTGGATGATTATTTTTGCTCCCTCCAATGCTATCTCTGATCTCCTTCCTAGCACAAGCTGGCTCGTTCCTTGAGGCATGGTTTCCTGATGCCCACCCCCTCAGCCTTTGAGTAATAACAGCCTCTTCCTCTTCTGGGCTCTCTTACCACCTGCCTCTGCTTCTCTTGGAAGCTCAGCTCATTCTATGGGATCTTAAGGACTTTTATGCACCTGCCAAGTCTAGGAGTCCAAGGTGCCTGTTGGGTGAAGATGCCAATGCAGTGAGACTCTGCATTGGAGGGCCTGGTTCAGACCGAGGCTGGACTTCTCCCTAGACATTGGACCTGAGCATTACTAAGCCTCACATCACTCAAAGAGAGCCTGCAAATAATAAAACCCCTGGGGTAGGATTGCTGTGAAATTTGCATAAGATAAGCCACAACTTGCTTATTTAGCACAGTCATTGGCATATAATAAACACTCAGTAAAGGTCAGCTGTTCTTATTACAGGTCCATGCTTTAAAGGCATTTTCTCCTAGATATTTTTGGTACTGTCATAACGAAATAGTTCAGCAGAAAAAAAGCAAGCAGACGGCCCGATCCCCCAAAGACTCTGAGCTCTTCCAAGTTCCAATCTTTTGTCATTTAAAAATTGTGGTAGGCAATGGGAAAAGAAATCTCGTAAAGAGATTGGTTTGACCTTAGCTATACCTGCATGTGGAGCACTAGGGAAGCCAGTGCGTTGGGATTAGAATAAGCCACACCCACTGGTTTGATCCGCACTTCAGCTTGTTGAGACATGGACCTAGCTGAAGCTCCTGATGGACTTGAAGAGAACCCTGGGAACATATTTTGTCCTGAGGCCACAAGGTTAGGCATTCCAAACTCTGCAGACTCAGTTGTTTTGGGTTTTTTATGCAAGTAACAAAATAGCAGAAAGAGCTCTGGCTTATGATCCTGGAGCTTCCACCCAGTGGATGCATTTATGTCCTTGCCAAGACATTCTGCTCTCTGCAATTCGGTTTTCTCATCTGTCTGATAAGGGCTGTTATCACTTGCCGGCTACTATCATAAATTTTAGCATATCAGCGTTCTACCCGTGTTATTATTGCTTTACTATTTGTCTTTAAATACATTTATACTCTAAAATATATTTGTAAAGGCAGTTCTGTGTCATGATCTTAAATGCAAGACTATGTGGAAATGATATAAAAATAAATGGAAACAAAAAAAGAATTGTTACTTGTATAAATTATTATTTAAATTTAACTTGAATCTATTGCTTACCAAAGTCTCTGAGCCTGAAGCCTGCTCTCTGCTTGTTAGGGTCGAGAGGCTTGTTAAAGCTAGAGTCACTTTAAGCAGAAAGATCACTTTGATAAGGTATATAAATATCAACTCACTATGTTTTACAGCTGAAACTAATATATGTTAACTATAACTAAAAAATAAATTTAAAAAAATCATAAAAAAGATTGAAAAAATAAAATAAAATTATTAGAAAGAGTGAAAGAAATATTGAATTCTCTTACTGAGAGTCAAATTATTTAATGCTATGCCTACGGGTTGGCATATCACCTATGGAATGCATCCCAAGTTTGGGAAATCCTGGGTCTCCTAGTATTCTATTCCGGTTGGTAATAAATATAAAGACAAAGAAATTGACCTAAGGCATTGCCTTTTGAGTAATGTAACTTCCTGATAACTTAGTATGTATGCTCACTGTTTATAGACAATTCAATTAGTTTTTATTGGCTCATTGTACCGAAACATTCTTTTTTTTTTTTTTTTTTAACAGGGACAGAGAGAGAGAGTCAGAGAGAGGGATAGATAGGGACAGACAGACAGGAACAGAGAGAGGTGAGAAGCATCAATCATTAGTTTCTCGTTGTCGTTGCGACACCATAGTTGTTCATTGATTGCCTTCTCACATGTGCCTTGACAGCGGGCCTTCAGCAGACCTAGCAACCCCTTGCTGGAGCCAGCGACCTTGGGTCCAAGCTGGCCAGCTTTTGCTCAAGCCAGATGGGCCCGCACTCAAGCTGGCGAGCTCGGGGTCTCGAACCTGGGTCTTCTGCATCCCAGTCCGATGCTCTATCTACTGCACCACCGCCTGGTCAGACTTATTTTTTTTCATCACACAAAGAACACTTGAATATATTACTGGTGCATCTCTTTACATATTTTTTTTTTGCCTTCTTATATTCACTATTCATAACTGTTTCTCATTTCTTCTCCATCAATGTCATGAGAACCAATAAACATCCCGTCATCCTCTTTGTTAACCTGTGCTGTTAGCATGCATTTCAGCCTTCCATTCTGATTCCGTGGTGAGCATTGCTCAGTGCCTTATACTTCCTAGTTCTGACCCTGCCCACTCTCCTGTTCTTTCCTTTCACTGTCACCTACATCTCTGGGTCAAAGCTGTTCCTCAGGGATGAGTTCAGTAACTGGATATCCTCGTATTCAGGAAATGTCATTGTCCCCTGTGCTTAGGAATCACCTGAGAACACCTTCTACAAATGTAAATGTCTACTCTCCCTGCTTCACCCCTGCCCTCTCATGCTGCTATCAGAGCTCTGATGTGGATCCTGGGAATCTGTATTTGGTATGGTACCCCAGCTGTTTCTGATACACATTGTCTCTGGACCACTTTGTGAAAGATGACTTAGCTAGTGATGATTTCCCTACAACTAACTCCTCCTCCTCCTCTTTTTTTTCCTCCTTCTTCTCCTGGAACACAGGTAATGATAAATGAATTTCATCAACTGTTAATATGAAACTTCATCCCCAAACTCTTCTCATCACACAAATGATTTCCCCATTTCTCCATGGACAGAGTTCCAGGTTTGGGAGGTAGAATGCCTGACTTATGTAGCGCTGGATCCAATACTACCCATCAATCAATCCAGGCCCCGACACTGACCTGCTCCCTCTTCGAAAATCAAAAGAATACTCTATACCCCCCTTTCCTCCAGATTTGTGTTGAAGATTAAATGTGGGTAAAGATATACAAATGCTTCATAAATCACGGAGAATTTTCACACAACTATTAAAATAAGGAACTGTATTTAGAAACCGCTTAGGTTAAAGAATTGGAGCTTCTTTTTTAATGATGTTTTTTGCATCAGGGATTTTGAGCAACCCTGCCAATGTTTCTGATCAAGCATATGTTTGAGGAGAGACAGCTGTGATCTCACTGCATTTTAAGTTATGGCATCTCAGCCCCTCCTTATCCTATCCTACATTTAACAGCTTTGCAATGTAAGTTCACAGATTCAGAAATTGAGGTTTTTCGGATTCTTTAATACAAATCCAAAAATCACACCCCCCTGTGTTTCCAGCAAAACCTCTTTCCCCCACACAGAATATAAAGTATCAGATACTAACAATAGAATATTAAAAGCCAAATTTGAAGCAATTACCCACAGCTTTGGAGAACAGTCCCACACACAGCTGGTACCCAACCAGAAGGTCGACATCTGTCACCCACCATCTCTGCTACTCATATAATCAGAATGTCAGGGCTGCAAAGGATCTTATAGGTAATCCTCCCCCTCATTTAAAAAATGGAAAAGCGAGGCACAGGAAAGGGTCTAACTCATCAGAGCCACGCAAGGAGGGAGGTTAGAACCCCTCTCACATTCAGCCAGGAGAGAGGTTCTTCTCTTCTGGTTGAATGCGAGCACATTGCCACACTCAGCTGCTTCCTTTGCTGAGTTAGCAGGTTGACCTTGTAGTTGGAAGTGAAAGGGGTTCACTTGGTATTCAAGTTGGATTCACCGAGAGTGATCGATCTATTGTACTGGAGAGAGGCCTCTTGAGGTACAGCATATTGGGCCATAATTTTGTATCTTGAATGAAGACCTAAAAGGCAGATGACATTAAACTGTTAAGTGATAACAATTAGATTAGTACAATAGTGTAAACTGAGAATGACACCTGCTAGCCCAGGCACAAGATCACTCTTGTCATTTTTCTCAAGCCCCCATTTGTCTTGAGAGAGAGTTGGCTGTGAGTTCTTCATGGGGTGGGAGGCTGGGACATTGTCCTTTCTCCATGATTACTCTCTTGGGGAAGGGCTATGTCAGTGCATCCTGAATAAAACGCAGTGACACCAGGCATCCATTAGCAAGTCCACAGTAATCTTAATCGTTTTTTGTTTTTTTTTTAGATAGTGAAAAACCTTCATTACGTTTATTTTTGCTTGTTTATCATGCATAAGCTTTAAAAAATATTATTGAATTCACTAGGGTTATATTGGTTAATTACATTATGTAGGTTTCAAGTGTACAGTTGTGTAATACATCCTCTGTATACTGTACTGTGTGTTCACCACCCCAAGTCAAGTCTCCTTCCGTCACCATCTACTCCCACTTTACCCTCTTCAACCCCTGCCTCCATGCTCTTTCCCTCCGGTGATCCCCATACTGTTGTCTGTGTCTGTCTCTATTCAACTCTCCAGCAAGATGTCGTGAGACAGCCAGTAACCTTTTGGAAACACATCTCCGTGCTCCTCAACAGCTCTGGTGCCTTCCCCACACCCAACTTTGTGGCTCTGCCAGCCCTGTCTTCCGTCCTCTCTCCCCATTCTTGGTTGTGTTTATTAACCCTGCCTTTTTCTCTGACTCTGTCCTCTCTAGTTTCCTCCTGCCTTTGCACCTAGCTTTTTTTTTTCCTTTTCATCTAGCTTTTCTTTTCCTTTTCACCTAGCTTCCTTTGTTCTTCATCCCGGAAAACATACATGCCGCTTGGCAAAACTTCTCCTTTAGTGGGCGTGGCAGGGGGTTAGCCGGAGAGCCCTGTGTTAACGTCTCAGTCACACTGTGTTTCAGTAAAAGGGGTGGCACATCATGCTATAGGCTTCCCACAGATGGAATAGATGAATATGTGCCCTATTTTTACTCCTTGTGCCCTGCAGCCCATCCTAGTGGGACAAGACTGTGTTAGAGACAGCAGCACCTGACCGCTGGACTTAGCAGTGATAGTTCTCAAGAGTTTGAGTGACAGTATATCAGGACAGTTGAGAACATAGACTTAGGACCCTGGCCAGGTAGCCCAGTTGGTTAGAGTACCATCCCTATACACCAAGATGGCAGGTTTGATCCCCCATCAGACCACACACAAAAATCAATCAACAAATGAATAAATAAGTGGAGCAACAAATTAAGGTTTCTTTCTCTCTTTCTGTTTTCCTTCCTCTCTTTCTCTCTCTCCCTTACTCTCTTTCTTTCTCAAATAAATAAGTAAACAACACAGAGACCTAACTGTAAGGTCTGATTCTGCCATTTATTGGCTGAGGGAAGTTGGGAAAATTATTTAAACTCTCTGAAACTCAGTTTCCTTGTCTGTTAAAGAGGTATAAAATAAATGATTAATGCATCACAGGTGCTGCCCTAGCTGGTGGTGGTTCTGTTTTGATAATAATGATAATAAACAAGTGTTATACAAAGGGAGTTTGGTCAATGAGAAATGAGAAACTTTTCCTTGCTTGCTTGCTTCCATTCTAGTCATTCTTTTTCTTTCTTTTAATGGCTATGGTCAATGAATAATGAGATGAATAGAAATTGGGGGAGGGTATGTAAAGACAAGAGGCCACATTTTGAGTTATCTAGTGAACATATACTTGAAAATGGCACGTGGGAAATATGGAAGAGGAAACGATAACCAAGGATGCATCAAAAGCTGTGTTTGGAGCAAGTAGCAAACCCAGAAATAGTGAGATCTCGTTGTTTAGGGAAGAAGTTTTGCATCCTCAGCTGCAATAAGAATAGTCTTCCAACTGGAGAAAAGAGAGATGATAGGGAGAAAGCAGCTGTCCCAGACTGATGGGCAACATTTCATTGTCTCTGAGCCAAGATGTATGACATCTCAGGGACTTAAAGGAACGGTGGCTAGGACCTCTGACTCGTGCTCTTTGGAAAACTGGGGAAATGATGGCAACCTGGAGACCAGTAAATATTGAACTAGTTCTTAAAGAAATACTAAAGCTAGACTCAGGAAACTATAGACTTGACCAAAAATCTGAGCCAGTTATAACACAAATCATTTGTGACTAGGAGGCAGTATTGTTTCACTAAAACTAAATCATGCCAAATAATTTCACTGTCTGTTAGGACAGATTTATTTACTTCATGGCAGAGACATTTCAGCAAGGCATTGGATAGACCCTTCCATGGATGGGTCCATTCTCGGGCATGTTGAGGGTTACCTGTTTGCTGTGAATGCAGTCTGTGGTGATGTACCTTAGTTCTCTGTTTTAACTCTGCCCTGATCAATCGTTTTTTATTTTTTTATTTTTATCTTGACCTAAAGGGCAGGTGACACTAGACAGAAAGATTGACCTAGCAATAAGTATCTGGCCTTCCTGTATGCTTGTAAAATCCTCAGTCTAGTTTGAGTCAGTGCTAGATAATCACATCTTGAATGTTGAAATTGTTATGATTTAGAATGATCTTAAGGTACTAAAAGGATACCAAATCAATACCATGAAATTGAACTGAGACACATGTCATGCCCTATATTTTGGCTCAGACAAACAATATAAACTGCACGGATGTGATAAAAATCCACAGAAATTGACCACTGTTTGAATTTTAAAAAAGCATACAAGTTGGTGACAACCTCAATGTAAGCCAATAGAATATTACCATAATCAGAAATAAACTCAATGTTGACCACATCCATAGAAATCAACTCAACTGGTGATGTAAAGGGCGTAAATATGTCTGGTTCACTGCATAGATGTATGCTTTTTCTTGGCACCCTATTTCAAGAGAGATCATAATAAAATGAGTATTGCATTCAGAGGACACTGCTCATTATGGGGAATATTCTGGAAACCATAATGTACAATGAACTATTAAAAAAATGGGTAGCCTGGAGAGAGAAAATTTGGAGGATGTAATTAGTAGAGGGAAGAATTTTAAGTGGGCTTGGAGGGCAAAGTAGTTCCACTGGGAAGATTTGGGCTGAACATAAATAAACTCTTTCTAATAACAGTAACAAGCTCTTTTAGTAAAGTTGCTTAAAGACAATGTGTCCGCTCAGTCACTGGGGAGCCCTACGTCGGGGCTCACCAGCCACCCGTCTGCGTGGCACAGGGCTCTCCTGCTCTGGGAGGCCCTTTGGTGAGATCTTCTGTGACTTACATTTCAACTCTGAGGCTCTGTGGTCTTTTCCCCTCTCCAGGGATGCAGTGGAGTATGGTGGCCAATGGGAGAGTCAGTGCTACCCCCCAGCAACTTCTCCTTTGGTGACTGTTCAGCCCAGTGACACTTAGTCCCATGGGGCAGTGACTAAGAAGACAGCCATCCCTCCGAGAGAGGGCCAGGTCCTAAGCTGCTGCTTGCGCGTGACTGCACCTGGTTTCTCTTCACTCTAGTGTTCCATCCGTTCGTCTGTCTGTCTGTGGGGGCAGGCACCCCATGACCACCGGGCTTTCCCTCCGGGATTCCAGCAGGCGGCATTTGAGCAAGTCAAGGGAAAGAATGTTCCCCATGTTCGCTGGGGGTTTTCCTGAGAGATCCCCGCCAGGAAGAGGTTTTTTGCTTCCCAATACTCCTTCTCCCTGGCATCTTGCCCTGGCCTCACACTGTCTTTTGTCCCCAGTCTGTTTCTCTACTGTGCCTGGTTGGTCTCTCTTATGTTCCAAACATGATCGCTTACTGTCCTATCTCGGCCACAGGTGTCTCAGCCACAAGCCTTCTTTGTTCTGCTGCTCACAGACATGGTCAAAACATATACCCCTTGTGCTGTCTTGGTCAGAGTCCTGTTCAAAAGCACACCTTTCTTGCTTGTCACGTCTGTCACAGCCACGTTCAGGCTACTCCCTGTCTCATCTTGTCCTATTCTGTGCCAGATACTAGCTCACCTTCCTTCTGGTGTCCGGGCCCTAGTGTGTGTCGTCCTCTTGGTCAGCCCTCGTGTCAGTCACAAACCTTACCTGCTCTTCCTTATGTCTGGTGTCAGTCCTTCTCTTCGGGACATGCTCCATTTACTCACCATAGAAGAAACTGGGGCAACAATCTACCCAAGGAAAACATTCTCCATAGCAACCCTGGAGGGAAGCCAAAGACAGATGATAGCTCCCCGCCAGTGCCGTGACCTCAGCCCTTTCTGGTCTGAAATGTCCGCCTTGCTCTTGAATTAGAGCAGCCTCTAGTCCTAAGGAGCCTTGGGCAGGCTGGCGGCATCGTGGTGTTTCTTAGAAGACTTTGGAATCTTTCCCGTGAGCCTGTGGTCAGACCCACGACACCAGTTCGGAGCCCTGGATTCCGGCCGTGTGGCTCTCCAAGGAGAGAACGGTAGGGAACTCACACTGCTGAGACCTGTCACTCACCGCAGTCCCTGGTGGAAGAAGCTGGACCAAGCAGTGCCGAGGGCAGGAAAACAGTGCTCCACTTGAAGTCGGAGGACCCAAACTCCAGCCGTGGCTCTGCTCCTAATAGGCTATGAGATCTTGATCCAACTCTTCTATCCCTGGACCTCACTGTCTACATCTGTCAGTTGAAGTTTGGACTAGGGGACCTCTCAGATTCCTCCTTGTTTCTAGGACAACAAATGCAGCTACAGCTGTCTGCTACCTCGAAAAGCCATGGCCAGCCTACCTTTTGTCTGTTTCAAAGGAACTAGCCACCTCCTTTGGGACGTCTAGACCATTGACCTTGCCAGCTTTGCCCTTCAATGTCACCTGGATGTGTTTCATTTAAAGCTGAGTCCATGGCTCTTGCCAGCTGCCTCAGAATGAGTGCCACAAAGAAATAAACGCCACCACGTCCCAGAGCCATGGGAGGTCTTCACATTGATCTTGGCTGTGATTTGATAGCACCTCAGGACTTTGTCATACTCACTTTGTTCCCGCTGCTTAAGAGGTGTCAGTTACCATTTCTGTTGTTGTTTACTTTAGTTCTGGAATTGAACCAGACAGGAAAGAGACCTTATGATAAGAAAATAGAGATGACCCCCAAACCCTCCAAATGCAAAAAAAATTAAAAAGTTGTTTTTGGCCTTTAAAGACGTATTTGATTGGGGAGAAAGTCAATGCCTTAGGGAAGGCAAATGCCTCCTAGAAGTGCCCCATAGAATTTCTGAGTTGTTGGGAGAGACTGCACCATGCTATCGTGCTCCGTGTGAGGGAGAGACTCGCTGGTCCACGGAGCATATCTGATTGGGAGTCTATTCTCCTCGCACATGAAGAAAGTGCAGTTAGTCCTGCCTTGCATCTTGACTTTGCTTTTTCAAGTCACTCTCCTCTGCCTCTACCAGACTGGGACTTGGGACCATTTTGAGGATGGTCTTTTTCTAATACAAAGGAGGGAGCTGTAAGGTTCTCAGTCCCAAGGCTGTGAACCTGGCAGTAAGACCCAAACCGTCAAGCCCACCGCCTCTGTGAGCATGTGCACTGAATCAATGGCTGGCTCACTGTGCGATGCTGAACTAATCGCCGGACCTCTCTGGGCTCTGAGAGAATCTCTCCTGCCTGTGTCACAAAGTTGTCAGGGCGATAAACTCTTTTTTGTGAAAACATTCTGTAAATCATGAAATGCCATTCTGTATGTTTACTACTACTTTGGATGCACCTGAGCTCTCCAGTACTAAGACTTTCTTCACCAAGATGTGAACCAGTTCAAAGAATGAGCTTTCTTCATTGGAAAACAAACCCGAAGGAGCACATTTCTGGGGTTCCATTCTTCCAAATCGCCCCTTCCTCATTTGGTTACTCTAGGTTGTGCAACCCATACAACGTTGCAGACTTGTACATCACAAACCCTTCATCCGATGGGATCTTGTTGTTCTCGAAATAAAGGAGTGGGTAGAGAGAGACAGGGACAGATTTGGGTAAGAATGAGCCGAACTTTATGTAACTTCAAAGTCACATGAAATAAATTCAAATGCTTTTTTAATTTTTTTTCCCATGAAAACATTTATTTGGAGAAAAAAAGAGTCATCAAAATTACCCCTATCCTATAAATTTAACATCTCTATATATAAATTCTATGAAAAAAAAAAAAACCCAAAACTCTCAAACATGGACCAGACCATGAATAAGCAGCTGACAAGAATGTTACATAAAGCATCTGCTAAAATACTGAACCAGATAACTTCTGCGATTTTTGCTAATCTGATAGTCTGTGTAAATGATTATTAATTATGATTGATTGTTATTTTGCTAGCACCTTAATTTTGTTTACATTTTTAATAAAGTAGAGGTACAAGTGGGACCACTGGTACAGGTCACAATGAAATGAGTCTCCTTGTAATTAACATGTACAATATGTGTGTGCCCGTCATGTAGAACATGGAACTTATATAATTTCTTATATTATTTCAAAGAATTACAGATTTTAATGATGGTTGTATTTTTTGGTTTTATGAAATTGTGAGTTATATCTATGATTTATTTGAAGCTTAATCTTTGAAGGTACTAGGATCCTTGAGTCTCATTTGTTTCTATGGGAAGCACCCTTGACTTTATTTATTTTATTTTATTTTATTTTATTTGTTTCACCCTGGTCTTTATGATGATAGAATTTTTGATGAATTTTCCAGGAATGTGTTCTGAGAAAAACAGGAGCCTATCTAGACTTGTTTTCTTTTTCTTATTTTCATTGGTAGATTCTATTTATTGATAAACATTAATAAAGTACACATATGTTTATATTTGTGCATTCTGTACATGTTTATATAAGTTTTACATTGAAGGAGAAGCTCCAGTCTTAAAACTAATAAGTGAATTTTGAAACCACAATAAAATGCCAAAGTCACATCCATGCCTCAGTTCTCTGGAGCATCTCTGTAAGCTCTGTGGCCCGGCCCAACCCTTGGAAGCAGAGGGTGGCAAAAGATTCAGCCCAGTCCCTGGCCAGCTGGCTCAGTGGTAGAGCATTGGCCCGGCATGTGGAAGTTCCAGGTTTGATTCCCGGCCAGGGCACACAGGAAAAGCATCCATTTGCTTCTTCGACCTTCCTCCCTCTCCTTCCTCTCTCTCTCTCTCTTCCCCTCTTGCAGCCAAGGCTCCATTGGAGCAAAGTTGGCCCTAGGCACTGAAGATGGCTCCGTGGTCTCCGTCTCAGGTGCTAGAATGGCTCCGGTTGCAATAGAGCAATGGCCCAGATGGGCAGAGCATTGTCCCCTAGTGGGTATGCCGGGTGGATCCTGGCCGGGTGCATGCGGGAGTCTGTCTTTCTGCCTCCCTGCTTCTCACTTCAGGAAAATACAAAAAATAAAATAAAATAAAAAATAAAAGATTCAGCCCAGCCACCATCAGGGCACATGCCATAAGAGCCACTCAAGGCAGTGTGGCAGCTGCCTAGCCACAGGTTTCAGATTGAGGTTATTAAATATGTGCCTCCTTGCTGAATGCTTTTTTGGTCATGAAATACCCAGGAGCCTGGAATCTAGCTCCCTGGCCCTGAGCTTCTGGGGTGTTAGGCTTAGAGTTTATGTCAATGAAATTTCTGTCCCTTTACTTCTGAGTCTGGAACAGTGGAAAAACCCCCATTGGTGATCAGGGGCAGGGTACTTGTCCCAGCTCTCCTGCTTACCCCTCAGGGCCTCTGTCATCTCACATATAAAATGCAAAGAGTGGATAAGAATTAGAGTTTCAAATCAGAACTCTTCACACACAAATTTCCCTGGGACCCCGTTGCACAAGGGCCAAAGAAGAATGGAGTACAGGTGTATCTGGAGGCTCTATCTTTGCACAGTATTCATCCCTGGAAGGAGCCTTTTTTGCAGCTTAAAATTCTAAGCAGCTGGACCAGGCACTCTCCTCTATAAGTCTGTGATAGGGCTTGGGTTTCCCTCCTCCTTAGTTTTCCTAAAAAATTTATAAGGTCTTCAGATCACAACTGGCCACTTATTTATAAAACCTCTTCTTCCGTAACCCCCACCCCCCCAAAAAAGTCTGATTTCCTGCAACTTCCGTGCTAGAGTGATAGTTTGAGCCTTTGCCCCCACTGTGAAGCATCTGCTATGTCCAGCCAGAGAACTAGACCTCAGACACTCAACCAGCCTAGCCTGGGGCCACTGCTCTTGCTTTCTCACCAAATGGTCCTTCTTCACTTTGGGGCAGCCATTCTCCCAACCCATCCAACAGGGACCTTGCCTTGATTAAGTACTCACTATGTGCTAGCTAGTTTTTATTTGTCACAGTTTGATTTTCTCAACAACACTTCAAAGGTTAAAGATTTATTTTGTTCAGATATTTACTATGTGTCAGAGGTTAATTAATTAAAATTACTGACAAGGTCTCTCTTCTCTCTCTCATCTGGAACCAGAAAATAAACAAGGAGATGTATACGCATGAATGGGAGGTTTAGATACTCACAGGTGCTATACAGAAGGTGAAAACAGAGATGGGCTGCGGTGTGTACATTATCTGGGGTAGTCAGGGAATGGGGTCAGCCCTGTGACCTGGGACAAGGATGTTGGAGAGCAGTCAGACATGCGTGGATGGGAGGACTTGGATGTCACTGAAAGGAACCAGTGAACACAAGACTCTAAGGCAGAGATGAGCAGGCACACGTGGCTGGTGCTTGGTGAACGTGAGGAAAGTGGTAGGAGATGGCATCAAAGAAGTAAGTAAGTAAAGCTGATGATAATTCAGTAGCATTAGAGGCTATTGATTAGTTACTTCTTATGTGCCAGGTTCGGTGGGAAGTGTTTTATATGAAACCCTACAGGTAAGTATCATTTTCCCGTTGTGTGGATGAAGAACCTGAGTGGCACATCTTAGAAGTGACCTGGGATTTTCCCAAGGACACAAAGGTTACCTGGAGCTGGAAATGAAACCCAGACCCCACCAAGCCCCGCCTTCCGCTCCTACCCATCGCTTGCTGAGGGAAACTGACTCACCTGCCGCTTGTTAGCTTTGGCAGCAGGAGCCGTCCTTGAAACAGATGAATGCTTACCCTGCACTTCCTTCCCCCTTTGCCTCCCTTCTTTCTCCTTGGAGTACTGGCTGTTTCTAAACAAAGATGCATTTACACAGTGGTTCTTCATCGATTTTAAATAAGTAATTCCAAACAGCATCTAACTAGAAGTAAACAGCAATTCTTGGCTGGCCAGGAAGAGGTTTGGTATTGAAACTATTCATTTTATCAGACAGAGGAGGAAATTCAATCTGGTTATGCAATCGGCAGATTCCTCGCCTGCATTTCCTTATCTCCCTCCTTTCTGACGGCGTCCTTCGGCAACTGATGCTATCTTTCATCTGGACTGCGCCTTTAGGATTAAAACCCAATCTGAGCTTGCCATTTCTTGATCAAAATCCCTTCCACATTATTCATTGCCTACCAAATTCTGGGCTCTTCTTAGTTTTTTGAAGTCTACTATTTATTCACAGCTCAGCCTCCAGTTATTCCTCTCTATCCCTGCCAAGCAAACGACGTACTTTGGGTCCCATGCCCTTTCTCCTTGCATTTGCACCCACAATCTATTGGTCTTGCTTCCTTTCCACTGGACTTAACTCTCCTAGCATCCCTTCCACAGTTTGTCTCAAATGCCACCTTCTACCTGAAGTCGTTGCCAGCCTCCAGGACAGCGTGAGGTTTCCAACCTGATCCAATACCCGAAGCTCTTTGTCCTTCTCTTATAACATTTTTTTCCAGGCTTTTCCATGGGTTCATTAATCCTGCCTTCTCTGAGCTTTCCCTGCCAGATGTTGGGCTCCTTGAGGACAGAAAGCAATTCTTATTGATCATTGTTTTTTCTCATGCCCAACTCAGGTTTTTGTGAGCTGGAGCTGTCCAATCAATGAGCTGAATTCCCTGTCTTGGGAAGAGTGTGGAGCTTTGCATTGTTTATAGCGTCCGTACCATGCCGTGCTACTTAGCTCTTTCAGCCTCCAAATCTCTCTGCTGCTCTAATACTTCCCCCGCTGCAGAGGCTGCAGCCTTCCGATAAGAAGAAAAGCTTTCTGTGACCGATTTTGAATAAAATCAAGATGTTTATCCTGTTTCTTGCCAGGAGCAAAAGGATTCAAATTTTAAAATACCACTGCTTTCCTGATGCATGGCAAGCTTTTATTTTCTTTTTTGGTTCATGTCTGTGTATTGAAAGAGAACTTAAGCTTAAAGAGTGGTATTTATAGAATGTGGTGGTGAATCAGACTGAAGTTGCGCGACTCATTTGACATTGTATAATTCTAGACAACATTGACCACTATGTCACCAGTAATGGCATTTATTGAGACAGCACAGAGCACGGAATGGATGAAGAGTGAGGTCGGGACACATTGAGAGTTGCTGAGGCTGTAGATGCCAAAAAAAAGTGTCCTTTTCACCAGCATCCTTAATAACTTGCTATATGACCCTGTGTATGTCCCCGCCCGTTTCTTGCTTACGTTTTACCATCTATAACTTGAAAAGTTTTCTGAGGTTAGGAGCTTGGGCTTTGTCATTAGATAGACATGGGTTTTGGTTCAGGCTCCATCGATTACTGATTGTGTGTGACTCTGGGCACATTCTGACTAGCTGAGCCTCAGTTTCTTCTCAGCACAAGGATGACGATGGCACATCTCCCAGAGTGTGGTTGTGAGGCTGCAGTGGGTTAAAGCTAAATGGTGGAGCACAGTCCCTGGCTCACCGTAGGTGCTCACTGAAGTGTAGCTCTTACTGTTATCTCTCTGGAGTCCAGGACATTTGAAATGTTAAAGCTGCATAGAGAGTCATATGGAAAAGGCGTGGAGGAACCAGGGATGGGAAGTGGGGAAGGCGGCAGGCAGGGGTTGTCTCTACGCCAGTTGCTTACAGGGGAAAGGGGCAGGCTATTCAGCAGATGATGACACACTGGCCTGGTAGTTCAGTTGGTTAGAGCATCATCCCAATACACCAAAGTTGCAGGGTTGATAGGTGGTCAGAACACATAGAAGAATCAGTCAATGAATGCACAAATAAGTGGAACCACAAATCAATGTTTCTCTCTTCCTTTTCCTTCCCCCCTTTCTCTCTTCTTCTCTTTCTAAAATCAATGAATTATAAAAAAAATTATTTAAAACAGAAGGTGGAGATGATAAGGGATTTGGTTACAGAGTCAGAAGGTAGACATAACGAGCACAGGCAGGAAATGGGGTTCAGCTTTCATTTGGTGTTTTGTTAGAGAATGCTCAAAATGTCTCTCTCTCTTTTTTTTTTTTTACAGGGACAGAAAGAGAGAGTCAGAGAGAGGGACAGACAGACAGGAACGAAGAGAGATGAGAAGTATCAATTATCAGTTTTTCATTGCCGTCGCAACACCTTAGTTGTTCATTGATTGCTTTCTCACATGTGCCTTGACAGCGGGCCTTCAGCAGACCAAGCAACCCCTTGCTGGAGCCAGCGACCTTGGGTCCAAGCTGACGAGCTTTTGCTCAAGCCAGATGGGCCTGCGCTCAAGCTGGTGAGCTCGGGGTCTCAAACCTGGGTCTTCTGCATCCCAGTCCAACGCTCTATCCACTGCGCCACCACCTGGTCAGGCTCAAAATGTCTCTTATCTTCTCTGTGAGTTTTCTAAACAATAGTCACTCTTCACTTTCTAGAAGGATGAGGGGATTCAAGTTTATTGAGCACCTGAAATGTCAGTACAGAACTACTTTGACACTTGACATATCTCATGACACATAATCCTCACAAAAAAGAATTGACTGGATTGAATTCTAGCTTCCCAACTTGCTAGCTGTGTTTCCTTGGGCAAGTTAGTTCACTCTCTGAGCCTAAGAGAATAAAATAGAGGTGTTAGCCCTACCTAACTCAGTGATGGGCAACCTTTTGAGCTTGGTGTGTCAAAATTTGCCAAAAAAACAAGCATAACTGGGGTGGTGTGTCACTTCAAGAAATAAAACCCATAATTTCGTGATATTTATAGTTTAAATAACAAAAATGTTTTGGCCTACAGACCTCCGGCACAGAGTGTCTACACCACAGCAAATGTTTTATCCTTGGCTACTGCACCTGGCCGTGCAGGAGCCGAGGATGAAACGTCCTTCTCGGCATGTGGCCCCATACTTCTCTGGTATGCAGCTGCATGCGGCCGCGTGTTGTCAAAAATGGCTACGTGTGTCAGCGTATAAGTTAAATAAAATTGTGTATATGATAGCAGTTGGAATACCACCAGACAACTAATTGGGAGTTTTTATTATTATTATTATTATTATTATTATTATTATCATTGTTATATAATAACCTCTATTTTGTAGATAAGTAAAATGAGGCTTAAGGAGACCAAGTCTCTGAATCAAGGTCATTCAAGGTCATACAGGTAATAATGAGCAGGGCTGGGATACAAACCTAGATTTGCCTCTACTGAAAATCCACAATTGATTTTCCTGCCTCAGTCGAAGGTAAGAGATGGAAGCAATACCATCAAATTTTGAAGAGACACTCCCTCCAAAATTAGAAGACATTTTATAATATGTATAAGTGTCCTGTTATCTTGGATGGATAGTCATTTAAACTGACCTGAAGTCTTGGATGAAAGGTCAGACATTATCTTTGTTTTAAAAAATCATGGTAGAGGTCAGATAAATTAACTTCCATCATGTCTTTCTCAGTATTGAATCCCATTAGGGGGTTATGTCATTTAATTCTGTTTTGGTCTTCTGAATTAGCATGATAATCACTTAGTATATGGTCTTTTTGTAAACAGGGTCCACATGGGGACCCATATGCCACTGCTTAATGATGAAATTCTTGGCCAGAACACAGCCCACACCCACCGTCCACCCCATCTTCTTTCCCCAAAGCCTATACCAATCTCTCTTTATTAAACTCTGCAAGAACTTGCCATGGAGGGGACAATGAGTCACCCATTACTAAGGCTCTGTGAAAGGGAGGTCAAGCCAGGGTTTCGTAATTTCAAGTGAAAAGTCGCTGGCTTGCTGAGCGAAGGCACCATTTCTGGTGAAATCTCTTGTCCCCGGCAGCCAGAGAGAGTGGGCAGTTGATCAAGGGGAATGAGTCAATGGAAAGAACCAGAAAAGAGTCTCTTTATCAGGATCACCCTTATTACCGCCTCTCCTCTCAGCGCAGAGCCTCTGGAAACTCTGAGCTTATAAAAGTAAAAGGCCAGAGTTATTCCAGAAATCTGTCTCATGTAATAGTAGCCCTGTCCATGGAGAGCAGACTCTATTTATTTTCTAATCTCCTAGCATTTATTTGCTATTCGAACCTTTCTATTGCAGTTGATGGTTTCACTTGCAGTAGCCTGTGTGATAGGAAAGAAAAAATATATATATAATCTCCACGAATTCAGATTCCACCTTGAATGCTGCTGCCCTCCTTGGCTGGGTGACTTCTGGCAAGCCACTCTGGATCTCAACTTTCTCATGGAACAAATGCCCTAACCTGCCTCACTGATACCAATTTTTTTTTATTTACTTGGCAAAAGTTTTTGTGCTACTAGAGAAAAGATAAATATAGCAATCAATAAACACTCATTGGCTTTTGATAGCTTCCACATTCTGAGGCAGAAAAAGATAAAGTCACAAAAAACTACAAGCCAGGCAAAAAGTGGCAAGTCCAACAGGGTTAATTAAGACACAATATTCTCAAATGTATGGGTCTGAGCCACACATGCGAAGTGTTACTGCTACTATTATTACTGTTATTATTTGTCCAGCACTCCAGGTGGGAAGTCATTTCTGATTTCTTTACCTTCTGTTTCTCTTACCTGTAGTCTCCAAGTCTTTGAAATAACCTGTATCCAGTTTTTACTCTCTAGTTTCCCCGGCACCACTGAGAGCTCAGTCCCCATCGCCTCCTACCACAGAACTACCACGGTCTTCTAGTTGTTTTTCTCTCTACATCTGTATAAGTTAATCTGCTTTTAAGTCGCACATGTCCACATGACAACTAACAGAAAGAAAACAATAAAGTGACACCTCCCCCTAAAATTTTCCACATGCTGAAAATTTGCCCTGTTCACCTCTTCTACTCAAAAGCATAAATTGGTGCCCAGTTGCCCTGCAATATGTCGTCCAGCCCCACAATGCAATGCCCAAGTCAGAGGAGAATGAGTAACCATGGGCCAAGACCGCTGTATTTTCCAGCTGTTGTGTCTGGATGTGACTTTTCCCTGCTCTGCTGCAGCCCGCCAAGTTCTTCTCCCACCACTTGCCTATTAAAGCCAACCTTGTCCATAAAGCCTTACCTAAACCACCCTGGTTTAGGTGCCCAGGACCTAGTTTCCTGGGGCCATAATTGTAATCTCCAAGGAAGGATGCTCTCAGGCCCACACACGAAGAAGAAACATCCCAACTAGCTCTCTCAGCATAAAATCACCACCAACAACAAATGGTACAAACTGAATAACGTCCTCTAATTGACAAAGACCTGTGAGTTCATGTAGAGTATCTCAGGAGAGAATAGGATGAAAGAACCTTATTAACCATCCCAGGAATGTAAGGACTAATCATCATCAATTTCACCATGATCTTCATCTTCATTCCAACTTTTATGAAACACCAGCTGTGTGCCAGGCACTTTGCTCGGTGCTGATAATACAAAAAGGAAAAAATGCCCACGGGGTGTGTGAAGGCAGTCTCTGGGCCTGGTTTGGGGGCTGGGGAGAAAATGAAAGAGTCTCTATTGCTTCTTTCTGTGGCTGAACCTAACACTGACTGCTGCCCTCCAGCAAGTCTCTTTTCCCTTTGCTCATTGTGAAACCACACTGCAACAATTTTGTTGTCGTTCTAACATTTAGAGTATATAGAGCATAATAACACTCATAGAGAAGCTGACACAACCTATGGTCATTCTCCTGGAGGTCTGAATATGTGCACAGAATTTCCAAGAAACTTGTAGACTCCCTAAAGTGGAAACCCAAGGAAAAATAAAAATGTCTGCCTTAGTTTGAGACTGTATGAGTGGATATAGCAAATACGGACTTGATGATGTCACGGAGTCCTCCCTATTGTCCTGCATCTGGTTGTTGATGTGTTTATCTCAGAGTCATAACCACAGTCTCCAAATGCCATTTCTGCCAACAGCAGGATTCATTGTAGAGATTGTATATCTTCACATAACATCTTTCTTTTTTCCAGATAGCTCAATGAAAATTATCTCATAAATTGTTACAGGTTTCTTATGAGCTACACAAAGGAATGCCTATGTCATTGTTTTCACATACAGACTCAAATGCGAGGTCCAGAAGAGTTTGAACAGATAGCTGAGATCTTGGTGAATCACTAAATTTATTCAGAAAATAAGAATTATTTCCTTCAATCCACATTTGTGGCATACCTACTGTGAGCCAGGCACTGTGCAGGGCACTGAGTCTGCTCAATCTCAGATTGCTGTTTTGTCTCCAAGTCTGTTTCAAGAGGAAAATGTCTGTTTTCTTTGGAAACTGACTGCGATGAGCCCAGCATCCTTAACTCAGTGATAATACCTTACTTTTTAAAATCACACACTAAAGCAATAGAGTATGGACTGAGACTGTTTCTGGAAGCAGGCAAAACTGGACTGGAATTCTCATTTCAGTCACTTAAGCACTTGAGTTTCTGTTTCCTTATCTGAAAAATGGAAAGGATTTCTAGAACCAGGGTCAGCAAACCTATGGTGGGTCAAGTCAAGCCATCGGCCTATTTTCCGTGTGACCCCTGAGCTAAGAATGATTTTCACATTTGTAAAGGAATATAAGAACAACGACAAAGTCAGCAAGAAACCAAACAGACAGAAGAAGAAGGAGGAGGAGAAGGAGGGAAAGAAATGCAACAGAGATCATATGTGGTCCCCAAACCTAAACATCTATCCCTCTATAGAAAATATTTGCTGACTCCTGTTCTAGAATCAGAATGCCTATGTTTGAACCCTTGTGGCTCTTACCAGCCATATAAGCTTGAGCAAATTACCTAACTTCTGTAATCTAGATTTTCTTGTATGTCACGTAGATGATAATAGTATTTATGTCTATGATGTAAGGATTACATATGTTACTATGCATAAAATGCTGAGGTTAGAAGCTGGTATACAGTAAACATTTAAGAAATGTTAGCTATTGTTATTAATATCATTATTACCATCATCTCCAACTTTTTTTAAAATTTATTTTAGAGAGAAAAAAGAAGGGAGAGAGAGACACATTGATTTATCGTTCCACTTACGTATGCATTTATTGATTCTGACCGGGATTGAACCTGCAACCTTAGCATATTGGGACAATGCTCTGAACCAAATGAGCTACCCAGCCAGGGCTACCAATTCTTTAAAAGGTATTTGTGAGCATTAAATGAGATAGTGTCCATTCAACATACAGTATGTTGCCCTTCCCATGGTAGGCACCCAATAAATGTCAGCTAATTTTCTTATTATCACCATAATTATAGTTTTCAAACCTCTTTCACATATATCACCTTATTAGATGCTCCCATCCTCCAGTGGTTGGTGTTATTATCCCCCTCTAATAAATGAGAAACCGAAGCTCAGAGAAGTGAAGGGACAGACATGGAGCCAGGAAGAGGTAGATTACGGACGAGTGCTGGATTCTGTGTACTGCACCAGCGCGTCCTCCTTCTACACCATGGTGCCTGTCCATCAAAACACCCGAGGACCTGTTGTTTGTTAGTTTTCTCCAAATGACATCCTTTGAGTCCTGGGCGCCTGAGGAGGCAGGCAAACATGACTGTGTTCGTCCCTGGCAGAGCTCTGCAGACAGGAAACTGGGATAATTGGATTCCAGCCCTTCAGTTTTAGGACTGCATTTGTAACCGGCCAACTGCTGATGACCAAGCCTAATGGAAAAAGCCCTGACCAAACAAGCACGAGCCTCCCGCTGCACCTCATTGTTTATGCTGTAGAGAGTGAAATTTATCAACGGCAGCCAGCACACTTCTCACAGCTCCTACCCAGGACAGAGAGGGTTTCAGAATGTGCCAGACCATAGTCTGGCACGGGGGACAAACGGAGGTCCCTGGAGTATGGGCATGTGAGGCGAGGAGCCAGGACATTTCTGACAGCTGATCTGGTATGCTCAGATCCGAACTGCATTTTATTTGGTTTTGGCCAAAGGCTGAAACACATTTGAACAAGATGTTCACTCAGAGTGATGTTTAAAGCAACTTGTTGAGATCATAGCCGTTCTAGCACTAGAGTGAGTTGATGGTTCTAAAAATAGGTAGTGTTTCAAAGTTAGCTCACAAGACCCTGGCCGGGTAGCTCAGTTGGTTAGATCATCATCTCGACATGCCAAGGTTGTGGGTTTGATCCCCGGTCAGGGCACATAAAGAGAATCAACCGATGGTGGCATGAATAAGTGGAACAACACATCAGTGTTTCTATCTCCCTTCCTCTCTAAAAGCCAGCATAGCTCATGAAAGGGGTCTCTGTCATTTTAAACCAACTTTAGCTCTGATTATTTTTAAGGCAGTAGAGTCAAACAGACTCTATTGTTGAGAAATTTGTAAAGTCGTGTTTCCCAATATCATTGCTGCAATGTAATGAAAATAACCCTTAGTAAGCATCAGCATTGCCCCTGATATACAGGGCAGGGTAAACAGGCGGGCACTCTGCAGATAGGGATTTTTCTAGCTAATGGTCAGCATTTGATTGTGGCAGTAAGCTTTTACTTAGAATCAACTCTGCACCTTGTTCCCCAGCTGTTGTCCTGGACACATAGATCTCTCAGTCTGAGGAAGAGAACCACATGACCTCCCCGCTCAGGAAAGACATCCCTGTGGGTCCCTGTGTTGGGCCAGACGAAGTCTTCTCTCTGACAAATGATTCTATGGTGTTAATTCAATATTTGTAGCATATGTCTTCCAAGAGTTACTAAGGTGGAACTTATCAGAAAAGCCAGGTCCTTTGAATATCAAAGCAGGCTGTGGGAGATATGCAGGTGTTTGAAGCTCTCTGAGCTTTTATCCTAGGATCTCTCTGCCTGGCTTTCTCCCTCTGTCTTCCACCAAGCTTTGTCTTCTTGCCTTTGAGTTTTCCTAACACCTGCTGCCAGGCAGTTAGAGAACCTCCAGCCAGTCCCTGGCCGGTCACATCACCCTGCAAACAATAGCCAAGGCAGCCTCATTGTGCAGCTTCCTGGGTCTGCAACCTACCCCAGCTCTATGCTACTCTGCCAGGCTATGGCCTTGCCTGGACCGAACATGTTTGAACTTAAGAAAGGTAAAACAGCCCGTTAGCATGTTCTAGTGTGATTAAAGCCTGCGTTGTCTGGGCAGGAGAAGAACACATGTGGCTTCTTTTCCGTACATACTTACCCATTCCCAACCTCACAGGTTTGTGGTGAATAAAAAATAAAATCATTTCAACAGCTTCTGTGAGGTTATGGTCTGCAATACCAACCTAAGGAACAATGTCGATAAAAACATGGTTTCTGCTGGGTGTGGTTGTACATGCTCACTGCAGTCACTGGAAACACAAGCAGCCAGAGGTTCCAGGAACACCACACTGTTACTTCAACAAAGTTGACATGGACAGGGGACTGTTGAAAAGGTCTTTAAATACAAATTTAAATTTTTTTTAATCTGGATTTTTATTTTATATTAACATTTAAAATTTTATCTTAACATTACTTCAGTGTGTCCCATTAATCACATCTCCTATTTTTTAAGTGTAGTGCAGTGCGAAAAAAAAAAGTTTGAAAGAATTCTATCTTTCTCTGCAATTTTCACAAGGAATATTTTGTTTTCTTCCAGAATTTGCTCACTATTTTCAGACATGTCTATAACATACTTATTATATGTTGCATTCTCCAAAGTTCTTTCATTAGGCTCCTTAAGGGTATATCCAAAAAAAAGAATGTTATTACTTGTGTTTAAAAGGAAATACATAAATGAATATGCAAGAGTAGTTAAAATTTTAATTAAGTATTTATTAATTAAAAATTTAACTACTCTTGCATATTCATGCTTGTGTGTGTGTGTGTGTGTGTGTGTGTGTGTGTATGTGTGTATCAAGGATTAGTTATTATGTATATAATATATATAATAGTTTACAATTGTGTTATCCCCTTTGTGATCCCAGCCACGTGTGATCCCATGTGAACACCTGAACCCACGGAGCCTGTGGAAGACCCAGGGCAGAGGCGTGGTCTCAGCTCTTGCCCTGAAAACCAGCCTGGAGGCTGGGTCTCGATGCTCTGATTTCCAGGAAAGCACACTGTGCAAACAAGTCCCCAGATACTCAATCTTTAACTGATTATTCATAGCCCACTGACAGATTCTGAGTTTCATTCTTAAGTTTTCATGTAAGCATAGGAATTACTGAAATTGGAAATTTTCACTGAATGCACATTGTGTTCCAAGGGGAATGCTTAGCTTTGTTATGGAGGGTCCCAGGGCACGTCAGGGATGAAAGCGGACCAGTTAAAGGTAGAAAGAGTTGGGGGTACGAATCACCATTTAATCACGTAATGAACTTGCAGAGTTGTGCTAGCTTATATTTAATGAGCGCATGCCGGACACGACAGACACATGGTGAGAATGTCTTGCTTCCGTTTACACTCACCCTCACTTGCTCAGGGAGCTGCTGTTGTTAGTTCTAGTAATAGATGAAGAAAGTGGGGTGTAGGGAGGTCCCAGGTGTCAGGGCCGCAAAGTAATGAAGCTACAGTTAGACGTCCTGACGTCTGACTCTCGCCCACCATATGGTCAGTAAAATACTTAACTGGGCTAGATGAATAAATCATGATTTCCACCCCCCAAGAGCCTTGTAATTTATCTGGAAACATGCTATTTAAATACATGCACAGGTTGCCTTTAATAAGCTACATCAAGGGCTGTCACATGGCTGCTTATATTGTCAAATAAATTATAGAAGCAGAAAGTGCTCTGTTTGTACAAAAGAGGGAACGGGAGTGTCACACTGAGACGGTCAGAGGTGGCTGTGTGGAGGAAGTGGCCGTGTCGCCCAGTTCCACTTCAGAGTCCTTCAACATGGACGTTTCATGAAAAAGAGGAATGAATAGGATATGGCCCGTGCTTTTGAATGTTCTGGTGAATTGATGTAATCGAATTGCCCTTAAAAAATCTTATTTCCAGTGTCCCGACTTTCTGCCCGGCCTCTTGCCTCGTCTGAAGTTGAACTTGCTGTTCTGATGAGGAGAGAAGGGGTGGAGTTCGGAGAGCATTTTAGAACCCAGAGCCCTGAAGGTGTGACAGGGTATTCGGACGGGGTTTCCTAATACAGGAATCTGGGGGAGTCCTGGGGAACTTGAGGGAGCCATGGATGGTTCCTTCTTGGAATGGAACCCAGAGTTCAAGAAGAAAAGAGCCTATTACTTACCTGGCCCCAAATCTGACTGGGGGGTTGAAGTCACAAGAAACCCAGTTTTTAGAAGCGAGGCTCTGAGGATCGTGATGGCCAGAGATTCAAGGTATGTGCCTTGAGTCAGGGGGCCTTGGGTCAAATGATGGCTTTTCTTCTTACTAAGATTTTCTTGGTCACATTGCATTTAAGTTTCAGGTCCCTTATCAGAAAATGGGGATTTACCAGTACCTACCTAACAAGGTTGACATAAATATTATATGGGGAATTGGATATGGGTTTATTACAGATGAGAGTATTATGTGGGATAATTTATGTAAGGAATGCAGGATGGGGCCTGGCTAGCAGTGGGGAGGAATGTAGATGGCTTTCTGTGCATACCTCGGCCACGGCACCGTGAAAGGTGACACTTGGCTCACGTTCCACCTTCGCTGCTAACTGGCTGGCTGCCCTGAATGGGTAACTTTTCTCCTTGTGCCTGTTTCCTTTCTTGGTAAGTTAAGGTAGTAACATGCACTGTGAATTTCCCAGGCTGTTGTGAGGCTCACTTGAGATGCTGGCAATACAAGGGCTTTTTCAGATCCGTGATGTGACATAACCATGTGGTGAAATAATTGGGCACCCCGCCCTTCGGTCCCCTAAAGGCACTTGGCGGCTACTGGAATGCTCGTTCAGGCTGAGACCGCCTGTCCACTAACCTCTGCATTTTCTTCCTTTTTTTTCCTCCTGCCTCTGCTTCTGTTTGGCTCTCGTTCGTCTGTGGCTGTTTTCTGTTTCAACTAAAAGTGGCTGCTCCTCTGTCTCCAGCTTCCTCCTGCTCTTCTGCAATAGACCGGTTCCTGTCTAACTCTGCACGTGCCCTGTAAGTGTTGTAAGTCCGTGTTGTAAGTCTGTCTGTGTCTATCCGCTCACTTCATCCTACAACACATCCTTGGATTCTGAGCATTCTTCTGTCCTCACTGGACCAGGCTGAAAACCCAGCGGGCTCTTCGCATCACGTGGAAGCATCACAGTTGTTAATAGAGACCCGGCAAGCCCGGGCGGGTCCTTCTGGACATTGCTTGCTTTTGATCTGAAGGCGAAAGATTCAGATGCTTTGGGAGATTTGTTTTACTTTATATCCCTTAATCTTTCAACTTTGTGTTGGGCTTCTTCCCTGTTCTGGGAGCACAGCCCAAGTCCTCTGAGGGGGGACCACTTGATGGCGGTGAATTCAGCAGATGAAAGCATGGTGCTCAGACCCTGATTCCCCCCGTAGCTCATCAGTGGTGAATTGCTTCATCTTTTTCAAAAAAAGAATTGTGATTAAATCTCTGGCTTTTTATTTTTAAGTTTTAATTTTTTTTAAATCTTTTTATTTTGAAGCACATTTATATCTGTAGAAGAATAGTACAAAGCCAGTACAGGACATTCATAGTACCATCCACGCAGCTTCGCCTAATGCTCCCATGTTACCTGACCATGGGACCTTGGTCAAAGCTGGAGGATTAGCAGTTGTCTGATGATATTCACTGAACAACAGACTTAATTTGCCCTCAGAACCCCCAGTATCAAGTCTGATTTTGAGTAACTTATTATTATCATTATATCATATTATTATTATTATATCAAAGTTATTATTTTGAATTCCTATTAGTTATCCTAGACAATGTAATGCCCTTGAGTGAAGTTTGAAATACTTTCCCCTGCTCTCAATGGCCCCCCGTTGGTTTTGCTGTGTTGATCTTGATTGACTCTCTTTCTCTGTCATTTTTACCCATAATCCCTCCGTTTGCTACTTGGGATGTGTAGTTTCCTGTTCCCACCCTGCTGCATATGGAAGAACCACACGTTTTAGTGCTATGTGCAAACCAAGTTTAAACATCCCAAGCAAAAAACTGAGGAAGGCAACCAGAAAAGTCCACACCGTTGTGACAACTGCTCAGATTCAGGGACCTTTAAAAAGAGAAAACAAACAAACAAACATCTCAGCACAGCTTTCTGGATAGTCTAAGTTCACTGGACGCCTGACCTTTGGATAAATGAAGTGTTGTTAGTGAATGATTCACAGAAAACAGACACACACCTGCCCCTCTGTTTGTTCATTTTCTCTTGATGACTCAGGTTTTCCTAAATTAATAGCTAAGGGCAGAAAAGTCCTAACATCACGATCTAAACCGCGTATCTTGTCCCTTCACAACTGCCCTTCCTTTGACTCCTTGAGAATTTATGTATCAGTTGGCTTGGACTTTATAACAAAATACCATAGACTGGGGGGCTTAAACAACAGATATTTATTTCTCAGTTTTAGAGGCTGGGAAGTTCAAGATCAAGGTGCCAGCACATTCAGTTTCTGGTGAGAATGTTCTTCCTCTCTTTCAGACAGACACCTTCTCACTGGGTGGGTGGGGAGAAGGTGCAGACACTCTGGGGTCTCTTATAAGGACACTCATTTCATCATGAGGGTCCCACCATGTGGGCTACATTCTTGTTGCACTGGCTATTCCTCAAATAAAGCATCCACTTGGTGCTCTCCCCTGTCTCTGTGCCTCACCTAGCCCATGCCACGCTGCCAGTGCCCTGGTTGGTCATAGAACCCTAACACACTAACCATGTCCCCCCTCCCCCATGACAGGCTTTCATAATGTCACCGAACACCTCTCCTTCCTAATACCTCTCATGGCTGTGCTTTCTGTGTCTAACTGTGGGTCTCCTGCACTACACTGCGAGGTCCCCGAGGACAGGGATGGCGTAGATTTTTCTAACTATCCTGGTATCTCCAGGGCATGGCACAGTGCCTGGACTGTGGTAGGTACTCAGAGTAAAAGCCCAGCATTTGAAAATCTCATTCCTCCCTGAACCTGCAGAAAATACCCGATGTGAGATCCTTGTTTCCAGGTGATGGGGCTCCAGCTTTTGTGAAACTCTGCCTTTGGGTTGAATCTCTTTAAACCCCTGTGCTTTATATTTTAATAAGTAAAACATCTTGTAAACGCCCCCGTGTGAGCACGGCCATGGGGGTGTGATATGAAATAAGTTCTAACCATTTCCTTATAATGCCAGGCTGGGCAGGCAAAGGAGGTATTATTATGCCACTAATTACTGCATGCGGATAGCTCTAAGCGCGATGCTAATTGCTCAGTGAATGAATTGGAGACTCAGGTAATTACCAAACCTAATGTAGCTCCCGTCATGTTTGAGTAAATTAATGCAAAGGGGGGAAGCAACCCAGTTGGAAGGGAGCTGCCTCCTGCTTTGCTGTTGCTTGGGAAACGGCAGAGAGTTTGCATCTGGACTTGACACTGTCCAGGTACTTCCAGGCACCTCCACCAAGGCAGCTCTCAAGGCAGCTGCGGGCCTGCAAGTGGGATCCTACACCAAACAGAGCTGGAAGACTTTGCCTCTCGGAATAGATGACAGCCTCTTTGGAGGGCTAGTTCTTTATCTGTGAAGTCATCTTGAAGCTGTCTTTCAGCCCTATGATCAATTGCTAAGTGAACATTTGGTCAATCAGGAATGAAATACTGGGTCTGAGTCTTACCTCAATCATTAAGTAGTAACAGTATTAATTGACATTGATGGAGTCATTAGTTGGCATTATTCTAATAAGCATTGTATAGGCATGATCACATGGAACGCCCACAACAACCTAGAACATTGGGAATAATCCCAAAGCTTGTCAGTGCCTGAGCCAGGATTCCCACCCAGACATTCTGCCTTGAGAGCTGTATTCTTCCCCATTCCATAGATAACTACTTTGACCCTGGGAAAGTTGCATGTTCTGAATCTTGGTTTCATCTACAGTGATGATTCCCTACACTCACCATGTACCCAGCCCTTTGCTAAGCTCCTTAGAAGATGTGATTTTATCATCACAACAAAGCTGTGAGGTCCCGAGAGTTAATCTACTTGACCAGGTCACACAACTACTAACGGGTAGGGGCAGCACTGGAAAGCTATACTGTTTGCCTGTGGTAACATGTGCTTCCTCTTCCCCAATATTGCTCACATTGGGGCTGTGTCGATTCCCATGAACATGCCCGTAGACTGCTTAGGGTTCATGCACCCCCGGCAGAGAAATGCTGACAGCTGTGCACTGTCACTGCTGCATCAGGGGAGACCCGAATGCACATGTGACCTGGACTCACAAGGCAATGTGAATTTCTAAGGTGGCCCTTCCAGCTGCTCAAATTATTTATTTACTATTGAAGTGGAAAGACCAAATTAAAAACATATATCTCATGAAGACTTGGGGATACCCCAAACCAGAGAATACCTCCACTGGCCAGACTCTGTTTGCGACACACTGCCTTCCACCTGAGTCCTACCAAGAAGATCTCAGCCTCCTACCTCCTATCTGTGTGAGTCGCTCACCAGACCACGGTAATAGGACCCACTTAGAAGTTGTAAGTAGGGAACATGTTTGTCTGCTCACGCCCGTCTCTAACGAGACCTGCTGCCTGTCAATAGCACCCTGGATAAACGGAACTTCCACTTGGAATATCCACTCCAGTCCCACATGGTTTTTCTTGTTATTCCTGAACAACTCACTCATGAGCACCAGAGCAAAGACCCTTATGAGACATGTGTGAAAGGTGACTGTAGAAACATGCCTGCATCCCACGGCATTACATCTTCTTGTATGATCAGAAATATCAGTTCGGTTCCCTAACTGGGAGACTCTCTTTACATGAATATGGTGAAGAAGAAAGTGCCATTGATTGACAGCGGAGGTGACCTATTGGCCAGGTTCAGGAGTGTGTTACAAGATTGAATGTGAGCATCCTGGAAACTGTGACCTTACATAAATTGCTTAACTTCTCTGAACCTCAGTTTTCTCATCTGTCAAGTAGATCTAAGTATAGTAGCTACCACTCAGGGTTGTGAAGAATGAATGACATAAATGAAATCATAGATGTAATTACTAATATGGGTGTCAGCACACATCCTCATTTCTCCATGAGTTGAGCTATGTCTGATTTCTCATTGTTATCATCAAAGTTTCTCCCACACAAGCATCCACTTCAGGGACATCCCTGTGCCTCAGATACTGGAGTGCAGCCCCCTCAAACGGGGTGTTGGGTTCTACGTCCTTTTTTGAAGACCTGCATTTAGATCATTAACAATGCCGTTCAGGGGCAAGAGCAATGAGCAGGAGTCTGCCTGAGATCCTGGCCAGGCTTTGCTGCTCACTTAGCATGATGCTCAAATACTCACTCAACTGCTCCGAGCCTCACTTTCTCTTCCCTATCACTGACCTTACTGCCTGCCTTGCCTGGCCTGCAGAGCTACTTTTGAAGGACTCATGTCTAGAAAAATTAATTAGTTCTGCTTTACTACCCGTGCTTGCTAAACAAGGGCTTGGGACTTTGATCAGGGAGAAAGACAACATCTGGGTCATCTTTTATATTTTGAGTTCTAGGTTTTACCTATCAAGCAACTAAAGGAGAAAGATATTTAAAAAAAATTTTTTTTTTTTACAGGAACTGAGAGAGAGTCAGAGAGAGGGATAGATAGGGACAGACAGACAGGAATGGAGAGAGGTGAGAAGCATCAATCATTAGTTTTTCATTACGATGTGACACCATAATTGTTCATTGATTGTTTTCTCACATGTACCTTGACTGCGGGCCTTCAGCAGACCGAGCCACCCCTTGCTGGAGCCAGCGACCTTGGGTCCAAGCTGACGAACTTTTGCTCAAGCCAGATGAGCCCGCGCTCAAGCTGGCGAGCTCAACCTGGGTCTTCCGCATCCCAGTTCGGCGCTCTATCCACTGCGCCACCACCTGGTTAGGCTAAAGGAGAAAGATATTTTAAAACAATAAATCACTGTACATATATTATCATCATTATCATTATTATATACTCACTAGATAGGATATTAAGGGAAAGAAATAAATAGAATGGTTTTAGTTTCAATATAGCGAGATTCTACTCTGTGCCAGCCTTGGGCTAGTGTTTCCATACGTTGCATTATTTAATCCAGACAACAGTCTTAGGAGGTAGACATCACCAGCCTCAGGTACAGGGAAGGAAAGTGAGGTCTAGGGAAATTGAATAACTTGCTAACTATCTCGGAGCTGGTAAGTGGTAGAGCCTGGTTTGGGAACTCACTCTAGATCAACGTTTCCCACTCTTGGCACTATTGACACTTTGGGCCAGATAATTCTTTGCCGAGGGAGACTATGCCATGTACCTGACAATGTTAGCAGCATCCCTGGTCTCTACCATTAGATGCTCATTGCTCCGCCCCTCCCTGGCAACCAGGAACACCTACTCAGTGCTGCTGTTGAGACTCACTATTCTAAATGTACACCTGGTTCATGGGCTATGTGAGAACTAGGTAAGCACATGGGTGTTGGCATCAGATAGGCTTGGTTTGATTGGCTGGATCATCACATATTACCCGTATTCACTGAAGCCATGTGTCATTTCACTTAACTGAAAAATGAACGTAATAGTATCTCATAGGGCTGTTGGGAGATTAAATAAGGCAATGCATGTAGAGGGCTTAGTACAGTCCCTGCTACATACCAACCAGTCAATGCAAGTCAGCAATTAAATATGATAATTCAAAGTCAAATAGTAATGTAATTTATGACAAACCATCAAGTTGGTTGTCAACATCTAATGCCAGATAACTACCTGGTCTGTGTTTGTTTATTTATTTTCTACTGAATGGATTTGACATTGGCCTCAGGGAAGTGACTGGTAATGGTGTTCCTAAATTCTCTAGAAATTTTTCATAATGATGACTGCCAGATGCTGGAATCTGGGTTACTGATGACAAGACCTGCTTGAAATTGAGATTGATTTAAATGCAATTAACATATTGAGTGCAACTGTGTGATACCGCAGGAAAATAAACACTTGTCAAGTAGTCAATTTCACCATGATGCTTAGAGTCAACTCGCTGTTTGATTTATCTAATGGATTTACCGTTCCAAATGTCACCGAAAGGAATCAAAGGAACAAATACGGTTACATTATCTTCCAGGCTCGGAGTGGTTTAGTGATCTGTCAGCACTTTGATGTTGCTGGATCCCAAGCCATCCCTGGTAGCAGTGTGAAGTGATACGTAGGGTTCACCGTGGTGAGTCATGCAAGAGCCCCGGGCTCTGCATGGAGGAAAGAAATCTGGTTCTCGTGTCAGCTCTGCGACTCATGGTCTGAGTAACCCAGGGCCTGTGATTTCCGCAGGTCTTTACTTCCTCACCTTTAAAACGAGCACTTTGGATGCATGCCTTTGGACTTGGCTTTGATGATGTACCCCCCACCACCTCTGCCCCACACTCAGCCCCTCCACATCCCATACTCCCAGAAACGTGCAGTGGAACGGAAGTCGGGCTTGGTGGGACAGCTCTCTCCAGTGCATGGGAAGATGCCTGCGGGGTTCTCATGCTCTCCTTCCTTCCTCCTTAGGTACACAGTCTTACACAGGGGACATCACCAGGAGCTCGAGAAACTCCCCATTCACAATGACCCAGAATCCCTGGAATCATGCTTCTGACTGAGGTCATGGCTCGCATTTAGCCATTCGTTCCCATTCATGTCTGCATGAACAGGACACCCCGGCACCCTCATCACCATCAGGGAGGCCCGAGGCCACGGGGCCGAGGACCCAGGGAAGGTACGTGGAGGACAACGCTGGACAGGACCCGAGGCCAGAGCATGGAGGACCACGGAGGTGAAGAGGAACTTCAAGCATCGTCGGATCCTGCCTCCCCCCAACGCAGGAGTAGCACCGCCCCCAGCATCCCTGGGAGTGGGTCATCTCCGCTTGCACACCCCCAGGGACAGGAGCTCGCACCGTCCTCATGCAGTTCCTGCAGTTGTGGGGAAGCTCTAACTAGAGGAAGTTCTTCCCCTTGTTGTCGCACAATCTGTCACTGCTCCAGTGGGACCGTGTGGGTGGCCACCCCTTCCTCTTAAGAACCTGTAGATATTACATGACACTGATCTGCCACGCGCCCACTCTTTTAATTCTTCTTCCTAAACAGCTCCAGTTTTGTCACCATTCTGGCCATCTGCTTCTGCACACGCTTTGGTGGATGAATTCATCAAGGCTCATTTAACGAAATTAGGTGAATATTGATGCTAAAAGGTCCGTCCAGAAGCACCAAAGTCCTGACAAGAGAAGCAGCGCTATATTTTGGTTTTTAGGCATGAACATTTTTCTTGTCATTGTGTGTGTGTGTGTGTGTGTGTGTGTGTGTGTGTGTGTGTGTGTGTACACTCTGAAGACTCTGCTTCAGTTTTGGTTTTGGATCCGCTACCAAAAGGCATCTTTCCAGCTGGTGTGATGTGTGCATCTGTGTAAAGATGGCATTTCCTCATTGGCATAATGGCTGTGAGGTCCTTCAGAATCAATCCGATGCACTCTCCTTCCATGACGATGCAGGAAGGACCTGCCCCTTTACCGAGAATGTCCACTGAGAATGGTCTCCCAGGTCAGACCTGGGGCGCGGCACAGAGTCGCTCCCATCAGACACCTGTCCTGTCTGGGGCTTTCCAGGCCCTGTGCTGCGTCAGCATCTGGTCTCTGTCTGGACAGTTTGTTCCTTTGGGCAGAGACAGAACCACAGACCAGCTTACTTACTAGGAAATGTCATTGTCCTCCTGCCTGTGACTCCCCTAGGGCTACCATTTTTCTTCATCTTCTCCCAGCATCACCCCTTCTCCAAGCCCCTGAGGACATGCCCCAGATGCCAGGCTTACCACCAGATTACTTTAGCTTGGGTGAGTCAGGCACCCAGGTGAAGGCTCAGTTGTCTTTTTTTTTTTTTGGTTGCTAATAAACCCAATGATCAGTCCTTTCAATAGGGTGATGTGGGGTACATATGTGATACACCCCACAAGGCAAAGCGGTGCCAGAAGTTTCTGAGCTCACTAGCTCCCCTTGTCCTTTTGCTTGCTCTGTTGACCCTGCTTTCTTTCTGAGTCATCTCAGAAGCCACAGTCGCTTCCTTGTCACGAATTTCATCCAGGAGGGCAGAACCTATTACCTCTCCCTCTTCTTTCTGTCCCCAGACATGATAAGAAGGATGGTCAGGCTCCACATAGGACTCAGGTGACCAACACCCCTGGTTTTAGCACCAAAAGTCGCACATTGCAAGAAACCAACGAGTCCCAGGCAAACTAGGTTGGTTGGTCACCCCACTGATGGGACCCTCCCCATGCTGAGGATTAATACACCTCTTCGCAGTTGCTTTCCTTCCTTCATTTTGTAATGGGAAAGGCAGAGATGAGTGAATTTGGGGGTCCAGAGCGCTCCACATGCTGTCTTAATGTGGTTTCCGTTCTCCGTGTATCATAAAGAACTTCTTAGGGAAGATCTCAGACAGAGAAACAGTTTTCATGCTTTAAGGCAACTGGTAAACCTTGTTTAAAGGTCCTAAAGTCAATAGGATCTACTATTCAATGCATATGTGCATACACACACACATAAATACAGTAAGATTTCTTCCCTATGAAATGCTTCTTTCCCCAGGAGCTTAGCAAGCACATCTGCATATGTAAAATGTTATTTCTCAGTGGCAGGTTTACTGTCTTAAAGGGCAATGTAGGTGCAACGGGGAGCCACAGATTACAACACAGGTGAAAACATGATATATCACCAGCCACTGGTCCATAGATTCTGGACTCTATGGACACGTTTCTGTGCGCCAGTCCATGATTGGTGTTTATGGAGGTCACAAGCACCCTGGACCAGGGAGAGACAGCAATTGTGAGTATAGGAGCCTTTGTCATTGTCAAGATGATGATCTCCTTTGAAGAGAGGGACTCATAAACAAACCTCACTGTCTCTTTGGACCAGGAATGGGGTGATGCTCTGAAAGGCCACATTGGTGGTTCCCAGGCCAGGACTAGATTGGTTCTGTCTAGACAGCTTCCAGCTTGGCAACTCTTCCATCTCTGGCTTCTGGGGATCCAAGTAGTATGCATGTGCATGGAAGACACAGAAGGAGGAGGCCTGTATCTTACCCCCTTCTCTGGGAAGGCCACCATATCCCAGGAAGCCAACAGTGTCAAGAAGCGATACTCCCAGGGGGAGGGGCACATTGACCTCGACAGTCACCGGGGTGATGGAGATTGCGATCAGACTGCCTGGGATAGAAGGGGTTCACCTGTGCTGCTCCTCAACATGACCATGCAGACTGCAGTGTCGTCCAGGGAGAAGCCCAGTGCACACCCAGCTCACAATTAACAGCTGGATAGCAAAAGAGATGAAAACCAACTTCTGCAACTGAAACCCAAGTCTGTGTTTGTAGAAAAACCCATTCTTTCTGAGATTTCACCTCCTCTCACCAACATATCCTCTTTAGGCTGCCAACTTGCTCTTTCTTGAGAAAACGGGTCTAGCTGGGGGCTGGGGGACATAGGGATAGATGAGGGAGGGGACCCAGGGAGGGACTGGGAGAAGCTATAACTAAATTACCTTTACTATCATTTTCAGATCAGCCATGGCGTCTTCCAGGTGCTGTGCTGTCTACAGACCTATTATTGGTCTCTTTGGTATTGTAGCTCTCTTTCCTGAGAGGTCAGCATGGCTTTTCTCTTTTCCCTGTCACTGCGCTTTGCTCTGGTCAGAGTCCTTCCTATAACAGCTGGTCTAGGGGGGATAAACGGTTAAATGCATTGGCTTCTTGTAGCCCTAATTTGCAGTCTCTCTTTCATCCAGTCTCGAAAACTGAGGTTGAATATTTGGTTTGAATGTAAACAAATCAGACTGGATCTAGAGGCCTGAGTTTGGGACTTGTATCACTGGGCTCTTGCTTCACTGTCTCATCTACAGAATGGGGAGAATGCCTGAGCTGGAAGGATCATTGAGAACATTTCATTCCAAAGCGTGTCACCCAAGAGCCACAGTGAGGATTTTTACCAAGTGTGTCCTGCTGGTACTGGTATTCACGTAATATTCTAATTGAAGTCAATTCAAGTTTTCACTTCCGAACATTTATTTTAGGAAGAAACATTATAGCGGTGCCCAAAATAGAAAATCACTATTGCTCGCCGTAAATAGGAAGCAGCCATGCAGATGAGAACCAAACAAGGTCCCCTTTAAGGAGAGGCCAATGCTCAGAACTCACCCTGGGCTTCCGAGTTGTTCAGGGATGATGAGTGAGTGTTGGAGAACTGTTGGGGCCTCCACACCTCTGGTTAAGGGCTCTTTAAGCCAGGAAGGGTTGGAAGAGAACTTAACCAGAGATGAACATTCAAACGTGATGAGTTAACGTGATTTGATTGCAAGCTACACTCCACATTTTGGAAACAGAGAGAGAAGGAAAGCTGGATGTATATTTTTAACTACTGTTCCATTTGATTTAGATTATGTTTCTCCTTTCCCTTTCTTTCCCTGCTCCCCAAGAGCATATTTTTGTTAGTAATAATAACAATGTAGCAGTAAAAAGTAAAGCTAACATTTAATGAGTTCCTTTCTCTAGGCACTGTGGTAAATGCTTCCTGTGGATTAGCTCATTTAATCCCCATCAAATTCTTCTGTGATAAGTACCCAAGTCCCCCCTGCTTTACCTGACCACGAGCAAATCTCAGCTGATATCTCTGCTGCCCAAGGAAACAGACCGGAAGTGTGGATTTGAACGTGAATGCAGGCAGCCTGACGCTCGAGCCCTCAGCCCAAATCGTGTGCCACACTGTGCATTGTCGGGATTAATTTATTCCCCATTCACATGTCGGACCCAATGCTGGAGGAGCGCAGCGAGCGAGCCACGTGGCCGCCTCCCTCATCTCAGTTGCCTAAGCATCTCCCGCATCAGCTTGGGACCTGGAAAGCCGCTGGGGAACCTACCTGTCCATCCGAGTGGGAAACTCGGTCTCTCACTAGCTCTATTCCTTCTTCTGCACCCTTCTGCTCTCTGAGCCTCATTTCCTCTTTGAGCAATGGAGGGATACAGGTTGATGGTTGACCAGCAGGAAAGGGCCCTCACACTGATCTTTCATAGCCTTTTCCGTATTTGGGGACGTGAAGTCACTGAATACCCAGCCCCGAACTCTGAGCATCAGACAGACGTGTGAGCCAGGGGAGAGCATGAGCCTGGTGTATTCCCGACCATCACTGGGGCTGCCAATCCCCATGGGGAGGCACGAGGACATCCTACGTGTTTAGATGGAATGTGCACACGTGGTGGATGTGTTCATACTGGTCCCATCAGCTCTCCACTGCAGGACCCCAGTGGTTCTCTGTGCTCTCTCACAGCTGCTCGGCTGGGAGGAAGGTGGCTACTGACTTCATTTTATAGATGAGGAAACAGACTTTGTCAGCAAAGGTGATTGGCCCAAGGACACAGAGCGTTTAGGGGACAGATGTCAAGACTGTAACATTTCAGGTCACTCCATTCTGTTTTCCTACTCTCCTACTTTAAATTTATTTGATTTCAAAATATACAGATTCTCTATTGGGGGGGCATATAAACGATGGGTTATATAAATAGTGTATTTCTGCAACCCAGTCTCGTGATTAAAAGTTCTAATAATGTAGACACAGCAGACGGCCCTTTGACTCACACCCAACCCCACTCCCAGAAGTAATTGCTCGTATTGCCCGGCTTACAGCATTCAAGAACGTGTTCCGTGTGTTTACACCCATGTAAATGTACGTGTAAAAATGTACGGTTTTGTTTCGTTCTTCCGTAGAAGTAAGATGTGGCTGTATGTAATCACCTGCCGGTTGCGGTTCTCAACAGGACGCCTCCAGCGTCAGTCCGCATAAACACACAGTTCTCCTTCCTTCGCTGTATTGCTTCTATCGTGTGTTTCAGACGATAGAAGCTGTACATAATCAGCCGTATGGTCTTTTATGTTCTAGCTGCGTACCTTTTTTGAGTCGGGGAATGGAGGCGTCAGAAGATCAGCAGCCGCCTTTACTTGGGACTCTGCTGACCACGTGACCGCCAGCCGGCGGGGTTTCACGCGGAAGCGGCAGCAGTATCTCCGACGTGGCAGATGCCCTGTGGAAAGGACGCTCCTTCCATGCCGCCGCGGCCGCAGCCCTGCCTTTGAGGGACTGAGGCACGTTGCTCAAGTTGGGCGGGCTTTGGAGTCAGCCTGCTGGCTTCCTGCTTCCACCACTTCCTAGGTTTGTGTTCTTGAGCAAGATTTTTAACCTGCTCAACCCTCATTTTCCCTACAGTGAAGCAGATGACATAGGACCCGACATATTTTGAAGTGTTCGTGTGAGAATGTATAGAAAGCAGTAAAGGCTTTCATACATAGTATCATTATTTCCTCCCTCTCATTGGCCTCTCCAGTTCTCACTGCTTCCTCTATCCTGGGTATATGATTAACAGAACTGTAGGTTATGAAAAGATTAGAAAAATAGAAATCCTTTCCGAATACAGGGGGTTTCAGTGGGAGCAATACTACCTCCACTTCACACTTTCCAGCAGCCTGATGGCTCTTCTTGGACCTTCATAGTTGCCCTGTGCAGTGGGCATGTCATCCGCTGTTACAATTTTACGGATGAGGAAACTGAGACTCTAGAGTCAGGCTTGTGACCATCTCTAGGTCACCCACCAGTCATTTGAGGGGGTCAGAATCCGAACCCAGGCTTTCTGAGTCCGGATGCGAAGTCCCTGTAAGAATAGTGGTATCAACTGTTATTAAGAGAGATTATCAGGACTCACACACCTGGTTGCACTACGTGAGAAACTTGGTTCTCTCTCTAACATTGACATTAATTCACGAGTCCATCCCTGAAACATTCCTTAAGGCCTTTGAAAAATGTGCCAGCTCCACATCACTGAATAGATGAATAGAGCAACTCGGTTCTCTTTGGTGTAAGCAAATCTTCCAGTCTGTAAACGGTTTTTACTTTTTTAAGCAGTTGAAAGCAAATCAAAAGGTATTTTGTGACATGTGAAAATTATGTGCTATTCAAATTTGTATCCATAAATAAAGTTTTGCTGTTAACACAGTTAAGGTCATTTATTGATAGATCATCTATGGCTGCTTTCAAACCACAACCACGGAGTTGAGTTCTGGTCACAGCTGAGCTGAGAAAGTATTTACTATCTGTCTCTGTACAGAAGTGTGCTGACCCCTGTTGTAGGGCAATCACTATCCGGCCGTAAACATTTACTAAATGCCTTCTATTCAGGTACCACCTTCCAAATTGGTTTTTAGTTGGTCCAGCCTGGGCGGCTGTAGAATGATTTCATCGTCCCCTGCTATATTTGTTCTGACAGTGCATTGAGATGGCGGATGGATCAACAAGTTAGGAAGTAGCGACCTCTTGTGGCTCATCTAAGCATAGGCTAGATCAGCAATTTTCAACCAAGAACACATGCAATACCAGACTATTTAGTCAGGGGTACGGATCCCTTTTTCCTTAGATTGTTAAGTTTAAAAAGCTGACAACAACCAACACAGCAATAGATGTCTGGTGTGAATATCAAAACCATACCTATTGTTTTTGGTCAGATCAGCAGAATTTTAGTAGTTTATGTATACCATGAGATAAACAAGATTGAAAATCACTGAGTTAGATTGTTTGGTTACATTTCCAGTGAAAAACAAGTTTTGGTTTGAATCGTAAACTGAGGGTTGGGGGTATTGTATTATTTTGAAATATCTAGAATGTTCTTCTTTTTTTTTTTTTTTTTCTGTCTTTTACTGATCACAGTTCTAACCTGGAGAATGGAATTCAATTGTTTAGTTAAAAGGAAAGTTAGTTGAGTTAAAAAAAACAAGGTAATAAAGAGATGGCAGAATGCAGTAGCTAACATCCTTCCTAATGTAACAGGAAGAATTTTAAAAGCCTCAGAAAAGAGAAACTTTGCAGAAAGACACTATCAAGTGTTAGGGAAACTTGCTGGTGCCCTTGCATTTCTATGGACGTTAATGAGATAGCAGCAGCCCCAGGGGATCGGCACTGGGATTCTCATCCTACCTGGCCTTAATCAGTTCCCTCTGGGCTTTAGTTAATCTCCTATAAATGAGAGGGTTGGACTAGATAAACTCTCAGGGCCCTTATCACCCATACAGACCACAATTACAGATTCCGTCATGTGCCACCACAAATGAGCCCTTAGGGAATTGTCATTGTGGGAACATTAGTGCCCTTAAACCCAGGTGGTTTAGCTTTTACTGTAGGTTTGTTCACATGGCATCACCACAAACACACTGTTGTGTTGTGCCAGTTTTGGCCTGTCAGTAGCCAGTGTTGTGGCTGGGCTGGCCCTTGGGGTTCCTCTTATTGCAAGATGGCCTTGGCAATAACCACCAGGTCAACCTGAAGGTCACACAGCATCCCGGGGGCTACAGCAAATTGGAGGGCAGAGAGGAAGAGCTCTGGCCTAGAGTTCTGCTTTAATTGGGGATGTGGGAGGGACCCCAGGGTTTCGAGGGCTCATTCTTTACTGGTAAATTTAAACCATAAGAGCAGGAATATAAAGCATGGGAAGACGAAACACAAGTGACCCAAATGGTCAGTTACCAAAGTCAACCAAGAGCTCTAAAGCAAGGGGTCTTGAGCGGGGCCATGTGGCCCGGCTCCTCAGCTGGTCCCGTGGCAGGCATTGTTCAGCCATCTCGGAGATAGACGCCTCTCAGTCAGGGATGTAATACCCTGCCTGACAAACCAGGAAAGAAAATCCCTTGAGAGTTTACACGACACCAAGATGTTTGGTTAAGATTTTACCAGATGGCATGACATCACTAGGAGACAGAAATGTTGTAGCTTAACTGGGACCACCATTTTGTATGTGGTTCACTGTTGACCAAAATGACGTTATGCAGCACATGACTGTATTTGAAGAGTTTTTAAGATTTTCCCCAGACCTTCAGTTTAAGCCCGTGATGGCGAACCTATGATACACGTAGCCATTTTTGATGACACGCGGCCACATGCAGCCGCATACCAGAGAAGTATGGGGCCGCATGCTGAGAAGGACGTTTCATCCTCGGCTCCTGCACGGCCAGGTGCAGTAGCCGAGGATAAAACATCTGCTGTAGTGTAGACACTCTGTGCCGGAGGTCTGGAGGCCAAAACAACAGAACTCTGGCACAGAGTCTAGTTCTGGGACTTCTGGTTAGGCCGTTTTTCTCGAAGTGACACACCACCTGAGTTATGCTCGTTTTTTTGGCAAATTTTGACACACCAAGCTCGAAAGATTGCCCGTCACTGGCTTAAGCAGTTCGCTGAGGTCCCTCAGCTAGCAAGTGGCAAAGCTGTCCCTGACATGCAGATGCTGTCAAGGGTTCTTTTGTTTTGCTTTTGACCCAATACTCTGAAACAAAGGTTTCTGCCATGTCAGTGTCCGAGAGCCATCTCCTGATGACGGATGACCCGGGAAGCTGTGTTCTGTCGCGTAGTCTGGGAGTTGGGAATCCTGCAGCCGTGGAACTTAGAAGAGATTGGAAGTGAATTCACTGGAAGCTTACTTAGACACAGCTTCACACGTTCCTTTCCTGTGCACTGTTTGCTATTCTTCTTTAACAAGAGGGATTCAGGTCCAAGGCAAGAAAAACTTTTTAATAAACTTTTATTTTTATATTCAAGATAAAGCATATACACAATTGAATGTGGAAATAAATAGCTAGAAATGCTTTGGAAACTTTTCTATTTCCGCTTCAAAGCTCAGGGGTCATTTTTGTTGTTGCTGTTTTTAACTCATACATCTTTTAATTTGATTTTAAGAAATATGGAACTATACCAAGAGAAAAATGACCATAATTTTGTACGGAAACATGTAGCCACCTCTGGCTATAAGGTTCAGTTGTGTTTTAATAGTAACACAAAAAAAAGCACACAAGACACAAAGACTCTTCAACAGATTTACTCAAACTGCTCCGCTCGAGAAGAAAAGGCACAGGTTGAAGGGGTGACAGTGATTATTACGAATATAGGAAATGGGGCTCAGCCAGAAAGTGACACTTCATGAACTAACTCAGGAAAAATGAACTTTTCCAATGATCTGCCTTCATTAAAATGCATTTTTAAATTAAATTGTATAAACATATGATATAAAGTTGGTACTTAGGAAGTGTCTTTGTATAGTTCCATTATGTACAAATCTCTGTACAGAACTTCATGTTCCTCTCACATTCCTGGATCTCACGCTGAGCCGGGGCGGCCCCCGCGGCCTCATGGAGCTCTCCCAGTAGCTGGACGGCCCCAGCGGCTTCCTGCCAGCACAGCTGGAAGGAGGAGCGAGCAGTCAAATGTAGTCATCCTCAACTGGCTCTCCGTTGACATCACAGTAGTGGATGAAAATGGCCACTACTCGCTGAAACACACCCCTCTTCATCTGGCGCATCTCGGAGATCTCCTCTCCTATCGTCTCCATGCAGATGTCTGCAGAGAGCTGCCCTTTCCTGCGAGGGGCGTAGATGGTGCCTGGAAATCAGAAGAGGAAACGCGTGATTACGGGACTTGCTGAGAAAGTCGCTCAATTAAGCTGGTCCGAGATAGGCCTATATAAGGTCATGGAATGCATGGAACGCCACTGACGTACGCAAGGCTCAGGGAACGGGGCCCTAAGTCTAGTCACACAGCATGTTTGAGACCTAGGACCTCGTGGTAAAAGGCCCGAGGTGGATGCGTGGATGTACACGTAGCTTATAAAACCCATTTATTCGTTCTGTATATTTTGAAAACATCCTTCAAGTAGATATTCAAGTGAGCTAACACCTAGAAGAACGACATTCAAATTTCTTTCAAGTCTCTCCCCAAATGTCCACATCCATGCCTTAAGTTCCTGCATGCTACCACAAGTAGCAAAGGATTAGTGTAACTGGGATGAAGCTGAAACAATACCGTTGACAGACAGTAAGGACCAGCAAAGTATAAACATGTAATAACAAAATAATCTAGGTAGGAAAATCTGTCTAAAGGAATCCTTCCCACCAGCCTTCAGAGATCCTGGTAAGTCAACTGATCACCTATTGTGCAAATGCAGAGGTATTTTTCGTTGGGGGAGATCCAAACAATAACAAAAAGCAAATAAAAACATTTATGGAAGTGACTTAAAAAATTCATTGCTCCAAACTCTCAACCAGGACAGAATGGGTATCCAACACAACAGATGCACACGAACTAGGGGCCAGCAAGCAAGTCAGGTCATAATTACTTTCTTCATCATCTTCGAAGTCGTATCTGGCGAAGCTGTTGGGTTCAGCTGCCCGCAGAGACCTCAACCAAGGGAAGTCGGAAATCATGGAATACGGGGCACCATCCACGACACCTGAAAGGAGACAGGGAGCAGTGCTGCTGGCGGAGGTCATGGCGGGGCCAGACCCACGGGACTCTGACAGCAGAATGTGAAATGGGCTGCCGGCCCTCCCGAGAGGGCACCGGACCAGGAGATGTAAACTCCACTACCTGGTCACGGGCTCTTGGTCACCCTTTGCTTCCATCAAACTTAGTGTTTTTCTTATCTCTCTCTATAGGTTGAGACAGGTGCCCTCAACTCCCCCAGTTTTCTTTTACTCTGTGTTTCAACACTGCTTCCGAGTATTCGAGGGACGGCCAAGACGCGCACAGAAGAGCAGCGCCCACCTACCAAGCACTCGTTACTCCGATGAACTGGGGGCAGCTCCTGGTCCTATCTTCCCAAAGCCTGGCTCTCCCTCTAGTTAGTCAAGGGCCCCTTGGCTTTCCCACTGGGGGTGAACACTCACCTTCTAAAGTGTAGATATCTCTGCCCCAGGGGTACTTGGGGCACTTCTTTAAGTCCTCTTCAGTTCGGGAGGCTTCCGGGAAGAATTCATACTTAATGAGCTCTCTGGAGGCCACAAGAAAAATCCCAAATTACAAAACTGGAAGTGACGGTGAGGACTGGGGTAGACAGAGCTGCCACAACCGTGCCAGGCCTACGTCCTAACGGACACTTCCCATTACACAGGAGATACCCAGCGTGAGGAGCCACACTCAGCCTAGAGAACACACACCCAGTCAGGTCAAAATGACTTTCTTCCCGACCTTCCAAGCCCCATCAGGCAGAGAAAGAAGCCATTCACTCATCAAATGTCTCATGTCTATAACATGCTTAACGTAATGTTTATATAACAAATGCCTAAAAAGTCCAATTTTCTGATGATGTGAAACATTAGTTTTAAGATTTTTAATTTGATCTCTTTCCATGCCCGAAGGCTAAAGAGATGAAGTCGAATGTACATGTCCAGTCTGGTCTTGGAAATCTTCTTTACAATTGAAAGTAAAGAGCTACAAATACGCATGCATGCGTTTTAGTTTTAAGTCCTCGTTCCTTTGGCTTCTCCCATGTTATGTTTCAAATGTTTCAGCGCCCAGAAAGCCCAGGTGCGGTCATTTCAGAGAGAATAATGAGGCTCTGTTTCTGTGAGCCCTGGTGACACGATGGGACTGAGGACTCCGGGGCCACTGGCTACTCACTGGTTGATGTTCGCTATGGTGTCCATCCAGCTGCGGATGCGCACCTTGTTCCGGACGTTGGGAGGGTTACTGAACTCGTGGATAATGCAGATGTGATAGGGGTAGGGGCCGCTGAACAGCTTCTGCTCCAACGTTAGCGTGTCCACCTACAGAAGACATGAGAGATTTGGACCAAGGAACAAAATACCTTAGACATTATCTCCTTGAGCTTGAACAATCCTTCCTGGTGACCAATGTTTTAACATCTCTGGCTGATTTGAAAATCAAATGTCACATTCAGCCCTGAACACAGCCTGCCATGCTAGGAGTGAGGCTTAGCAGATTCTTGTCTGGCAAGCTCAGCAATTTCCATTTCACTGTTATGTGAATACCCATTAAACAGGAATATCCAAAATCAGGGAAGTGACCCCAGGAAGCCCCTCCTGAGCAGGTCCCACACAGGTGGGAGCTCAGACTGTGAAAGTGTGGTGTGGTAGCCCCTCTCCCTGACCCCACCCCAGAGCCCCAGCTCCCTGCCCGCCGAGGCTGCTGTTCCCATTGCTCTCTTTTCACGCAATACCTTCGTCCTCGTCTCTACTTAGGACACCCCACTCCGCCACCCCAGTGGCATTCACTCGCCCTTCTTCTTGGAAACCCCCAACTCGAGGGGAGGATGATGTTCTGCGTGGTTTTCAGCCCCAGCACATTCTCAACACTCAACAATTTGTTCAAATGCCTCTTCTGGGACAGGCTCAACCCTTGACTGCAAGGACTGTTCGATACTTCCTGTACTTTCTTTAGGCCTCGAGCATAGAGTCTGGGACCTGCTCTGGGACACACTGTAACACGTGTGTCGTCAGAAGGGGAGCCCGTACCTGCTGCATGGGGCGCAGGTAGATGATGCGGTTTCTCTCGGGAGGCATACGCAGTATCTGGTCCAGCACCTGATCCATGTTCAGCTTCTTGCACTGGGCGTAGTCAAATCGGTTTACAATTGGTGCATTTTCTACTTTTAAATGTTTCAGGACCCTGCACCTGGTAGCTACAAAATGAAAACAATGGTAAACTCTACAAGTAAATCATGTAAAGTAACACAGTAATGAACAGCCTGTCTAGAACCAACTTTGGAAGACTGGTCCAACTTCTTTAGCATAAAATACTGCAGATGTAATAAACATCTTTAACAAAGGTCATGTCCTATCATAAAGTACAACTGACGGTTATCAGAATAATTTGAAAATGTGAATTTGTGCTGTTCAAGAGAAAGTCTCCCATGTGTGAAGGGAAGTGAGGGCACCTGTCCTGTCTACAGTCTTCCTGGCAAGAGCTCAGTCCCACAGCAGGACCTGTCCAAACAGGGACTGTTCAGGAAATACTTACCAAAGAGAATGAATGATGGTAACCATTAAATTCTACAGCTTTATGGGTAATGGCCAAATAAACCTGGATTAGTTCACATATATTTTCTTACATTCAACCACAGGAAATGAACAGAGTTAATTTTAATTCCTATCACAGGTAGAAAAGTAGAACCTTCAAAGACCTAGGAATATTTATAGATAGTGCTCGACTTATGACCACGATTGGTTCTGACAGACCGGTCAGTCGTAACACAATTTGGTCGTAAGTTGAGTAGGCTATATGTACAGTACTGTGAAATGATGTTATAAAAATCTTTAAGTCATATTTTATCATAATTTTCTTTCATTATTGTTATATATCATGATTTTCTTTGTTCATTTTATGCCATTTGTATCATCTCTGCACCATTTTGTTTCTTATTTTTACATTCGTCAGGTTTAAGTAAAACACTGCATTACCAGTACAACTGGTTTAATATTTGCAAAACATACAAAAATACAAAATACAGGTGTAAAAAGTACCCCAAGAAACATTTCCCCAATTGCAAAGTGCTGCTGGAAGCTGGTCCGCACTGTCCTACGCCCAGCTGGGCGACGTCTGCGCTGCCAGACGCGGAGCAGTCATGGCTAGCGATTGTGGTCGTAAAATCGAATGGTCGTAAGTTGCATAGGTCGTAAGTTGATCACTACCTGTATATACATTGGTCTAAAGCTGGACAGTCTAACGTGGCAGCTGCTAGCCATCTGTAGCTATTTAGATTTAAAATAATCAGAATCAACAATTGAGTTCCTCAGGCACACAGAGAATACATAACTGTCCCAAGGCAAGACACAAGGTAGATCTTCACAATTTAGCATGGATAGGTACTAGTACGTAATTCTGAGTGAAGTGAAAAAATAAATAGGTCATGGACAGGACATACTAGTACCTAACACTTTAAAAGGTCGCAAGAAATAATAGCCTGCTGTCTGCTCAGAGACACAGGTATATAAGTAAATACAGGAGGACGGGCTAGAAGGATACATATTACATACACAAGTGTAGACGGCAGATGCTGATGGCATTGGCAATGAGGGACAAATGGGACTGAAAAGAACAGTGGGGCTTGGACTATGACAACATGCCATGCATGATCTGAGGTTACAATAAATCATGTCAACCAAACCCAGGACAGTTAAGCATTAAAGACCCAGCCACCAATCCCCGCCAGCACATTTACACAGAAAACATGTCAAACAGCAGAGACAGGATTCAAGTTGAGCTCTACTTGACCCCAAAGCTCATCCATGTTGTTGTTCTGCTCAATCACAGGAGGTACCATTGGCTATTTAGAGGAAACTGAAGGAGAGGCTTAAAAGATGAACCAAGCAAGTCTCTGCACATGGCCCCTCACAAATACTACTGAGTAATTATTTGAGAACTACAGAAGAACAGAATTAGAAATAACCCGACATGATTCCTTAGAGAAGATAACAGAGTCATGTAGTATTTATAAGTCTCATTTCCTTAGGCTTGCTCATGCTCCTCTTCTATGACATGGGCCTAAATACATACCATGGATGAACATCATCTTGGGACAGTCTTTTAGCACCAGATCTGTGATTCCACAGTTGGTCATAGTGACGCCAACCAGATTTTTGGACTTTAACACAAGGACCTGTGAGGAGAACAATTTTAAAGTTAGCTGTCTCTTTCTGTCCTTTCTCTGGAAAAACAATGTTTTCACTGGCACAAGTGAGAGCCGTTGATAGCAGTTCCTTCTGTCTAGAGCAAAGGGAGTATATAAAGATGAAAACCTTAGTCCCGTTACATTACTCAGGACTGCGACTGGACTGACAGGTAAGCGGGGGCTTTTTCTTCACCTGCACGTGGTCATCCTCAATCACGGGGTCGCTGGTACTGGTGGACTTATCTGCTGTCCGCTTCCGCTTCATAGCATGACGTGGCTTTGTTTTGGCAACCTCTAGAAAAAGCAAGAGGAACATGCACATTTCAACCTTGCTTTCTTTCCTTTGGGAGAGCACATTCAATTGCGTGTGTATAACACCCCTGAGGCAACGCTCAAATTTGCGACTTGGTCCCCAGTGGAATACAGTCAGATCGCTATTTCCAACTGACGGTTCCAAACCTCAATCACCCTCTACTCTCTCCTCATCCCTGGGCCATTCCAACAATCTAAGTGACATTCCCATCTCTAGTCACTCGGCCCATCTGAAATACTATTGGTGGATGAAACTCACCCAGTTCCTTGTAAATAACTTTAAATTCTCGACTGCTGCTCCATCAGTGCGCTTCAGTCGCTACCTCTGGAGCTGTGCTTGAGCCCTACCTGTTCAGTTTTATTCCATGCTGTGCCCCAGTCATCTCCCAAGGCCTCCGCCCTAATCTCTAGTTCCTTCTGCCCAGAACGACTTTCCTGGGCACTTCAGGAGATACTACCAATCCCTGAAAAAACCATCTCAAATGCTACCTGCTCTTAAAAAATCACCTGGACTCACAAACATTATATACCGGGTCTCCTGATTCCCTGTGTATTTCTTTTATTTCTCCACTTAAACTAAAAACTCCTCAAAAGCAACAACACTGTCATATCTCATTTTTGTATCAATTTCAGCTGCTGGCAATGAGCTGAAACAAATATTTACTCAGTGACTGGCACTCGGCCTTCACTGAATGAATGCATCCATCATGGGCATGTAAGTGGAGTAACAATAAGAGCAAAAATTTACTAAGCGCTTACTGTGTGTCAGGCACTTTTCTAAAGGTTTCACTGTATTCAAGTGATATAATCCTTATGATAGCCCTTCTAGCCAGATTTATTATTCTCCCTATTTCACAAATTAGAAAAATGAGATGTGGGAAGCTCGTGAAGGCGTAACTGGTGGAACCCGGGCAATCTGGTGCCAGTCACTACGTCAGAAAACCTGCAGCCTTTTATCTGCCAAACCCTAGTTAGCGAGAACCTGGTTCATCTGCTAGTATGGCCCTACAACATTATCGTTTAGTTAGTAAAGCAAATGTGGTATTAAGTACAAATTCTAAATTCATCTCTAAAACACAAGCACAGACATATTCTCAGACAAGACATTAACAGTCAGTTCTCATTTTTGATAGTCAATCCGCAGCAGAGCAGAAAGTGCAAGAAGTAAGGCTGAGCTTCCTGAACTGAGTCGCACCATGTGGGTGTCCACACAGCACTTCACCTTCACAAAAGAAAACTGCTCAGGAAGACAGGGAGACAAGGTGCACATGCTGCCAGTCCCCAAAGGTCTGGGGTCAGATGGGAACTCTAGAGAGTTAGACCATACCAGAACCTTTCCTCCACCACCTGAAATCTTACTATGGCACACAACAGAAAGCAGCTGCTTTGGCTGAAGCCTTAAAGGGAACCCAAGCAGCCCTCCAACTTCCTACAATGACCCTAAACCCAAGCAAAACCCTGGAATTCTGGAAAAACATAAAACCAACTGATCTAGGCAGCCCAGTGAAGGCCACCTTCTACAGCATTCTGGCAGGAACTTCGTGTACAAGCTAATTACCCTCACTGACAAGGTATCTTCTGCAGGCTGCGCATTTCACGTAACAGACACAATTCACACTTTCTACAACCATAACAGGTCCTGGTTCCCTCTCCCCGTACCACAAGAATGAATGCGAAAAAACATACAAAAGCAGGTCTGTTCACATTCTTTTGCGACAGTGTTCAAATAAGAATCTTCTATTAGCATTCTCTTTTTACAACCCAATTTTCAAACTCCCACCTTCCTGAACTGTTCTCTCCCTTCCCCTTAAATTCATCAGAATATGAGGTTAAATTTCCTACTCTCCTGAGTGCCCAAATTGGCAGTTTACGTTTTCTAAGCAAAGCTGTAAAACTAAATTGCACTTAATGTGGCGACCTTGAAAAACAAAGGCTTTCCAATGCAAGGGGACAGACTACTGGCACAGAACTGAATGCCCAGAGACAATGCCCAGAGATGAAAGGGCATTTCAAAACAATGACACGAGAATGAGTGTCAATAAATAGTATTTAAAAAGTTGACCGTTATTTATTTTTTATGCCTCCCTCTTTGCTTTGGGACAATTAATCTTGTATAAGAACAAATGTTAGTGACTTCACACATCCATTGAATCAACATACCTCATGTGATGGTTCCTACCACTTACTAAGTTCACACTTATTCACTGAGCCCCATACCGCGTAAGACCTTATGCTAGAAGCTGGGCATACAATGAGGAACAAGCAGACATTGTCCCTGCCCTCACGGAGTTCAGTCTATTGGAAAGACAGACAGTAAAACATGACATTACAACACAGCGCAGTTAATGTTAGTGCAGAGGATGCTAGGGAAACACAGAAAAGCAGACCAATCCAGGCTCAGGTGTCAGGGAAAGAGCAACACACTATATTAATCTTAAATGTTATTCTTTGAAAATCCAATTAGTTATTTTTGTGATATTTATTTTATAAAGTATTATACAATGAGGATCTTACAGGCATTTATTCCCAAATAGGAATTCATTAAGATAAATAACTATATTAGCTTTTAAGGCCATAAATTGAAAACTAAATAAAAAACTCAGAAGTTTTCTTTAAAGTAATTTAAAAAAAACCCTTAATACTTAAGCAAGTTTGTTTATTAGTGATTTTTCACCTTAAAAATTTTAAAGCAGGATGGCCAATAGGTATCAAACACATGCTAGATTAAAAATAACAAAGATGGCCCTGGCCGGTTGGCTCAGTGGTAGAGCGTCAGCATGGTGTGTGGATGTACCAGGTTTAATTCCTCGTCAGGGCACACAGGAAAAATAACCAACTGCTCCTCCACCTCTTGTTTCTTTCTCTCTCTCTCTCTTCTCCTTCCCTCCTGCAGCCATGACTCCATGGGAGTGAGTTGGCCCTGGGCACTGAGGATGGCTCCATGGCCTCCACCTCAGACTCTAAAAAATGGCTCTGGTTGCAATACAGCAAGGGCCCCTAGAGGGCTTGCAAGAAGGATCCAGCTGGGGCACATGCAGGAGTCTGTCTCTGGTTCCCCTCCTCACTAAATAAAAAATAAAGTAAAAATGAAAAATAACAAAGATGAAAGCCATATAAATAACTTGTTCTTTCCAAAAGAGATCTGGATAATATTAAAATCAGCACTTTGACATTGTTCAGAAAAGTTGTTGAAAGTAAATAAAAGGACACTTGTACTGTTTTTAAAATACTAGAAAATAACTTACTTACTATATACACATTAGCTATATACATTTGAAGTCCTCTCATATTGGAAAAAAAACCACAACAGATATAATTTACCTAAAGAGTAAAAATCGCTTTATAAATCAAATCTATTCTTTTATAATTCTAGGGAATTATTTAATCTAAGAAAAACTTCTAGTCATGAAACAAAATGGAAGGAAATGGTAAAAGGTGTAGCAGAACATAAGGCAAAGTCCCCCTATGGCTAATATAAAGAATCTATGCTAAAAACAAAACAAAACAAAACCCCAAAAGTAACAAGTATATAACTTTACCAAGAGACAAAAGAAAACAGGAGACAGAATCATCTCTAAATAGGAAGACTCAGTGCTGCAAAAATGACAATAATCTTTTCAACCAATGTAACAGAATTCCAAACAAAAACCAAGATTTGCTGTGCTTTTAGAGCTTAACAAAATGGTTGTAAACTACAACTATAAAAATAAGTGATAAATATATGACCAGTGAAGGAAACTTTGACAAAGAATAATGAAAGAGGACAGAGCCTGGAACAGAACTGAGTGCCCACAGACATACTGGAGCGTATGGAAGGTACATGATAACAGAGCATTTCAGAGCAATGACACGACAGCAGATGTCAATAAATAGTATTGATACAACTTGGTAACAATTTGGAATAAAAAAATCAAGCTAGTTCCCACAAAAAAAATAAGATAAAATAAATTATAATGAACAAGTAAAAGAGTATAAAGATGTGAACAGCTGTAAGGAATGCCTTCCACAGCATAAAAATAAAGAAAAATCCATAAAGGTAAACACACAGATACGACTTTACAACTATGAAAAATCCTGCCACAAAAGGTGTCATCGTGGCGAGTTTAATGGGCACAGAGTTCAGTTTGGGAAGATGAAAAGGTTCAGATGAACAGTGGCGATGGTGGCACAATGTGAACGTACTTAATGCCAATGAACTGTACACTTCAAAATAGTTAAAATGGCAAATTCTGTTATGTATAAAAATATCACAGACCATTTAAAATTCAAGCTGGAAAAATGTATTGTCATTATATAGCACGCCTTTTTGCAAAACATAAAATCTTCAAATAAAACTCATATATTTGATATGTTTCTGCTACTAGACGATCACCATATAATTAAGTTCTCACATTTATCTTCTAAAGCTTATTTTTGTTAGTTTAACTCCACATGATGCAATCAGCTCTACTTAGTATACAAAAAACGTGTTGACTCTGTTCTGGGGTGATTTTAAGATTTTGATATTGAAGGAGACTTGGAAAAAATAAAAATAAATTATTCTTCATTGATAGGTAGACATGATTTAATAAAGACAGAGGAGAGGACTTAAAAATAAGGTCAGATTTATACAAAGAGGATTATGATTAAGAAATGTGCTCACCCCCACCAACCTAATGCCTTGGTGCACACATTGTAACTATTATTAATGAATATATATATATATATATATATTTTGTATACCTTCACCAAAATAATTCTCAGTTGAACTTCTTACTTACCTGCTTATATCCTGGCCAACCTCACTAGAAACATTCGACTTCAGAAAGGCAGATACAGGGGTAGGCCCCTATGCAGATACAGAAAGGCAGATACAGGGGTACACCCCAGACCCCGCAACTTCAGGGTCTCACTCTAGCTAAGGTTCAAATTTTCAGCCAGTGTAAGCCCCCGCCCCCTAAGTGTGGGATGGGAGCAGTCTATCTACTGGGACTTACACATCACAATTAGTGTTGTAGTTAGGGGCCACAGACACTGAGTTGTTCTGGGCTGGATGTTTTACAAGTTTTTCACACACACCCCCTTTACCCCATCACTGCTGAAAATGAGCTCAACAATCTGTAGGATCACAGACGCCAACAGAGAATTCGGGCTTTCTGCAGGAAGCCCTGCGGAATGACCTGAGCTGCGGTCGCTAGTCCTGGCCGCATCGTCATACCTGACTCAGATACCAGCGGTACATGGGACAGTCTGCTCCTGGCCCGCGTTAGGGGCCTCCGAGGGTAGTCTTCATGAGACTGCACGTCACAGCTCTCAGGCTGGGAGCTCCCCCTCCTGTCCTCACCTGCAGCCCCAGAGCCACTCCCATTAGTCCTCTCATCATGAGCTGGGCCTGAGGCCCCCCCTTGTGGCAGAGTCCTAAAGGGAAAGGCGGATCTCGTACCATCCGGGCCATTCACAACACAGGCTCGGCTGGTCGAAGGACGTTCCTCATCAGAACACCTGCTAGTTCTCCTTTGGGGTTCCTGGGGCCTGTGGCAGCGGCATCTGGGGCAGACAGAGCTCTCTGCGTCTCCTTCCTCCATGGCCGCAGAGTCCTCTGACCCCGTGGGGGAGCAGACACACTGCCTGGACACATCCGCTTCCGCTTCTGCAGGGCTAGGCTCGGAAGAGCAGCCACCGCTCACCATCCTCACACAGTCAGGGCTTTGAGGAGCAGCGCCGAGCGAGCCGGAGTTCCCCGCGGTGCTGGCCGTGGTGCTGCCGCGGCTAGGGCAAACGTCCTTGTTTTTTCTCTTTTCGGGAATATCCCTAGCTGCTTTCATATCGGCTTTGATCTGCTCACTGGTGACCTGACAGCCCTTCTCACAGCTGCTTTCCTCGAGGGGAAACTGCTTCGACTGGCCCATTTGATGGGAGTTGTACCTCTTTCGAAGTGGAGTCTTGCCTTTTCCACTTACTGCTTATAGAAAAAGAAGAATGGCCCGAGGAAAAGAAAAGATTTCAGTACAAATTCTGGACAAAAGGCAAGAGTACATCTGGAACAGGAGACAATGTACACTCATTTTCTTCCTAAAGTATAATGGGGACCACATCACTTGGTTGCTCAAAGTCCTCTGTGGCTCCCTTGTGCCTCCCTGGTTTATCCTCCTCGGCCCAGCCTTCCAGGCTCCCCTGGAAGAGCATATTCCACACTCACGTCCACTCTTCTCCCCTCTGCACATTCTACACCCCAGCCCAAATTTCCCTCCGAATATACCCCTGCCTGCCTACCTCGGGGCCTCATTCTCCCCCATTCTTCAGCCTCGGACCTTGGTTCACTCTTCTGCACCCCACCCCCAAACCACTGTTGTATGTTTCTTGCAACAGCCTGGTCTGTGTTTAGGATCTGACACTTCAACCAGCCCAGCGGTTCCCCAGAGAGATGGTGGCTTACTTGTCTCTGGACCTCTCAAGGCCTCTAACTCAGTCGCTGGGGCACAGTAAGGCTCAATGAATATGTAAAGGGACACTTAAATCAGGTTTTGTTAGGTTGACAGAAGACCTAGTTCATAAATTCAGAAACTGAACTTTCTAGGAAGCAAGGTTAACTAGCTGGTCATATTACTTCGGCTGCTACATTTCAGTTCCCAGTAGAGCTCCCTCCCACCACAGTGTAAAGATATCTGAATTTCTTCAAAGGAATAAAGTAAAACTCGAGTGATCAGTCAATGGTTAGTAAATTTTCCAAGTCTAATGAACTGAGCTGTCCATACACAGGAGTGTATATATACTTCAGGTTCGCTGTTAAATGTGTACTAAACATTGAAACATTAAGGAGTAGGGTACCCAAGGGAAAACGTGTGAATTTTTAAAAATCTCATCCTTTGCTGAAAGTGGTAAGCATATGGTTCTGAGAAACAGAGGAAAGGTAAGGGAAGACAGGGAAGAAGTATTACCCTAAACATTAAGAGCATTCTAGTTTTTGGGTGAGGCAAATGGCAGAAGGCTGAGCAGATGTAAAGAGAGGCAGGGTTATAAGAACATACTTTAGGGCTCCCTCAAGCTCCAAACTAGCCACCAACACTCACCAAGCACCACTGGGCAGACTATGAGCTGGGGACATCTATGTTTTCATTGCTCTGGTGGCTCAGTGTCTAATCCCTCTCGCTAACCCCCAATCCCTGACCATCCATGTAGGAGTCCCAAGCCTTGCGTCCCTTCCTCCCTGAGCACCGAATCCACGTATACTAGTTGTGCTACACCTGCCCTCAGTGGCCCCGCTCAGGGTCCCCACTTCCTGGGCTGCTGCCTTTCCTGCCCCCTGTCACATTTCCTAAGGAGATATTACATGCATCCCAAGCTGTGGCAGGGGACACCTTACATAAATAAAGGCCACATGTGACAGTTCTCATGAACAGGTCAGAGTACGACATCACCTCTCACCTGACAATTCCCTGGACTGCGCTGACTCTCCAGTTTTCTCTTCGCGCTCAGAGTAACGGCGAGCACCGTTCTTAGGGATCCAGACTTCCTGGAGTTCTAGACTGTCTTCCTCATCATCACTCTCTGAGTCATGGACAGTAATTGGGGTTGGTTTCACAACACGCTGAAGACCACTGGGTCCTATAACAAAAAGCACAGGCCTACAGTAGTTACTTTGCCCAAGAAAGGCTCTGACTCAAAGTACTGTTTCCATGAAACTGGGCTCACGGAGCTGCTTTGCCCTGATGTACCCTCCCTTATCACTCATTTTAATGAGAAACACACGTGGGTGAGATCCTGTGAAAGCACCATACAAACTTCAAGTATGATTAATATGCCAACCAACATTATACACTTCTAAAGGCAGATTGAAATAGATCACACAGCACCCCCCCTCGGGACCTTCACTATTTGAAAAAGTCACGTAAGTCATACTAATATCAAAATAATAGTCATGACAACCACTTCAACAGGCTATTTTTCAATTTTGCAAATAGACAAAAGAAGACAAAGGAAATGATGATGAGCCTCAGACCCCGTGGGACTGGTGAGAACTCTGCACTCTCTCACTGAGCGCGAGTCTACCTTGTTGGATGTAGCAGATACGGTCCTGAAAGGTTTACAAACCTGTTAGTTTGGTTATCCGAGTATTTACACTTAAGTAAAAAAACGTATTATCTGTTTGGCAGTACAGGTGGTAAACCTTTAGTCTGTATGCGCCAATTCTCTCTGGAGAGTGACTGATACTCCCTCCATCAGTAAAATATAAGCTCCAAGGAAGCTGGTCTATCCTTTTCCTGTTACATCATACAATCCCTCACTAAGAGTAGGAACTCAATATTTGTTGAGTAAGTGACTGCATCTGTAAGACCCTTAAAACAGGGTAAAGATATTTTACACTCAAAGACAAGGTAGACTTCCAATAAACCAGAAATGAAATAACCTGAGTTCTAATCTCAGTTCTGCCCCTTGATCACTGGCTGAGTGGTATTGAAAAAAATTCACACTTTTGAAAGAATGTTAGTTTCCCTAGCTTTAAAACGAAGGGCTGTATTAGGTAATCTTTACGGGTCTCAGATTATATAGCCTGCCCTAAGTCACCCAACTGCAAAAGATTAGATCTTGGTCCATTCATTAAACCAGGCCAATCTCTCCACTGCTCCCCCTTGCTACCAAAATGAAGGGAGATGACAAGCGAAATATTTAATCAGGTCATTTATTTCCCATCAACAATTTTAACACTTTTTCTACACACCTACACACAAGCATATGCCAATAAAGAGCTGTTGTCAGTTACAAAAAAATAAAAATAAAAAACAAACTTTACTAAGATAAACATACATATACACAACAAAGAGAACATCAACATAATATAGCTCTCATTAATAAACAATATCTAACATATCACTAGTCATAAAGCAAAAAGGAAAAAAAAATTAACCATTCTCAGTGTTTCATTAGTCAGAACCATGAAGGTGGGAAGTGACATAATTACCTGCTTGTTCCTCGTCAACCTCCACAGGAATGACTGCCTGACTGTGAGCGGCCGTCTCCTGTCCACTCTCGGCCACCACCTCTCCATCTTCTTGCCCCATGTCTTCCATCTCATTCAATGCTTAAACAAAAATCAAGTCAAAGTCAAACCAGGCGAGGTCTGGAAAAACCACAACAGCCACCCAAACTAGGGCACCCGTGAGAAATGAACAGCCCCGTGACCAGTCAGCCCACTCTGGACGACAGCACGGAACTGCACTTCAGTGCTTCAACAGTGACGAGAAGCGTCTGATTCTTCTGTAGCAGAGGGACCCCAGATGAGAAAGGATCACTTGGTGGGGAAAGTCATCGCTGCAGGACGACAGCAGGGACAAAGGTGCAGCTGAGAGAAAATCCCATGTTCACCCCTTAAGACGTTTCCAGGGATGGCTGTAGGAGGCAACGTCTGCCGCCCTCAGAGCCGTTTGCTGTAAGGCGGCAAGAGCCTCCTACTGCAACACCCTAGGATAATCTTATAAGCAATTAGTATGCTGGACAGGCAAAACAAATTGTGCTTCCTTTCCTATTCTCTAGAGGCCATGGTGTCACGTTGGGCTAATGTGTGGCAAGGATTATTAACAAACACACTAAGTACCTTTGTAACATTTTAATATTACTCAAATACTTTATTTGCATCAGAGTCTTTACTATGATTATTAGTGACTGACTATCAATAAACAGAAATATGTAATTTTATTTATATTTATCCAGAGGATAAGCACAGTGAACAATTTCAGCCTGGTAATTGTCAGTTTTAAGTACTAAAGCTTTGCTCTGTTTACTACTCTTAAGATAAAATGGTCATTTCTCAAAAGGACCCTAAATAAAAGAATTCCTGACAATAGCTTTTTATAAGATTAAATCCAAATTTCACAAGTCAATAGCCAAGGCACTCAACCCAGTACCCTTACTAGCTGAGCCTGTGGGATCTGATAAGTCAGGGTAATACCAATACTACCTGCACATGTAGGGCTTAGCCACAACCCGGAGGGGAGGGCAGCAGGGGTTCATGGTCACCCCTGTATCCTCAATGCCCAGGGCCGCTCAAAAACTACGGCCGAGAAATCAACAACCAACCATTTGAGTGAAATGGAAAAAACTCCCAAGAGAGAAAAGGACCCTATTTCTGAAGAATCTCCTTAAGGAGACAAGCCAAGTTCATGCAACTGAAGTCACATGCGACAGGGAAATCGAGTGGGTGGCTCTGCTTCATTCTGGGGTTGGTCCAAAACTTTTATAGAGACCCACATGTGGAAAGTTTTAAAACTCTATATTAAGAAGAGTCAACGTGTCAATGCAAATTTTAATCTAATTTTGAAAATACTGTTTGCACCTAGAGTGGAAGCATCAATGTTAGTCATGTCAACTAACACTAATCCTCACTGATGCCTTTTATTCTGAATCTTTGTACAACTTTTCTTATTTGGTTTTGTTTCATTCTTTCACTTGAATTCTTTCCATGTGTGGTTTTGACCATAAGTCACACAGCCTTTCTCCAGCTCCTTACTCCTTACTTTTTATTTAAAAGAATCAATATGATATGGATAGAATATTAACACAAATGAAAACCCTGTCAACTTAGAGACCCAGGGAACCTGCTTGATACAATCTTCATTTGTCTACAAATGCTGCTGCCATCTTTGGTATTGTTAGGCTTCCTCTTGATAGCTGTTTAATTCTTCAGTCTTGGCCTTTCTGTTGCTCATCCCTTTGCCTCTCAGCCTTTCACAGCATCTGAAGATCTCATATTTGACAACACTGTACCTTGAGTATTTGGTTTGTGAGCAAGTCTCCCATCAACTAAAAGCTGAAGTTTCCAAGTTAGATTTGAATTCCAAGCACAGTGTTCTCACGTGTGTTCTGGTCTCTCCTGCTGCACCAATAAGTGATTTCACAATGGAAGGCATTCTCCATTAAGTACTGAGAAGCCTACAGCAAAGTGTCCCTTTCCAGCGGAGTCTATAATCTATCTAGAACTTCAACTCCAACCACACTGGGTTCACAGGATTGGGCAGTTCTGCACTGCAGCTGCTATTCATGAATGGTCTGCATTCTCTGAAGTCCAGAACACAGGGTACCAGTGACCAGTATGATGGCACTCAGGGACAACGTGCAAAGGAGATAACACCTGCCCTGACCTCACTCTGCCTCCTTAAGCCCTAGCACTTTCTGGGTGTGCACTTTTTAGGAGGTTGGAGCAGTGGGAAGAGTGCTAGGGAATATGTTTGAAATGCCCAAGAGTACACTCATGTGGAAATAAAAAGTATGAAGTTAGATATAACTACAATATTTCAAAAGCAGGAAGATCAAGGCTGGCAAAGATTTAGGATTCGTTAGCATATACTTGGTATAGAAGACATAAGCCTGATGAGCTCATGTAGCAAAAACAGTTAGTGAGATCAGAAAGAAACGTGGAAGGGAGGAAGTGGTGTAAGCAAAGGAAACTGAGCAGGCACGTCAATGAGGAAAAGCAGGAAAACGGTTTCAAAGAAAGTATCTCAGGAAGGCAGAAGTGGGCAACAATGACAAGTGAAGCTAAGATGTCAAATAAGATGAAAGTGGAGAAGTAACCACTGGCTTTTATAAGAGTCACTGTTGACTTCCAAGAACCAAAATAGAGTTCTGCAGAGAACATGTGAGGTGAGGAAGTGAAGATAATGCCTACAGATGATTCCTGGACAAGAATCTGCACACTCAAAGGCGACCCTAACAGAAATCTGGCTCTACACAGTCTATTTCCATTATAAAAGCAGTCCCTACACTCAGGGCTCACTGTTTCTCAGTCATTACTGTGCCCAGAAGAATGGGTGAAGGGGAAACAGATAGATGGCTAGAAGAGGTTCTTTCTCTAGTTCTTAAGGGTCAACTGGGGAAGTGGATAATTTGGTAAAGAAATAGTTTCACTCTCTCCTCACTCATCAACATAGGGGCAGGCGAAGCCCAATAAATAACACATGGGTTGGCACAAAGCAGGTGTTCAGTCAATATTAAAGAACTAGATCAGTGGTCCCCAAACTTTTTACACATGGGGTCAGTTCACTGTCCCTCAGACCGTTGGAGGGCCGCCACATACAGTACTCCATACACTGACCAACAATGAAAGAGGTGCCCCTTCTGGAAGTGCGGTGGGGGCCGAATAAATGGCCTCAGGTGGCCGCAATTTGGCCCGCGGGCCGTAGTTTGGGGACCTCTGAACTAGATGCATAATTACATAGCAGAACCCAATTGGTCTTTACTAATTCAGGTATGGTTGATCTGCTGGATGGATGTGAAGATAATAGTGAAAGGTATGTGAAAGATGCCCAATACAATGTCTACCACATCACTGCTATTCCTTTTTTCAGCTCTGGGGACATCCAAAAATGGTTTCCACATTCTAATTCACTGCTCCTATCCATTGGTCAGGGAGATATTAAGAGATGCTCTTTTGCCCAAATCCTGCAAGTAAAATCTCAATAAAGCCAGGCCTCTCAGGCTCATTGTACTCTAAGTCCCACGGCATCTAGGAATCCTTCCCACTTGGTAAGTACCCTTATAGGTTCTGTGGACAAGAGGCATCACATGGACAACTTTTTTGCTGTGTTGTTTTGTGTGTGACAGAGAGGGATAGATAGGGACAGACAGATAGGGAGAGAGATGAGAAGCATCATACTTCGTTGTGGCTCCTTAGTTGTTCATTGATTGCTTTCTCAGGGGCTGGGGGGAGGGGGGAGGCTACAGCAGACTGAGTGATCTCTTGCTCAAACCAGATGAGCCTGTGCTCAAGCCAGCGACCTCGGGTTTTCAAACCTGGATCCTCCGCGTCCCAGTCCGATGCCCTATCCACTGCACCACCACCTGGTCAGGCTGCATGGACAACTTTGAAACAAGCAGATTTCATTCACCCCTTCATTTACCTTGTCGACTTGGACCCCAATGAGTAAAGTGACTAAATGAAATGCAGTGTGGAGGACAGAACAGTCAGAGAAGTATGATCCAAAGTAAAAATCATTTCTGTCTGGAGCTCACAAAAGGTCTGGGTTACCGTCGGCTGCAAACTGCTGCTCTCCTGGTTGTAGATCTTGCCGGAAGTCGTTCTCCTCATCCGAGTCATCGGGGTGATGGTGATTGTTGTCGTGGATGTTGGCATTATTCTGGGCATTGTTATCATTGTCGTTGTTGGAGTTCTGGTTGCTGACAAGGGCAGAGGATACCCCAATCCCTGTGCCTGCACTCAGACCAACTCGAGCACAGCCCTAAGGCAAGAAAGACAAAGCCACATGCTCATAACACTTCATTTCATCTCTACAGAATACTGATGTAGCATTTTATTTGTAAAATTCTTTCATAGGTGCATACAGGACTTTAGTTAAGGCTCACAGCACTTCAAGCAAGAGAAATTGTTATTATGCTTAATTTACAGATGAGATGCATAATGGGAAGAGAGCTGCCTAAAGGCACGTGACCAGTTAGTGGTACAGCTGGGACTCGAAACTCAGTGTTCTGACCTCAAATCCTGAGCCTTTCATATTTCACTGCTTCAACCATGGGAATGCAACCATTGAGAACTGACAAGACAGATCGTATTTAGTTGAAGCATTAAGTTTTTATTATGGTGAGAGTATTAATTTTATTTGTTAAACAGTTTTAAAATAACATCTTGGTCAACTGGGCAATCTCAAATTTTCCAGGATATACAACTAAATAAAAAAGAGAGCAGCAAAGTAAAACATTTTCTAAATTCCTAATCCCATATACATATATTGGGTTCCTGATTAGAGACTGATTCTTCCAACTACTTAGTCCAAGCAAAATTTGTCTTAGGTCAAATTTTCACCTTCGCTCCTACATTGCCGTCCGTTTACAGGAGACAGTTTCTCTACTTACTTTGTCTTTCCCTTCTCTATAGACCCCTTAATACTCAGTTACAGGAAAAGAAGGCCATGCATTATTATAGCCTTGTGCCGTCACTGAGGCTGGCAGGAAAATTCAATTATGACACTGGAAAGGTATAATAGTTGAAAGAAAATAATCACTTGCTTTGTTTATTTCCTTGAGTAACAAAATAAATAAACAAAACCTCTCTCAAATATGATTTACTTTGGGTGGCTCACGAAACATCTGGTCCAGTGAAATAAACTCCAGGCTGGGCAACAATTCGATAAACTGGCCGAAGGAGTCCAGCTTCAGAGCATGGCACCGCACTAAGTTGATATCAACCAATCGAGTCCATCTTGAATGGTCTGTGGGTGAAATGGCCAGAGAGAAGTTAAGCAACAATTTTTCCCACTGCTGATGAATGTTGTTATAGGTCACAAAGACTTTCAAATCCTGTGTCTTTAATTTTTCTTGTATCTCCTGACCTTTAAAACTCAATGACTATAAATTATGAAGGTCATTACCTAATTTCAGTCTGATAACTAGACAGCGTGGGAATCATTAACTGGTAACCAAGCCAGCCTTGATTTAAATGTGATCCAGTCAACAACCTCTACGCCTACTCACCAGCAGGACCTTAGTTAAAGAAATACTGGTGCTCTCATTTAATAGAACATTGTGCAGCTCTTCAAAGAAGGAAGGACTGAATATGCTTGCTGTATGGAGAGCTCACCAAATACTCTTAGCATAAAAGATAAGCTCCAGGACAGTGTGTACAGAGCAGGACCCTTTTGTATACAGAAATCATATCAAATGCTACATATAGGCTGTAATATGCACAAAACAGTCTGTCCAGAAGAATAGACAAGAAACCGTTGATGGTGGTTACCTTTGAGAAGAGGAGACTTTTCATTTTGTACCTTTCTGTACTGTTTGATATTGTTTATCAAGTGCATGTATTACTTTTAGTTTTTAAGTGTTAACAGGAGTTCTGAGTGATGGGATTATAGGCCATTTTTTGTTTTCTTCTTTATATTTTTCTGTATTTAAGAAAACAAACAAATCGAAAACCCAATACATGTTATTTTTTAAAAGTGATCTATGCCTGTTACAACCTAAAGTTTGTATTTCCCAGTAACTTCTTGGTGCAGGTGGGCAAGAGATCAGTGTCACTTCTCACGGGTGAGACATGGTCATTCTAATGAGTGGCTGATCTCAGCAGAGGCCCCAGGGATCACACAGGCCTGGGGGCAGGCTCTGCGGGGAGCTGCACGTCCCTGGTGTGGCCCCAGAGGGTGGAGCAGGCTTTCTGCAGTGTCAGCGAGGGGCGCAGCCCAGATAGAGGATGGCGCAGTGCAAAGTCACTACCTCTCAATTTATTTAAAGGGTTGTGAACTTAGATGTTTAAGTAGGATCTTCAAAGAATCAAATAGTAGTACTCTCTTAGAAAAATAAAATGCCCCCAGAAGGAAAAATACCAAGTGCAAAAGTCACTGGGGAGGGGAGATCTGAAATTGCATAGAATTTTAAGGTGATAAAAAATGTCACTACAAGTTAGTTTTAATACGTCACCTAATTAAAGTTTACACACACATACACAAAATAAATTTTATATATATTATAAGTTTGTATGTATATATATCTCTCAAAGGACAAAGTGTGTGTGTGTGTGCATATATGTGTATATATATATATAAATGCACATATATGTATAGTATATATATATATGTGTGTGTGTTGTGTGCATACATATATATACACACACACACACTCTGTCCTTTCAGATAACATGCCATTAGAAGGTAACTCAAAGTAAATAGTATCCCAAGCAGCAATAACCTTCACTGCATGTGTGCCTGGCCCAAAGCAGTGCATATAACGATCAGGGCACTGAATCCATAACCTGGACAGTGTAAATTTCTAGGCAGAAAATGTCAGGAGTTCAGAGGCTTATCAAAGGTTCCCAGAACTTGTTTGAAGGATCCATATAAAATATCTACATCTTACATTAGGGATGCCATCATAGCACACACAGAAAACAAAGACACATGTTATTTTGACAACAATAGAGCCATATTTAAGCCTCCAGTACCTGAGACCCAGTTGTATGGATTATGTAGATGGGGGCAGTTGTAAATTGCCAGATATTTGATACAGGAAAAGACTTCGTTGACAGCCTTCATCCCTATATCGGTGATAATACCAGGGTTTTCTACCACATCAGCCAAACCATACTTCACCAAATCTGCATTAGCCATTCTGCCTAGAAAGAGAAATAGATTTTTCTTTTTTTAAAAAAGGCTGTGTCAGAGAACATTGACAATTCTTTATCTTAACATCCAGTATGCTCACTCTCCATGATCATTCTGTATCATCTGTCCATCATCAGACTCAGGTTTGGGTACAATTTCCGGTTAGGTGTATTGTAAGAACAGTAGCATTTATTTGGCAAAGAAAGGATTTATATTAAAAGTTAAAGCACAGGTATAGGAAAACATTACTTCCAATTGTTTGGAAAAGGCAAAAAGAAAGCAAAAATTCTTAAAACAAAACTGAGGGACATATTGTATTAGTTCATGCTTATGGTAAAGTTTTAGTTTTATCTTTTAAAAGAAAAAATACCTTAAAATGTAACTCTTTCACAGTGTAAGGATTGTTTGTGGAGTTGGGTGGCCACATGTAGAGAAGCGTAAGCTTGGGGAATTCAGATTCATTTTTAGAGCCCACAGTATCAGTTAGTACATCTGCATCTATCCACAGAAAATGAACTTCTAACTCAAACACATCCACTCTCTGCCACTGGGCTTTAGTGGCTGCTGTCCTGTCACAGACAAGAAGGGTGTGTCCCTCCCTCCACTACAGTTTATGCCACTGGAAATAATGCCTCACCCCTGGTCCCCTACCATCATTTCTCCCATCTCTCTGCCCTTTGCTGCCCGGGACGGTCCACTTGACTATGAACAATGTGAGGGAAAAGGAACTGTATCTAGTTGGCCAGCATGGGGCTAGGGATATAGGAATTCAAACAGTACTTCTCATAGTCCTTGTAACCAAGTGACACAAAGCACAAAGTAACACAGCTGCTCTGGGAAGATGCCCTGCACATTACAGCAGTCTATACCTTCAGTTCAGACCATGTTTTAAACAACCAACCTACTCCATACTCTTCAATTTCACTTTGCACATAGTTCACGGTCTCCCTCCTAGAGTCCCTTTTTAGGGTATTTACTGGCATTTCCTGCAGATTTCACCTTAAGCTACCATTTACAATTTAGCTGAGCAATTTTCTTTTGCCTCTTGATAAGAAGCTGCCCTCCAGCGATTTTGATTAGAAACCTGCCTTTCCCTATGATCGGGTAAGCCTTGAACGGACCGTTCCTGTGTCTGCGTGAAGGCCAAAGCCGCAGCCTCCTTGAGAAATCCACATCCCACGTTCATTGCTTTGAGACTGCCACTGTCCCTAATCTTGGGATCTTCTGACTGCTACACTCCCTCAAAACCCTGAGGACATCAGCAAGGACTCATCTTTGTTTCTTTTCTAATTCAGCCCATAGGTCTGCTAAAAGCTACCACTACCAAAGCTTTCCAAATGTCAGAGATAATAATAATAAAAGTCCATGTTTTCTCATTCGTGAAATAAAGATAAAACCATTTAACAAGTGAGAAAATGGAATGAAGAACTAACTTGCCCAGGATCCCATGATTAATAAAGGGAGGACTCTGAGGCCATGTGTCCGCCTCTCTCCAGAGCGTCAACATTAACGACTACTCTGTGGGGCTTCTGGTCTGGAATGAGTGCCGCTTCCCCATCATCCTCATATGAAGCTCCAAGATCATACACCTAAGTAAACAAAGACCCCTCTCTAAGAAGTCATCCTTGGGTCACTCTTCCTATATTCCCAGCACACCCGTTTCCCCCGTCTGGCACCATCACTTCTACCACAAGAGCATAAGGGACAGAGGTTATGTTTCCATCTATACTTTGTAACAAAGTGACTCAAGGCTTCCAGGGGCCACCTGCACCTCCTGGAGAAAGGCTTCAAAATCAGAATTATTGAGAAGGATGAGACTCAGTAAAAGAGTGGCAAAGGGCCTGCTGCCTCTCCCTAGAAAGCCCGTTGGAGGCGCCTGGGGCCCCTTCTCACGCCAAGAACCCTAGAGAGAGGGGGGGGGGGACTCACATGATGGGAACAGAGGAAATGCAGCAGAAAACAGCTTGTAACAAGGTCAATGCTAAGAGACCATAAAATATGAAGGATACTGTGGAACAAGTTAGTTTGAAAAGTGTAAGATAATAGCAGTCAAGGGTAAAGTGTTTTACTTTGAAAATGCGTGGTGAGGGAAAAGAAACAAAATAGAAATATCTAATATCTAGTTTTATAGATAACTCTCAAACTCTCCCTGGGCCTAAATGTGCTCATCTTGAAAATACACAATCTGTCAAGTTTTGAGAACCACAACAACAAAATATTAAAGAAAGAACACCAACTACCAAAGCTAATGATTTTAAGTAAATTCATGCATCTTGTAGAAAGACAAGAGAATGTTAGCAAACTCATTCAAAACCAGGAAAGCTGGAGAGCAAATGCAGCAGGTCCTAGGGTATCTTTCTCTGCAGTGCTGATGAGCTGCTGGAGGAATTTCACTGTTTGTATTAACCAGCCTATGACAAAATTAGTTTCATTATACAAACATTGTTTTGCGATAGTCCCAAGAACCTATCAAGGACGTTAGAGAAGGACTTACTGTACAGACTTTACATGAAATTACTGTACTAGTTTAGCATTAAGGCTATATTGGTGAAAAGCTGATCTTGTGCAAAACTATATAGATTCAATGTGATTCCTATGCTACATTGGCTGATATTTTTAATCCTGCACCTGTACTAATGACAACTGCAACAAAAAAAGTAAAAAGAACAAAACTATTACTATGACATATATCAGAAATGAAAAAGGACAACAGTCAGGCTGCTTGACCTGGACTGTCCTGACCAGAGGAATTAAGCCTTCTATGGTCTTCTACGACACAAATTAGATCTCCCCACCAAAAAAAAATGCCACCTGGAATGACAGTGACAGTGTAAGAAAGACTATTTTTTAATAAATTTTCCATTAATTTGAGAAGGAGTGAGAGATGGAGGGAGACAGACAGAGTGAGGGAGGGAGAGGGAGAGGGGGAGAGAACAAGGGAGGGAGAGCGAGGGAGGGAGAACAAGGGAGGGACAAAGACAGAGAATGAGAGAGAGGGGGGAAAGGGAGGGAGAGCAAGGGAGGGAGAACAAGGGAGGGACAAAGACAGAGAATGAGAGAGAGGGGGGAAAGGGAGAGAACAAGGGAGGGAGAGCGAGGGAGGGAGAACAAGGGAGGGACAAAGACAGAGAATGAGAGAGGGGGGAAAGGGAGGGAGAGCGAGGGAGGGAGAACAAGGGAGAGACAAAGACAGAGAATGAGAGAGAGGGGGGAAAGGGAGGGAGAGCGAGGGAGGGAGAACAAGGGAGGGACAAAGAGAATGAGAGAGAGGGGGGAAAGGTAGGGAGAGCGAGGGAGGGAGAACAAGGGAGGGACAAAGACAGAGAATGAGAGAGAGAGGAAAGGGAGAGAAGCATCAACTCACTGTTCCTCTTAGTTGTTCCATTTACTTGTGTACTCACTAACTGCTTCTTGTACGTGCCCTCACCAAGGATCAAACCCGTGACCTCGGTGTGCCGGGACTATGCTTTATCTACTGATCCACCCAGCCAGGGCCAGGAAAGACTTGTTGCAAGTAACATGGGGAAGAAACTAATCCTTGCAAAAATAAAAACATTCTGGTGTTCTTGTATGACTCAGATCATGTGGGAAAAAAGTGTGAATAATGAACTGACATGCATTCAAACCCAAAGGATGAGTTCCCCATTGTAAATACATTCCAGAAAATGCCGTGAACAGCCTTCCAACAGCAATGATCATGAAATGAATACTGACCATTATGTGCTCACACTATCTGGGAAATCCAGAGGCCCCAGCGGGCTTATTATGGAAATGAAGAGCATGGGCAGGGAATGGGCCCTCATCTGAGAGGACCATCAAAAGCTTCAACAAGTGTGGCAGATCAAATTCAACAAATGGAACCAAGGATGACATTCTGTGAAAAAAATGAAGCAGAATGGGAAAGAAACTTGGGCAGCAGAGCGGAGACAATATCAAATGTAGATAATGGGTTATTTTTTTGGTATACTGATAATCACTATATTAACTATAATATGCTAAAATCAGAGGAATTTAAAAAAATAATAACTGACACTTCAAGTTTACATTAAAAATTTCTTTTTCAGGAAGTAAGAATACCTAAGATTTTAAGTTGTATTATATTCAGGGAAACATGGAACATCCCAATTCAGATTTCCAGTTTGTCAGGTCTAAGTTCCCTACAGCAATTCTGGGGAATAAAAAATGGGATAAGTCTTACTCTGCAGCAAAAACTCATCTACATATCCCAGATGGAGGGTTTCAAACTGGGGGAACTCCAGCTCTGCCATCTTTAGGGCAGAAAAGACGCCGTCTTTGGTTAGGGAAGGCTGGATCCGAACTTCATGTAACCTAGGAATGAAGAGACACATATCACAGTAAACTGAAAGCAACCAGAATCAAAGGTTCTCCCTGATGTAAGGATCTGAAAGAAGTTTCTCTTACTGAAGCATCAAATGCAAACAACCTTCCCTCCTTCGTTAAAAAATGTCAGAGACCGTTCCTTTAAAGGGGCCTTTTGGAAAGTATAGGCACATCTTAGGTGGTACACTGAAGTTCTATTAAATAACAGTGAATTACACAGTAAGAATATATCCTTTCCAGTGCTTTCTTAAACCTGATTAACTCAATGTAAAAATCTGGTGCTGGTCTTTTTCTAAAATCTTCTATGCTAATGTTAAGTCCCATTTTAACAAAGAGTACATACAGGTCCACAGTAGGTAACAATAAACTTAAACTTAGAAACTTAAACTTAACAGTTTATTTCTTATATTAAGAAGATTTATCACTGATTTAACTTAGAAACAGTTTGTTTTTTATCTATCTTCTTAATATTCTACTGATGAGAAAAGACTTTTGTTGTTGAATAAATTGAAAAGATGGTTAATTCAATTTAATTAAAATATTCAAGTTAATGTGGACATAGACTTTTTGATAACAAATAGAATAGTAAATCTGACATAAAGTAATAAGAAAATGTGTTCAAAATATAAAGGTGTTACAAGATCAGGAACCCAAGAAAGCTGATTTTAAACACTGATTTCTCAACTGCAAGTAGAATCTCCAACTAACTAAACCCATTCAGAAAATTGTCCAAGTTGAGACCATGCTTCCTGAGGGCTGCGGACAGCAGAGTTTCGATGTTGACTTCTGTTGGGCTCTCAAGCACTTTCAGACAGATGACAGCTTTTCTCTGAGACCACACCCTTTCAGAGCTAGCTGGGTCTCATAATGTGTCACCAGTTCTAATATAAGACTACCACTAAGTGATAACCCTGCTGCTATTTAAAACTATGTATTTTAAATCTAAACGAGACATGATCAGACTTTGCACACATATTCTCCCAAATTTAGGAAAAAACATATAATCCTAAGACAAGACACAGGTGAAGAGGAGACATACCTACGTGCAGCAGTGATGATGAGGTAACCGAGGTCTACTTCGAGAGCGTTTTTGCAAGCCCCCAAAACAATGGTGTGCAAATTTCTAAAACCACCTAGTTGAAGGAGAAAAGAAACAAAAGATATTTCATTTGACCACAGCACTTTTATTAAAGCATTTAGTCATACTTAAGATGTTTGTTTAAAAGTAAATCTGCATTTGTTTTCCATTCAAATTAAAATTTCAAGATGAATTATAACTACCCATCATCTCCTAGGATGAAAACAAATACCATCATTCTGAACACACATTTTGATAGCATCAGAAAATTAGAGCAAATTATTTAGATTTTTAAGTAAGAATTTTCAGAAAGCCAGAGCTCATGAGGGGATTGTAAGCAAGGGAGCCTGAAATTTTCTGGCCAGTCTGAATCTCCAATAGATTTATAAGTAGTAATATCAGCACTACTTTAACTTCAATTCATTTGCCTCATGCTTTTGAACCTGTAAGTATAAAGCAAAAGAAGTATACAAATTATTGACACAGATAGCTCAATGACTGGTCTGTTCTTAGGAATTAAGATCCCATAGAATTCCTAATTCTTAGGAATTAAAAGCCCACACACTTTGTGTCTGGCTTCTTTCACTAAACACTTTGTGAGCTTCATCCACACTGTTGCAAACAGCTATGGTTTCTTCACTGTCACAGCTGGGCGGTATTTCATTGCATGAGCATGTTACATTGTAATTTTCCATGCATTTGCTAATAGGCATTTGGGTTGTTTCTATTCTGGGGCATTTATGAACACTCTCCTGGTGAACACATGGATGTCCTTCTGTTGGGTTTAAAGTACTATTATCATTATTACTGTTAATGACAATGCCTATTTATTACCAATGGTTCTTGATGACTTCCATTTATACTTTGAATATCCAAGATTAGATTTTTAGTTCTCAACTACTAATTCTCTATTTAGCTAAATTTCTTGGTATTTTTGTTTCAATGAGATGATTAATGGGGAAGTATTCTATTAAATACCATATTGAAATATAATTAAGGGACCTAGAGAATAAAATGTTTTTTACTTTTAAAAGGCATCGTAAAAAGCCATCATATAATGAGTGGACCTATATCCAAGTAATAAACATGAAAACACTGTATATACTATAAAGTATTACATGTTATATATTTATGTTAATAAATGAGTTCTTTGTAGGCCTAAAGTATCCATGTCAAAAATATCTTGTCAAACCAAAGGGTATTAGACATCCCTGTTAACCAGGGGTCCCCAAACTGCGGCCCCCTGAGGCCATTTATCCGGCCCCCGCTGCACTTCCGGAAGGGGCACCTCTTCCATTGGTGGTCAGTGAGAGGAACACAGGATGCATCCACACCCACAGTTCCCATTGAAATACTGGTCAGTTTGTTGATTTAAATTTATTTGTTCTTTATTTTAAATATTGTATTTGTTCCCGTTTTGTTTTTTTACTTTAAAATAAGATATGTGCAGTGTGCATAGGGATTTGCTCATAGTTTTTTTTATAGTCTGGCCCTCCAACGGTCTGAGGGACAGTGAACTGGCCCCCTGTGTAAAAAGTTTGGGGACCCCTGCTATTAACATTTCTCAGAAACATTCCAAATATAACAAATGTATTATTCACTAAGTAATGAGTATTAACAAGCCAGAAAACATGCTTTATCACTGTTTCTATTAAGAAGGTTTAACACTGCATAAAACGGAAATTAATACTAGGCTTGTGCTCGTGGTTACTTATTCTCCACGAACTACACCAGACAGAAAGTGCCATTACTAATAAGCATTTTCATTTGAAAAGACTCAAAAGAGAAATAAATAAAACTGTAATGATTTTTAAAATATTTAGTAACTAAAGAAAAACAAATACCTGATCTCCAACTGTCTTCAACTACATGCTGGATAAGCCCTCCAAGGAAAGGAACTCGAACCATTTCTAAATGCTCTAAGTTTCGGGCAGAGGCCAGGCCTGTTACTAAAGGGACATATTTCAAGGAGTTTGTGGGACCTGGGAAAAATAAAAATAATATTTCATAAAATGATATAAGCTGCCTGAAAAAGTATCAAATCATCAGCTGAAATAATGTATAAATTCTATGCTGGAAAGCGACAACCAAGTAGTTGGCTCTCTGCAATATATACTTATTAGAATGAAAGCATTATCCTGTTAGTCATATATTTATTCAGCATGAGGATTTACCAGTAACATTGGAGAGATATTTAGTATATAATATAAATTCCTTGAAGTGTTAATAGTTTTGAGCTCAAAATAACTAAGGGGGGAAAACCAAGCTGAAATGTGATCCCTCACTCAAGTGAGTGGCTCAACCGCTTAAACACCTCTCTACGTAATGAGCACTGTATAAGTGTTACGGAAGAACACAGAAGGTAGGGTCTTATCAAAGAGCTTGCAACTGACATGGAGAGAAAACTAACATGAAAAATTATAAAAACATAAAAGGGTAGAAGATATCAAGTACAAAAATAAGATCCTCTATATTATATAAAAAATGAAAAAGAAAGAGAAGAGGAAGGGAAGTGGGAAGAGGCAGAACTTGAGGATGTCCACAAGTGAGGAGGAAGAAGGGGGCATGGAACTGAGGACGAGGACACAGACATACAGCACAAGGTGAAAGGTGGCTTGGTTGTAGAGGGCGCACAGGCAGACCTGACTATAAAAGACGGTGTCTCTAAGAAAGGAGTCGGAAACGAGGATACCAAGGAAACAAGGTTATTATGAACTTTAAAGCAGAACAGTTCACACTTGATACTCTCGGGAAAGAAACACTGAAGGTTCCTGAACAGAAAAGAGTATCAGAGAAACACTGTCTTATGCTTTAAAGTAGACTAGAGCAGACAACTACTTACATACAGACTGACTAGGAGACCAGAGACAAGCAAGCACACAGAAATCTATTAAAACAACCCTACAAAAAGTACAAGTGCCAAAGTGTCTATAAGTATGCAGGGAGCCTGGCCTGTGGCGGCGCAGTGGATAGAGCATCGACCTGGAACGCTGAGGTCACTGGTTCAAAACCCAGGCTTGCCTGGTCTAGGCATGTACGAGAGGCAACAAACAAGCAATGAGCAGCTAAAGTGAAGCAACTATGAGTTGATACTTCTCCCTACCCCTGTAAAAACCAATAAAATAAAATATTAAAAAAAAAGAAATATGCAAAGACATGGTGATGCCATATATATATTTTTCTTTCCTTTTTCTTTTTGCCCAAAGTCAGACAAGTCATGCATCTACTGCCTTTAAAACAAAAAGTATTTATCTTCACAAGATGAATAAGTTACAAAATATAATTTGATTTATGAATGTAGCTATGGAGTTTGCTGGGGGTTATGTTTAGAAGGGCGTCTGTGTAACTCTGCCATCACTAGGCCCCATTACCTGCACAGTTCCTCATGACGAAAGTCCGTAAGCTGATGCAAAGAAAGTCTTTGAACGGCTGTGGCTTGGTGAGTCTCACCCACTTCATATAAAGGTGCCTTAGCATTGGGATACAAGGAACTTCAGGAACGTTCACCCCTAAAACATGTATACAGAAAAAGAACAAACAAGAAAATCACCAAGAGACTCTGTATTCTGTGTATAAGATCAAGAGTCTGTTTTCCAAGTTGACAATGTATCTATCCCTGATGGATATTTTCATCAGAACAAATTACTCCATTAACGTCTATCAAGTTTGGCTTACTTTAAACAGTCTTGTAAAGAACAATTCAAACAAACCGTAAACAAGTACTTTGTTGTATTTTTTAGAAAAAGCATAGGGAAAGATAGAACTTAAAATGTATTTCTACCCTTTACAAGTCTTTCTCATAACTCTACAACCCTTCAAGGATACATCTGCCTACTGGGTAAAAAAATGAAAACAGGCAACTGAAAGCAAACTTAAGATATACAAACAAAACACAAAATTATTATTTGACTACCAATGCCCACAATCCTGCCAGTGGGAAAACTAAATTTGTCAGCACAAAGGCAGGCTAGCTGGCTTTAAACCTCACGGTTCCTGGATGATATCCGGAGGCAGAGATTAAAGCTCTTTCAGCAAATGTATGAATCTCTGGGCCTTGTAAATGTGTGGTAGGAGCCAGTCAGCACGACGCTGAGAAACCTGTTAAGCCACTTATTTTAATATTTCAAATGGACAAAGGTATTTTACCTTTCTGAACCATGAGTGGCTAAATGCTAGGAATCATACCCACAGAGGACTATGTCTAGAAGAAAGGGAAGGAGACCTGGGGTGGGAGGAAAAGTCAGGAAATATGGAAGAAAGAAGACAGGTAACTTGTAAATTCTAAATGGAAAGAAGCATCCCAGGGAACTTGCCCAGGAGTCTAAACACCATAGGACAGAAGAAAGCCAACAAATTGACACAAGTCTCTGTGAGAAATCCAAGGATCCAGATTGATGGCATTTCATAAGCAGAAGCTGGCAAAATCAGTTTCGTGCAACTTTTAAACTTGAGGCAATAGAAGCCAGCAGGCAACAGCAACTGCAGACAGCAATACTGGAGCACAGTACTTGAGTGACTGGTTCTTTAAAAGCCGAATTGTACAGAAAGCTAAATTCTATTACATAAATGACTTGTAAACCCAGTCCTCCCAAATAAGCATGGTTACCGTTCACTCTGAACTATGCATACACGTCGTACAGCAACAGATGGGAAAGGAAACTGGGGTGAGACCAAAGGAAGACATGCGGAGGAAGTAAGGTATAGACTGAGACTCAAGATGCAGAATCCACAAAGATACGTTTAGCATCTACCATGACGATGCCAGTTCTAATTAGGAAACCCAAGGTAGCAAGGCTGAGACAGAGCCAGACGTGACAGTTACAGCATATGTCCAATCCACATTTGGCCCCAAATCCATTCTATAAACAAAGGACACAATTACCTGTCTTCCCCAGCATGTTCATTAATTTTCTACCCACATTTGAATCAACATCAGTGTTAAAATATTGAATTAGTCAGAAGAAGTAATGCATTTCAAAAAAAAAAAATTACCAAGTGCTTATTTTTGCTATGAACTATGCCAGGAATCATGGGGAATAAAGGTATAAAAATACAGTGCCTGATTAAAGAGTACAGAGCTTACATAATAACTTCAAATATTATATACAATAGTATCTAAAAACCCAATTTCTTTTTTAAAAAATTTCATTGACTTTATTGGTGACACTGGTTAATAAAGTTATAAGACTTCAGGTGCACAATTCTACACCTGTATGTTGCACTGTGTGTTTCCCACTCCAAGCTAAATACCCAATTTCAAGCTAGATATCCAAGTCCTTAATCTGAACTACCCCTTGATCTTGTAAATGAAGGGTGGCCGGAGAGCTCTGCTCTTCTTCCATAACTGCACACGTAATCTTCTTCAAGACCTACTCCTATGATCATCCCTGCTGCTCTCCTTCAGCACCTGACCCAGTTTCAGAAATTTCCAGTTCAGGAACTGGACATATGCGTGGGACAGAGCAGAGCAGATCCTCAGTACATATATTTTAAGTGAAACATTTAATAAATGAATATTAAGTGTCAAACTATATTAACCAGAGTAACCCAAATTCCTTGCAGCAATCTTAGCCAAAGAGAACAAATTTGTGAAAATATCCACCCTAATCATTTACGTAGTTTGAAAATTATTAGAATATAATATCAGAGAATATTTAGACAGAGAATGCACACCATGACCACTGCAAATAAGGTGACTCTGGAGATCGTCTCTTCCCTATTTATCAGGGAAACAGAGAAGCGGTAGTTTTCCACTGACTCTGGGTTGAGCAAAGGGGAACTTTCTCCTTGGGGAAGATTCAAGTAAACTAAGAGTATAGTAAGAACTTTTATTATATAAAAGTTTTTATTATTAAAAAATTAATTCTGCAATATTCTAGAGCTGAGCTGTATCATAAAGTAGCCACCAGCTACATGGGGCTGTTAGATAAATTAACATGAACTAGAACACTCAGTTTCTGTTTCACTAGCCACAGGGGGTACCATGTGGGGTAGTACAAGCAGAGGACACTTTGACCACCACAGAAAGTTATACTGGAGGCCTCTGCTCTAGAGGGGAGAGAGCCAGGGCCACAAGGGGCTATAAGAGAACAAAGGCAGGATTCTGGCTCCTGCCTTTGAAACAAACAAAAAACCCCAACAACTTTCAAAACTACTCAGACTGTCTTCAAAAAGGGAATAGATTGGTTGTAAAGCAGTATTTTTCTCATTCCCCATCCCGGGCTTTTTCATGGGAATTTTTATACAAGAAATATGTACTCACCAACTAAATGTAAAGTTTGGATTTTTGCTCCTATAGGAATTTTCAGTTTATTTTCAGGAGGAATTGGAAATGCTCCATTACGATTCCGAAATTTGCCCAAAATATGAACATGGGGCATATATGTCCAAATGGATTCTACCAATTCCAAATGAGAAGTCTCCACACCCTAGAAAATAGTGCCAAAGCGAGCATGAGACAGGCTTTCCATTTAGCACCCGCAGCTTCTGTTTCTGTATCTTAAGTTGGTAAACATGCAATGGAACTTAAAAAGTTTTCTATGGATGAAATTTGCATGTGGATGAACATGTATTCTTTTGATTTATTCCATTTGTTAGTTGATGTTAAATGTTAAACTTGATGCACTCACCACTAAATTTGGGCATGCCTGTAAAGCTTCCAGAACACCTGGAATGCTAAAAGCTTCATGGCCCCGTACCCTTCGCCTCTCAAGGTATCTAGGGTGAAGGCCATATAGCTGCTCGACATCTGGCATCTTCTTCAATAATGTCAGAAAACTGGAATCTGTGAAGCCTGAGAAGTTCAGAGATATTTAGAGTCAAGTTCATTTTTCTGTCTGTCAACATTTACTAGGCACTCCCCCCCCCCCCCAATACTCTCTGGTCCGTAAACTCTCAAGGGCTTTACAGAGCATGCACACAACAAAAAATATGAGTAAGATATGACCCTCATCTTCAGAAAGCTCAGTTCTAACTTAAATCCCATCCCAGCCTAGCTCCTCTTAGTCTAACCATTTCCTAATAACTACTCTGTCCTGTGTTTAACTATTACTCCCTAGACATTTTGGAGCAGAGACTTTCAACCTTTCCCATCTCATGGCACACATAAACTAAGTACTAAAATTCAGCAGCACACCAAAAAATATATTTTTTGCTAATCTGACAAAAAAATAAGTATAATTTTGACTGATTTACAAAATAATAATAATAATAATAGTAATCACCTACCCTTTTTGCTCCAGAGACTTTTAAAAAATGTGATGCTTATGCTTGTATATTAGGATTTCTGGTACCAAGAATTAACCAATCAGATGCAACCTTACTATGCAACATGAACAATAAGATACAACACTGTTATGTGACCTATAGTTATATAGTTCAAGACAGGGCATTCACACCAGATGGCTATTGTTGTGTTGGCTGAAGTCATTGCTTTATTTGACAAACTATGGGAAAAGAGATCAGTAACCCTGACTAAATCATTAGGAACTGCATGTTTTAAAATTTCTTGCGGCACATCGGTTGAAAATCGCTGTTTTACACAATTCATTCTTTTGAAAAAGGCACATGCGAGTTAGCAAAGAGAACATAAGTGACCCGGACTGTGCTGATGCTGAGCTGGCAGAGGTCTAATTATCTGTGAGGCCAGCTGTGCTCCACCATGGGAACCAACCAGATGAGAACAGAGGGAGGCAGGTAACCTCCACAGCAGAAGTGTTGGTGAGGTAAGTAGGGAGACAAGCCCAATACAGATAATTCTTTATCATCTGGGGCTTTTGTTTTTAATGTAAGTTGTCAGAAAGCCACTGTCTGCTTACTAATGACAGGTAAAAATATTAACTCTCAAGAATAAAAATGAAGCCCCAAATCACTAAGTCTTATATACTAAAGTTTTCAAAAGTTTTTGTTTGTCTAGATGGGCTAGTCCAGATGATATATTAACTCTAAAATCATAAAACCAAAGGGACCTTAGAAATAACTTGATTTCTCTATTTATAATAGCTCATATTATTATTCTGTACAGTAACCTTTACTGACTGAGATATTCAATGTGTAAATCATTTTACATATTTTCTCATCTATTCTCACAACCCAATGAAAAAGGTTATTACCTCACTTTAGAAATGTAAACAAATGAGCTTGAGTTTAAAACAGGAGTCCCCAAACTACGGCCTGAGGCCATTTATCCGGCCCCGCCGCACTTCCGGAAGGGGCACCTCTTTCATTGTTGGTCAGTGAGAGGAGCACAGGATGCATCCACACCCATAGTTCCCATTGAAATACTGGTCAGTTTGTTAATTTAAATTTACTTGTTCTTTATTTTAAATATTGTATTTGTTCCCGTTTTGTTATTTTACTTTAAAATAAGATATATGCAGTGTGCATAGGGATTTGTTCATAGTTTTTTTATAGTCCGGCCCTCCAATGGTCTGAGGGACAGTGAACTGGTCCCCTGTGTAAAAAAGTCTGGGGACCCCTGGTTTAAAAGCTATCAAGTGGCAGAACCCGAATTCAAAACTAAATCTGACCATTGCCAATGTCCATTCTCTTTCATTGGACATTACATGTTGTCTCAATTAAAATGTGGGTAAAGCTTCACCTTTTTTACAGAAATGGTGTGAGGATCCAAAGTGATCACATATGTAAACCATAATATATCACATAAAAACCTTAGGCAGCATTACTATATAGAGAATCCGGGTTTAAACTCCTGAGAATAAGCCAGAATGGCATTAGTAAGCAGTTAGTGAGATGCTATTCTAGGCTAGAGACTGTTAGCTTTGAATCTTTTTATTTCAGAAGTCAGCGATATGCATACAAATTCTTCTAAAACGGTATCAAATGGGAGCGCTCCTGCATTCTTTTTAATATAGTGCATTGACCCCAACTCCAGAATTCCTGCGGGCCTGACCTCCACAAAGCAAATCTAATCTAAGGAATGGCAGGCATTTCACACTGCCCTAATTTTTTTCTTTCTTGCTATAAATAATTACTCTCCATAATTAGATGAATCCTTTTCCCTTAGGATGGTTTCTTTCAAGTATTTAAAGACAACTGTGGTTTGCCTTCTACCAAGCTAAATTCTAGCCTCAGGTCTTTGCTTCACAAAAAGGTATATGTTATTAACTAACTCTGGCCAACTGATAAGAGTTACCAGTTAATTGATGACCCTCCTGAAAAAAACAGTGCCCAAGCTATACAATATTCCAGTGTACCAGAGGTAGTTTGTCCTGCTTCACATAGACAGAACAAGATAATTATCCCCGGGCCCTTCACATCCATGAAGGCTGCCCCGTACCCAGCCTTTTCATATTTTCAAAATATCAGGATCTGGATATGGTTGATGAAAGTAGTTTAAAAAATGATATTTAAAATTGCTAAACACAATACTCAAAGGGCATTAATGAATGGATCTGTGTTAAGTGAACAGCCTGATTGGCCTTTGATTTTAATTCTTCCGTTTCAGGTCTGTCTTGCTTAAATAAAGTCAACAACTTTCTTTTCTCATGGTCTCTCCATCTGAGGTCCATTTGGTGTGGTTAGGCTACTAACCCTGAGTTCTCTATGTGCAAGGCCAATGCCTTATTTGAAAATATCCAAGACCTAGTCTAGGCCTTACATAAGTGTTTAAGAAATTAAAGTTCCAGAGGTGCAATTTCTGTGGCCTACTAGAGCAGCTTTACAAAAATTGGTAAATATCTGTTTAATCAAAGGGTGTCATTAAGGGGTACAGGAAAACTATAAAAAACCTGCATCGCAAAACAAAGGACACTTTGTCTAATGTGACAGACATATATTTAGCTAACAAAAGGCTCAAAAAATATTCTCTAATCACATATTTGTGGAACAGGTTGAAATAGCTCCTAAAGGGAGTAGGAAATGAAACCACCCAACCACTAAAACAGTAAAGCATCAAAGTATATTTTATCAAACTAAGCAACCTAAATAATTTAGATAAAACCTTGCTTCCCAAGACAAGTAACACTTGATGGCAACAAGTAACATTTGTCCACAAGTAACATTTGATCACAAGTAACCTCTGATGGAAACCTTGTTAGTTTCCAATAGAACATGAACCTTACAGGATAACACTTACCACTGGGCATGTATTCCCACCACCGCCCTGCACAGAGATCCACAACCCTCACAACTCTCAGATACAGGGTGACTGCTTCCTTTAGCTTCCGGGAAAGACATTCCATACACATGATATCCTGCAGAGGGAGGTACCTTTGTGAGAGAAAGAAACTCATATTTATCAAGTGGGTAAGAACTTCCTCTCCCTGGGGGGCTATTTTTTCCTTCTTCTATTCTCCGACCATCAAATAAAATAAGACCTGAGGAATGTTCACAGGGTTTTAAGATTAACATGCATGCATGCATATATATATATTTTAAACTAAAATAATGTAAGTCAGCAAATACTCAAGTATCCAAATAAAGTATTGAGCTTCCTCCATAGGGCATTTGATAGAGCCTGCCTTTCTTCTTTAAAAATTTTAAGAATCGTATCTAAAAACAAAAGACAAACAAAAACAAATCAGAAGAAAAAAAATCTCTGCATTTCCAGGCAAGATGAAGATGATAAGGGAAGGTGAGGAAGATCAGAGTACTGATCAGTCTGAACATGATCAATATATTATGTCATAGCTTTTACATAGAATCCATTATCTGCAGTGGCTAAAAAAAACTCCTCTCTGCTTCCTCAATACCCTCAGAAATACTACTATTTTCTTCATCAGCAAATACGTACCCTAGGTTTATAGTACATAACTTTTTCTACAGATCTTGTACCTTTCAGATCACACACTCTGATAAAAGTACTACATAAGCATTAAGTCAGACCATTTCATCTGAACTGCAATTTCCTCTTTTCCCTGTTAGTTTTTCCTTCCTGAAACTTTTTAATTAACCTCTATTTTTGTCCCATTTCCAGTAATACCAATAAATATTTTCAAAGATCAGAAAATCTCATTCTCTCTTTCTCATCCTTAACACCCCTCCATACACAACTTGATTAATTTTTAAAACATAAAAGCTACCCTTTATTGAGCTGGTGTCATGTCACAGACGGAAGTCATTGTTTCATAACATTAAAAGGTAGGTTATTCAATGTTTGCCACACCACCCTCACCCATTCTCTCTTCCCTCTCTGCTGTGCTGCTTCCCCTGCCACCCTGCCGATCAGCTGACTTTGACCAATGCCAGGCCCAGGCAAAAGCTCTTTCTGCTGCTGCTAGTCCCCTAGTTGAATTCTTCAGCATCCCTCATTGATTCCTTTAGCCCTACCCACACCTCTCTAAATAGTCCCTTCATTAAATTATCTCCAAATTCCAGCTAAGTGCATCTTGTTTCCTGCTAGGAGCCTCACTGATAAAGAAGGTGCTATAATTATTCCACTTTGCAAGTGGTGAAACTGGCTCAGAAAAGTTAACCTACAAAAAGGTAACACCTAGGTAAGAGGGAGGAAGAGCAGAGATGTCAACACGGTTGGGTCTGAGGCCAATTCCTAAAATTTAAGCTATTTCTAAAAGAAACATCCAAGTACGTCTGCTGAATATTTCTCTACTCAATTTTTCTCTATCCCTGGCTCCTCTCCCTTCCCCTTTAAAACTATTTAAGAGAATTAAATAAATCATCTTCTCTTCCAAAAAAGTATTATTGCTAACTTAATTTATAGTCCCTATAAATTAGATGGAAATAGGATAATTTTCAGAAACTTTACAAGCATGTATTTTATAAACAATGCATAATATTAAATTTGTTTTCTAAATCAAGTTTTCCCACTACAACATTTCTCCCCAAATCACTGTTATCCAAACTATTTGCCTGAGTTAATATTATACTCCCTTTAAATACAGATCAATCAGTAATCACATGAAGTTTATCTTATATCATCACATTTGCCCTCAGAAAAAGGAATGTTATTGTTTCTTCACAGATACATAGTCAATGGGCTGGAGTTCAAAAGGTAGATCAAATACATTTTAGAAAAAATGTGTTTAACACGGCACAAACAGGAAAGATTCAGTTTCTTTTAAAGAAGCTAGTTTTCTTGTTTCATGAAAACATGCTACACAGTTTCCAAACAAACCTAAAACATGGGTCCTCAGATAAAAACTTTAGAAGATCTAAAAAGAAACCAATTTTTAGAATAAACAGCTCATACCCAATTCAAGTATTCCGTTTAGTTCACAGTTCTTTACATTCTGCCAATTTGCTGCATGTTTTTTGCATTAGAACCAGAGTAACATCCTTCTGCTTGACTCCAACCCTCCCATCTAAATATTCTGTTTGAACTGCAGAATGTTATTTGATCTACTCTCAATTTAAAATATGGTCTTATTTGTTCAGAGTATGTCTTCCCATCATTCAACAAACATCTAAGACAAATGCCTGGAAACTTCTTTACCTATGATTTCTTCTAGAATTTTAATAGCTTTATTGCTTAATTCATTGATGCATTTAGAATTGAGCTGTCAGATAAGAACACGCTTTTTTACTTTCTCCAGATGGTTTTCAGGTTGTGACATATCGCTCAACAGTCCAAATTGCTTTTCCTCATTGATATGAAAAGCAAGTACCAAAAACTAGATCCCCACATATATTTGAATCTACATATCGAGTCTCCATATGGAGTTTGTTTTACCCAACTGTCTGTATATCTTCTCCACTGTAAAATCTTTATTATTTTAGAATATATTTGAATATCTGGTAAGGTTAGACCCTTTTTCCAAAAAATTCTGGCTGTTTTGGCAGACTTTTTCTTTCTGTAAAATAAACTTTAGTATCATTTTGTTATGTTAAAGAATGATCTGTTATTTTAATATGCCTCCTACTCCTAATAAAAACTACATTGTATCACAAAATAAAACACTGAAGAAGATAAAGACAAATACATATTTATATTAGAAAAGGAAAATAAAAATGTCCATGGTTTCCTAAAGTAACTTGGCTACTTTTTTAAAAACTTTAATAATTGTTAATAATTCAAAACACTTTTAAGAACTTCATATGAAAACTTCCCCTAGTAATTAATCTAAAATAACTGAAAAGCAGAAGCTTAGAAAATTTAATTGTGATTGTCTAAGAGAAGAGCCAAAAACTATGCAAATGCAAGACAAGAGGGACAAGGTAACCATCGTGGCACAGAGTAGAACGCACTGACCAAAATGCTAACTGTGAAGGCCATGCATGCCACGATATGAAGAAAAGCAGAACACAATCAAACCGGGAACACGTGCCCAGCATTTAGGCCCTGCATGTATGAAGTGCTTCAAAAGCATCATCTCATTGCATCCTTAGCATAACATCGCTGTCCACAGCTAGTAAATGAGAGGCTCGGGATGCAAACTCAGGTTTCCAGCTCCAGAGACAAAGCATATTGGGGTTTGTTTACTGGATGGCTGATGACTGAAGAAGAGAGCAGGGGAAACTAGAAAGACATGTTTTGTGTTGTGGTGGTGGGTTTTTCTTGGAGGGTGAGGGGGTGGTCTTTAGCTATTGTTAGAATGCAGTTTGGATAAAAGTAGAACTTAAAATAAAATTTTGAAAAAAGTTTATTACAAAACAAATTTCATGTGTATACAGCATATGGTAATGACGGGTATTATATCACAGGACTTGTTTTAATCACTTACATCTATCTGCACAATGAGCAAAAATGTGTTTCTCACTGTGGGTTGTAGTCAAAACAGTCAGAAACACGGCCCTCTGCACACACATACTGTAATAACAAATCCAACAACTCTCAGTCAATAAGAATTCCAGGAAGCCTGGAATGTTAACACAGTCTAAAGTGTGGCTGTCCACCAGAACTTTATGTGACAGAAGAAATAACCTACCTAAAAATATGGCAAAGCACTTCATGGGAAAGTTGATTCATGTAGTCCTTTGTCTCATCTGATACTGTTTCCTCGGGGATCTCATTATCCATAAGACACGTCTTAACATTTTTCTTCCGTGGCCCCATAGCTGCTGTATCTTCAGTATCAAAGGGCCAATCTCTCCTCTCGGTTACTTGAGTTCAAAGTACCTGAAAGCGAGCAGAGAACAGAGTAGACTAAAGCAGCAAACCAGATGCAGACACTATCTCTATAAAACCCAGGTAAAACAAGATTTATTTCAAAATACAGACAAAGGTAATCACAATAGTATAGACCACATTCAAATTCATTAAAAAAATTACTACACGAAAGGCACCAACTATCTCTTTCTGAAGAGCAGTAGAGAATATTTAGAATGAGCAAAAGTCCAAGGAACCAGGAGCCCTGGATTCTCATTTGTACTGTTGCTTCCTAGCTAACTCACTCAATTCTTCATATGTGGCATTAATTTCTTCGTATGTAATATAAGATGTCTCACTTCCCACAGTCACTTGACTGGCTAGTCTCATCAATCCTACCACAATATTGCTTTTGCATCTAATCCCACCGGCTTCCAGGCCTCTATCAGCCCTCACCTGGGTTACTGCAATGGCTTCCTAAATGACGGCCACCACTATATCACCAGAGCCTAAAACAAAGCCTGCCACACAGTAGGCCTAAAATACGTCATCTGCTGAGTAAATGTTTACCATACCATACTCCATACTGAAGCCAGACTTATCTTTTCCAAACATTCCTCTGACTGCATACTAAGTGGAAGAGCAAGATGTTGAATCTGCATACAAGAAAAAGGACAAGTATGTTTGTGGTTGCTTGGGACATTTTAGAAGGTTCCATGATAAAATACTAACAGTGGCTACCTCTGGGGGGTTAGAACAGAGGTTTGGGAAAGTACGAAAGAGACTTCCAGTTTTCCTATTCTTCCCCACTGTTTGAAAACTTTAGATGGGTCACGTGTACTTCTTAAAGAACAGTGACCAAAACCAGCCTGCCCTAGGTTCTAGGACAAAATGAGTCTGGCCCCAAGCCTCTCCAATCTCATCTTTCTGTCCTACCACTTGCTCTTTAGGACACCCTCTCCAGTCAAACCGACAGCCTCAGTTTCCCCCAACACTAACCTTTCATCCCTAATCAGCTATTGACTGTAATGAATGTCTTTCCCTTCCCTTCAACATCTTCATCGTCATCGTCATCATCTTCATCATTGCCTAGAAAACCACTCATTTGGTTTTTTAAAAAAACATGCCTTTCATGTCTAGTTTAAATGTACATCCTCTGTGAAAACTTCTTCTACTCACCTCACATCCCCCTTTCGAGCTCCCTGGGAGCTTTTACTACAGCATCCTGTGTATTTGATTTATCATGTTGGGAAAAGGAAAAGAAACTCAACCTCCTGCCTCTAGGTGATAACAAGTCCCTACTCATAATAAACTCTCAAACGTCTGATGTGGGACTACCCATCAGTCTTTCCATGCATCCAGGAGCTCCAAGGCTGCTAGGTACCATCTCATGTTTCTATTACTACCACAGCACTCAGTGATCTCAGCAACACGCCTATAACCCCGGCAGAAATGCAATCAGATGCTATTTCAATAAGGGCATCAAAACAGCTACCCTGCAACATGACTCAACAAGACTAATAGCTAGTAGAGGGCAATCCAACTAGGGAGAATTCTCTAGCTATCATATTTTAATACATTCCATGTTTAAGAATCTTCACAACTCTAACCATTCAGATAACATGTTCCTGACATCCTTTAAGTAAAAATCTTTCTTAGCCCTTCTGCTTTCTCTTTCTTCACCAAATCCAAATCACTTAGTAATTTACACCCTCATCTATGATTCTACCTTTTATTGTGCCTTTTTATTTTGCAATGCTGTGGTTCTGAGTCAGATTTAGTAACCTACATTTGAATTTTTAAACCAAATCGGCTTCACCTTAAATGTCATTGAGTTTATAAAAGTTCACTTGTTTGGAACTCAAGAGAAATATTTACTCACAGATATGACATTATACAACATATATAGACATTAGGTGTCCAGGGAGCCCACAAAAGTCTGCTTCACCTACAGTATGCATTAACACTACTAAATGTTAAGTCCGGCTTAAATCAGCAGGACTAACAAAACTTTACATAGAATTGTATTTATGTTTCCTTCATTATGCCTATAATTAAAAACTTGGTTATGTAGCTAGAAATGCAGACTTGGGTCATGTAAGCTACTCACTTGGCAGTAGGTAGTGACCACCGCCCTTACTCTAAGTCTTTGGTGGGGAAGGAACACACGGAGATGAACACAGGGGTAAAGGAGGACAACTTTATCCTATACCGTGAGGCTTAACAGGTCAGGACCTATAGACAGAGGAAATCCATTAGTTCTCTCCAGGCCAAGGAGGCACCCCTGGAATTGTTCAAAAGATAAAAAGCCTCCTCATTCAAAACTAATGTATCTTCCTCTGCCACCACTTAAACTCTACAAAGTACACCAAAATTGTTTCAACTCAGGTTGGCTTTATCTTCATTTATGTGAAACACCATCTAGGTCATGCTAAGTATTTCATCCCAGGGGTACCAATAGAGGCCTGAATCCCTGTGTGAGAAAACACCACGCAAGACACGCAAGAGCCCAAGTAATAATGGTCTCTCTCTAGTACGCACACACGCTCTCTTAACTGCTTTTGTTTCAGTGGAATAAGTGATAAAAGCAAGTAAAAATAGAAAAGTGCCGTGACTAAGACTTCTATGTCTTCGTTTCTTCCTGCCTTTATCTCCAAAATGTCACCATTTGCTATTTCAGAAACTCAACCAAGTATGAAAAGCTCAAAGCAGCAGCAGGTTAAAAGGGAAAGAGGGAAGGAGAAGAATTCCAGCTTATCGACAGCAGCTAGGATGGTGCATTGGAGTTAGCCTGCAGAAGAGTCAGGGAGGGTCAGGGAGAGATGAGGCTAACAGCTGAGTATGAATATGCGAGGACTATGGTTTCTAGGGTTAGCAAGTTCTTGAGGCTTAGACTCTAAACCTCAAAGAAATGTCATTCTGACAGAATTTAAGAATCCCACAATTTTAAAAATTGAAGGGGCCTTTGGAGACTACCTAGTTGCAGTTCGTAATTTCTTCTGGGCCACAGACCATCTGAGACTATGATGAAAGCTCCCATCTTCTTCCCAAGAGAAAAACAAAACATACCCAGACTCACATATGCTGAATTACATATATACAATTTTCAGTGGCTTCGCAGACACATCGAAGCTCATCCAGGGGTCGCTATCTGAGACTAAGTTTTTCAGATGGACAAACAGTACCAGGGAGGACAAGTCACTTGCCCAATGGCATACATTAAGTGTCCAAGCTCAGGCTGGGACTCAAAGTCCCTAACCCACACTACACACCCTATCATCAAGTCAGTCCCCTGCACCTCACTGACTCCCTGCATTCTAGAGATATGCACTAGTGCTTGGAGAAGGGCTTCTGGATGCTCTGATAGAGCAGCTGCTGACTGCACCTTCCCTCACATATTAGAGTTTATGATCCATCTAATTTAGGTTCCCACACAGTCTGGGTATCCGAGAGCCATCCTATCGCTGTGTGTTTAGCAGACCTTATCCACAGGAAGCATCATTTTTGTCCTAAAGGCCCAAGTACTTTTAAGTAGTAAGCCTGTGTTATTTGTGATTATTTAAACTAGGGTCTTTCCACACACAGTTTCTTCTAATTTTCAATGTTCTTCTTCTCAACTGCCAGTTCAAAGCTCCTGTCCCAAACAAAACTACACTATCCTCTAGCAATTCAGTTCCTTCTGGTTGCTCCCACATTTAGCCCAATCTTTTCATCCTTAGCCCTCAAGCCTACCTCCACTTTTTGTATGGGAGTACCAACACTTTCTTGTTTATAAAATCAAGTTATTTTCCTTCTAATCCTCTATTTCCATTATCAAGTTAGTTTTAACATTGTTCACAATTCTCACAATTGCTGATACTTTTAAAAGACCTGAATAAATCCACTCCTTTATGCTCTAAATGTCACAACTAGAAACCTTCCTCTACTTGTTCCATCTCATTAACATCTTCCTCCATCCCTAAATTATTCTATATACTTACTCCCTTCCTCAGATCACACCACTCTCCAGGATATGTGTTTGTCTCTAATTACACACTTTACAGAGCAGAGAAAACACCTTACTAACCAGAAAACTTAGGGACCTTTTCTTTTACAAACGTTCACAACTCTGTATCAATTTCTCATATGTATCTAATTAAGAAGTCTCCGGAGAAACGCCTTTTCTTGACTTATACTATGTAGCCATCCACCCATCATTTAAGGTACCCATTCCCTCAATGATTTATTTCATGCCTACTAAGTGCTAGGTGGTCTTTCTTCCCATGAAGCTCACAGTCGCAGTGAGAGAGATTTTACCACCAGTTTCTTATAACTCAGTCATGTCAATTGTTATAACTTAAAAGACTTTACATTATCCTGATCAAAAATACGGTCTCCCATTTAAAACTTCCCAGTGTTGTCATCATCCTATCCAGTCAAGGACTTCGCTGCTTTCAGGTCTCTAATGCCTTTATTTAGATTCTATGGGCTTCGGCTTACTCATGTCAAAATAATCTTGCATGTCACTTAATTTGGCCCGCTTTATCACATCAAAGATCTTCAATGTCTCCTACCTATGACAGCCTGTCTTTGCTAAGAAAATGCCACCCCACATCGCCCAAGCTAGATAAAAAACTAAGCACAAATACCAGAATTATAGGGCAGAAAGGATCAAGAACCATCCAGTCCAACCCTTCGTTTTCCAGGTAAGGAACCTAAGCTGTGTTGCCCTAAGTCAGGGGTCCCCAAACTTTTTACACAGGGGGCCAGTTCACTGTCCCTCAGACCGTTGGAGGGCTGGACTATAAAAAAAAAACTATGAACAAATCCCTATGTACACTGCACATATCTTATTTTAAAGTAAAAAAACAAAAAAAAGGGGGGGGGAACAAATACAATATTTAAAATAAAGAACAAGTAAATTTAAATCAACAAACTGACCAGTATTTCAATGGGAACTATGGGTGCGGATGCATCCTGTGCTCCTCTCACCCACCACCAATGAAAGAGGCGCCTGCTCCGGAAGTGCAATGGTCTGGATAAATGGCCTCAGGGGGCCGCGTGCGGGACAGCGGGGCGGAGTTTGGGGACCCCTGCCCTAAGTCATAGTCAGAAAATACCACCGCTAAATGAAGTGAAGATCCAGGTCTTCACCTAGTTCAAGTTCAATTTCATTTCCCTATGTCTCTACCTTACTGAGATGTTGTTTCTCCTTTTTCTCCTAACCTATGCCTTAGGATCTTTTTTTTTTAACTAAAGGTAAAGTGTGTACCTTCAAGCACACAGTCATTTCAACACACACACACACACACACACACACACACACACACACACACGTCTATATTCTTAACCTAAAGAGGACATAAGAATAACAGTACTGCAAATTTTAAAGTGAGAGAAAGAGCCTTAGGAATCACTTAAACCAGTAATTGACAAAAATGAAGGTTAACCATTACAAGCACAGATCTGTTCACCTAGACGACCACATATGTACCCTCCAAACCCCACCCTTCTCCTCCCCCAGAAAATCATGGCCTTGCAGACCCATTATTTCATTCTTCAGCTGTGATGGGAGGATGGGAGAAGGATTAAGAACCAGTGACCTAATCCAACACCTTCCTTAGCCAGATGAGAAATCTCAAGTCCAGAGAGAGGAAGGGATTTGCCCAAAATGAACCAGCAAGTTAAGAGCAAGTTTTAAGGCAATTAAAACAAACAAAAAACCAAGGTCTCCTGTTCTTCACATGGGTGTGTTTTCTACTGCTGGTACTGGTTTATGCACAGTCTTCGGGGCAGAAGCCCACTGCACAGGAAGCACAGGACCCTTCCTAGTGCCCAGCTGCCCTTGGCCGGCTTGGTGTCTGCAAAGAAACACGGGGGACACCTCTCATCCGTGATCCCTGGCTCTGCAGGAGGCAGGAAAGACATGCTTTCCAGGTCTGACTCCCAGGAAAGACTCTTCGGAAGGGAGTTGAGAATCGGATTTCCTGAGCTAGGAGGGACAGCAGGAGCATCTTACACATTCATTTTACAGACACGGGCCATGGCCCTGGGCAGAGTCACTCAGTGGGCCGGTGGACGTGGTAAGACTGGAACCTAGGGCGCCGGCTCCCGGGGTGGGGGCCTCCCCTCCAGGATGGATTCTCTGCGTCCTGCTCGGCGACATCCCATCCGTGCGCAGGCGACGGGCCTTCTTCAAGTTACCGGCTTCAACAGTGGTTACACATCCACATCGGGGAATTTGCGACGCCGGGAGGACAACGAGGTCCCCCAAGGTGTCCAGGCCAACATCCGCCCCCAACATTTTGTTCAAGAACATTGAGATCGACAGCGTGTCTGCACGCTGGCATCTCGGACCAGGTTCGGACTAGGAGGCGCACGCCACGACCAGGGCCTAGAGGGCCGAGAACCACCAACCCCATCCCCGCTCTCCCGGGAGCCACAGGCCCGACGGGGGCCCCAGACCTACACCCCGGCGGCCGGAGCCCAGGAGCCCCTCAGGCCGCCTCCACCCGCCGCGCGCGCCCCCGGCTGCGCGGCCGCCGCCTCACCTCCGCCGGCCCTCCGTCTGTTACTGTGGGTGGGAGGGAGGGAAGCAGCACCGCGGCCGACGCTTCCCGCGGCCCCCACCGCCGCAGCGCTTCCGTTTCCGCTTCCACCGCTCGGGCACTTCCGGCGTGTTGTCATCTGGGCTGCGTGTCCATGTTGGGTGTGGGGCACACCGTCCACGCACCGCAGCCATGTTAAGAGTGGCGGAGAAGGAAAAGTGGGGGCGGTGACGGTGGGTGGAGGACATTCTTTTCACGTGACAGGGGTGTCGCGCCCGAAGAGCTTCGGGTCCGACGCCGGAGAAATACTCACACGTTGACAGCTGTTTTGATTGACAACATGTATTGCGTAGTCAGCGATTTAGGGGCAGAAAGAGGGGTGGCGTTCAAGGGTGAGTCCCTCCTCTTGGCTGGCAGAGACTGCAGACAAGCGCTTCACCTGTCAGTCTCAGGTTTGTGAGGCAAAAACGGGCATCACTGTGATCCCTACATAACAAACCGTTGCAAAATTTAGAGGCTTAACATAATTTGTTACAATTCCGTCGTGCTTCTGTGGGTTGGCTAGGCTCAGCAGGGAAGCTTCAGGTTGAGGTCTCACGCATTTGCGGTCGATGTCCGCTGATACTGTAGCTAACCAACTTCGGGTTGAAACGGATGTTACATTGTTGGCAAGTCGGGCTGGAAGCCCTCCCAGGAGCTCAGGGAGAGCTCTGTGTTGAAATGCCTGCAGGTGGCCTCTCCATATGATTTGGGTTGCTCGCAGTAAGCGCATGGAGTTCGGTAGGAATCACTTGGGAGCGGGAGGAAGCGACAGAGCAAGACTTAAGATCTAGCGTTGGAAGTACCAGAACGTCTTTCTGTCACATTCTGCTGGGTAAGGAAGCCACTAAGCCTGCCCAGGATCAAGGGGAGAGAAGAATAAGACTTCACCTCTTATCAAAAGAGAAGCAAAGAATTTGTGGCCATCTTTAATTGACCAAACTACCTCCTGTTTTCCTGATTTTAACTTTATTTTGGACATATGTAGATTTTATTAGCACAGGTATTGAAAAGGAAGGTCGACAGCCTCACCAGTAAAAAGTTTTGAGTCTGCATATGAATGAATGATTCTTTACAGTTTTTTTTAATTGTGGTAAAATATATATAACATACAATTTACCATTTTAACTATTTTTAAGTGTGCAGTGCACTGCATTAAGTAGATAGACGAGTGGGGCAAAACTAGGTTTACAGTTGTGAGTACATGAAACAGTTTATTCTTGCATTATTATTTATTATTATTATTTTCCAGTGAACAACTGTAAACCTACTTTTGCCCCATTCTGTATTTTCGTGCGATCACCACCAACCACCTCCAGAATTTTTTTGTCCTTCCAAGTTGAAATTCTGTACCCACTAAAGAACAACTCCCATTCTACTCCCCACCTCCATCGCCTTAGCCCTATGCTACTTTTTGTTTCCAGGTATTTCATGTAAGTGGAATCATACAATATTTGTTCCTCTTTGGCTTCTGTCACTTAACATAATGTCTTTGAGATTCATTCATGCTGTAGCATGTGTCAGAATTTCCTCTCTTTTTTGCCTGACCAGTTGGTGATGCAGTGGATAGAGCGTCGTTGGACTGGAATGTGAAGAACCCAGGTTCAAAACCCCGAGGTTGCCAGCCTGAGCGCGGGCTCATCTGGTTTGAGCACAGCTCACCAGCTTGGACCCAAGGTCACTGGCTTGAGTAAGGGGTCACTCACTCTGCTGTAGACCCCGGTCAAGTCACATATGTGAAAGCAACCAATGGACAACTAAGGAGCCACAACGAAGAATTGATTCTTCTCATCTCTCTCCCTTCCTGTCTGTCCCTATCTGTTCCTCTCTCTGTCTGTCTCAAAAAAAAAAAAAAAAAAAAAAAAGAATTCCTCTCTTTTTAAGGCTGCATGATACTCCATCATATATTTCATTCATTTAGGGATGGACATTCCTCTTTCAACTCTTGACTGTTGAAGTCATGCTTCAATGAACATGAGTGTGTAAATATCCCTTCCAGATCTAGCTTCCCATTCTTTTGGATATATGCCCCAACGTGGGATTGCTGGATTAATTCTACCTTTAATCTTTCCATAGCAGCTATACCATTTTACATTCTCACCAACAGTGTACAAGAGTTCCAATTGTTTCACATTTTTTCTCTCACTTGTGTTTTGTGGATGATGTGTGTAATCCCCTTAGAATAGTGCCTGGCATAAAGCAAAAACTCCACAAGGGTTAGCTGTTATTATTTGATTGTTCGGAGACCTCTTTTCCTTCCTTTCTTCCCAGCGATAGTCAGAGTTGCAAAGGCTGAATTCTCAGCATGTGATATTTCTGAAGTTCACTCTTAAAGCGTCCTAAAATTTTCCCAGCTACATAAGAAAATTCTGTAAAGGATGTTGTACATAGGTGTAGGTGTAAAGAATTGCAGTTTCAAAACAAAACACAAGGTGGTAGATTAGGCAAAAGAAAAAAATGAAGAAGAAAAAAGAAAACCCTTCATAGGAGGTTTTTATAAACATGGGCTCTGAGCAAGCGTTAAGGAACAATGTCTTTGCTTTTCATTTTTAATTTGGACCCTACTGCGTAGGATCACGGTTATAAGAAAGTGTAAAGGTTGAGGATGAAACTTAGGATCTCAACAAGATTTCTTTTTAGCAGTTAACCTTACTGTATTTTTCCTGTCACTACATCTAGTGCAGGTCTTTTAGCCTGATCTCTAGAAGTATGAGAGTAAATAAGTTACTCTTTAGGAAACAAAATTATTTATAATGCCAAAAGCTATTCACTATCAGCCAACATTTACTAAAAGGCTGTATGGGACCTGGGAACTAGGAAATAGTCTCTGCTCCTAGTCTTGCTGGGAGACCTATGTATGAAGAACACTTCAGTGAAATTTGGGAGATCCCGGCACAGTGGAATGTCAGGGTGCTGGAGCAGCACAGAAAAAGCTGAATCAGGCCCTGGCAGTTTGGCTCAGCAATTGAGCATTGGTTGGCTTGTGAAAGTCCAGGGTTCAATTCCTGGTCAGGGCACACAGGAGAAGCAACCATCTGCTTCTCTGTCCCTTCCCTGCCCCCCTTCCTCTCCTGCAGTCATGGCTTGAAGGAGAAAGGTGGCCCCAGGTGCTGAGAAAGGCTCCATCGCCTCACCTCAGGTGCTAAAATAGCTTGGTTGCCAAGCAACCAAGCAGCAGCTTCAGATGGGCAGAACATCAGTCCCAGGTGGGGGTAGCCAAGTGGATCTCATTCAGGGTGCCTGCAGGAGCCTGTCTCTCTACCTTCCTGCCTCTCACTTGAAGAAGAAAAAGAAGAAGGAGGGGGAGGGGGAGGGGGAAGGGGAGGAGGAGGAGGAGTGAGGGGGAGGAGGAGTGAGGGGGAGGAGGAGTGAGGGGGAGGGGGGAAGAAGGAAGAGGAGGAGGAGGAGGAGGAGGAGGAGGAGGAACAACTGAATCAGTCCAGTTTCTATGTAGCTACACTTAAAATAATTGCAAACACCCTCTTCAACCCACCTTTCTTCCCCCCATGGGCTTCTGGGTCACAACTTCATCATTGTGCCTCTCTGTCTCATCATCCTGGCTTCAGTTTCTCCCTCACAAATGATTATTTTTATTGCATCTTATTTTGTTTATGAATTATTTTAATGGCAACATGACTCCACCAATCATTTTAAATACATCATCATGTTTACTCCCCATGAACTTTGAACTTTGTGAGGTTAGTATCACTTACCTTGTTTTATAGGTAATGCCAGTCAGGTTCAGAGAGGTTAAGTATTTTTACTGAATATCACATGGCTAGTAAATTGCAGAAAATTATTGTGAAATTTGAGCAATATGACTTCAAAACCCATATTCCTAATTACTACATTGTGCACACTGTTGCAGGTTTTTTTCCTCCAAATTATAACCTCTGTACTGACATTTAGGGCAATAAGACACTTAATCATTTAAAAAGCCATTCTCTTTCCCATATCTGGGGATTACGATTGCATATTGATTGGAGGTGTGTTTAGCTGGACCTCAGGATTCTCTTCTCACCCACCACCCTTTTCTTTTTGGTTCATGAGTTGTAAGGACACATACCTGGGGTAATAGCAGCCATTAATCTCATCAGGTAGACTGAATTTGTATGGGAGATAATGAAACCAGCATTTAATGAAATTCATAGACTAACAGAGGGCAGAGGTGGAGAGTAAGACTACCAGTATTACCTAAATCTGTGGATACTTCTGTGTTTGAATGAAGACCCACCCTGGATCCTCCTGTTTGCATGAACTCACACATTTCTTGTTTGGCCTAAGCTAGGTTGCAGTTGAATTTTCATCATTTCTTTTTTTTCTTTCTTTCTTTTTTTGGACAGAGAGAGAGAGTCAGAGAGAGGGAAAGACAGGGACAGACAGACAGGAACAAAGAGAGGTGAGAAGCATCAATTATTAGTTTTTCGTTGCCATTGCGACACCACAGTTGTTCATTGATTGCTTTCTCACATGTGCCTTGACCGCTGACCTTCAGCAGACTGAGCAATCCCCTGCTGGAGCCAGGGACCCTGGGTCCAAGCTGGCGAGCTTTTGCTCAAGCCAGATGGGCCCACGCTCAAGCTGGCGAGCTCGGGGTCTTGAACCTGGGTCCTCTGCATCCCAGTCCAATGCCCTATCCACTGTGCCACTGCCTGGTCAGGCTGATTTTCATCATTTTTAACCAAAAGAATCTTCAGTGGATGTTAAACAAGACAAGGACCCAGACCTGCTTTGATTACCACTGAGGATCCATAGTCTAGCCAAGTCTCTTAGTCTTATGAGAACTTCAAGATTACTTACTGAATAAATGAATGAATGAATCGTCCAAGCTTATAAAACTGAGTTGCTTAAAGTAAGGGGTCACTTTCTGCTCAGCTCTTTATTTCTAGAAACACAGTTCTGGTGAAATCATGAAATAGATCTTGAGTTAAAGAAAAGTTTTCCATAAGATAAAATTTATTAATTTTTTCAAAAAATAAGGTAATATAATGAATTCCACTTTTTGTAGTGAAGATGATGCTCCATTCAGATAGGTTCACTCATGATGAATGCAGAAAAATCACGTCACATTCAAGGGTTTTTGGCATTTTCCCCTGTATTGAATTTGAAGACTACAGTTCAAAGCTCTAAGAGGAATTGACATAAATATTTAGAGATCATTGGTAGAAATACAACCTTTCTTCCTCTTAGCCTTGTTGTACTACAATAATTATGTTAAGGGAAGAGAGGCGTTGACTTGTAATCTCCTGACCTATAAATAGCCCATAGCTAGAGATTTACCTTTCTCCTTACAATACTCTTCACCCTGAAGACAGCTCTGCTTTGCAATCATGGTGAAACATTATGAGACCTTTCAGCAAGTGTGTAAATGTAAATGTTAAGAAATAAAGGTGCGGGGAGGGATCACTGAGGAACACCAAAAATGTCTTTTTACTTTTCTGAAATAGATAATATTTTACTTGTAATGATGATTACCTACTGAGACAGGGTCTTTTATATACATATTTTCAAGCATAGTTTACATTTAATATTATTTTGTATTAGTTTCAAATATACAGCGTAGTGGTTAGAAGATCATGTACTTTATAGAGTGGTTCCCTTCAATGTTTCTAGTACCCACCTGGCACCATACATAGTTAATACAATATTATTGGCTCTATTCCCTATGTTGTAATCTACAGCTCTGTGACTATTCTGTGACTTCCAATTTGTACTTCTGAAGGAAAAGAAGGTGGAGTCGTTGAGACTTACCATCAAAGTGCTCTATGAGCTACAAACAGGAGAAACTCATTGTTGGGGGCAAAGAACATAATGAACAAAGACAAGATAAATGTAGCAGTGTGGAAAACTTAAGGGAAAATGTTTGTCTTCTCCAGCAGAAATGTCATAACAACAGAAAGCCAATTACTACATTTTATGTTAAATTATATAGTCAATGGACTTTTGCTATTGCATTTTTCACAAAAAAGTGGTCCATGAAAAAAAATTAATAGCCACAGAGGAGCTACTGTGGAATGATGAAAATGGTGTTCATCCTTAGTAAATACATTCTCTTTGACATTGGCAAAATAATTTGGAGTCTTTTCATGTGTAAAAAGCAAATAATCTCATACTGCTTACCATACAGTATTGATATGGGTCTCACAGATTCCCTGATTAAGAAAGCACCTTCTAAGTTATAGCAGGTTTATAAGTATATAGTATTTATACTAATAGGCGGGGAGTAATAGTATCTTTTTGTTTTCTTTCCCTTCATCTAACACAGTGTCTGGAACTTACTAGGCATTTATTGAATGTTCATGGGACAAATGGATAAATACAAAATGTTGTTTTGAAAAATCTTAAACCTCTGGCCAAATATAAGACTTAATCATGAGATAAAATAATTAAAAGTTAAGCTTGAGGGCTCTGGATGTTAGATTTCTGGATTTGTTTCTTGTTTTTTCCCCTCATGGGCTATGATATCTTGGATAAGTCCCCAAATTTCTCTAAGCTGCAGTTTCATTATTTATAAAATGGAAACTAATACCAATGCCTACTTCCTGAGAGTATTTTGAATATTAAATAAGATCATTCTTATGTAGCACCAAGCCCAGAGCCTGGCATTTATAAGCTCTAAATTAAAGTCAGCTGTGTTTATGAGTTTTCAAAAGATCCCATTACGTATTCTCATTAATAGTTTATATTTCTGTGTGTATGGAATAAATGTATTTTTCAAAATCCTGACTATACTGTATACATCATTTTATATCCTTATATTTTGTTCTTTTAACTTAATATTGTGTCATAATTTTTTTTGAACATTTATTAATAATATGCAATGTTGAGTGGGATTTTTTTTTTTTAGAAAAGTCATACATGGCTTAAAAAGGATGAGCCTTTAAGCAAAGCATTCAGCCAGAGGTTTCTATTGTTTTCAAGAATATCAGCTTCCTGACGGCCCTAGAATGCGGAATCAAGGGAACAGACAACGCAAACTGGAGCCGGAAGCGTGGAGGAAGGTACATATGCAGGTAGTATGAAGGCCCGCTTGCCGCCCCCCTTATTTTATCACCCGTGTGCGCTGGCCCCACATTTGGAATGCTTTGATAATCTGAGAAGAAAGCAAATGGAGGCTAAAAAACACAAGTGTGAAAATTGGGGACTTGGATCATTCTTATGTGTTAACTCTTTGAAATGGCCAGACATGGGAAACAGAATGAATTTCTCAGCTGTCCTGGGACAAAAAAAATGTTGGTAATAAGACACAGGTGTACTAAATATCAGGGAGAGGCAAGGACGAAAATATTTAGGTGGCCTGTATCACAGTAGGAAAGGGAGCAGTTTTTACTTGAGAAAATTGTACTTTCTTCCATTCCTGCTATTTATTGTCTTTGGAGACGGTAAGAACTATTTGGGAAATTCTGCTACTTGCTGTAGAGCCAAGAGAAAGGAAAATAGTTTGTCTACACAGAACCTTGTACATAAATGCTTGTAACAATATTTTTTTATAACATTGTTAATAATAGAAAATCCAATGTCCATTAATGGACGAATAGATAAAAAATAATGTGGGATAGCCACACATACGATGATATAGTCATAGGATGGTGTAGTCATCCAGTTATTCAACCATAAAAAGGCATGAAGAACTGATACATTTTACAACCTGGATGAACCCTGATAACCTTATGCTGAATGGAGGAAGCCAGAAACAAAGAGCCACATATTGTATGATTCCATTTATATTAATTGTCCAGAAGAGGCAAATCCATAAAAACAGAAAGTAGACTAGTGCTTGCCAGGTATTGGGGTGATGGTAGAATGGATACAGATTTATTTTAATGAAAATGACGCTGACATTAGATGTTGGTTGTAAAACACTGTGAACATGGTAAACACCACAGGATTATATACTTTAAAAGACTGAATTTATTATTCATATTGCTTTTTCAATTAAAATTCTAAGGATAAATTCTTTTTTTTTTTAATTTATGTGAGAGGCAGGGAGGTAGACAGACCCCCCGCATGCGCCCTGACTGGGATCTACCGGCAAGCCTCCTACTGGGTGATGCTCTGCCTATCTGAGGTCACTGCTTCATTGCTCGGCAACCGAGTTATTTTAATGCCTGAGGTGAGGCCATGAAGCCATCCTCAGTGCCAATTTGCTTGAATCATTCAAGCCCTGGCTGTGGGAGAGGGAGGGAGAGAGAGAAAAAAGGGAAAGGATGGAGAAGCATATGATCGCTTCTCTTGTGTGCCCAGACTGGGAATTGAACTCACAACTTCTAAGGATAAATTCTAAGCACTAAGTTATTTTTCAATTCCATGAAACCTTGCTATCTTAGAGAAAAGGGCAGACAGTTTCAGGAAAGAGTGAAAGTAAAAGGCTGTCATAAATTTGGGAGAAGGGGCAGCAATAATCTGTAGTTTCTCTCCCCTCTGAGTAATCTCATTGTGCATCATGGAATTATCATGACTACTTCTGAAGGCCTATGAGATGTGGTTGTCGGATTGTTTGGAAGTTAGTGTTCTACTGGTTGAGAACAACTATAATGCAGGTTATATGGACTGAGCGAAAGATAGGCTTGGTCAATACGGAAAAATTAGGGCCTAGGAATCAAGACCTGTTGATGGTAGGGTGGCCAACTATTTTGGTTTGTCTGAGACTGTCCTGTTTTAGCAGTAAAAGTCTCCAGGAAAACCCTTAGTCTCAGGCAAACTGGGATGGTTGGCCCTCTAGTTAGAAGCAACACAGTGAGGATACTGACAGTGATTATTGACTAAGGAACTATTATGTTGCAGGCATGATGCTAAGACCTCTGTAAGCTTCGTCTTTTTCAGTTCTCACATACAATCTCTCAGGTAATTACTAAGGTGAAATGATTTGTCCTAGGTCATGTATTTAAATAGAAGAGCTGAAATTTCAATCCAAGTTGATAGATTAAGAATCTGCATTCTTAACCACATATTCAACTCTCAGAGATTAAGCCAATACAATGTAATAAATTTTTTTTTCCTTCTTTTTCAAGTGAGAGGAAGGGAGGTAGAGAGACTCCAGCATGCACCCCAACCGAGATCCACCCAGTGACCCCCATCAGGGGCTGATGCTCTGATCATCTGGTGCCATGCTTGCATCCAAGCTATTTTTAGTGCCAGAGGTGGAGGCTCCACAGAGCCATCCTCAGTGCCTGGGGCCAATGTGGTCGAACCAATGGAGCCATGACTATGGGAGGGGAAGAGAGAGAGCGAGAGAAAAGGGATAGGGGAGAGGTGCAGAAGCAGATGGTTGCTTCTCCTGTGTGCACTGACTGGGAATTGAACCCATGACATCCACATGCTGAGCCAGCCCTCTGCCACTGAACCAACCAGCCAGGGCCAAAAGTTATTTTGTAATTACCTATAAAGGGTGTTTTAAGTTTAAAAAATGTTTTTAGTACCCATTATCAATGCATTGCCCCTCAAAACCATCCATGTATGTATGAATGTATGTATGTATGTATGTATGTATGTATGTATGTATGTATGTATCTATCTATCTATCTATCTATTTATCTATCTATCTATCTAGGCAAGTACTTATGATACCTACTTGATGTCAGACACTGTGTTATGTGCTAGGACTAAGTCATAAATCTGCCTGCTAACTTTAAGAAGCTTTGTTTGGTGATAGACCAAAAACAAAGCAACAGGAAAATAAAATATCTGGGAGTTATGTTAAGACCTAGGGAGAAAATAGAAGCTGAAACCCAAATGATGAGAAACTAGCCCTGTGAACAGCAGGAGAAAACATTCTCGTAGGAGAGGAAAGTTTGCCCAAAGGTCCTGAAGCAGGAGAGAAGTTTGTGTATTTGAATATATTAGGAAGGAAGAGTCAGTATGGTTGGAGCATCTGTAGCAGTAAATGTCATTGCAGATCTGTAGATAAGAACTGGAGGTTTGGAGACTTCCCAGTATCACTTACCACAAGGGCAGGGTTCACCCTGAGGTCTTCTGAGTACTGAGACTTTTTTTTTTTTTTTACAGGGACAGACAGACAGGAATGGAGAGAGATGAGAAGCATCAATCATCAGTTTTTCGTTGCCACACCCTACTTGTTCATTGATTGCTTTCTCGTATGTGCCTTGACCGCGGGCCTTCAGCAGACCCCTTGCTGGAGCCAGCGACCTTGGGTCCAAGCTGGCGAGCTTTTTGCTCAAGCCAGATGGGCCCGCGCTCAAGCTGGCGAGCTTGTGGTCTCGAACCTGGGTCTTGCGCATCCCAGTCCGACTCTCTATCCACTGCGCCACCGCCTGGTCAGGCTGAGTACTGAGACTTGATGCTTTAGTCTTATCGTGAAAAGGGTCATTTTTCTTACAGCTATGATTTTCAAACATTTAGGAACAAAACTTTTTTTTTCATATAAAACCTCATATCTGAACTTAACATTCAAAACAGATAAAGGGAGGCTTTTGTCCTGGAGTTGAAGGAGGGGACTAGCAATCTCAGTCATTTCATCCCTGCCACCCTGGGTTCAGCCAGTGGAACTGAATTCCCAAATGACATCGTTCTTAGTTTACAGAATCACATCTTGAGGCAGTCGCACACATTCTCCAAAATATATGGCATTATTACCAGTCAGCTACACTCTACAGTCTCTAAAGGGGGTTCTGTTGGGGGTTTGGGATGTTTCACTTACATTTTAGCGAAGCAGTACACGCAGGAATTCGGATAGGTAACATTATTAGAGGCGCACAATGGGCTGACTCTCATATAGCATATGTGTCTCTGCTGCACAGGCTTCTGCTGATAATAACTGCACGAAATGTTCTAAAACAAAGCTCACAGGTCAAGCTCTCCACCCTGCAATGATCTCTTAATAGAGTCTATTATAAATGCTTGGGGATTTTATTCTGTGCAGAGAGAAGATAATGATACAATTTCTTCTTTTAAACTTTTGAACATTAAAATTTCCTGATCTTAAATGCAGCGACCAGAATCTTTAGGGTTTCCCCTTCGCAAGTTGGCTGAGGCTCTACAGCCCAGATCCTTGACTGTGTCATAAATATCTGTAACCCATGAGAAGGAAAGGGGACCATTCTGGGAAGTGACAAAAACAACTATAACTACTTTCTGGGAATGACTACAACCACTGTCCAGTTGCCTCGGGAATCCTTTTAGTTAGCTAACCTCACCCCCCACATCTTTAAGATGGCTATTATAATACCATGGGCAAGAAAGAAGGACGTGAATATGGGCAAGAGCAACACATTTAGAGGGAGAAAAAAACGTAAAAACAAAAATGAGGACTTTAATTACCAGTGATGCATAAGCAGGTTTGAAAGGGCAGTAAGAGACGGGGATGAGTCCTAGTTTTCCCCAGGATCTATTTGACAGAAATGTTTGGATTGAGCCATAATGGATTGCCATTATGGAGATTAAAAAAATGGGCAAATATTAGCAATTTCATATGGTTTGATATGGTTCAACCTAATAGAAATATAATAAGCCTAAAGGTGGAAATATTCTTATGCAAGAAGTAGCAAACTTACCATGTCTAAAATATGACCCAAAATATCTGAAACACAAATGTTTAGAAAAAAAGGATCAAATAAAACATTATGGTGTTGAGATACAAAAAGTTAATTTGCCCACTAAGTAGTTTCATACATTAATAACCATGGACCTCATAGAAAAATATATAGCTCTTCCACGCAAGGTTTATCTGGTCATCCCTGGTTCTCAGTTTCCTTTCTCTCCTTATGCCTGGGACACTTAATGTCCCATCTGAGAATTCATCCTTTGTCCCTTCCTAAGTGTCATCTGACCTTAAGTAAGGGAGTTTTAAACCCAAGGTTTATCCTCTGGGACTCAGCATATATATCATCGACAGCTGGGCTACTTACTGTGTGAACTCATTTTAAATAAATGTCTAGTCCTGAATCTATTATTTTTCCAAACTCTATCTGCTTAGAAGGAAGACTCTTCCTTTGCTTGGGACCTCTGTGTCAACAACTGCTTACCCAAACTATTAGCAGTTTCTATGACCTTCCTATTTTGTGCTCTATTCCACAGCTTGACCTTTTCAGCGGCTACAGCTGAACCCTTTTCTTTGCCTACCCTCTGGTTGTGCCGACTTGACAGCAGATTGAGTTTCACATCACGGGCTCCACTTGTTGGTGTCATTTTGCTGGATTTAATTAGGAAGTGTTGAGCCCTCTCTTGAGAGTTGATAACATCAGATAGTGCTCTATTAGTAAGCCATGCCAGAAACCGACACTGTTTTGTGTAAAAGGCATTAGTATGTGTGCATACACACATGAAATACCAGTGTGTGAGGAGTATGATGGGAAAGTATTACGAAGAAGAGGGAGGAGAGATGAAATTGATTATCAACTCATAAAACCAAATTATTTGTCAAACATTGATTATACCTCTCATAGATCACCCCATAAAGTATCTCAAGTATGAACCTGTTTATGAAAGTTCTTGGAATATTTAAAAAGTAGATTCAACCACTGATATTCATTATAGTTGAGTTAGTGAATTCTTTGTCTCTGAGAGAAACTTCAAAGTTTCAAAAATTCCTACATCTAGAAAATAGTTATCATTGGCTTGTTATTTCACTTGGAAGACCAAGTGCTGACTCTCTCCCCAAGGTTTTCTGATAAATCCTTACATGAGAAACAGCTAATAGCCAAGGCAGCAACAAAGAAAGTCTTCATCGTCTCTTCCTTAAGGAACAATGTGACTCACCACCAGAGTTCCTTAAGTCAAGCTGTTTCCTAGCAAACAGTCTCAGTCTCTTTATTAATGTGATGGGGGGGGGCGGGGGAGGGTTATGGCCCCATTGTGAGAACCTCAGACCCCATTATGATGTCATTTGCAAATGTTCTGTTTACATGTGACATGCTAAGGGTTAAGTCACCAGGTCACCCAAGACCAAGAAGACTTCCAGGCGAAAATATTTCATTCTTAACAGACTATATAGCTATATAGCATGACAGCATGATTTAACAGTGTTTTGTCTGATTGTTAATTATTTGTTCCATAGAAGTATGCCCTGATTTTTTAACTAGCAAGAAGAAACAAATGTAGCAGGTGTGGGGGAAATGAGTAATTCCTGGAAACTTTTTTCAAATTTCCATGCCTGCTTTTTAATACCTGTTCACCTTAACCCAAATATTCTTTGATTCAGTTTGTCCAGAGTGTGACTCAGACATGTAACACACACACACACACACACACACACACACACACACACACACAATTTAAATTGCATAGTAGAATCTGATTCATCTTTTTAATTGAGAACCAATAGATTAGGAGATCATAATTTTGTACTAATGTGCTAATTTTCTGAGTCTTCCCCTCCATTATTTCCTAAATGCACAGTTGGGCCATAACCCACCTGTAAACTCTAAGTCTGATGTGCTCCCACTGTTCTGTAACTAAGTTTAGAAAGGTTGGGAGCTCAAATTGGTTTCCTTCAAATTGGAACATATTGCCACGCGTTGTCCTTACATGATGGGGCATATTTCCCACTCAGAGCGGAATTATACCCAAGGCACAGCTACAACAAATCTTGGCCACTGACTTCACTGATGTAGTGGTTTAGAGTATAGTTTTCTAGAATCTGATTTCCTTAAGTAGAACCCTGGCTGGACCACTCACTTAGGCTATTGTGACTTTGGGTAGTCACCTTCCTGAGCTTAATTTTTCTCGTCTAAAAATAGGAATAGTGATAGTACATACCTCTTAAGGGTGCTATACAATTTAAATAATTTAATGCATAAAGAGTGCATGCATAGATGGTACCTGGCAAATGATAAAAATGAAATATTAGCCATTATTTTTTATTGGTCCTACCCTACCTCTGGAAACCTCACCTTATTATATCACCTTATCATATCATCTATGATATCAATTTCTTGCCTGTGGGGAAATAAAGTAAAAAAAAATCACATTCTTAGCTCTTTTAGCAACTGATGCTTATTCCTCGAAGCCTGTCAGGCACTTAGGGACCCATTATGGTGGGAGAGAGGGTTATTTTATCCAGGCTGTTGAACACATAGCTAGGATCAGTGATGGCCTATGGTAGTGTCAGGGTGGGTTTTCTTAGGTAAATTATTCATATTAAAATATTAGTCCAACACTTACTTATTAAATGACCTCTAAGTGTGTTCAGACTTCATTAGGCCATGGGGGCAGATGATGATTAAGACACAATCTCATTCTTCAAGAGATACATATTCTAATGGTGTTTTGCTTTTTAGCAGACAATTACATTTCAATGTGACAAGTAACATACAAAAGTATATGACATGTAATGGTAGCATCAGAAAATACTGTTAGAGGAGCCAAGAGATCGCCAAAGAAGAGGCTCCAGCCAAAGAATGGGCAAGAAGGCTTTAGTGACAAGTGCAGAGTAAGGCCCAGGTCATTCAAAAGCATCACACAGCATTCCAGCCCAGTAATTATTTTATCCTTTGATTGCATGTGCTATTTGTTGTTTGTTCTTTGGTATTTCTTGTGGGTTCCTATAGTATTTGTTTTTGCAAATACCTTCTACATACCTATCTCTGAAGCCCAAATGCAAGCTCCAGGAAGTCAGGAACCATTTCTTTGAAATCTCAGAGTCTCCACAGGAGATTTTCAGGTAGGTAACAACACAATGAAAGTGCTGCTTAAGCCCAATTATTGCTTCTTTAAGAAGTAGTTATTGGGTGGTTATTATATTCAAGGTACTGAACTGAGTACAACATGTCTCCTGATTACAAAGAAAAGTCAGTAAGAGCAGGGACAATGTCTATATTGTTCGTTGTTGATTCAGAACCTAGCACATACCATGCATTTAGGGATTCAATAATTGTTTGTTTGGTTAACAATATGTGAAAGCATTTCAGGAGGATCAAGTTACCCTCCCTGATTGACAAAGATTATGTGATCAAACAGAGTATAAAACACATTCAAAGCAGGTTGTAGGGATAAAATAAAAGTGATGGAAGGACAGAAACTGACCAACTGAAACGTGCAAAATTTTATCTTGGCTGCACTAGTCTGCATTCCCACCAGCAGTGCAGGAGGGTTCCCCTTCCTCCACATCCTCGCCAGCATCTATCGTGTGTTGTTTTGTTAATGAGCGCCGTTCTGACTGGTGCACCCCCATGTTTATGGCAGCATTGTTCACAATAGTGAAAATATGGAAACAGCCCAAGTGTCTGTCAGTGGACGAGTGGATTAAAAAACTGTGGTACATATATACAATGGAATACTATGGGGCTATGAAAAAGAAGGAAATATTACCTTTTGCAACAATATGGAGGGACCTGGAAACTATTATGTTGAGTGAAATAAGCCAGGCAGAGAAAGAAAAATATCATATGACCTCACTCATTTGAGAAATCCAAGGAACATTGAGAACTGAGAAAAGGAATTGAGACAGAGGAGGGATCAAAGGGACCAGAGGAAAAGAGGACAGAGGGAAAGGGGATGATAGGATGGGATAAGCCTGAAGGGAAGGGGGAAGGTCCGGTTTAGGAGGGGGGTAAAGATGTTGAAGGGAATATGGGGAAGGGGGGATGCACTTGGGGTGACCCTAGAATCTATGTAAACACAAATAATTAAATAAAAAATAGAAATTTTTTTTTTTATTATCACCTAACCAGGCAGTGGCTCAGTGGACAGAGCATTGGACTGGGATGCGGAAGATCTAGGTTTGAGACCCTGAGGTCGCCAGCTTGAGCACGGGCCCATCTGGCTTGAGCCAAAGCTCGCCAGCTTGGACCCAAGGTCGCTGGCTCCAGCAAGGGGTGGCTCGGTCTGCTGAAGGCCTGGGGTCAAGGCACATGTGAGAAAGCAATCAATGAACAGCTATGGTGTCGCAACGGCAATGAAAACTAATGATTGATGATTCTCACTTCTCTCCGTTCTTGTCTGTCTGTCCCTATCTATCCCACTCTCTGACTCTCTCTCTGTCCCTGTAAAAATAAAAACATTTAAAAAACACTTTTTATTATCTTGGCTCGCTTCCTAAACACTTCTGCCTTATCCACTTGGGAGGGTGAAAGCAGTCAGGAGTCCTATACAGGGCAGTCATACTCACTGTAAGGTGACCAATCGTCCTCCTTTAGGGAGGACAGTCCTTTTGTTGTAAGTTCCGTCCTCCCTCGAAAAGTGCCCTCCTGCATGTCTTTCTTTTTGATATTAGAAGACTAATCTGTAAATGTCCATATTTGATCAATGCAGAGTTGATCCATTGTGCGTGATGCGACGTATTTGTATTGGACATGACAGTTTGTCAAGGATCAGTACAGAGTGGCAAGACGCAATAATGAGACGCAGCGCTCTGCACAGGAGACCTTGAGAGAGCGTGTGATACACCAAGTGCTCAAATGGCTTCGTGTACTCCTTACTGAAACACGACACAGCACATACGACATTGTCGACTCACGATTATTTCTCTCAGTGAATGTTCAATCATAAGTAAGCACAATTCACATTTTATTAATTCATTATCTATTAATAAATAATTAATATTAATCTAATAATTTCCAAATACGTATAATTGTATTTATAACTATTTTCCCAAAATTCAAGTTTTAAAGTGGAAATTTAACCTCACACCATATCTATTAATAACACATTTTGATTAAATAGTTGCATAAAACAATGTTTTTTAATTAGAAAATGATAAATACACCCGAATATCACTCCTGATTAGTGGTTTTGTTTGATACTTAGTTTTGTTAATTTAGCTTCCAGAAAATTCACCTACCATGATGTAACTAACATTTTCAGTTCCTAATGTGCTTGCATCGTTCATGTAGCTCTATATTTAATTTTTAATTTCATTTAAGGGATAGAAAAATAAAAAAAGAGAAAATGTCATTTCAATGATAAATTAAAAAAGGAATTTCTATTCCTCATATCAATAAAGAAAGATATCATTGTTTTCTGCAATATTTGCAGCAGAGAATTTTGTATTACAGTTGAGGGCAGAGCAGCGATAACAAAACACTTGACCACCAACAAACGTAAGCAGTCATTAGCTGCGTCGGCTTCCAGTTGCAAAGTAACAAGTTTTTTTAAAACTTCGAATTATTCTGAAGATGAAAAACAGCTGGCTGCAATGGAGGGAACATTTGCATTTTATGCCATTATTCACAATCAAAGTTTTCATAGTATGGATTGTACAACTAGATTATTGAAAAAGTTTCACAATGCAAATTCTTCATGTGCCAGGACAAAATGCGAGGCTATTTTGAAATCAGTATTTAAAATTTACTGTGACAAAATGCTTACAGAGGACTTGGAAACTGCAGCATTTGTAACAATTTTATCTGATGCATCAAACCATAATGAAATTAAATTGTATCCAATAATAGTAAGATATTTTAATGTTACCAAGGGCATCAAGTAAAAATATTAAATTTGGAATCCATTGAGAGTGAAAATTCTGAAATTTTGTCAAACCATCTATACAGAGTAATGAATGAAAACAATCTGAGATCCAAAGTTGTTGCACTACCGGCTGATAATACAAATACAAATTTTGGTGGGCGAAGATGCAAAGGAGTGAATAATGTGTATGTAAAATGACAAGAGTTTCTCCAAAAGAAAATACTAGGAATAGGTTGTAATGCACATATTTTGTCAATGCAATCAACACAGCATCATGTGCCATGCCAGTTGATGTAGAAGTAATAATAGCTACAATTTATTTGCATTTTAATTGTTTTACCATTCGTGTTGCTATTTTAAAACAATTTTGTGAATCGCTTCTCGGCCTTTTGGCTAAGATCAAGTGTAGTATCAAGTGTAAAACAATTTTGTGAAGAAGCAAATGTTGAATACAGAAAACTTTTAGGATATTCAAAAGTTAGATGGCTTGCTCTAACACCTGCTATGGAACGTGTTCTATAATTATTTGAGCCTCTCCATTCATATTTTTTAAGTTTAGACAAATGTCCTAAAATCTTGGAATTATTTTTCAATAATAAAATATCTGAGATATTAATGTATTTTGTACATAATCAAGCATCTATTTTTCACAAAACAACTCAAAAGCGTGAAGGTGAACACATTTCAGCTACAGAAGTTAGTCTTATTTGGAATGACTTTATCCTTCAATATAACTCTCGTTTTGAAGAAAAACTTCTCTCTTTAATTATGAAAAGAAAATTGTCAGACTTAGAGGAATCAAATCTGGGCATAATAGAAAAGTTTATCAAAGAAGTACGAAATTTTTACCAGACATGTTTTCAATATATCGAAGAATGGTGTGAAACAAACATCACGGGAAATAACAGTTTTCAATGGTGCATTTTTACTTCATCGCAAGTATATTGGACAGATATTGAATCTTGTCTTGAGTTTTTATCTAAAGAAATACCAGACATCAAAATAGACAATTGTCTCTTTGAAGAAATTAGAAGACTGAATGTATATTTAAATTCTGAAAAATTAATACAATGGGAAAATGAACACATCAAAATTGATAAAAGATGGGTGGAAATATTCAGCCATTTCAAAAATGAACATATTCCATGTGAAACTTTATTCTTGTTCAATTTACATTGTGCTGCCCTGGAACTAATGCAGCAGTTGAAAGAGTTTTATGAATTGCTAATGATTTTTGGACAAGTGATAAATTGAGATTGAATGTTGATACTCTAGCTGTAGCACTTGTTGTAAAATTCAATAGGAAGGATATTTGTTGCACAGACATTTCCAATATATTGTTACAAGATGATACATTGACAAAAATATTTATTCAATGGAAAAGTACTCATTTAGATAATATTATCTAAATGATAATATTTTTCTTACAATTATTATTAAAAATTAATGGATGTGTAAGCATTATAATATAAAATATTACAAATGTTTTTATTATGCATTTATCATATTATATTGTATTATTGTTGCAATGAATAAAATGTTTCTTTTATTTACGATATTGTTTTCTTTAATTTATTTTTGTCCTCTTTTTTATTATAAAAATGTTGGTCATCTTAACTCACTGTCATACTTCAAGGGACACCGGCAACTCCTGGTCAACTTCCTAGTTATCAGATGTTAGGAATGTAAGCTCCTTATGCATAAGGAGTTTTCCTTAATTTTTTTCAGGTTGCAATAAAATAAAATCCACATGAAACAAGCCAATCATAGCATTTATTCCCCTGGCCTGGGTTAGGAAAAAGTGTATGTCTTGAGCCCGTTGAGCTGCTGATTCTCACAGTTGTCCAGTAAAAAAAAATTTTTTTTCTACAGAAAGAATATCTGTAATGGCCAGTGAGCCATTAATTGTGACTAAAGTAAACCCCAAAGATTTACTTTTCATACCAAAAATTTCAGAAAGAATTTCCTTTAGGTCCATTTTACTTAAAAACAACTTAGTGTGTAATGGTGCTTCAGACAAGGCCCCCTTTCCCTGGGAAATGATTGCCTCTTGTGCTTAAAATGCACCATCAATGACTCCTGAGCCATTGTGGCTTCCCAACTGTAAAAACTCAGATTGCTTACTCCTGGCTTTCTGGGGAGATAATAAATACAAGTAACAGACACTAAGCATGTAAGCATTTTCTAAGCGTCAAACTTCACCGTCATGACTTAAAAAACTTGTCCCTTCTCAACAATTTCATACAGAATGGCTGTAGCATGAAAATAATTTAGTGACTGATGCCATGCATTAAAGAAAAATACCTTCCAAAATTCCTTGCAATTAATACCCTCAGTTGAGATTTTATTAATTTTTTGTTCAAGGGAGTCAAAATAATTTATAAACTTTCTTTTACTCTGGATCATTCATTCATTCTTTCTTTCATTTTTGGCAAGGAATAAAGGAGATCTGACTAAATTGCCAAGAATATTTTATGCTTGTTTTCCTTCATAAACAATACATTTCAGAAATAATTGAAAAGAAGGATATGTACTTCTTTTTTTTACAGGGACAGAGAGAGAGTCAGTGAGAGGGATAGATAGGGACAGACAGACAGGAATGGAGAGAGGTGAGAAGCATCAATCATTAGTTTTTTGTTGCTGTTGCGACACCATAGTTGTTCATTGATTGCTTTCTCACATGTGCCTTGACCGTGGGCCTTCAGCAGACTGAGCAAACCCCTTGCTGGGGCCAGCGACCTCGGGTCCAAGCTGACAAGCTTTTGCTCAAGCCAGATGAGCCAGCGCTCAACCTGGCGAGCTCGGGGTCTCAAACCTGGGTCCTTTCGCATCCCAGTCCGACACTCTATCCACTGCACCACGGCCCGGTCAGGCGGATATGTACTTCTTAAAGTTCAATTGTAATTTTGTTCTATGTTTCTTCACTTAGTACTAATATTTTTATAAGATCATCACTTTGAAATTATTAGACAATTTTAGTTTATGCAATTAATTATACAAATTCTTGTGTGGGGTTTCTAGAACAACAAAATTGTTCTAGGTTTAGCAAGACAGTGAAACTGTTTGCCAATCTTTAACATCTAGAACAACAATAACAACAATAAAATGTGGCCTCTTGCTAGCTGTCAGAGCTATCAGGAATGTGTTGGGCAAACTGACAAGGAGTGAGCTTCCTGCCACCGGAAGTATCCCATCTGGCTTGGTAGGCCACCTGGTAGGATTCTTGGTGACAGAATTTAAGCAATGGATGCATGGACAGAATTTGTCATGATTCTCTAGCTCCTTTTAGCCACTAGCATATGCTGTGAGAAAAATAACATAATGAACCTGAAAGTCCTATACACAGACAGAATACTATTCTTTAGCGTGAGCATGTAACACTTTAAATCCTTTTTAAAATCTTCCAAATCTATTTTTTAACTTAAAAATAAAAAAGGCATTCATATATTTAGCTTTGAAGCAAAAATATTATTTTTTAGAATGGGTTTTGCCTAAAGGTTCCTAACTTTCGAGATATAATTATTCTTCTCCTGGTGGCAGTTTCTTATAAGAAAGTTTTTAAAAATATTTTTAATAATATATATTAACTGTTCTAAGCTATTATTTCTTTTTAAGATTTTATTTATTCATTTCTAGAGAAGGAAGAGAGAGAAAGGGAGGAAAAGAGAGAGAGAGAAAGAGAAAGAGAAAGAGGGAAGCGCAGAGGAGCAGGAAGCATCAACTCCTGTATACGCCTTGACCAGGCAAGCCCAGGGTTTCGAACCAGTGACCTCAACATTCCAGGTCAATGTGCCACCACAGGTCAGGTTGTTCTGAGCTATTATCAATTCCAAGTATTTAGCTTTTCAATTAAGTCTGGTAGACTCTCAATGAAAAAATCTGCTTCATATCTATCTCCTATTATGTATATGAAGGAGATGAGCCTTTGTGAATTACTAAAGTTCTCAAAACTATTGTTCTTTGTCTATAAATTATGCATAATCATAACTACCTGTGCATTTGTATTGAGAAGTAATAAAAGCAATCAAGGGCTTAGAATATGTATCACAAATAGTATGGGCTAAATGTTAGAGATTATGTGTAGTTGTAACTGCAGTTATACATCCAGATGACTACAAAATCTGCACTAGTGTCTCTTATTATCCCAGCATTCCCAGGAAGCTTTCTCTATAGGGTTAGGAGGTTGGGTTAGATGAGTTTTATGGTCCATTAAACTCTGAGTTTATGTAATTCAGTAATTTCTCAATAGAGAGGGAGAAATGCATTAAAACAACAACAAAACAAAAACAGAAAGCAAAACCGACTTGCTCATCTCTGAGATGAAAAGAATCTCAGAGTTTCCTGGACACAGGTTCTCAGTTGAGATTCTAAAGATTAATGAAAGTTCTAGGACCAAGAGGGGTCGTTGCCTTCACAATGCTGAAAGTGGCCAAGGGTCGTAAGGTGGAGTCAAGGGAAGTGACCTGCTATTATCAGCCTAGCCCATTTGAGTCCTGCATTCAACATTCAATCCTGGCCAGATGTGTCATCTCTATTAAGAAATGCATAATTCCGAGAGCAAGACCCTAGAACAGGTTTGAAAGGGTCAATGATTCATGGGGAAGATTTCCTTGTGAAAGACGGTTACATCATATGACACAATTTAATGGCACATTCCATGTGGGCGGTGCATAAACAGTTGTTTGTACTCTCACACGTGTTATTGGATTCCCATGTTAAGTCTGAGTTGGGCATGACCATCATCATCCTGAGGAGGATACGGATTCTTGGAGAAGTTGCCCAAGATATCAGAACTAGTACATGTCTGAAATAAGTTTTGAAGACTGGTTCACAGATTTAGTCTTCGTTTTTGCAATGGTGCCATTTTCGTGTGTCTGATGCAGTGATCAGCATGGCTATCAGCACCAGCTCTCTTGGCCCTTTACACAGAGTCCTCCTTTGGTTCCAGACAAAACAGAGGAATCCATTTAACTGATCTTGGTTGACTAGGTTTAGGCGCGATCTATGCTCTATAGTAAAACATGGCTTTCTGGAGAACCCCGATTTGGTACAAGTGCAGCTAGTGAGAGAGCTAACCAGATGTCTACTGGAAATATACCTACTTTCTGTCGGAAGCTGCTTATTCAAGTTTGTTAAGGGAAATATCACTGGTATCCTCAGGCACAGGAAGGAGGGTCTGTGTGGGTATATTAAGAATCCAATGGTGCAGAAGCTGGCTGTCCTGATGCTTTGGGCTATGCTTGCTTTGTCTCCAAACAGGGCTAACGGTAAGAAGTCAAGTACAGTTTGATGGGCCAAGAGCTAGAGACCCCCATTGCATTTAGTGTGGAGGGGCATACTTAGCTAGTGAGAGTATCAACCACCCTGCCATTGTCCAAAGCAAAGGTTCCATTTGCACTTCTCGTTATGCCAAATATTAGAAAGTAACTTACTTATCTTGAATAAGTATTTCAAAATAAAACTCTTCATTTATGGTGTTTGCTAAACACTACAAGGACTCTTGACTATGCAAAATGACAACATCAAAGAGCCATTCTATGGATCTATGACAAAACCACTGGCAGCTCCTCTAGCCTTTTGAGCTCATGGACTGGAAGGCAATCTCTTTAACACTAACAAACATGGTCCAACAGAGAATTCACATTTATCTCCCTGTAAATGCATAAAGACGGTCAGCATCTGTTCCGGTGAGCTGCCCTGGGGCTAGGGATTATGATGTTGCCTAGGGAACACAGCACAACAGTGTTTATGAGCTTGAGTTCTAGAGTCAAACAGAGCTCTTAACAGTCATAACCCAACCATTTCCTATTCATGTTGGGCAGCAGTTTTGTCTCCATCAACTTATTTCTCTTTTTGGGGGGAGCTCCTATCATGTCCCGAAACTAAATGAGATGCTAGATTTACCAGAGTAGATAATAAAAATACTCTCATTTACATTTAGAAAAATCTGTTATTGGAGTTGTTTTGTGAATTAAATGAGGTCATGATTTTATATAGGACCTGTTCCAAGGTTTTCTTCAACTCACATTAGAAAATTCAGGAGGTACACAAGAACAGTTTGAAAAATACCAAAAGGGTTCTCAATTAGGTCTTTTGTTTGTGGCTCCAAGGGCTGTATTAGGACAAATGAGGGGATGAGTGCTATGGGGAAAATCTAAGCTTGATTAGAAGTGTGGATGGTATGAGCTCCCAGTAATGACCTCAACAAGGAGTGAGCTCCTTCTCACTCAGAGTCCAAGAAGAGCTGTGTGATTGTCTGTGAGGAATCTCATACAGGCAATCTCTCATTGAGTGTGAGGCTTGTAGCCATCAGTGTTTTATATTTTTAACCATAATCAGAGTATTTATTGAGTACTTACTATGTTACCTACCAAGAATATTCTAGATGCCCTTGATTGTTGGCCTTGGTCTTCATGGGAACTTTTACAGAGAAAGTGGAAATACTCAGGCCAATTGAGCCACATGATGCCTGACTCCAGCCACCGTCGTTTTTTCTATAAAGTGGGCCGCTGTATGGATTAGTTTCCTGATCAATTTAGGACCATTATTGGAAAAGGGTAAGTCTCTGTCCTGGAGGAAAAAGTGTCAAAGGCCTGTAGATCTCAGAGAAGGAAGAGAAAGCCTCCAAGGCCAACACATTAATGATTTTCACTTAGCAAATCTCGAATTCAGGGCCAGTTTATACTTGAGAGCACCTGCTTCTTTTCTCTGTCCTCCTTCTTATCTTTTCTCCACTTTGTCATAGATCATACATACAAAAAAGTGTATAGGACACACACATACATTTTGAACTAACAGCAATATTAATAAAACAATAGCACAAATGCTTAGAGATCTATCATGTTGTTTAAAAAATAGCACAAGTTGCAAAATAGGAGACTAATAGGTCCAAACTGCCAATTATAACATAAATAAGATCCAGATACATAAGCTTATTTACAGCATAGGGAATATGGTCAATAATATTGCAATAACTTTGTATGGTTCAGATGGTTACTAGACTGCCCATGATGATCACTTTCTAAGGTACATTAAGGTCAAATTACTATGTTGTACACCTGAAACTAATATACTATCGTAAGGCAAATATACTTTCAACAGTCAAAACAGAGTAAACTTTGTTCCCTATGAAAATACTGACAGTAAAATAAGTAAATAAATCATTTGAAATTTTCCATATTTTACAGGATGAGAAATAAAAAAGACATAGCACAAGTTGTATCTGAACAAGTTGTATATGCCACTGACTTAACTCGCTCTCTTTACTGCTGCTCAGGCTCCCAGCTGCCATCTAGGTCTAGCCAGTGTTCTCCTCTCAGCACGGACGCTAGGCAACCACATTCTCTAGCAGCATTTCTCCATCCATGGAGGAATTCAGTTGCTTCCCCTGGTCCTTGCCCTTTGCTACGTCATACAGGTCCCTACTGGTACTTTCAGGCACTGCAGGTGGGGCTCTTAATACCATTTGGATGTCAATTCCAAGGCTTTGTGTACATTAAGTTTCAGTTTGTTTTGATTTTTCCCCTGCCAGTTTAAAGATTACAGAAATGTATACGTTGCACGTGTATGTCAGGCACCGCCCACTGCTTGTCAGGCAGTATGGAAACAAACAGTTATTTTAGACAGAAAAATAAACAGGACCCAATTCCCTGCTCTCAGGAGCCTCAAGACAAGAAGATATATATGTTTTTACTTAAAAAAAAAAAAAAGAGAACAACTTTTAAAATATTTTTTCAAAGTCCCTAATGGGATGTTGTATATTTTCATTTCATTGCAATCAGACTACTTTTCTGTGGCTGTGACAGTGACCAATTGCTCTGACAGAAGTTTCGTGGCGTCCATCAGGACAAGGTCAGGCAGGGGTCAGGCAGGTGTGATGGGGTGGGAAGAAGACGATGAGAGGTCAAACCTAAATGAGAACCATCCACTGTGCATAAGGAACAAACTTAGGACAAGCACAGAATTTTGCTGTCATTAATTCTGAAACCATTTATTTATCATTTGCTAATTATGTGCAACCCCCATATTATATACTGGATGCACACTGGTCCATGCCAGTCCATAGGAAATGCTGTTGCCCACATTGGAAAATCAGGAACTGAAACTCAAAGCTTAAACCACTAACTCAGGGTTACTCAGAAATGCAAATCTAGATTTGACCCCAGGACTCTCTATTTCCAGAGCTCCCATCCCTTTCTCTTTTTTAAAAAAAAATTTCATTAGATTTTCTTTTTTTTAATGCACTTTTTAAAATTAAGGTATAGCTGACATGTAACATTATATTGGATTAATATGCACAGCATCATGTATGTATATATTGCAAAATGATCACTGTCTTAATCAACAGTTATATGCCTTAACCATTTATATCAATATTATAACCGAGTACATTCAGTCTCACAGGGTAGATGCGGTTATATCTACATGGTGCTCCAGCAACCGGGTGGTCGTTCAGGCAATCTGTGGGCCTCAAAAAGAAATAAGAAAAACTGGAACCCAGGCAGAGCCCAAACAGAGATAGGGCGACCAGGGCAGTGAGCAGCACAACAGACATTTGCCAATATATTTGAGTATCTGCCCTTGAGCTTCAAGAAGTCAAGTGGAGAGGAGGAGAGAGGCAAGGAGCACAACAGAGACGTGCAGAAAACCAGAGGGTCTGGCGACTGGGCAGGGTGAGAGGCAGGGGCCTCAAGCTGGGGAGGAGGCTGTGCTCAGTACTGCGGGCTTGCTCACCCGGATGAGGTTCAAGAACTGGGCACCTGGTGAATGAGACACCAGACTCGGGCTGCTTCTTGGCTGAGTCACAGGGCTTGGCTGGCCCAGCCTTAGTTTTCAACAAACTCTGAGCCTATTTTTGAGCAGTAAATGCTTCATGTTCCCACGTCCCTGGAAATGATAGGATAGTTTTCCAAACTCTCCAGAAGCATCTTTCAGAACTCTAGTAGTTTCTTTCCAGAGTTTAAGCAGGTGATCTAAAAATGTTTAATTTTATATTTACTTAGGTTTTTTTTTTCCCTTAAGAAATTCTGAAAAGTTTTCAGGAAGTCCAGGTGGATGCTTTTTGTTAAGACATGCATTTATAGACCTGACTTCCATTCCCTTGATCTGTACTCTTACTGTTAATTAAAATTCCAAAGTCAGTGTTTCAGCTGAACTTTGTTCTCCGAGATGGACAGGAGTTACCTGACCCAGAAGGACCTGTTTATTGGATGTAGTAATACCTGCTATGCGTATATACGAGGAAGAACTAATTAAAAAGGAAACAGAGTGAGATCTCAGAATTTGAGTAGGCTTCACGTCTAGTAACATGTTTTGGTAATGTATTTCATTGTTTTTATGTTGTTTGATTCCTGCATCTTTAAAATGTTATGGCAATTTTCTTTGCATGTTACAAATGATAAGGATTTGCACGGTGGTATTGCAAGAGCTGAGTGTGGAGGGTAGAAATATAATGAGGAGTTTAAGGCTGTAGGTGTGCAGGTGATACTCATCCCGGGCACTCCCCACAATCTCTAATGAAACATTCATTTCCTTCTGTGTGTCTGTGGATTCTTTTTATGGGAACTAGAAGCAATTCAGAGTTTGAAAGCTATCATAGCATACATTAGAATGCTACTAACAAATTACACAGCTGGACCAGGAGTTGACATCTGACTTACAAGATTATCTGGGGTGGGCCTGATCAGGCGGTGTGCAGTGGTTAGAGCGTTGGACTGGGACACGGAGATCCCAGGTTTAAAACCCTGAGGTCGCCAGCTTGAGTGCAGGCTCATCTGGTTTGAGCAAGTCTCACCAGCTTGAGCCCAAGGTTGCTGGCTTAAGCAAGGGGTCACTCGGTCTGCTGTAACCCCCCAGTCAGGGCACATATGAGAAAACAATCATGAACAACTAAGGTGTCACAATGAAGAATTGATGCTTCTCATACCTCTCCCTTCCTGTCTTTCTGTCCCTATCTGTCTCTCTCTCTGTCTCTCTCTGTCTCTGTCACACACAAAAAATGATTATCTGGAATGAGATGCTATAATGTCCTTGATTTGTGCTGATAGAAGTCAAATTCAATTATCTACATTTAGTTTACTTGTAAAGCTTTAATTCAACACCTTCTTGAGCTGTTCACTTTTCAGAACTAAGACAGGGGGCATTTTCCTAGCTTGAGATAACGAAGGTATCAGCATTAGGTCCTTTGATTTCCCGACTCCCACTACTGGTTTTAATTGCCTGCTCCCTTTCAGAATGTGCTTGAAGATGGTCTATTAGACATCACCCAAAAGTGAAACAAGTCTCGAAGTTTCAACTCTTAAACTGAAAAAATCACGCATGTTTATTTCATTTGGATCTACTTTATTCCACAAAGAAATCAAGATGTAATGGTGGCAAGATTATATGGGAAAAGAAATGTGTTTCTTGTGAATAGAATCACAAGACAGATTCAACACTTCCCAAAGTGTACAAATTTAAGTTTGTTGTCAGTTTTTCTGTGAAGAGAAAAGAATAAGAAATGGTAAGTGCTGAAGGCTCAGGAATTTTATAAGCATCCAGACTTTACTAATGAACCAGAAAAATGTTCCCACATCATTTCACTTACTGATGTGTTGAAGAGGAGTGACTACAACTTAGAAATATTTTAGCAACTAGTGCTGATTACATGAGGATAATGTTGCAAACACAACACAGTTTATGTCCCTGAAACCATATTTCAATGAATTTTTTAATTTAAAGGGGATACACAATTAGATGCTTCTTATAACACTTTTCTTATCAAAAAAGAACCAGAACAATATAACATAAATATCAGATGTTTGTTTTCATTCATGTATATTTTGGAAAGAGTTAAAAGGAACTATATGTTGCTATGCATTCTAGTATATAATTCATCATTTAGTTATTTTTGAGCTGACACTATTATATCTTGGAGATGATTACCTTGTAACACTTAAACTACTGTTGGCTGTTTGATTTTTCTAAGTTTAATTTTTGTTAGTGCTCCAACATATATTTTGTGGAGAAATCATTTTCTAAAACAGAACAAATTCTTCAGAGTTTTCAGATATTGTTTCCCTTTCAGACTAACCATTAGGGGGTGCTAATGTATCAAACTCAGCTGAAGCTCAACAGTGGCAGACTGGCATGCCTAGGAGGATGGATGTTCCTTGTCCCTGGAAACAATCAAGCACAGACTATGAAATGACTTGATAACATTTTGTAGAGGGAGTTTAAGCAATAAATTAGTAGTTGGAAGTTGAACTAGACCCTTAAGTTTCCTTCCAACTCAGAGATGCTAGGCTTCCCTGATTGAATATTACTACCAGAAATATATAAAGATACAGTGACACCAGGGACTCCAAATCCTGTCAATTCCAAGAATTCTGTTCACCGGAGTCCATGTGAGAGGATTTACATATTCTTTATGGCTCAAACCACTTCTTCGAATTGAGATACATTTGTCTTAACATGTAATTATTGTACCTTAAATACAGAAAAGAAAAATATTTCAATACTTACGCAACTTCAGAACAAAAGAAGCAATCATTGTCATAAGTCTTGCCATCAGATCCACAAATTGGTCCATATATTTTATAACAAAGTCTCTCTTCTCCTGGGGGTACCTTTTTAAACTTACTGCAATCAACCTGAAAATACATATTAAAAGTCTTCAATTCCTTCAACCAAATCTTTATTCTCAGGATTTAGAATATCCCAAGCAAGGTCAGAAGGCTCTCGATGCATTGATTTCTTATTCCAATTGTTTGTCCTCTAACCTTGAATTATACCAAGTGTTTGAAATATATCAAGTATACAGATTGAAATATATCAAGTATACAGATTTTTTTTATATTGGATATGAAATCATGAGTGATAAGTAGCTGGTAACCAAATCACAATTTCTTTAGATATAGAATCTATTTCACTATAGTGGCTGATGTATCAGTTCTCAATGCCCATGGCACATTGTTTCCTGCTATTTCTCTCTTTCACTTAAAATGTTCTATCTGTGGTAAATGCAAATGTGAGATATATTGTAGAAATATATGCTGTAGTTTTAATAACTAGAACATCATTGACAACTTATTACCATTAAATATTGGTAACAAATTACTTGTTATGCATATAAGCAGCTAGCATATACATATAACATAGACGAATATATGTTACGTTAACTTTACATTTGAGAACCACTGTTTGAAATTCCTGGAGCAAAGCCAAGGTGATAAGCCACTTGTGAGAACAAGTAGACAAGACCAAGAAAGAATTTTCCGAGGTTTTCCATCTATGAGCAAATTGAAGAGTGTGAATAGTAAAGTCAAACACAGTGGAATTCAAATCCTGACTATATAATCCTGAGACAATTATTTTACCTCTCTAAGCCTTAGTTTCTTTATCTGCATAAAAAAGGGGATATGCCTCCATTGTCAGATCAAAGTAACAAATACATAATGGAGAAGATATAGGTAAAATGCTTAGCACTACCTGGCATGGAAAATACTGAATGAATAGCTAGTCTTTCTATCTCTTGAGCTCACTTCCAGGTCTGCACAAACTCTAGTTCTATACAGAAGACTGCATTTCCAGCTCTTTCTGTCCAACACACTATTTTACTAATTGTTGAATATTTCTACTTGGATAATCTGAAATGTGCTCAAACTTAATGTAGAATTCCCCCTACCCTTTGGATATGTTCTAAGTAACCTATTCATTCCTTCAGTTACTAAGCTCCATGCACCGAAGACTTAGGGCTGAGCTAACTGCCAGCGATTCAAAGATTGGTAAGCCTGGCTCATTGGCCAGAGGGACTTCAGAGGCTAGTGGAGCAGAACAGAAATTAGAGCACCCTGCGCTGAGAATAAGACGGCATGATTTCACTTCTTCCCCTCCCTGCTCAGCCCCCAGTGCCAGAATCAATGTCATACTCAGTGTGACCAGCAAACTACTGAGGCTTAATACTCACGAAGCATTTCCATTCAGTTACTAAATCATGAGGGATGGCTTGAACTCAGGCCTGCCTTAATTATTCTCTTTAATAGATTAAAACAAAAGACTCAAAGACATCAAAAGAGCTGCCTAGGCCATAGGGCCACACAGCTAAAAAGCTGTAGCACTTGGACTAGAACCCAAAGAACCTGACTTCTGGTTTCAAGTCTTGGCCACCACACCTACATTTTCCAAACAATAGCCATTTCTTTTTTTTTTTTAAGTTTTATTTACTTATTTATTTAATTTTTACAGGGACAGAGAGAGAGAGTCAGAGAGAGGGATATATAAGGACAGACAGACAGGAACAGAGAGAGGTGAGAAGCATCAATCATTAGTTTTTCATTGCCGTTGTGACACCATAGTTGTTCATTGATTGCTTTCTCGTATGTGCCTTGACTGCGGGCCTTCAGCAGACCCCTTGCTGAAGCCAGCGACCTTGGGTCCAAGCTGGTGAGCTTTTGCTCAAACCAGATGAGCCCACTCTCAAGCTGGCAACCTCGGAGTCTTGAACCTGGATCTTCCACATCCCAGTCCGACGTTCTATCCACTGCGCCACCGCCTAGTCAGGCAAAATACCCATTTCTTAATATGAGATATGAAGGCAAGCTTCAGTTAAAGTCATTCTTTCAGATAGAGAACAAAGATGTGTGTGGCTCATTTAAAAATGAGAAGAATCAGGACTTGTCCTTACAGAGCTTCACGAGGTACAGGTACTGCGCTGAACCCTTTGCAATCACTACGACTTTAAGGCTCACAATCACCATACAAGGCCTATACTGTTGCCCGTGGCTACACGATCAAAGAGCTGGACTCGAACCGCAGGACTTTCTAACTCTGATGCCAGCTGTCTAACCATTCTGTTCCATCACCTCCATTTTAGAAAGGTCTTTCTAAAGATTTTGAATCAAGGCGGTTTTGATACTTAATTCTTCAAATATGTAGGAGTGGAATTATGTCCAGTATCAAAAATTTCTTTACTGATAATGGCTTTTTTTTTTTAAAGGCACGTAGTACAAGCATTTGATTATCTAACACACCTCTTTTCAATTCTATCAAAAACCAAATGCATTATTTATTATTTCTTTTTTATTTAGAGAACTAAATTTAACAGGGTGACACTGATCAATAAGTGTACATAGATTTCAGGCAAACATCACTACATCATTTGAGAAGTCAATTATGTTGCATATCCAACACCCAAAGCCAAATTATTTTCTATCACCTTATATTTGTCCCTCTTAGCACCCTTTTGATATTGGCTTTAAAATAACGTAAAAGTAGGGCTTTCATATCAAGAAGCACGTACTGACCTGCTGATCATGTCTGGCACATTCTACATCTGCAAGGAAAACAAGTACAAAAAAAGTTCCTTACACTTTGGAATACCTTAATCTTATTAGAAAAATAATCTTTATGTTTCAGCTCTCTCTACCTGTCATAATAATATAAGATTCTCTTTAGAACTTTCTTTCGTATCAGCATAATATCAATGACCAAAGCTCAATGCAGATCTAGTTTTGGAGCAAGGTTAGAGAGTAACCAAAGGATGGAAAAACTGCTAAAATAGTAATGAGTTTGTTGTATACTTTTCTGCCTCATAATCAGAGCTTAGGAAATTGTAAAAAAAAAAGAACAAAAGAACAAGAACAAGGGAGCTTTGTATTTAGGAAGTGTCTGCTCTTCTATAGCAGGCATGGAGAGCAGCGGTTGAAAATTCTAGGGAGTCAGATGTTAACTCAATAGAGGAAGGAAAGTAACCATTCATGCTGCCAAATAATGTGCTGGACTGCTTTACGAAGGAGCAAGGTTCCTGTCACTAATGATGGCAAGTCAGAGCCGAGTCTGAAAGCTTTCCAAAGAAGTCACACAAAGGGCATAGATCAGAATTTGACCTTAGTTGACCATTTAAGTCTACTCAGTGCTTGAGATGATATGATTCAGTGATTTATTGATGGAGACAAAAGAAAAAAAAAAAGCCTTTCTTATTATCTGTGTGATGTGTATGTCCCAGATTTATGTGGGCAGAAAGGACATGAGCTGTTGGTATCAAGGCAGGGGCAGCGTTATGAGGGAGATACTCACAGATAATGGTTGTAAGCACCAGAGCCAAATGCAGGACAAAGGCAGTCACTCTCATGCTGCTGAAGTGGCCAAGGGAAGTCCGATGGAGGCAAAAGGAGTGACTTTCTGGGCTGTGTCCAGCCCACTTGACTGCTGCCTTATATATTGCCAAGAGTTCCTGCCTCCATTGTGAAACAGCTATCTGCAGAAACAGAATCCTGGAATTAGGTCAGAACTGTGTGCTAGGTATGGAAGTTCTTTCATTGTGAAAGACAGATGGTTTTACATGCCCTTTTGATGGGCCAAGTTGGCATTATCTCCTTGCCTCTTTATGTTCTTAAAAGTCTGAGTGCTTTCACATCTGTGACACGATTTCATCTTCATAACAAGTCTGTCTTATAGTTGTCACCATTTTCTTTACTTTACAGAAGAAGAAGTGAGGTTACAAGGAAGTTGAGTGATTTCACTGGGTTTACTGCCCGCTGTACTGCCTTTGCCAGGGACAGTCATCAGCACGGCAGCTTTATAGGCATGGGCATTTTCCGGGTTCTCCTCTTTCCTCCTCCCTTCTCCATCATCAGAGGGAAATGTTGCCAGTTGAGACCCCAGATTGCACACAGAGAAGGCATCAACACAGATGAAGCAGAAACAAACAATGATTCATACTCTTTAGCAGAAAGATAATTTTCCCAAGAACCCCAGATCTGGGGAGCTAGTACATGGGTGGAGCCGGTGAGTACTCACAGCACATTTACCCACCAGATCCCTGGGGGAGCTGCATTATCAAGGGCCCCAGGGAGAAGGGCCTCCTCAAGGCTAATAATAAAAGCTTTGTGACTCTCTTAAACAAGAATGGATCTAGTGGCTACAGCAATTAGACTGTCCCTAAAGCTTTGGCTGTGATTCTCATCCTCAAATGCAAACTTATGATTCAAGAATAAAATGCTAACTTTGTCATGGGCCATAGACAAACATGGCCAGTGACATCTTCTAATACAGTATTTATTAATTTTGGAAATGTATTTATTTACTGAGAGACAGAAGGAGAGAAAGAGAAAAAAAATATCGATTTGTTGTTCCACTTATTTATGCATTAATTGGTTGTTTCTTGTATGTACCCTGACTGGGAATCGAACCAGCAACCTTGGTGTATTAAGACGATGCTGGCTAGGGCCTAAAATAACTTTTAATAGACAAGCCATCGATCCTTTGCACGTGGTTTATGTAAGTTCATTGTGCTTTCTTCAAACCATGCTTCATTTGAAATCTTTGATCAAGGCTACAGGGACACTTATTTTAGCATGTGCCAATTTTCAAATCGAGTCCTTCTATGAGTAGATTTTGGAAGCAGCTTCTGCAGTTTCGGTAGATGAAATTGGAAGACACTGTCTATGTTTAATGGAAGTAGTGCCAAAGGCAGGGAGACTAAAATTCACATTTGTTTCCCTTGGAAAGGATAAAGGCAGCTGAAAGCAGTGTTGGGATGGTTGGGGGAAGGGCAGGCATCATAACATTACTGAGAGCTGAAAGCTTAAGAGTCTTGCAGACATTAATTCATTGCCCGGTCTACCATTCCCCGCATGACCTTGTGCAAGTTCTTTAACTGCTCAAAGCCTTAGTTTATCTTACTCCATCATTTGGTAACTGTTAATGAGCATTTACTCTGCCTTAGACACTATATTACCACATAAAATTCCATGATTAATGAGCAACTTTGTCACTGTCCTCACTGTAGCTTGAGAAAGACTATCTCCTTGACCAAACTTTAGTTAGGCTCTTCTGAGTCCTCTTCTTGCCTAGGTCTTGATGTTGCTGCCAGCCTCTCTCTGCACCTGTCTTTGGCCTGCCCAACCTTCTTTGAGCATAGAACCCTGCTAAGTAATGCCCCTGCTGTGGTGCAACCTCAACCTACAGGAACCGGAGCCCAAATCGACGCAATCAATTTGGAAACTATTCACTGGCCAGGGGTCTGCCCGCCGCGCCTCTTACAATGGACAGCAATGAGCTCAGGGGTATATATAGGCAAAACCCACAAGGTTACAGTTACTTCAGCACGTTTGTACAATACCTTTGCAAAAGCACACAAGCACACACTGTTCCTGCAATATCTGCAGGGCTGACGCACAGGAACGCATCCTGCCTCTGCTAGCAAGATTAGATTTGGGCCTAAATGCTGAGGCTCGTGAGAATTTTCTACTTTAGCTGTTGCTATAAGCTAAATCGGGTCACGGTCCTCCCCAGCATGTGCTGGCACACCAGTACAGCCCGTACCATTGATATTTGACAATCCTCGACACCTGATCAGGTTCTTCACCTCCCATCTGTAATGTATGAACCCTTGACCTGCCTTAAGCTAAAATTCTGTTAGTCTAGTTTTGCAAGAATCCTCCTACCCTTGATATTTCCTGTTAATAATTTTCTACCTACTGGCCTCCTTATCCTGCTCCTTAGAAATAAATCCCCACTTGTATTTGGAATTGAGTCCAATCTCTCTCTCCTATTGCAATAGGGGTATTGCAGTAAGGGTATTCAAGACTTGTTAAAATTCAAGGTATACCTTTGAATAATGTTTTCCTTATCATTTATACAAGTGTCAAATAATTTTTCTTTAACAAGCTTACAGACTAAAAGTAATAACACCATCGTCCCAGGCTTGTTGTGAGTTTTAAATAAGATTGTATATGTAAAGCCCTTATTTAAGGTCCGGCAGATAGTAAGCTCTCAACAAATGTTAGTATTTGATGAAAATGGCCATAGTAATGAACACAGTGATGGTGACAGTGATCTGAAGAAGAAAACATTCTGAAAACACTTAGGAACCACCTTAAAATAAGCAAATGATGTATCTTTGTGGCTTTACCGATCTAGTATTTTTTGTGGAAATACTAGATCTTGGCATGATAGAAAAAGGAACTTTGTAATGCTCAGAGATGTTTGATAATGACTAGAGGTAATGAGAATCTTACTATTTAAAGTGTCCCACTGGAGGCCAGGTGACTACCTTTTTGGCACCCTACAGAGATAATTCTTTTATTAAATGTGAGAATATCCTAACAGATATTCATAAATAAGTGCTCATAGCCAAAAGTGACTCCAATAATACAAGCAAATTAAGACACTCTCAATGTAAAGAATTTATCTCAATACTTACCTGGTTACCCAGGCCAGAAACTACAAATCTGACCACCATATGCATAACTACATGCCATTTAATACTTTCCTCCCTCGCTATAAACATTTCCAGTTAACTACTGTGTCTTTGCTAATTATACGTCCAAAAATATCAAATTCAGTTTCTTCTACTACCTCTGCCATGGATTTACCGATATCCCTAAAAGCTCCAATCTGGAGGATTTCCAGTAGTCCAGGTGCAAGACTACGGAGACTTTAACCAGGGAGGGAGATGTGCAAGCAGTGGAAAGTGATTAAATTCTGCAGATATCTTAACAGCAGAGCTGACAGGCCTGCTAACGCATCAACTGTGGAGTTAGACAAAGAGGAAGATCATGGAGGCCTCTCGCTTTGGGTTGGAGCAACAGCTGAAGGGCATGCCGTTTCCTGATTTGGGGGATGCGGCTGGGGGAGTGAGTCTGGCAGCTGAGTTTGGGTTTGATTTTAGAGATGAGCGTAGTTTTACAAACTGAGAAATTGTGTACAGTAATTAATTCCTATGCCTTTCTTCAAGTTCTATGCTTTTGTACTTGCTTTTCTCTTTCCCTGGGATCATCTGGCCCCTACCCAGCCCACACATACTCAATGAGTTACATACAACTCAAGGGGAGGTTTCTTCCACACCCAGGCAGAATGAGATGCACCTTCTAGGGCCCATAGCGATTTGGTAATGTTTATGAAACCCTAACCATGAACCAAGCCTTATACTAACCACTAGGTGTATAAAGATGTATATATAGTTCTGCCCTCAAACAGCTTACAATCTAATAGGAGTAGGGGAACACATTCACTAAGTATTCAGGACAGTGTGATAAACAGTATAATATACAAAATGCGGTGAAACAACAGATGGTCAAAGCGATGGGTAGTCAAGCAAAGGCTCTAATATTTTCTGGAGCTGACACTGGAAAGGGAGGCCATTCCCAGCAGAGGAGACTGCGCATGTGCACACACAGAGCGCTTTGGAGGGGGCGTGGTTAGAGTCAGAGTCCTCCGGAGATAACCGGAGAAGAGGAGGCTGGGTGGGACTATATGCTCAGGAATCTGGCTTTCATCCTGTAGGCAATGGGTGACAAATAGGATTTTGAACAGATAAGTAATGGAATCAAAATCATACTGCAGAAAGATTACTCCAGTATAGTCCGTAGTGTAGACTTACATCCCCGCATTTATTACAGTGTATCATTATTTTATGATTACATTTATCTTCCCCTTTAGAGTTTGAGCTTTAATGGAACTAAAACTCCATTCCATTCTGTGTGTACGTGACCAGGTGTGTATTTGTGTGTGTGTGTGTGTGTGTGCGCGCGTACATCTGTTTCTTGGAATCTTCAGATTCCCTGTACAAAACTCACTCTTGAACAATCCAATTTACATGTTCCACAGCTTTTTTTTTGTAAACTGAGATATGACCCCTTGATCTAAGAAACAAATACAAACAAAAGTAAAGATAAGCTCTCTGCGGAGATTCTTTTAATGAGGTACCAAAAGAAGCCTGTCGGTCAGTTAGGCATGAGTTTGAAGGAAAGCACAACTTCCTCTACTCAGCAAAGATGGGTCCACATCTGTCGCTGCCCCCACCCCAAACCTCTGCCATGATGAGGGGGAAGGGAAGGTAGTCAGAGCGCAGGGACAACGAAGATGACGCTGAGGGTATCGCTGCTCTGCACCTGCATCTGCGGAGGAGTTAACATATTCCTTCATGAAGGAACTGAACACTTCCATAACTTTTCCTACGGAAAGACACAGTTAACAAGATTCATTAGCACGAGAGGAAATTTTGTACCTGAGCAGAGCCGAAGGGGACCAGAGAGATTTTGAGGCAGAACCTCATTTTGCAGGTAAAGTAAAGAAGTCTCTTGAATGTCCTTGCCACAGGCAGCTTTTGACAGACGCAGAGCAGAATTTCCCTGGTCTAGTGACCCCTCCACACCACCTGCTGCTCCTGCTGGTCCCAGAGCCCAGGCTGATCACCCAATGTCTTAAAACAGAAAGAGGGGTTAAGTTGAAGTGGCCTGACCCTCAGCCTTTCCTGGGCAGCAGGGCCTGGGATGAAGCTGGATCCTGTCTTAGGGATGACAACTGCCACCAATGTCCCCCTCAGTGTCCTTGAATACAAGCTCAAGCTCATTTCTAGGCCAAGGGCTCAGAGTGTACATGTTAGAGAAGCTTCCCTTTTGTGAAGTAAGCATTCCTGCCTAGGAATAAATATGTAAGTACATCCTACTGTGCTCAGGGTCTAACTTGATCTATCTATCTATCTACCTACCTATCTATTTATCTACCTATCAATGGAAGAAGCCTCCCCTTGAGTTGTATGTAATTCATTGAGTATGCATGGGTTGGGTAGGGGACAGGTGATTCCAGGGAAAGAGAAAAGCAAGTACAAAGGCATAGAACTATCAAAAGATAGATAAATAGATTTTTTTGGTGACAGAGACAGACAGAGAGAGGGATAGATAGGAACAGACAGGAAGGAGAGAGATGAGAAGCATCTTAAAATTTTAATGTGTCAAGGTAATCACAAAGGTGGAAAAGACAAGATCTGAGGCAGGCAGCCAACATTCATCGGTCTAAAAGAGAGTTAACCATAAGCAAAGTAGACTTGCTCTGGAACAGTAAATGCTAAGTTTTTTGTACTGCACAAAAGAAGTGTCATTTTCCCCATTGTTTGTCTTCAAGAACACTATGCAGGTCAAATAAAATATGTGAAGGAAACAAGCCCACAGGATGTAGCTCCAAATACTGACAATTGTATCCTCCTATTTTAGATTTAAAAAAAATCTTTGTGGTAGCCTTATTCCCTCTATTCCTCTTAAGGCTACAGATGTTTAGAGCCACTAGGAAACTGAGGAGGATAAAGGCCTTCTAGCCATAGTTTGTCTAAAGAACACGCTGTGTATGGCTTCTGAGAAGTCATGGTTTTCGACAATATTTTAGTGTGGGGTTTAGAATTCTTTCTTCAAGCAAGATATTGCATGGGAGTCCACAGCTTAAAATAGACAAAAGCTGAACTTGGAGTTGGAGACCATCCCAAATGATCTGCTTAACACTTCTGGTGACTTCTGACTTGCCTCTAGAGAACCTTGGGCTCTGGGACAGTAATTTAAAAACTCATGGTCTTGTTGGACTTCCTCCATTGACAGACAAGTATTGGAGGTTCTGTGATGGATGGGCCCAGGTTGAGCTGGCAGGCGGGGTGGCCCAAGCCTGGTCTGATTGTGACGCAGGCAGTTTTCTCTTCCACCAGCTGCTTCTGGCTGGGGATAAGTACAGCCCATGAAAAGCAAAGCAGGCTCCCAGGGAGGGAAGAGGTTTGCAGTGGAAGACAATGGCCCCAACTGCTTTTTCCCCCCATAAGATACTCACAAACTCTCAATACACAAGTGGCATTCATTCCCATAAGTGATGTAGTCAGAACCACACACAGGCATGTATGTGATGGGGCAAGGGATGGCTACCACTGGGTACTTCTTGTAAATACTGCAGTCCACCTGTGACAGACACAAGAGAAATGTCCTGCCTTGCTCCTGGCCCCCAAGCTGGGCTACCCCCTCCTCTATTGTACAGGAAACAAAATACCATCCTGGAAATTCCAGCCCAGATATTCTGATGCTGCTGCCACTACTTGTATTAGCACTAATGTAATCACTATGACAGATAACCAGTAATACTAGCACCACTTCTATTATGACTAGTACATTCAGTTAACAATTCCTGAGCATTACTATGCCAGGCATTAAACTTAAATCTTAGGTGAATTTTCTTTGTTTAACCTTCAGAACAACAGAAAAGAGAAGGTTCTGCTATTTCCCTTATTTACAGACAGGGATGGTGGGGAGAGACATAAAAGATAGAATTTGAGATAGAATTTGTAGAGCATAAAAGCTAGAAAGTAGGGTGGTGGAATTTGATTCCAGAGCCTGTGCTATCAATCAAGGTCCTGCCTCTTCTCTGTGGCCCTTTCCCTGAAGACTTCACCCACCTCTCAGTTGGAAGTCACAGCTCTCTTGACTCTGGAATGTGCTTTTAAGGTTCTGGTTACTTACATGTATATTTCTCCAAATAGCCAGGAGAGTTCTTTATCTGTATCTGCCTCCACTTTTTACCTCCCTAAACATATGGACTTAATCCTACGTATATAGTTGACAACTATTTGTTGACTTAATGACAGCCAATAGGAGTTGAAATGAAAATGTAATTCAACATACTCACAGTTCTTAAAGACAGACTAGCAGCTTCTGGAAGAGAGATACACATGGAAGTATTAAAATTAAAGGAAACTCTTGAAGTCTCATTAATTAAAATTGGTCCCATAGATTAAGATGCTGCATTTCCTCTGGCAATAGGTCTCAGCATACACCCCATCCTTACACAAAATTCCAGCTGTTTGCTGTGGAAACCAAATGGCCAGTGGATTAGGTAAGACCTTGGTTCAGGCAAGAGAATGACCCAACTTTCCTTCCTTCATGATCACGGTTCAAAGTCAGACAGCAACAGGTAGCATTGAAGTCACCACTCCCAAGAACATGAAGCACCATCTTTGACAGCCATCCCCTTCTAACTGATAAAAAGGAATGGAATAAAATGTCTTTAAGGCGTTAGGGTCTTATGTTATTTAATTTTTCAACCATATAAAAAAGTCCAATTGTTGACTGCTGGCCTTTGGAGAACTGTTTTATTTCAATCCTCCAGGATTGATTTGGGGAGGCATGCAATTGTTTTTTGCACTTTTGCGCAGAGGAATAGTAGCCAATAAAATCTAACAACGTCCATTGTCCTTATGAAATGGAAGACTTATATAGAACCGAGTTCATTTCTTTGTCCTGTGGATTTGGAAATAAAGCTCATTGAAAGGGGAGGCACTAGACCCAAACCCCTAACCCCACTATGGACATAAGAGGTTCCCTTCCCAGGCCAGGATCGTTTACTTTCTAAACCAGTATGCTTTTCATTGTAAACCAGCGCACTTTAAATCCACATGCCTAGACATTGCTCTAGGATGCTCACCTCCCAGGAGAGGTTATTTGGGAAAACAATCTTAATGGCTGTACCCTCTCTGCCCTCGACTCACCGGAGCTGCTGCAGAAGCAGGCCACGGTACAGAGCAGAAGGAGACCCCCAGCGACCTTCATGGTGGAGGTGATGCAGAGGCTGCCCAGGGCTGTCACAATGGCTGCGTCAGCCACACACTGGGAAAGGGGCCATGCTTATATGGCAATGCTGGCTTCTCCACCTTCCCTGGGAGGTCATCCAGAGTCAATGCCAACTTTGAGAGGTTGTCAAAGCTCAATGTCACACACCCTGGGTGGTGGCGAAATCCTTGTCACTTAATTGCTACTCCCTCTCTGACCAACACATTAATTATTTGAGGTGACAAGTATTTTTCTTTCTGGCCTGGAGGTGGAGACTCTTAGAATTCTGAACCTCATGATTAGAAGAACTTAAGTATAGGTTGCTTGGCCTACTTATGAAATATGTGAAAATATCAAAGTTTATTTCACACAAAAAAGAGAATACTGTACCCAGATTAGACAGATCAGACTATGTTTATATTTTGGCTTCTTGGAAACTATTGTTTTACTTTTGAGGTGATAAAACTGCGAAGCAAGCTGGGACCTAGTGGAAGGAATAGGAACTTGAGCATTTATGAAGTTTGGAGAAGACCACTGACAGTTTCTAGCTGTGTGATATTGGATGAGTCATTTATGTCCTTTGAGCCTGTATCAACCAGGAAGACCTGGTTATGTTGAGGTAATGTGTAACTCCAAGATCAATGTGACTTAATACAATAGGTTTATTTTAATCAGACTGTGTGGGCATGGTGGTCAGCAGATAGTGTTGTATTGTCTTCGGTGGGTCCCACATGGGCAGAGTGGTCACTCTTTGGAATGCTGCTCACTGTCAAGGTTAAATGAAGATGTGTTCTCAAGGATTTCCCTTTCCAGCAATTAAATATTTCATCCCAGAAGTGACACCACTGCCACTTTCTCTCATCATCCTGTGGCCCGGCCCAACCATAAAGCATATGAAGTGTGATCTCACTCTGTCCCCTGACAACCAGACATGGGAAGATTGAAAATAGTTGGCAAATGACACAGACACCATCCCAGTATTTTAGTTCTGACCCATGTAGAGCAAGAACTATATGGCTTGTCACAAAAGAGTTCACATACGTGGCATCATTTATGTAAAAAATCTGTTCCCAAGTACACTGCACGTCATTGTAATTGTGATGATGATGATGATGATTACGATTACTGATGAGCCAAGAGTCTCTGCTACAGGTTCTTGGTAATGGCTTGTAACCTGTATTATGCAGACGCCATTGCTCAAACGGCTGTGGTGTGTTGCTGAGTTTAAGGGTATCACGCATATAAATCTGGGGGAAGGCAGTTGATTCTTCTCCACCAGTGCTCTGCTCCACAGGTTTATTTTAGTACATTCTGCAACACAGTATCGACAAAAGGTAATAAGCTAATAATAAGTGGCATTACATGACTTCCTAAAATTTTGACTTTTACATTTGTTCGGGGAGTAACATAAACTAGTAGTTAAAAATATGGGTGTGGAATCCAGTGGGTTTTATTTAGAATCTTGTTTTTAATGTTGATTTTCTGACTTTGAGTATATGGGTTAAGTGCTGGATATTTTAGTTTCTCCTCTGTGACAGAGAAATAACATTTACCCCACAGAGCGGTTTTCAGTGTTAAATGAGATTATATATGGATAATCGGACACACACACACGTGTAGGTGTGTGCGTCAGAATGCCAAGATCCTAATTAGAGCTTGATACATGGTACTTAATAGTATGGAATGTGAGCTTCATGACAACTCATTGAGGAAGGAATTTTTATGACCCTAATTTCACCAGTGAGTAAACTGAAACTCAGAGGGTTTAAGCAATCTCCCCCAAGATGATGATACGAATTAATGGAGAAGACTGTGTTGAGTTCAGTCGTGGAAAGGAAGTAAATGTTCTAATAAAGAGATTTAATTATAAGTTTTATTGTTTCTATGAATGTGTGAAGGGAATGAATACTAAGAAAAAGTCACGATGTTTCAAGAAGAGGAGTCTTCGTTACAATTTGAAACTGCAACTTTAACAGCAGGGTGGGAATGGGATCAAAGGATGACTCAGGTGAAGTAGAAAGACATGGTTGCAAGAGTGTTTTTGGATGTGAGATAGTAACAGAGAGGAGGGGACTGGAAGAAGCTAAAGCTTCAGGAAGTCTAAGATAGATGCTGCCTGTCTCAAAGCCAAAGGAAAGAAGAAATGTAAGATATACATGGTGGGGCGTGGCTAATTGGAGGAGTATAGAAAAGTGTGAAATAAGATTAAAAGCACAGTCTGACCTGTGGTGGCGCAATGGATACAGTGACAACCTGGAATGCTGAGTTGCTGGTTTGAAACCCTAGGCTTACCAGGTCAATGCACATATAAGAAGTAACTTCTATGAGTTGCCGCTTCCTGCTCCTCCCCTCTCCCCCCTCTCTCTCCTCTCTATAGAATCTTAAAATTAAAAAAAGAAAAATTAAAAGCATGGATTGGAATCCCATTCCCTCTGTAACAGTGACAGAGAAGACTAGATGAATGCAAAGACAGATATTTTGAAAGGGGAAAGAGAAAGATGTGCTGACCATTGTGAGGTTGGCGCCAGCTGTTAAGTTCCGGCGCTGAGTCTGGCAGCAGAAGCACTGAGTTGATCTGGGAGCTGAGGACAGATGGAGGATGCTTGGCACAGACATCAGTGGAGGCATGTCAGAGAATCACCCGGGATTTAAAAATGAATGGCCACCGGACAAAATTAGCACTAGGTGTTAGCAGGCGCTGTCAGGACCATGCTGAATATTTCTCTCAAAATATGTTATGACAAAGTGATAAATGGAAAAAAGGGATTTTATAGATAGGGAGTGTGTGCAAGGGAGACTTGAGGGAGAGCCATAAAGACTGGGTGTTGGGCAGATAAAATATATTATGCTCACTTTGTTAAAGATGGCGCTGCCCACATGGAAGTTCGTTGATATTAATGTGTGTTCTGGAACAGGCTGTGGGCAGACCAGGTCGTTATAGCCTAAGGTTTAGTTTAAGAGTAAGCTCTTCCCCATACCCTTGACTGATTGGATAATGTAGGGTGGTGCACTCTCTTGAGGAATCCCATTATACAGAGACTTCCTTGTTTGTATAATTCGATTAAAGGTTTTGATTCTATGCTATAAAGTGGGAGAGACCAGTAGCTTGATCTCTCTCTTGGTTCCTGAGTTCCTGAGGTATTAGAGAGGAGAGCAGATAAAGGCCACATGGAGGCCAGGAGAAGCAGTCAAGATGGCAGAGTGCTGAGGGAGAAGCCAGTTTGTGCAGAGTTTGTGCTGGAGGAGATGGGAAAGAGTGGTGAATAAGTCTGGTGAGCTAGAAACCTTTGATTCTAGGAAACTCGGATAAGTCAGTAGCTTTGTGAGCACTGAATGTGTGGGTTTTGGAGCCCAGTGTGTGTTTTTGCTTGCCCACCAGGTGCAAGCTAGAATTAAAGCTGATAGCTCACCAGTTTTTGGCTCTGTTGTTTCATTACCGACTGTTCGAATCAAATGCGAACCTGTATGGGTCAGGCGGCTGTGATCCTGACCGCGACTACTGGCTTTACACTGGGGTAGGCTTGGACTCTTCCAAATGTTCAAGAAGTCAAGGGTTCAAGGAGATTCTGATGGATTATGCAAGGTGTGGGCAGTTAAGAATTTAGAGGTCAAGGTCTGGGCTGTGTGTGGGGAAGATGAACAACTGTGTATGGCGGCTATGGCGAGTAGGCAACGTTTCAGATGAATTTCTCAGGGGCGGTGCTGAGATAACCATCCAGGGTGTATCCAGAGGTAAAGCAGGTGAAGAGTGAATGGAGATAAAGGTCTTTGGATTTAAAAAGCTGAGGACAAGTGAGGTCAAACAATCGGGTTTGGGTTGCTTGGGGATTTGACAGCTGTTCACACACAGAGAAAATTGTCAAGGTGCAGACAGAGCCACAAATCACAGAGGGTTTTTTGGGGCTGTTTTAGGGCAGATAAAATATATTATGCTCACTTTGTTAAAGATGGCGCTGCCCACATGGAAGTTCGTTGATATTAGTGTGTGTTCTGGGACAGGCTGTGGGCAAGCCGGGTTCTTATGGCCTAAGGCTTGGTTTTAAGAATAAGCTTTTCCCCACACCCTTGGCTGATTGGATGATGTGGGGTGGTGCCCTCTCCTGAGGAATTCCATTATGCCTCAGATGGGTGACTTTGTATCAGAGACTTCCTTGTTTGTGTAATTGGATTGGAGGTTTTGATTTTACACAATAAAGTGGGACAGACCGGGACCTTGCTCTCTCTTGGTTCCTGAAGTATTAGAAGAGAGGAGAGCAGATTAAGGCCAGGTGGAGGAGAGGAAGCAGCCAAGATGGCAGAGTGCTGAGGGAGAAGCCAGTTTGTGTAGAGAGAAGGAATTGGGGAACAGAGGTGAATAAGTCTGGTGAGCTAGAAACCTTTGATTCTAGGAAACTCGGATAAGTCAGTAGCTTTGTGAGCACTGAATGAGTGGGTTTTGGAGCCCAGTGTGTGTTTTTGCTTGCCCGCTGGGTGCAAGCTAGAATTAAAGCTGATGGCTCACCAGTTCTTGGCTCCATTGTTTCATTACCAACTGTTTGAATCCAATGTGAACCTGCATGAGCCAGGCGGCTGTGATAATGGCCGCGACTACTGGCTTTACAGGCTGAAAGATAAAGCTTGTGAAAATTGAAAAGCAAAGTGCTATCCCTTTTATGCAAGGTCAGTTGATCTCCTCCTCCTCATGTTCCTGCAAGGGGCCACACCTGGAGGCCTTGCCAGATGTTTCCTCCATAGTGACCATGCCTCCGGGTGCACTGAGGTACTGTGACACCTGCATTTGGATCTGCTGTCTGGCAGGACCTTGTTCCCTGCCCTTCCTAAGACAGGAAGTTAGCACATGAAGGAAGTTAGCACATGTATGTTTTGGTTTTATTTTCTTTGAATGATTGAGGCTAAATAGTTCTAGTCATGGAGCTATTGAGTGAACAGTAATGGCTATTTTTTCCTATTGGTTCCTGTTGCTCCTAGATGACCTCACACTAACTGGATCGAGACCACACACACACACCTCGCAGTTCCTGTTAGTAAAGTCATGTCTGTTACCCTAAGTGCTGAAGGGAATACCTATAACCACCAACATGACTGAATATATCAGTCTGCTAAGGCTACCCTAACAAAATACCAAAGAATGGGTTATTTAAACAATTTTCTCACAGTTCTGGTGGCTGGAAGATACTGGCGGGGCTGGTTTCTCTTAAGACTCTCTCTTGGGCCTGTAGACACCATCTTCTCATTGTGTCCTCTCACAGCCTTTGCCCTGAGTGCATGACCCCTGGTCTCTCTTCCTTTTCTAATTTTCATTTTGGGAAATTATTTATTAAAGTAGCTATTACATTTTTTTCAATACATAATTCTTTTCACTTTAATTTAGTTTCCCACAAATTTAATTTGCTACAGTTTACTTATTATTTTCTAGAATGTCTAATAACATCTAAAAAAGTTGTTAGTGGTTTTATTTATTTATTTATTTTTGGACATTAAGAAAGGAGACTTGACTCCATTTTTTTTTTTTTTACAACGTCACAATGTCTAATATATAGACCCATAAATGAAGGAAGATTGCTTCATTTTTGGTCTACTTGGACAGCTCTAAAGTTTTTTTTTTATAATACTGAGAAGAACTCCAGCTCTAAATGGCTTCCATCCATTCTAGTTCTCTAAATGGAGCCCAACAAGTCTACTCTCTTTATCTCTTCAGGTATGCAAAGGCAGCTCTAGAGTACCCAGAAAAGTCTTTCTTTCTGCAGATGATACAGATCAGCTTCTTTATTATTTCTTTTACGGTATGTAACCCTAGGAGTCCTCTCTTCCTTGACATACTAACATAGCATTACCTAGCAACAGTGAAGCACAAGTACCAGTCAGTCAACTTCATCACTTCTCCTCTCTGTCCCAGCACAGTTATCCCCACGCCAGGTTCACAGGTGAGCAAGACAGACAAGGACTCTACTTCTTGTTGGGTAAAATAAAGTATTCCAACGAGATAATAAAATGATTTCATATGTTCTCAAGTATTTAACAGAAAATATATCATGGACTTGGACTAGAGAATGACATGGAAATAGGGGAAAAATTAGATTGGTTGACCAGATAAGGGTTCTTAGAGGAGATGGTCTATTTGGACACCCAAATGGTGAGAAAAAGCCAATCTAGAGATTACATTTTCTCCAATTCCAGTATTATTCAGAATGGTTGGTTTATCCTTAAAACATTCAACTTGTAAATCAGAGAGGCTCCAAACAGGGCTTTCTATGATTAGGTTCAATGTTTGATACTGACTTCTATGTGGGATTGGATTAAAATTTTTTCTTCACTTGTTTTTCTTTTTTAAATTGCCTTTTCTCCATGTTTCTCTCTTATTATTTTCTATCACGAGCTTTTCTGATGGTGGTTTCAGTTAGAGTTGTGTCTAGGAGTTTATGGTCTCAAACATTCTTTTAGTGCAGTGGTTCTCAAAGTGTGCGCCAGGGCACACTGGTGCGCCCTAGAAGATTTCCAGGTGCGTCTTATGGTATTCCAGAGAAATATGTGCCTGTTGGGGACCAAAAACCCACCAGGGTTTTTGGAGTTTAGATTTTGGGGGGACAGAGGTGTGGGGAATTGGCTGTAAACTCAGTCTGCCCAAACCCCACCTCACTTGCCTGATTAGGTTGCAAAAGGCTGTTAGGCTGTGGTGCTGGATTGTTTATACTACCCCCCATGTTCCCCAGAAAGACTGGAGAGAACTTTCTTCTATCCTTTGTTTGGTGTAAAGTTAAGATGATATGTATGGGGGGGGGTTCTGCACTCAGCACAATTGAGAGTAAAAAGAGAGGAATTCTTCAATGTATTGAGGAGGAAATAAAAGTTTGCCTTTCAAATATATGCCCAAACATTGAAGAAATCACTAGGTCATATCAGGCTCATGTTTCTCATAAACACAAGAATGAAAACACTTAACACATTCACTCTGGGACCTGCCGAATTTACTAAATCTTACTAAGAATGTATATATATATAAAGATAACCATTTTGTCAATTTTTTATTTTTTAATCCCTCTTTTTTATGAATTCTGAAAAGCATTACTCAAAAAGTGTAACATAAAAATGTTTTTTAATGTCAGAATAAATTTAATTTTGTTGTATTTATTTTGTTTAATTACCATAAAAGCACACTTGGACTTTAAATTTTTTTCTTTAATATTTGACTTAATTATTATAACATATTTCTCAGAAATTTGTATCTAGTGCACCTACAATTATTTGTAGGATTTTAAATGTGCCCCGGCTTCAAAAAGTCTGAGAACCACTGCTTTAGTGTCTGTTGATTGGACTTCTATTATGTGTCTCACTTGTCTGACCTTGAAAAACACTGTATTATTTATTCATATGTGGGATATAAAACTGAAAACAGCAAATGAACAAATAAGACAAACAAAACTCATAGACACAGAGGGAAAGGGGGGGATAGAAGAGGGTGAAGGGGATCAAATACATGGTTACGGAAGGAGACTTGACTTTGGGAGGTGAATACACAATGCAGTATACAGATGATGTACTATAGAATTGTACACTCGAAAGCTATATAATTTTATTAACCAATGCATTTAATAAATTTTAAAAAGAAAATTGTTCTCAAATGTAGATGTGCGTAGAATCACCTGGAGAATCAACACAGCACACATTATTAGTCCAGGCTCATTAAAATAAGGTAGACCTAGGTCTCTATACAGAAACTTGTATAAGACCAAGAAAGGAGGAAGCTGTAAGTGGAGGAGGGTCCCTGTTGCCAGCTAAGGCAGGCTGTGTATTAGTTGGAAAGTTGATGGAGAAAGTCGAGTTGTACACCTTCCTCTGGAAATTACTGGTTAAATAAAGAACTTGTCAGACTAAGCAGAGTGAGACTGACCTCTAGTGGCAAGAATAGGTAAGGGCACAAAGCACACAAACCAAAGGCTTTCTTCCACGGAGCCAGAAATGTAAAAATGACTTCAACTCCCTGTATTAGTCAAGATCTTTCAGTTTAAGTGACAGATTATTAGTCATATTAAGCAAAAAAGGAAAAAGTAATTTATTGACCAATGTAATATTAACGATGGGATGGAGTGAGAATTAGGTATGCTTGGCTGAGGGAGTCAAATAGTATCACTCCAAAACATGCCTGTTCTCCCCCATCCCCAACTCTTGGCTATCCTTCTCCCTCCTTCTATTAGCATGTGGAAATTCTCCTCTCCTAACAAAGGTGGACTTGGCTCATGAACAGGAGGTAGAAAGCCTCAAGCAGCTGTGTGTATTGTGCGGGAAGTATTTTCTCTTTTGCTCAAGTCTTTAGGTGAGTTTAGTAAGGCAGAATCTGACCTTCCAGCTAAGTTGGCAATCTGTAATAAATTATTTCAGGAGACTGTCAGGTAAGCCCCACGTGATAACTGACCCATGCTAAATAAAAGCTGACTTTAAACACCCAGAAACGAATACTGACCACCTCTTTTATTATAATGTTTATTTGTAATAAGTGCAATATTTGGTTCTTCATCAGTTCAGTTTCTTTCCGATTTTGTTACAGAGTTGTGGGCAGCATAGAGAGGTATGTTTATTATTTATGTGTCCTCAGATTCCAAATTAAGTGCTTTTCAGAATTAAGTAGTGAAAAGAATAGCAAATGTAAGACTATGTTGCTGACTCATAACATTTTCCAAATTTATCAAGTTGAACAATATCAGCACCTAAATTCCTAAAGAGAAGGGAGAAGAAGATTAGTATCCCAAGGGAGGTGGGCATTATTTCACACTCTCTTATCTTTCAAAGGCCATCCTAAGGAAGGGAGCTGTTTGACCAGTTCCCTTATACCAGTCTCTTCTCCATTCTTGTTTATTACCATGACAGTTTGCCTATTTCTCCTCTGTGTCGTGATAAAGCCTTGGAATATCAAGCTTTATAACCATGTCTTATATCTCTTGTTGGATAGCTCAGTGGGTTAGAACATTGTCCCAAAGCACAGAGGTTGCTGGTTTGATCCCCGGTTAAGGCACATACAGGAACTAATCAATGTTCCTGTCTCTTTCTCTCCCCCCCTTCCTATCTCACTAAAATCAAATAAAAATTAAAAGAGAGAGATAAAAAAAAGAGTGTTTTATAATCCAGGGTCATAGGCCTTGCCAGAAAGTTTATGCTCAGATGAATGTCTGTGGTCCCATTCCGTATCACTTTGACCCCTTTTTATGAGGGGGGTGGGGCTGGAGACTAAGTAGTTGTCAGTCATCCTGGTGCTGCATGCCTCAGTGACAGACGTCTAAAACACAGCCTGGGCACCAAGGCTTTGGTGAGTTTTCCATGTTGGCATTGCTTCCTATCTGGGGCCACACATCAATGCTGGGAGAATTAAACAATGCCTGTGTGAGTCCCCTGGGAGAGGCCAGCTGGAAGCTTGTACCTGACATCTCCCAGACTCCCTCCTGCAGCTTCCTGCCTCTGCTGATTTTAACTTGTATCCTTTCCTTGTAATAAACTACTACCACTGTAGAACGGCTTTTCTGAGTTCTGTGAGACTGCCTAGCATAGCACCAAACCTGGGGGAGGCTTTAGGGACTCTCCACACAGAAGCTCATGGGAGAGTTATGAACAAGACACAAGGCTGATCTGTAAAAACTATTTCTAATGGAGTTAAAATAAATCACAAGGAATAGTATCAATTTTTTAAATCTAAATTTCCTATGGAATTTATCTGAAAATCAGCAAACTATTATAAAAAGCCAATGGTCAATTTTTACCACATAGATACTTTGTTATTAATATGTATATTTACACCTGTATTTTTATCTATATTTGTATCTACAACTATTTATATCCACCAAACAGTAATTATAGGTGCTATTCATAGGTGGGTCAATGTGAGTTGTTACAGATGATTTGAATAATTTTTAAAAATTGGATTTCTACTCATTGCTTGGATATAATCAACGGATTATCTACTAAAATCTCTACACAATTCAACCAAAAATCATGGAAGATTTTTCTTTTTTTTTTTTTAATGAGTCAACCTTGAATGTTCATTACATTTTTTAAAAAGAAATCACTATATATGTAGTCTGTCTGCAATCTCTTGTGAATAATAGAGGCTTTCTTTTTATTTTAAATCCCATGCATTAATAAATCCAGCAGTTCCTTGGCTAAGATTATATGACATTTCTGTGAAGAAAGATAGAGAAAAAATAATGACATTTTAAGTTGGACTTACCGCTGATAAATGCATAAAACACACATATTCTGGTAAGTGAGGCCATTTGTAGCACAAACATATGCATTTATATCTGGGCACTTTGGTGTATAATCAAGATTCACTGGGTAGTACTTCCTACAGCGGGTCTGCAAATATTGTAAAATATCACATAAATAATGATTGATAAATTGCTCCCATTTATTCCTGTCCTGATACTTCTGCCCCACAAACAAATATTATCAAATAGAACCAGTCAGTTGATCTTTTTCAAAATTTTTTTCTGCTCTGGGCTTTGGTCAAGAAGTTTTGCTTTTGTTTTTGTTTTTCTGACTGCTGAGTCTTCACCCATCCTATCATTTCTTCAGGTCATGAGAATTCTAACTCAGCTTAAATCCCAAATGCAAAGTTTCCATTTAAACTTGGAGTCCCAATGCCTGAAACTCATTACAAGGAGTCTGTAAACTCCTAGAGAACAAGGGTTCAAATGTAGCTGTAAGAGTGAGGTTGTCAGAAACGGACCCATAGATAAAGAGAACACACTGATGTTTGCCACAGTGCAGGGGGGTTTGCGGGGGCAGAGTGAAAAAGGTAAAGCAATTGAGAAGTAAAATTGGTCGTTACAAAACAGTCATGGGTATCAAGTACAGCATAGGGAATGTGGTTAATAATGCTGCAATAAATATGTAGGGTGCCAGGTAGGCATTGAAAATATTGGGGGGAACACTTTGTAAAGTATACCATTGTCTAACCACTGTTCTGTACACCTAAAACTGATACAAAATAATATTGGATGTCAATTGTAATTAAAAAATAAAATTAAAAAAACAAAAGAGTGAGGGTTTATATTGAGATGGGAAATAAATCTTGTAATATACCACTGTCGAACCTTGTGACCTTGAGCAAGTGACAAGTATTATTTAATTTAATATTCAGAGGTCTATTTTCCTATTATCATACTTGTGTTACTTGGGAAAAAATCTAAGTCTGGAGAGAAGAAGATACATGTCCAAGATCACATAGAAACCTTTCCACTCTACTTTGCTACTATGAAATTTTGGTCGCTCATGATAAGATTGATCAGATTAGAATCAGAATTCAGAACTGAGAAATTTCAATTTACCTGAGCCCCTCTCCTGGGGTCATGTAATTTCAGTATACCTGCAAAAAAAGTCAAGGCACAATGGGTTAAAGAATAGGTTCCCATAAAATATGATTTTACCCACTGAAGTTACTGACTGAATAAAGAAACGTAATTTAATTACTCATTGGCACAAAAGCATACAACAGATTTTGTGGGTAGTAACTACTTTATCTATTCATTGATTCTTTCTTTCACATTCAAAGTCCTGACTTCATTTATAAGTTTCCAGTGTCATCGAGGAAAGAGTTACTACTGTTCGGGCTTGCACGCATAACTTGCCTACCATGTCATTTTCGTTAAGTGACTTGGTTTTTTGTTGGATTTCTTCACTCTTCACAACACTTGGGATATGCATTTGAAGGACTATTGTAAAAGTTACACATGACATAGTAACTAGAGAATTAGGCTTATTACTGCCAAGAGGCTAAACTGAAGATGGCAGTGAATGACGATGACAAAATTTAGGACTTGCTTGGTTCTAGGGACGCTGAGGGGTACAGTGCCCTGGTCTGGATAAGGTACAAAGAGACCTATTGTAGTTCTGCCCTTCCTTATCTCTCACTGTCTGATGCTCAAAGGGACCAGAGGAAAAGAGGACAGAGGGAAAGGGGATGATAGGATGGGATAAACCTGAAGGGACGGGGGGAGGATGCTGTACGGAGGGGGGAAAGAGAGATGTGGAGGGGAATATGGAAGAGGGGGGATGCAGTCGGGGTTACCCTACAATCTATATAAACACAATTAATTAAATTAAAAAAAAATAGCCAAGAACAAGTGTTTTAACTGAGAGTTGCTAAGTGAATTAAGTCAAACAGGAAAGGAAAGGAGCCTGGATTTCACTCACATGTGGGATAGTAAACTAAAAGCAACAGCGAACAAACAAAAACTAACAGGTATCTATTTATAGCATGCAGTCTTTTATGTAAGAAAGTAGGAAGGATAACAAAAAATACGTGTGTATGTCTATTTGAGCAAAAAGAAACCCAGGGGAGATGAAAAGAGATTAATGAGATGGGTACACACAGGGTGACAGTGGGGTTGGGGTGAAAGGTAAGGGGTGTGGGGGCCTGGCACATGTTGGAAACTAAACTTTTATTTTATGTTCCTTATGTTCAAAATAATTTTGAGTCGTCCTTTTGATCTGTCTTGACCCATACCTTATGTAGAAGCATGGACTTAGTTTTCAGATAGTGATGTTTCCAAGGATTATGCCCAATTATTACCAATTTGCATTGTCAAGCCCAGAGACCTATATTTCAGCAAAACAGTTCCCATCCAGTCATGTTATTCTTTTTCTCTCTTAGAACTAAAAGAAAATACGATGGTTCTCCCCCAAGACCTATCCATTCGCTTACCTGAAGAAACGGTATGTGACCAAATCAAGGACAGCAGAAAATATATGGTCACGCTAGGAGAGGCAGCCATCTGATCTCACCTAATGTCCCTGCTTGCACGAGGCCTGTGAAAATGGTCAAGAGAGTTTATTCCTAATCCCTTGAATAGCTGGCCTTCCAGCATGAGAGAACCCTGGCCATGGCTGTCTCACGCTGGCCTGGTCTCCAAGGATTCAGACTTGAGAGGGCCCTTCTGTGCTAAAAAGGGAAAGAAACTTAGAGTTACTTTTTCTTTCCTTCCTTTTTTTCTCCCTGCCAGCAGCCAGTGTACAATCACTGTCCTGGTTTGGAAGAAGTGTTAGGCTCAGGGCTTTCACCTGGGCTGACTTCAAGCATGTTACCTACGAATAGTTTCACCTTGTGATAGGCTATTGAGAGGATCAGAGTTACCACTATAAGTACAGGGTGTAACTATGTTAAATTGCCAATTTCTTTTGCCAAACCCTTCTTTGGTAAGCATGGCAATGTTGGGGCCCAGAGGAGAAGACACATTCCAAATCATTTCATCCATTTCTTCATGCCCTATTCTATCCATTCTGCCTCTTGTCCAGAGCACAGCTGGTAGGGACATAGAGAAGTTCACAGAGACATCAGCTGCGAAGCTGTCCGTACTTTTACATGCCCGGGAAACAAGCACGCAAGGAGGAGAAAGCCAAAGAGATCCCACAACAGACGTGGTGTAGGGATAGAGATGAAGAGATGTTACCTGAATAAGGTTGCTCTCAAGTGTCAGCCTTCTATAGTCACACTGAGGTCACAGCTAGCCTTGAGCAGAGGTGCTGTGGCCAGGAACACTGAATGCTGTTTCCTAGTTCCATGTGCCCCTCTTTTGAAGCAGCTCCTCTGAGGATTCATGTTCCAGCAGGCAGGGACAGACAGACCTGGGGTTCTGCATTTGTGGTTTCCTGTCATGCGTCATGAGAACAGAAAGAACTTGTGTCTGAAATATCTGATGACATTGGCAAATCAGATGAACTAACTACTGCAACCAGATGACGTGGTAAAATCTCTTGTTGAATTCAACACTGGCTCTAGTCTTTGCCATCTTCCCTCCCTCCTCAGGCCACTGAGTCCATCCTGCTTTTCAGAAAGTTTACTTGTTTTATCTTTCAAGGACATGACTTCTGACATCAGCCTGGGAAAGTCCTGCACCACAACCAATAGCCTTTGCAATACTTGAGTCCCCCCCCCCCCCCCCATCTCCACTCGTTTCCCTCCATGACATCTCAACTTCGGCAGGCCGAAAAGTTATTTGCCATTACCTGGAAAATTTCTATCTTATAGACCTTGAACTCTCCGAGACTCATCAGTACCCCATTTGGGTCTTTGTATTTCTTCCCAGTGTGAGTCCCTCAGACGGACGTTTATACTTAGCCCTTTGATGTGATCATACTCTCTTGACATCTTCCCCTTTATTCTTCCCATCTAGGACAAACTCCGCTTCCTATTTTCCTGATCCAGAGATTGGTTGTGGAGCCCGGATAGAACAAGTTCCACACAACATATTCGACAATGCTGTCATCACCTAAGCCCTCTAGACTCCAGAGGAAGACCCTTAGCTAATGTCATGTGGCCTCTTATGCCACCATCTCCACATCATTTCCTTTTTTATTCATTCTTTTTCAACTATCTGACCACATCACCTCCACCGTACTTAGAATGGGAAACTTCATCTCTTCTCAACTGAGAAGGAAGAAACTGAAGAAGATACAAACAAGTGGAAGCACATACCATGTTTATGGACAGGAAGAATTATCATTAAAATGTCCATACTACCCAAAGCAATCTGTAGATTCCACACAGTTCCTACCAAGATACCAATGGTGTATTCCACAGAACTAGATCAGATATTCCAAAAATTTATTTAGAAACGCAAAAGACCCCAAACAGCCACAGCAATCTTCTGACAGCCACCACCAGCAAAGGACAGGGCCCAGAGAAAGCTAGCTCAGTCAGTCAGACTCTCCCGCTCAGGAAGTAGGGCTGAAGAGCAGAGAATTAAGTTCTGTGGAGTGAAGCTATGAGGTAGCACTGGGGCCTAGAGAAGAAGTGATGATCCAAAGCTATGGACTCTGAAGCCATGAGGGGGTAAAGCTGCCTGCACAGAATGGTGGGGAAAAAAAAGCCAGGTGGGGGAGCATCAAACAGGGGCAGGGAAAAATCAGCTACATATACAAAGAGAGTTACAGCAAAACTAGTTTCTTTGTAATGATGATCCAGGGTGCTTGCCTGTGAGCACAGGACCTAACTGACTCGTGCTGAACTTAAAGGCAGAACTTAATAGCTGGCCGAGAGGAAGAGGGAATTTAGTTTTCTTACAGATCAAGGACGAGAGAAAAGAGCCTTCGTCCCTACACAGAAATTTGGGTGTTGCTTGAAAATTTACTAGCAAATTTTTTTCTTACCAATGGAGAGGCACAAGCCTCTTTTCACCTATTTTTCCTGGCTACTCTGATTCAGCGTTTAAAGAACTAATTCTCAGGAACTTTCCTTTTCTATACAAGGCCAGAAAGCAATCTTTCAAGGTGTGAATTAAATTTCAACTTAACAGGACATTTGGTGTAGGGTTTTATATGAGAAATAATTTTAGATTTCTGCCTCACATATTATTTGGGAGGAAATAAAAGTACTGTTCTAATGGAAAACTGTCCTAATGAGAAGTTCTGGTGGTGGTGAGGGTAAGGGGACTTCAAAAATGCAACATATCATTCAAATGATCCCATTCCACTCCTTTAAATATTTTCTTCTCTCTACATCTTTCTCACAGTCCAAATTTTATTTATTTATTTTTTTGGTGTCTAAAATGTTAAGAGACTTCTGTGGAACAAACAAATAAACAAACACACACTTGGGACATTGCAGCATCTTTTATTTTATAAGCCCAATGCTGGACAGTTGGCAGTCTGAGACACAGAAAGTCTGGTTAACAGGATAAAGAAGATTGGGTCATAAAACTAGAATCCCCAGCCCCCTGCGTCACTTTCAGTAAGCGGGACCAAAGCAGGCACGGAAATGACAAACTTCTGTGTAGATCTAGAAGATGAAGGAGGGAGATTACTGGAAACCCTGCACATACCATGTAAACGGAAAAGACAATTCCTTCAACCATAAATATTTTGAGTCAATGACCAGGCCACTCACATACTACTTAGCATCTGTCTCGTGTTAACAGCAATGCTATCCCCATATATGTAGATCTGATTCCCCCCATCTGGGCTACAAAAGACTTGAGGATAAAGTACACGAGGGTTCTCTTTTCTCCACATCCTCCCAACACTGTTGATTTATTGATGATAGCCATTCTGACAGGTGTGAGGTGGTATCTCTTTGTGGTTTTCATTTGCATCTCTCTGATGATGAGTGATGCTGAGCATTTTTTCATATGCTTATTGGCCATCTGTATGTCCTCTTTGGAGAAGTGTCTATTCATTTCTTTTGCCCATTTTTTGATTGGATTGTTTGTCTTCTTGGTGTTGAGTGTTACAAATTATCTATAACTTTGGTTATTAACCCCTTAGCAGATGTATCAGCAAATATTTTCTCCCATACAGTGGATTGTCTTTTTATTTTGTTAGTGGAGTCTTTTGCTGTGCAAAACCCTTTTAGTTTGATGTAGTCCCATTTGTTAATTTTGTCCTTTATTTCACTTGCCTGAGGAGTTATATCGGCAAAAATATTGGTACTAGAGATGTCCAAGATTCTTTGGCCTATGTTTTCTTCTAGAATTTTTAAGGTTTTGTGACTTACATTTAAATATTTTATAGATTTTGAGTTTACTTTTTGTAAATGGTATAGGTTGGTGGTCTAGTTTCAATTTTTTTGCATGTACTTGTCCAATTTTCCCATCACTACTTATTAAAGAAACCGATTTTACTCCATTGTATACTCTTGCCTCCTTTGTCAAGTATTTATTGACTATAAAGGCATGGGCTTATTTCTGGGTCCTCTGTTCTGTTCCATTGAACTGTATGCCTGTTCTCATGCAAGTACCAGGTTGTTCTGATTACAGTGGCCTTATAATACAGTATTGCATCAGAAAGTGTGTGATACCTTCTACTTTGCTCTTCATTTTCAAGATTGCTGAGGTTATTTGTTTTTGTTTTTTTTAGTTTCATATAAATTTTTGGAATATTTATTCTAGATCTGTGAAGTATGCCATTGGTATTTTAATAGAAATTGCATTAAATGTATAAATTGCTTTGAGTGGTATGAACATTTTAATGATGTTAATTCTTCCCTATCCATGAACACGGTATATGGTTTCACTTGTTTATATCTTTCTTAATTTCTTTTTTCAATGTCTTATAATTTTTTGAGTATAAGTCTTTTACCTTTTTGGTTAAATTTATTCTTATGTACTTTTGTTGTTGTTGCAATAGTAATGGAATTGTTTCCTTAATTTCTCTTTATGACAGTTAATTGTTGGTGTATAAAAAGGCCACTGATTTCTGAATATTAATTTTATGTCCTGCCACTTGGCCAAATTTGATTTAAAACTACTAGGTTTAGTAGTTTTGAGGTAAAGACTTTAGGGTTATCAATGTACATACAGTACCATGTTATCAGCAAATAATGACAGTTTCACTTCTTCCTTCCCATTTTAGATGCCCTTTATTTCTTCTTGTTGTCTGACTGCTGTTTGCCTTCTCTCTGGCTCCTACACAGCTCTCTTGCTTAGAAAGGTGTCATATCTTCTCTAGTTTAGGACCTCTAAACACACCTACCGTTTTCTCCCCTCCCCATTCATTTGTGCCCATCAGATGAAACTGCCCGTGCTCTAAACTTCCTGCTTTAGGAACAGCTTTGATGCCTCTGTGTGTGGCAACTTCCCTGTCACTGCCAGAACATATGAACCCTCTGGGTCTTATCTCCCCTGACTGGTTTTCCTTACCTTGATATTTAAAATACACTACTCAATATAGTGGAGGTAGCTAAAGAAGCAAGAGTAAACAAGACAGCCACAGTCTCCCTTTGTATTGCATCTTGAGGTGAGTAATTTGGGGCATAAATTATTGTGGCTTTCTTGTATAGTATTGCTGTCAGGACTGCTCTAGATATGGTCCCTCTAGGAATAGTGCTCCTGGTTCTCTGAAGGATAAATTGAGCACTCAGAACTGCATGTACTCTTTTATGCCTGACCAGGCAGTGGCAGAGTGGATAGAGTGTCAGACTTCGACACAGAGGACCCTGGTTTGAAGCCCCAAGGTTACCAGCTTGAGCATGGACTCACCAGCTTGAGTGTTGGGTCGCTGACTTGAGCGTGGATTCGTAGATATGACCCCATGATAGCTGGCTTGAGCTCAAAGGTCACTGGCTTGAAGCACAAGGTCCCTGGCTTGAGCAAAGGGTCACTCATTCTGCTGTAGTGCCCCACCCCCCACCAGCAAGGCACATATGAGAAAGCAATCAATTAGCAACTAAAGTGCTACAATGAATAATTGATGCTTCTCATCTCTCTCCTTCCTGTCTGTCTGTCCCTATCTTTCCCTCTCTCTATCTCGCTCACTAAGACAAAACAAAAAACTTGCATGTACTCTTCTATTAATTAATTTTATAAAATTGAATGTATTGGGGTACAGATTGAAGTGTGGAACTCAACCAAACATCACCTGCCCACTGCATCGTGTGCCCATCTCCCCAAGTAAAATCTCTCTGGTCCCCACTTCCCATCCTTTGCCCACCTCCACCAACCCCCCACCTCCTTTCCTTCTGGTTATCGTCACACTGTTTTCTGTGTATCTATCCTTGAATGCTATACAGAAGATAATTCTCCTGAACTATTTCCCACATGTACTGTGTAACATGCTTACTCTTTACTGATTTGGTAGGGGAGGAGTAAAGGGAACAGTCTTCCCTAATAAAAAGTAAAAAATTTAACAACTCAGGAGTTGTAGCTGTTCTTCCTCAAGTTGTAAGGTCCAGAAAATGGTCTCTTTCTCTAATTCTGTTCACTGAACATTTTGGGGGGGCTTCTCATAAACATTCTGGTTTCCTTACCATTCTCTTCAAGGGTGACTTGGGAGAGCAAATGGCCAACTTCTCAATGCATATCAAAGTCAGCTTTCTGATTGTCGTGTTGGCATTTCATCTTTCTCTGGTGAGTATATTCCCAATCCTGGGTAGAGTTGTTCTCACATCTCAGACAATGCTGGCAGGATTTGCAGTCATCTGAAAACAAAATTGTTTTTTCCATTTGGTTTAGTGTCCTTGAATCAAGAAACCAAACTAGAGAACAGTATAAATTCCCCTTTACAATGACATAGCTGAATTTATTTATTTATTTATTTATTTATTTATTTATTTATAGGGACAGAGAGAGAGAGAGAAAGAGAGAGAGAGAGAAAGAGAGAGACAGAGAGAGAGAGAGACAGAGAGAGGGATAGATAGGGACAGACAGACAGGAACAGAGAGAGATGAGAAGCATCAATCCATCAGTTTTTCGTTGAGATACCTTAGTTGTTCATTGATTGCTTTCTCATTCATATATGCCTTGACCACGGGTCTTCAGCAGACCGAGCAACCCCTTGCTGGAGCCAGCGACCTTGAGTTCAAGCTGGTGAGCTTTTTGCTCAAGCCAGATGAGCCTGGGCTCAAGCTGGCGATCTTGGGGTCTCGAACCTGGGTCTTCCGCATCCCAGTCCGATGCTCTATCCACTGCACCACCGCCTGGTCAGGCCATAGCTGGACTTAAAAAAAAATCTCTGTATTGTAAAAGGAGAGAAACTGTGTAGTGGGTTTTTTTTTTTTTATATAATTTAGTGAGAAGATGGGGAGGTAGAGACAGACTCCTACAGGTGCCCTGATCAGGATCCACCTGGCAAGCCCAATAGAGGGTGATGCCCTGCTGATCTGGGCCATTGTTCTGTTGCAACCAGAGCTATTTTTTACACCTGAGGCCATGGAGCCATCCTCAGTGCCCATGGCAAACTTGCTCTGATCAAGCCATGGCTGCAGAAGGGAAGAAGAGAGACAAAGAGAAAGATAGAGAGAGACGAGAGGGGGTGGGATGGAGAAGCAGATGGGTGCTTCTCCTGTGTGTCCTGACTGGAATTGAACCTAGGACATCCACACACCAGGCCATGCTCTACCTCTGAGCCAACTGGCCAGGGTCCTGTGTAGTGGATTTGAATGGCCACTGGATCCTGGTGGAAGAAAATTCATTCATTTTCCCACCTCTACAGATGAAATTGTTTAAATCCTTCTTTGTTTTAGAGGTCATATTTCCAATGGAATTTTTTAGAATAATCTCTTTCAGGTCTGATATTTTTGGTTATTAATTCTAACATGAATGCCTTATGTCAGGATAACCCTCAGTGACATCTGTAGGAATAAATACTCTATCTTGAAATTGAGGGTGTTTATTACTTTGTGTGAGAAAACAGCATGGACATCGGAAATATCACTGAAAATAATAGGTCTCAATCAATTTCCTTTGTATTTGAATGATGTTAGTGCTATTGTCTTTTGTAATCTTCAGTTTCGTCATCTACAAAATGTTGGTACTAAAGCAGTGGTTCTTAACCTGGGTTCTATCGAACCCTAGGGGTTTGATGAGTCGGTCTCAGGGGTTCGGAGAAGCCGCGGCTAGAATAAAGTAATACCCTAATTGGTTGTGAGTTTATGCACTTTGTTGGTTTTGTTCTTTGAGCAAGGTGATGTTCATGCATGGCTCATTTTGTGCACCAGTAATAAAACATATACCTATGTCTTGAATTTGGGGAAAAAAATTCTATTTTATTTATCACTAAAGAAGGGTTCGATGAATGCGCATATGAAACTGGTGGGTTTGGTACCTCAAAAAAGATTAAGAACCATTGTACTAAAGCAAATGATATCTTCCATGAATGTGTTGTGGAGTTTAAGTAATACAATGATTTTGAGACAAAGTTCGATCTACTGTAAAAATCAGCATTGTTCACAGTTTTGGTCATTTGTCCTATCTGCAGTCAGTGGCAAAGAAGGCTCACTAATGCCATGTTGTGTCCTCATTGAAAGAACTGCACCCATGTCTTCTCACAACAGATGTGGAAATGTCATTGGTGATACCAAGTTATTAAATGTCTTTTATCCGTACAGGAACTAACTCGGTTGAAATCTCTGATATTATGATTTGGGTAAGTTACTTCTAAGTTATTAGAAAATTGAAAACATTTATTCTTGTGAATTATTGTAAAATTAATTGTTATATGGAGTAATGCTTCCAATAAAAATGATGTGTTACACAGTAAAATCCCAAATTATTACCCTCTCTGGAGAAAATATAGAAATTATAGCAATCCAGAAACATACTTATTCATTCCTGTCTTACTCCTTCCTTACGAGCTGTCGAGTACTCTACCGTGGGGAAGTACAAGAGAGAATGCAATCCTTTACATTTCAGTGTTTAAATGTTTCCAGCTTTTGAAATCAGAGAATAAGTAACCTTGTGCATATGTATTCTATTAAGAATTTATTTTTTAAGAGTAAGTTTAGGTTTACAGAAAAATTGAGAGAAAAAGACAGAGATTTCCTGAAGGCCACCAGCCCTACACGTGCATTGCCTCTTCCATTGTCAACTGAGTGGTATTAATACATTTGTGACAACTGATGAAACTCAATGACACATCATAATAACCCCAAGTTCATAATTTATATTATGGTTTACTCTTGGTGATGTCTATTCTATGAGCTAGAAGAAATGTATAATGCTATATACTCATCATTATGGAATTTTACAAAGTATTTTCACTGCCCTAAAAATCTTCTATTCCACCTATTTATCACTCCATCTCCCCATTCACCTGGCAACCACTGATCTTTTCAGTGTCTCCTTAGTTTTTCCTTTTTGTGAATGTTGTATCATTGGAATGGTACAGTATGTAGACTTTTCAGGTTGGGTTCATTCATTTAATAATATACATTAAATCTCCTTCATGTTTTTTTATGGTTTGATAGCTCCTCTCTCTTTAGAATTGATTACAATTATGTTCGGTGTTCTCTGAGCTTCCTGGATCTGTGGATTGGTGTCTGAAACTAATTTGGGAACATTCTCTGTCATCATTGTGCCAAATATTTCTTCTGTTTCCTTCTCTCTTTCCTTCCTTTGGTAATCCTGTTATGTATGTTATACCTTTTCTAGTTGTCCCATAGCTATTGGATTTTCTTTCCTCCTTTTAGCCTTTTTCATTTTACTTTTCAGTTTTCGAGGCTTTTCCTGAAATATCTTCTAGCACAGAAATTCCTTCCACAGCCATGTCCAATTACTAATACATCCATTAAAGACAAGTCTTCATGTATGTTACAATATTATTTATCTGTAGTATTTCTTTTTGGTCTTGAGAACTCTCATCTCTCTGCTTACATTGTCCACCTATTCTTGCATTCTGTCTCCTTTATCCAGTAGAATCTTAGCATAGTTGTTTTAAATTCCTGGTCTTATTATTCCAACATCCCTGCCACAGTCTGGTTCTGATGCCTGTTCTGTCTCTTCAATTATGTTTTTATGCTTTTTAGTATGTTTTGTGATGTTTTTGCTGTGAGTCAACATAATGTACCATGTAAAGGAACTAGTGTAAACAGACCTCTAGTAACTTCATGATAAGGTGTGAGGCAAGAGGAAGCATTCAATTTTCCTATGATTAGGTCTCAGTCAGTTAGTGAGTCTGTGCCTCTGGACTGGGAACCTCACACGTATGTTTTAGTTTGTATCTCCTCCTTGAGGTGGGACTGGATGGCTACAATGGACTGGAGTTGAGTACTTCCTTTCTATCAGGTCAGTTAGGCTCTGATAATACTGTAGTAGGTTAGGCTTTGGTTAAGTTTCTCCTGAAGGAAGGACAGGTTAAAAAATAAATTCAATAAAAAATTTGAAAAATATGCATTGGTATCCACAACCTTGCCAACATAATGTTCTATTAAGGTTTTTAAATTTGTTCTAATCTTGTATATCAAAGTACGGGGTTTATTTGTATGTTTCTAACTATGTTTAAAATTGGATAGCTTTTGCATATTTATAAATATTTTATATTTATAATTTATAATATAACTTGTTATAGTGTATGTTTGCCATGCAGATTTAATATTTATTTCTGAAACACTTTTTCTTTAACTGATATTTCTTTCCTGAACTCAATCTAGTTGTTCCATATAAATAAAAATAAAAAGTTTCTCTGCTAGAGTTTAATTTTTTTAACTTTTTTTTTTTAAAAGATTTTATTTATTCATTTTAGAGAGTGGAGAGACACAGAGAAAAAAGGGAGGAGGAGTAAGAAGCAGCAACTCCCATATGTGCCTTGACCAGGCAAGCCTGGGGTTTGCCTTAGTCCGGCAACCTTAGTGTTCCAGGTTGGTGCTTTATGCACTGCGTCACCACAGGTCAGGTTCGAGTTTGACTTTTGATTCAAGGAATCAACACATCCCAGATGTTTGCTAGAGCCTGCTGAATTTACTTAGTTTTCAGTGCTACATTAGGTTTTCTTCTGCTTCCTGGTTTTGTATTTTATTTTTTATTTTTATTTATTTATTTTTTAACAGAGACTGAGAGAGAGAGTCAGAGAGAGGGATAGACAGGGACAGACAGACAGGAACAGAGAGAGATGAGAAGCATCAATCATCAGTTTTTTGTTGCGGCACCTTAGTTGCTCATTGATTGCTTTCTCATATGTGCCTTGACCGTGGGCCTTTAGCAGACCATGTTACCCCTCACTCGAGCCAGTGACCTTGGGTCCAAGCTGGTGAGCTTTTGCTCAAACCAGATGAGCCTGCGCTCAAGCTGGTGACCTCGGGGTCTCAAACCTGGGTCCTTCCACATCCCACTCTGATGCTCTATCTATCCACTGCGCCACCACCTGGTCAGGCTGGTTTTGTATTTTAGTAGCTAGGAAGCTTTAGCTACAGGTTTTTGATTCTCAATTTTTCTTTCTTTTTATAGAAGTTCTGCATAGATGAAATCACTTTGTGCCATATTTTTGAGTGGACACAGTTGGCTCTTGCTCAAGGTTTGTTTAGTGTTTCTAGTGAAAGAGTGCCCTATTGTGTCCACAGAGAAAATGTGTTTCCTGTGGTGTGTGGGTGTGTGTTGTATCTTTTTTGTCTTTCTTATACTGTTTGGTTCTCTTTTGTATTGCATTATTCTGAAGATGCCCTGCTTGTTTCTTTTTACTTTCACTATCTTATCTCTAAGACATTTTGTCTCTACATGACTCCCCCACTTTTTTACTTTCTATTCACTGAAAAGTGATAACTTTCAGAGACTTCTATCTTGAGTCTCACTTTTAATTTCCTTCCCTGTAAACATGTCCTTGTCTACCAGATCGTTTACAGTTTCTTTTTTTCTAGGAGTAATGGGTTTTCTCTGTTCCCCTCTTTCCTCCTTGTAATTTTTTATACCTTTACTCTTTTCTTCTCTGGCTTCCTTCCACTCTTCACTATCCATTGCTGTCAATATTTCATATGATATATCACTTTTATCTATCCATTCATCATTGATGAACATTGAGTTATTCACACTTTTTGACTGCAATGAATAGATTTAAGGATCGCAATGCATTCTAACTAGGACATTTATTTTTAATTTACACTTATACACACTATAATAAAACTATAAATGAACAAATACAAAGATATGGTTTTAACAGTAGCCAGAGAGAGAAAAACTGATTCTCTACAAAGATATTGGAATCACACTCTTCAACTTGAACAATGGAAGACAATGTCAGCCATAACATAGATCTAAATATCCTAAATAAAAAGTTAGTATACAAAAATTTGCAGTGTATAAAATATTGCCAAATTGTGACAAAGTTTTTGTTATAAGCAATCAATGATTGATTCACATGAGATTTATAGTAATTAATCATTAATGTGTTAACGATTGTCAAATTATATTATTTCAATAAACAATTATAAATGTTTTCAATGAAAATAATCTATAGTTACTAAAATATTTAGAGAAACTAAAGTAGGCAATAATGATTATTCATATATATTTCAAAACTATCCAACGTTAAGTCATACACAATTTTATGAATAACCGTCTATGTGCTAAAACTGTGAGGAAGAGCAAGTGAACGATAAATAGCAAACTGAGTGTAACAATCACCTCTGTGAAAGGAGAGGAATGGAATTTGTGAGAAGCACCTGATAAGGAAGGCTAAGTTCATAAAAATGTTTTTTATTTTTATGTTTGGTTTCTCCTTACAGAAGTATTTGTTTTCTTATGGGCCCATAATAACATCATGTAAATTATCATATATTTTAACATGCAGCATTGCATAATAACATATTAAGAATATATTTTTAGATGCATACACTGTAATTATTTCTTATCTGCATATTAAAGAGTGAATGTAACAACTTTTCAATGTATGGTTGCCCTAGAAATTATAGGCCAGTCTGTGCATCCAATGGAGTGACCTATAGTAATTTCTGTATGTTTTGCAGGGCACTTAGGTAAGTGCACAATAGTCAATATTTACTCTTTTTACTTATTGATATAGTGTCATATGCTAGAAACTTCTGCTTTGCTCTTAATCTAGTCACCAGGTACATTAAGTCCTCACATCATGTCTTTCATAGATTCTGCAACAGTAAGAAAAATGACATATAATAAAACCAATTATGCCATAAGTTAATTGATATAAATAAGAATTAAGTTACTGCAGCATCTCATCAATATTACAACAAAACAATTAACAAAATGATGTTATTTAAGGACCTACTGTACACAGTAAAAAATGACTGCATTCTATGAAAGCTTGAGCCTGTATCCTCAGCTCCACCCTGGAATGCCCATTTCTCAGAGTAGGCTAGCTTCACCTGTACATGATGATGACTTGATTTCAAATATTGAAATCAATTAACATTCCTTAATTTACAGTAACTTCTTCCAGTTACTAGGACTAGATGTAAAGTGAGAGACCCAGTGTTCAACCACACTCTCCCATCCACTCATTCCTCAAGTGCGGGCTGGGTCCCCATAGTGCATCAGACCTGAGGATATGCCCGCAGCAGGACAAGGGACCCGTGCAGGGTCTGGGGCACTGCCAGGACAGCTGCCTGAGGGGCCGCCCGGGCTCTCTGCCTTGGTCCTTGTTCACACGATAAGTGAAAAAGGGAGCAACTGGGACACAATTAGGGAGCAGGACATACTGCTTTGTATTAATATTTTCTCTTTCTCTACAGAAACAGTGACATTGAAATTACTTTTAAACACAATGGTCCATGCTGATCTTTTGAATGTGGCTCTATACATTCAAGTGACTCCCCTTCACTCCTTCTCAGCTGTTGGATTAAACAGAATATTAGTCTCTTCAATCATTGCCTTAAACTCCTCGACGAGTAGATGAATTTAGCTTTGAAAGCCGGATGGATTCAGAATTGGAAGGTTTCTGCAATTCTATAATTCTGTAATTTCAATTTTTTAATTCTCTGTCAAAATCTGAAGAAAGTGTTAATTTTATGCTTACACCTGAAATATGAGACATTCCTCGATCAATAAATACTTTGCTCAGTAAACATGTCACATGGTAAGACAACTGTTGCCACTGAGGTTGCTCAGTGGAGTCACAGAGACCCAATGAGGCGATGCCCCTTGCAGCCATGTGTCCGGACCCGCCTGCAGTGGATGTAAAAAGCTTAGATGCTGAAGATCCTCCAGGTTCTAATGAAGCAGAATCTTCTGCAGAAAAGCCTGGTGCCTAAAATTTGAACTAGCACTTAGGTTACACAAAGACTGAATAGAAAGTTTTAGCCTAATATGCTGTGTATAAGTACCCGACATTAAACCTTTCATTGCTGAGGCATCTGTTTCAAACACATCCACCTTGAATACCCATACTGCCAGATTCGACACAGCTACCAGCAAACTGGTTAAGGAACCAGGCAGTGCCATCCTCAGCTCCCCTTTTAGAAAACTGTGGGTAATCTAGATAACTGACCATTTGAATTACCCTGCTTGGCACTTCCCATGCCCTAAGTCCCACTCTTATGCTTAAATTCACCCAGAAAGAGTGAAACTGCAAAAGTCTAAGCACCTCGCTATCAGATTCTAATACAATCAGAACCCAGGTCCATGCTTCTTCTTATTCTCTTTACCTACATGCTGCCTCTGTGGTCTTCAGGTGTGCCTTTCACCCTCCAGGACCTGTGAGTAAAAAATTTTGTTTCTCAAACATCTCTGATGTTGTGTGTCTTTTTCCCACAAATCACACTGAACAATCATAATAAGAACCACAAGATGGCGTCCAGCCACATTGGCTCCTGCTCAGGAGAAGCCTAATGGGGCTGCTACAATGCAATCAGGCAGTCCTATCTCTTAGTGTCATTATCAAAAGGCTGAGATCAACATGCCAAGAAAGGCTGTTTCTGCACAGAGGTTTGGTCAAAATATTGTATTTGTAAGGACACAGGCTCAACTAACAGAACAGAGAAAGAAGGGTTAGGGACCCTTCATTTGTGATTTTCTCTTTTTCATGTAATGGTTCCAAGGTGGATGGACAGGTCTGGGCTGGAGGGAGTCGTTCATTCACAACTCAAGTGTTCTGTTTTGATACAGGCCAGATGGTGGTCCATTACTCTACCCATGAGAATGATGCTTGACTGGAAGGCCAAATGCCCCCTTAGAATTGATTTTACTATAGTAGTGATGGGCAATCTCTTGAGCTTGGTGTGTCAAAATTCGCCATAAAACCGAGCATAACTCGGGTTGTGTGTCACTTCGAGCAAAACAGCCTAACCGGAAGACCCAGAACTAGATGCTCTGTACTGGAGTTCTGTTGTTTTGGCCTACAGACCTCCAGCACAGAGTGCCTACACTACAGTGAATGTTTTATCCTTGGCTACTGCACCTGGCAGTGCAGGAGCAGAGGATGAAAAGTCCTTCTTGGCATGTGGCCCCATACTTCTCTGGATGCGGCCACATGTCATGGAAAATGGCTACGTGTGTCAGTGCTGACACGTGTGTCATAGGTTCACTATCAAGAGACTATAGACATGTAAAATTAATATATGAAAACAACAACATAGCACTGTTTAGGTTCATGGCCATCACTCCATACATATTTGTGGGAGTAGAAGAGTTATAATGACTACTTAACATCATCTATCTTAGTTACTCTTTCTGCCTAATCACCCTGGATGGAATATGCAGTTAGAACTTAAACATACATATGAGTTAGACATACCAAGATTGGACATCCTGTCCTTCCTTTCAGTGTGAGAAGAGAAACATTCATCTTTCACCACTTCATATGGAGTTAACTTTGGGGTTTCTTTTTGCATGTCTTGGGATGAGAAAGTCCTCTTCTGTCACATTTCTAATTGTAGAATTACTTTTTTTTTAAATCATTATAAGTAATTGATTTTGTTAAAAAGCATTCATATTGGGAAAGAAGAAAGAAAGGTTTCACTTTTTGCAGATGATATGATCCTATACATCGAAAACCCCAAAGACTCCACAAAAAGACTACTAGAAACAATAAACCAATACATTAAGGTCACAGGATACAAAATTAATATACAGAAGTCTATTGCCTTCCTATATGCCAACAATAAGACATCAGAAAACAAACTAAAAAGAATAATCCCCTTCATGGTTGCAACAACAACAAAAAATAAAATACCTAGGAATAAACATAACAAAGAACGTAAAGAACCTATACAAAAAAAACAGACAGAAGGTGACAGAGGACAATTTGACTTTGGGTGATGGGTATGCAACATAATTGAATGATAAGATAACCTGGAGATGTTTTCTTTGAACATATAAACTCTGATTTATTAATGTCACCCCATTAAAATTAATAAAAAATTTAAAAAAAGAACCTATATAATGAAAACTACAAAGTATTGTTAAGGGAAATCAAAAAAGATACAATGAAATGGAAAAATATCCCTTGTTCTTGGATAGGAAGAATAAATATAGTCAAAATGACCATATTAGCCAAAGCAATATACAAATTTAATGTAATCCCCATCAAAATTCCAATGTTATTTTTTAAAGAAATGGAACAAAAAATCATCAGGTTTATATGGAACTATATAAAACCCCAAATAGCCAAAATAATCCTAAAGAAAAAGAATGAAGCTGGAAGCATTACAATACCTAACTTCAAATTATATTATAGAGCCAAGATAATCAAAATAGTATGGTATTGGCAGAAAAATAGACACTCAGACCAATGGAACAGAATAGAGAGCCCAGAAATAAAACCACATATAAAGGTGCCAAAGACACACAATGGAGAAAGGAAAAACTCTTCAATAAATGGTGCTGGGAAAACTGGAAAGCCACATGCACAAGAATGAAACTCGACTACAGTTTGTCCCCTTGTACTAAAATTAATTCAAAATAGATCAAAGACCTAAATATAAGACCTGCAACAATAAATTACATAGAAGAAAACATAGGTACTAAACTTATGGACCTTGGTTATAAAGAGCACTTTATGAATTTGACTCCAAAGGCAAGGGAAGTAAAAGCAAAGATAAATGAATAGGACTACATCAGACTAAGAAGCTTTTGCACAGCAAGAGAAACTGACAACAAAACAAACAGACAGCCAACTAAATGGGGGATGACATTTTCAAATAACAGCACAGATAAGGGTCTAATATCCAAAATATACAAAGAACTCATGAAACTCAACAACAAGGAAGCAAATGATCCAATTAAAAAATAGAAAGAGGACATGAACATACACTTCTCCCAGGAAGAAATACAAATGGCCAACAGATATATGAAAAGATGCTCATCTTCATTAGCTATTAGAAAAATGTAAATCAAAACTACAATGAGATACCACCTCACACCTGTTAGATGAACTATTATCAACAAGACAGGTAATAAATGTTGGAGAGACTGTGGAGAAAAAGAAACCCTCATCCACTGCTAATGGGGATGTAAAGTTGTACAACCATTATGAAAGAAAGTATGGTGGTTCCTCAAAAACTAAAAATAGAACTACCATATGACACAGCAATCCCTCTACTGGGTACATACCCCCAAACTCATAAACACTGGTACGTAAAGACACATGCAACCCCATGTTTATTTCATCATTGTTCACAGTGGCCAAGACATGGAAACAACCAAAAAAACATTCAATAGATGACTGGATAAAGAAGATGTGGTACATATATGCTATGGAATACTACTCAGCCATAAGAAATGATGACGTTGGATCATTTACAACAACATGGATGGACCTTGATAACATTATACTGAGTGAAGTAAGTAAATCAGAAAAAAATAAGAACTATATGATTCCATACATAGGTGGGACACAAAAATGAGACTCAGGGACATGGACAAGAGTGTGCTGGTTACCAGGGGGGAGGGGTTGAGGAAAGGGAGGGGCACAAAGAAAACCAGATAGAAGGTGATGGAAGACAATTTGACTTTGGTTGATGGGTATACAACATAATCAAATGTCCAAATGATCTGGAGATGTTTTCTCTGAATCTATGTACCCTAATTAATCAATGTTACCCATTAAAATTAATTTTCTAAACAAACAAAAAATAACCAACTCAAAAAGTTTTCAAAATCATATCACCGCAAACAGATGGAAGAAACAGTGGTAATGGGGCCATTACTCTCCTTTAAGATGTTCCCAGTGATACTTCTGACTTTAAAGATTGCTTGCTAAAGTACATTTAGAATGTTTAATAAACAATAAAAAAAAATAGAACCAAAACAACACCAAAAAAAATGTATTGGATTTTGTTAAAAACTTTTTATGTCTCTTGAGATGACTGTTCATTTCCTTTTGTCCTTCATTCTATTAATATGGCAGATGGCATTAACAGATTTTTGGATGATATATCAGATATGAATTCTTGTCATATATCACACCTGGTCAAGTGGTATACTGTAATCTTTTTTCATATGTTGTTGGACTTGATCAGCTACTATTTTGTTGAAGATTTCTGCATCTAAATTGATAAGCAATGTTTTTAAAGGGTATTTCTATTCTTGGAACATTTTTGACTAGTTCAGATACCAAGGTCATTTAGGCCTCAGAGGATGAATTAGAAAGTATTCACTACTCTACTATATTCTAGCAGATTTGTGAAAGATGGGTGGTGATTATTCTCTGAGTCTTTGAAAGAATTCACCACTGAAGCCACTGGATCGGTGCTGTTCTATGAGGGATATTTTATAATTACTACTTTGGTATCTTTACTTTTTATAGGTAAACTTATATGTTCCATTAATGTTCAGTTATTTTCATTTGTTTGTGTCTTTTCTTCTGTTGTGGTCTCACTTTCACTCCTGAGCCTTCTTTCTCTCCTGATCTTAATACATTCACATTGTCCTCCAGCCCAGGTTCCAGGGCTGGATGCCCAACATTTGTCCCGGGCTGTTGAACGTTCCTGGTGGTGAATTTGTATTATAGCTTTACAAGATGATCCCATTGGAGAAAATCAGTTAAAAGGAACCTGATAACTCTGTGTACTAGTACTTAGACCTTTAGGAGAATCTCCAATTATCTCAGAATTAAAAAGTCTAATAAATATCCAATCTCCCAGTGACTCGATTGTGCTTCTAGTGTTATACTGACAGCCTACAAGAGCAACTAGCTCAAGTTTCCAAAACTTATTCGTTCTTGCTTTGATTCTCCTTTCCAACTCTAGCTTTCACATCTTTTCTCTATGATAGGGTTTCAAAGCACTGCTTCTTACTTTATCCCCAACCGCTACACTTCTGGGTACATCAGATAAAATGGTCCCAAACCTCCTGCTGAGGAAAGACCTATTGAGAATTATTTGTGCGGCATGGTTCACAAGATGTTTTACAGCCTCCAGACAGAACACAGAAGACCTCTGTGTCTCATGGTATCAGGAGCCATATATCCCCCATCAAGCTCCTCACCAGCGGCTAATAAAGGAGGCTCCTCAGCGGGGAGGAGGTGGTTGAGAAGGAAGAGTGAACAAAGAGGCACAGTCTCCAGAGCGGCAGGTCAGTCTCCATGGCCTTCTCTGTTTCAGGCAGGGCTGGTGGGGAGTCTACGGGTGGCCCTGGTGTGCAGCAGTGCTGTGGGGACCGCTTCAGATCAGTCATTCTCGAACTGTCTCTAGAGTCGGAGGCCAACTGAGATTCCAACTTGTGTACTTCCCGAAATGAGGTCAGGCCTCTTGTAAGCTGAGCCACAGAAGAGAAAGTTCATTCCCTTCTTAAGTTTGCCGACACTGTGTCCTGATTTTTCCCTCAAGTGTCTATGAGGCCTTCTGTTCATCTATCTATGTCTTCTTGACCCTTGTGTTGGGGGAAAAAGAAAGGGAGATGTCCAATATAACCTGGGATCTAGGGCAGTGGAGCAGGTCCTTCACTTACAAGAAACTGTGGGTTAGAAGTTGGTGACTTGTCCCTGTGTCATGTGCTAAAAACATTCCTTCTGGGTTTCTTCTACAGACTAGATAAAATGTCTTTCTTCTCACTGTTGATCAAGGTGATTTTCATCATCGCCTTGGTGTTTCCTCTGTATTCTGGTGAGTACGTGTTTCGGTTCTGGATGAGGCGAGTCACACATATTAGAAAATGCAGGAGACCATTACTATCATCTGGATGGGGAGCAGATCCTTGCACTGGATCTGTAATAGGTACACTGGCCTCATGAAAGGGAGAATGTCCCAAATACCTTTTAAAAAACTGCATGGGTGGACTGCTTTCTCATTTCCCGCTCTAGAGATGGAGACAGAGAGGCGGTAGAACGAGAAGTGCAATTTAGTTTTTGGTTCATTAATGACTAAGACATTGACCTAATCTTTTTTTATTTTTGGAGGTCAGATTCCAAGGTTGATAAAAGCAGAGTGTAGGGAGTAACAATATTTGCTATATTGGATATTCATAGACAGTCTGATTTGTTGTTTGCCTGTTGTGAGTCCGCTAAAGTCAAGCTCTGCGTAAGGTGAGAGCTCATTGATCTCTCTCCTGACAACTGATCTTCCTTTAAGCACAAGATGACCGGTGAATTTGAGGGGAAAGTAGCTGTGAAGTGTCGAACAGATCCCTATTTTAGAACTGAATACTATTTCATTAAGTAGCAATTAATATCTTCATGTCATGTAACTCTATGCAAGGAATATAAAGTGTCATTAAGCAAGGCATTGTATCCTTGAACTAGCATGCCTAATTCATAATAAAAATATGAAGAACTACAGTATCTTCAAGAAGAGTGTGGTGATTATTACACTATATATAAAATTACTTTTTGCAGTTAGGATAATTTGGAATAATGTTTCCAGATTTGGAGCTATTTTGTGAACTTACTTTATTGATACGTTCACAGAAGACTCACCTCAGAACTAGCATTGTAGGCAGATTGCATAGTATTTTGCTTCCAAAAGAGATAGACTTTTCCCACCAGAGACTCTGATTCTTTCCTCCTCTTCTTCAAATTTTTTTCCAATTTCTTTTGTGTGCTTTTTACAGAAACTGGTTTATCACATGCAAAATATAAAGCCAGAATGGTAAGTTAATAATGAGTCACTTGGAATTTGAAAAAGATAAACTTTAGAATACTATATATATTATTTTTTATACCAAATTTCAATAAACAAAATGTGCAACAGAATGATGCTACAAAACTACTGTAAAAACACGAGTATTATTACACTAAGTTAAAGAAATAAAATTTAGCCAGCCATGTAAAAACATATGGTATTTTAGACCTGATAGAAAGATCCCATTATTCAAAGATTCCATTATTGGGTATCCTTGCTATATTCAAGCACCATGTACAGGTTACAGTGTATTTGAAGTAGTATTGTTTATCCTAGCAAAATGAGGATTAAAAATGCTTTTCCACTTAAACATGGAAAAAGTAATAATTTTCATATATTCACAGAGCAGATTATATAGAAGCAAAGAAAATAAACTACAGTTCTTCACATCTAAGGAGATACAGGTTACAAATAAGTTTTAAAAGCTGGTCATATAAGAATGTACACAACATTGTTTATTTATGTTAATTACCAATACTGCCATCACTAACCAAGTACATCTATGCAAATACTAGTATATATGAATACATACATATGTGGCGATATTCTGTAAGTACAGATTCCCCAGTGGTGAAACCACTGAGACAGGTGAGGACTTTATGAACACACAGCAGTGTGGGCGGGAACTAACGGGGAAATGCGGGCAGGGTGAGGAGCAATGAGCGCAGAGTGGCTGCATCATAGAAACACACTCAGACACCTGTCTGCCCCTTTAAAGTAATATTGGGGTTGAAAAAATATTGCAGTAATATTTTATGTCTCGGTGGGTTTTTTGTTTCTAAACCTCAATATAGCATATTTTATTCCATTTTGATGTATGGTATCTTGAGTTAAGAATAAAAAACATTCTATTCAAAAGCATTATCTAACTAATTTTATGTTATTCTTTATGTTTAGAAAAACATCTGTAATACGTATAAGGATGACTTAAATGTTTGCACCAAAGAAGATAACGTAGTCTGCGCCACCAATGGTCGAACTTATACCAATATTTGCGCTTTCTGCAGAGACAAGCTGTAAGAACACAGACTAAATATTGGCTCTCCCAAAGTACTGAAGAAACCATCACAGAATGATAGGAAAAGCCAGTTTCTCATGGCCTAGGAGTGATATACCTGGAAAATAATTGTAGTAGTTGGGTAACTGCCACAGAATGCACGAGGACCTTTTCTGGAAGTTGTCATCCTTCAAGTAGTTTTGTGCCTGACCCCTCAATTTAACATTCCTGGATATTCTGCAATCATACAATTAACTTAATTTAATTACTATGACTTACTAATTGAATTCTGAAGCCCATATGGTAACTGATAATCTCTGTGATGTAGCTTCAAGCTACAGGGAGCATAACTGAGCAGAAACCCTACTGACTACCAAATTTGGAAATCCATCAGAATGGGCCTGTTCATACTTAGAAGGGACAGATGCTCCACCTTGTCTCCTGCCTCCATGACTGACCCCAAACCTTCTTTAAGAGCAGCACGTTTCAGGACCCTTCCACCCAACCTCCCTTGAAATATCCGCACTCTGAAGGGGGTTGCGTTCAAAATTTCAGGCAGCCTTCCTCCCTCCTGCCTCATTTGCTCTCATGGGTGTTTCCTCTTTTTTAATATCCCAACTGGTTTCTACTTCAAGGAAACCACTAAATCAGTCTCTAATCCCCTCCTCTCTCAAGAATAGTGGGCTCCAGGACTGCGTCAGGGCTGAGCATGTAAGGGTCAAGCAGCCCCGGTGGGGTAGTGTGCCGGGTGGAGGAGCACATGGGGCCCAGTAGCAGGTGGAAGAGGAGACAGCCCTTGCACATTGTGCTCCTTATTTGGAAGCACTGAGTGCAATACCCAGGTAATTTTCAGTGTTGTTTGTAATCACATCTTCTTTTCCCTCTGTCTGTTTCATTAAAGGGAACGTAATGGAACATTTTCATTTAAACATTTTGAGATTTGCAAGTCTCCCTGATCTACACATTCCTATGGCTTTTATGGCAATCGTATTTTGCAGTGGATTCTACAACCAAATAGAGTCTTCTCAATGAGGGCGCTAAGTTCCTAAGTGACCAGATAAAGGATGGAATATAGGATGTAGAAGAATTCTTCTGACTCTTAGAATCTTTGATTAAAAAATTTTTATTCTCTGGTCAATTATTCAATCACAGTATAAAACTGGCTTAATTGTGTTTGATAATATAAAGTTTAATGAATTTTCCTATTATAAATATTTCAATTAATGCAAATAAAATGTCTTTATTAAAATATCCTTTCTTTGTTTTTTTGGGGGGGTAGATTAGAGGATTAAAATACACGACTACTTGTGGCAACTACAATTAAGTAAATTCTTTCAAAGTTGAAAAACTAATATATTACTTGGGTGTTTATTAAAATTATAAACACATGGCCTCCAATTTATGTAAAAGAATGGAAATCTCTAGAAGAGATATTGGGGAAGGTGAATTCTAACATGTGGCCCAGGTCAGTCTTACAATCATGAATCATAGGCCATATGGATTTACATTCTAAAACCTAGGACATGTCTATAATTGAATGAATTGCAGAGCCTCTTTAAAGATGTTTATGACTTCTGAATGTTAAGAGGAAACTACATTTTTTTCTTGTCTTTTATAATGTGAAATGAGAATGGTCTGGCCTATTGATTTGTGTTAATATAAAATCCCAAATAAAATCTTTGTAATTTAAAAATGCATTTATCAATGGATGCAAAATTGTAGGCAACAAAAATGACACATTTTTTATAAGAGAGAACAGGGTTTTCTCTCTCCACCTCATCCTTTCCTTCTTACCTCTAGTCAATTATTTTCCAGATACTTACTAAGTGCATAATGTGTGCCAGATACTGTATTAGGTACCGAGAATGCAATGGTACACTAGTCAGATAGATACCTTGTGAGGGAGGGAAGGTGGAGGCAATGAATGTGTAAATAAATGAAGGAACAAATTCAGAGCAGGACGAGAACTAAGATGATAATGATAATGATTACAAAAGAATTTTCTGAGATAACAGGAGGCCTACAATCTGAATGATCACAGAGTTGATGTACAAAAGAGAAACACTGGGCACAGTATTCCAGAATGAGACAACAGCGACAGAAAATCTCTAACACCAAAACGAACTTGGCATGCTCAAGAGAGGTAAACAGGGTTCCTGTAGAAGGAGCATAATGAATGAAGAGGGTTACACGTTACAATGTAAGATGGGCAGGTAGGGTGCTTAGGAAGGGTCTTGGAGATTGTGGTGAGCAATTTACATTGTATCTAAATTCGGTGGAAAGCCTTGCATAGCATAGTAGGACAGTGACTTCATGGGACTGCATGGTCAGCATCTTTGACAAGACCAAGTAAAGGGGCAGAGTCTTTGTGAACATTATTATAACACTGAATTGAAGTTTTATGATAAGAGAGACAGGCAATATTTAGCTTTAAGAAGGTTTTCCACAGTAGAGACTGACAGACATCTCAAACTCAACATGGTCACAATTGATATTTCTCCCCAGCAGTCTTCCCTCTCTTAGAAAATGTCATTATATGCTTTCAGTTTTCAGAATAACACCACGAAGGCATGCTTGAATCATCCAACTCATCAGAAGAGCTTGAGCCCATTTCTCATCTCTTCATGCTGCTACCATGGCCCAAGTCCTACTCATCCCTGCCCAGATCATTGCAGTGGCCTCCTAACTAACTCCCTGCTCTCAACCTCGTCTCTCTTCAGTCTACTGTCAACACAACTGCCAGAGGGAGCCTGTTAAAATAAAAGTCAGATGACATCATTTCTTAGTTTACAACCCTCCATTGTTCTTTTGTCTCAAGAGTCAAAGTCAACATCCTCACAATGGACCTTGTGATAACCTTTCCCACTAAGGTCTCTTCCCACATTTCCTGCTGTTTTCTCTTCACGTTGTTCCTTGAACACTCAAGCCTACTTCCACCTCATGCCTTTGTTCTTCCTGGTCCTACTACGGCCTAGTGCACAAAATATATTCTCTCTACACAAATAGGTTTCTCTTCCTTCTTTTAGCATTTTACTAAAATTCACCTTCTTAATTGAGGTAAGGATTTGATTTTCTGGATATATCAATATTATTTAGAGGCTCTTAATCAAAGCCAAATTTGCCTTATTGTTATCCTAAAGACTTCTGCAATATCGCCCCCATTTATTCATTGAGTAAATGCACATAGTCTGATGATTTTTAAATTGTACCTGGAATCATATTCAGTGCCCTTTTGATAATGCACTTCTAGGCATGAACTCACAAATCTCTCTTTTTAAATTACTCTTCTCTGTAAACATAATGATAGAAAATGGAGGATTTAACTACCTGAGATGAACCCTGATGAAGACTGACTCTTCCCAAATATCACCTGAGCTCTGTGATACAGCATGCTCAGCAGGATACAACTCCAGATCTCCTCTAATCTGTGAGATACGGATGGTGGGTGGATATCACAAAGGGAGCAAAACATCAATGTCTTATTTTCCATCTAATAGCCAATTTCTTAATGAGTTCTCTTGGACAAGAACCCAAGTTTTGTTGACATTACCAGGAAACATTTTTACATATGACTGAAGTTCAGTCTTGTGTAACCCAAGTGTTTGCTTTACAAAGGTTGTTTCTTTCTCTAGCACAAAATGTGAAGATAAACATATGGTTACATCCTAGACAGGGTTGTTTTCAAAAGACTGCAACCTCTCTATGATCTCAGTTTCAAGTATCTAATTTTCTGACAAAAGCATCCTATAGTTCCAGCTCAGTACCACCAATACACCAAACCCAATGAAGCTCTGATCCCACAGCTAGATCTCAAAAATATTCATCTTTCCACTTTTTCAAAGTCCTTCCCTGACTAATGTCTTCTCTTCCTTCTTTACTCTATTTTACTTTCACAGGCAATCATTGTACCTACTTCCATGATTATATATACACGCCTGTCTTCTTTCCTTCTTTGATTTCATCTTGCTCACATGGCCAAACTACACCCCTGGGTAAATCCGACATTCTGCCCTGGCCGGAATTCTTGGTGGTTAGAGCATTGCCAGATATGAGAAGATTGTGCATTTCATTCCTGTTAGGGAACATACAGGAACAGATAAATATTTTTCACTCTCAAACTTTCTAAAATCAATAAATAAATATAAAATAAAATTTTTTAAAAATCTGACACATTCTGCCTTATTGATGCCTGGCTCACGTAGCAGAACATTGTGAGTGTTCATGAACAGGGAAAAGGATAAAGAAATTATGGCCTAGCCATAGAATGGATATTACTTGGCAATAAGAAACAAGGACGTACTGATAGGCACAACTTGGTTCTCAAAATAATTATGGGGAATGAGAGGCAAACCAGAAAGCATATGGTATACTCCATCTGAGTAAAATACTAGAAAAAGTGACCTAATCCAGAGAGACAACAGCTCATTAGCTGCCTGGGGAGAGGGGAAGGATGGGAGAGGAAGAAACTTTGGGTGTGATGGATATGTTCACTATTTTGATTGTGATGATAGTTTCACAGAAGTATACATAGGTCACATTTATCAAACTGTACACTCTAGGTAAGTGGAGTTTATTATATGTGAATTATACCTCAGTAAAACTGTTGAGAAAATAATTATAAAATTTCAGTTTTCATATTTTTGCTATTATATATTGCTAATGTGTACCTCTTTTTGTTTACTGCCTTTTAAAATATATACATGTCTTAGGCGGTTCTGCAGAGACCATTTGCTAATAGAGACAATTTACCTTTTCTTTTTCATTGGTAACCACCCTTTCCTTTCTGCTTTTTCTTTCTCCTTTTTTCATTGCACTGAGATCTCCTCATGCTATGGAAAAGCAATCAAAACTACAGCATAGATTTTTCCGTTTGGTGTCTGTCCTGATGTCCTTCAGCCAACTGAGTGTCTCATGTCATTTTTCATCATCAAAAATAATTTTTTTCTAGAATAGCTGTCTATTGAGTTGGTCACAGGATTTTCACTTTTACTCTGTTAATGTAGTGTGTTCCATTTCTTGGTTTTCAGATGCCAAATCAAGCTTGACTCCCCCCAAATCCTAGTTGATAAAAAGCTTTATTTTTTAATTTTTAAAGATTTCATTTAGACAATTAATTTTAATGGGTGACATTGATCAATTAGAATACACAGATTCAGAAAAAACATCTCCAGATCATTTGTACATTTGATTATGTTGTATAACCATCACTCAAAGTCAAATTGTCTTCTGTCACCTTCTATTTGGTTTACTTTTTTTCTCCCTTTATTATTAATTTTAATAGGGTAACATTGATCAATTAGAGTACATAGATTCAGAAAAAACATCTACAGGATATTTTGACTTTTGATTATGTTGCATACCCATCACCCAAAGTCAAATTGTCTTCTGCCACCTTCTATCTGGTCTACTTTGTGCCCCTCCCCTCCCCCCTGTCCCTCCCTCTCATCCCCTGCACCCCCCGAACCCCCGTAACCACCATACTCATGTCCATGTTTCTTAGTCTCTTTTTTATGTCTTACTTATCTATGGAATCATACAGTTCTTAGTTTTTTCTAATTTACTTATTTCACTCAGTATAATGTTATCGAGGTCCATCTATGTTGTTGTAAATGATCGTATGTCATCATTTCTTATTGCTGAGTAGTAGTTCATAGTGTAGGGTGGTTGGCAATGGGGTGGTCAAGTGGGAAATCAGAGCCCCAGTCTTTGTCTGGGATTACCCACATGGCCAGGTGTGCCGAAACTACACTTCCTATAAAGCTTTGGGAAAAAAGCAACTGTCCGTCAGCCAGTGAGATTTCACTACGTCATATTATCTAGACGACCCTGAAGGGCCCATTTTAAAATCTGGCGCCATGTGGTCTTGGCAAGAGAGATTCATGGCGTCCATCACCCGTGCAGTGAGTCCTGACCTAGTAACGCTCTGTACCAAATAAAGCCTCAATAATTAAGATTTAATAACTACGCTGATTTTATTCTTTCTTGGCGGAGAAAATACCTTACATTTTTTGGTGACAAAAACCCGGGAGGAGTTTGAAGTCCACAATGGACCGCTCCTCTTTTCCTGTTTCCTCCGAGGAAGAACAAGGACCCAGGATATCCGACCGACCTTCCACCTCAGCGCACGGTGTGGTAAGCTCCCTGCCTCCAAACCCCCTCAGGTTCTTTCTGCCAAGGCTTCCTCTCTGAAAACCATAGCTACGTCAGGGAAGCCTTTTCCTTCCGAATAAATGTGTGTTTTGAAGATGTTCAAACATATATTTACTTTCCCTATCCGTTCCGTGGCCAGAGTCTGAGTTTTTGGGATGCCAGTAACTCATCTCTTGACCATTATCTGAGAACTGAGGGGTAACCATGGGGGCAAAGGAATCCAAGCCTGACTCTAAAACAACCCTGGAGTGCCTTATCCGAAACCTCCCAAACATTGATACCTCCCTAAAAAGGAAGAAACTAATTTTCTTCTGCAGCGTAGCCTGGCCACAATATCCACTGGATAACCAGATCAGGTGGCCTCAGGAAGGAACTTTCAATTTTAACATCCTTATTGGTTTACAGAACTATTGCCAAGAAGTTGGAAAATGGACAGAGATTCCTTATATACAGGGGTTTCTTCAGTTGCGTTCTCGTCCTAATCTCTGCGCTGACTGCTCTACAATACACGTCTTTCTGGCCAGAGAAACCTTAGCTAAACTCTCCACTCCAGATCTTTCCTCCTTTGCCGACTCCCCTGAGGAACTTTGTTCCCCTCCTTTACCACTCCCTCATCCCATTCCGTCTCTTCACTGAATCCTGTTTCTCTTCTGCCGCCGGCAAACACTGATCCCTTTCTCTCCTCCCCTGTTAGCACTCACACCCGATCCCACTCCAGGCCATAAGAGAGAGCCGACCTCCTATGCCCTCTCCGCGAGGTGGCCAGGACAGAAGGGGTCATTAGAGTCCATGTGCCTTTCTCCCTCTCTGATCTGTCTGCAATTGAAAACATTTGGGCTCCTATTCTTCTAATCCTACCAACTATACAAAGGAATTCCAGTATCTTACTCAGGCATATGACCTTACTTGGTATGATCTCTATATTATTATGTCTTCTACCCTCACCCCCGACGAACGAGACCGAATCCGGACAGCAGCGCGAGCTCATGCAGAAAAGGTCCGCACCTCCAATGCTCAAATGCCGGTGGGCCCAGAGGCGGTCCCTGACATGAAGCCTTTTTTCTCTCCTGATTTTAATACATGCACATTGTCCTCCAGCCCAGGTTCTAGGGCTGGATGCTCAACATTTGTCCCGGGCTGTTGAACGTTCCTGGTGGTGAATTTGTATTATAGCTTTACAAGATGTTCCCATTGGAGAAAATCAGTTAAAAGGAACCTGATAACTCTGTGTACTAGTACTTAGACCTTTAGGAGAATCTCCAATTATCTCAGAATTAAAAAGTCTAATAAATATCCAATCTCCCAGTGACTCGATTGTGCTTCTAGTGTTATACTGACAGCCTACAAGAGCAACTAGCTCAAGTTTCCAAAACTTATTCGTTCTTGCTTTGATTCTCCTTTCCAACTCTAGCTTTCACATCTTTTCTCTATGATAGGGTTTCAAAGCACTGCTTCTTACTTTATCCCCGACTGCTACAATTCTGGGTACATCAGATAAAATGGTCCCAAACCTCCTGCTGAGGAAAGACCTATTGAGAATTATTTGTGCGGCATGGTTCACAAGATGTTTTACAGCCTCCAGACAGAACACAGAAGACCTCTGTGTCTCATGGTATCAGGAGCCATCTATCCCCCATCAAGCTCCTCACCAGAGGGCTAATAAAGGAGGCTCCTCAGCGAGGAGGAGGTGGTTGAGAAGGAAGAGTGAACAAAGAGGCACAGTCTCCAGAGTGGCAGGTCAGTCTCCATGGCCTTCTCTGTTTCAGGCAGGGCTGGTGGGGAGTCTACGGGTGGCCCTGGTGTGCAGCAGTGCTGTGGGGACCGCTTCAGATCAGTCATTCTCGAACTGTCTCTAGAGTCGGAGGCCAACTGAGATTCCAACATGTGAACTTCCCGAAATGAGGTCAGGCCTCTTGTAAGCTGAGCCACAGAAGAGAAAGTTCATTCCCTTCTTAAGTTTGCCGACACTGTGTCCTGATTTTTCCCTCAAGTGTCTATGAGGCCTTCTGTTCATCTATCTATGTCTTCTTGACCCTTGTGTTGGGGAAAAAAGAAAGGGAGATGTCCAATATAACCTGGAATCTAGGGCAGTGGAGCAGGTCCTTCACTTACAAGAAACTGTAATTCAGAAGTTGGCTACTTGTTTTGGTGTCATGTGCTATAAACATTCCTTTTGGGTTTCTTCTACAGACTTGATAAAATGTCTTTCTTCTCACTGTTGATCAAGGTGATTTTCATCATCGCCTTGGTGTTTCCTCTGTATTCTGGTGAGTACGTGTTTCGGTTCTGGATGAGGCGAGTCATACATATTAGAAAATGCAGGAGACCATTACTATCATCTGGATGGGGAGCAGCTCCTTGTACTGGATTTGTAATAGCTACACTGGGCTCATGAAAGAAAGAACATTCCAAATACATTTTTAAAAACTGCATGGGTGGACTGCTTTCTCATTTCCTGCTCTAGAGATGGAGACAGAGAGGCGGTAGAATGAGAAGTGTAATTTAACTTTTGGTTCATAAATGACTAAGACATTGGCCTAATCTTTTTCATTTTTGGAGGTCAGATTCCAAGGTTGCTAAAAGCAGAGTGTAGAGAGTAACAATATTTGCTATATTGGATATTCATAGACAGTCTGATTTGTTGTTTGCCTGTTGGGAGTCCGCTAAAGTCAAGCTCTGTGTAAGGCGAGAGCTCATTGATCTCTCTCCTGACAACTGATCTTCCTTTAAGCACAAGAAGACCGGTAAATTTGAGGGGAACGTAGGTGTGGGGTGTCGAACTGATCCCTAATATTGGAACTGAGTACTAATTCATTAAGTAGTAATTAATGTCTTCATGTCACATAACTTTATGCAAGGAATATGAAGTGTCATTAAGCAAGACATTCTCTTCTCTGACTAGGATGCCTCATTAATAATAAAAATATAAAGAACTATGGTATTTTCATAGGAGAGTGTGGTGATTATTACACAATATATAATATTATTTTTCGCAGAGTGAGGATAATTTGGAATAATGTTTCCAGATTTGGAGCTATTTTGTGAACTTACTGTATTGATACGCTCACAGAAGGCTCACCTCAGAACTAGCATTGTAGGCAGATTTCATAGTATTTAGCTTCTAAAAGAGATAGGTTCTTCCCACCAGAGACTCTGACTTTTTCCCCTATTATTCAAATTTATTTTAATTTCTTTTGTGTGCTTCTTACAGAAACCGCTTTTTCACGTTCAAAACCCAAACAGAGAAAGGTAAGTTAATAATAACTCGCTTTGAATTTGAAAAAGATAAACTTTAAAGTCTTTTATATTGTAATTTTTTTATATCAACTTTCAATAAACAAAATGTGCAACAGTATAATCTTTCGAAACTATTTTAAAAACTGTATTATTATTGCAGTAAGACAGTGGTTCTTAACCTTTTTTGAGGTACCGAATACAATAGTTTCATATGCGCATTCACAGAACCCTTCTTTAGTGATAAAATATGATTTTTTTTCCAAATTCAAGACATATGTATGTTTTTTTACTGGTGCATAAAATGAGCCGTGCATGAACATCACCTTGCTCAAAGAACAAAACCAACAAAGTGCATGAACTCACAACAAATTACGGTATTAATTGATTCTGGCCTCCGCGGCATAGGCTTCTCCGAACCCCTGAGACCGACTCATCGAACCCCTAGGGTTCGATAGAAATCAGGTTAAGAACCACTGCACTATGTAAAGAAATAAAATTTAGCCAGCCATGTAAAAACATATGGTATTTTAGACCTGATAGAAATATCCCATTATTCAAAGATTCCATTATTGGGTATCATTGTTATATTCAAGCACCATGTAAAGGTTACAGTGTATTTAAAGTTGTATTGTTTATCCTAGCAAAATGAGGATTAAAAATGCTTTTCCACTTAAACATGGAAAAAGTAATAATTTTCATATATTCACAGAGCAGATTATATAGAAGCAAAGAAAATAAACTACAGTTCTTCACATCTAAGGAGATACAGGTTACAAATAAATTTTAAAAGCTGGTCATATAAGAATGTACACAACATTGTTTACTTATGTTAATTACCAATACTGCCATCACTAACCAAGTACAGTTATGCAAATACTAGTATATATGAATACATACATATGTGGCGATATCCTGAAAGTACAGAATCCCCAGTGGTGAAACCGCTGAGACAGGTGAGGACTTTATGAACACACAGCAGTGTTATGATTCCTTGGGGCGAGGACTAACGGGGAAATGCGGGCAGGGTGAGGAGCAGTGAGCGCAGAGTGGCTGCATCATAGAAACACACTCAGACACCTGTCTTCCCCTTAAAAATAATATTAGGTTTGAAAAATATTGCAGTAATATTTTATGTCTCAGTGTTTTCCTCTTTTCTAAACCTCAATATAGCATATTTTATTCCATTTTGATGTATGGTATCTTGTGTTAAGAATAAAAAACATTGTATTTAAAAAGCATTATCTAACAAATTTTATGTCATTCTTTATCTTTAGCCACCAGTCTGTAGTACGTCTGAGGATGACTTATATATTTGCACCATCGAAGAAAACCTAGTCTGCGCCACCAATGGTCAAACTTATACCAATCCTTGTGTTTTCTGCAGTGACATGTTGTAAGAACACAGACTAAATATTGGCTCTCCCAAAGTACTGAAGAAACCATCACAGAATGATAGGAAAAGCCAGTTTCTCATGGCCTAGGAGTGATATACCTGGAAAATAATTGTAGTAGTTGGGTAACTGCCACAGAATGCACGAGGACCTTTTCTGGAAGTTGTCATCCTTCAAGTAGTTTTGTGCCTGACCCCTCAATTTAACATTCCTGGATATTCTGCAATCATACAATTAACTTAATTTAATTACTATGACTTACTAATTGAATTCTGAAGTCCATATGGTAACTGGTAATCTCTGTGATGTAGCTTCAAGCTACAGGGAGCATAACTGAGCAGAAACCCTACTGACGACCAAATTTGGAAATCCATCAGAATGGGCCTGTTCATACTAGGAAGGGACAGATGCTCCACCTTGTCTCCTGCCTCCATGACTGACCCCAAACCTTCTTTAAGAGCAGCATGTTCCAGGACCCTCCCACCCAACCTCCCTTGATATATCCTCTCTCTGAAAGGGGTTGCGTTCAAAATTTCAGGCAGCCTTCCTCCCTCCTGCCTCATTTGCTCTCATGGGTGTTTTCTCTTTTTTAATATCCCTACTGGTTTCTACTTCAAGGAAACCACTAAATCAGTCTCTAATCTCCTCCTCTCTCAAGAATAGTGGGCTCCAGGACTGCGTCAGGGCTGAGCATGTAAGGGTCAAGCAACCCCGTTGGGGTAGTGTGCCGGGTGGAGGAGCACATGGGGCCCAGTAGCAGGTGGAAGAGGAGACAGCCCTTGCACATTGTGCTCCTTATTTGGAAGCACTGAGTGCAATACCCAGGTAATTTTCAGTGTTGTTTGTAATCACATCTTCTTTTCCCTCTGTCTGTTTCATTAAAGGGAACATAATGGAACATTTTCATTTAAACATTATGGGAGCTGCTGAGTCTGCCTGAGCTACACATTCCTATGGCTTTTATGGCAATCCTATTTTGCAGTGGATTCTACAATCAACTAGAGTCTTCTCAATGAGGGCGCTAAGTTCCTAGGTGACCAGATAAAGGATGGAATATAGGATGTAGAAGAATTCTTCTGACTCTGAGAATCTTTGATTAAAAAATTTTTATTCTCTGGTCAATTATTCAATCACAGTATAAAACTGGCTTAATTGTGTTTGATAATATAAAATTTAATGAATTTTCCTATTATAAATATTTCAATTAATGCAAATAAAATGTCTTTATTAAAATATCCTTTCTTTGTTTTTTTTGGGGGGGGTAGATTAGAGGATTAAAATACATGACTACTTGTGGCAACTACAATTAAGTAAATTCTTTCAAAGTTTAAAAACTAATATATTACTTGGGTGTTTATTAATATTATAGACACATGGCCTCCAATTTTTTTTTTTACTTTTTTTTATTATTAATTTTAATGGGGTAACACCAATAAATCAGGGTACATATGTACAATGAAAACATCTCCAGATTATCTTATCATTCAATTTTGTTGCATACCCATCACCCAAAGTCAAATTGTCCTCTGTCACCTTCTATCTAGTTTTCCGTGTGCCCCTCCCCCTCGCCCTATCTCGCCCTCTTCTCCTCCCCTCACCCTGTGTCCACCAACCACTCTCTTGTCCATGTCTCATAGTCTCACTTTTAAGTCCCACCTATGTATGAAATCATGCTGTTCTCAGTTTTTTTTTTCTGATTTACTTATTGCACTCCGTATAATGTTATCAAGGTACATCCATTTTGTTGTAAATGATCCGATGTCATCATTTCTTATGGCTGAGTAGTATTCCATAGTATATATGTTCCAAAGCTTTTTAATCCACTCGTCTTCTGACGGACACATGGCTGTTTCCAGATCTTCGCTATTGTGAACAATGCTGCCACGAACATGGGGGTGCATTTCTTCTTTTCGAACAGTGTTATGGTGTTCTTAGGGTATATTCCTATAAGTGGGATGGCTGGGTCAAAAGGCAGTTCGACTTTTAATTTTTTGAGGAACTGTTTTCCACAGTGGCTGCACCAGTCTGCATTCCCACCAGTAGTGCAGGAGGGTTCCCTTTTCTCCACATCCTCGCCAGCACTTATTCTGTGTTGTTTTGCTGATAAGTGCCATTCTGACTGGTGTGAGGTGATATCTCATTGTGGTTTTAATTTGCATTTCTCTAATGATTAGTGATGTTGAGCATTTTTTCATATGCCTTTTGGCCATCAGTATGTCCTCTTTGAAGAAATTTCTATTCATTTGTTTTGCCCATTTTTTGATTGGATTGTTTGTCTTCCTGGTGTTGAGTTTTATAAGTTCTTTATAAATTTTGGTTATTAACCCCTTATCAGACGTGCTGTCGAATATGTTCTCCCATTGTGTGGTTTGTCTTTTTATTCTGTTCTTATTGTCTTTAGCTGTGCAAAAACTTTTTAGTTTGATATAGTCCCATTTGTTTATCTTGCCTTTTATTTTATTTGCCGGTGGAGATAAATCGGCAAATATATTGCTGCTACAGATGTCAGAAATCTTGCTGCCTATGTTTTCTTCTAAGATGCTTATAGTTTCACGGCTTATGTTTAAGTCTTTTATCCATTTTGAATTTGTTTTTGTGAATGGTGTAAGTTGATGGTCTAGTTTCATTTTTTTGCAGGTAGATGTCCAATTTTCCCAGCACCATTTGTTAAAGAAGCTGTCTTTACTCCATTGTATGTTCTTTCCTCCTTTTTCAAATATCAGTTGTCCATATAGGTGTGGGTTTATTACTGGGTTCTCTGTTCTGTTCCATTGATCAATGTGCCTGTTCTTATGCCCGTACCGGGCTGTCTTGAGTATAATGGCCTTGAAGTAAACCTTGATATCCGGAAGAGTGATACCTCCTGCTTTATTTTTCTTTTTAAGACTGCTGAGGTTATTTGTGTTCTTTTTTGGTTCCATATAAATTTTTGGAATATGTTTTCTATATCTTTGAAGTATGTCATTGGTATTTTAATTGGTATTGCATTGAATTTATAAATTGCTTTGGGTAATATAGACATTTTAATGATGTTTATTCTTCCTAGCCATGAGCACGGTATATGCTTCCACTTGTTTGTATCTTCCTTGATTTCTTTTATCAATGTTTTATAATTTTCCGAGTACAAGTCCTTAACCTCCTTGGTTAAATTTACTCCTAGGTACTCTATATTTTTGGCTGCAATAGTGAAGGGGGTTGTTTCCTTTATTTCTTTGGCTGACAGTTTATTGTTGGTATATAGAAATGCCTCTGATTTCTTAGTATTAATTCTATATCCTGCCACCTTGCTGAATTCATTTATAAGGCCCAGTAGTTTTTTGACTGAGACTTTAGGGTTTTCTATATACAATATCATATCATCTGCAAATAGTGACAGTTTTACTTCTTCTTTTCCAATTTGGATGCCTTTTATTTATTCTTCTTGTCTGATTGTTGTTGCTAGGACTTCCAGAACTATGTTAAATAAAAGTGGTGAAAGGGAGCACCCCTGCCTGGTTCCTGATCTTAAGGGGATTGCTTTTAATTTCTGTCCATTTAGTATAATGTTGGCTGTGGGTTTCTCGTAGATGGCCTTTATCATGTTAAGCAATGTTCCCTGTATTCCCACTTTACTGAGTGTTTTGAGCATGAATGGGTGCTGGATTTTATCAAATGCCTTTTCTGCATCTATTGAAATTATCATGTGATTTTTGTCCTTCCTTTTGTTTATGTGATGAATCACACTGATTGATTTGCGAATATTGAACCAGCCTTGCCTCTCCAGAATAAATCCCACTTAATCATGGTGTATGATTTTTTTCATATATTGGGGATCCGGTTGGCTACTATTTTTTTGAAGATTTTAGCATCTAAATTCATCAGGGATATAGGCCTATAATTTTCTTTCTTTGTGTTGTCTTTGCCCGGTTTTGGGATCAGAATTATGCTTGCCTCATAAAAGGAGTTTGGAAGTCTTCCTTCCTCTTGAATTTTTTGAATTAGCTTGAGGAGGATAGGAGTTAGTTCTTCTTTGAATTTTTGATAGAAGTCACTTGTGAAGCCATCAGGCCCAGGACTTTTCTTTTTTGGGAGTTTTTTGATAACTGTTTCTATCTCATTTGTTGTAATTGGTCTGTTTAGGTGTTCTGATTCTTCTAGATTGATTTTTGGAAGATTGTATGTTTCATGGAATTTGCCCATTTCATATATAGGATGTGTAGTTTTTTGGCACACAATTCTTCATAGTATTTTCTTACAATATTTTGTATTTCTGTTCTGTCAGTTGTTATTTCCCCATTTTCCTTCCTAATTTTATTTGAGTCCTCTTTTTTTCTTGGTGAGTCTAGTTAAAGGTTCAACGATCTTGTTTACCTTTTCAAAAAACCAGCTCCTGGTTTCATTGATCCTCTGTATTATTTCTTTAGTCTCTATGTTATTTATTTCCGCTCTAATCTTTATTATTTCCTTCCTTCTACTACCCCTGGGCTTTACTTGCTGTTGTTTTTCTAATTCTTTTAGATGCAGGGTCAGGTTGCTTATTTGAGCTTTTTCTAGCTTCTCATGGTATGCCTGTAGTGCTATGAACTTCACTCTCAGTGCTGCTTTTGCTGTGTCCTATAAATTTTGAGTTGATGTATACTCATTATCATTCGTTTCTAGGAACTTTTTTATTTCTTATTTGACCTCATTGTTAATCCATTCATTATTTAATAACATGCTATTTAGTTTCCAAGTGTTTGAGTATTTTTCAGTTTTTCTTTTGTGGTTAATTTCTAGTTTCATGCCATTGTGATCAGAGAAAATGCTTAATATGATTTCAATCTTCTTAAATTTATTGAGACCATTTTTGTGTCCTAACATGTGGTCTATCCTAGAAAACGTACCATGAGTGCTTGAGCAGAATGTGTATTCTACTGCTTTAGGGTGAAAAGTTCTGAAGATACCTATTAAATCAAGTTGATCTAGTGTATCCTTTAAGTCTGCTGTTTCTTTATTAATTTTCTTTCTTGTGGATCTATCCAGTGTTGTTAGTGGGGTATTGAAATCCCCTACTATTATAGTATTGCTGTTAATCTCGCCCTTTATATCCATCAAAGTCTGCTTTATGTATGTTGGGGCTCTAATATTTGGTGTGTAGATATTTATAATAGTTATATCTTCCTGTTGAATTGTTCCCTTTATCATTATGTAGTGTCCTTCTTTATCTCTTACTACAGCCTTTGTTTTAAAGTCCATTTTGTCAGATATAAGTACTGCTACCCCGGCTTTTTTTTCATTTCTATTTGCATAAAATATTTTTTTCCATCCTTTTACCTTCAGTCTATGTGCATCTTTTGTTTTAAGGTGTGTCTCTTGTAGACAGCATATGTATGGGTCCTGTTTCTTTATCCACGCAGCTACCCTATGTCTTTTGAGTGGATCATTTAATCCATTTACATTTAAGGTTATTATTGATATGTAGTTGTTTATTGCCATTTTATTCTTTAGAGCTGTATTCTTCTTTTGCTATATTCTTTCCTCCCTTTGAACTGTTCACAACAGGCCCCTTAGTATTTCTTGCAGAATTGTTTGGGTTTTAATGAATTCCTTGAGGCTTTCTTTGTCTGGAAAGCTCATTATTTCTCCTTCAATTTTAAACATTCGCCTTGCTGGATAGAATAGTCTTGGTTGTAGGTTCTTGTTCTGCATTACTTTGATTATATCTTGCCATTCCCTTCTGGCCTCAAGTGTTTCTGTTTAGAAGTCAGATGTCATCCTTATGGGGGCTCCTTTGTAGGTGATAGCCTTTTTTTCTCTAGCAGGTTTTAAATTTTTTTCTTTATCCATTAGCTTTGATATTTTAACTATGATGTGTCTTGGTGTAGATTTTTTTGGGTTTCTCTTTAATGGAATTCTGTGTGCTTCTTAAACGTGTGGAATGTTTCTCAGCCTTAATTTAGGGAAGTTTTCTGCTATGATTTGGTTGAACAGAGTTTCCATTTCCTGTCCTCTTTCCTCTTCTTCAGGCACCCCTATTATGTGAATGTTGTTTCTCTCTTCATGTTGTCAGAGAGCTCCCTTAGAGTTTCCTCACATTTTTTGAGTCTCTTTTCCTTTATCTTCTCTGTTTCTGTGCCTTTGTTTATTGTGTCCTCTAACTTGCTGATTCGATCCTCAGCGTGATTCATCCTGCTTTTAATCCCTTCCATTGTGGTCTTCAGTTCTGATACTGTATTTGTCATTTCTGTCTGGTTCTTTTTTATTATTTTAATTTTGTTTTTTATACTTGTTATCTTTTTATTTAGGTGTTCATGGTGACTATCCATTGTTGCTCTAATTTCTTTGAACATCCTAACTATCATTATTCTAAATTCTGTTTCTGGTAGTTTGGTTATATCTGGTTCATTCAGGTTCTTCTCTGGGGATTTCTCTTGATTCATTTGATTTGAATTCCTCTGCCTGCCCATTTTGTCTGTGTATAAGCAAGTTGTGGCCACTGGAGTCCAGTAGGTGTTGCCTTTGTGTTCTCTAGGTGTGGTCCTTCTGCAGGCCTGCCACCCCCTCTGCCGCTGCCTAGTGCAGTTGGGTATGGGCATTGCCAGCGTCAGCCTACTGCGGCTTTTGCTGTGATTTCCGCCTCTCTTCCACGGGAGGGGTTGTCACTCAAGCCACAAGCCTCAGCACCAAGGGCAGAGGTGAGCACCTTTGCTCAGCTGCGGACCCAGCCTGTTTTCGGGCTTACGCCCAGCACCCGCAGTCAGAGCCAGCTCGCCACAGTTTCACAGGTTGGGTGGGGCTTTTGACGTGCTTTCAGCTGTGAGCCTTTGCCCGTCCGGAGCTTAAGCCCGCCCTCGAGGCCAGGGCCCTTCTGTGCAGGGTCGCAAACCGCGGTTTATTGGGCCGGGCGTGTTTGCTGGTGTGAGCACAGCTGTGAGCTTCTGCTCGTCTCGAGGTCTACCCCGCCCCTGCTTTGGAGCCCGCTCGCGCACGTAGGATGGCAAACCGTGGTTTCTCCGGCAGGGCGGGGATGGTAGCGTGAGCTCAGCCGCGAGCCCCTGTGCCCGTCCCTGGTCCTAGCCCCGTTCCCGCGGTCAGGGCCGGCTTGCGCAGGGTCGCAGGGCAGATCTCTGCCCGTTCCTGGCCTCCCGCTTTTTCCCCGCAGGTGGGGTCACAGGTGGGCCCACATCTGCCGGACTGCTTTCGCGCATCCCCTTCGCCCCTGCTGGGATAGACTGAACTCACACCGGCTTGGCCTCCGCTCACGCCGACAGGACCGTGTTTCAGTGTCCTGCCGCCACCATCTCTTCAGCAACCCTCAGTAGAGATGGAAGTGCCCTAAGTCTCCATACTGTAGGCCTGGGAGCTCCCTCCCTCTAAGCAGCTCTGCTCTAAGTGCCACGGGAGAGCTTGTTTGGCTGGTGTCCTGTCTCCCTTTGCTGGTATTTCTAGTTCCAGGGGAAATATTCGTTTTCGATTAGGGAAATGACTTAGCCCAGGGGTTCGGGTGGCTGTCCCTCAGAATGTCCCTGTGCCTTCAGTCCACACTCTGTTCCTGCTGCTCTGGTCCTCCCCTCTGTCCCCGTTCCCCGGAGCCCCAGGTGCATGGTTGTGAGAGAGGTTTTCTTTGCTGTCCCTTTCAAAAGAATCTTGGGTCTGAGAAAGCTGTCTTTCTCTCACAAACAGTATCCTCACTTGTTTCACAGCTTAATACTATCCAAACGCCTCTTCTAGGCTCTGGGACTGCAGGCTGGGGCTTGGTTCCTGGGACCCAGATCCCTCCCTCTCTGCCAAACTCTCCTCCCACCACGCAGGTCTCTCCGGGCTGCCGTTTGCTCCAGGGAGCAGGGCAGCCCTCTTCGCAATTTCGCTATTCCTACCGGTCTCAATGTGGCTTCTGCAGTGTTCCTTGTTTGAAGAGTCCACTTAGTTTAGTTCAAAGTTGGTTTATCCATATGATGGTTCTTAAAATTGAGTTATAATCCACTTTGGTTCTGGGAGTTGTAAGTTGGTACGTCTGCCTACTCAATCGCCATCTTCCCACCCCATCTGGCCTCCAATTTATGTGAAAGACTGAAAACCTCTAGGAGAGGGATTGAGGAAGGAAAATTCTAACATGTGGCCCAGGTCAGTCTTACAATCACAAATCATAGGCCATATGGATTTACATTCTAAAACCTAGGACATGTCTATAATTGAATGAATTGCAGAGCATCTTTAAAGATGTTTATGACTTCTGAAAGTTAAGAGGAAACTACATGTTTTTCTTTGTCTTTTATAATGTGAAATGAGAATGGTCTGGCCTATTGATTTGTGTTAATATAAAATCCCAAATAAAATCTTTGTAATTTAAAAATGCATTTATCAATGGATGCAAAATTGTAGGCAACAAAATGACATCTATTTCATAAGAGAGAACAGGGTTTTCTCTCTCCACCTCATCCTTTCCTTCTTACCTCTAGTCAATTATTTTCCAGATACTTACTAAGTGCCTAATGTGTGCCAGGAACTGTATTAGGTGCCGAGAATGCAATGGTACACTAGTCAGATAGATACCTTGTGAGGGAGGGAAGGTGGAGACAATGAATGTGTAAATAAATGAAGGAACAAATTCAGAGCAAGAGGAGAACTAAGATGATAATGATAATGATTACAAAAGAATTTTCTGAGATAACAGGAGGCCTACAATCTGAATGATCACAGAGTTGATGGTACAGAAGAGAAACACTGGGCACAGTATTCCAGAATGAGACAACAGCAACAGCAAGTCCCTAAGACAAAAACGAACTTGACATGCACAAGAGAGGGAAATAGGGTTCCTGTAGAAGGAGCATAATGAATGAAGAGGGGTGTTACAAGGTAAGATGGGAAGGTAGGGTGCATAGGAAGGGTCTTGGAGATTGTGGTGAGCAATTTACATTGTATCTAAATTCAGTGGAAAGCCTTGCATAGCATAGTAGGACAGTGACTTCATGGGACTGCATGGTCAGCATCTTTGACAAGACCAAGTAAAGGGGCAGAGTCTCTGTGAACATTATTATAACACTGAATTGAAGTTTTATGATAAGAGAGACAGGCAATATTTAGCTTTAAGAAGGTTTTCCACAGTAGAGACTGACAGACATCTCAAACTCAACATGGTCACAATTGATATTTCTCCCCAGCAGTCTTCCCTCTCTTAGAAAATGTGATTATATGCTTTCAGTTTTCAGAATAACACCACGAAGGCATGCTTGAATCATCCAACTCATCAGAAAAGCTTGAGCCCATTTCTCATCTCTTCATGCTGATACCATGGCCCAAGTCCTACTCATCCCTGCCCAGATCATTGCAGTGGCCTCCTAACTAACTCCCTGCTCTCAACCTCGTCTCTCTTCAGTCTACTGTCAACACAACTGCCAGAGGGAGCCTGTTAAAATAAAAGTCAGATGATATTATTTCTTAGTTTACAACCCTCCATTGTTCTTTTGTCTCAAGAGTCAAAGTCAACATCCTCACAATGAACCTTGTGATAACCTTTCCCACTAAGGTCTCTTCCCACATTTCCTGCTGTTTTCTCTTCACGTTGTTCCTTGAACACTCAAGCCTACTTCCACCTCATGCCTTTGTTCTTCCTGGTCCTACTACGGCCTAGTGCACAAAATATATTCTCTCTATACAAATAGGTTTCTCTTCCTTCTTTTAGCATTTTACTAAAATTCACCTTCTTAATTGAGGTAAGGATTTGATTTTCTGGATATATCAATATTATTTAGAGGCTATAACTCAAAGCCAAATTTGCCTTATTGTTATCCTAAAGACTTCTGAAATATCGCCCCCATTTATTCATTGAGTAAATGCACATAGTCTGATGATTTTTCAATTGTACCTGGAATCATATTCAGTGCCCTTTTGATAATGCACTTCTAGGCATGAACTCACAAATCTCTCTTTTTAAATTACTCTTCTCTGTAAACATAATGATAGAAAATGGAGGACTTAACTACCTGAGATGAACCCTGATGAAGACTGACTCTTCCCAAATATCACCTGAGCTCTATGATACAGCATGCTCAACAGGATACAACTCCAGATCTCCTCCAATCTGCGAGATGTGGATGGTGGGTGGATATCACAAAGAGAGCAAAAAATCAATGTCTTATTTTCCGTCTAATAGCCAATTTCTTAATGAGTTCTCTTGGACAAGAACCTAAGTTTTGTTGACATTACCAGGAAACATTTTTCCATATGACTGAAGTTCAGTCTTGTGTAACCCAAGTGTTTGCTTTACAAAGGTTGTTTCTTTCTCTAGCACAAAATGTGAAGATAAACATATGGTTACATCCTAGACAGGGTTGTTTTCAAAAGACTGCAACCTCTCTATGATCTCAATTTCAAGTATCTAATTTTCTGACAAAAGCATCCTATAGTTCCAGTTCACTTCCACCAATACACCAAACCCAATGAAGCTCTGATCCCACAGCTGGATCTCAAAAATATTCATCTTTCCCCTTTTTCAAAGTCCTTCCCTGACTAATGTCTTCTCTTCCTTCTTTACTCTATTTTACTTTCACAGGCAATCATTGTACCTACTTCCATGATTATATATACACGCCAGTCTTCTTTTCTTCTTTGATTTCATCCTGCTCACGTGGCCAAACTACACCCCTGGGTAAATCCGACATTCTGCCCTGGCCGGAATTCTAGGTAGTTAGAGCATTGCCAGATATGAGAAGATTGTACATTTCATTCCTGTTAGGGAACATACAGGAACAGATAAATATTTTTCACTCTCAAACTTTCTAAAATCAATAAATAAATATAAAATAAAATTTTTAAAAAATCTGACACATTCTGCCTTATTGATGCCTGGCTCACGTAGCAGAACATTGTGAGTGTTCATGAACAGGGAAAAGGATAAAGAAATTATGGCCTAGCCATAGAATGGATATTACTTGGCAGTAAGAAACAAGGACGTACTGATAGGCACAACTTGGTTCTCAAAATAATTATGGGGAATGAGAGGCAAACCAGAAAGCATATGGTATACTCCATCTGAGTAAAATACTAGAAAAAGTGACCTAATCCAGAGAGACAACAGCTCATCAGCTGCCTGGGGAGGGGGGAAGGATGGGAGAGGAAGAAACTTTGGGTGTGATGGATATGTTCACTATTTTGATTGTGATGATAGTTTCACAGAAGTATACATAGGTCACATTTATCAAACTGTACACTCTACGTAAGTGGAGTTTATTATATGCCAATTATACCTCAGTAAAACTGTTGAGAAAATAATTATAAAATTTCAGTTTTCATATTTTTGCTATTATATATTGCTAATGTGTACCTCTTTTTGTTTACTGCCTTTTAAAATATATACATGTCTTAGGCGGTTCTGCAGAGGCCATTTGCTAATAGAGACAATTTACCTTTTCTTTTTCATTGGTAACCACCCTTTCCTTTCTGCTTTTTCTTTCTCCTTTCCTCATCGCACTGAGATCTCCTCATGCTATGGAAAAGCAATCAAAACTACAGCATAGATTTTTCCGTTTGGTGTCTGTCCTGATGTCCTTCAGCCAACTGAGTGTCTCATGTCATTTTTCATCATCAAAAATAATTTTTTTCTAGAATAGCTGTCTATTGAGTTGGTCACAGGATTTTCACTTTTACTCTGTTAATGTAGTGTGTTCCGTTTCTTAGTTTTCAGATGCCAAATCAAGCTTGACTCTCCTAAAATCCTAGTTGATAAAAAGCTTTACTTTTTAATTTTTAAAGATTTCATTTAGACAATTAATTTTAATGGGTGACATTGATCAATTAGAATACACAGATTCAGAAAAAACATCTCCAGATCATTTGTACATTTGATTATGTTGTATAACCATCACTCAAAGTCAAATTGTCTTCTGTCACCTTCTATTTGGTTTGCTTTTTTTCTCCCTTTATTATTAATTTTAATAGGGTAACATTGATCAATTAGAGTACATAGATTCAGAAAAAAACATCTACAGGATATTTTGACTTTTGATTATGTTGCATACCCATCACCCAAAGTCAAATTGTCTTCTGCCACCTTCTATCTGGTCTACTTTGTGCCCCTCCCCTCCCCCCTGTCCCTCCCTCTCATCCCCTGCACCCCCCGAACCCCCGTAACCACCATACTCATGTCCATGTTTCTTAGTCTCTTTTTTATGTCTTACTTATCTATGGAATCATACAGTTCTTAGTTTTTTCTAATTTACTTATTTCACTCAGTATAATGTTATCGAGGTCCATCTATGTTGTTGTAAATGATCGTATGTCATCATTTCTTATTGCTGAGTAGTAGTTCATAGTGTAGGGTGGTTGGCAATGGGGTGGTCAAGTGGGAAATCAGAGCCCCAGTCTTTGTCTGGGATTACCCACATGGCCAGGTGTGCCGAAACTACACTTCCTATAAAGCTTTGGGAAAAAAGCAACTGTCTGTCAGCCAGTGAGATTTCACTACGTCATATTATCTAGACGACCCGGAAGGGCCCCTTTTAAAATCTGGCGCCATGTGGTCTCGGCGAGAGAGATTCATGGCGTCCATCACCCGTGCAGTTTGTCCTGACCGAGTAACGCTCTGTACCAAATAAAGCCTCAATAATTAAGATTTAATAACTACGCTGATTTTATTCTTTCTTGGCGGAGAAAATACCTTACATTTTTTGGTGACAAAAACCCGGGAGGAGTTTGAAGTCCACAACGGACCGCTCCTCTTTTCCTGTTTCCTCCGAGGAAGAACAAGGACCCAGGATATCCGACCGACCTTCCACCTCAGCGCACGGTGTGGTAAGCTCCCTGCCTCCAAACCCCCTCAGGTTCTTTCTGCCGAGGCTTCCTCTCTGAAAACCGTAGCTACGTCAGGGAAGCCTTTTCCTTCCGAGTAAATGTGTGTTTTGAAGACGTTCAAACATATATTTACTTTCCCTATCCGTTCCGTGGCCAGAGTCTGAGTTTTTGGGATGCCAGTAACTCACCTCTTGACCATTATCTGAGAACTGAGGGGTAACCATGGGGGCAAAGGAATCCAAGCCTGACTCTAAAACAACCCTGGAGTGCCTTATCCGAAACCTCCCAAACATTGATACCTCCCTAAAAAGGAAGAAACTAATTTTCTTCTGCAGCGTAGCCTGGCCACGATATCCACTGGATAACCAGGTCAGGTGGCCTCAGGAAGGAGCTTTCAATTTTAACATCCTTATTGGTTTACAGAACTATTGCCAAGAAGTTGGAAAATGGACAGAGATTCCTTATATACAGGGGTTTCTTCAGTTGCGTTCTCGTCCTAATCTCTGCGCTGACTGCTCTACAATGCACGTCTTTCTGGCCAGAGAAAACTCAGCCTAACTCTCCACTCCAGATCTTTCCTCCTTTGCCAACTCCCCTGAGGAACTTTGTTCCCCTCCTTTACCACTCCCTCATCCCATTCCGTCTCTTCACTGAATCCTGTTTCTCTTCTGCCGCCGGCAAACACTGATCCCTTTCTCTCCTCCCCTGTTAGCGCTCACACCCGATCCCACTCCAGGCCATAAGAGAGAGCCGACCTCCTATGCCCTCTCCGCGAGGTGGCCAGGACAGAAGGGGTCATTAGAGTCCATGTGCCTTTCTCCCTCTCTGATCTGTCTGCAATTGAAAACATTTGGGCTCCTATTCTTCTAATCCTACCAACTATACAAAGGAATTCCAATATCTTACTCAGGCATATGACCTTACTTGGTATGATCTCTATATTATTATGTCTTCTACCCTCACCCCCGACGAACGAGACCGGATCCGGACAGCAGCGCGAGCTCATGCAGAAAAGGTCCGCACCTCCAATGCTCAAATGCCGGTGGGCCCAGAGGCGGTCCCTGACATGAAGCCTTTTTTCTCTCCTGATTTTAATACATGCACATTGTCCTCCTGCCCAGGTTCCAGGGCAGGATGCTCAACATTTGTCCTGGGCTGTTGAACGTTCCTGGTGGTGAATTTGTATTATAGCTTTACAAGATGTTCCATTGGAGAAAATCAGTTAAAAGGAACCTGATAACTCTGTGTACTAGTACTTAGACCTTTAGGAGAATCTCCAATTATCTCAGAATTAAAAAGTCTAATAAATATCCAATCTCCCAGTGACTCGATTGTGCTTCTAGTGTTATACTGACAGCCTACAAGAGCAACTAGCTCAAGTTTCCAAAACTTATTCGTTCTTGCTTTGATTCTCCTTTCCAACTCTAGCTTTCACATCTTTTCTCTATGATAGGGTTTCAAAGCACTGCTTCTTACTTTATCCCCAACTGCTACACTTCTGGGTACATCAGATAAAATGGTCCCAAACCTCCTGCTGAGGAAAGACCTATTGAGAATTATTTGTGCGGCATGGTTCACAAGATGTTTTACAGCCTCCAGACAGAACACAGAAGACCTCTGTGTCTCATGGTATCAGGAGCCATCTATCCCCCATCAAGCTCCTCACCAGCGGGCTAATAAAGGAGGCTCCTCAGCGGGGAGGAGGTGGTTGAGAAGGAAGAGTGAACAAAGAGGCACAGTCTCCAGAGCGGCAGGTCAGTCTCCATGGCCTTCTCTGTTTCAGGCAGGGCTGGTGGGGAGTCTACGGGTGGCCCTGGTGTGCAGCAGTGCTGTGGGGACCGCTTCAGATCAGTCATTCTCGAACTGTCTCTAGAGTCGGAGGCCAACTGAGATTCCAATTTGTGTACTTCCCGAAATGAGGTCAGACCTCTTGTAAGCTGAGCCACAGAAGAGAAAGTTCATTCCCTTCTTAAGTTTGCCGACACTGTCCTGATTTTCCCTCAAGTGTCTATGAGGCCTTCTGTTCATCTATCTATGTCTTCTTGACCCTTGTGTTGGGGGAAAAAGAAAGGGAGATGTCCAATATAACCTGGAATCTAGGGCAGTGGAGCAGGTCCTTCACTTACAAGAAACTGTAATTTAGAAGTTGGCTACTTGTTTTGGTGTCATGTGCTATAAACATTTCTTCTGGGTTTCTTCTACAGACTAGATAAAATGTCTTTCTTCTCACTGTTGATCAAGGTGATTTTCATCATCGCCTTGGTGTTTCCTCTGTATTCTGGTGAGTACGTGTTTCGGTTCTGGATGAGGCGAGTCACACGTATTAGAAAATGCAGGAGACCATTACTATCATCTGGATGGGGAGCAGCAGCTCCTTGTACTGGATTTGTAATAGCTACACTGGGCTCATGAAAGAAAGAACATTCCAAATACATTTTTAAAAACTGCATGGGTGGACTGCTTTCTCATTTCCTGCTCTAGAGATGGAGACAGAGAGGCGGTAGAACGAGAAGTGTAATTTAACTTTTGGTTCATAAATGACTAAGACATTGGCCTAATCTTTTTCATTTTTGGAGGTCAGATTCCAAGGTTGCTAAAAGCAGAGTGTAGAGAGTAACAATATTTGCTATATCGGATATTCATAGACAGTCTGATTTGTTGTTTGCCTGTTGGGAGTCCGCTAAAGTCAAGCTCTGTGTAAGGCGAGAGCTCATTGATCTCTCTCCTGACAACTGATCTTCCTTTAAGCACAAGAAGACCGGTAAATTTGAGGGGAACGTAGGTGTGGGGTGTCGAACTGATCCCTAATATTGGAACTGAGTACTAATTCATTAAGTAGTAATTAATGTCTTCATGTCACATAACTTTATGCAAGGAATATGAAGTGTCATTAAGCAAGACATTCTCTTCTCTGACTAGGATGCCTCATTAATAATAAAAATATAAAGAACTATGGTATTTTCATAGGAGAGTGTGGTGATTATTACACAATATATAATATTATTTTTCGCAGAGTGAGGATAATTTGGAATAATGTTTCCAGATTTGGAGCTATTTTGTGAACTTACTGTATTGATACGCTCACAGAAGGCTCACCTCAGAACTAGCATTGTAGGCAGATTTTATAGTATTTAGCTTCTAAAAGAGATAGGTTCTTCCCACCAGAGACTCTGACTTTTTCCCCTATTATTCAAATTTATTTTAATTTCTTTTGTGTGTTTCTTACAGAAACCGCTTTTTCACGTTCAAAACCCAAACAGAAAAAGGTAAGTTAATAATAACTCGCTTTGAATTTGAAAAAAATAAACTTTAAAGTCTTTTATATTGTAATTTTTTATATCAACTTTCAATAAACAAATGTGCAACAGTATAATCTTTCGAAACTATTTTAAAAACTGTATTATTATTGCAGTAAGACAGTGGTTCTTAACCTTTTTTGAGGTACCGAATACAATAGTTTCATATGCGCATTCACAGAACCCTTCTTTAGTGATAAAATATGATTTTTTTTCCAAATTCAAGACATATGTATGTTTTTTTACTGGTGCATAAAATGAGCCGTGCATGAACATCACCTTGCTCAAAGAACAAAACCAACAAAGTGCATGAACTCACAACAAATTACGGTATTAATTGATTCTGGCCTCCGCGGCATAGGCTTCTCCGAACCCCTGAGACCGACTCATCGAACCCCTAGGGTTCGATAGAAATCAGGTTAAGAACCACTGCACTATGTAAAGAAATAAAATTTAGCCAGCCATGTAAAAACATATGGTATTTTAGACCTGATAGAAATATCCCATTATTCAAAGATTCCATTATTGGGTATCATTGTTATATTCAAGCACCATGTAAAGGTTACAGTGTATTTAAAGTTGTATTGTTTATCCTAGCAAAATGAGGATTAAAAATGCTTTTCCACTTAAACATGGAAAAAGTAATAATTTTCATATATTCACAGAGCAGATTATATAGAAGCAAAGAAAATAAACTACAGTTCTTCATATCTAAGGAGATACAGGTTACAAATAAATTTTAAAAGCTGGTCATATAAGAATGTACACAACATTGTTTACTTATGTTAATTACCAATACTGCCATCACTAACCAAGTACATTTATGCAAATACTAGTATATATGAATACATACATATGTGGCAATATCCTGAAAGTACAGAATCAACAGTGGTGAAACCACTGAGACAGGTGAGGACTTTATGAACACACAGCAGTGTTATGATTCCTTGGGGCGAGGACTAACGGGGAAATGCGGGCAGGGTGAGGAGCAGTGAGCGCAGAGTGGCTGCATCATAGAAACACACTCAGACACCTGTCTTCCCCTTAAAAGTAATATTAGGTTTGAAAAATATTGCAGTAATGTTTTATGTCTCGGTGGGTTGTTTGTTTCTAAACCTCAATATAGCATATTTTATTCCATTTTGATGTATGGTATCTTGTGTTAAGAATAAAAAACATTGTATTTAAAAAGCATTATCTAACAAATTTTATGTCATTCTTTATCTTTAGCCACCAGTCTGTAGTACGTCTGAGGATGACTTATATTTGCACCATCGAAGATAACCTAGTCTGCGCCACCAATGGTCAAACTTACACCAATCCTTGTGTTTTCTGCAGTGACATGTTGTAAGAACACAGACTAAATATTGGCTCTCCCAAAGTACTGAAGAAACCATCACAGAATGATAGGAAAAGCCAGTTTCTCATGGCCTAGGAGTGATATACCTGGAAAATAATTGTAGTAGTTGGGTAACTGCCACAGAATGCACGAGGACCTTTTCTGGAAGTTGTCATCCTTCAAGTAGTTTTGTGCCTGACCCCTCAATTTAACATTCCTGGATATTCTGCAATCATACAATTAACTTAATTTAATTACTATGATTTAGTAATTGAATTCTGAAGTCCATATGGTAACTGATAATCTCTGTGATGTAGCTTCAAGCTACAGGGAGCATAACTGAGCAGAAACCCTACTGACTACCAAATTTGGAAATCCATCAGAATGGGCCTGTTCATACTTAGAAGGGACAGATGCTCCACCTTGTCTCCTGCCTCCATGACTGACCCCAAACCTTCTTTAAGAGCAGCACGTTCCAGGACCCTTCCACCCAACCTCCCTTGAAATATCCGCACTCTGAAGGGGGTTGTGTTCAAAATTTCAGGCAGCCTTCCTCCCTCCTGCCTCATTTGCTCTCATGGGTGTTTCCTCTTTTTTAATATCCCAACTGGTTTCTACTTCAAGGAAACCACTAAATCAGTCTCTAATCTCCTCCTCTCTCAAGAATAGTGGGCTCCAGGACTGCGTCAGGGCTGAGCATGTAAGGGTCAAGCAGCCCCGGTGGGGTAGTGTGCCGGGTGGAGGAGCACATGGGGCCCAGTAGCAGGTGGAAGAGGAGACAGCCCTTGCACATTGTGCTCCTTATTTGGAAGCACTGAGTGCAATACCCAGGTAATTTTCAGTGTTGTTTGTAATCACATCTTCTTTTCCCTCTGTCTGTTTCATTAAAGGGAACATAATGGAACATTTTCATTTAAACATTATGGGAGCTGCTGAGTCTGCCTGAGCTACACATTCCTATGGCTTTTATGGCAATCGTATTTTGCAGTGGATTCTACAATCAATTAGAGTCTTCTCAATGAGGGCGCTAAGTTCCTAGGTGACCAGATAAAGGATGGAATATAGGATGTAGAAGAATTCTTCTGACTCTGAGAATCTTTGATTAAAAAATTTTTATTCTCTGGTCAATTATTCAATCACAGTATAAAACTGGCTTAATTGTGTTTGATAATATAAAATTTAATGAATTTTCCTATTATAAATATTTCAATTAATGCAAATAAAATGTCTTTATTAAAATATCCTTTCTTTGTTTTTTTTGGGGGGGGGTAGATTAGAGGATTAAAATACATGACTACTTGTGGCAACTACAATTAAGTAAATTCTTTCAAAGTTGAAAAACTAATATATTACTTGGGTGTTTATTAATATTATAGACAAATGGCCTCCAATTTTTTTTTTTACTTTTTTTTATTATTAATTTTAATGGGGTAACACCAATAAATCAGGGTACATATGTACAATGAAAACATCTCCAGATTATCTTATCATTCAATTTTGTTGCATACCCATCACCCAAAGTCAAATTGTCCTCTGTCACCTTCTATCTAGTTTTCCGTGTGCCCCTCCCCCTCGCCCTATCTCGCCCTCTTCTCCTCCCCTCACCCTGTGTCCACCAACCACTCTCTTGTCCATGTCTCATAGTCTCACTTTTAAGTCCCACCTATGTATGAAATCATGCTGTTCTCAGTTTTTTTTTTCTGATTTACTTATTGCACTCCGTATAATGTTATCAAGGTACATCCATTTTGTTGTAAATGATCCGATGTCATCATTTCTTATGGCTGAGTAGTATTCCATAGTATATATGTTCCAAAGCTTTTTAATCCACTCGTCTTCTGACGGACACATGGCTGTTTCCAGATCTTCCCTATTGTGAACAATGCTGCCACGAACATGGGGGTGCATTTCTTCTTTTCGAACAGTGTTATGGTGTTCTTAGGGTATATTCCTATAAGTGGGATGGCTGGGTCAAAAGGCAGTTCGACTTTTAATTTTTTGAGGAACTGTTTTCCACAGTGGCTGCACCAGTCTGCATTCCCACCAGCAGTGCAGGAGGGTTCCCTTTTCTCCACATCCTCGCCAGCACTTATTCTGTGTTGTTTTGCTGATGAGTGCCATTCTGACTGGTGTGAGGTGATATCTCATTGTGGTTTTAACTTGCATTTCACTAATGATTAGTGATGTTGAGCATATTTTCATATGCCTTTTGGCCATCAGTATGTCCTCTTTGAAGAAATTTCTATTCATTTGTTTTGCCCATTTTTTGATTGGATTGTTTGTCTTCCTGGTGTTGAGTTTTATAAGTTCTTTATAAATTTTGGTTATTAACCCCTTATCAGACGTGCTGTCGAATATGTTCTCCCATTGTGTGGTTTGTCTTTTTATTCTGTTCTTATTGTCTTTAGCTGTGCAAAAACTTTTTAGTTTGATATAGTCCCATTTGTTTATCTTGCCTTTTATTTTATTTGCCGGTGGAGATAAATCGGCAAATATATTGCTGCTACAGATGTCAGAAATCTTGCTGCCTATGTTTTCTTCTAAGATGCTTATAGTTTCACGGCTTATGTTTAAGTCTTTTATCCATTTTGAATTTGTTTTTGTGAATGGTGTAAGTTGATGGTCTAGTTTCATTTTTTTGCAGGTAGATGTCCAATTTTCCCAGCACCATTTGTTAAAGAAGCTGTCTTTACTCCATTGTATGTTCTTTCCTCCTTTTTCAAATATCAGTTGTCCATATAGGTGTGGGTTTATTACTGGGTTCTCTGTTCTGTTCCATTGATCAATGTGCCTGTTCTTATGCCCGTACCGGGCTGTCTTGAGTATAATGGCCTTGAAGTAAACCTTGATATCCGGAAGAGTGATACCTCCTGCTTTATTTTTCTTTTTAAGACTGCTGAGGCTATTTGTGTTCTTTTTTGGTTCCATATAAATTTTTGGAATATGTTTTCTATATCTTTGAAGTATGTCATTGGTATTTTAATTGGTATTGCATTGAATTTATAAATTGCTTTGGGTAATATAGACATTTTAATGATGTTTATTCTTCCTAGCCATGAGCACGGTATATGCTTCCACTTGTTTGTATCTTCCTTGATTTCTTTTATCAATGTTTTATAATTTTCCAAGTACAAGTCCTTAACCTCCTTGGTTAAATTTACTCCTAGGTACTCTATATTTTTGGCTGCAATAGTGAAGGGGGTTGTTTCCTTTATTTCTTTGGCTGACAGTTTATTGTTGGTATATAGAAATGCCTCTGATTTCTTAGTATTAATTCTATATCCTGCCACCTTGCTGAATTCATTTATAAGGCCCAGTAGTTTTTTGACTGAGACTTTAGGGTTTTCTATATACAATATCATATCATCTGCAAATAGTGACAGTTTTACTTCTTCTTTTCCAATTTGGATGCCTTTTATTTATTCTTCTTGTCTGATTGTTGTTGCTAGGACTTCCAGAACTATGTTAAATAAAAGTGGTGAAAGGGAGCACCCCTGCCTGGTTCCTGATCTTAAGGGGATTGCTTTTAATTTCTGTCCATTTAGTATAATGTTGGCTGTGGGTTTCTCGTAGATGGCCTTTATCATGTTAAGGTGTTTTCTGTATTCCCACTTTACTGAGTGTTTTGATCATGAATGGGTGCTGGATTTTATCAAATGCTTTGTTTGCATCTATTGAAATTATCATGTGATTTTTGTCCTTCCTTTTGTTTATGTGATGAATCACATTGATTGATTTGCGAATATTGAACCAGCCTTGCCTCTCCAGAATAAATCCCACTTGATCGTGGTGTATGATTTTTTTCATATATTGCTGGATCCGGTTGGCTACTATTTTGTTTAAGATTTTAGCGTCTAAATTCATCAGGGACATAGGCCTATAATTTTCTTTCTTTGTGTTGTCTTTGCCCGGTTTTGGGATCAGAATTATGCTTGCCTCATAAAAGGAGTTTGGAAGTCTTCCTTCCCCTTGAATTTTTTGAATTAGCTTGAGGAGGATAGGAGTTAGTTCTTCTTTGAATTTTTGAAAGAATTCACTTGTGAAGCCATCAGGCCCAGGACATTTCTTTTTTGGGAGTTTTTTGATAACTGTTTCGATCTCATTTCTTGTAATTGGTCTGTTTAGGTGTTCTGATTCTTCCAGATTGATTTTTGGAAGATTGTATGTTTCATGGAATTTGTCCATTTCATATATAGGATGTGTAGTTTTTTGGCACACAATTCTTCATAGTATTTTCTTACAATATTTTGTATTTCTGTTGTGTCAGTTGTTATTTCTCCATTTTCCTTCCTAATTTTATTTGAGTCCTCTTTTTTTCTTGGTGAGTCTAGTTAAAGGTTCAACGATCTTGTTTACCTTTTCAAAAAACCAGCTCCTGGTTTCATTGATCCTCTGTATTATTTCTTTAGTCTCTATGTTATTTATTTCCGCTCTAATCTTTATTATTTCCTTCCTTCTACTACCCCTGGGCTTTACTTGCTGTTGTTTTTCTAATTCTTTTAGATGCAGGGTCAGGTTGCTTATTTGAGCTTTTTCTAGCTTCTCATGGTATGCCTGTAGTGCTATGAACTTCACTCTCAGTGCTGCTTTTGCTGTGTCCTATAAATTTTGAGTTGATGTATACTCATTATCATTCGTTTCTAGGAACTTTTTTATTTCTTATTTGATCTCATTGTTAATCCATTCATTATTTAATAACATGCTATTTAGTTTCCAAGTGTTTGAGTATTTTTCAGTTTTTCTTTTGTGGTTAATTTCTAGTTTCATGCCATTGTGATCAGAGAAAATGCTTAATATGATTTCAATCTTCTTAAATTTATTGAGACCATTTTTGTGTCCTAACATGTGGTCTATCCTAGAAAACGTACCATGAGTGCTTGAGCAGAATGTGTATTCTACTGCTTTAGGGTGAAAAGTTCTGAAGATATCTATTAAATCAAGTTGATCTAGTGTATCCTTTAAGTCTGCTGTTTCTTTATTAATTTTCTTTCTTGTGGATCTATCCAGTGTTGTTAGTGGGGTATTGAAATCCCCTACTATTATAGTATTGCTGTTAATCTCGCCCTTTATATCCATCAAAGTCTGCTTTATGTATGTTGGGGCTCTAATATTTGGTGTGTAGATATTTATAATAGTTATATCTTCCTGTTGAATTGTTCCCTTTATCATTATGTAGTGTCCTTCTTTATCTCTTACTACAGCCTTTGTTTTAAAGTCCATTTTGTCAGATATAAGTACTGCTACCCCGGCTTTTTTTTCATTTCCATTTGCATGAAATATTTTTTTCCATCCTTTTACCTTCAGTCTATGTGCATCTTTTGTTTTAAGGTGTGTCTCTTGTAGACAGCATATGTATGGGTCCTGTTTCTTTATCCACGCAGCTACCCTATGTCTTTTGAGTGGATCATTTAATCCATTTACATTTAAGGTTATTATTGATATGTAGTTGTTTATTGCCATTTTATTCTTTAGAGCTGTATTCTTCTTTTGCTATATTCTTTCCTCCCTTTGAACTGTTCACAACAGGCCCCTTAGTATTTCTTGCAGAATTGTTTGGGTTTTAATGAATTCCTTGAGGCTTTCTTTGTCTGGAAAGCTCTTTATTTCTCCTTCAATTTTAAACGTTCGCCTTGCTGGATAGAATAGTCTTGGTTGTAGGTTCTTGTTCTGCATTACTTTGATTATATCTTGCCATTCCCTTCTGGCCTCAAGTGTTTCTGTTGAGAAGTCGGATGTCATCCTTATGGGGGCTCCTTTGTAGGTGATAGCCATTTTTCTCTAGCAGGTTTTAAATTTTTTTCTTTATCCATTAGCTTTGATATTTTAACTATGATGTGTCTTGGTGTAGATATTTTTGGGTTTCTCTTTAATGGAATTCTGTGTGCTTCTTAAACGTGTGGAATGTTTCTCAGCCTTAATTTAGGGAAGTTTTCTGCTATGATTTGGTTGAACAGAGTTTCCATTTCCTGTCCTCTTTCCTTTTCTTCAGGCACCCCTATTATGTGAATGTTGTTTCTCTTCATGTTGTCACAGAGCTCCCTTAGAGTTTCCTCACATTTTTTGAGTCTCTTTTCCTTTATCTTCTCTGTTTCTGTGCCTTTGTTTATTGTGTCCTCTAACTTGCTGATTCGATCCTCAGCGTGATTCATCCTGCTTTTAATCTCTTCCATTGTGGTCTTCAGTTCTGATACTGTATTTGTCATTTCTGTCTGGTTCTTTTTTATTATTTTAATTTTGGTTTTTATACTTGTTATCTTTTTATTTAGGTGATCATGGTGACTATCCATTGTTGCTCTAATTTCTTTGAACATCCTAACTATCATTATTCTAAATTCTGTTTCTGGTAGTTTGGTTATATCTGGTTCATTCAGGTTCTTCTCTGGGGATTTCTCTTGATTCATTTGATTTGAATTCCTCTGCCTGCCCATTTTGTCTGTGTATAAGCAAGTTGTGGCCACTGGAGTCCAGTAGGTGTTGCCTTTGTATTCTCTAGGTGTGGTCCTTCTGCAGGCCTGCCACCCCCTCTGCCGCTGCCTAGTGCAGTTGGGTATGGGTGTTGCCAGCGTCAGCCTACTGCGGCTTTTGCTGTGATTTCCGCCTCTCCTCCACGGGAGGGGTTGTCACTCAAGCCACAAGCCTCAGCACCAAGGGCAGAGGTGAGCACCTTTGCTCAGCTGCGGACCCAGCCTGTTTTCGGGCTTACGCCCAGCACCCGCAGTCAGAGCCAGCTCGCCACAGTTTCACAGGTTGGGTGGGGCTTTTGACGTGCTTTCAGCTGTGAGCCTTTGCCCGTCCGGAGCTTAAGCCCGCCCTCGAGGCCAGGGCCCTTCTGTGCAGGGTCGCAAACCGCGGTTTATTGGGCCGGGCGTGTTTGCTGGTGTGAGCTCAGCTGTGAGCTTCCGCTCGTCTCGGGGTCTACCCCACCCCTGCATTGGAGTCCGCTCGCGCACGTAGGATGGCAAACCGTGGTTTCTCCGGCAGGGCGGGGCTGGTAGTGTGAGCTCAGCCGCGAGCCCCTACGCCCGTCCCTGGTCCTAGCCCCGTCCCCGTGGTCAGGGCCGGCTTGCGCAGGGTCGCAGAGCAGATCTCTGCCCGTTCCTGGCCTCCCGCTTTTTCCCCGCAGGTGGGGTCACAGGTGGGCCCACATCTGCCGGACTGCTTTCGCGCATCCCCTTCGCCCCTGCTGGGATAGACCGAACTCACACCGGCTTGGCCTCTGCCCACGCCGACAGGACCGTGTTTCAGCGTCCTGCCGCCACCATCTCTTCAGCAACCCTCAGTAGAGATGGAAGTGCCCTAAGTCTCCATACTGTAAGCCTGGGAGCTCCCTCCCTCTAAGAAGCTCTGCTCTAAGTGCCACGGGAGAGCTTGTTTGGCTGGTGTCCTGTCTCCTTTTGCTGGTATTTCTAGTTCCAGGGGAAATATTCTTTTTCGATTAGGGAAATGACTTAGCCCAGGGGTTTGGGTGGCTGTCCCTCAGAATGTCCCTGTGTCTTCAGTCCACACTCTGTTCCTGCTGCTCTGGTCCTCCCCTCTGTCCCCGTTCCCCGGAGCCCCAGGTGCATGGTTGTGAGAGAGGTTTTCTGTGCTGTCCCTTTAAAAAGAATCTTGGGTCTGAGAAAGCTGTCTTTCTCTCACAAACAGTATCCTCACTTGTTTCACAGCTTAATACTATCCAAACGCCTCTTCTAGGCTCTGGGACTGCAGGCTGGGGCTTGGTTCCTGGGACCCAGATCCCTCCCTCTCTGCCAAACTCTCCTCCCACCACGCAGGTCTCTCCGGGCTGCCGTTTGCTCCGGGGAGCAGGGCAGCCTTCTTCGCATTTTTGCTATTCCTACCAGTCTCAATGTGGCTTCTGCAGTGTTCCTTGGTTGAAGAGTCTACTTAGTTTAGTTCAAAGTTGGTTGATCCAGATGATGGTTCTTAAAATTGAGTTATAATCCACTTTGGTTCTGGGAGTTGTAAGTTGGTACGTCTGCCTACTCAATCGCCATCTTCCCACCCCATCTGGCCTCCAATTTATGTGAAAGAGTGGAAACCTCTAGGAGAGGGATTGAGGAAGGAAAATTCTAACATGTGGCCCAGGTCAGTCTTACAATCACAAATCATAGGCCATATGGATTTACATTCTAAAACCTAGGACATGTCTATAATTGAATGAATTGCAGAGCATCTTTAAAGATGTTTATGACTTCTGAAAGTTAAGAGGAAACTACATGTTTTTCTTTGTCTTTTATAATGTGAAGTGAGAATGGTCTGGCCTATTGATTTGTGTTAATATAAAATCCCAAATAAAATCTTTGTGATTTAAAAATGCATTTATCAATGGATGCAAAATTGTAGGCAACAAAATGACATATATTTTATAAGAGAGAACAGGGTTTTCTCTCTCCACCTCATCCTTTCCTTCTTACCTCTAGTCAATTATTTTCCAGATACTTACTAAGTGCCTAATGTGTGCCAGACACTGTATTAGGTGCCGAGAATGCAATGGTACACTAGTCAGATAGATACCTTGTGAGGGAGGGAAGGTGGAGGCAATGAATGTGTAAATAAATGAAGGAACAAATTCAGAGCAGGACGAGAACTAAGATGATAATTATAATGATTACAAAAGAATTTTCTGAGATAACAGGAGGCCTACAATCTGAATGATCACAGAGTTGATGGTACAGAAGAGAAACACTGGGCACAGTATTCCAGAATGAGACAACAGCAACAGCAAATCCCTAAGACAAAAACGAACTTGGCATGCACAAGAGAGGGAAATAGGGTCCCTGTAGAAGGAGCATAATGAATGAAGAGGGGTGTTACAAGGTAAGATGGGCAGGTAGGGTGCTTAGGAAGGGTCTTGGAGATTGTGGTGAGCAATTTACATTGTATCTAAATTCAGTGGAAAGCCTTGCATAGCATAGTAGGACAGTGACTTCATGGGACTGCATGGTCAGCATCTTTGACAAGACCAAGTAAAGGGGCAGAGTCTCTGTGAACATTATTATAACACTGAATTGACGTTTTATGATAAGAGAGACAGGCAATATTTAGCTTTAAGAAGGTTTTCCACAGTAGACTTACAGACATCTCAAACTCAACATGGTCACAATTGATATTTCTCCCCAGCAGTCTTCCCTCTCTTAGAAAATGTCATTATATGCTTTCAGTTTTCAGAATAACACCACGAAGGCATGCTTGAATCATCCAATTCATCAGAAAAGCTTGAGCCCATTTCTCATCTCTTCATGCTGCTACCATGGCCCAAGTCCTACTCATCCCTGCCCAGATCATTGCAGTGGCCTCCTAACTAACTCCCTGCTCTCAACCTCGTCTCTCTTCAGTCTACTGTCAACACAACTGCCAGAGGGAGCCTGTTAAAATAAAAGTCAGATGACATTATTTCTTAGTTTACAACCCTCCATTGTTCTTTTGTCTCAGAGTCAAAGTCAACATCCTCACAATGGACCTTGTGATAACCTTTCCCACTAAGGTCTCTTCCCACATTTCCTGCTGTTTTCTCTTCACGTTGTTCCTTGAACACTCAAGCCTACTTCCACCTCATGCCTTTGTTCTTCCTGGTCCTACTACGGCCTAGTGCACAAAATATATTCTCTCTACACAAATAGGTTTCTCTTCCTTCTTTTAGCATTTTACTAAAATTCACCTTCTTAATTGAGGTAAGGATTTGATTTTCTGGATATATCAATATTATTTAGAGGCTATAACTCAAAGCCAAATTTGCCTTATTGTTATCCTAAAGACTTCTGCAATATTGCCCCCATTTATTCATTGAGTAAATGCACATAGTCTGATGATTTTTAAATTGTACCTGGAATCATATTCAGTGCCCTTTTGATAATGCACTTCTAGGCATGAACTCACAAATCCCTCTTTTTAAATTACTCTTCTCTGTAAACATAATGATAGAAAATGGAGGACTTCACTACCTGAGATGAACCCTGATGAAGACTGACTCTTCCCAAATATCACCTGAGCTCTGTGAAACAGCATGCTCAGCAGGATACAACTCCAGATCTCCTCCAATCTGCGAGATATGGATGGTGGGTGGATATCACAAAGGGAGCAAAACATCAATGTCTTATTTTCCGTCTAATAGCCAATTTCTTAATGAGTTCTCTTGGACAAGAACCCAAGTTTTGTTGACATTACCAGGAAACATTTTTCCATATGACTGAAGTTCAGTCTTGTGTAACCCAAGTGTTTGCTTTACAAAGGTTGTTTCTTTCTCTAGCACAAAATGTGAAGATAAACATATGGTTACATCCTAGACAGGGTTGTTTTCAAAAGACTGCAACCTCTCTATGATCTCAATTTCAGGTATCTAATTTTCTGACAAAAGCATCCTATAGTTCCAGCTCACTTCCACCACTATGCCAAACCCAATGAAACTCTGATCCCACAGCTGGATCTCAAAAATATTCACCTTTCCACTTTTTCAAAGTCCTTCCCTGACTAATGTCTTCTCTTCCTTCTTTACTCTATTTTACTTTCACAGGCAATCATTGTACCTACTTCCATAATTATATATACACGCCAGTCTTCTTTTCTTCTTTGATTTCATCCTGCTCACGTGGCCAAACTACACCCCTGGGTAAATCCGACATTTTGCCCTGACCGGAATTCTAGGTGGTTAGAGCATTGCCAGATATGAGAAGATTGTGCATTTCATTCCTGTTAGGGAACATACAGGAACAGATAAATATTTTTCTCTCTCAAACTTTCTAAAATCAATAAATAAATATAAAATAAAATTTTTAAAAAATCTGACACATTCTGCCTTATTGATGCCTGGCTAACGTAGCAGAACATTGTGAGTGTTCATGAGAGGGAAAAGGATAAACAAATTATGGCTTAACCATAGTATGGATATTACTTGGCAATAAGAAACAAGGACGTACTGATAGGCACAACTTGGTTCTCAAAATAATTATGGGGAATGAGAGGCAAACCAGAAAGCATATGGTATACTCCATCTGAGTAAAATACTAGAAAAAGTGACCTAATCCAGAGAGACAACAGCTCATCAGCTGCCTGGGGAGACGGGGAGGATAAGAGAGGAAGAAACTTTGGGTGTGATAGATATGTTCACTATTTTGATTGTGATGATAGTTTCACAGAAGTATACATAGGTCACATTTATCAAACTGTACACTCTACGTAAGTGGAGTTTATTATATGCCAATTATACCTCAGTAAAACTGTTGAGAAAATAATTATAAAATTTCAGTTTTCATATTTTTGCTATTATATATTGCTAATGTGTACCTCTTTTTGTTTACTGCCTTTTAAAATACATACATGTCTTAGGCGGTTCTGCAGAGGCCATTTGCTAATAGAGACAATTTACCTTTTCTTTTTCATTGGTAACCACCCTTTCCTTTCTGCTTTTTCTTTCTCCTTTCCTCATCGCACTGAGATCTCCTCATCCAATAAGAAAAGCAATCAAAACTACAGCATAGATTTTTCCGTTTGGTGTCTGTCCTGATGTTCTTCAGCCAACTGAGTTTCTCATGTCATTTTTCATCATCAAAAATAATTTTTATCTAGAATAGCTGTCTATTGAGTTGGTCACAGGATTTTCACTTTTACTCTGTTAATGTAGTGTGTTCCATTTCTTAGTTTTCAGATGCCAAATCAAGCTTGACTCCCCCCAAATCCTAGTTGATAAAAAGCTTTATTTTTTAATTTTTAAAGATTTCATTTAGACAATTAATGGGTGACATTGATCAATTAGAATACACAGATTCAGAAAAAACATCTCCAGATCATTTGTACATTTGATTATGTTTTATAACCATCACTCAAAGTCAAATTGTCTTCTGTCACCTTCTATCTGGTCTACTTTGTGCCCCTCCCCTCCCCCCTGTCCCTCCCTCTCATCCCCTGCACTCCCCGAACCCCCGTAACCACCATACTCATGTCCATGTTTCTTAGTCTCTTTTTTATGTCTTACTTATCTATGGAATCATACAGTTCTTAGTTTTTTCTGACTTACTTATTTCACTCAGTATAATGTTATCAAGGTCCATCTATGTTGTTGCAAATGATCCTATGTCATCATTTTTTATTGCTGAGTAGTATTCCATAGTATATATAAACCACATCTTTATTCATTCATCTGTTGTAGGGCTTTTTGACTGTATCCATGTCTTGGCCACTGTGAACAATGCTGCATAAACATGGGGCTGCATGTGTCTTTATGTACCAGTGTTTTTGAGTTTTGAGGGTATATACCCAGTAGAGGAATTGCTGGGTCATAAGGTAGTTCTATCTTTAATTTTTTTTCTTTTTATAAAATTTATTGATTTTGTTAATTTTTAATTTTAATGAGGTGACATTGATAAATCAGGGTACATATGTTCAGAGAAAACCTCTGCAGGTTATTTTGACATTTGATTATAATGCATACCCATCAGCCAAAGTCAAATTGTCTTCTGTCACCTTCTATCTGGTTTTATTAGTGCCCCTCCCCTCTCCCTACCCCCTTCCACTCTTCCCTTTTACTCCACCCCCACCACACTCTTGTCCATGTCTCTGAGTCTTATATTTATGTCCCATCTATGTATGGAATCATTTATTCTTAGTTTTTCTGATTTACTTATTTCACTCAGTATAATATTATCAAGGTTCATCCATGTTGTTGTAAATGGTCCAATGTCATCATTTCTTACGGCTGAGTAGTATTACATAGTATATATGTTCCAAAGCTTTTTAATCCATTCGTCCACTGAAGGACACTTGGGCTGTTTCCAGATCTTCGCTATTGTGAACAATGCTGCCACGAACATGGGGATGCATTTCTTCTTTTCAAACAGTGGTATGGTTTTCTTAGGGTATATTCGTAAAAGCGGGATAGCTGGGTCAAAAGGCAGTTCAATTTTTAATTTTCTGAGAAATCTCCATACTGTTTTCTGCAGTGGCTGCACCAGTCTGCATTCCCACCAGCAATGCAGAAGAGTTCCCTTACCTCCACATCCTTGCCAGCACTTAATCTGTGTTGTTTTGTTGATGAGCGCCATTCTGACTGGTGTGAGATGGTATCTCATTGTGGTTTTGCATTTCTCTAATGATTAGTGATGTTGAGCATTTTTTCATATGCCTATTGGCCATCTGTATGTCCTCTTTGGAGAAGTGTCTATTCATTTCTTTTGCCCATTTTTTGATTGGATTGTTTGTCTTCCTGGTATTGAGTTTTACAAGTTCTTTATAAATTTTAGTTATTAATCCCTTATCAGACGTATTTTCGAATATGTTCTCCCATTGTGTAGTTTGTCTTTTTATTCTGTTCTTATTGTCTTTAGCTGTGCAAAAGCTTTTTAGTTTGATATAGTCCCATTTGTTTATCCTGTCTTTTATTTCATTTGCCCGTGGAGATAAATCGGCAAATGTATTGCTGCGAGAGATGTCGGAGAGCTTACTGCCTATGTTTTCTTCTAAGATGCTTATGGTTCCACAGCTTACGTTTAAGTCTTTTATCCATTTTCAGTTTGTTTCTGTGAATGGTGTAAGTTGATGGTCTAGTTTCATTTTTTTGCAAGTAGATGTCCAATTTTCCCAACATCATTTGTTAAAGAGGCTGTTATTACTCCATTCTATGCTCTTTCCTCCTTTGTCAAATATCAGTTGTCCATAAAGGTGTGGGTTTATTTCTGGGTTCTCTTTTCTGTTCCATTGATCTATGTGCCTGTTCTTATGCTAGTACCAGGTTGTCTTGAGTACAATGGCCTTGTAGTATAACTTGATATCAGGAAGAGTGATACCTCCTGCTTTATTCTTTTCAATATTGCTGAGGCTATTCATGTTCTTTTTTGGTTCCATATAAATTTTTGGAATATGTGTTCTGTATCTTTGAACTATGTCATTGGTATTTTAATTGGTATTGCATTGAATTTATAAATTGCTTTGGGTAATATAGACATTTTAAAGATGTTTATTCTTCCTAACCATGAGCACGGTATATGCTTCCACTTGTTTGTATCTTCCTTGATTTCTTTTATCAATGTTTTATAGTTTTCCGAAACAAGTCTTTAATCTCCTTGGTTAAATTTACTCCTAGGTACTTTATTATTTTGGTTGCAATAGTGAAGGGGATTGTTTCCTTAATTTCTCTTTCTGACAGTTCATTGATGGTGTATAAAATTGCCTCTGATTTCTTAGTATTAATTCTATATCCTGCCACATTGCTGAATTCATTTATCAGGTTCAATAATTTTTTGACTGAGACTTTAGGGTTTTTATATACAATATCATATCATCTGCGAATAATGATAGTTTTACTTCTTCTTTTCCAATTTGAATGCATTTTATTTCTTCTTCTTGTCTGATTGCTGTGGCTAGGACTTCCAGAACTATGTTGAATAAGAGTGGTGAAAGAGGGCACCCCTGCCTTCTTCCTGATCTGAAGAGGATTGCTTTTAATTTTTGCCCATTTAGTATGATGTTGGCTGTGGGTTTGTCATAGATGGCCTTTATCATGTTAAGGTGTTTTCTGTATTCCCACTTTACTGAGAGTTTTGATCATGAATGGGTGCTGGATTTTATCAAATGCTTTGTTTGCATCTATTGAAATTATCATGTGATTTTTGTCCTTCCTTTTGTTTATGTGATGAATCACATTGATTGATTTGTGAATATTGAACCAGCCTTGCCTCTCCAGAATAAATCCCACTTGATCATGGTGTATGATTTTTTTCATATATTGCTGGATCCGGTTGGCTAATATTTTGTTGAGAATTTTAGCGTCTAAATTCATCAGCGATATTGGCATATAATTTACTTTCTTTGTGTTGTCTTTGCCTGGTTTCAGAATCAAAATTATGCTTGCCTCATAAAAGAAGCTTGGAAGTCTTTCTTTCTCTTGAATTTTTTGAAATAGCTTGAGAAGGATAGGAGTTTGTTCTTCTTTGAATTTTTGGTAGAATTCACTTGTGAAAACAGGCCCAGGACTTTTTTTTGTTGGGAGTTTTTTGATAACTGTTTCAATCTCATTTGTTGTAATCGGTCTGTTTAGGTGTTCTGATTCTTCCAGATTGATTTTTGGAAGATTGTATGTTTCATGGAATTTGTCCATTTCATATATAGGATGTGTAGTTTTTTGGCACACAATTCTTCATAGTATTTTCTTACAATATTTTGTATTTCTGTTGTGTCAGTTGTTATTTCTCCACTTTCCTTCCTAATTTTATTTGAGTCCTCTTTTTTTCTTGGTGAGTCTAGTTAAAGGTTCATCGATCTTGTTTACCTTTTCAAAAAACCAGCTCCTGGTTTCATTGATCCTCTGTATTATTTCTTTAGTCTCTATGTTATTTATTTCCGCTCTAATCTTTATTATTTCCTTCCTTCTACTACCCCTGGGCTTTACTTGCTGTTGTTTTTCTAATTCTTTTAGATGCAGGGTCAGGTTGCTTATTTGAGCTTTTTCTAGCTTCTCATGGTATGCCTGTAGTGCTATGAACTTCACTCTCAGTGCTGCTTTTGCTGTGTCCTATAAATTTTGAGTTGATGTATACTCATTATCATTCGTTTCTAGGAACTTTTTTATTTCTTATTTGATCTCATTGTTAATCCATTCATTATTTAATAACATGCTATTTAGTTTCCAAGTGTTTGAGTATTTTTCAGTTTTTCTTTTGTGGTTAATTTCTAGTTTCATGCCATTGTGATCAGAGAAAATGCTTAGTATGGTTTCAATCTTCTTAAATTTGTGGAGACTGCTTTTGTGTCCAAACATGTGGTCTATCCTAGAGAATGTACTATGAGCACTTGAGCAGAATGTGTATTCTACTGCTTTAGGGTGAAAGGTTCTGAAGATATCTATTAAATCAAGTTGATCTAGTGTATCCTTTAAGTCTGCTCTTTCTTCGTTAATTTTCTTTCCTGAGGATCTATCCAGTGAAGTTAGTGGGGTATTGAAATACCCTACTATTATAGTATTGCTGTTGATTATGTCCTTTACATCCATCAAAGTCTGCTTTATGTATTTTGGTGCTTTTATGTTCAGCGCGTAGATATTTATAATGGTTATATCTTCCTGTTGAATTGTTCCCCTTATCATTATGTAGTGTCCTTCTTTATCTCTTACTACAGCCTTTGTTTTAAAGTCCATTTTGTCAGATATAAGTATTGGTACCCCGGCTTTTTTTTCATTCCATTTGCATAAAATATTTTTCTCCATCCTTTTACCTTCAGTCTATGTGCATCTTTTGTATTAAAGTGTGTCTCTTGTAGGCAGCATATGTATGGGTCCTGTTTCTTATCCATGCTGCTACCCTATGTCTTTTGATTGGGTCATTTAATCCATTTACATTTAAGGTTATTATTGATATGTAGTTGTTTATTGCCATTTTATACTTTAAAGCTATGTTCCTCATTTGCTATATTATTTTTCCCCTTTCATCTGTTCACAACAGGCCCCTTAGCATCTCTTGCAGGATTGGTTTGGTTTTATTGAATTCCTTGAGTTTTTTTTTTTTTTTTTGTCTGGGAAGCTTTTTATTTCTCCTTCAATTTTAAAGTTAGCCTTGATGGATAAACAGTCTTGGTCGTAGGTTCTTGTTCTGCATTTCTTTGAATATGTCTTGCCATTCTCTTCTGGCCTCAAGTGTTTCTGTTGAGAAGTTGGATGTCATCCTTCTGGGGGTTCCCTTGTAGGTGATAGCCTTCTTTTTCTCTAGCAGCTTTTAATATTTTCTCTTTATCACGTAGCCTTGGTATTTTAATTATGATGTGTCTTGGTGTAAATTTCTTTGGGTTTCTCTTTAATGAAGTTCTCTGTGCTTCTTGAACGTGTGAGTCATTTTCCAATCTTAATTTAGGGAAGTTTTCAGCTATGATTTGGTTGAACAAAGTTTCTAACCCTTGTTCTTTCTCTTCTTCTTCAGAAACCCCTATAATATAGATGTTATTTCTCTTCATATTGTCACAGAGCTCCCTTAGAGTTTCTTCAGTCTTTTTGAGTCTCTTTTTTTTTTCTGCTCTGCTTCTGTGCCTTAGTTTATTTTGTCCTCTTACTCGCTGATTTGATCCTCAGCATCATCCATCCTGCTTTTAATTCCTTCCATTGTGTTCTTCAATTCTGATATTGTATTTGTCATTTCTGTCTGATTCTTTTTTATTATTTCAATTTCCTTTTTTATACTTGTTGTCTCTTATTTAGGTGTTCGTAATGACTATTCATTGTTGCTCTAATTTCTTTGAACATCCTAACTATCATTATTTTAAATTCTGCATCTAGTAATTTGGTTATATCTGGTTCATTCAGGTCCTTCTCTGGGGATTTCTCTTGATTCATTTGGGTTGCATTTCTCTGCCTGCCCATTTTGTCTGCGTATAAGAAGGTTGTGGCCACTGGAGTCCAATGGGTGTTGCCTCTGTGTTATCTAGGTGTGGTCTGTCTGTAGGCCCGCCACCCACTCTGCCGCTGCCTAGGGCAGTTGGGTATGGGCATTGCCAGTGTTGGCCTGCTATGGCTGTTGCTGTGGTTTCTGCCTCTCTTCACGGGAGGGGATGTGTTCTTTTGCCTGGCTCTACAAGTCTTAGCCTGCCTGGGCATTCGCCTCGCCCTACAGGCGGGGTTGTACACCGCACTCAAGCCACAAGCCTCAGCACCAAGGGTAGGGATGAGCACCTTTGCTCAGCTGCGGTCCCCGCCTGTTCTGGGGCTTACGTCCAGCCCCTGTGGTCAGAGCTGCTCACGCAGGGCCGCAAACCTTGGCTCCTTGGGCCGGGCGCAGCTACTGGCGCCCGCTCAGCTGCGAGCCTCCACCTGTCCCGGGCTTTCACCTGATCCCCATGGTCAGGGCCAGCTCGCACAGGGTTGCAAACCTCGGAGGCCAGGTGATGCTGTGCACCCGTGAGCCCCTGCTCAGCAGCAGATCTCTGTTTGTTCCTGAGCTCCCGCTTTTCCCCCGCAGGTGGGGGTGCAGGCGGGGCTGCAGGCGGGTCCACAGCTTCCAAACCACTTTTGCACATCCCCTTCACCCCTGCTGGGCTAGACCAAGCTCATGCCGACTGCTGGGCCTCTGCCCCCACTGACAGAACCACGTTTCCGTGCCCCGCCACCACCATCCCTCCAGCAAGCCCTCAGCAGTGTGGTTGGGGGCATTGCAGCTCAGACCCTAACACTCCATACTGTAGTCCTGAAAGCTCCCTCCTTCTAAGCGACTGTGCTCTAAGTGCCATGGGGGAGCTTGTTTCGCTAATGTCCTGCCTCCCTTTGTTGGTATTGCTAGTTCCAGGGGAAATATTAGCTTCCAATTTTGGGAAGTGACTCAGCCCAGGGTTTAGGGTGGCTGTCCTTCAGAATGTTTCTCCCTGTGCCTGCCAGACCACATTTTCTTCCCAATGCTCCAGTCCTCTCCTCTCTTCCCATCCCCCGGAGCCCAGGGTGAGTGGTTATGAGAGAGGTTTTTTGCGCCATCCCTTTAAGAAGAATCCTGGGTCTGAGAAAAATGTCTCTTTCTCACAAACAGTATCCTAACTTGTTTCACAGCTCAATACTGACCACATGCCTCTTCTAGGCTCTGGGGCTGCAGGCTGGGGCTTTGGTCCTGGGACCCAGGTTTCTCCCTCTCCGCTAAACTCTCTTTTCTCCACGTGCGTCTCTCTGGGCTGCCGTTTGCTCCAGGGAGCTGGGCAGCCCTTTCCATGTTTTCGTTTTCCTATCAGTCTCAAGTGGCTTCTTCAGTGTCCCTTGGTAGGAGAGTCCACTTAGTTTAGTTCAAAGTTGGTTTATCCAGATGATGGTTCTTAAAATTAAGTTATAATCCACTTTGGATCCAGGAGTTGGAAGTTGGTACATCCACCTACTCCATCGCCATCTTGCCATCTCCTATTTTTAATTTTATGAGGAACCACCATACTTTCTTCCATAATGGTTGTACTATTTTACATTTCCACCAACAGTGAATGAGGATTCTTTTTTCTCCACAGCTCTCCAACACCTGTCTTGTTCATAATAGCTAATCTAACAGGTGTGAGGTGGTATCTCATTGTAGTTTTGATTTGCATTTCTCTAATAGCTAATGAAGATGAGCATCTTTTCATATATGTGTTGGTCATTTGTGTTTCTTCCTGGGAGAAGTGTCTGTTCATGTCCTCTACCTATTTTTTTATTGTATTGTTTGTTTGTTGTTGAGTTTTATGAGTTCTTTGTATATTTTGGATATTAGCCCCTTATCTGAGCTGTTGTTTGAAAATATCATCTCCCATTTAATTGGCTGTCTGTTTGTTTTGTTGTCAGTTTCTCTTGCTGTGCAAAAGCTTCTTAGTCTGATGTAGTCCCATTCATTTATTCTTGCCTTCACTTCCCTTGTCTTTGGAGTCAAATTCATAAAGTGCTCTTTATAACCAAGGGCCATTAGTTTAGTAACTATGTTTTCTTCTATGTAATTTATTGTTTCAGGTCTTATATTTAGGTCTTTGATGTATTTTGAATTAATTTTAGTACAAGGGGACAAACTGTAGTCGAGTTTCATTCTTGTGCATGTGGCTTTCCAGTTTTCCCAGCACCATTTGTTGAGGCTTTCTTTTCTCCATTGTGTGTTGTTGGCCCTTTATCAAAAATTGTTTGACCATATATATTTGGTTTTATTTATGGACTTTCTATTCTGGTCCACTGGTATGAGTGTCTATTTTTCTCCCAATACCATGCTGTCTTGATTATTGTGGTTCTATAATATAAATTGAAGTCAGGTATTGTAATGCACCCAGCTTTGTTCTTTTTCCTAAAGATTGCTTTGGCTATTTGGGGTTTTTTATAGTTTCATATAAACCTGATGATTTTGTTCCATCTCTTTAAAAAATGGCATTGGAATTTTGATGGGAATAGCATTAAATTTGTATATCGCTTTGGGTAATATAGTCATTTTGACTATATTTATTCTTCCTATCCAAGAACAAGGAATATTTTTTCATTTCATTGTATCTTTTTCGATTTCCCTTAACAATGCTTTGTAGTTTTCATTATATAGGTCCTTTACATTCTTTGTTATGTTTATTTGTAGGTATTTTATTATTTTTGTTGCCACCATGAAGGGGATTAATTTTTTTGAGTTCATTTTCTGATGTTTCATTGTTGGCATATAGGAAGGAAATAAACTTTTGTACATTAATTTTGTATCCTGTGACCTTACTGTATTGGTTTATTGTTTCTAGTAATCTTTTTGAGGAGTCTTTGTGGTTTTCGATGTATACGATGATATTGTCTGCAAATAGTGATACCTTTACATCATCTTTTCCTATATAAATGCCTTTTATTTTTTTCTTTTGTCTGATTGCGCTGGCTAGAACTTCCAGAACTACGTTGAATAAGAGTGGAGAGAGTGGACAACCTTGTCTTGTTCCTGATTTGAGAGGAAAAGTCCTCAGTTTTATGCCATTTCATATGATGTTAGCCAATGGTTTGTCATAAATAGCCTTTATAATGTTGAGATATTTTCCTTTTATACCCATTTTGTTGAGTGTTTTAAACATAAAATGGTGTTGTTTTTTATCAAATGCCTTTTCTGCATCTATCGATAGGATCATATGATTTTTGTTCTTTGTTTTGTTGATATGGTGTATTACATTAACTGTTTTACGTATATTGAACCATCTTTGTGATTCTGAGATGAATCCCACTTGATCATGATGAATTATTTTTTTAATTTGTTGTTGTATTCGATTTGCTAGTATTTTGCTTAGTACTTTTGCATCTGTAGTCATTAGAGATATTGGTCTGTAGTTTTCTTTCTTTGTGTTGTCCTTGCCAGGTTTCAGTATGAGAGTTATGTTGGCCTCATAAAATGTGTTTGGAAGTATTGCTTCTTCTTCATTTTTTTAGAAGACTTTGAGTAGAATAGTAACCAAGTTTTCTTTGAATGTTTGATAGAATTCACTAGTATAGCCGTCTGGCCCTGGACTTTTCTTTTTGGAGAGGTTTTTGATAGTTGTTTCTATTTCCTCCCTGCTTATGGGTTTGTTTAGGCTTTCTGCTTCTTCATGACTCAGTCTAGGAAGATTGTATTGTTCTAGGAATTTATCCATTTCTTCTAGATTGTTAAATTTGGTGGCATATACTTTTTAATAATATTCTACAATAATTCTTTGTATATCTATGATATCTGTGGTAATTTCTTCTCTTTCATTTTGGATTTTGTTTTTATGAGCCCTTTCTCTTTTTTCCTTAGTGAGTCTTGCCAAGGGTTTTTCAATTTTGTTGTTCTTTTCAAAGAACCAGCTCCTTATTTTATTTATATTTTCTATAGTTTTTCTATTTTCTATTTTGTTTATTTCTGCTCTGATTCTATGATTTCCTCTCTTCTGCAAGTTTTGGGTTGCCTTTGTTCTTCTTTTTCCAGTTCCTTAAGATGTGATGTTGTTTACTAGGGTTCTCTCTTGTTTGTTCATATAGGCCTGTAGTGATATAAACTTCCCTCTTCTTACTGTTTTTGCTGCATCCCAGAGATTCTGATATGTTGTATTGTTATTTTTGTTTGTCTGTATGTATCTTTTGACCTCTGCTTTTATACCTTCCTTGACCCACTCATTTTTAAAAGTATGTTATTTAATTTATACATTTTTGTGGGTTTGTTTACCTCTTCTTTGCAGTTGAAATCAATTTCAAGGCTTTATGATCAGAGAATTTGCTTGGTATAATTTCAATCTTTCTGAATATGTTGATGTTATTTTTGGGGTCCAACATATGGTCAATTCTTGAGAATGTTCCAGGTACACTAGAGAAAAATGTATACTCTGGCACTTTGGAATGAAATGTCCTGTAGATGTCTATCATATCCAATTGTTCTAGTGTTTTGTTTAAGGACAATATTTCTTTTTTTTTTTAATTCTTTTTATTTATTCATTTTAGAGAAGAGAGAGAGAGAGAGAGAGAGAGAGAGAGAAAGGGGGGAGGAGCTGGAAGCATCAACTCCCATATGTGCCTTGACCAGATCAGTGCAGGGATTTGAACTGGCGACCTCAGTGTTCCCAGGTCGACGCTTTATCCACTGCGCCACCACAGGTCAGGCTAAGGACAATATTTCTTTATTGATTTTCTGTTTGGATGAATGATCTAGAGCCGTCAGTGGTGTATTGAGCTCTCCAAGTATGATTGTATTTTAATTTTTAGGTCAGTCAGTAGCTGTCTTATATATTTTGGTGCTCCTTGGTTTGGTGCATATATATTAAAAAGTGTTATGTCTTCTTGACTTAATGTCCCCTTAATCATTATAAAATGACCATTTTTTGTCTCTGATTATATTTGTTGTCTTGTAGTCATCATTGTAAGATAAAAGTATGGCTACACCTGCTTTTTATGGATGTTATTTGCTTGGAGTATTGTTTTCCAACCTTTCACTTTGAATTTGATTTATACTTTTAGCTTAGATGTGTTTCTTGTAGGCAGCATACAGTTGGATTTTCTTTTTTAATCCATTCTGCTATTTTGTGTCTTTTTATTGGTGAGTTCAATCCATTAACATTTAGTGTAATATTGACACTTGAGTGTTTCCTATTGCCATTTTATATATTGCTTTCTGATAGTTTTACATCTTGTTTGATTCTTCTCCTTTGTTTTTCTATCATTTGTTTTTGTTTGGATCTAATCCATAATTCTTTTCTCTGTTACTTCTTTTTTTAAGCCATGTGCTTCTGTGGTGATTTTTTCAGGGGTGGTTACCATTAAATAATGGAAAAAATACATATCATGTTCATTGTAGTACATTATCTCATGAGTGCTTCTGCACCCCACCCTCCTTTGCTACTGTTAATCTCTGTCCTTTCCCCGTTTTTGTTTTTATTGTCACAGATTAATCTTGTTTTTATTGTGATCTTGATGGAGCTTTTAGTTGTAGTTTTGTTTTGTTTCATTCTTTGTATTTGGTCAGAAAACCCCCTTTAGTATATTGTGAAGTGTGGGCTTTCTGGTGATAGATTCCTTCATCTTTTCTGTATCAGTGAGTGTTTTTATTTCTCCTTCATATTTGAAGGATAGCTTTGATGGGTATAGTATTCTTGGCTGAAAGTTACTCTTTTTCAGAACTTTAAGTATTGGGGTGTACTCTTTCCTAGCTTGTAGAGTTTCTGCTGAGAAATCTGATAATAATCTAATGGGTCTGAGAACAGCACGATTACATACATAGGTGGGACATGAAAGTGAGGGTATGAGACATGGACAAGAGAGTGGTGGTTATGGGATGGGGGGAGGGAGGGAAGAGTGGGATAGGGAGGAGGGGAGGGACGCAGGGAAAACCAGATTGAAGGTGACAGAGGACAATTTGACTTTTGGTGATGGGTATGCAACACAATTGAATGATAAGATAACCTGGAGATATTTTCATTGTACATATGTACCCTGATTTATTGATGTCACCCCATTAGAATTAATAATAATAAAATATATATATAAAAAAAAAGCTTTTAAACTACTGCTCTATTCTACTTGCTGACAGTCTGTCAATAAGTGACACTGCCCATTCACATGACAGGTGATTTTAGCTACTAGAAAATGCTTCTGTCATTTTCTAGGTCTTTGTTTTATGCTTATGTGGTACATATAACATGTCAGGCACTTTTAAGCAATTAACAACTGCAAGGATCGATTTTATTTTAAAACCTCTTCATAAATGAGATAAGATCAGATCATATCAATAATTGTCAAGGTTCCTTATCTACTATGCCTCAGAACTAAGACCTGAAGCCCAGCTGTCGGGCTCTCAGTTTTCAAGAATAAGCTATCATGGTGATTTTAGGGTTTATATTCCTTTTCTTGAGAACAAATCACAAAACTATGAAAGACGCTAAATATCCATTTATAAGTGTATTTAAATTGATTTATTTGTATAGACCACTAAACAAATCCTTTAATGTTTAATTAAAATATGTATATTATAACTTGAAAAAAAGTCCAATTTAAATACTGTGTGAATAAAACTAGTCACAGACAGGTTTGTGTGTATATATATATATATATATATATATATATATATATATATATATATATATATATATGGCTCACAAAAATGAGGGGATATTTCAAAATGAATATAAAGTGATAAAAAAAGCAGCATTTGGTTTTTTTTTATTAAACAAGAACATCAGAAAATCAAACGACAAGTCAAAGAAAGTTGTCAATTATACAAATGAGATGGAAAACCAACTTTAATTCATTGGTAAAAATGCACTATACAAAATACTAAAAGTACTGGAGTATCTGCACATTCCTTGACCCCCTAAAATTTGTGAGCAGTAATTTCCCTTAAATGTGAAAGTTCTATTAAGACAAGTGGGGTACTGAGGGAACACTGTTCCAGAGGTCATTCTGCGGCTCTAGCTCAGTCACTCTCCACAGCAGCTGCATGTTACGAGCACTTCAGAAACTTTTAAATAATACCAGTTACTAGGATCTCATTCAGAAAAGGGAATCACAGCCTTGGGGGATAAATATGGGCACTGTAATTTACCAAGTTCTCCAGGTCGTTCTCATAGCTATCTACATTTGAAAACTACTGAAGTGCAAGACACATTTGTAAGTTGTAGTTTCTGGAGTTCTTTTTCGAGGCTTCTCTCTCACTCCTACATAGCTCTCTTGCTTAGAAAGTTGTCATATCTTCTCTAGTTTAGGACCTCTAAACACACTTACCATTTTTTCCCCTCCCCATTCATTTGGGCCTGTGATGAAACTACTTGTGCTCTAAACTTCCTGCTGTAGAAACAGCTTTGATGACCTGTGTGTGTGGCAACATCCCTGTCACTGCCAGGACATGACATGTGATCCCTCTGGGTCTTATCTCCCCTGACTGGTATTCCTTATTTTGATATTTAAAATACACTACTCAATATAGTGGAGGTAGGTGAAGAAGCAAGAGTAAACAAGACAGTCTCTCTTTGTATTGCATCTTGAGGTGAGTAATTTGGGGCATAAATTATTGTGGCTTTCTTGTATAGTTTTGCTATCAAGACTGCTCTTGCTCTGGCCCTTCTAGGACTACTGCTCCTATTCTCTAAAGGATAAATTGAGCATTCAAAACTGCATGTATTTTTTTATTAATTAATTTTTATAAAACTGAATGTATTGGGGCACAGGTTGAAGTGTGACACTCAACAAAACATCACCTGCCCACTGCATCGTGTGCCCATCTCTCCAAGTAAACTCTCTCCTGTCCCCACTTCCCACCCTTTGCCCACCTCCACCAACCCCCAACCCCCTTTCCCTCTGGCTATCGCCACACTGTTGTCTGTGTATTTACCCTTAAATGCTATATAGAAGATAGTTCTGAGCATTTCTCCATGAGTACTGTGTAACAAGCTTACTCTTCTATTGATTTTGTGGGGAGGAGTAAAGGGAACAGTCTTCCTTAATAAAAAGTAAAAAGTTTAATAACTCAGGAGTTATAGCTCTACTTTCTCAAACTGAAGGGTCCAGAAAGTGGTCTCTTTCTCTGGTTCTGTTCACTGAACATTTTATGAGACTTTTCATACACACTCTGGTTTCCTTACTACTCTCTTCAAGGGTGACTTGGGAGAGCAAATGGCTAACTTCTCAATGCATATCAAAGTCAGCTTTCTGATCATCATGTTGGCATTTCATCTTTACTCTGGTGAGTATATTTCCAATCCTGGGTAGAGCCATTCTTATATCCCAGAAAATTCAGGCAGGATTTGGCATCATTTGGAAACAAAATTGTTTTTCTCATTTGTTTTAGCATTCTTGAATTGAGAAACCTAGCTACAGAAGAGTGCAAATTCCGTCATTCCCATCTCTAGGGACAATTAATCAGCCTTGAAACTGAGAGTGTTTATTACTTTAATTGTGAGGCAACAGCATGGACATCGGAAATATCATTGAAAATAATGTGTCTCAATCAATTCCTTTTGTATTAGAATGACGTTAGCAAGATACTATCTTTCATAATCTTCAGTTTCATCATCTACAAAATGTTGGTACTAAAGCTAATGATCTCTTCCATGAAGGTGTTGTGGAGTTTAAGTAACATAACGATTTTGAGACAAAGTTAGATCTATTGTAGAAATCAGCATTGTTCATAGTTTTGGTCATTTGACTGTCCTATCTGCAGTCAGTGCCAAAGAAGGCTCACTAATGCCATGTTGTGTCTCATTGAAAGAACTGCACCCAAGTCTTCTCACAACAGAGGTGGAAATGTCTCTGGTGATACCAAGTTATTTCATATCTTTTATTTGTGCAGGAACTAACTCGGCTGAAATCTCTGATATTACCAAGTCGGTAAGTTACTTTAAACTTATAAGAAATTCAAAATATTTCATTCTTGTAAAATTATAAGTTAAAGTGCTTCTAACAAAAACGATGTGTTACAAAGTAAAATCCCAAATTATTACCTCTCTGGAGAAAATATAGAATTTACAGCACTCCAGAGTATACTTATTCATGCCTATCTTATTTCTTCTTTACGAGCCATACTGGGTACTGTGGGGAAGTACGAGAAAGAAAGCAATATTTATATTTCAGCATTTAAATGTTTCCAACTTTTGAAATTAGAGATAAAGCAACACATGATAATCACCCCACATCTATAATTTACATTACGGTTTACTGTTGGTGATGTCTGTTTTATGAGTTTGAACAAATGTATAATGATATATAGTCTTCATTACGGTATTTTACAAAGTATTTTAACTGCCCTAAAAATATTCTATTCCACCTATTCATCACTCCACCTATCTACTCACCTGGCAACCACTGATCTTTATACTTTCTCCTCAGTTTGCCCTTTCCCAGAATATAGTATAGTTTGAAATGTACAGTATGTAGACTTTTCAGGTTGGTTTCATTCATTAAATAATATACATTAAAGTTCCTTCATGTCATCTCATGGCTTGATAGTTCTTCTCTTTTTAGAATTAATGATAAGTATGCTTGGTGTTCTCAGAGCTTCTGGATCTGTGGTTTGGTGTCTGACATTAATTTGGGAACATTCTCAGTCATCATTGTTACAAATATTTTTTCTGTTCCCTTCCTTCTTTTTCCTTCCTCTGGTAATTCCGTTATGTATGTTACAGCTTTTCTAATTGTCCCATAGCTATTAGTTTTTCTTTCCTTCTTTTACCCTTTTTCATTTTACGTTCCAGTTTTTGAGGCTCTTCCTGAAATATCTTCTAGCACAGATATTCCTTCCATAGCCATGTCCAATTACTAATACGTCCATCAAGGACAGTCTTCATGTATGTTATAATATTTTTTATCAGTGGTATTTCTTTTTGGTCCTGAGAACTCTCATCTCTCTGCTTATATTGTCCACCTATTCTGATTCTGTCTCCTTTGTCCATTAAAGTCTTAGCACACTTGTTTTAAATTCCGGGTCTTATTATTCCAACATCCCTGCCACAGTCTGGTTCTGATGCCTGTTCTGTCTCTCCAGTTGTGTTTTTGCCTTTTGATATGTATTATATTTTCATGGTGGCACAACATAATGTTCTAGGTAAAAGGAACTGCTGTAAATAGGTCTCTAGTAATTTCATGATAAGGTGCAGGGCATAGGGAAACATTCTGTTGTCGATGATTAGGTCTCAGTCGTTTAGTGAGCCTGTGCCTCTGGACTGGGAACCTCACACATACGTTTTAGTTTGTATCTCCTCCCTGAGGTGAGACTGGATGGTAGAGTGGACTGGAGTTGAGTCCTTCCCTTCTCTCAAGTCAGTTAGGTTCTGATAATACCTCTGTAGGTTAGGTTTTGGTTAACTGTTTCTCCTGAAGGAAGGACAGGTTAAAAAAATAAACTTAATAAAAAATTAAACAAAATGCATTGGTATCCACAGCCTTTCTAACATAACGTGCCATTAAGGTTTTCAAATTTGTTCTGATCTTTTATATGAAAGTACAGGTTTTATTTGTATGTTTCTAAATATAGTGTGTCCGTAAAGTCATGGTGCACTTTTGACCTGTGACCAGTCAAAAGGGCACCATGACTTTACGGACACACTGTATGTTTAAAATTGGATATCTTTGGCTTATTTATAAATACCTTCTATCTTTTTATAATTTATATTGTGACTTGTTATAGTGTTTGTTTGCCATGCAGATTTCATATTTATTTCTGTAACACTTTTGCTTTAACTTACATTTTTTTCCTGAACTCAATCTGGTTGATCCAAACTGTAAAAATAAGTTTCTCCTGGAGTTTGACTTTTGATTCAAGGAATCAACACATCCCCGTTGTTTGCTAGAGGCTACTGAATTTACTTTGTTTCAGTGCTGCATTAAGGTTTGCTTCTACTTCCTGGTTTTGTATTTTAGAAACTAGGAGGCTTCAGCTACAGGTCTGTGATTCTCAATTTTGCTTTCTTCTTATAGAAGTTCTGCATAGATGAAGATTACTTTGTGCCATATATTTGAGTGGACACAGTTGGCTCTTGCTCTAGGTTTGTTTAGTGTTTCTAGTGAAAGAGTGCCCTATTGTGGCCACAGAGAAAATGTGTTTCCTTTATGAGGTGGTGTGTGTATATGTTTTATCTTTTTTTTATATACTGTTTGGTTCTCTTTTGTATTGCATTATTTTGAAGGTCCCCCCTTGTTTCTTTTTACTTTCACTACTTTATCTCTAAGATGTCATGTGTCTACACTACTTTCCCCAGTTTTTGACTTTCTATTCACTGAATAGTAATGACTATCAGAGACTTGTACCTTGAGTCTCACTTACTTTTAACTTTTTTACCTGTAAACATGCCCTTGTCTACTAGGTCTTTTTACAGTTGTCCCCCCTAGGATTTAAGGGCTTTCTCAGTTCTCCTCTTGTGTCTTTAATAATTTGGTATACTGCTTCTGTTTTCTTCTCAGGCTTCCTTCCACCCCTTGTTAAACATTGCTATCAATATTCTATTGATTGATATATCACAGTTATCTATCCATTCATCATTTTGAACACTGGGGTTGTTTACACTTTTTGACTATTATGAATAGATTTAAGGATCTCAATGCATTCTAACAAAAACATTTACTTATGAATTCACACCTATTCACACAGTATCAAAACTATAAATAAATACAAAAACGTGGTATTAATAGTCACCAGAGAGAAAAGAAATAATTACCTACAAAGATACTGAAAATAGATTATTATCAGACTCCTCAATTTGAACTATGGAAAATATTGTCAGTCTTAACGTAGATCCAAAAATCCTAAATAAAGACTTGGTATCCTGCTTACCTGTGGTGGTGCAGTGCATGAAGCATCATCCTAGAATGCTGAGATCATTGGTTCTCATCCAGGCTTGCCTGGAAAAAACACATATAAGAAGAAACTGCCTGTCTGAGCAGAAGGTGGCATAGTGGATAGAGCATCGGACTGAAATGCAGAGGACCCAGGTTCGAAACTCCAAAGTCACCCCCCTGAGTGCTGGCTCATCTGGCTTGAGAATGGGCTCCCCCGCTTGAGCGCAGGGTTGCTGGCTTGAGCGTGGGATCATACACATGAACCAATGGTCGCTGGCATTAGCCCAGAGGTTGATAGCTTAAAGCCAAACATCAGTGCTTGAGCCCAAGGTCACTGGCTTGAAAAAGGGGTCAATCACTCTGTTGTAGCTCCGCGGTCATGGCACATATGAGAAAGAAATCAATGAATAACTATGGAGACCAAAAGCAACAACAAAGAATTGATGCTTCTTATCTCTCTCCCTTCTTCTCTGTCTGTCCCTATTTGTCTCTCTCTCTGCCTCCTCTCTGACTCTGTCACACACACACACAAAAAGAAGCAACTGCCAGACCAGGTGGTTATACAGTGGACAGAGCTTTGGCCTGGGATACAGAGGACCCAGGTTCAAAGCTCCCAGGTTGCCAGATTGAGGACGGGCTCATATAGCTTGAGCATGGGCTGAACAGCTTGAGCATGTGGTTGCTGGCTTGAGCATGGAATCATTGACATAACCCCATGGTCACTGGCTTGAGCCTAAAGGTTGCTGGCTTAAAGCCCAAGGTTGCTGGCTTGAGCTCAAGGTCCCTGGCTTGAACAAGGGGTCACTTGCTCTGGTGTAGTTCCCAGGTCAAGGCACATATGAGAAAGTAATCAATGAACAGTTAAGGCGCTGAAACAAAGAGTTGATACTTCTCATCCCTCTCCCTTCCTATCTTCCTGTACCTCTCTGTCCCTCTCATTGTCTCTTTCTATCTCTGACTCTCTTGCTAAAAATTAAAAATGCAAGTACCACAACTTGATGCATCCAGTTCCTCACACCCCTTTTCTCTCTCTTTCACTCTCCCCTCTCTCTAAAATCATAACTAAAATTAATATGGTATGGAAAGCATAGCAGTGTATAAAAATACAGCCAAATTATGACAGTCTCCTTTAACAGTAATCGATGATTGATTTAGATTAGGTTAACTATAATTTATCATTAATGTGTTAAAAATTGTCAATTTATATTATTTCAATAAAGAATTATAAAAGTTTTCATTAAAAGTAATCTCTACTTACTAAAATATATAGAAGAAACCAAAATAGTTTATAATGATTATACATATATATTTTAAAACTATCCTAAGTTAAGTAATACACAATTTTATTAATAACTGTATAGCCCTATACAGGAAAAGCAAGTGAATGATAAATAGGAAACCGAGTATAACGATCACCTCTGAGATGAGAGCAGAATGGAATTTGAGGAAAGTACCTGATAGGGAAGGCTAAGTTCATAGAAATGTTTTATTTTTACATCTTGTTTCTGATTACAGGGATGTTTGTTTTGTTATGGGCCCATGATAACATCATATAAATTATCATATATTTTAATGTGCAGCATTTAATAACATATTAAGAACATACTTTTAGATATATACCCTATGATTATTTCTTTGTTGTCTGCATTTTACAGACTGCATGTAACAAAAACCCAACATTTGGATGCCCTAAAAACCATAGGCCAGTCTGTGCATCCAATGGAGTGACCTATAGTAATCTCTGCACATTTTGCAAGGCAAACAGGTAAGCATGCAATAGTCAATATTTACACTTTATAATTACTGATATAGTGTCATATGCTAGAAACTTCTGTTTTGCTCTTAATCTAGTCACCAGGCACATTAAGTCCTCACATCATGTCTTTCATAGATTCTGCAAGTAAGGAAAATGACGTATAATAAAACCAATTTTGCCATAGGTTAATTGATATAAATAAGAGTTAAGTTCCCGCATCATCTCATCAAGGTTATAACAAGTCATTGAACAAAACAACGCTATTTAAGGACCTGCTGTACACAGTAAACAACGCCTGCATTCTATGAAAGCTTGAGCCTGTATCCTTCAGCTCCACCCTGGAATGCCCGCTTCTCAGAGTAGGCTAGTTTCACCTGTACACGATGATGACTTGATTTCAAATATTGAAATCAATTAACATTCCTTAATTTACTAGAACTTTTTCCAGTTACTAGGACTGGATGTAAAGTGAGAGACACAGGGTTCAACCACACTCTCCCATCCACTCATTTCTCAGGTGCGGGCTGGGTCCCCATAGTGCATCAGACCTGAGGATATGCCCGCAGCAGGACAGGGGACCTGTGCAGGGCCTGGGGCACTGCCAGGACAGCTGCCTGAGGTGCCGCTCTATCTCTCTGCCTTGGGCCTTGTTCACATGCTCAGTACAGGGACCACCTGGGACAGAATTAGAGAGCACAACATACTGCTTTCTTTTAATATATTTTCTCTCTCGACAGAAAAAGTTATGGGAAAATAACTTTTAAACATAATGGCTCATGCAGGAGAATATTGCCCTCAGGAGGAACAAGGCCACGTGTGGAGTCTGAGGAGCTGCTGGGAACAGCTGCTTGAAGTGACATCCAGGCTCTCCGCCTTGGGCCTTGTTCACATGCTCAGTCTCAAGGGGTAGCCGGGGCACAATTAGGGAGCATGATATATTGCTCTGTTTTAATATTTTTGTCTCTTGACAGAGAAAGTTATAATAAATTCACAATTAAACACAATGGCCAATGCTGATCTTCGCCATGTGGCTCTATACATTCGTGTGACTCCCGTTTACTTCTTCTCAGCAGCCGGATTCTATAGAATATCAGTGAATTCAATGGAAATAGTGCCTTAAACTCCAGAATTAGTAGATTAGTTTTGCTTTGGAAGCTGGATGGACTGTTAGAATTAGGCTTCTGCACTCCCAAATTCTCTAATTCCACATTTTTAACTCTGTCACAACCTAAGAAAACTACTAAATACATGTTTACACCTGATATCTAAAGCATCCCTTGATCATTAAATACTGTGCTCAGTAAACATGTCACATGGTAAGACAACTGTTGCCACTGAGGTTGCTCAGTGGAGTCACAGAGACCCAATGAGGTGATGCCCCTTGCAGCCATGTGTCCGGACCCGCCTGCAGAGGATGTAAAAAGCATAGATGCTGAAGATCCTCCAGGTTCTGCTGAAGCAAAACCTTCTGCAGGAAAGCCTGGTGCCTAAAATTTGAACTAGCACTTAGGTTACACAAAGACTGAATAGAAAGTTTTAGCCTAATATGCTGTGGTGTAAGTACCCGACATTAAACCTTTCATTGCTGAGGCATCCCTTTCAAACACATCCACCTTGAATACCCATACTGCCAGATTCGACACAGCTACCAGCAAACTGGTTAAGGAACAAGGCAGTGCCCACCCTCAGCTCCCCTTTTAGAAAACTGTGGGTAATCTATTTAACTGACCATTGGAGTGACCCTGCTTTGTCCTTCCCATGCCCTAAGTTACGGTCTTATTTTTTTTCTCTTTGTATTTCTCTGAAGTTAGAAGCTGGGAGGCATTCAGACAGACTCCTACATGTGCCTGACTGGGATCCACTCGGCATGCCCACCAGTAGGTAATGTCTGCCCATCTGGGGCATTGCTCAATGCAACCAGTGCCATTCTAGCACCTGAGGCAAAGGTCAAGGAGCCATCCCCTGTGGCCAGACCAATTTTCCTCCAGTGAAGCCTTGGCCGCAGAGGGAAGGAGAGAGATAGAGAGGAAAAAGATGGGGAAGGGTAGAGAAGCAGATGTGCATTTCTCCTGTGTGCCCTGACCGGGAATCACACTTGGGACTTCCATACACTGAGCTGGCACCATACTGCTGAGCCAATCAGCCAGGACCATTAAGTCCCACTCTTATGCTTAAATTCACCCAGAAAGAGTGAAACTGCAAAAATCTAAACACCTCACTCTCAGATTCTAATACTGTCAGAACCCAGGTCCATGCTTCCTCCTATTCTCTTTACCTACATGCTGCCTGTTTGGCCTACAGGCGTGCCTTGTACCCTCCAGGACCTGTGAGTAAAAAATTTTGTTCCTCAAACTTCCCTGATGTTTTGTGCCTTTTTTCCCCCAAAATCACACTGAACAATCATAGTAAGAACCACAAGATGGCGTCCATCAACAACACTGGCTCCTGCTCAGGAGAAGCCTATTGGGGGCTGCTACATTGGACTTAGGCAGTCCTAGCTCTTAGTCACTAAGACTTAGTGTCATTATCAATAGACTGAGATCAACATGCCAAGAAAGGCAGTTTCTGCACAGAGGTTTGGTCAAGAGGATGTATTTGTCAGGACGCAGGCTCAACTAACAGAACAGAGAAAGAAGGATCAAGGACCTTCATTTGTGATTTTCTCTTTTTCATGTAATGGTTTCAAGGTGGATGGACAGGTCTTGGATGGGGTAACCGTCCATCTACAACTCAAGTATTCCGTTATGGGGTACAGGACAGAAGGTGGTCCATTCCTCTCTATCTCTGAGAATTATGCTCAACTGGAAGGCCACATGCCCTCTTAGAATTGATTTTTCTATAGAAATGTAGAATTAATATTTGAAGACAATAATGTAGCATTTTCAGAGTCATGGTCATCACTCCATACATATTTGTGGAAATGGCAGAGGTATACTGACTAGTTAAAATCATCTGTCTTTGTTCGGTATCTTCTCAGTGTGAGAAAAGAAGCCTTCAGTCTTCCATCTCTTCATATGGAGTTAACTTTGGGGTTTTTCATCTCTTTCTTGGAATGATACAGTGCTTTTCTCTTCTGTTTCTAATTGCAACATTTATAAAAACTCATTAAATGGCATTGGATTTAGTTAAAATCTTTCTGTACCTCTTGAGATGATTTTCTCTAGTCCTTTTTTCTATTAATATGGCCTATTGCATTAACTGATTTTTTTATGATGTTATCAACCATGAATTCCTGTCATGTATCCCATCAGGCCAAGTTGCATTATATATATGTATTTGGATTTGTGTAGCTAGTATTTTGTTGAAGAGTTTTCATCTAAATTGATAAGAAATGTTTTTAAAGGGTATTTCTTTTCTTATGATATTTTGGTCTAGTTTACATATCAGGGTCATATAGGTTTCAGAGAATATAATAAAAAGCATTCTCTACTTTTAAAATATTCTAACAGAGTTTTTGAAGAATAGGTGGTCATTATTCTTTAGGTCTTTGGAAGGATTCACCATGAAGTCCCTTGACCTGTGCTTGTCTTAGAAGGATATTTTAAATTACTTGTTTAATATCATTACTCATTGCAGATCTATTTGTATATTCCATTCATATTCAGTTATTTTCATTTGTTTTTTGTCTTTCTAAAATGATTTTCATTTATCTAATTTGTTAAAGCACATTTGCCCTTCATAGGCCCTTTACACTGTCTCATTTCCTTGAGGTCAGGAGAGATAGCTTGGCTTTCATTTCTCTCTCTCTTTTGTTTTTACAGAGACAGAGATAGAGAGTCAGAGAGAGGGATAGGTAGGGACAGACAGACAGGAATGGAGAGAGGTGAGAAGCATCAATCATTAGTTTCTCGTTGCCGTCGCAACATCTTAGTTGTTCATTGATTGCTTTCTCACATGTGCCTTGACTGCGGGCCTTTAGCAGACCGAGCAACCCCTTGCTGGAGCCAGCAACCTTGGGTCCAAACCGAAGAGCTTTTTGCTCAAGCCAGGTGGGCCTGCACTCAAGCTGGCGACCTCGGGGTCTCGAACCTGGGTCTTCCGCCCCAGTCCGACGCTCTATCCTCTGCGCCACCGCCTGGTCAGGCTTAAACTGATTTTTATTTGTTGTGTTTACACAGTTACAAGTGTTCCCTCGAATATATCTCCCTTCCTCCTCCTTTCATGTTCTCCTTGACACCCTTTATACCCCTTCTTGCCTGTCATTCCCCCTTCCCTCCATGATTTACTATCTGCCCTCTCTCTCTCTGTGTTATGTGTATTTACATATTTTCTCTAATGTCTTTCCTTTCTTTGATCTCCCTCTCCTCATCCCCTTTCCCTCTTACCACTTTCCCTCTGGACTCTTTAACCCCTTTCTGCCTCTCTTCGTTCCTCAGATCACATTGTTCATTGGATTCCCCATATTAGTGAAGGTGTTTTCTGCCCAGTTAATCTCCAGGGGCAAAGCACATTCTCCGTATCAGAAGAAGGAGGTATAGATCAGGTCTCTGAAATCTGACTCACTGCCCCTACCCTTTGTTCCTACTATCTGAACAGCCTTTCCCAATGATTGAAGCTGGAGAGCTTTTTGGAGGAGGGTAAATTGGCATTATGCTACGCTTGTGCTGGAGGGAGGGAGTTACCCTGCCCCTAGCTATGGCCTATTTGGTATTGGAGAATGACTCAGCTCAGGTATTCTTCTCCCCATCACCATTTGTGTCCATGTGCCTTGACCTCCGACTCTCCTCACACAACAGCAGTCCTCTCAGCCCTGCTTACATCCGGAACTCTAGGTAAGTGGCTGTGAGCAATATTTTCTATGCTGGCCCTTCACACTGTAACTTCTTTGCTAGCCATTTCCTACAGACAGAAATCCCTCCCTTCTCGGAATTCAATACTGTTAGGCTGCTTCTCCAGTCTCTGGGTTTCTAGGCTGGGGCTCTGGTCCTGGGACTGAGGACCCCCGCCTCTCAGGGTCTCTCTGCCCACAATTAGAAACCCTCTGGACCCTCAGCTGCCCCTCAATCTTGGGAGCCGTGGAACCCCCACTGCGTCCCCACACTTCCTATCAGGCTATGCGGTTTTTCTGTGCTCCTTAGTTTTTGAGTCCTGTTCTATTAGTCCAAAGTTGGTTGTCCTTGATGATTGTTCTTAAAGTAATTTGTAATCCAGTTTGGCCCCATGAGGTGGCAGTTTGTATGTCTGCCTACTCTGCTGGCACCTTGGAACCCGTGCCTCCCACATTCTTAAGACTCCCTACCAGAGTTGTACATTTGTTATGAACCTACACTGACACATCATTGTCAAACAAAGCTCAACGTTTATCTAATGGGTTGACTCTTTGTATTATACTTACTATGTTTTTGGAAAACAAGAGAGTCTAAAAACTATCTCATTGTGCTTTTGGTTCGAATTTGCCTGTTAACTAGTGATAATCTTGTTTTCATGTGCTCATAGTCCACTTGCATATCTTAGTGAAGAAATATTTTTTCAGGTCATCAGTCCATTTTTTAAAGGGGTATTACTTAGTCTTTTCCATTATTTATTAAATTTTTTCTTTAGTGAGATAGAGACAGAGACAGAGGGAGAGATAGACAGGAGCATACAGACAAGAAATGAGAGATAAGAAGCATCAATTCTTCGTTGTGGCACCTAAGTTGTTCCTTGATTACTTTCTCATATGTGCCTTGTTGGGGGCTACAGCAGAGTGAGTGAACTCCATACTCAAGCCAGAAACATTGGATTCAAGCCAGTTGAAACATTATTTTCTCTGCAGTTCTATGTTCATAGAAGAGTTAAGAAAAGGGTACAGAGATTTACAATATATATCCCCCTGCCACCACCCATGAATAGCCTACAGTATTATCAATATCCTGTGGTACATTTGTTACTACTGATGAAGCTACAGAGATACAACATAATCAACAAAAGCCTATAGTTTACATTATGTTTAATCTTGGTAGTGTATATTTTATAAGTTGTATCTGCTGTCTCATCGTAAATGAAACAAAAGGCTTTGCAAAATTTAAATATGACAGTTTTACTCAAGGGTCTTAGGATTTGAAAATCAGAAACAATACTAGGCAACACACTGAGTTTTTCAAAAGAAAGTGCCAAGTTAAGAGTTCTTATAATGAAAGGTACATTCTTGAAAAGAATCAGTTCTGTAGGCTTAGCCTCTGAATTGTTTCAAAATTGAACTTTTCCACATATTTGGTGTTCTAACAGATGTCACTCTGAACACAAGATCATTCCTTCCTAAGTTCTTCATTCTTTCCTAAGTCTTTCAGAGTGTTGTCTATGACAATTTATATATATAGAACGCATTGATGCAACACTGAAAAGTTGAAGAGTTTGAGTCTTCAGGTTAGTTAATTTTCTCAGCTTGACCACATAGACTCTATATTGAGTCAGTTTAGATATATAGACTTCATCTTGTTTTCTCTACTTATTCCTTCAGATCATACACTTCAGTATATAATTTAGGGCATTATCCCTGTGGTCTCAACTTAACTCCAGCCTTCTTTGTCTTCTGACCTAATACTTTCACACTGTCCTCCAGTCCTGGTTCCACGACTGGCTGCCCAACATTATCATGGTCTGTTGAACGTTCCTGGTGATTAATTTGTATTATAGCTTTAGAAGATGTTCCCATGAGTAAAAATCAATTAAAAGGAACCTGATAACTCTCTGTTCTAGTACTTAAACCTTTAGGACAATCTCCATTTATCTAATATTTAAAAAGTCTAATAAATACCCAAATTCCCAAAGTCTGTTCTGCTTCTAGTGTTACAAAATATTGAGAGCCTACAAATGCAACTAATTAGAGTTTTCCAAAATTTATTCTCTTTCTTCATTTGTTTCTCCTTTTGAACTCTGTAGCTTGAAAAATTTTCACATCACTTCCATATCTTAGGGTTTCAAAACACTGCCTAACTTTAATCTCACCCCCTACTTCTGGGTATACCAGATAAGATTGTCCAAAACCTCCTGCTGAGGAAAGACCTATTAAGAACTATTTGTGTGGCGTTGCTCACAAGCTGTTTTACAGCCTCCAGACAGAACACAGAGGACCTCTGTGTCTCATGGTATCAGAAGCCAACTATCCCCCATCAAGCTCCTCACCAGCAGGCTGATAAAGGAGGCTCCTCAGCGGGGAGGAGGTCGTTGAGAAGGAAGAGTGAACAAAGAGGCACAGTCTCCAGAGCGGCAGGTCAGTCTCCATGGCCTTCTCTGTTTCAGGTAGGGCTGGTGGGGAGTCTATGGGTGGCCCTGGTGTGCAGCAGTGCTGTGGGGACCAGTCCAGATCAGTCATTCTCGAACTGTCTCTAGAGTCGGAGGCCAACTGAGATTTCAACATGTGTATTTCCTGAAATGAGGTAAGGCCTCTTGGGCTGAGCCACTGAAGGGAAAGTTCATTCCCTTCTTAAGTTTGCTAACACTGTGTCCTGATTTTCCCCTCAAGTTTCTACGAGGCCTTCTGTTCACCTATGTCTTCATGACCCTTGCGTTGGGGGAAAAAAAAGAAAGATGTCCAATATAACCTGGAATCTAGGGCAGTGGAGCAGGTCCTTCACTTATAAGAACTGTGGTTTAGAAGTTGGGGACTTGTTCCTGTGTCATATGCTATAAACATTCCTTTTGGGTTTCTTCTACAGACTTGATAAAATGTCTTTCTTCTCACTGTTGATCAAGGCAATTTTCATCATCACCTTGGTGTTTCCTCTTTATTCTGGTGAGTACGTGTTTCGGTTCTGGATGAGGCGAGTCACACGTATTAGAAAATGCAGGAGACCATTACTATCATCTGGATGGGGAGCAGATCCTTGCACTGGATTTGTAATAGCTACACTGGCCTCATGAAAGGGAGAATGTTCCAAATACCTTTTAAAAAACTGCATGGGAGAACTGCTTTCTCATTTCCTGCTCTAGAGATGGAGACAGGAGGCAGTAGAACGAGCAGTGCAATTTAGTTTTTGGTTCATTAATGACTAAGACGTTGACCTAATCTTTTTTATTTTTGGAGGTCAGATTCCAAGGTTGCTAAAAGCAGAGTGTAGGGAGTAATGATATTAGCTATATCGGATATTCATAGACAGTCTGATTTGTTGTTTGCCATTTGTGAGTCCGCTAAAGTCAAGCTCTGCATTAGGTGAGAGCTCATTGATCTCTCTCCTGACAACTGATCTTCCTTTAAGCACAAGAAGACCGGTGAATTTGAGTGGAAAGTAGCTGTGAGGTGTCGAACAGATCCCTGATATTAGAACTGAATACTATTTCATTAAGTAGCAATTAATATCTTCATGTCACGTAACTCTATGCAAGGAATATAAAGTGTCATTAAGCAAGGCATTGTATCCTTGAACTAGCATGCTTCATTCATAATAAAAATATGAAGAACTATAGTATCTTCAGGAAGAGTGTGGTGATTATTACACTATATATAAAATTGATTTTCACAGAGTGAGGATAATTTGGAATAATGTTTCCAGATTTGGAGCTATTTTGTGAACTTACTTTATTGATACGTTCACAGAAGACTCACCTCAGAACTAGCATAGTAGGCAGATTGCATAGTAATTTTTTTTGCTTTTTTTAAAATTTTATTCATTTTAGAGAGGAGACACAGAGTGAGTGAGAGAGAGAGAGAGAGAGAGAGAGAGAGAGAGAGAGAGATGAGGAACTGGAAGCATCAACTCCCATATGTGCCTTGACGAGACCAGTGCAGGGTTTTGAACTGGCGACCTCAGTGTTCCCAGGTTGACACTTTATCCACTGCGCCACCATAGGTCAGGCTGCATAGTATTTTGCTTCCAAAAGAGATAGGCTCTTCCCACCAGAGACTCTTATTCTTTCTCCCTCTTCTTCAAATTTTTTTCCAATTTCTTTTGTGTGCTTGTTACAGAAACTGGTTTTTCACGTTCAAAACATAAAGAGAGAAAGGTAAGTTAATAATGACTCACTTGGAATTTGAAAAAGATAAACTTTAGAATTTTTTATATTGTACTTTATATACCAAATTTCAATAAACAAAATGTGCAACAGAATGATGCTACAAAACTCCTGTAAAAACATGAGTATTATTACACTAAGTTAAAGAAATAAAATTTAGCCAGCCATGTAAAAACATTTGGTATTTTAGACCTGATAGAAATATCCCATTATTCAAAGATTTCATTATTGGGTATCCTTGTTATATTCAAACACCATGTAAAGGTTACAGTGTATTTAAAGTAGTATTGTTTATCCTACCTAGCAAAACAAGAGGACTAAAAATGTTTTTCCACTTAAACATGGAAAAAGTAATATTTTTCATATATTCACAGAGCAGATTATATAGAAGCAAAGAATATAAACTACAGTTCTTCACATCTAAGGAGATACAGGTTAAAATAAATTTTAAAAGCTGGTCATATAAGAATGTACACAACATTGTTTATTTATGTTAATTACAAATACTGCCATCACTAACCAAGTACATTTATGCAAATACTAGTATATATGAATACATACATATGTGGCAATATCCTGAAAGTACAGATCCCCCAGTGGTGAAACCACTGAGACAAGTGAGGACTTTATGAACACACAGCAGTGTTATGATTCCTTGGGGTGGGAACTAATGGGGAAATGCAGGCAGGGTGAGGAGCAGAGAGCGCAGAGTGGCTGCATCATAGAAACACACTCAGACACCTGTCTGCCCCTTAAAAGTAATATTAGGTTTGAAAAATATTGCAGTAATATTTTATGTCTCAGTGTTTTCCTCTTTTCTAAACCTCAATATAGCATATTTTATTCCATTTTGATGTATGGTATCTTGTGTTAAGAATAAAGAACACTGTATTTAAAAAGCATTACCTGACAAATTTTATGTCATTCATTATCTTTAGAAACCAGTCTGTGATTTGTCTCAGAAAGATTTATATATTTGCACCAAAGAATATAACCCAGTCTGGGCCACCAATGGTCGAACTTATCCCAATCCTTTCTTTTTCTGCCGTGAAATAACGTAAGAACACAAAGTAAATATTGGCTCTCACAAAATAATGAAGAAACCATCACGGAATGATAGGAAAAGCCAGTTTCTGACTGCCTTGTCTCATTATATCTGGAAAATAACTGTACTAGCTGGGCAACTGCCACAGAAACGCAGACGGTACCCAGAAGTTGTCATTCTTCAAGTAGTTTTGTGTCTGATCCCTTAATTTAACATTCCTAAATATTCTTCAATCATATAATTAACTTAATTTAATTACTATGACTAATTGAATTCTGAAGTCCATATGGTAACTGATAATCTCTGTGATGTAGCTTCAAGCTACAGGGAGCATAACTGAGCAGAAACCCTACTGACTACCAAATTTGGAAATCCATCAGAATGGGCCTGTTCATACTAGGAAGGGACAGATGCTCCACCTTGTCTCCTGCCTCCATGACTAACCCCAAACCTTCTTTAAGAGCAGCACGTTCCAGGACCCTTCCACCCAACTTCCCTTGATATATCCTCTCTCTGAAGGGGGTTGTGTTCAAAACTGCAGCCAGCCATCCTCCCTCCTGCCTCATTTGCTCTCATGGGTGTTTCCTCTTTTTTAATTCCCCAAATGGCTTCTCCTTCTAGGAAACCACTAAATCGGTCTCTAATCCCCTCCTCTCTGGATAAGAATCAGTTCTGTAGGCTTAGCCTCTGAATTGTTTCAAAATTGAACTTTTCCACTTGTTTGGTGTTCTAACAGAAAATACTCTGAACACAAGAACATTCCTTCCTAAGCTTTCAATTCTTTCCTAAGTCTTTCAGAGGCTTGTCTATGAGAATTTATATTTCCGCAGGCATTGATGCAACACTGAAATGTTGAAGAGTTTGAGTCTCCAGGCTAACTAAAGTGAAATCTATTTCTCCTGTTTCAGCCCATTTGTTTTCAAATAGTTTTCTCAGCTTGACCACATGGACTCTATTTTGAGTCAGCTTTGATATATAGACTTCATCTTGTTTTATCTACTTATTTCTCAGATCATATTATTCAGTATCTAATTTAGGGCATTATCCCTTGTGATCTCAACTTCACTCCAGAGCCTTCTTTCTCTTCTGACCTAGTACTTTCACACTGTCCTCCAACACAGGTTCCACCGGTTGGTGCCTGACATTTATCTTGGTCTGTTGAACGTTAGTCATGAGTGAATATATATTATAGCTTTAGAAGATGTTCCCATGGGTAAAAATCAATTAAAAGGAACCTGATAACTCTTTGTTCAAGTACTTAAAGCTTTAGGATGACCTCCATTTATCTAACATTTAAAAAGTTTAATAAATACCGAAATTCCCAAATTCCATTCTGCTTCTAGTGTTACAAAATATTGAGGGCTTAAAATTGCAACTAATTAGAGTTTTCCAAAATTTATTCTCTTTCTTCATTTGATTCTCTTTTCGAACTCTGTAGCTTGAGTAATTTTTTCACATCACTTCCATATCTTAGGGTTTCAAAACACTGCCTAACTTTAATCTCACCCCTACTTCTGGGTATACCAGATAAGATTGTCACAAACTTCCTGCTGAGGAAAGACCTATTGAGAATTATTTCTGTGGTGTTGCTCACAAGCTGTTTTACAGCCTCTAGACAGAACACAGAGGACCTCTGTATCTCACGGTATCTGGGGCCATCTATTCCCCATCAAGCTCCTCACCAGCAGGCTGATAAAGGAGGCTCCTCAGCTGGGAAGAGGTGATTGAGACGAGTGAACAAAGAGTCACAGTCTCCTGAGCTACCAGTTAGTTTCTGCAGCCTTCTCTGTTTCAGATAGGGCAGGTGGGGAGTTCCGGTAGCCTGGGTGTGCAGCAGTGCTGTGGGGACCAGACCAGGTCAGTCATTCTTGAACTGTCTCTAGAGTTAGAGGCCAACTGAGATTCCAACACGTGTACTTCCCGAAATGAGGTCAGGTATCTTGTAAGCCGAGCCACAGAAGAGAAAGTTCATTCCCTTCTTAAGTTTGCCGACACTGTCCTGATTTTCCCCTCAAGTCTCTATAAGGCCTTCTGTTCATCTATCTATGTCTTCTTGACCCTTGTGTTGGGGGAAAAAGAAAGGGAGATGTCCAATATAACCTGGAATCTAGGGCAGTGGAGCAGGTCCTTCACTTACAAGAAACTGTAATTTAGAAGTTGGCTACTTGTTTTGGTGTCATGTGCTATAAACATTCCTTTTGGGTTTCTTCTACAGACTAGATAAAATGTCTTTCTTCTCACTGTTGATCAAGGTGATTTTCATCATCACCTTGGTGTTTCCTCTTTATTCTGGTGAGTGCATTTTTCAGTTCTGGATGAGGCGAGTCATACATATTAGAAAATGCAGGAGACCATTACTATCATCTGGATGGGGAGCAGCTCCTTGTACTGGATTTGTAATAGCTACACTGGCCTCATGAAAGAAAGAACATTTCAAATACATTTTAAAAAACTGCATGGGTGGACCGCTTTCTCATTTCCCGCTCTAGAAATGGAGACAGAGAGGCGGAAGAAGGAGCAGTGTAATTTGACTTTTAGTTCATAAATGACTAAGACATTGGCCTAATCTTTTTCATTTGTGGAGGTCAGATTCCAAGGTTGCTAAAAGCAGAGTGTAGAGAGTAACGATATTTGCTATATCGGATATTCATAGACAGTCTGATTTGTTGTTCGCCTGTTGTGAGTCCGCTAAAGTCAAGCTCTTCGTAGAGGTGAGAGCTCATTGATCTCTCTCCTGACAACTAATCTTCCTTTAAGCACAGGAAGACTGGTGAATTTTAGGGGAATGTAACTGTGAGGTGTTGAACAGATCCCTGATATTAGAACTGAATACTAATTCATTAAGTAGGAATTAATTTCTTCATGTCACGTGACTTTATGCAAGGAATATGAAATGTCATTAAGTAAGGCTTTGTATCCTCAAACTAGAATGCCTCATTCATAAAAAAAATATGAAGAACTACAGTATCTTCAAGAAGAGTGTGGTGATTATGGCACAATATATAAAATTACTTTTCACAGAGTGAGGATAATTTGGAATGATGTTTTCAGATTTGGAGCTATTTTTTGAACTTAATGTATTGATATGCTTACATCAGGCTCACCTTGGAACTTGCATTGTAGGTAGAATGCATAGTATTTTGCTTCTAAAATAGATAGCTCTTTCCACCAGAGACTGATTCTTTTCCCCTCTTCTTCAAATTTTTTCCAATTTCTTTTGTATGCTCATTAAAGAAACTGGTATTTCATGTTCAAAACACAAAGGCAGAAAGGTAAGTTAATAATGACTTACTTGGAATTTAAGAAGATAAACTTTGGAATTTTATATATTTTAATATTTATAACAAATTTCAATAAACAAAATGTGCAACAGAATTATCCTTCAAAACTATTGTAAAAATATTTTTATTACACTAAGTTAAAAAAATGAAATTTAGCCAGCCATGTTAAAACATTCGTTATTTTACACTTGATAGAAATATCCCATGATTCAGAGATTCCATTATTGGGTATCATTGTTATATTCAAGCACCATGTAAAAGTTACAGTGTATTTATAGTAGTATTGTTTATCCTAGCAAAACAAGATGACTAAGAATGTTTTTCTGCTTAAACATGGAAAAAGTAATAATTTTCATATATTCACAGAGCAGATTAAATAGAAGCAAAAAAAATCAACTACAGTTCTTCATATTTAAGGATATAAAGGTTACAAATAAGTTTTAAAAAGCTGGTCATATAAGAATGTACAAAACATTGTTTATTTATGTTAATTACAAATACTGCCATCACTAACCAAGTACATTTATGCAAATACTAGTATATATGAATACATACATATGTGGCGATATCCTGAAAGTACAGATTCCCCAGTGGTGAAACCACTGAGACAGGTGAGGACTTTATGAACACACAGCAGTGTTATGATTCCTTGGGGCGGGAACTAACGGGGAAATGCGGGCAGGGTGAGGAGCAGTGAGCGCAGAGTGGCTGCATCATAGAAACACACTCAGACTCTTGTCTGCCCCTTAAAAGTAATATTAGGTTTGAAAAATATTGCAGTAATATTTTATGTCTCAGTGGTTTCCTCTTTTCTAAACCTCAATATAGCATATTTTATTCCATTTTGATGTATGGTATCTTGTGTTAAAAATAAAGAACACTGGCCTGACCTGTGGTGGCGCAGTGTGTAAAGCATCGACCTGGAATGCTGTGGTTGCCGGTTCGAAACCCTGGGCTTGCCCGGTCAAGGCACATATGGGAGTTGAAGCTTCCTGCTCCTCCCCCCCCTTCTCTCTCTCTCTCTCTCTCTCTCTCTCTCTCTCTCTCTCTCCCTTTCCTCTAAAATGAATAAATAAATAAAAATAATTAAAAAAAAATAAAGAACACTGTATTTAAAAAGCATTATCTAACTAATTTTATGTCATTCTTTATGTTTAGGAACCAGTCTGTGATTTTCCTAAGAGAGATTTATATCCTTGCACCAGAGAATATGATCCAGTCTGTGCAAGCAATGGTCAATCTTATTCCAATCCTTGCGTTTTCTGCAATAATAAAATGTAAGAACACAAAGTAAATATCGGCTCTCACAAAATACTGAAGAAACCATCACAAAATGATAGAAAAAGCCAGAGTCTGATGGCATAGGCTCATTATATCTGAAAAATATCCTGCTCGCTAGGTAACTGCCACAGAAACACACGGGGTTCCCAGAACTTGTCATCCTTCAAGTAGTTTTATGTTAATTTAACATTCCTGGATATTCTGCAATCATATAATTAATTTAATTACTATGACTTACTAATTGAATTCTGAAGTCCATATGGTAACTGATAATCTCTGTGATGTAGCTTCAAGCTACAGGGAGCATAACTGAGCAGAAACCCTACTGATGACCAAATTTGGAAATCCATCAGAATGGGCCTGTTCATACTAGGAAGGGACAGATGCTCCACCTTGTCTCCTGCCTCCATGACTGACCCCAAACCTTCTTTATGAGCAGCACATTCCAGGACCCTTCCACCCAACTTCTCTTGATATATCCTCTCTCTGAAGGGGGTTGCGTTCAAAACTTCAGCCAGCTTTCCTCCCTCCTGCCTCATTTGCTCTCATGGGTATTTCCTCTTTATGAATTCCCAAAATGGCTTCTACTTCTAGGAAACCACTAAATCAGTCTCTAATCCTGTCCTCTCTCAAGACTGGTGGGCTTCAGGACTGCGTCAGGGCTGAGCATGTAAGGGTCAAGCAGCCCCGGTGGGGTAGTGTGCCGGGTGGAGGAGCACTTGGGGCCCAGTAGCAGGTGGAAGAGGAGACAGCCCTTGCACATTGTGCTCCTTATTTGGAAGCACTGAGTACAATACCCAGGTAATTTTCAGTGCTGTTTGTAATCACATCCTTTTTTTCATTTGTTTCATTAAAGGAAACATGATGAAACAATTTCATTTGAACATTATGGGAGATGTTGAGTCTGCCTGAGCTACACATTCCTATGGCTTTTATGGCAATCCTATTTTGCAGTGGATTCTACAACCAACTAGAGTCTTCTCAATGAGGGCGCTAAGTTCCTAGGTGACCAGATAAAGATTGGAATATAGGATGTAGAAGAATTCTTCTGACTCTGAGAATCTTTGATTAAAAAATTTTTATTCTCTGGTCAATTATTCAATCACAGTAAAAAATTGGCTTAATTATGTTTAATAATATAAAATTTAATGCATGTTCCTATCATAAATATATCAATCAATGCAAATAAAATGTCTTTATTAAAATACATTTACTTTGCTTTTTGGGGGGGTTGATTAGAGGGTTAAAATACATGATTTCTTGTGGCAACTATAATTAAGTAAATACTCTCAAAGGTGAAAAACTAATACATTACTTGGGTGTTTATAAAAATTATAGACATTCTCTCCTCTTTATGCAAAAGAATGAAGATCTCTAGTAGAGGGACTTAGGAAGGTGAATTCTAACATTTGGCATAGGTCAGTCTTAACAATCACAAATTGTAGGCAATATGAATTTACATCCTAAAACCTAGGACATGTCTATAATTGAATGAATTGCAGAGCCTCTTCAAAGATGTTTATGACTTCTGAAAGTTGTGAAGAAACTACATTATTTTATTTGTCTTTTATAATTTGAAACGCATATCGTCTGGCCTATTGATCTGTGTTAACACAAAATCCCAAATGAAATACTCTGTAATTTGTAAGGTCTAGAATAACATAAAATGCATTTGTCCCTGGAGGCAAAATTGTAGCCAACAAAATGACATATTTTTTATAAGAGAGAACAGGGTTTTCTCTCTCCACCTCATCCTTTCCTTCTTACCTCTAGTCAATTATTTTCCAGATACTTACTAAGTGTCTAATGTGTGCCAGACACTGTATTAGGTGCCGAGAATGCAATGGTACACTAGTCAGATAGATACCTTGTGAGGGAGGGAAGGTGGAGACAATGAATGTGTAAATAAATGAAGGAACAAATTCAGAGCAAGAGGAGAACTAAGATGATAATGATAATGATTGCAAAAGAATATTCTGAGATAACAGGAGGCCTACAATCTGAATGATCACAGAGTTGATGGTACATAAGAGAAATACTGGGCACAGTATTCCAGAATGAGACAACAGCGACAGCAAGTCCCTAAGACCAAAACGAACTTGGCATGCTCAAGAGAGGTAAACAGGGTTCCTGTAGAAGGAGCATAATGAATGAAGAGGGGTGTTACAAGGTAAGATGGGCAGGTAGGGTGCTTAGGAAGGGTCTTGGAGATTGTGGTGAGCAATTTACATTGTATCTAAATTCAGTGGAAAGCCTTGCATAGCATAGTAGGACAGTGACTTCATGTGACTGCATGATCAGCATCTTTGACAAGATCAAGTAAAGGGGCAGAGTCTTTGTGAACATTATTATAACACTGAATTGAAGTTTTATGTTAAGAGAGACAGGCAATATTTAGCTTTAAGAAGGTTTTCCACAGAGGAGACTGACAGACATCTCAAACTCAACATGGTCACAATTGATATTTCTCCCCAGCAGTCTTCCCTCTCTTAGAAAATGTCATTATATGCTTTCAGTTTTCAGAATAACACCACGAAGGCATGCTTGAATCATCCAACTCATCAGCAAAGCCTGAGCCCATTTCTCATCTCTTCATGCTGCTACCATGGCCCAAGTCCTACTCATCCCTGCCCAGATCATTGCAGTGGCCTCCTAACTAACTCCCTGCTCTCAACCTCGTCTCTCTTCAGTCTACTGTCAACACAACTGCCAGAGGGAGCCTGTTAAAATAAAAGTCAGATGACATTATTTCTTAGTTTACAACCCTCCATTGTTCTTTTGTCTCAGAGTCAAAGTCAACATCCTCACAATGGACCTTGTGATAACCTTTCCCACTAAGGTCTCTTCCCACATTTCCTGCTGTTTTCTGCTCACTTTGCTCCTTGAACACTCAAGCCTACTTCCACCTCAGGCCTTTGTTCTTCCTGATCCTACTACAGCCCAGTGCACAAAATATATTTTCTATATATACATAATGTTTCTCTTTTCCTTCTTGTGTAACTCAAGTGTTTGCTTTAACAACGTTCGTTTTTTTCTCTGCAAAATGTGAAGATAAACTTATGGTTACAGCCTAGACAGGGTCGTTTTCAAAAGACTGCCACCTGTCTATGACCACAATTTCAAGTATCTAATTTTATGACAAAAGCGTCCTATATTTCCAGCTCACTTCCACCAATAAGCCAAACCCAGTGAAGCTCTGATCCCACAGCTGGATCTCAAAAATACCTTTCCACTTTTTCAAAGTCCTTCCCTGACTAATGTCTTCTCTTCCTTCTTTACTCTATTTTGCTTTCACAGGTAATCATTGTACCTACCTCCTTGAATATACATACATGCCTGTCTTCTTTTCTTCTCTGAGTTCATCTTGTTCACATGTCCAAACTGCACCCCTGGGTAAATCTGATGTTCTTCCCTGGCTGGAATTATTGGTGGTTAGAGCATCGCCCAGATACGCCAGGATTGTGCATTCGACTCCCATTAGGGAACATACAGGAACGGATAAATGTGTTTTTCTCTCTCACTTCCTAAAATCAATCAATAAATTTAAAATACAATTTTTAAAAAATCTGACACATTCTGCGTTATTGGTGCCTGGCTCATGTAGCAGAACATTGTGAGTGTTCCTGAACAGGAAAAAGGATAAACAAATTATGGCCTAGCCATAGAATGGATATTACTTGGCAATAAGAAACAAGGAAGTACTGATAGGCACAACTTGGTTCTCAAAATAATTATGGGGAATGAGAGGCAAACCAGAAAGCATATGGTATATTCCATCTATGTAAAAAGCAAACTAATCCAGAAAGACAGCAGATCATCAACTGCCTGGGGAGAGGGGAAGGATGGGAAAGGAAGAAACTCTGGGTATGAATTTGACTCCAAATGCAAGGGAAGTGAGGCAAAGATAAATGAATGGGACTACATCAGACTAAGGAAGAGAAACTGACAACAAAACAAACAGACAGACAACTAAATGGGAGATGATATTTTCAAACAACAGCACAGATAAGAGCCTAATATCCAAAATATACAAAGAACTGACTACATCAGACACAGCAAGAGAAACTGACAACAAAACAAACAGACAGACAACTAAATGGAAGATGATATTTTCAAACAACAGCACAGATAAGAGCCTAATATCCAAAATATACAAAGAACTCATAAAACTCAACAACAAACAAACAAACTATCCAATAAAATAATGGGAAGAGGACATGAACAGACACTTCTCCCAGGAAGAAATACAAATGGCCAACAGATATATGAAAAGATGCTCATCTTCATTAACTATTATAGAAATGCAAATCAAAACTACAATGAGATACCTTCTCCACACCTGTTAGATTAGCTATTATCAACAAGGCAGCTAATAACAAGTGTTGGAGAGGCTGTGGAGAAAAAGGAACCCTCATCCACTGTTGGTAGGAATGTAAAGTAGTACAACCATTATGGAAGAAAGTATGGTGGATACTCAAAAAATTAAAAATAGAGCTACCATATGACCCAGCAATACCTCTACTGGATATATACCCCCAAAACTCAAAAAACATAGCTACTTAAAGACACATGCTGCCCCACATTCACTGCAGCATTGTTCACAGTGACCAAGAAATGGAAACAACCAAAAAGTCCTTCAATAGATGACTGGATAAAGAAGATGTGGTACATACATACTATGGAATACTACTCAGCCATAAGAAATGATGATATCGGATCATTTACAACATGGATGGACCTTGACAACATTATACTGAGTAAAATAAGTAATTCCATACATAGGTGGGACATAAAAAAGAGACTCAAGAGACATGAACAAGAGTGTGGTGGTTACGGAGGTAGGGAGGAAGGAGAGGAAAAGGGTGGGGAGATGGGGGGGCACAAAGAAAACCAAATAGAAGGTGACGGAAGACTATTTGACTTTGAGTGATGGGTATATAACATAATCAAATGTCAAAATATCCTGGGGATGTTTTCTCTGAACATATGTATTCTGATTTTTCAACATCACCCCATTAAAATTAATAATAAAATAAAGAGAGAGAGAGAGAAATGAATTAGGAGATATTTCAAAATGAATATGAAGCAATAAAAAAAGCATTTGATTTTTTTTATTAAACAAGAACATCAGAAAAGCAAACAACAAGTCAAAGAAAGTTGTCAATTATACAAATGAGATGCAAAACCAACTTTAATTCATTGGTGAAAATGCTCTATTCAAAAGGTTGAAAGTATATGCATATTCCTTGATCCCCTAATTTTTGTGAGCAGTTATTTCCCTTAAACATGAAAGCAACTGCCTTCCTGACCAGGAGGTTGCATACAGGATAGAACATCGAACAGGGAAGCAGAGGACCCAGGTTCGAAAATCCAATGTCCCCCTCTTGAGCGCCAGCTCATCTGGCTTGAGTGTGGGCTCACCAGCTTGAGCACAGGGCTGCTGGCTTGAGTGTGGGATCATACACATGGCCCAATAGTCACTGGTTTGAGCCCAGAAGTCGCTGGCTTACAGCCCAACATTGGTGGCTTGAGCAAGGGGTCACTGGATCTGTTGTAGACATCTGGTCAAGGAACATATGAGAAAGCAATCAATGAATAACTAATGAGACAAAGGAGCCGCAAAAAGAATTGATGCTTCTCATTTCTCTCCCTTCTTGTCTGTCTATCCCTATCTGTCTTTCTCTCTGCCTCCTCTCTGACTCTGTCACACACACACACACACACAAAAAAAAAATTAAAGGAAAAGAAGCAACTGTCAGACCAGGTGGTTATGCAGTGGATAGAGCTTTGGCCTGGGATGCAGAGGACCCTGGTTCAAAGCCCCAAGGTCGCCAGCTTGAGCACAGGCTCATCTAGCTTGTGCATGGGCTGACCAGCTTGAGCACGTGGTCGCTGGCTTGAGCATGGGATCATTGATATCCCATGGCTGATGGCTGGAACCCAAAGGTCACTGGCTTAAATCCCAAGGTTGCTGGCTTCAGCCCAAGGTCACTGGCTTGAGCAAGGGGTCACTTGCTCTGCTGTCGCTCCTAGGTTAAGGCACATATGAGAAAGCAATCAATGAACAGTTAAGGCGCCGAAACAAAGAGTTGATACTTCTCATCCCTCTCCCTTCCTGTCTGCCTATCCCTCTCTGTCCCTCTCTCTGTCTCTTTCTATATCTTTCTCTCTTGCTAAAAGAATAAAAAATAAAAAAAGCAACTACTACAAGTTGATGCTTCCAGCTCCTCATTCCCCCAGTTCTTTCTCTTTCTCTCTCTCCCCTCTCTCTAAAACAGTGGTTCTTAACCTGGGTTCTATCGAACCCTAAGTGTTCGATAAGTCGGTCTCAGGGGTTCGGAGAAGCCTCTGCCGCGGAGGCCAGAATAAAGTAATACCATAATTTGTTGTAAGTTCATGCACTTTGTTGGTTTTGTTCTTTGAGCAAGGTGATGTTCATGCACAGCTCATTTTGTGCACCAGTAAAAAAACATATACCTATGTCTTGAATTTGGAAAAGAAAATCATATTTTATTTATCACTAAAGAAGGGTTCGGTGAATGCGCATATAAAACTGGTGGGTTCGGTACCTCAAAAAAGGTTAAGAACCACTGATCTAAAATCATAACTAAAGTAATATTGGTATAGAAAGCATAGAATTGTATAAAAATACAGCCAAATTATGACAGTCTCTTTACCAGCAATCTATGATTAATTTATATTAGGTTTACTATATTATCATTAATGTGTTAAAAATTGTCAATTTATATTATTTCAATAAAGAATTATAAAAGTTTTCATTGAAAGTAATCTCTACATACTAAAATATATAGAAGAAACCAGAATAGTTTATAATGATTATACATATATATTTTAAAACTATCCTAAATTAAGTAATACACAATTTTATTAATAACTGTATAGGCCCTATACAGGAAAAGCAAGTGAATGATAAATAGGAAACCGAGTATAACGATCGCCTCTGAGATGAGAGCAGAATGGAATTTGCGGAAAGTACCTGATAGGGAAGGCTAAGTTCATAGAAATGTTTTATTTTTACATCTTGTTTCTGATTACAGGGATGTTTGTTTTGTTATGGGCCCATGATAATATCATATAGATTATATTTTTTAATGTGCAGCATTTCATAATAACATATTAAGAACATACTTTTAGATATATACTCTATGATTATTTCTTTGTTGTCTGCATTTTACAGACTGCATGTAACAAAAACCCAACATTTGCATTCCCTAAAAACCATAGGCCAGTCTGTGCATCCAATGGAGTGACCTATAGTAATCTCTGCACATTTTGCAAGGCAAACAGGTAAGCGTGCAATAGTCAATATTTACTTTTTACTTATTGATATAGTGTCTTATACTAGAAACTTCTGTTTTGCTCTTAATCTAGTCACCAGGTACATTAAGTCCTCACATCACGTCTCTCATAGATTCTGCAAGGGTAAGGAAAATGACGTATAATAAAACCAATTTTGCCATAGGTTATTCGATATAAATAGGTTAAGTTCCTGCAACATCTCATCAAAGTTATAACAAGTCATTGAACAAAATGACGCTATTTAAGGACCTGCTGTACACAGTAAACAACGCCTGCATTCTATGAAAGCTTGAGCCTGTATCCTTCAGCTCCACCCTGGAATGCCCATTTCTCAGAGTAGGCTAGTTTCACCTGTACATGATGATGACTTGATTTCAAATATCAAAATCAATTAACATTCCTTAATTTACTATAACTTTTTCCAGTTACTAGGACTGGATGTAAAGTGAGAGACTCAGGGTTCAACCATACTCTCTCACCCACTCTTTCCTCAGGTGCGGGCTGGGTCCCCATAGTGCATCAGACCTGAGGATATGCCCGCAGCAGGACAGGGGACCCGTGCAGGGCCTGGGGCACTGCCAGGACAGCTGCCCGAGGGGCCGTCCTATCTCTCTGTCTTAGGCCTTGTTCACATGCTCAGTACAGGGAGCACCTGGGACACAATTAGAGAGCAGGACATACTGCTTTCTTTAAATATATTTTCTATCGACTAGAAAAGTTATGGGAAAATTACTTTCAAACATAATGGCTCATGCAGGACAAAATTGCCCACAGGAGGAACGAGGCCACGTGGGGGGTCTGAGGAGCTGCTGGGAACAGCTGCTTGAAGTGACATCCAGGCTCTCCGCCTTGGGCCTTGTTCACATGCTCAGCCTCAAGGGGTAGCCGGGGCACAATTAGGGAGCATGACATATTGCTCTGTTTTAATATTTTTTGTCTCTTGACAGAGAAAGTTATAATAAATTCACATTTAAAAACAATGGTTCATGCTGATCTTCGCCATGTGGCTCTATACATTCATGTGACTCCCGTTTACTTCTTCTCAGCGGCCGGATTCTATAGAATATCAGTGAATTCAATGGAAATAGTGCCTTAAACTCCGGAATGAGTAGATTAGTTTTGCTTTGGAAGCTGGATGGAGTGTTAGAATTAGGCTTCTGCACTCCCAAATTCTCTAATTCCACATTTTTAACTCTGTCACAACCTAAGAAAACTACTAAATACATGTTTACACCTGATATCTAAAGCATCCCTTGATCATTAAATACTGTGCTCAGTAAACATGTCACATGGTAAGACAACTGTTGCCACTGAGGTTGCTCAGTGGAGTCACAGAGACCCAATGAGGCGATGCCCCTTGCAGCCATGTGTCCGGACCCGCCTGCAGAGGATGTAAAAAGCATAGATGCTGAAGATCCTCCGGGTTCTGCTGAAGCAAAACCTTCTGCAGGAAAGCCTGGTGCCTAAAATTTGAACTAGCACTTAGGTTACACAAAGACTGAATAGAAAGTTTTAGCCTAATATGCTGTGGTGTAAGTACCCGACATTAAACCTTTCATTGCTGAGGCATCCGTTTCAAACACATCCACCTTGAATACCCATACTGCCATATTCGACACAGCTACCAGCAAACTGGTTAAGGAACAAGGCAGCCCCCCCCCCTCAACTCCCCTTTTAGAAAACTGTGGGTAATCTAATTAACTGACCATTTGAGTGACTCTGCTTTGCCCTTCCCATGCCCTAAGTCCCAATCTTTTATTTTATTTCTTTGTATTTCTTTGAAGTGAGAAGCTGGGAGGCAGTCAGATAGACTCCTACATGCGCCCGACTGGAATCCACACAGCATGCACAGCAGGGGGCAATGTCTGCCCCTCTGGAGCATTGCTCTGTTGCAGCTGGAGCCATTCTAGCCACTGAGGCAGAGGCCATGGAGCCACCCTCAGCGCCTGGGCCTACTTTCCTCCAATGGAGCCTTGGCTGCGAAGGGGAGGAGATCTGTGTGAATAAAACTAGCCACAGACAGGTTTGTGCTAAAAATTAGGGGATATTTCAAAATGAATATGAAGCAATAAAAAAAGAAGCATTTGAGTTCTTTTTATTAAACAAGAACATCAGAAAATCAAACAAGTCAAAGAAAGTTGTCAATTATACAAATGAGATGCAAAATCAACTTTAATTCATTGGTGAAAATACACTAGACAAAAGGCTGAAAGTACTGGAGTGTCTGCACATTCCCTGATCCCCTAATTTTTGTGAGCAGTAATTTCCCTTAAACATGAAAGTTCTGGTAAGACAAGTGGGGTACTGAGAGAATACTGTTCCAGACGTCGTTTTGCGGCTCTAGCTCAGTCACTCTCTACGGCAGCTGCATGTTACGAGCACTTCAGAAACTTTTAAATAATACCAGTTACTAGGATCTCATTCAGAAAAGGGAATCACAGCCTTGGGGGATAAATATGGGCACTGTAATTTACCAAGTTCTCCAGGTCGTTCTCATAGCTATCTACATTTGAAAACTACTGAAGTGCAAGACACATTTGTAAGTTGTAGTTTCTGGAGTTCTTTTCGGGGCTTCTCTCTCGCTCCTACACAGCTCTCTTGCTTAGCAAGGTGTCATGTCTTCTCTAGTTTAGGACCTCTAAACACACTTACTGTTTTCTCCCCTCCCCATTCATTTGTGCCCATCAGATGAAACTGCCTGTGCTCTAAACTTCCTGCTGTAGGAACAGCTTTGATGACCTGTGTGTGTGGCAACTTCCCTGTCACTGCCAGGACATGACATGGTATCCCTCTGGGTCTTATCTCCCCTGACTGGTTTTCCTTACCTTGATATTTAAAATACACTACTCAATATAGTGGAGGTAGGTGAAGAAGCAAGAGTAAACAAGACAGTCTCTCTTTGTATTGCATCTTGAGGTGAGTAATTTGGGGCATAAATTATTGTGGCTTTCTTGTATAGTTTTGCTACAAGACTGCTCTTGCTCTGGCCCTTCTAGGAACAGCGCTCCTGGTTCTCTGAAGGATAAATTGAGCACTCAGAACTGCATGTACTTTTTTATTAATTAACTTTACAAAACTGAATGTATTGGGACACAGGTTGAAGTGTAACACTCAACAAAACATCACCTGCCCACTGCGTGTTGCCCATCTCCCCAAGTAACCTCTCTCCTGTCCCCACTTCCCACCCTTTGTCCACCTCCACCTGCTTCCCACCTCCTTTCCCTCTGGCTGTCACCACACTGTTGTCTGTGACTTTTCTTAAACACTACACAGAAGACAGTTCTCCTGACCTTTTCTTTTCTCAATATGTGCTGTGTAACAAGCTTACTCTTCTATTAATTTGGTGGGGGAGGAGTAAAGGGAAGAGTCTTCCTTAATAAAATATAAAAAGTTTAATAACTCAGGAGTTATAGTTCTACTTTCTCAAACTGGAGGGTCCAGAAAGTGGTCTCTATTTCTGGTCTGTTCACTGAACAGTTTATGGGACTTCTCATAATTATTCTGGTTTCCTTACCACTTTCTTCGAGGGTGACTTGGTAGAGCAAATGCCTAACTTTTCAATGGGTATCATAGTCAGCTTTCTGATCATCGTGTTGGCATTTCATGTTACTTTGGTGAGTATATTTCCAATCCTGGGTAGAGCCATTCTCACATCCCAGAAAATGCAGGTTTACATTTAAGATTATTATTGATATGTAGTTGTTTATTGCCATTTTATTTTTTAAATCTATAGTCCTCTTTTTCTTGATTTCTTTTTTCCTTTGCTCTTTTAACATCAAGGCCCTTAACATTTCCTGCAGTACTTGTTTGATTGTAGTGAATTCCTTGAGGCTTTTTTTTTTTTTTTTGTCTGGGAAGCTTTATATTTCTCCTTCAATTTTAAACGATAGACTTTCTGGACAAAGAAGTGCTGGTTGTAGGCTCTTCTGCATTACTTTGAATATTTCTTGCTATTCTCTTATGGCCTCAGGTGTTTCTGTTGAAAAGTCCTATGTCATCCTTATGGCGGTTCCTCTATAGGTAACTGTCTTCTTTTCTCTTGCTGTTTTTAGTATTTTTCTTTATCTCTTAACTTTTGTATTTTAACTATGATGTGTCTTAATGTAGGCCTCATTGGGTTTCTCTTTACTGGGACTCTCTGGACTTTTTCCTTCATCAATTTAGAAGAGTTTTCAATTATGATTTCTTCAGACAGTTCTCTATCCCTTGTTCTATCTCTTCTACTTTAGGAACCCCTATAATGCAGAAGTTATTTCTCTTCATATTGTCACAGAGTTCTCTTATAGTTTCCTCAGACTTTTTGAGCTTCTTTTCTTTTTGCAGCTGTTTCTGTGTTTTTATTTACATTGTCCATAAATCGCTGATTTGATCCTCTGCTTCATCCAGCCTGCTGTTGATTTCTTTCTGTGTAGTCTTCATTTTTGATATTGTAATTGTCATTTCTGATTGAATCCTTTTCCTGATTTCAGTGCCCTTTTTGATGCTTGCAATTTCTTTATTAAGGTGCTCAGTAAGTCCATCTATTGTAGCTCTGAGATCCTTAAGCATCCTAACCATTATTATTTTAAACTCTACATCTGGTAATATGGTTACTTCCATCTCATTCAGTTCTTTTTCTGGGAATTTCCCTTGTTGATTTGTATGAATTACATTTCTCTGTCTTCCCATTTTTCTTGTGTGTGATTTGAAAGCTTGTTTGGTTTATGCATCTCTGGTTGGCTCCTCCTCTAGGACTTGATCCCTCAGTCTCTGTTGGTTGCTTGGATTTTAATTCTCCTTAACAACTTGAGCCTCTTAAAAGTGCTGTTTGTTTGCTGAGCCCAGCAGAAAACTTCTGTGTTTAGGATGGGGGTAGAGGGTTTACCTTGCTCTTTGGCCCCAGTTGAAACTCTATCCAGGAATGTGGAGGGTATGACCTCTGAAAACCAGAAGGTGCCGTCTGCCGTTATTGTTCAGGGGCAGGGCACATTCTCCATATCAGAAGGGGGAGGTATAGCTCAGGTCTACCCGGAAATTTGAGTCACTGCCCCTCCCCTTTGTCCCTCCTATCTGAATGGCCTTTCACACTGATTGGAGGTGGGTAAATTGGCATTACGCTATGCTTGTACTGGACAGATGGAGTGACCCTCCCCCTAGCTATGGCCTATTTGGTATTGGAGAATGACTCAACTCAGGTATTCTTCTCCCCGTCACTTTTTGTGTCCCCATGACTCGATCTCCCCACTCTCCTCACGCAACATCAGTCCTCTCAGCCCTCCTCACTCCCAGAGACCCATGCAAATGGCTGTGAGTGATATTTTGTAAGCTGGCCCTTTAAGGCTGCAACTTCTTTGCTAGCCGTTTCCTATATACAGAAATCCCTCTCTTCTCTGAACTCAATACTGTCAGGCTGCTTCTCCAGTCTCTGGGTTTCTAGGCTGGGGCTCTGATCCTGGGACTGAGGATCCCCGCCTCTCAGGGTCTCTCTCCCCACAATGAGAAACCCTCTAGACCCTCAGGTGCCCCTCGCTCCTGGGAGCAGGGGAGCCCCCATTGGGTCCCTGTACTTCCTACCAGGCTCTGTGTGGTTTCTTCTATGCTTCTTGGTTTTAGTGTCCTGTTTTTTTAGTCCAGAGTTGGTTCTTCACTATAATTGTTCTTAAAGTAATTTGCAATCCAGTTTTGGTCCTCGAGGTAGCAGTTTGTATGTTTTCCTACCCTGCTGCATCTTGGAATCCCTGCCTTTCTCATTCTTGACACTCCCCACCCGAGTGGTACATGTGTTATGAACCTACACTGACACATCATTGTCAAAGGAAGCCCAAAGTTATTTAATGGGTTGACTCTTTATATTACACTTACTGTGTGTTTAAAAATCAAGTGAGTCTGAAAAGCATCTCATTGTACTTTTGCATTGAATTTGCCTGTTTACTAGTGATGATCTTGTCTTTATGTGCTTATAGTCCACTTTCATTATGAAGTAATATCATAATGAAGTAATCTCTTTGCAGGTCATTACTCCATTTTTTAAAGGGGTATTACTTAGTCTTTTTTAGTATTTATTTATTTTTGTTTTTAGTGAGAGAGAGACAAAGACAGAGAGGGATAGACAAGGGCATACAAACAGCAAATGAAAGAGAGATGAGAAGCATCAATTCTTCATTGTGACACCTTAGTTGTTCATTGATTACTTTCTTATATGTGCCTTGACTGGGGGGCTACAGCAGAGTGAGTGACCTCCTTGCTCAATCAAGAAACCTTGGACTCAAGCCAGTGATATTCGGTCTCAACTAAGCATTCTTCGGGGTGAAGACTGTGCCCATAGGGTCATGGCTATGATCCCACGCTCAACCCAGCAACCCCGTGCACAAGCTGGTGAGCCCGTGCTCAGCTGGATGAGCCCTTGCTCAAGCCAGGTGAGCCTGTGCTTAAGCCAGTAACCTTGTGATTTTGAACTTGGGTCCTCAGTATTCCAGGCCGATGCTCTATTTACTGTATCAACACCTAGTTAGGCTTTTTAGTCTTTAAAAAAAATTGAAACTTTATTTCCCCGGCAGTTTTATGTTTATAGAAAAGTTAAGAAAAAGGTACAGAGATTTCCCATATATCCCCTTGCCACCACCCATGGATAGCCTACAGTATTATCAATATCCAAAACTGGGCTGGTACATTTGTGACTACTGATGGAGCTACAGTGACACATCATAATCACCAAAAGCCTATAGTTTACATTATGTTTAATCTTGGTGGTGTACATTCTAAAAGTTGTATCTGCTGTCTCAGTATAAATGAAACAGAAGGCTTTGCAAAATTTAAATATGACAGTTTTACTCAAGGGTCTTAGAATTTGCAAATCAGAAACAATACTAGGTAACACACTGAGTTTTCCAAAAGAAAGAGCCAAGTTAAGAGTTCTTATAATAAAAGGTACATTCTTGAAAAGAATCAGTCCTGTAGGCTTAGCCTCTGAATTGTTTCAAAATGGAACTTCTCTACATGTTTGATATTCTAACAGATGTCACTGTAAACACAAGAACATTCCTTAGTAAGTTCTTCATTCTTTCCTAAGTCTTTCAGAGGGTTGTCTATAAGAATTTATATATCTGGAAGGCATTGATGCAACACTGAAAAGTTGAAGAGTTTGAGTCCTCAGGTTAATTAATGTGAAATCTATTCCTCCTGTTTCAGCCCATTTGCTTTGAACTAGTTTTCTCATTTTGACCACACGGACTCTATTTTGAGTTAGGTTAGCTATACTGACTTCATCTTGTTTTCTCTACTCAGATCATATTATTCAGTATATAATTTAGGGCATTATCCCTTGTGGTCTCAACTTCACTCCAGAGCCTTCTTTGTCTTCTGACCTAATACTTTCACATTGTCCTCCACGCCAGGTTCCAGGGCTGGCTGGACATTTATCTCGGGTTTTTGAACATTCCTGGTGGTGAATTTGTATAATAGCTTTAGAAGATGTTCTCACTGGAGGAAATCAATTAAAAGGAACCTGATAACTCTCTGTTCTAGTACTTAAACCTTTAGGACAATCTCCATTTATCTCAAAATTTAAAAAGTCCAATAAATACCCAAATTCTGAAAGCCTATTGTGCTTCTAGTGTTACAAAATATTGAGGGCCTACAAATGCAAATAATTAGAGCAGTGGTTCTTAACCTGGGTTCTATCGAACCCTAGGGGTTTGATGAGACGGTCTCAGGGGTTCAGAGAAGCCTCTGCCGAGGAGGCCAGAATAAAATAATACCGTAATTTGTTGTGAGTTCATGCACTTTGTTGGTTTTGTTCTTTGAGCAAGGTGATGTTCATGCACGGCTCATTTTGTGCACCAGTTAAAAAACATATACCTATGTCTTGAATTTGGGGAAAAAAATCATATTTGACTCATCACTAAAGAAGGGTTCGGTGAATGCGCATATGAAACTGGTGGGTTCGGTACCTCAAAAAAGGTTAAGAACCACTGAATTAGAGTTTCCAAAACTTATTCTCTTTCTTTATTTGATTCTCCTTTCAAACTCTGTAGCTTGAAAAACTTTTCCACATCGCTTCCCTACCTAGGGTTTCAAAGCACTGTCTAACTTTAATCTCACCCCCTGCTTCTGGGTATACCAGATAAGATTATCCCAAACCTCCTGCTGAGGAAAGATCTATTGAGAATTATTTGTGTGGCATAGCTCACAAGCTATTTTACAGCCTCCAGACAGAACAGAAAAGACCTCTGTGTCTCATGGTATCTGGGGCCATCTATCCCCCATCAAGCTCCTCACCAGCAGGCTGATAAAGGAGGCTCCTCAGCGGGGAGGAGGTGGTTGAGAAGGAAGAGCGATCAAAGCATAGTCTCCAGAGCAGCAGGTCAGTCTCCATGGCCTTCTCTGTTTCAGGCAGGGCTGGTGGTGAGTCTACGGGTGGCCGTGGTGTGCAGCAGTGCTATGGGGACCGCTTCAGGTCAGTCATTCTTGAACTGTCTCTAGAGTCGGAGGCCAACTGAGATTTTAACATGTGTATTCCCTGAAATGAGGTCAGGCCTCTGGGGTCTGAGCCACAGAAGGGAAAGGTCATTCCTTTCTTATGTTTGCCGACACTGTGTCCGGAATTTTCCCTCAAATCTATATGAGGCCTTCTGTTCATCTATCTATGTCTTCTTGACCCTATGTGTTTGGAAGAAAAAAGCAGATATCCAATATAACCTGGAATCTAGGGCAGTGGAACAGATCCTTAACTTACAAAAAACTGTTGTTTAGAAGTTGGCGACTTGTCCCTGTGTCATGTCCTATAAACTTTCCTTCTGGGTTTCTTCTACAGACTTGATAAAATGTCTTTCTTCTCACTGTTGATCAAGGCGATTTTCATCATCACCTTGGTGTTTCCTCTTTATTCTGGTGAGTACGTGTTTCGGTTCTGGATGAGGCGAGTCATACATCTTAGAAAATGCAGGAGACCATTACTATCATCTGGATGGGGAGAAGCTCCTTGTAATGAATTTGTAATAGCTATACTGGCCTCATGAAAGGGAGAATGTTCCAAATACCTTTTATAAAACTGCATGATGAACTTCTTTCTCATTTCCCGCTCTAAAGATGGAGACAGAGAGGCGGTAGAACGAGCAGTGTAATCTAGTTTTTGGTTCATTAATGACTAAGACATTGACCTAATCTTTTTCATTTTTGGAGGTCAGATTTCAAGGTTGATAAAAGCAGAGTGTAGGGAGTAACAATATTTGCTATATCGGATATTCATAGACAGTCTGATTTGTTGTTCGCCTGTTGTGAGTCCGCTAAAGTCAAGCTCTGCGTAAGGTGAGAGCTCATTGATCCCTCTCCCGACAACTGATCTTCCTTTAAGCACAAGAAGACTGGTGAATTTTAGGGGAACGTAGGTGTTAGGTGGCGAACAGATCCCTGATATTAGAACTGAGTACTAATTCATTAAGTAGTAATTAATTTCTTCCTGTCATATGACTCTATGCAAGGAATATAAAGTGTCATTAAGCAAGACATTGTCTTCTCTGACTAGGATGCCTCATTAATAATAAAAATATAAAGAACTATAGTATTTTCACAGGAGAGTGTGGTGATTATTACACAATATATAATTTTATTTTTCATGGAGTGAGGACAATTTAGAATGATGTTTCCAGGTTTGAAGCCATTTTTTGAACTTACTGTTTTGATACATCCAAAAAGTCTCACCTCAGAACTTGCATTGTAGATAATTTGCAGAACATTTTGCTACTGAAAGAGATGAGTTCTTCCCACCAGAGACTATAATTCTTTTCCTTTCTTCTTCTTATATTTACATTTTCCCTTATGTTCTGGTTACAGAAACCGGTTTTTTTCAATCAAAAACTGAACGCCCAAAGGTAAGTTTATGCTGATTCAGTTGGAATTTGAAAAAGGTAAATTTTTAAATGTTTTATATTGTAAGTTTTAAAAGCAAATTTCAATAAACAAAATGTGCAACATAATGATCCTTCAAAATTTTTTTAAAACTCTGTTATTATTATATTAAGTTGAAGAAATAAAATTTAGCCAGCCATGTAGAAATATTTGGTATTTTACACAAGATAGAAATATCTCATTATTCAAATATTCCATTACTTGGTATCTTTGATTCATGCAAGCACCATATAAAGATTACAGTGTATTTCAAGTAGTATTCTTTTTTTTTCTTTTTTTTATTAATTCTAATGGGGTGACACCAATAAATCAGGGTACATATGTACAATGAAAACATCTCCAGGTTATTTTATCATTCAATTGTGTTGCATACCCATCACCAAAAGTCAAATTGTCCTGTCACCTTCAATCTGATTTTCCCTGTGTCCCTCCCCTCCTCCCTATCCCATTCTTCCCTCCCTCCCCCCATCCCATAACCACCACTCTCTTGTCCATGTCTCATATTCTCACTTTTATGTCCCACCTATGTATGTAATCATGCTGTTCTCAGTTTTTCTTTTTTTCTGATTTACTTATTTCACTCCGTATAATGTTATCAAGGTACATCCATTTTGTTATAAATGATCCGATGTCATCGTTTCTTATGGCTGAGTAGTATTCCATAGTATATATGTACCATAGTTTTTTAATCCACTCGTCTTCTGACGGACACTTGGGCCGTAACTAAAATTTATAAAGAACTTATAAAACTCAAGACCAGGAAGACAAACAACCCAATCAAAAAATGGGCAAAAGAAATGAATAGAAATTTCTCCAAAGAGGACATACAGATGGCCAGTAGGCATATGAAAAAATGCTCAACATCACTAATCATTAGAGAAATGCAAATTAAAACCACAATGAGATATCACCTCACACCAGTCAGAATGGCACTTATCAGCAAAACAACACAGAATAAGTGCTGGCGAGGATGTGGAGAAAAGGGAACCCTTCTACACTGCTGGTGGGAATGCAGACTGGTGCAGCCACTGTGGAAAACAGTTTGGAGATTCCTCAGAAAATTAAAAATCGAACTGCCTTTTGACCCAGCTATCCCACTTTTAGGAATATACCCTAAGAACACCATAGCACTGTTCGAAAAGAAGAAATGCGCCCCCATGTTCGTGGCAGCATTGTTCACAATAGCGAAGATTTGGAACAAGCTCAAGTAGTATTCTTTATCCTAGCAAAGCAACAGGACTGAAAATGTTTTTCCACTTAAACATGGAAAAAGTAATAATTTTCATATATTCAAAGAGCAGATTATATAGAAGCAAAGAAAATAAACTACAGTTCATATCTAAGGGGATAAAGTTACAAAGTAATTTTACAAAGTTGGTCATATAAAAATATATACAATATTGTTTATGTTAATTACCAATACTGCCATCACTAACCAAGTACATTTATGCAAATACTAGTTTATATGAATACATACATATGTGGCGATATCCTGGAAGTATCATATTCCCCAATAGTAGAACCACTGAGACAGGTAAGGACATTATGAACACAGCAGTGTTATGGTTCCTTGGGGTGGGAACTAATGGGGAAATGCAGGCAGGGTGAGGAGCAGTGAGTGCAGAGTGGCTGCATCACAGAAACACACTCAGACACCTGTCTGCCCCTTAAAAGTAATATTGGGGTTGAAAAAATATTGCAGTAATATTTTATGTCTCAGTGGGTTGTTTCTAAATCTCAATATAGCATATTTTATTCCATTTTGATGTATGGTACCTTGTGTTAAGAATAAAGAACACTGTATTTAAAAAGCATTACCTGACAAATTTTATGTTATTCTTTATATTGAACAGCCAATATGTGATGTGCAGAACCATCAATTACAATTTTGCCAGAAAGTAGAGGATCCAATCTGTGCAACCAATGGTCATACTTACCTCAATATTTGTTTTTTCTGCAGTGATTGGATGTAAGAACAGAGACTAAATATCATCTCTCCCAAAATACTGAAGAAACCATCACAATATGATAGGAAAAGCCAGTTTCTGATGGCATAGGCTCATTATATCAAGAAAATAACTGTACTAGCTGGGTAACTGCCACAGAAATGCATGGGGACCTTTCCCAGAACTTGTCATCCTTCAAGTAGTTTTGTGTCTGACCCCTCAATTTAACATTCCTGGATATTCTGCAATCATATAATCAACTTAATTACTATGACTTAGTAATTGAATTCTGAAGCCCATATGATGACTGATAATCTCTGTGATGTAGCTTCAAGCTACAGGGAGCATAACTGAGCAGAAACCCTACTGACTACTAAATTTGGAAATCCATCAGAATGGGCCTGTTCATACTAGGAAGGGACAGATGCTCCACCTTGTCTCCTGCCTCCATGACTTACCCCAAACCTTCTTTAAGAGCAGCACATTCCAGGACCCTTCCACCCAACCTTCCTTGATATATCCTCTCTCTGAAGGGGGTTGTGTCCAAAACTTCAGCCAGTTGTTCTCCCTCCTGCCTCATTTGCTCTCATGGGTGTTTCCTCTTTTTTAATTCCCAAAATGGCTATACTTCTAGGAAACCACTAAATCAGTCTCTAATCCCCTCCTCTCTCAAGAATGGTGGGCTCCAGGACTGCGTCAGGGCTGAGCATTTAAGGGTCAAGCAGCCCCGGTGGGGTAGTGTGCCGGGTGGAGGAACACATGGGGCCCAGTAGCAGGTAGAAGAGGAGACAGCCTTTGAACATTGTGCTCCTTATTTGGAAGCACTGAGTGCAATATCCAGGTAATTTTCAATGCTGTTTGTAATCACATCTTTTTTTTCCTCTGTTTCATTAAAGGGAAAAGGGTTGGACAATTTCATTTAAACATTATGGGAGCTGCAAGTCTGCCTGAGCTACACATTCCTATGGCTTTTATGGCAATCCTATTTTGCGGTGGATTCTACAACCAACTAGAGTCTTCTCAATGAGGGCGCTAAGTTCCTAGGTGACCAGATAAAGCCTTCTGTGGAATATTGCTTATAGAGGAATTCTTCCAACTTAAAGAGCCTTTGATTAAATAATTTTTATTTTCTGCACAATTTTTCAATTACAAATTAAAAATTATCTTAATTATGTTTTTGGTAATATAAAACTTAATGCAATTTACAATCATAAATATTTCAATGAATATAATGTTAAATATCTTTATGACAATACCTGTTTATTTTTCTTGGTTGATTAGTAGGTTAAAATTCATGTCTACTTTTGGTAACTATAATTAAATAAATACTTTCAAAAGTGTAAAACTAATACATTAGTTGGGTGCTCATTAAAATTATATATACTTGGCCTCTTCTTTATGTGAAAGAATGAAAATCTCTAGAAGAGGGATTGAGGAACTTGAATTCTAACACATAATCCAGGTGAGTCTTACAATCACAAATGTTAGACCACGTGGATTTACATTTTAAAACATAGGTCATGTCTATAATTGAATAAAATTGTAGAGCTTTTTCAAAGATATTGTATGATTTCTGAGGGTTGGGGGAGAACTATATTACTTTATTTGTTTCTCACAAATCAGTCAATACATAGGTTGGTAGTGTACTCTATATAATCTAGATACTAGGCCCTTACTAGATTATATGACTTGCAAATATTTTCTCTGAATTTTATGTTTTCTTTTTTACTTTATTGATAAGTCATTTGACCTAATTTTAAAAATTTTAATGAATTCCTACTTATCTATATTTTCCTTTGTTGCTTGTGCCTTTGGTGTTCAATAAAGAATCTACTGGCTAATCCAAGCTTAAGATTTGCACCTAGGTTTCCTTCTAAGAGTTTCATAACATTAGTACTTGCATTTAGATCTTAGCACATTTTGAGTTAATTTTTGCATATGGTAAGAATTATGAATATAAAGTTATACTTTTTACATGTGGCTATCCAGTATCATAGCACTATTCGTTGAAAAGACTCTTCTTTGCTATGTCATTTTCTTAAAACTCTTGGTTTTTTGGTCATGTCAGTGTAGTGCTGGTGAAGGACAGATATATAGATGTGTGAAACAGAATGAAGAGTCTAGTAATAGGCCCATAAATATAGCCAACTGATCTTTGACAAAGGAGGAAAGGAATACATTAGAGCCAATTCAGTTTTCTCAACAAATGGTGCTGGAACCACTGGACACATACATGCCTATAACCTAGACACAGACCTTTCACGCATCACAAAAAAGAATTCAAAATGGATTGTAGACCAAAATGTAAAGTGCAAAAGTATAAAACTCCTAGGAGGGAACATGGAGAAAACTTAGCTGACCTTAGGTATGGTGATGTGTTTTAGACACAACACCGAAGGCTTGATCCATGAAAGAAATAATGGAAAAACGAAACTTTATTAAAATTTAAAACTTCTTTTCTGTGAAAGACAATAAAGTATTAACAAATTGAGAACACAAGCCACAGACTGGGAGAAATATTTCCAAAAAGCATATCTGATAAAGAGTTGTTATCCAATATATACAAATAACTCTTGAAACTCAGAAATAAGAAAACAACAAATCCTATTTAAAAAAATAAGGGGCCAAAGATCTTAACAGAACACTCATCAAAGATACACAGATGGCAAATAAGCTTATGCAAAGATGCTCTACATCATACTTCATCGGAGAAATTTAAAGAAAAGCAAAACAATGAGATGCTACTTTACACCTACTAAATGGGGTCAAGTCAGGAACACTGACAACACCACATCCTGGTGAAGATGTGGAACAAGAAAACCCCTCATACAACGCTGACGGGAAAGCAAAATGGTACAGCCACTTTGGAAGACAATTTGTCAGTTGCTTATGAAATCAAACATACTTATACCATTGAGTTGAGCAATTGTGCTTTTGGGTTTTTACCCATAGGAGTTGAAAATTTATGTACACACAGAAAGCCTTTATTAATGTAGTAGAGCTTTATGCATAATTGCCAAAAACTTGGAAGCAACAAAGATAGCCTTCGGTACATGAATGGATACATAAGCTTTGGTACATTTAGACAATGGAATATTATTCAATGATTGAGAGTACTGAGCTATGAAGCCATGAAAAGACATGGGAAAAACTTAAATGCATATTACCAAGTGAAAAAAGACAAGCTGAAAAAGTTATATACTGTACGATTCCAACTATGACATTTTATAAAAGGTAAAACCATGGAGATAATAAAAGTATCAGTGGTTTCCAGGGGGTACCTCAATCTGAAGGGGGGAGAGACATGAATAGGTACAGCACAGAGATTTTCAGGGTAGTGAAAATACCCTGCATGATATTAAAATGATTAATATAGTTCATTAAACTTTTGTCCATACTCACAGAATGTACATGTTGGTCAAATAAGTTTGTAAATATGATATATAGGTTTGTTTGCTTATAGTTTGCATTGGGTGGGGGGGGGCAGGCTGTAAGCAGGCAGGGTCATTATAGCCGAAGGCTTAGTTTTAATACTCAGCCTTTCCCCCCCTTTTGAGGAATCCCATTAAGCTTCGGATAAGTGACTTTGTATCAGAGACTTCATCGTATATTGGATTAAGGGTTTGGATTTCTACACTATAAAATGGGGCAGGCCGGGAACTTGCTCTCTCTCTGTTCCTGAGATTAGCATGAGAGAGCAGAGAAAGGCTTCGTGGGGGAGAGAAGAAGCAGTCAAGATGAAAGAGTGCAAAGGGAGCAGCCAGTTTGAGCAGAGTTTGTGCTGGAGAGGGAGATGGGAAACAGAGGTAAATAAGGCTGGTGAACTAGAAACCTTTGATTCTAGGAAACTCGGATAAGTCAGTAGCTTTGGGAGCCCTGAATGGAAAGGAAAGTGTTTTCCCACTGTGTGTATTTCTTGCCTGCCAGGTGCAAGCTAGGATTAAAGCTAATGGCCCACCAGTTCTTGGCTCCATTGTTTCACTACCATCTGTTCAAATCAAATGTGAACCTGCATGGGCCAGGAGGTTGTGATGGTGGCTGCGGCTACTGGCCTTACATTTGGCATAGTCATCAGAATTTGATACAGATCGATATGGAGCCACCACCACCCTTGAGCAGTAGAGGACTGACTGCTGTTATGGTTCTCCATGGATGTTCTTTTGGGGGCCGTAGGCTGGTTGACTTTTACATCCATGCGTGAGGAAACCGAGAGCTCTGTGGAAGAGGATGCCCAGGACCTGCAAACCGAGCAGTGGAAGGAGCTGGAGCAAACGTGGGAGAAAGAGATGCCAACCCTGTAGCTGGAGGAAGCACTGGAGGAGGCCAACCTGGTTCACGAGATTCGCTTGGAAATGGAGCAGCCGCTAGAGAAGGAATCACAGGTCGTGAGATGCAGATTGCCCTGGATGTTGTCGAAAGCCAGTTGCAGCAGGAAGCTGGGGCTGAGGCTAGATCTTGGGCTGCAAGGCCTACAGAGCATAAGGTGGCAGCGGTCTGGGGCTTGAGCCCTGCAGCAGGAGCTGGTGTTTTCAGTTCCTCTTTGGAGGATGAGGAGAATTGGGCTGGAATTGCAATCCGCAGTCTCCAGAAGATGAGAGCCCAGAAGCAAGGAGTACCTACTATGTCCCTAGTAGGTCTGCAATTTGGGGACATTGGGGTGGATGCCATCATGCTTTCCAGAGCAGAAATGGAAATGCTAACTGCCATTGCCACATGCTCCTTTTTGGGACAGTGTAAGATCTGCAAGGACAGCAGGGATGAGGGGGGATGGCTGAGGCCCCATGTGCATGGACTGATTCCTGGATTATGACTGGAGTGGTCACTGACTCCTTTGTTGGATGGACTTATGGATTTTGGACAATGTGAAATACTCTGATGCAGGGGGGGGGGCACTCCCCTGCCCCGGGAAGCTCTTCCCATCGCTAGAAAGAAGGCCAAGGACATTTTGCACTTTTGGCAAAGTGCTCAGAGACTGGTGAAATGTACCTTTGTAATTGTAGAAATTGTATGATTTGTCATGTTGTAATTTGTGTAATGTGCCTAATTTTCTTGTGCAGAAATACCTGTGCTTTAGATTGTGAAGTGAGCAAAAGGGGTGGAATGTTGGCCAAATAAGTTTGTAAATATGATATATAGGTTTGCTTGCTTATCGTTTGCATTAGGTGTGGGGGACAGGCTGTGAGCAGGCAGGGTCGTTATAGCCAAAGGCTTAGTTTTAAGACTAAGCCTTTCCCACCCTTTTGAGGAATCCCATTATGCCTCAGATAAGTAACTTTGTATCAGAGACTTCTTTATTTGTGTATTGGATTAAGGGTTTGGATTTCTACACTATAGAATAGGGCAGACTGGGAGCTTGCTCTCTCTCTGTTCCTGAGATTATCATGAGAGAGCAGAGAAAGGCCACGTGGAGGAGAGGAGAAGCAGCCAAGATGGCAGAGTGCTAAGGGAGCAGCCAGTTTGAGCAGAGTTTGTGCAGAGAGAAGGAGAAAGGAAACAGAGGTAAATAAGGCTGGTAAGCTAGAAACCTTTGATTCTAGGAAACTTGGATAAGTCAGTGGCTTTGGGAGCCCTGAATGGAAAAGGAAGTGTTTTCCCACTGTGTGCATTTCTTGCCCACTGGGTGAAAGCTAGGATTAAAGCAAATGGCCCACCAGTTCTTGGCTCCATTGTTTCACTACCATCTGTTCTAATCAAATGAGAACTTGCATGGGCCAGGTGGCTGTGATGGGGGCCGTGGCTACTGGCTTTACAGTACAACATCAAGATGAAACCCTTGGTAAACTGTAGACTTTGGGTGACTATGATGTGTCTGCAGGTTGGTTTATCCTTTGGTAAAGAATGTGTCATTCTGGTGAGTGAGGATAATGGGGAACACTGGACATGCACAGGGCAGGGAAACCTCTGTATTTCTTTCTCCATTTTGTGGTAAAGCTAAAACTGCTCTAAAATAATGAAGTCCTAAAAAAAATTCACATTCTGTCCTCTATATAAGCTTCCCCAAACCTGGCTACACATGAGGCTCATCTGGGAGCTTTCACAGTGTCCCCATGTCAGGGCCTCATCTACCAATAATCAAGTCATTATTTTGATGGCAGACAGTACATTTATAGCCTTTAAACGTTTAAACTCTAATATGCCTGTAGTTTTTAAAAAAGGTATTAAGGGCTTAGGCTCTTAAATATCTAATTATTATCCCCAAACTCTTCTTTTTCCTGCTTGATTTCTCTTGACCCTTTTTAACTGACCTTCTTGCAAAGTTTTCATCTACCTTTTCTATCTTAGGACCTCTGATGGTTCCCCATAGCTCTGGGCTAATCAGATCAAGTTTCCCCAAGCCTGTCCATAAGGAACATTATTGAGAAGTATCCAGGAGGCATCTCTCATGACCTACTTTACAGCCCTCAGGGAGGACACAGTGTACCTCTCTGTCTTATCTTCCTGAGCCTTCAATCATACTCCCATCAAACTCCTCCTTACCAGCAGACCAATGAGAGATTTGGCTGGAAAGAAATGGCGGTCGAGGAAAAGTGAATAAGATAAGTGCTCTTCAGAGCTGTTGGCTTCATTCCTCATTATCTCTCCATGTGAAGTAGGTCAAGCAGGGAATCTAGGAAGGTAGCCCTGGCAAGTGATACGACTGTGAGGACTTCTCCAGGTCAGTCTTTCCAGAAATAACTGTTCCAATTTTTTAAAGAAAATAACTTGAGATTCAAATGTGCATTTTTTAAAAAAGGCAACTGGACTTTTTCTGGGCTGACTGAAAAGTTGGGAGAATAAACGGTTCCTCCTATTCAGTTAACAGATTTATTTTCCTGGGCTTTCTATTACATCTCTGAGGAACCCTCCAATGGTGGCTCTTTATGTTTGGTTAACTTCTAGGGTTGGCGGGAGGTAAAAGGAAATGGTCATCTAGGAGATTGGAGCAATTTATTTAGAAGTAAGAAATTTTCTAAAACTGGGCTCTGGGGTCGTGTTGCTTCTCCAATGTGGCATGTACCATTGTTACAAACATTCCTAAATGTTTCTTTCAGACTTGGTAAAATGTCCTTCTTCTCATCAAGGATCAAAGCTATTTTTGTCATTATCTGGGCATTCCCTTGAGTAAGTTTCTATTTCTGGGAAAAACATTTCACACATCCTAAAAACTGTGGAAAGAAACTGCTGTAATTTTGGAAAAGAGGAGATGATTTTATGGAGTTTGGAAACCTTAAGCTACTAACATGAAAAAGAGCATGTTCCAAATGCCATTTTTATAAGTCTATCAGTGGATTGCTTTTACTCATTTCCCACTTTGAAGATGTTGAAACAAGAGAAGGCAGGTGGTTAAAATGGGCTGTAGGTTTTAGGACTCTGTTCATCTATAGCTCAAGAACTTTATTGTCTTTCCTTTGGGGACCCAGATGGTTAAATGCAAAATGTGGAGAGGAATGTCTTCTAGGTCTGACATTTCTTGACAAATGGATATATTGTTTGCCAGCTTGAGTCCACTAAAGTGAATACTTTGGGTAAAGAGAAAACTAATTGGTCATTTTGCCAACAATTTATCTTCCTCTGAAGCTCAAGGTTGTCCATGAATTTCAGAAGGTAGTTGTGAGGTATTAGTTGGAACACTCAAATGGGGTACAGTGCTGATTATTATTTTTTTATTTGATTAAATGTACACAAGATATTTTCCTCCCCAGTACTAGAATGGTTCATTTAAATGTTCATACCAAAAATACCTTAGAGCAAAATGTGAGTGATTATTAAAAAATAGCATATGACACTATTTTTCTACAAAGCTAGATTAATTTGAAAATTAATTTTTTTAAAATTTGTTTCATTTTAAGAGTTTACTATTTTTACTGCTGCCATAAAATTCTCATTTATTAGGTGTAGCTAGTAGGCAATTAATATCAATTTCTGCTGCATTTAGATGAGGGCACTTTTTACCAGACACTGTTCTTTTTTCTTTTTTAACCATTTCCATCTTTTTTTGTTGCAGAAACTTTATTTATGAAACCAGCAATCTTCAGATATCCAGTAAGTTATTAGTGATTGATTTGAAAGTAGAAAAAGGGAAAATTTTAACCTTATTTTTCATGAAAATTTTAACACAGAATTTTACTAGATAAAATGTACAACATAATGGTCTTTAAAGGTAAAAATATGTATTTTCTTACACTAAATTCAAGAAAAGATTCTAGCCAGCAAGGCAAACCATTTACCATAACCTACATTATCAAGCAAGATAATAATAAACATCTCTTTTTACTCCAAGATTGCACTAATTGGCAATCAGATGCACGAGAATATAAGAAAGATACAGGGTTGTTAGAGTATGATTATTCATTCTCATGAAACAAGTGGGAAAAAGTACCACCCAATTATCAATTTCATGTTAAAAATTAATGAAATCCATATAGTCACACAGTAGAATGTTACATAAAGGTAAAAATAACTGAACTACATACAGTTATAAATATCAGAATATAGAAAGGTCACAAAGGAGTATAAAAAGCAAGTCATATAAGATACGTGCATTATTATTTTCTTGGTGTAAACTACCATGATAGCCAAAACTAAATATATGTATGAATACATGTATAAATATGAAATGCATAAATCCATAACATGTAATGAGTATATGTATTGATATGCATTGAAATTATAGATGAATGCAGGAAATAATAAACAGAAAATTCTGTTTATTGGTGATTTTTTCTGATAATGGGGGTGAGGGAGATATGATCTAGGAAGGGAAGATCATGGATATAGGTATGGATTAGCTACATTATAAAAATACTGTAGACTGGCCCTGGCCAGTTGGCTCAGTGGTAGAGCGTCGGCTGAGCGTGTGGATGTCCTGGGTTCGATTCCTGGTCAGGGCACACAGGGGAAGTGCCCATCTGCTTCTCCACCCTTCCCTCTCTTCTTCCTCTCTATCTTTCTCTTCCTCTCCCGCAGCCAAGGTTCCATTGGAGCAAAGTTGGCCCGGGTGCTGAGAACGGTTCCATGGCCTCTGCCTTAGACACTAGAATGGCACTGGCAGCAACGAAGTTACACGCCATATGGGCTGAGCATCGCCCCCTGGTGGGCATGCTGGGTGGATCCCGGTTGGGTGCATGTGGAAATCTGTCTGTCTCCCCACTTTTAACTTTGAAAAAATAAAAAAATAAAAAAAATAATAGTTTCCAGGCCCCTCCATATTGTTGTAAAAGGTAATATTTCCTTCTTTTTCATGGCGTCATAGTATTCCATTGCATATATGCACCAAAACTTTTTAATCCACTCGTCCACTGATGGACACTTGGGCTGTTTCCAGATCTTCGCTATAGTGAACAATGCTGCCATAAACATGGGGGTGCATTTCTTTTTTTCAGTCGGCGATATGGTGTCCTTGGGGTATATTCCTATAAGTGTGATAGCTGGGTCAAAGGGCAGTTCCATTTCTAATTTTTTGAGTAATCTCCATACTGTTTTCCACAGTGGCTGCACCAGTCTGCATTCCCACCAGCAGTGCAGAAGGGTTCCCTTTTCTCCACATCCTCGCCAGCACCTATAATGTGTTGTTTTGTTAATGAGCGCCATTCTGACTAGTGTGAGGTGGTATCTCATTGTGGTTTTAATTTGCATTTCTCTAATGATTAGTGATGTTGAGCATTTTTTCATATGCCTATTGGCCATCCGTAGGTCCTCTTTGGAGAAGTGTCTATTCATTTCTTGTGCCCACTTTTTGATTGGATAGTTTGTCTTCCTGGTGTTGAGTTTTACAAGTTCATTATATTATGTTGAGTGAAATAAACCAGGCAGAAAAAGAAAAACATTATATGACCTCACTCATTTGAGAAATCCAAGGAACATTGAGAACTGAGGAAAGGAATTAAGACAGAGGAGGGATCAAAGGGACCAGAGGAAAAGAGGACAGAGGGAAAGGGGATGATAAGATGGGATAAACCTGAAGGGAAGGGGGGAGGGCGCTGCAGGGAGGCGGGTAAGGGAGATGTTGAGGGGAATATGGGGGAGGGGGGATGAAGTCGGGGTCACCCTAGAATCTATGTAAAAACAATTAATTAAATAAAAAAGAAAAATAATTGGAAAAATAAAAAATAAAATAAAAAATAAAAAAATACTGTAGACCAATTCATCACCTTTTCCTTAATAGAGGGCCACATGTATAATATTAATAATTTAAACACTTGACTGTGTTATATGCAAATAGGTGTTATCTTTGTACCTATATATAGTTACTCTATTTTGGATATATGGCATATCATACATGTAGAACATGTTATTAAAATGTTAATTATCTGATAAGTTTATGTTTTTTCTTTCTGTTTTACAGACAGCGTGTATTCTATATACTAATTTTCTACAAGCTTGCATCAAAGAGTATTTTCCAGTTTGGGCAACCAATGGCCGCACCTATTTCAATAATTGTATTTTCTGTCTTGCCATGAAGTAAGACCACAGTAGTAAATATGTGCTCTAAGAAATAAACAGCTAATTACAAAATCTTAGTACATCCATGTTGTTGATACTCTTAAACACAGAATACACAGAAAATAACTAATATTGCTATAAACAACAAAGACACTTGTACCTTTCCTTGAAATTCTCATTTCTGAAAGTTGTTTCCATTTAAGTTCTCAGAACATAGCTATGCTGGCTGTTCTACAAACATAAAAATTACTAATAACAAACTTGCAACCAATATGACATAATTTCAAAGACCCTGAGCCTTATAGAACTCTGCTCTATTCTGAAATCTATCAATGAGTGTACTCATGCTAGAAAGAAACATCTGTAATGGTCAACTTTGTCCCCCTCACTTCAAGACACCTTCCAAACCTTTCTAAGACCACAGAGTATTTATTCTAGGACTCTTGCACCAAAACTTCCTTCTCTCCTTCACCCTGAACGTATTTGTGGTTTGATAGCTCTCCAAGGTTTTCCTGGCTTATAGACGTTTCCTCTGATAAAATCTTTACATGTATGATCCTCAATTGCCATATCTTTCTCAAGGGCCACTCTCATAATCCCTAATTATTTACTTTGCCAGGTCTGAGTAGGTTCCAAGTCTGACACAAAGCTGTGCAAGTAGGAAGGGTCAAGCAGTCCCACAGTGGAAGACGTGAGATGTACAGCATCTGGGAGCAGGGGGATCCCAGCTGTTTATAGTAGTGAAGCACTGTCCCTCCATCATGTCCCTAGTTCTAATCATCTGCACTAAGAAGTATTTTGTACATTTCTAGGGAGGTTTATGTGTTCATGTACTAACTTTTTTATCTCTCTCTCTCTCTCTCTTTCTACAGAGAAAATGGTGGCCAACTTACTTTTGCTCATTTTGGTATATGCTGACATTCAATGGATTTACACATGAATTTATTGTGATCCCATTTTGCTGTGAATCTATAGGCAATTAGAGTTTTTACAATCAGGATCTTATATTTCTTTACAACCCAGGTGTACCCTCCTATTATAGGACACAAGATGAAATATTAAACATTCAAGGTTCTTTCCAATTCTAAGATCTTGAAATTTCAGGGGCTTTATTCTCTGCGTTCAATAATCCAATGGCAGTTTGAAAAAGTAATATCTTAATTGTATGCTTGATAACATTTAACCTAATTCATTTAAAACCCTAAATATTTTGCTTAATAAAATGATAAATTGTATTATCTTTATTAAAATGTTATTTCTTTTTTTAGTATTTTATTTATTCAGTTTTAGGGGGGGGGGAGAGAAAGATGTAGAGAGGAGGGAGGAGCAGAAAGCATCAACTTCCATATGTGCCTTGACCAGGCAAGCCTAGGGTTTTGAACCGGTGACCTCAGTGTCCCAGGTCAACACGTTATCCTCTGCCACCACAGGTCAGGCAAAATGCTCTTTATTTCTTCGGTTGAGTCACAGATTAACACATATACATACTTTTGGAAATGGCAAGTAAAAAATACTTGAAGAATTAATTTCCAAATATTGCATTACTTGGATATTTATAAAAAGTAGAGGTGTGTGATATTTTCTCATTCCTAAAGAGTCAGAAACTACAGTTGTTGAGGTTAAGAATTTGAATTTCTAACAAGCACCCTGGATTAATATTATAATTATTAATCCTGACAATACTGATTTAGACTCAAAGATGTAGAATATGTCTAAAATTAAATGGATTGCAGAACCTATACAAAAATGATGTAAGATTTATGAAGTTTGGGAAAAATATCATATAGTTTTCTTTTTTATTAAATTTATTGGTATGACATTGGCTAATAAGATGATATAGGTTTCAAATGTGTATTTCCATGACACATGATATAGACTTGCACTATGTGCTCATCACACAAAGAAAAATCACCTCCCACCACCATATATTTGTCTCCCTTTACCTTTTACTACTCCACAACACCCCTTCTTTCTGGTAACCACCATAATGTTGTTTGTGTCTATGAGTTTCAGTTTTATATCCCACATATGAGTGAAATAATATGGTTCTTAGCTTTTCCTGACTGATTTACTTCACTTAGCATGATATTCTCAAGATCCATTCATGTTGTTGCAAATGACAGTATTTCAACTTTTATTATAGCTGAGTAGTATTCCATAGTATTTATGTATCTTATTTATTATACTACAGAGCTATGATAATCCAAACAGCATGGTGTTAGAAGAAGAACAGACATACAGACAAATGGAACAGAATCGAGAGCCCAGAAATAAAACCACATGTATATGGGCAAATAATCATTGACAAAGTAGCCAAAAACACATGATGGAGAAAAGATAGCCTCTTCAATAAATGGTTCTGGGGAAATTGAAAAGCCACATGCAAAAGAATGAAACTAGATTACCGTTCAAACCCATTTAGAAAAATTAATTTAAAATGAATCAAAGACCGAAATATAAGATCTGAAACAATAAACTACACAGTATAAAACATAAGTTTTTGAAAAAGAAAGTTTCATATATACAATAGTCTTTTTTCTTTTCTTTTCTTTTTATTTTGACAGAGACAGAGAAAGAGTCAGAGAGAGGGACAGCTAGGGACAGCCAGACAGGAAGAGATGAGAAGCATCAACTCTTCGTTATGGCACCTTAGTTGTTCAATGATTGCTTTCTCGTATGTGCCTTGACTAGGGGTGGAGGGCTACAGCAGAGCAAGTAACCCCTTGCTCAAGCCAATGACCTTCGGCTCAAGCCGGTGACCTGGGCTTCAAGTCTGCAAACTTTGGGCTCAAGCCAGCAACTATGGGGTCATGTCTATGATCCCATGCTCAAGCCAGTGACCCCATGCTCAAGCCGGTGAGCCCATGCTTAAGCCAGAAACCTTGGGGTTTTGAATGTGGGTCCTCCAAATCCCAGTCCAACTCTCTATCCACTGTGCCACCACCTGGTCAGGTATCCTTTTTCTTTTGAATGCATCTGATCTCCATCCTCTGCAAATTCAAACCTCCCCCTCCCCTTTTATGCTTTTGTGACCTTTTATTCTTTGTTTCAGGTAGAATAACCCCTTAAGTATTTCCTGCAATGAATGTCCTCTGGTAATAAATTCCCTCAGTTTCTGTATCTGGAAAAGTCTATTTCTTCTTCAGATCTAAAGGATAACTTTGCTGGATATATTATTCTTGACTGGCAAGTTCTTTTAGTAGTTTGAGTATTTGTTTGATTCCACTCTCTTCTAGCTTGTAGTTTCTGCTGAGACGTCTGATGATAACCTAATAGGCTTTCCTTTATATGTAACTTCCTTTTTTTCCCTGGCTTCCTTGAGAATTCTTTGTCATTAATGTTTTACAGCTTTAATACAGTGTACCTTGGAGAAGGCATTTTTGGACTGAAGTTTGTTTTTGCTTCTTGGATTTGAAAATCTAGCTCTTTCCATAGGTTAGATATGTTTTCATAAATTATTTGTTTGAGTAAGATCTCCATTCACTTCTTCCTCTCCTCTAATAGGCATAATAGGTATGCCTATTACTCTTATACTGCTCTTTCTGATAGAGTCAGAGAGTTCTCATACAGTTTTTTATTTTGTTTAATGCTCAAATGTTTTTCTTCTTCCCTCTGCATCATTTCTAGATTTCCATTTTCAATATCACTAATTCTTTCCTCCATGTGGTCAGCTCTATTACCTATGTCTGCTAGTCATTCCTGATCTCTTTTATTGAGTTCTTCATATCCAGAATTTGTTTGGTTCTTTTTTAAAGTTTCAATCTCTTTGGTAAAGCACTCATTATGTTCATTGGCTTGTTCTCTGATCTCATTAAACTGCCTGTGTTTTTTTGAATTTCATTGAATATTTTCAGAACTGCAATCATTAAATCACTTCCATGTCTTTATATATGTTTTCTGGAGATTTTTAATTTTATTTCTGAGCTGCCTTATTACCTTGGTTATTCAAGGTATTTGATGGATTCCTTCTCTGTCTAGGCATCTATGTATGAGTGACACTTCTCTAGTAAATTGATAAGAATAAATCTATCATTTTCCAGTAGGTGGTGCTGAATCACAATATTTTAGCTCTCTTGTACTTCTCTGGCTTTTCAGAGCTCCGTGAGTGGTAGAAAATGGCCAGTGTTTCCTAGAAAGGGTGCTTCCATTGTGATCTAGTTGCTCTGGTCTGAAAGGAGCAACCCTACAAGAGAACACAGTAGGCAATGTGGCCCCAGATTGGTGTAATCCCAGTGCTACCCCCACAGTCAGACTGCTATCAGCATAGCTGTGATACATTGGGGTGGGGTGGGCTGAGCTGGGGAAACCCAGGGCCTCCTTTGTTACTTTGCTTTCCCAGGAATGGCAACGTAAGACCTCCAAACCCTGGGATTAGTCACAGAGTGCACCCTTCACTTGGGGAAAAAGTGATACCTGTTCTTGTGTTTACAGATAATGTGCTCTGCTATTTGACATGAAGGGTGAAGGGGTGAGCTCTGAGAGTTTAAGGGGAAGCCTGGCTTCATGGCTTTGTTTCTCTGTCTTGAATGCCAATTGCCAGTCAACCATGGCTGCACTTAATGTTCTTCAGTAACATGTTGTCAGTATCCAGAAGAGCACTGTGTGTGCACAGTGTGTATGTATGCATGTGAGCATGTATGTGTAATATAAAAAGCTTCCCAGTTACTTCAATTCTAGGCTTCAGTTTACTTTTCCCTAAAATATCCTACCCCAGAAGGACTGGTCTATCACAGACAGCTTTGATGATGTCTACATAAATAATTCAAAGAGCTAGTGTAAGCATAATAGCTACTTTACTATTATGGGGTTCCTGTATTATATGGTTCCTTCACTGTATGGTTCCTTCAGTTAAATGGACATGAAAATTACTAATCTTAGATGTTTCTTTCTAAACCCTGGGTTTCTTCACTATGAAAAAGAGCAAGTAGAATCTGAGTAACAAATGTCTGCCAACTATATAACCTAAATGCAGACAGTTCTAATTTAATCCTTCAGCCTTCTCTCTCTTCTATCCTATGCTGTGAAATTCATATCCTATGCTGTGGTCCTGATTTGCCCAAAGCTGGCTTGTTCATCCTGAGATTCATCAGGAAAATTAAAAAAACCTATTATTTCCCAGGCTTCATCTACAAATACCTGTTCCACAGTCTTGGTGGCAAGGCTGAGCATCCTAGTTAATGTCAAGTCCTGGTTGTATTATTGTACGGTAGTCTTACAAGGTGTAACCATTAAGGGAAACTGGATCTCTATTATATCTTATAATTGTAAATCTACAATTGTCTCAAAGTAAAAAATAAATAAAGGTTAAGAATGGTTTCCAATTAAGTATCATGCAATTCTAGTATTAAAAACTATTGGACATCTAAGCATTTATCTAATTACTCTTACATTCTTGCATAAATTCTCTTTTTCCTTTCCAATTCAATTGTTTAAAATTTTTCTGGTATCTTAGAATCTATAATACATTATATTATAATCTCCCTTCCCCATAATCTCTATTCATCAGAACCAGGCTGTCCTCAAGCCTCCTTCTGAGGGAAGATCTTTTGAGAAGAATTTGTGAAGTGTCTCCCATGACCTAATTTACGGTCCCCAGGGAGAACACAGAATACCTCTGTGCTTTGTCTACGCTGGGCCTTCTGTTTTTCCCCATTAGATTCCTCACTTATATATTAAGAAAAAGTGACTTACGTGGATGAAAAAAGACTAAAAAGATGAGTCACATAGTCAAGTTTCAAGAGCTGTTGGCCTTGCTCCCCATTATCTCTCTGTGTTGGGTAGGTCAGATGCGGGATCTACGGAGGCTGCCATGATATGTAGCATCACTGTGAGCCCTGCTCCAATAAGCACATTCCCTTCTATGTGGCTCAGTTCCCTGTGAGCTGACCTCATGGACTGGGAAAGCAGGCAGCTTCTTCTTCCACGTGCAAACGGATATATGAGGCTTTCTCTCATACAGCTATGGAGCTTTTGGGTCATGTGCTATGTCTTGGTGAACTGTTAGGCCTTGTTGAAACGGAGGGTTGGGAGAAGAAAGAATGAAATTGTTCACTTAAATTAGAAATCTAGGTAATTGGAAGTTCCTTTATCACTAATAAATTTATTATATGTATACTGTAGACTGTCTATACATAGAAAAATAAGGATTTTCCCCTGTTCATGTGTTATAAACTATTCTAAATGTTTCATTCAGAGACTTCACAAAATGCCTCTTTCTTCATGGATCAAAGCTATTTTCTACATTTCCTTTGTATGACTTCTGTTCTGGAGAGTAAATTTTCCAGTCTTGGGTAAAACACATATATTCTAGAAAATGCAGGAAACAACTGGTGTAACCAATTTTATTAAGGTGCAAAACTGGTGAAGTGAAACTGAGCAAGTCACAAATATCATTTTAAAACTATATCAGTGCATTGCTTCTGATTTCCCACATCAGGGAAGAAGAGATAAAAGGGTAGGTTAGAATGGGAAGCAGGTTTTATGTCTTCATCTAAAACTTGAGAACTTTAAACTTTCTTTTTCCTTTCTTGGGCTCACATTCCATGGTTGTTAAATGTAATGTGTGAAGACAAATGATGACTTCTAGATCTAGCATTTCTAGACAATCTGATTTGATGGTTGCCAGCTTTGATTCTGATATTCAAGGCATTGTGTAAGGATGAAACTCATTGAAATCCTTGGTACCAAGTTATCTTTCTTAAAGCTTATGGTGATCCTTCAATTTCAGAATAAGGTATTCATGGATAGAGGCACACAAATACAGCAAATAACTGACTAATGAAGCACTGATTAATTTCTTCCTATTTAAGTGACTTTGGAAAAAACTGTTCCCTTTACAACAGTGGTATCTCTAAAGCAAGGTGCTGGAGACAATTTGAAACTGTTTCTTGATTTTGTTTTAAGTTAAGAATTTAGTGTTTTTCTGCTGCCATAAAAGATCATCATGTTACTTGCATTTTTAATAAAGGAAAATTTCATTCATTTTTGCTAAGAGATGTGGTCACTTACAACCAGAGACTATATTTTATTTTTAACTTGTCTTTTATATCATTTTAATCTCTGTGTATGAGGCGGTTGTTTTATTTTGTTATGTTTTTTCAGAAGCTTCCTTTTCATTTACAAGAAAGTTTAAGGAGGTAAAGTAATACTGATCCTTTAGGAGGTTAAAAATGGTAAACTACATCTTTTAATTGTAAAATTTAACAACATAATTCACCAAACAAAATGTACAAATAATGAGTCTTCAAAAATTAAAAATCTGTATTATCAATACACTGAGTTAAAAAAATTACCTCTTACTAGGAATAAAATATCATTTGTTATTATCCTGATGAAAATGTCCATATCTTGTTTCTGAAAAATCCTGTTTGGGGGCATCGACCTTATTGCATGCAAGCTTCTGAGAAAGGTCCAAGAACAGAAATGTTCATCATAGTAAAACAAAAGGGAAAAAAGAGAGCCAACACAACTATCCCTTTTAAAAAGCTAATTTTTCTGTATTTACATAGTGAAATTGAACACAGAGGATAAAACATGAATTACAGATCTACATATCTGAATACATAAAGGTCACAAAGACAGTACAAAATATAGGTCATAGAAGAATACAAAGCATTGTTTTATTTACAAAAATTACCAAAACTATGAAAACGAAACAAATTACATGTGTCTGTATGTGCGTATATAGTAAAATTATGGAAAAATATGCAGGGAATAAAATAGAGAATACTGCTATACTGCTTTGAGATTCATTTGGATGTGATGGATGATGGAGATGTGAATTAAAAGGGGGAGGGTGTTTAGCTAATTTGTCATTATTGATGGCCTTTTTTTTGTAAATAACAAGAGACTTGTAAAAAATTAATATTTTGCACTAAAGTGGTGGTGAATACACTGAGGTTTGTTGTTAAGCATATATAGAGAAGATATTTATCCCATTTTAATGCGTGGCATTTCATATTGGAATGAAGAACATTTTATTCAACTGTTCATTTTCTAATAAGTTCAGGTTGTCTTTAACTATTTTTCAGCCAAACTGTTACTTGCATGTACCTGTACAATTTTCTTATACTGGGGAAATTCATCCAATTTGTGCAACCGATGGCCAGACTTGCTGCAAGAAATGTGCTTTCCGCACTAAGATGTAAGAATCTGATAGTAAATATTTTCTCTTCCAAAGTAAGAAATAATTTCAAAAGATCAGGGAAATCCACCAGACTGATAATCTAAGCACAGCATATACACAAAATAATTGTCATAACTCTGTGAAAATTGTACGCCCGATGCTTGAAATCCTTCTCATTGGGAAGCCCTTGGTGCACTTCCCAGCAAATTTAACCTGCTATTTTAATAATCGCTTATTCTTTCTCTCTTACTTATTCTACAGACTTCTTTATGGTAATTTAAAATGTGATCATTACCTTTTCCTAAAGTTCTAATTCCTGAAGTGGACTATTGCATTAGAGCTCATGCTGATGGTTCTGATAATCAATTGATTCGATTTAATTCATTTTATTATAATTTACTTATGGCAGACTAGCAACCAATGTGTTGTAAGTTGGAAGCCCTGAGGCTGCACAATAAATCTTGGTGATGCCATGAGAAAGGGCCTTGCAGACCTCCAGCTTCAGGGAGTGTAACTGACACAGTACCCTACAGCTGTACTCTGAAATCAATCACAATGGGCCATTTATTCTGGAAATGGATTCCTCAGATGGTTTCCTAAACCCCCAAGACAACCTTTTGAACCTTTTTCAGACTTCATGGAAGTCTAGAACACATCCACCAGACTTCCGCTCTCATTCATCCTGAAGAATTTGTGGTCCAAAGGTTCTGCCAGCTTTCTTGCCTCCTTTCTATTTTCTCTCACAGGTGTTTCCTCTGATAAAAGATTTGCATTCACAATCCTCACATTGCCATCTCGTTCTCAAGGACCACAAACACAATCCATAATTCTCTTTTTTCTTGGGTATGGGCAGGTTCCAAGAATGGGTCAGGTCTGAACATGTAGGAAGGGTCAATTATCCCACATAGAAAGCATGTAGGGGCAGGGCTGGGTGAGGGATGGGGCCCAGCTGCTTACAGAAGTACAGCCCAGCTTACTTATCCCATCCCAAGTTCAAAATCCTTCTCATTGGGAAGCACTAGGTACACTTCCCAGCAAGTTTAACCTGCTATTTTAATCACTGGTTTTATTTCTCTCTCTTTCCTTCTCTATAGATTTTTTTTTTTTTTTAAACAGGGACAGAGAGAGAGTCAGAGAGAGGGATAGATAGGGACAGACAGACAGGAATGGAGAGATGTGAGAAGCATCAATCATTAGTTTTTCATTGCCGTTGCGACACCTTAGTTGTTCATTGATTGCTTTTTCACATATGCCTTGACCGCGGGCCTTCAGCAGACCAAGCAACCCCTTGCTCAAGCCAGTAACCTTGGATCCAAGCTGGTGAACTTTTTGTTCAAGCCAGATGCTCCCGTGCTCAAGCTGGTGAGCTCGGGGTCTTGAACCTGGGTCTTCTGCATCCTAGTCCGACGTTCTATCCACTGCGCCACCGCCTGGTCAGGCTCTATAGATTTCTTGACGGGAATTTCAAATGTGATCAATACGGTGTTTGCTGAAGTAAGTCTAAGGAAGCTGTGCATCCCCATGGCTCTAATGTAATCTCATTTGGCAGTGGATTCTACAATTAGAATTGGCAGAGCCTTCCCATTAACTTCCATCTATGAATTTAAGTTAATTATCTTAACTTAAATTCACAGATGATAGATACGTCCTCCTATGGGACACAAGATGAAAAATAGAATGTTCAAATTTATCATCACCTCTAAGATTTTGTGATTTCAGGATGATTCTCCCTGTTCAATTATTCAATGACAGCTTAAGTCGTATATGTTTGTTAATAAAACCCTAATACAACTTAAAATTCTAAATATTTCATTCAAAAATGTTAAATGATTTCATCGTCATTAAGGTTTTTCTTTTTTTTTTATAATTAAGGCAATATTTTCCAATGGAATATAAGAATACCTTCACCTAGTTACATGGCTTTTTTCTTTATAGACGTTTCTAAAATAGTTTTTGAGTAAACATGGCATATTTATGTATGTATTCTTTTTTATTTTTCTTCAACACATTACATAAAAACCCATTATGTCTTTGGCACATGTCAGACAAACAAGGATAAATTGGTCAGCAAAATAAGATTTCAGTACGCTCTATGACTTTTCACTGTACTGGCTAAAGTTACTGTCCACTAGCAAATGGGAAGTTATTCCTTGAGAGATTTTTATCTTCAAAAGCTGTGCCAGGCCGTTCCACACATGTAATTGAATTTAGTTCTTTTTAAAAAAGAAATTCATTAGACAATGACTTCCTACTGAGTCACAGGAAAGTGACTCGGGAAAGACACAGGGGAGATTTACAATATTTTAAAGCCTGCCATTTTGGACACTTTACCTCTGTGGTCTTCCTCCCGAAACGCCATTCACCCCAATCTAATCATGACAAACACTCAGACAAATTCCCTTAGAGGGACAATCTTCAAAGTATTTCAAAACCGGCAAGGTCATCAAAACAAGGAAAGTTTGAAAACCTGTTGAAGTCATGTAGAACCTAAAAAATGTGACAACTAATTGTCATGGGGAGCTTGGGTGAGATCCTGGAACAAAAAGCACATTAAGTAAAAACTAGGGGAATCTAAATTAAGTATAAACTTTAATAATGTGTCAATATTGATTCATTTAGTGATAAAAGTACCATACAAATACAAGACACTAATAAAAGGATGTGGGACATACAGGAACTCTGTACTATATTTTCAATTTTCCCTGTAAATCTAAAACTATTTTAAAAAATATAGTTTTTTTTGAAAATTTAGTGAGGATATAGATGAATTGAACAACATTATCAACTAACCTGCTGTAACTGACAATTATAGAACTTTAAACCCCAAACTGAAAAATACACATTTTTTTTAAGTGTACATGGAATGTTTGTCAAGATAAATTATATGCTGGGCCAAAAAGGGAGTCTCAACAAATATGAAAGGAGAAGAATTGACGTTATACATAATATTATGTTCTCTAAACACAATAGAAACAAATTAGAGATCAATTATATAAAGATCTCTCAAACTGCAAAATATTTGAAAATTGAAGAACACTTTTCACAATAATCCATGCAGCAAAGAAGAAATCACAGGGAAATACAAAGCATTCTTGAATGAAAATTAATAAAACATTTTAAAAATAAAACCAGCACTGTAAATTTGATAATAAAAGGCAATATCCTTTTTTACTTTTAAAACATTTATTAAAATAGCTTGTTATTCTATTACTTTAAAACAGATTTATCATGATAGCTTGCTATTATATTACTCTTATTTTTTTAAAAACTTTGATTTATTTATTTTAGAGAGGTGTGGAGGGGGAAAAAAGGAAAGGCAGTGGGAGGAGCAGGAAGCATCAACTCCCACATGTACCTTGACCAGGAAAACCTGGGGTTTTGAACCATCAACCTCAGTGTTCCAGGTCAACACTTTATCCATTGAGCTACAACAGGTCAGGCTATATTACTCTTAAATAAAATAAATTTACTAAGGTAACTTGTTACTCTATTACTTTTAAAGCAGATTTGTTGAGATAATTACCAAAATGTAAAATTTTTTAAGTATAAATACAATGATTTTTGTAAAGATACAGAGATAAGCAAACATCACGACTGCAATTAATCCCTCTTCCCAATTCCATTCCCAAGCAACTGCTAATCTATATTCTCTCCCTACTCTCTTGCCTTTTGCATTTCATAGAAATAGGATGAAGTGATACGTGGTCATTTATACTTGGTTCTTTCACTGGGCCTAATGATTTGGAAGTTCATTTATTTTATAAATCATCTATTGGTAGTTTATTGGTTTTAAGTGATAAATGATACTCCATTTTGTACTGATCAACCACATTGTGTTGTAGGCACTTGAGTTGATTCTGCCCATTATGAACAATGCTATTATGAATACAGTGTGTCTGTAAAGTCATGGTGCACTTTTGACTGGTCACATGGTCAAAAGTGCACCACGACTTTATGGACACACTGTATTAGTATACAAGTATTTGTATGAACATATGTTTTGTTTCTTCTTCTCTTGCATGAATAGCAGGAGTGAAATGATGGATCATATGGTGGGTATATGTTGAAGTTTTTAAGAACTCGTTATCCAAAGAAGCTTCTTACATTTCCACCAGCAATATATGAGGTTACACTTTCTCCATATCTTCATGAACACATTTTATACTTTTCCTTTTTGATTATAACCATTTTGGCATTTATTATTTTTATAATCATAAATTCATTTAAATCAGTATATGAAACTGGTATATATACCCTATGGTCATAATTTTTTTAAAGGTCAAACCTTCATAGAAATAATATACCAAAATATTAAAATCAGTTGTTTCTGGGTAACAGTTATTTTTTTCTGCATTTCTATCTCTTTTTTATTTTGTAATGATGATATATTTACTATAATAATGTAAAAATTAACTTCAATAAATAAAAAATATATCAATGTATATTATTGTTAATATAAGCTAATTTTACCTATTTAATATTTAATATTTTCTTTTCTTTTTATTTTACAGGACAGAGAGTCAAAGAGAGGGATAGATAGGGACAGACAAACAGGAATGGAGAGAGAGTTAAGAAGCATCAATCATCAATTTTTCGTTGGGACGCCTTAGTTGTTCATTGATTGCTTTCTCATATGTGACTTGACCGTGGGCCTTCAGCAGACCAAGTAACTCCTTGCTCGAGCCAGTGACCTTGGGTCCAAGCTGGTGAGCTTTTCTGATCAAGCCAGATCAGTCCGCGCTCAAGCTGGTGACCTCGGGGTCTCGAACCTGGGTCCTTGGCATCCCAGTCCGACACTCTATCCATTGCGCCACTGCCTGGTTAGGCATTAATATTTTTTAATAGTGGCATCAGATACCCAAGTTTCTCCTCCATTCCTCAGAATAACATGCAGAATACTCATTGGTTTTATTAAGCTCCGGGGAAGAACTGAAGCCAATTCTGCGTAATCGCTCAAACAAGCTGGATGTTAGCATGCACAGTAATTATTACCATCTCCTATAGATTCAATGTTTCTGTCCCCCCAAAATTCTTATATGTTAATCCTAACCTCCTCAGGTGCTGATATATAGAGGTAAGGACTTTGGGAAGTGGATATGGTTATAGGGCCAAGCCCTCATGGTTGTGATTAGTCCTCTTATGGAAGAGACCTCAGAGAGCTAGCTTGTCCCTTCTACCATGTAAAGGTTACAGTGAAAAGATGACCATTTATCAAGTAGGCTCTCAACAAACATTGAATCTGCTGACACCATGACCTTGAACTTCCCAGCACCCAGAACTATAAAAAATAAATGCTTGTTGTTTATAAAACATACAGTTTATGGTATTTTTGTTAGAGGAGCCTAAACAGATAAAGATGCCATCCATTTCACAGTGTTTTCTGAACCAGGAATTGGACACATGAAAATTCAATTTTCTGAAACACCTTGTTCTTTTACAAAGACTCCTCTTGATGTTATGGCCCTCCAACTCCTATATGTTAGGGTTACTACACCGAAATGTAAAAGACACACAGTTCAAAATAGTTTCATGTTGCAGTGATCATTGCAAAAGCCAGCTCACTGTACAAAATTGTAAATGACAGTAAATAAACTGGGAAGCTTGCCCCAAATAATATTTTCCATTCATACATTAAAACCTCAAATGTGCAACTTGAGAGTATGCAATAAGAGTTGGATATGGAACCCACAGGTCCAGGGGGGAGAACAGAATGGCTTAAGACAAGTATTTTGTGACAAAGAGCAAGGAAAGGCCCCTGTGTTTCCCTGCACCTAGCATCCAACTCAAATGCATCTGCCCTGCTCCTTCCTCTGAATCTCCACCAACAGTCCTCTTTGCCTCCAGTCACTCGATAGACACATTTACAAAGACCAAACACCCTGAATCAAATACAAAACTTCAGACAACCATGAATCCAAATGCAGCTAGAGACTTTAACTCAACTGGTTTGGCATGAAAAAAACAAAGTTTTTAATATTTTATACTATAGTATAGAATTTGAAATCCATAGATTTTTTCAGGTAATAACATTTAATAAAATATTCATTTGAAAGCATATCAAATGCCATCATTTTATGTTACTGCTTATACTGGTTGAATTTCTTGAAATGACTTTAACATCAAGAGCCAATGCAAAACTTTCAAATATACGGGTGTCTACGGTACGTTTCATAGCCTATACTCGAAAGTAAGTCATTTAACCCACCAACGGTGGATTCATTATTATGAAAGAACTCAAATGAAAAAGAACTTTCAACTTTTAAAAATCTGACAATCTCTCTTAAGGATTCAGTAATGCTTGGGACACTTTAAAATTGTCAAGAAGGATCACATATCATAATGTCCTTGAGGTTTATCCAATTTGCGACATGTATCGATAATTTAGTACTCTTTGTTACTGAGCAGCACTGCATTGTGTAGATGTATAACAGTTTGCTTATCCACTAGTTTATAGAGCCTAGTTTTCAGTTGGACAGAATTTGGACTTCTATACATCTGTTTTCAATAGAATGTGATCACAGAAAACACCTATGCTATCTGGTAACCTTGGAGGGCCAAGTACAAATTTTGTTTGTGTTTTCCATGCTTAGGTTAAATCCAGGCTGTTCACCCCTGTTACTTTCTGAGTGGTGAGTTTGTTTACCCATAATTTATGGGGTGACACTGGGAAGACTGGAGACTGCTCTTGGTTTCCTCTATTTTAACATCTCTATCTGAAAGTCAGTATTCTTTACTTCCACAAGTTGAGTGATAATGTATTATTTTCTTCATAAAAATATAGTAAAGAATCTATGTGTTTAACGTTAACTTTATTGCTTATTTCAAAATCTTTTAGCCAGATGTGCATAATAGACTGTCTTTCCTGCTATTACTCTCTGCTAATACATACAAAAGGCATCAATGAATGGGACAGAGGGCTTCCCAGTAACTTTAACTATAGACTTGAATTTACTTTTCCCACAAAGTGGTTTATAAACAACTTTAACTATAGACTTGAATTTACTTTCCTACACCAGAAGAATTAGACTCCTGCAGATATCTCTGACAGTCTATGTAAAATATTTAAAAGATATTTGAGGCATAATTTTATTTTAAATTATTGAAGGATCATTTGCTAGACTTGAATTTGTGTTCTTCCATTAAATTGGGTTTGAATATTACCAGTCTTGAACTTCCTTTCTAAATCCTATATTTATTCAGTGTTAAATTACTGATCATTTAAGAGTGACAAATATGGTCACAAATATTGACAGTTTTAATATTTTATCTCTAAGATTTTGGACAGAGCATAAGACAGAAATTATTACTCATATTTAAAATACATAAAATGTGAATTAGAAAGTCTAGATGTGGAGTCCAAGTTGTTCATAGGTAGATGGGATTTGAACTGATCTCCCAAAGCTCTTCCCACTGAATCAGTCTGTAAAGTTGATTGATTAGAAAGGAAGAAAGTAGTTGACAAAATTTCTCCCTAACTTCAAAAACCTTCAGTATCTCTCCTGTAGCTCTGAAGATGATTTCATTTAACATATAATACAAGGCAATGAACCATCTGAAGTTCAATCCCAGCTCTTTTTTTCCCCTTCTATTCCAGAAATTCATTCACAACCTGTGATCTACCCCAGGGTTTCTCAAACCTGGCTGCTCTTAAGCCCCATTTTAAACATACCAATGCCCAAGACTCATCTATTAACAACTGAGTCACAATCTTGATAGTGACATGGAAAACAGAATTTCTCTAGGTGAGTCTAATATTCATCTTGTTTTTAAAACTACTAAGGATTTAAACTCTTGTTGAATTAAAATTTCAAAACTCTTTCTTCTTTATCCTGCTTAATACCCTTTTTCCTTTCCAACCCACCTGCTTGGGAAGTTTTCACATATCTTTTCTATCACAGAATCTATAGCCCCTTCTCATACTTCTGGGTTCAACAGATCAAAGCGTCCCCAAGCCTCCTGCTGAGGAAAAATAATTGAGATGTCCTTGTGAAGCATCTCCCATGACCTACTTTACAGCCTCCAGGTAGGACATCAAGTACCTCTGTTGTCCTGTCTGCCCTGGGTCATCTGTTTTAGCCCTTTAAGCTCCTCATTCGCAGATCAATAAAACCGACAGCTGGTTGGATATGGATGGTTTAAAAAATGCTTGACATAATTCCAATATTCTCCAATTGTTACGAATTGTTTTGTGACTTAAAATGTGATCTGGGCCTGACCTGTGGTGGTGCAGTGGATAAAGCGTCGACCTGGGAACACTGAGGTCGCCAGTTCAAAACCCTGTACTGGTCTGGTCAAGGCACATATGGAAGTTGATGCTTCTAGCTCCTCCCCCCTTTCTCTCTCTCTCTCTCTCTCTTTCTCTCTCTCTCTCTCTCTCTCACACACACACACACACACACACACACACTGTGTCTCCTCTCTAAAATGAATAAATAAAAATAAATTTTTAAAAAAATTTGTGCTCCTGTTTTGGTAGTTTAAAAAAAAATGTGATCTGTCTTGGAGAATGTTCCATGTGTACTTACGTGGAATGTGTATTCTCATTCTGTTGAATGGATGCAGTGAATGTAGCTGTTAGGTCCTTTTAGTCTGTGGTACTATTCAAGTCTGTTGTTTTCTTATTGATCTTCTGTCTGGATGTTCTATCCATTATTGGAAGTGGAGTACTGAAATCCCTTATTATTTGTTGCTGTAATATGCTTTGGTTCCTGTCTCTTTTTCTTTTGGGTCTCTTCTATGACATGGTACCATGGGGCTTACATAAAACATTTTTTGGTTATAAAATCTATTTTAAGCTGGTAATAATTTAACTCCAATCACATACAAAACCTCTGAACTTTTGCATCTCTCCCCTCATACTTTGTTACTGATGTTATAGTTTGTCCATTTCCAAATTTAATTTTTTTATTGTTGGGTTGTAAAAGTTCTTATATATTCCGGCTACAAGTCTTTTATTAAATATATAGTTTGTAAATATAAAGAAAAGTGTTATGAAAACTATATATTTGAATCATTTTTTATACTTAAATATGCAGTTACCTTTATTTGTGTTTATTTGTATGAATTTGTGTTCCTATGTCCTTTCATTGTAGCCTGAAAAACTCTCTTAAAATGTTTTGTAGAGAAACCTGATGGTGATTAATTCGATTTTTTTTAAATCTGAGAATGTCTTAGTTCCCTTGATTTCTGAAGGAGAGTTTTACAGAATATAGAACTCTCGATTGATAAACTTTTTCTTTCAGCACTTGGACTGTGTCATCTATTACCTTCTAGCCTCTGTTGTCTGATGAGAAGTCAGCTGTTAATATTATGAAGAATTCCTCATACAGGATAAGTTGCTTTGTCTCAATACCTTCAAGATTCTCTCCTTGGCTTTGAATGTCTGCAGTTCTATTTTGATATGCAAATCTCTCTGAGGGTATCCTATGGGGATTTTATTGATATGCTGACTATTGTTATTCATCAAACTTGGAAATCAAGATCAGAGTGTCAACAGATTCATTGCTTAGTGAGGGCCCTCTTCCTGGCTTGTAGACAAGTACTGCCTTTCCATGTGCTCACATGGCCTTTTTTTATTTTGTGATATGGAGAGAAAAAACCCCTCTTCATCTCATAAGGACATGAATCCTATCAGGAGACTGTGAAACTCATGACCTAATCTAAACCAGAGTAGCCCCACTTCCAAATACCTTCTTATTGGGGTTTAACGCTTTGACCTATGAAACATAGTTTCACAAAAACAGAAAGTTTTCCTTTATTTTTCTCTGCCCTGGAACTATTTATATGGCAATAAGTCCTTCTGATTTTGTAAATTTAGTAGAATTTTCTTTTGAAACAATTTGGTCAGAATCACCTTTTTTCATGGGGTTTTTCATTAATAAACATTTACATATTTTAATGGTCTCTAAGCTTTTTACTACTCATGTGTTTTCCTTAAAATGAATATACTTTCCCCTGAATTGCAAATTTATTTGCAAAATGGTATGTTATGTAGTCTTTAAAATGTATACTCATTTCCTCTCTTTTAGAGATCCTTTCCCCTTCAAGTTGGGATATAAATCACATCTAACATGTTTCTACTGTTTTGATTTTTCTTATTACCTGCCTAGTACTAAATGTTGAATTAAATTTTTGATCTCTCCCACAAAATATTTTTGTTCTTTTTCTGGATTTATAAATTTGTAATTTAATTCATTTTTCCATTTTCATTAATAGTCTGTTCTTTGTCCACCTGACCAGTTATATATTAGGAGTGATAACTTATATACTCATATTATTCTCTTTAATTTTTTCTTTCCTCTCCATGTTTGTTTTGTGCGTGTTTGCTTTCTATTTATCATATTTAATAATATTTTGCTTAAATAATATTTTGTCATATAGAGACAATACAGTCAGTGTTTTCTAATTATTTTTCCAATTCCTGATATACCTTTGCCATGTATGTACTCTATTAGACTACTTGCTATGGAAGTATCTCTTAGAAGCAACATATAGTTGGATCTCAATTTGAAAGTCATATTAAATTTCATTTTTAATTTTAGTTACAGAATTAGGTTTATTCTCATTTATCAATATGACTGACACTGGTCTCAATATTATATACTATACTGAATTTTATATACATAAGTATATTATAGTTCCTGTATATTTTTCCCACATGATTTGTTTCTTTCATTTTTATGTTTTAAAATACTCTTGACATTGAAGAAAATGTATCCTTTTTCCTAGCAATTATCTTTGTAGTTATACCTTAGAAGCTTTTGTTTCCTGCTTCCTTATGTGTTCTTCACAATAAAAGGACTTGAAAAAGACATATACCATGTTTTTAAATTGAAAACATTTGAATGTATAAAAGACAGAAATGGTCATTCTATTAATTTGTTTGAACAATTTTATTTTGACTTTCAATGGATAACTGTGTAACTCAACAAAATAGCTCTAAGATATATGAAAAATATGACAATTTCTTAGACAGTTCTGGTAGTAGAACTGCATTACAATGTATTATTATAATGCATAGATCTTTAAACATTTAAAAACTTAATTTAAATCTAAAAGTATCTCATAATAAAAGGTTGAAATTTTTAAAAAATTAAGTAATTCAATTGAGTCTAATGTACTTCTAGTGTAGAAAACTTCTAAGCCATCATGCTGTGTCTAATTGTAGTTCCCAAACTCTTTTTCGTCTTGCTTTGATTCTCTTGCCTTTCCTAGGTCACTTTCTTGAGAAACTTGCTCATTTCTTCTCTGCTTTAGAATCTATAACCACTTTAATTATCTATCCCCCCACCATATTTCTGGGTTGATATATCAAATTGTCTTAAAATTTTCTCCAACCTCACATGAGCTACTTTAAAGCCTGTAGGCAGAACACAAAATACTTCTGTGTCTTATTTGTCTTGGGCCATCTGTCTTGCCCTCAAGCAAGCTCCTCACTCACAGATATATTCAAGAACTCCTCATCTGGATCAATGGGAAGGAGAAGAAAAGTCAAACAAGATAATCAATCTCGTTAGCTGTGACCCTCTGTCTTCACCACCTTCTCTGTGTGAGGTAGGTCATGTGGGAAACCTAAGGAAGATGCCCTATTGTATAGTATTCCTTATAGAAATAATAGTTTCTATTTTCCTGAGAAAAATAATAAGATTCAAAAGTAAATGTTTTCTTTAAATACAACAAGCATTCTTGTAGGTTGACCAAAGAATTGGAAGAGTTAGTAGCCCCTTCCTGTGTATGTAAAGAGAACTTTATTCCTGTACTTTCTCTTACATATTTAAGAGACTTCTGATCACATGTTATATCTCACTGATCTTTGGGATGGGGCAAGAGAAAGGGACCAGTTGACCTTAATTAGGATTGTAGATCATTGGAGATGTTGCTTTGCAAGTAGCAAACTTTAGAAAAGTGGACAAAGATTCTGTTGGAAATGTACAGTACATATACATATATTTTCTTGTTGGATCAGCTGAGAGGGCCTGAAAACAATCAGCAAAAAAAATAAATTAAAATTTCTTTACTTGAAAGTAATAGCAATTCTGTCCTTATTCTCAGATAACATGATTATACATAGAAAATTTGACAGAGTGTACAAAAATATATTGAATATAGGTGACTGTAGCTAGGTTGAAAACCACAAAATCAGTATAATAATATAAAATATTTGTATATAATCTAGTTACCAAAAATAAAAAGAATTCAAATTTGAAAATGCTATTTATTATAATTCAGAAAAATAAAATGATAAAACTGACAAAAGACATAAAAGTTTTACTGTACTAAAAGTTATAATCATTACATGGGAGAAATTCAAGAACTAAATTAACTTAGAACTAGGACCTGAATTTGGTCAGAAAACAGTATTATTAAGATGTTCATTCTCCTTTGTATTTACCCATATTTGCAATATAAGCCCTATAAATATTAAGCTACTTCTAAAATTCATATGAAAATTTAAAATATCTATACAAAATATGAAAAGGAAGAACAGATCAGAGGGCTAAGACCATCTATTTGCAAGATTTATTATAAAGATACAATAATCAAGACAGTATCTATTGGCTAAGAGACAAACAGATTAATAGAACTTAATGTAGAGTAAGAAAAGAGACTCACATGACATAAACAACTGATTTTGACAAAGGTGCAAAGTCAGTGGAGTGAAGAAGAATAGCTTTTTCACCAAATGATGCTTGGACATTTGGATACTCATAGACAAAAAATAAACTTAAATTTGTACTTCACAGCATATACAAAAATTAACACAGAAAGAACCATAGACCTAAATGTAAAACTTAAAACTGAGTTTTAATGAAAGAAAAATTCTTGTGACCTTTAGTTAGACAAAATGTCTAACTAGATATGTCACCAGAAGTATGATTCAGAAAGAAAAAGTTGATGCATTGGACTTCATTAAAACAAATAAAAACTTCTGTAAAATAACTTGGTAGTTTTCTAAAGAACAAAACATAAACCTATCACATGATTCAACCACCCAATTCCCAATTACTCAAGAGGAAATAATATGTATGTATATATTATATACAGCTATGTACAAGAATATTATAGTAGCTGGGTTTGTAAGGGAAACAACTCAAACATCTATCAACAGGTGAACAGTACATCATGGTCTATTAATAAAAAGGGAACAATATTCTGTGATTTAAAAAAAAGAATCATGAATCCATATATACAGTATGGATGAATCTCAAAAATAATTTCTGTGGATGAATTAAGTCTGAAAAAGATACATTCTAATTGACAGTGACAGATAGCAAGCATATTGGTTGGGGTAATCTTTCTATCCTTTTCTACCATTCTTTTTTTTTTAAGTATCTACATAGTTATACACATAATCCAGCTTCTTTGATAAGCAGTAATAGAACAGTTTTCAGTACAGTACATATTTTTATTTTTCCTGAAGGGTTCATAAAGATTGAGCCAAAGGGACCTTTCTAATTAGGAGTGTAGGGATGACAGGTTGGCAGACAGAGATATTCCTTTGAAGTGAGTATCCTTCATGGAATTCTCCCTGACCTTCTTTCACTGTTCAGTGAGTGCTGACGTTAGGATTGGTGTCTTTTCAAACTACTGTCTGAATGCATTTCTTCTCCCAGAGCCTCAATGCAAGTTCACAGAAGAGACAAAATGCCTTTATTTCTGCTGAGCAAGGCTATTTCATTCTTCATTTTAGCATCTTCCATTTTCTCTGGTGAGTAATTTTTCTCTTAGTCAATGGAAAACTTTAAATTATTCAGTAGTTATCAAAAACTAAGCCAACTAGGAATAGAAACCGTACATGATTCCACTGATGATTTTTATTGAAGCTCTTGGTCCTCAATGGTGATGCAGAGGTGCTTTAAAAACTTACTAGACTTGCCTGACCAGGCAGTGGCGCAGTGGATAGAGCGTCGGACTGGGATGTGGAAGACCCAGGTTCGAGACCCCGAGCTCGCCAGCTTGAGCGTGGGCCCATCTGGCTTGAGCAAAAGCTCGCCAGCTTGGACCGAAGGTCACTGGCTCCAGCAAGGGGTTGCTCAGTTTGCTGAAGGCCCGCGGTCAAGGCACATGTGAGAAAGCAATCAATGAACAACTATGGTGTCTCAATGACAACGAAAAACTAATGATTGATGCTTCTCACCTCTCTCTGTTCCTGTCTGTCTGTCCCTATCTATCCCTCTCTCTGACTCTCTCTCTGTCCCTGTAAAAAAAAGCCAAAAAGGCAAACTTACTAGACTTAAAATAAGTATCATGAACTTGATTGCACAGTCTACTCCTTGAATACTGAATGCCTTTGTGTAAGTCAATGCTCTTACTACACACTTCAATGTTCTCATCTACAGACTGGACAAATTACTTGACTTTGATAGGGTTGTTGTTATATAAGCTACCATGTGAGAGTGTGTAAAATGTAGCCAGATTCACACCAGATATAAATGAATGCATATTAATTGAGATTTAATTCCTGGATTTTCCTTGCCTATTGATATCTAGTTTGGTAAGAAAGATATTACCCAAAATACATACTTCACTTTTTCACAGAGAATAATATTATTTTTCTGTCTTAGATGACTACTTGTCAAAAAATAAGTCATTTATTATTGTTGTTACTATTATCATTATTCATCTATACTTTGGTTGCAGGTATTGTCTTTGAAACTTCATCAAGTTTGGAAATACGTTTGGTAAACTCTCATTTGGAGGATTAAAAATTCAAACTTGGTATTTGTTATGTCATCAGATAGTATATGTTATATTCTCTGGCAACACCGTGTCACATTTTTAGAGCAGAGGCAGGAGACAGTAAGATTGGCCTAGAGCTGGGTTGTTTGAGGAAGTACGTGATGGAAGATGATGTGTTGTAGATGTGTTGGGGACATAACAGGCAAATGACTATATGTGACAGTGAAAGAGAAGTACAGATGTTACCAAAATGGAAAGATTCTGAAACTAACACACAAAGTAAAAAATCAAGGTATAAAATGATCAGAAGTAATAAATGAGAGCCACACATAGTCTCATAGGCTAATAAGAGCTGGAATATAGGTCCTAAGAAAAAATGAGCTGTGGTTTAGCAATGATGAATGGATTAAACACAAACTTTTAGAAGGTATTAAGAGTGACCATAATCAGACCACGTAGATACACAGATACTGCAACTGTCCTGCAAGAGGTGATGGGAGCATAGAAGAGGATAATGAACAAGGAAATAAAAAGATATGCATAGGATCTGTGGTCTAGTTCCTTTCATTTATTCATTCAATATAGTTACAGAACCCTTTCTGTGTTCCAATAACTATTCTAATATTCAAATTACAAAATTAAAATTCAAAATAGAATATCCAAATATTCAAATAAAGAAAGCACTAAGTTTCAAACATCAGGATGTACACAGTGTATAAAGAATGCCATGCATATGGTTTTTGTTATTGTTCTTAACTATGTCTCTGATTTTTCTAGCCTAACTGTGACAAATATGTAAACTTAAAGATGGGCTGCACCACGGAATATTTACCTGTCTGTGGATCAGATGGCAACACATATAGCAATGATTGTGTTTTTTGCAGGGAAATTAGGTAAGAAACAAAATTTGCGTATTTGTTTATCTTAAATAGTAATACCGTTTTTAAGAATTCTAGGATAATTAGTACTCGCATTAACTCAAACACATGTAAAGAACTTAGGCACAAATGCTATATCAATGTAAAGGAATCAGCATTTCTAAAGAGTTGGGACTATCTTTATAATTATTCTCATTTATCAACACATCACACCCATATGTGATAAATGAAATTTAATTAAGCTGTTAACAGTATTCATCAATTAATTAGTGCCCCTCAAGACAAGTTCTGACTTCTATTTTAATTACACTAAGATAATATATTCATTATAAATTTCTTAAAAAATTCTATCTGCATGACACATTTATTTTAGCTGTTTTTCACACCTTTTATTCATTCATAATCACAAACAACTCTGGAAAAACAGACACGGGAGGTATAATAAAATAGTATAAAGCAGGAATGTATCTTAAAAACAGTACTTAAATACAGAACTGAATTTCAGAAATACTATTATTCTCTTAACTCTTAATTAGGCTTAATATTCATGCATTTGATCACAAAGTAAGTGGTCAATTATGTCCTTTTATCATTTTTATTAATTTTCATTTACTGTGTTAACATGGATTCAAGTGTCCAACTGAATGTAACAGCCTCACCCCCGACCCGTGTCCCTATTTATCCCCCTCCTCCTAACTCCCTACCCCCTTCCCTCTGGGATTTGCTGTCGTGTTATCTGTATCTATGTGTTATGTATATCTAATTTCACCAAACCCTTCACCTATTTAAAGATAGAATCTACTAAAGATTCCAGTGTGAACCAAGCAATAGAATAAAATACAAAGTTTTCTTTCCTATGGAAATGGTTCAAAATATCATGGCTTTCAGAGATTGAATCAATATGCTCTTGGTGCCTAGGAACAGGGAGGGAGGCAGGGGGGACAACAATACTAGAGGAAGAAATCCCAGGAAAATTAAGGTCAGCAGGAGGGCTGCCATAAGCAACAGTAGAGAAATTGTAGGTCTAGCCAGCAGTGGACACTGATGTCTGTCCTCCTGTAAGAGGCAGGAGGGATGCCATCATAAAAAATTGAGAGTCAGAAAACAGTCAAAACCTGGTTAGATAATCAGCCAGCCTCTGGGACACACCAAAATGGGGTGTAGTCCCCCATTGCCAACTGGGGTTAACATAGCCATAGGAATCTGTACAGAGAGCAAGGTCAGAATTAAGACAATGGGGTACAAAACAATTTCTATAGAAATTAAGTAAGCAAACAATGTTAATTAATTTTGAGGCAGAGAAGGCTGGTGCTTGTTCTTACAAACACATTCTTTTCAGATCAAAGTGTATACTTTTGTAGAAGCGAACTGAGCAAGCCAATGTGGCTTCACAGAGCCTAGACAAAGCCTAGGCACCAGGCAGGTGGTGGCCTTCAGAAAATAGACTTCACCATGCTGAGTCCTTTAGTAAAAATCCTAACGGGGAAAACATGGTAGACCTCATATAGGACTTCTAATGTAATAATCTACCTGTTTTCTTTTTTAGAGAACGTGATGGCCAACTTAAATTGAGTCATTATTTTTCATGCTGATTCCTTTATGTATGAAAGGACTCCTCTTACTCTTCCTGTTTCATTGAAGGCTATTTTCATGCTTTTTTTGCATAGGGTAAGGATTCTCAGCACATGTAATATATGACCTACACATTTGCATATTAATGTTCAGGAATTCTGAACATTATAGGACCTAGGACATAATTTAGAATTAGTGTTCTAAAATCAGAGTTTCTAAGTAATATAATCTTAATAAATTTCCTTTATTTTAGAAAACATACAGCATACATAATTTCCTATAAAAATGATTTCCTGAATAAAAGTGATTAACCATGCATAAATGTATTGTATATTGTGGGTTCTTATTCTCTGTCACCCTCAGATCCCTAAGTGGTTGAGGAATACAATGGATACTTAAAAGATTTATTTACAGTTAAATGAGAAACAATCCTAGTACAAAGAACCTTATGAGGAAACTGATATTAGAAAATTACTTACATTTCCAGGAACATTATAGTTGTTCAAGAAATGACATGAATGAGTTTTGTAATAACTGTCTACTCTTGTAGATCACTTAAGTTCCATCTTATTTCAAAATTTTAAAGTCAGTCCCATGAGCTACCTGATCTGTCTATGGAGCTTTTCTTTTTTAGTCACTGTTGTGTGCTTTGCCTTTATGAAGACTTGGTTTGAAATTTTTAAAAAGTGGCTTTGCTTTTGTTTTTTCTTTAGGGAAGGAAATTTCTTATGAATGAAGTATGTTCTATTATTAAACTGTGGTGAGGCTTTATAGACTTGTCATTTTCTTTAGTCTTCGTGTGTGTGTGTGAGTGTGTGTGTGTGTGTGTGTGTGTGTGTGTGTGTGTGTGTTAGGGATATTAAGTAGCAATTATCTAAAATTGTAGATTATTGAAGATCCATCTTAAGTTATATCATTAAAGCAAAGCCCATGAACCATCTTATCTTAGTCTATTTAAGCACTTCCTTTATTGCCTCATGTTATATTATTTGCCTTTAAGAAGGGGTGGTATGAAAAGCATATTTTGAAATTTTCTTTGTTTTATATATTTTTTATTTTTAAATTAAATTTAATGGTATGAAATTGATCAACAAGAGTACATAGAGTTTCGGTGAACACCTCTATAGCATTTAAGCTGTTGATTGTGTTGTGTGCCCATCACCCAAAGTCAAATCATTTTCCATGACTGTATATCTGTCTGTCCCTCTTTTCTTCCCTCTCCCTACTTTCTCCCCTTGGTAACTATTTTACTTTTATCTGTATCAATGAGTCTCAGTTTTATATCCCACCTACGTGGGATATATATTTGTCTTTCCTTATTCCCCTATCCCAGTGGTCGGCAAACTCATTAGTCAACAGAGCCAAATATCAACAGTACAACGATTGAAATTTCTTTTGATAGCCAAATGTTTTGAACTTAAACTATATAGGTAGGTACATTCGTTACTGAGGTAGCGCCCACACTATTTTGAGGAAGAGCCACACTCAAGGGGCCAAAGAGCAGCATGTGGCTTGCGAGCCACAGTTTGCCGACCAGGGTCCTATCTCCAGACCCTCTTCCCCTGGTAACCACTTCACTTTTATCTATGTTCACGAATCTTAGTTTTATATCTGTTGTGGTAATATAATGTTATAGTAATTAAATATATAGAAACATAGAAAAACATGAAAGATATATAAAAGTAATTAATATATAATATTAAAAGCAACTAAGGAAGTGAAATATAGTTATGCCACCTGGATAGGAATTACAATAGTGTGTACAAATATGATAAACAGAATCTGACTTTCCAGCAGGGCTCAGTTAGTGTGTGAGTGAAGTTATACATAGATAAGAAGTGGCTTGATGTCATAAGTCTGTAAGTTAACATAAACAAGAAGCTTTCCTAGGAACACCTTAAAAGTGGCTTGATGTAACACTTCAGTAGATTAACATAAAAAGGGCTCCCTTCAAGAAACTCCCAAAAAGGTGGTTCGAGGTAATAATCCTATAGATTGACACCGTTAGAAGGTGGTTTGAGGTGATAATCCTGTTGATTGACACCTGTTAGAAGGTGTAGGCCAGAAAAGGTACTAAAGCTAAGGGGACCCCCTTCTGCGGTAGTTGCCCAGACTACAGTATGAACTTGGACTGCCTCCACACTGCTCTGAGTTCTGACTAAAGACAGCTGAGAGGAGCACACCGATGGGCCCCCTTAAACTGTACCCAGACACGTCAAAAGGATTTGTGAGTAATAAATTGCCTGTGTGATTCTTGCAACTAACTTGTGTGTCGGTTGTGTCTTTCCTCTGGTGGCAGTTAGTGTGGGCACTAATAAGTAGAAACCTCATAGCCACCTCAAGAGTAGTCTTGAAGAGGCTGCCAGCCCTGATGATAAGCAGGATTGTCCCACTGCACAAGGAAGTTGAATCAGGGATGCCTGATTGACGTAGAGCTTGGGTTCTACTGGGACAATATCCCACCTATGTGTAAAATCATTCAGTTTTTTTAAGCAGGGAAGGGAAATTCTTATTTACTTATTGTATTTCAAAAAGTATTAAGGCTCTACACATTTGTTAGTATTCATAGAAATATGAGTTAGGAGTAAATAAGTCCATTTTGTAAGAAGAAACTAAGATTTAAGATTTTAAATATATTAAAATATGCTATTGTGGTAATAAAAATAAATTTTACTAAACAGCATTATTCTTTTTATGAGGTTAGGTAGTTAGGCTACCCAAAATGGGTTGCTATGGTGATAAGCTGATGCCTTTGCCTAAATCAGGAAATATGAATGTGTGTACATATAACCTCATTGTCTGATTGAAAAGAAGAATAAGAAAAGCCCTAGAGAGCCTCATTAATTAGTATACTGAATTTTAATTGTCCAGATAAATACATCAGTGATCTCTTTTTCTCTATACCCATACCATAGTATGCTCACTTCTCTCTGTCCCTCTCTTAGTCTGGAACAGGATTTATCTTGAGAACTCTGACAATTCTATACATACCAGAAAGCTTAATCACCAAACCTGCCTTTAGATGTCACACTTACTGATTTTACTTCTAGGAACTGTTTTCCACTTGAGTAGGCCTACAATAGATACTTCTTCATGACCTAGCTGGCTTCCTAAATGTGATTATTTCTCTTCTTTTCTTGTCTAATAAGACCTTTAAGGAATTAAGATAGTAAAATTTTACTGTATTAGAGAGTTTCTGAGAGAAAAGAGAAGGCTATTGAGTGTGTGTTTGGATGGCAAATGTGAGGCTGAGGTCCATTGTACATTTTTAAACATTAACCATGTTGTGTAGTTGCTGACATACTTGGATACTTGAAAATGTTCTAATATTAACTTTTACATCTTTTCTATCTTCTATTTTTTATCAAAATACCTACTATAGCATATCAAAATACCCTACTATAGCAATGATGTATACAATTAAAATAAATATACATATATCTGAGAAGTACATTATAAAACACTTTTACCATGTTCTAATATAAAAAAATGCTTGCAGACAACTGATCTCTGGTTTAGTCCTATGCTGTATTGTGGAGGCAAGTTTAATGAAATTCAGAGAAAAGAACTCGAATGAATGACAGGTATGACAAAGTAAGATCTAGAGACCAACATCCTAATATACATGATTATCAGTTTTCTATACTTTGCTTGCTTCAAATGCCATATCTCTATAACCGATGTAATGCCTGAATTTAAGATGTAAAACTGTGTTAAGTCCTACATTGACATTTCTGAGCCTTACAGGGCCCCAAAGACCTAACAATGAGTTCCCATGCTCCCTTCAGACATAACTCACATCCAGGATCACTGTAACTCATTTCCTAAAACACATTTCCAATCAATCACCCTTGATAAAATAAATAAAATAAAACAAATCAAAATTTGTGGGATGAAGCAAAACCAGTTTTAGAGGAAAATTTTAAGGCATTAAAACACATAAGAAAAATAAAAGAGAGATGTAAAATCAACAACCTAAGTATCTACCTTACCAAAAAAAGGAAAGTTAAGCCTAAAGCAAGCAGAACAAAAGAAATAATTAAAATTAAGAGAGATATCAATGTAATTGAAAATAAGAAGATAATTGAGAAAATCACTGAAAACAAAGCTGTTCCTTTAAAAAATGATGAATAAAACTGGAAATGCTCTTGTTAGGCTAAACAAACAAAATGACAAAAAACAGAAAGAAAAAAAATAAGAAAGAAGTATCTTAACTACTGATCATTAAGAAATTGACAGGATAATTGAAATTATCTAAAACAAACAAGTCTATGCACAGGAATTTATTTTAACAAAATGGATCTATTCTTTCAGAGACAATTATCAAAACTCATACATGGAGAAATAGATAATTAAAATTCTCCTATACCTATTAAGTAATTGACTCAGTAATTACCATATTTTCCCATGTATAAGACGCTCCCATGTATAAGATGTATCTTAATTTTGGGGCCCGAAATTTGAAAAAAAATGTATTATATAAAGTTATTGAACTCAAGTTTTATTCATCATAAAATTCATACAACTCCTCATCACTGTCAAAACTCCCATTCATTAGCTTTTCCTCATCTGTGTCTGATGACGAATCACCATCTTTAACAATGAGCACCAAAACAAGCGTGAAAAAGTGGGAAATGCAAGTAAAAAATCTACAACCACTGTATAAGATGCACCCAGTTTTTTAGACCCCAAATTTTTCAAAGAAAGGTGAGTCTTATACATGAGGAAATACAGTACTAACCTTCCAAAAAGGAAGCAGCAGGCCCAATGGTTTCACTGATAAATTCTTCCAAATTTTAAAACAGAAATAACACCATTTCCTCATAATCTCTTTCAAACAATAGAAGCAAAGAGAACACTTCTATGAAGCCAGCATTTCCTTAATACCAAAACCAGACAAACATATGACAAGAAAGGAACAGAACAGTATCTCTCATAACTATAGATGCAAACATTCTCAACAATATATTAGCAAACTGATTCCAACACTACAGTGTGTCCGTAAAGTCATGATGCACTTTTGACCTGTCACACGGTCAAAAGTGCATCATGACTTTACTTTTACGGACACACTGTATATAAAATATTGTACAGTATAATCAACTTTGATGTATTATAAATATGAAAGATTAGTTCAACATTCAAAAATCAATCAGCTAGGAGTTAAAGGATAAAAGTATATGATTATATCAATTTATAGATATAAACAACTCATTATAAAAACTCTTTGTAAACTAGAAGAAGAAAGTGATTTCCTTAACTTGATACAGAACATCTATAAAAAGAATGACAGCTAATGAGAGACTGGACATACCAATAATATCAGTAATGAGACAATGATGCCCTCTCTCATCACTGCTATTCAACATCTTACTGAAATATCTAGCTACTGCAATAATAGAAGGAAAAGAAAATTTTAAAATAAAGATTGGAAAAGAAGAAATAAAACTATTATCAGCAGGTGACATGATTTGGCAATGCCAAAAATCCCCCAAAATTTACACAAAAAATCCCAGAAGTAGTGTGTACAATTGCAGGAAACAAGGTCAATATACAAAGTCAACTGCATTCTTATACACCAGCAATGAGCAATTGAATTTGAAAATTTAAAAGAACAAGGCCATTTACAATAGTACCAAAAAATGTGGATATTACCTAAAAATAGATGTATAAGATTTGTTCTCTGAAATTTACAAAAAAAGATCAAAGGGGCTCTCATTAAATAGAGGGATATACCATTTATTTATGGGCATATTCAATACATATTGTTAAAATCTCAATTCTTCCCATTCTGATCTATAGATTCCATGTTATCCCAATCAAAACCATGGTAAGTGATTTTTGTAGATATCTACAACCTGATTCTAAGGATTATATAGAAAGCCAAATGCCTGAAATAACCAACACAATAATAAACAAGAATAAATAAAAAATAAAGTTATAGTGCTCACACTACCCAATATTAAGATTTACTTTAAAGCTGCCTTATCCAAAATAGGGTGACACTGGTGAAATAATAAGCACATACTTTAATGGAACGTAGTAAAATGCCCAAGGTAACCGCCAAACAATCTGGGACCAGTTCACAACTAGTGAAAGATTGACAGATAGATTATATTGGCGTTGCCTCACTCCAAGTGAGGATTCTAAGTATGCCTTGTTTTGTAAACTCACAGTGTCTGGCATAAGCTTTCCCCTGTTGCTATGCAAACTGCGCTGCTACCATTACGGGATTAGAGAAGCTGAGTACCATGCACAGATACACTCATCAAATAGCTAGTGACCAGAGGTCACATTTCAAAGGTCATGAAATGCAAGACTGGACAAAGGAACATTCAAACAGCAGGGTTAATAAAAAGAAAGAATGGAATATTAAAACAGCAGATTAAATTATAAACAGTTAAAATCACCTTCCTCGGGTGGACTAAAGGACCATCCCAGGCTTTAATACATGATCAATCAATAGGGTCTATTACCTCCAGATGGCAGACTCTAGACCCCTGTCAAGACGCCCAATACCATAAAGGTATAAACTTCTCAGGAGACATCCATAGCCCTGACTCTCACCATAGATCAATGTGTTATGGTGCTTGAGAACACCAGGCCCATCATGCCTAGGAAAGGCATTACCTATTGGAATTTGCAATGGATGTCCCACTGGGATAGATGAGTTACTTCACAGCCCCCAGGGGTCCTCCTCAATCTCCACAGGGGTCTTGTCCTGCACACTGGACCTAATAAAACACACTATGCCTGGAATGGCATATCAAAGACATGATAAAATTTACATCTTCAAGGGACAGAGAAAGCATGTGAGTTTTCTCCTGCGAGTTTTGGGGTACATTTCTTTTACAACCATAAGTATGACGTTACTGTTTAAAATGTCCGTCTTGTTTATTAGGGGTTGGACAGCATGGGGGCTCTTAACCCCCGTTTTATTCTCAATCACCATAACATCCTCCCCTCTTTCCCGGGATTCCACCTCTTAGTGACTTAATTAGGTTTGTTACAAGCAGTATTTTAATCCAGTGGCAATCTGTGCCCTCCTACTTTTTAAAACGGCATGCTAGAGCCTGCAGTTTACCATCTTGTTTTCCCACTTTGTCTAACTCTGAATCCAGCAGAGTAGCGGGCAAAGGCACCTCCTTCCCTAACCTTCTTCCAGCTCAGTGGTTCTTAACCTTTTTTGAGGTACCAAACCCACCAGTTTCATATGCACATTCACTGAACCCTTCTTTAGTGATATATAAAATATGATTTTTTTTTCCAAATTTAGTTTTGCCAGTGCGAGACTAGAGTTTCTCAACTTGGCATTGCATATCATGCAGATAAGACTCTGACTCCCATCCCGTTCCGTGATACATGTGAATCCATGTTGTACATATTCGTCCGACCACTTTCTTTTTTTGCTCAACATATTTAGTATCGATTAAAATATTAAGAAAGAAACCACACGACGTACGACTACGACAGCCGTTGACTACTGCGCACACTAAATTCCCCGCAGCACTGGTTGGCCAAGCAATGTAACGTGATCCTCTGCAGCAAGTGATGGCCAAGCGGGGTGTGTCATCACGACTTTACACAAGTGTGTCTTGACCTCCGCGGCAGAGGCTTCTCCAAACCCCTGAGACCGACTCATCGAACCCCTAGGTTTCGATAGAACCCAGGTAAAAAACCACTATTTCAGCTTTCTAACTTGAGTTTCTGTCTCTAGTTGGGCATGTTGACCAGCCCAGCTGCTCACAACAGGGGCCAGCCCACTGCAGAAGCCTTTCTTTTCCCTTCTTCGCCACAGTGCACCACGCAGCACTTTTTAAAATAAAAGCATAAAGCAGCCGGCATTTGGGGTGCAGCGGTACTCACATGGCGTCCGCAGCGTCTAACAGACAGACTATCACTCCCCACATAGACAGAGGCCGATGGCCAATTTGAGACTTCCCCTACTGAGGTCTCTTTGCCAAGACCCAGTCCTTTGGTCTTCTAGCTGGCTAGACAATGGTTGGTCTGTAACCTCAGAAGGTCCCTGATTGGAACCTGAAATTGGCCTGGTACCCTGAGGACCAGGAGAGACTGGAGAGAGGCAGACCCTCCTACTGGCTGTAGCGGGTTGATTAAAGCAAAGGAACTTACGAGCTTGCCTTGGGTGCCCATTGGCGGAGAAGATGTCCGTCACCCGAGCGCCAGAATCTGAAAAGCTTGCATGGAGGCCTGAGCCGGGCTCAGACACGCACACGCACACGCACACGGCCCAGGTGGTGTCACACGTTGCTTGCTCCGGGCTGCGTCTAGAAGGTGGCTCCAGCTGTGTGGACATTGGGCGGAACCGTGGAGGGAGGAAGAAATGTTCCAAGGTCAGGGGAGGGGTGAGGAGCCTTGGTCTGATGTTAGCAGGTATATCCTCTTTGTAAAAGAGTTTGGCTGGGTCTTAAAAAATTCAACCTAAAATTACCATAGGACCCATCCATTTGACTCCTAGGCATTTATCCAAGAGAAAGAAAAACATATGTCCATTACAACATTATATATTGCCCACAAAAATTAGGGGATATTTCAAAATGAATATGAAGCGATAAAATAAAAAGCGTCTCGCTTTTTCTATTAAACAAGAACATCAGAAAAGCTAACAAGTCAAAGAAAGTTGTTCAGTTATGCAAATGAGATGCAAACTCAATTATTGTGATTGATTTGCAAGTGACATATCAAATGCTTTTTTTTATTGCTTCATATTTATTTTGAAATGTCCCCTAATTTTTGTGAGCAATGTATATAAAAACCATTATTGATATATTAGCAGAGATTCAGGGCAGAAGAGATTGCCAATCAATCACAGTAAACTGTATAAGATTTGTGTGGGGTTATTTTGTTGTTGTTGTTTTTTATTAGCCAGTAAAGGAAATGTTAGATGTACAAATTAAAAGTTTAATTAAGAAAGAAAAGGAATATGTTATTCAACTTCCACCAGAGGTAAGGAAATGTGACTATCTCTTTAACAATACAAGTATTAAAAGACAAAGGAAGAGAATATGGGAAAGAAGAGCCATGATGTCTTCCCAGTATTAGTGACCCATACATTGTGAGCAAAGAAACCCATCACTTCAGGCAATAACAGGATGGAGCTACCTGAATTTGACCGAAGCATGTAAAACACCAACTAAGACTTGAATGCAACCTCTCCCAGGTCACTGAATAAAATGGGCTTTGGGGGGTTTATTTGAAACTTTATATTATTGAAAAAAAAATTTTTTAAGTCCACATTCCCCAATTTTTCAAAGTAGTCTGAAGTCTTCTAGTCTATCTCCAAATTTGTTTGGTGTCATATACCATGCTTCAGAAATGCCTCAGGCAATGATCAATACAATGTATCTTCATCAGACCAAGGTACAGTTGTATTGACCTGGGGCCAGGAACAAGAAAACTCTAAAATGATTCCTTTCAGGGATCCATTCAGATAAATACATTAAATCTCTACATTTCAATATCTGTAGATATCTATCTGTGCCCCTGTATCCATTTAAGAATCTTTGAACAACCTTAAAATCTTCGAGCTTTGGACATCCGTAAGAAAAAAGGACACAGAAAATGTATTTGCATATGGTTCCAGAATCTTCTGAAGCCAATCAATGCATCCTTAAAAATCTTAAGTCACTTTCATATCAAGTGTCCAGGGACCTGCTGCATCAGAAACACCTGGAATGTGATTTAAAACTGTAGTTTGTTATGAGAGACCTACAGTGTAAGTATTTCTAAAGTGGGGAATGCTTTTTTTTTTTTAATGTGTAATCCTGAGATTTTTATATGCATTAGGGTTTACAAATTACTACTATAGGCCCTGAAGTGTTAGTCACATCGGCACTTTGGGAACGGGTAGATTATAGACACAAGGTTTGGGGAAGTCTAGAAAATAAACAATCTCAGAAATCAGAAGCAACTCTGGAACTGACTTTATTCACAATGGAACAAACTTGAAAATACTGCAGGGTCCATTCTATCCATTAGACTCTTGTTGACCTCTGTAGCACTCCCAGGGAAATCCATTGTTTAAAGAGAATTGAAAGTGAACTTTGAGGTTCCAGGGTATTCGGTTGCTTTGAATGCCTAGCACTTTCCTTCATGAGCCAGATTCAGTATTCCATCACTCAACCTGAAAAAGAGATAATGAGAGAAGTCAAGGGCCAAGTAATTGTGGCATCGCCATAGAGAGGAAATGTGATTATTTAAAAATCACATGGTTAAAAGCAGACCCAGGCTCTGGCTCGCCTAGTTTATATTGACTTCTCTGAGAATCTGTGAACTTTGTGCCAGTCCTTTCTTGTTCCTGGGCCAGGTTTTTTATCTATAAAACGAGAGATTGGGTACTTAACTTTTCTTTTATTTAACTCTAACTTTTATAACTGTAGGGGACACATGCCTTTAATATTTATTTACTTCTGCAATAATGATTTACCCAGCACTTGATAAACTAGGCAACTATCAAAAACAAGAGAGGTCTGATTTTACTTTATTCTTACCTTTGTAGATGAACATTCATTTATTTTGAAAGCTGAGATATCTAACTCTTTCATAGCCACATATTCTAATGTTAATCAGTCTTATAACCATCTTATTTCTTGTAGATAAAGTATAATTCTTAAAGGTTGGCATGGCTCACCAAATCCAACCTTTAATATTGTTATTTAAGTTTAAAATACATTTTAGTAGTTTACACTTAAGAATCCTTGGAATTCAAAGTCTCTTTTATTCTCAAATAGATTTTATTTGTTTGTTATCTTCTATTGGAAAAATAATGAGGGCTTCATGGAAGCAGGAAATTCTCTGTATTTTTCTCATCATCTTATCTCCAGTACTTAGAACAATGCGTGGTACACAGGGGATGTTTAATGAATATTCGATAAATGAATGACTCAGTAATAAATTTAGTCCTTTGACTTGAAAATCTCAGTATAACAGATGCCCTCAGGACAAATACCTAAGGCACTATTGAGGGAAACTACAAAGACATAGAGAAAAATGTTCTTTATTCCCTTTGGTTAGAACAATGCTTTCTGATCCAAAGAAATATCAAGTCCTCTTACCTTTTTGCTTCATTAAATACACAGTGGTTACCATAGGTTTTTCCATCAGAACCACAGACTGGGTTGTAGATAGAGTGACAGCTTGTCTTTCCATTTGGGTCCTGGTTGCTGCCCTTGCTAGTCTGCAGTAATGTGAAAGACCATTGGATAAATATGTGGACTTAATTTAATTCTGATATTGTAAGCCAACACATATTTATTGCTCGTTAACTATTGATTTAGCATTATATTAAATCGATCATTTCATTGAGCCTTTGTATTTTCATTTAATCCATGCAACAATATGAAAGAAGAACATAATCTACCTCATTGTCTAGTCATAAACATACAGTATATTTAAGCAACAAACCCCAAACCTCATACAGAATAAATATCTAAGCTAGGATTCAGACCTGAATTATCTGACTCCAGAACCCCTGCTTTATTACCTGTCAGAATGCCTCTACTTTAATCCTTTCTAGACAAGCCTTCCCCTACCTGAGGAACAATAATTAGAGAAAAGTCATGCTGGCAAATACAAAACACATATCATCACAATTTACTAAACCATACTTCTTTCTCATTTCATGAAAGAAAATGAGGCAGGAGGTAAGCTTATGCAGAGTTAATTAAGGAGTACCTGAAACATTTACTCAAAATCAAATTATAGAATGACAGAAGCCTATGAATTTAAATAAGCAGATAGGAACAGAAACACTAAGTGTAATGGTGAGAACCTTCAATAGGAAGCTTAATCTTCTTAGAGCCGAAGAAAATGAGCAAATACCTTGATTTTTTTCCATTGCTTTAGAGTTTACCATCCTTTTCATATCAACCCATTACTTTTATTCCCATATACTCTGATAAGTGACAATCTAAACATTCAGAAACCTTCTGGTGGTGGCATGAAGGTCAGGATGACAGGAATGTCCTTGGAAGATTACTACTTCATGCCAACCAAGACATAAAGGTCAAGAGGAACAGGCAGCTTTATTCTGAAAGGGAGTGGAGGAGTGAGCAGGCATGAGATAAAAATAATGAAATTTCATTGGGATAATGAAATGGACAGTATTCTAGAAAACTCTTTTGGATATATTACATAATGTGTCCAAAGTCATTGTTAAGTGGAATTAGGAGGCAGGCAATTGGGATACAGAATGGCAATTGAAGGCAATCACAGCAGAACTCAGAAGGCAATACAGATGTCAAGGGTATGCATCTGTTTGCATGAAGGCCCCCAAACATCAGACATTTATCTACTTATCTGACAAATAGTTCAAGAAAACCCATTCTATGCCTCTGTTATTCTAGGATTTGGGGATATAGGTTTGGAAAGAAATGGTACTTTCTTTAAAGAGTTCATGCTAACTGAATAGACAATCAATGACAAAGCAATAAGGTACACGCCATAATAAAGACTATCAGTAGTAGTAGGAATCCACTTATAGAAAATCAAATGACTCCGTATAATGCCTATAGGTGAGCGAGAGTGGCATGACATGTTTGATCATGTCCAATCATGGACATGGGGTTCAACCTTGAAAACTCTTAAATGCCAAGCTCAGGGGTTTGGATTTTATCTTTTAGGTAGTGTTGCCCCACTGAAGAGCTTTCTGCACAAGAGTGATCGATTAGATCAGATTAGTGATTTAGAAATATCATCTGAATGGTTTGCAGATTATGGATGGCATGGAAATGAGAATAAAAGTTAAATCTTGTGGAAATGGGGTTCAATTAATGAGGATTTGAGCTAGTTCAGGATAGGTAGAAAGGCTTGAGTGGAAAAGGTAGGAAATGAGAGATGTAATGAAAGACATGATGCTCACTAATGATCATGTGTATACAGAAATAACCACTTCCAAATCCACTTTCTTTTGTTGGATCAGTATCATTGCAAAGTGTTTGTTGTTTGTACAGTGTATTCTGTTATCACTTCAAAACTTGGAAAATAGAATGGCCGAGATAAATTAACTGAGGAAAACAAAGAACACAAACCTGACTCTCCATATTGCCATGCAAAGAGTTGCCTGCCTTTTTTCTTTCTTCTTGATTGGAAAAAGACTTTGGTTTTCTTTGTTGGCTAGACGATGCTGGCTTTCCTTGTGGGCTAATAGATCCTGGCTTCCCTTGCTGACCAGAAGATCCTGGCTTCCCTTGCTGATCAGAAGATCCTGGTTTCCCTTGCTGACCAGAAGATCCTGGCTTCCCTTGCTGACCAAAAGATCCTGGCTCCCCTTGCTGGCCAGAAGATCCTGGCTCTCCTTGCTGACCAGAAGATCCTGGCTTCCCTTGCTGGCCAGAAGATCCTGGCTCTCCTTGCTGACCAGAAGATCCTGGCTTCCCTTGCTGGCCAGAAGATCCTGGCTTCCCTTGCTGGCCAGAAGATCCTGGCTCCCCTTGCTGGCCAGAAGATCCTGGCTCTCCTTGCTGACCAGAAGATCCTGGCTCTCCTTGCTGACCAGAAGATTCTGGCTTCCCTTGCTGGCCAGAAGATCCTGGCTCTCCTTGCTGACTAGAAGATCCTGGCTTCCCTTGCTGGCCAGATCCTGGCTTCCCTGGCTGGCTAGAACCTCCTGGTTTCCCTTGCTGGATAAATGATGCTAAACCTCCTGGCTGGCTAGCCGACCCTGGCTTTCCTTGCTGACCAGAAGATTCTGACTTTGCTTGCTGGCCAGAAGATCTTGGATTTTCTTGCTCATTAGAAATTTCTGAGCTACCTTTTTGGTTAGATTCTCCTAAATTCCCATGCAGACTCCCAAGCTGATTTAAAACTCCTGGCTTCCCTTGCTGATTAAGACTCCCTGGTTTTGCTGGCCGGTTAGGATACCCTGGTTGTCCTCGCAGAATGAAGATTCCTGGGGTTTTTTTTGTGTTGCTATCACCTTGCTTATTAGATTTTTTTTGTCCTCCTCCAGGGTTAGCTTCGTTTTTTCTCTCTAAGGTAAATGCAGGTTCTGAACTCTCTGCTGGTTCATTAACACTTGTTTTCAAAGTCTGGGTTGAAGACACTGGAATTATATCATAAGTACAAAAATGAAATAAAGTTATTTAACTAGAAGATTTTAAAATTAACAGCATTCATCTCAAGATATAGTATGCATTGATTTTTTTTTAACCAAACCTCAAGACAGATTTTTCCCAGTACTTCTCATAATTTGAATATTTTATTTCTTTCATTCTCTTCTTGACCATATTTCATGAAGTCCTAAAAGCATGAAGTCAGGACTGTGTATCCCATTTCTAAATCAGAGTCCGAATTATAAAATAATAGCTAACACATTACGATGTGATTTAACCATTTTTTTGAAGTTTAAATTCTGTAAAATAATTACCTTCAGTTTTTGTTCTGTATTTTTCTCTTCTGAATTTATAAACTCTAAATCAATGGTTTTTAACCTTTTTTGAGGTACCGAACCCACCAGTTTCATATGCGCATTCACCGAACCCTTCTTTAGTGATAAATAAAATATGATTTTTTTTTCCAAATTCAAGACATAGGTATATGTTTTGTTACTGGTGCACAAAATGAGCTGTGCATGAACATCACCTTGCTCAAAGAACAAAACCAACAAAGTGTATGAACTCACAACAAATTATGGTATTACTTTATTCTGGCCTCCGCGGCAGAGGCTTCTCTGAACCCCTGAGACCAACTCATCGAACCCCTAGGGTTCGATAGAACCAGGGTTAAGAACCACTGCACTAAATACATGCTTAACATTGTTGAATATTGTAATAGGCATTCCTGATTCCTCACTCTTCTTCCCCCTCTAAATACATAGAACCACTATATCTGGTATCAATGTACTTCTTTCAGCAACAAATGCGTGCTCAATACATACTAAATTTTATCTAGTAATGGACTGAAATACACAGGAGATATGGTGCCTGCCATTATGAGACATACACGTTTTAGTAAGAGATGTCACCTGTATACTTTTCCCCCTGTGAAACACATAATATATTTTTTCTTCCCTTATCTCATCTTATCACTTAGATTTATATTCCAACTTCTTAACTTTATTACTTTGACAGCACCCTAAATGACATCTTTGTACAACTTTTCTTACATCTAATCCATTTTTAATATCACTTCAGACTGATATTTCTTAAAAGAATGTACTCAACAATCTGAAACCACCATAATGCTTCAAATGAGGAGAGAACCATTATTTCTTGTGTTCCAGCAGATCATTGGCACTTTACTTTCATTATTTCCTTTCGCTAGGTATAAGAAAAGAATGGTCAAGCAGAAAGTCATAATTTGGGGATAAATTCAAATAGGTTTTATATATCTTAATTTATTGTCTTGAGAAATGTATTATTTGTGTAATTTAATATCTTAAGAAATTTACACTGTTGGCTGGAAATTTACATCTCTGCAAACAGACAGCCTAACTGTATTGAGGTAAGGAAGAGCGATAAGTATATTAAGTGATAGGCAGTGAAGAGCAAAAGTAATGGCGGCTAATGCTAGTACGCATGTGATTCCTTTTACAACCTGTAGGAATGTATAATTAGTTCCATTCTGCAAATGAGAGACCTGAGACTAAAATAACTTAAGTAAGTTACCCCAAAGAACATAAGTAGAAAACTGAAAAGCCAGGATTTTAACCCTTTTTCATTGGATCCTACATCCCTGGATCGTCACCCAAAACCATATCCTTTATGGAACATCAACTAGAGTATTCACAAACTCTCAATCCTTTCAGACTGAGTTTTTCGTCCAGTCTAACGTGTTGCTTTTCCCATTCCCTTGCCTCTGTTTCTTTTCTGCCACACCTACCTATCCACTGTTGTCTCACCAATCACTGTTTTTATACCCCTGGTCTATATGTTGTCTGTAATTACCTTCTTCCATTACTCTGTCTGATAGATTCTCCTGCTTTTAAAATTCCTGACAAAGTAGTACTAAGTCACTGAACATTTCTATTTCTTTACTTTGGAAAGAAAAGTCATTGAATGTAACTTTTCTTACCTGCAAACATGGCCAAGAACATGAAAGGAAGGAAAATGAAAGCCTTCATGTTACAGCCAGTTGTTTTCAGTCTCAGTTAGGATGGATGGAACTAGGGGTAACTCTTCAGTAGATACGCTCTGAATGAAGCACGTTGATCACCACCATGTTATATATTTGAAAAATTCTCCACCCTAATTGCTAAACATGGTCATCATATTAAAAAAAAATTACAGAGTAACTGGAAGGTGTTGCTTTTTGAATGGATCGTCATTTTTAAAATGAGCTTCACGCCCCAACTCCTATAAATATCTAAATTTTAATACGCTTCTATCAGATATGTTCCACGCAGAAAAATAATTAAAATGGTGAAACCCATTTGGGAAAGTAAATTCACTGTTCACTTTTTTTATTGTTAGAGAAGTTACCTTTCAATCAGTACTTTTACTGACCCTCCTGCAAATTTACATGTCCACGACAGACATTCCCATGACCTTTTCTTGCAGATAAATTATGTGCCAATTATTTACCGCAAATTATATTTTAAAAGCAAGTAAAACCGCATTGAGTATTGGTCATTAGTAAGGGATGAATACATCCAGTGGGGAATTATGATGGGTAATGCAAGTTTATGAGAATAAAACAGGAGACAATAGATTTCATGTTTGAGAATAACATTACATGCTTGGCCGTCTTGCCTCAGGCTATTATACCAAACAGAAGCTCATGTGAAAACCACCTTGGAATATTTAGTCAGTCATAAACTCAATATTATAAAACACTAGAATATTGTGTTCAAGATTGGCTGCCCATATAAAAACAACTTTAATTAATTGAAGCATGTTCAAATGAAAATGACCTTGATAAAGTGAGGTCTGGAGACCATACAGCAGACAGTTTGTTGATAGCAGTAAGAAACATAAGCTTGAATAAAGACAGACTTTGGAGTGATATTGACATTGCATTGATCATCTGAAGGACATTATTAGTATGGAAAAGATAGAATTTGATCTGCATACTTTTGGATGACAGAACTCGTCCCAATAGAAGTGCAGAGTAAACATTTCTGAATTCTAAAGAAAAGTTCAGCTTTGGGAAGAGAGGTGAACAAAGTGATTCTTACAATCTCTCCAATTCCAAGGTTCTCAGATTTAGAGGTTCTGGATAGTGTTTGATTTTCACATTAGCTTATTTAGAAGGGCAATTTTAAAAATGATAAATGATTCCTTTTCAGTAAGTCAATAATTTTAAGGCATCAAAAAAGATAAATTAAAAAATTTTTATACTTAGAAGAAAACTTTTTTTTCCCTACGTAATTATTTTCTATGCTGACTGGAATTCATATGAATATATATATATATATATATATATATATATATATATATATATACCAAATAATATACCCCATATCATAGACCTCACAGAATTTACCTTATACAATGTGAATGTATATATGTACATTTTTTATTTTTATTCATTTAGTTATTTAATGAAAGGAGAAGAGGCAAAAACAGATTTCTACCTGTGCTCAACCAGGATCTACCCATCTGGGTGTTACTTCATTGCTCAGCAACCAAGCTCTTCTTAATGGATAAGGTGGAGGCCATGGAGCCATCCTCAGTACTCAGGGCCAACTTGATCCAATCAAGCCATGGCTACAGGAGAAGAGAGAGGGGGGGGAGAGAGAGAGAGAGAGAGAGTGAAAGAGAGAGATAAGCGAAATGGGGAGAGGTGCAGAAGCAAATAGGTGCTTCTCCTGTGTGTCCTGATTGGCATCAAACCCAGGACATCCACACTCCAGGCAACGCTCTACCACTGAACCAACTGGCCAGGGCCCATATATATATTTTAAAGATCAAACAATATTTACCAAAATTTCATTATAAAAGGATTCAAAATACAACTTGAAGAAATTGTTTTCAAAGCACAAGTTGAAAGAATTTTACCGTAACAACTCATATACACACCACCAGGATTCTTCAATGAATATTTTGCTACATTTGTTCTATTACATATTGGTCAAAATGGGTAAATATTATGTCAGTTCATTGCACATCCAGAAATGCATCTCTAGCGCTCAATATAGTACATTCCCAAATATCAACAGGCAGACCACAGTAGCTGCATTTGCATTTTTCCAAGACAATTATTTTGTAAATACTTAGCACCACCATCTTTTCTCAGCTGGGTTTCTTTCCTATCTTTAGTGTTGTTTTACTTCAAAACAGCACATATAAATAACAAATATGGCTGAGTGCCTTGTACAACTGTGAGGACATCACAGAGAGAAGATGAAGTCTCCTGGAGCCTCTGCCCTGAGGTCTCGAAGACAGCCACCATGAGTAGTTAAAGGTATTGTTGCATTAAGTAAGGAAAGGCATTTTCTTTTTATGGGCTGGTTCTCTGAACCATTCCAAAGGGCCTTTTTTTTTTTTTAATTTTTATTTTATTTTATTTATTCATTTTAGAGAGGAGACACAGAGTGTGTGTGAGAGAGAGAGAGAGAGAGAGAGAGAAAGAGAGAAAGGGGGGAGGAGCTGGAAGCATCAACTCCCATATGTGCCTTGACCAGACCAGTGCAGGGTTTTGAACTGGCGACCTCAATGTTCCCAGGTCGACGCTTTATCCACTGCGCCACCACAGGTCAGGCACAAAGGGCCTTTTTAAATCACTGATTTTATTCCTCTAATCCTCTTAAATGAAATACTGAATTTCTCCTTTCATGGGAATTCTTCCATCTTTAGAATTGTCTTCCATTATTACCTTCCTTTACATTTGAGAGTAAGGTAAAAATTCTGTCTTGCGTAGGCCCCATAAATGCTTACCACAGCCACATATTAGAAAGAGGGAGAGGCTATTTCATGTATCTTGGCATGGGATTCTAGGTCAAGGCTATTCTTTTATAGTCATCATGTTTGGATGGAAAATAACAACAGTAATGAAATCACATGACCCCGAGCTGTTTTTCTCCCTCCTTTTTTAGCTATGCGATTTTATGCAAGGTAATCTGTCTCTCTCTCCCTCTGTCTTTTTTTCTATTTCCCTTTCTTCTTATTTCTAAAATTATGATAATACCCCACTGAAACAGTCAAGTTTTGCTAAGTGTTTTATGGTTTGGCAGGAAGACTTTATACCTGCAGTTTAATCACCTTGGTTTCTGATTGTGAACTATTTTATAGCATCCCATATCCAATTACCTGATTCCATCTCAACAAGCCATTTGTCATACAGCTAAAGCAGAGGTCGGGAACCTTTTTGGCTGAGAGAGCCATGAATGCCACATATTGTCCCATGTTGATTATCAGATTTATTATTGTTAGCCATTCAAGTACAGGTGTCCTGTAAACTCTTTTCTCAAACCTTATGTCTAGTCACCCTCCAGGATGCTCGCTCATAATTGGTCTTACAATTGTATTATAAAGGTAACTGTATTTTTTTAATATAGTTTATAAAGAGCAACACCATCAACAACAAGAAAAAAAATCACTGAAATCCCAAAAGTAATGTCAAAGCTTGGACTTGACTCCAAGTCAGTGTTTACTCCTCCGTGTATTTGTTTGCTGGGTAATGGTTATAGAGTATAAATGGCCACCATGAATATGGATAATGGTTATAGAGTATAAATGGCCACCATGAGTATGGATAATGGTTATAGAGTATAAATGGCCACCATGAGTATACGTGACTATTTTAAACCCAGGACCAGATCGGATACAGGCAGCTGATGACATTTGGTGCCAATCTGTACTTGAGACTGCTTTCTAGACTCTTTTATTAGAAGGCTCAGAGAACTTGAAATTGTGAATTCAAGCTATGTGGGACCTCATAATCCTCATGTTTAAAAGAAGGAAAACAGATTGTCCAAGGCAGTGGTTCTTAACCCTACGGGTTCGATGAGTCGGTCTCAGGGGTTCGGAGAACCCTCTGCCGCGGAGGCCAGAATAAAGTAATACCGTAATTTGTTGTTGTTGTAAGTTCATTCACTTTGTTGGTTTTGCTCTTTGAGCAAGGTGATGTTCATGCACAGCTCATTTTGTGCACCAGTAAAAAGAACATATACCTATGTCTTGAATTTGGAAAAAAAAATCATATTTTATTTATCACTAAAGAAGGGTTCGGTGAATGCACATATGAAACTGGTGGGTTCGGTACCTCAAAAAAGGTTAAGAACCACTGGTCCAAGGACATAAAACTTGTTGGTTTCATATCATCTCTGTCATACTCATTTCCTGATTCACTGGTATTTTCCTAATATTTTACTTCCAATTTATATGCTCTATATGAAAAATAACTAATATTTATTAAACACTTACCCAGGACCAGACAGTGTGCCAAGTGCTTTATATGAAATGATCTCATTCAATTCTTAAAACAACTTATTATATATCTTCATTTCTCCAACGAGAAAAGAGAGACTGTCACAGAATTATATTTGACAGAGTCTGTATTCAAAATTTTATCTCTTTCTTACACTTTAAAAAGCCACTTGCTTGTATTTGAACCTAAACAATGCAAAAGAAACATCATCTATATCAGGTGCTACCCACCATGATGCAATATGACATTTCAAGATGTTTTGGGGACTCCTTGGATATTTTATAATTAGCATCACAGATATAGTAAGCACACAATTTAAATTTTCAGGTTTATTTACCTCTTTTGCTTTTCACGGGTACCTCAGAGCACTTTGGCACTAACTGTTAATAGTCCATGAAAAAATGTTGCCACCGTTTCCACACAGAGACAGTTGGCCTGAGTTGAAATTCTGTCTCCACCTCTTATTAATTTGGTGACTGGTCACAAGTTTCTGTGCTTTGGTTTCGCTTATAATGCCTGTCTCATTGGCTGTTGTGAAATTAATGAGTTAATATATGTAAAGCCCTTTGAACAATGTCTGGCACATAAAAATACTAGAAAACACAATGAATGTTAGCTGTTATTATTTTTTGTTTAGTTTCATAATTTGATCACTAATAAAAGCTGACACTATTGGAACAAGCAATTTTAAATAAAGCTTGCAAAGACTGCTGATGATTGTCTACTGAAAGAAGGTAAATCTAGAAATATTTGAAGAAAGAGGATGCAAAAAGAAAAGTGCAAGTTGTGTGTGTGTGTGTGTGTATGTGTGTGTGTGTTTGATTTGGAAGCCATGTTTTTGTATGTGGTTTCAAAGTAGAAAGAAAACTTGGTGGAAAGGCTAGAGGTCAATACCAACTCATTATAAAGAAATTGTTCTTGTTGATGGAGTGGGCTGCTCCTTTAAATTGTGAATTTCCAAAAGCAAGAGTACTGAATGAGATGCTCAAGTCTCTTGTGTCTTGAAGTAAAGATACAAACCTTAAATGCCACCAGGAACTAGGAGCTAACGTGCAGGAGTGACGCTGACCCTGGGACACTGTGAATGACTCAGAAATTCACCAATGGTTGGTTATTAAGGAACAGAAGAACTGTGTAAGCAGATCTTCTCCTTTTTCAAGAGATCCTAAAAATCCAGTTTATTTCATGTAAACTTCTCCAATTTTTAAATATTGGCATCTAACTGAAATAAGTAAGTTTATGAGTTAATGAACCACTCCTAAGCCACAGCTAACGAATTTATCATTAGTTACAGCCCTCTGCTTTGAAACACTATGTTAAACGAGATAATATTAAAAATTTTCCATTTTGAATTAATTTTAGTACAAGGGGACAAACTGTAGTTAAGTTTCATTCTTTTGCATGTGGCTTTCCAGTTGTCCCAGCACCATTTGTTGAAGAGGCTTTCTTTTTCTCCATTGTGTGTTTTTGGCCCCTTTATCAAAAATTATTTGACCATATATATGTGGTTTTATTTCTGGACTTTCTATTCTGTTCCATTGGTCTGAGTGTCTATTTTTCTGCCAATACCATGCTGTTTTAAATGTCGTGGGTCTATAATATACTTTGAAGTCAGGTATTGTAATGCCCCCAGCTTTTTTCTTTAGCCCTAGGATTGCTTTGGCTATTCGAGGTTTTTTATAGTTCCATATAAATCTGATGATTTTTTGTTCCATTTCTTTATAAAATGTAATTGGAACTTGATGGGAATTGCATTAAACTTGTATATTGCTTTGGGTAATATGGTCATTTTGAATATATTTATTCTTCCTATCCAAGAACAGCAATATTTTTCCATGGATCAAAGTCCTAAATATAAGGCCTGAAACAATAAAGTACATAGAAAAATACATAGGTACTAAACTCATGGACCTTGGTTTTAAAGAGTTTTTATGAATTTGACTCCAAAGGTAAGGGAACTAAAGGCAAAGATAAATGGATGGGACTACATCAGACTAAGAAGCTTTTGCACAGCAAGAGAAACTGACAACAAAATAAACAGACAGCCAACTAAATGGGAGATGATATTTTCCAACAACAGCTCAGATAAGGGGCTAATATCCAAAATATACAAAGAATTCATGAAACTCAACAACAAACAAACAAACAATCCAATAAAAAATGAGTAGAGGACATGAACAGACATTTCTCCCAGGAAGAAATACAAATGGCCAACAGATATATGAAAAGATGCTCATCTTTGTTAGCTATTAGAGAAATGCAAATCAAAACTACAATGAGATATCACCTCATGCCTGTTAGATTAGCTATTATCAACAAGACAGGTAATAACAAGTGTTGGAGAGGCTGTGGAGAAAAAGGAATCCTCATCCACTGTTGGTGGGAAAGTAAAGTAGGACAACCATTATGGAAGAAAGTATGGTGGTTCCTCAAAAATCTAAAAATAGAACTACCATATGACCCAGCAATCCCTGTACTGAGTATATACCCCCAAAACTCAAAAACACTGGTACATAAAGACACATGCAGCCCCATGTTCATAGCAGCATTGTTCACAGTGGCCAAGACATGGAAACAACCAAAGAGCCCTTCAACTGATGACTGGATAAAGAAGATGTGGTACAAATATACTATGTAATACCACTCAGCCATAAGAAATGATGATATCGAATCATTTACAACAAAATGGATGGATCTTGATAACATTATACGGAGTGAAATAAGTAAATCAGAATAAACTAAGAACTGCATGATTCCATACATAGGTGGGACATAAAAACGAGACTAAGAGACATGGACATGAGTGTGGTGGTTACTGGGGATGGGGGGGAGGGAGGAGAGAGTGGAAGAGGAGGGAAGGGGAGGGAGGGGTACAAAGAAAACCAGATAGAAGGTGACAGAGGACAATTTTTTTGGGTGATGGGTATGCAACATAATTGAATGACAAGATAACCTGGAGATGTTTTCTTTGAACATATGTACCCTGATTTATTAATGTCACCCCATTAAAATTAATTTTAAAAAATGCTCTATCTGTGTTCTGGTCTTGGTTTTCGTATTTCTGCATACTCAATTTGGGACTTGGAAAAAAATTTCTCAAAGATAACCATTTTTCACAATGTTTCTGGTTTGGGGGAATTTGGGGAAATTTTGTTTTGTTTTCTGCTTAGACTATTGCTCCCTCTTTTTATTACCTGAATCTTTGCCTATGTCATGGATCAGTTAAATGCCATTCCTTCTCTAAAGTCTTCTCTTAATGTGCTTCAATTATTTCCTGTAATTCTTAGCATAAAAGCCAAATGCTTGAGTTTGGCTCACAAAGCTCTTTATGAACGGGCTCCTCTCTCTCTTGATCATGTCAAGCTTGCTTCCATTTCAGGGTTTCGCATTTTGTATTTTGTTGTTTATATGTTTGTGGTTCTCCTTGCTTAGAACACACTTCCTCCAAAATATTTTCTGCTTAAATTCTTTTTCAGCTCTCATTATTCTATTCAAAGTGATCAATTTTAAATAAACCCTCTCTTCAAACTGTACCAGTTTTCTTTATTATATGTCTCAATTTTGTTTCCTTTATAAAACTATTCATAATAGAAAATATATTTTAAAATATTTATTTCTGTGCACCCACTAAAGCAGTGCTCCTGTTTGCTCTGTGCTTGCAATGGGATTTGGTATATCATAAACATCAAATAATTATTTGTGCAATTAATAAATTGAATACTTTATGCACTGGAATGTTTTTAAATGTTTATTGATTTTAGAGAAAAGAGAGCAAAAGTTGGGGGAAAGAATAGAATGGGAAACATTATCTTCACATTTGTGCCTTGACCGGGCAAGCCTGGGGTTTCGAACTGGTGAGTTCAGCATTCCAGATCCACACTTTATCCACTGTGCCACCACAGGTCAGGCCACTGGGATGCTTTTAACCAGGAGCATATCAAGGTATATTATATTTGTCTCTCCAAATAGTCTAATACATTCTGAAGATGCTAGGCTTTTTTATTCGTTTTTAGATTTCTAAGCACCCACATGTCAATAAACCTATACTTCTAAGCTATTTTCTCCACTTACCACACATAGAAAATGATATTTTATATAGTACACTGTCGTAAACCGATGAGGCCAGGACAACTGGATTAAAGGCTTTAGCTATCCTACAACCTATTTACCTGCCCCGATGACTGAAGTGACCAAAATTTAGTCTCACTTGTTAACTTATTTGTCTCTGCATACAAGTTGAGACTCTAAACCAAGCTCAAAGTGTCCCTTGGGGAAAACACTTCCTAAACATAACATGTACCAAAGAATGCTAATCCGTGTCAGATGCTGTATGTCTTCTTGGTTGGAGCTTTATTATCCTTGACATCATCTCTATAAATTGTGAAGAATTGAGAGTGAGAGCACTGAATGAAGACTTCTGGATGCGATAACCGTGGTAATATACTATGGCTTGCCTTTGACTGAAATTTTTATCATTTCACCAAGCAGTTGGTCTAACTAACTCAAAGGTATCTCCATGATCACCTGAGAAGAACATCAAGGAGAAATTCTGCCAAGATAACTTTATTGAAATGGCTTTCTTTTATGCACAATTACTGGTGAGAAATACATTGCGATGGAGGCTGGGTATCAAGGAATAAAGCTTCTGATGCCAAAGGCAAACTGAAGGCACTTCCAACATCGCAGCATCAGAGGAATCAACATTTCCCATCATGTTTGAGACCAAGATTTCCATTTCTTTCCCTGAAATAAAGAAGATGGTGCTCAGAATGAAATACAGTGGAAGTGTGTGAACTGGAAAAGTGACCTAACACATTCTAGGTTTGTTTGGGAATAATATTACTTTATTTTAAATAAGAATTATATGTAAAATACTTAGCATAACAGAGGCTTAGTAAGTAATTTCCCTGACTCATGCCCCATTGACCCAAATTAAGGATGCCGTCCCAATATCTGCTTCCATGTGCTTACATAGCTGCTTTGCAGAATTCACAGCGACTGTTGTAAGTTTGCCCATCAGTACCACACACTGGTTTTTGGATCTTGGGACAAGATTTTCCATCTGTAGCTGTTTCCTCATAGTTGCTGCAAAAAGCCTATGATTTAAATGAAGTACTTGCTTTTATTTCATGATCAGTGCCATTGACATCATTAGCTCGCTCAAGGAATAAAAAATATATGTGCTAATTGTATGCTTAACAATTCTTTGGAAAGCTCTTATCACAACTAAAATATAGGCTAAAAATAAAAGTAAGCAAAAATTACATGTAGTCCTAGCACCCAGAAATACCCTTCCTTAGAATTTGTTTTTTTCTTCCATCTCTTCTCTATGCATTATTTCCACTAGATAACATTACAAATAGCCACACTGTATATATGTTTCATGTATTCTTTATTTCTTACCTTTTCTATACCCTTATGCATGTTCAGAAAAGAGTGATTTTATGCTGCAATATTTCACCATAAAGATGTGAAACAATTTATTTTATAAAACCCTATTGTTGTTGAGTTTCTTTCTTTCTGTCTTTCTTTCTGTATTTTTTTTACAACTGTCTGGGGTGACCATTTTATACATAAAATGCTTGTGTACTTTCTGATTATTTTCTTAAGGTATGTTTTTATGAGAATTGCTGTCTCAAAGGTTATGATTTTTAAGGCTTCCAATACTGATTGCCAAATTGCTTTTTGTTAATGTATACCTAAGCATAAATTCCTTATCACTTTCTAGAGTGTTTGGAGAAATTTGTCTATACTCCTCTTGTATGGTACTCCTCAGCACAGCTCAAGCATCTTGAGTTAATATGCCATATCTGATTTATCTCTTTGTCCAGTTTCAAGACAGGGTCTGCTAAAAGTGAAATGTTGAAAAGCCTTTATTGAATGAATAAGAAGAGAAGTTAAGTGGCTTATGCAAGATCCCATAGTTATTACGTTGTAAAACCAGGATTCACACAAGAACAATTTAACTCTAAAACCTATTTTCTTAGCCCTTATGCCACTCTGACCATGCAGAAACCCAGTAATTTAGCCAAATTGGTAGATTAATAACATTTGAAAACACTTTGCTTTTTCCTAATACTATATATACTCTTCTTTCTGAATGACCTTTAGGCAAAATGGATTGCTCTAGTTTCCAAATGCCTACAAACTTATGATCTGACACCAAATGTAAATAGTGCAAAGCTGTTGGCTTTCATTTATTTTTCTTGGGATGCAAATTCCTTGAAGAAAGGGATAATAAAAGATGTGTATGTATAATCATAGTTCTATCACTGACCTGTTAATTAACTATCTAGCTCTCTATCTACTAATTGTATAAACAATGTGTGTTTATAATAGAACCTTTAGAAATACAGCTCAGTACAAGAGTTATTTATTTAAATCATTCCTAATTCACTTTTCAACATCTGCATTATTAACAAGGTTGTGTATATCCTTCCTGATATTTTCTATGTTTAAATATTTTAAAACAATGATCACCCAAAAAATAGCATTTTATAAAATGCTTTCTAAACTTGAAATATACTTTCAATATTTTTCTGTCTCATGAATAGTTACTCTATGTTGTACAAATTATTAAGCAGTCCCCCACTTGGAAACATTTCGGTTATTGCCTTGTTTTGGCTAATGTAAACAATACTATCAGGAATATCTGTATACGTTCATTTTTTGTACATCTTCAATTCTTTCCCTAGGATGCATTTCTAGACATGAAATGTTTATGTTTAAATTTTCCTTTCTAAAGTGTTTGATGCAATTATCAAGTAAAAAATCAGGAATATATATTTTTTTTCATATTTCTATGTCCTGTAGGCCTGGAACATAATAGATTCTTGATTAAATTTGGTGCATTATGAGATGAATAAGACAAGCATTACTATTAATTATAAAATTGAATAAATTCTGTCCCTCAGAATAGAGGACAAGCTTTTAGTCCCCATCTCTTCTATTTTTCTTTCTCACCCTGCTTTTAACCAAATAAAGTTTGCATTAATCTAGTATCACACTTATTTGTTGAGTTTTTACTTTTGATTTTATTTAATCAAAGGACATTTCTTTGAAAAGTAATAAAGCCAACATTCTAATTTTGTAAGTGGAGACTTCCTTTTGGAAGACATTCTTCCAACATCTCACAGGACATGGTGACAGAGTTAGAACTAGAACTTTGATCTGTCATTGCATTATGATTTTCCAGATTGTTTCTTATTCTTATTTATCTATCATAATGATGATTAGAAACCATTGCTCCAAGGACCTACTTTTGAATATCAAGTCCCTCCTCTCAAGAAATTCCTATTCACATTATATATCTGCTTGCAGATTAGTCGGCATTAAAAGCATCATAGCAATAATGGACTTTATAAAGTTGAAGTCATATTTCTTTGCAATAATTTTCAAAATATATTTCTAGATTTAAAAATAAAAGTTCAACAAGAAAATATAACTTCCTCTGCCACCTAGAATATCATTTTCTTCATATAGTAGAGATGGAACAAAATATAACTATTATGAAACTCCCCCAAGCATCAGAAAAATCAGGGTTAAGTAGATTGTCATTAACCCTAACAGCATGACTTCCTTCTTGTATCAAGAATCTGATTTGTTACTTCGTGTTTTCTGTAGTCACCACATGAGATAAAAGACATTGAGCATAAACTTTTTGATTTTATCAAAACAGACTAAGAATGGAGATTTAAGTGGAATTTTAGTCCTGCCAATTGATAGGATAGCTCTGAAAAATTTGAAAAATTTAGTCTGATGTCATTTAAACAAGATTGAATATGTCTATTTTTTTAAACACTTTTTTGCTGCATAAACAATTTTCTTATTTGAAAAGTTTACATATGGTGGGACAGCAGTGACTTACTTTACCAGAAATTAATTTTTAAAAACAATAAAATTCTTGTTTATTTTCTGATTTATCATGGTTTAATTTTTAAATATTTATTTTATCCCTTTTTGTTGTTTAATTTCCTTTTTAATTCTATTTTGTGTGATTCATAAAAAAATAAATCATATTTTATACTTTTTACTCCACAAATATTGAGTGTCTACTTTGTGCCATTAACTTGGATTTCCAAGGTAGTCTAATCAAATTTCTAGTTAAAATTTTACTACTGAATTTTTCCTCAAGAAAGGATCTGTTCTTTAACAAGAGTTGAGGAGACAAAACAGCTATATGTGATTTTAGGTTAGATACTATAACAGAAAAATGACATTTCTCAGACAACTGGTAAAATTTGAACAAGATGATAGATTAGTTAATAGTTCTGTATCAGTGTTAATTTTCTAATTTTGAAGTTTATACTAAAGTTATGTAAAATGTTAACATTTGGGGAAGCTAAGTAAAAGATGTATGATATTTCTTTGAACTACTTTTACCCGGCTTTTTAAGTCAAATTATTTCAAAATGAAGATTTTTAAAAACCTTTCAAATATAAAGTACAAAAATTTCATTAAGACCTCTCCATGAATATATCTTAAACTAAGTTTTAAGCACAATGCTTAGATTAAAAAGGTACATCTCAAAATGTTTGTAGTGAGCTAATTTTTAGAAAGTAGAAATAATATTACATTTTACACTTAATAGTTTTCCTGTGTATTCTTTAACATTGCTGAATCTTTCATTCATTCATAAATCCATCTATTCAATTGCCAATCTACCTATCCATTATCCATCCATTCATTAGGTGAGGTATTTATTAAATTAAAACCATGATTAAAGTACTAGAATTTATAAAAGAGAGAAAAATCTTTCTCTGACCTTAAAGAGCTCACATTCTGAAGGCTATCTGTGAAGGGTGACAAAATGAAATAAATGTTGAGTAAAGTATATCAATAAAATTCAATAGATATGCAGATGAGAAAGCATTATATAATTCATGGAGACTATACAGTAGAAGTGATTTGGTGTTAGGAGCTTTCCATAGATGAAGGGCATATGAAAGGGAGCATAAGGGTACTTCCAAATGAGAAAATAAGCATACCTTTTACTGAATCATGTAAACAGTAGCTGGTAATTGTCTTCCAGAATAAAAGAGAAGCATCAACAAAAGCATAGGAGAGGTCTTGAGGTGTTAGAATCTATAAGTCATCTAGTGTGATCAAAGCCTTGGGTCACAGATGGGTAGAGAATGAATGAATGAAACAATTTGGAAAGGGACTTGCCACCAGGCTAAAGAATTTGGATATTATCTACTTAGCTGGTTAAAATTATATATAATTTGGATTGAGATATAAAGAATATAAAATGTTAGAAAGAATATTCTTTGGTACCAATGTGGAAGATGTTTGTTGAATAAATTAACTTTTTAAAGAGTACTGAGTTGTTTCTTCTTATATCTATTTACAAGTTTTTGTAAAAATGTTTAATATTCAATTAGAACATAAAATTGTAAATATAGCTCAGTAATTATGTCATAAAAAGCGAATTTAATACTTAACTTTTATTTAGCATTTACTGCTCACTTAACCTTCTTAAGGGCTGTATATAAATTAACTCACATAATGTGGAATGAAGTACGTACTATTATTAGCTGAATTTTATTGATAAAGAAGCCAAAACGTATAAAGGTAAAGTAAATTACCCCAAAACCAAACATTTACTGAATAAAAATGCTAGAATATAAACCTGGATATTCTCTTTCTCAAGCCCATATTTCAAAAAATAAGTTATACTGCCTACTTATTTTGTATTTTAAGTTATATAGCTATTCTTGTTAATGTGAACCCTATTATTACTAACTACTCTCTCAAAAGTATAGATCCTATAATTACTAATTGCCAAACCAAGCTACTGGGAGATTCAGTATCTATGAGTCTGCCAAAGAATCTCTCTGTACCCAAGTCTGTTGAGTAAAATTTAGAACTGTGATTCTCCAGTTTTAATGAGGACCAAAATGTTAGGGGACTTCTTCTTTGGGAGAAGTCCAAACTGAACGTTTTATAAAGATGGCAGTTGTATTTGTAACATTTGTGCACACACGTGCACATGTGCATGCGTGCACGCGCACACACACACACACAAACACACACACACACTCAGAACAATCTGCCTGAGGGAAAAAAGACTATGTATGCCTAAGGGGAAAATAAAAATTTTTGCATTTCTGTCGGTTTTCATTACTGTCGGCAATTATGTCTACAACACTTACCAAGCTATGTCAGGGGGCTTCCTTAATATAGATTCCTAAGCCTCAACACCCTTAGAAATCCTAGTTTAATTGATAGGTGTAGCAGAAATATGCATTTTATGAAGCATCTGTAGTGACTATGAACAAGGTACTCAGATCTCGAGTAACCATATGTTCTGAGTTGCCTGGGGTACTCTCAGTTTATGATTATCATCTTGTTATAACCCATGTAAGGACTACTTTGACTCCCAAAGTTATCTTGATTTGGACAATAAGTGATATTCACACTATACTTTTATAAACACTATACTGTCTTGAAGGTTTTGACGGCATATAAACTCCTTATTTTGGAATGTGATATATGACTGATTTAAAGAAAATAGGATGTACTTTTCAAGTCTGTTTTCACTGTTAAGAAAAATGCATCTTGCTAATGATGACACCTTGTCTAGGTCAGAGTGTCATTCTATTATATCACCTTCGCACCAGACCAACCAAATGAACTCAGACGATCTTGAAGAAAGAGCCACAGTACTTCCCAACTCAAAACCATTGTGAAAGACAAACTCTTGCGATAGAGAAGCACGTACCAGAGAGCCTCTTTGGCTCACAGCCTCTGCAATGATAAAACAAACACTGATTAATTACCACTCCTCAGAAGATTTCCAAAATTTTACAGCTAAAGTTGTCCTTAGAGACCTCCCATTACAAATGTCTTGCTTGATGGACGAAGAACTGAGGTCCAGAGAAGGAAACAAAACTTATGCAGGATACTCACCTTGTTAACTACACAAATGAGCTAGAGGACAAGTTACAAATGGCTAGAACAAGGCTTTCTTTACTACATTTTCTATGATTCATGCAACTTTTATCCAATGCATCGTTTACTTCTTAATAACATAACTTTAAAACTAATACCTGAAGAAAAGAAAGCAAACTCTGGATCTCTTCTTTGTCAGAGAAGTTTATATTTACCCAGAAATAAGCTGAAATTCCAAAATCTAGAATCACTGGATTAAAGAATAAGAAAGACAACTGGCGAACAACATGCTAATAATAATATTATAATACAAAATAATTTTGAAAATATTTGAAAAAAATCATACGATTTATTTCCATTCCCTCTAAAACTAACAACATCTATCATCTACTTGCAAAATTTCTGTATTTGAAACACTGTATCAAAATTCATTTACATTAAGTCCAATATTTTTATTTTAAAGATAAAGAAACTGGGCTCTTAAGTAACTTGTCTAAGATTATATACCTTGCAAATGGTAGAGCCAGGAAGCAAACCCCCAGTCTCCTGGATTCTAAAGCCAATGTACTTAAACATAACCTTTTATTGAAAGAAGTCTGAAAGCATATAAAGTTCACTTTCAATATTCTTTTTTTGTTTTTTTAAAGAAAGACAGACATACAGTAAGGGAGAGAGGTGAGAAGCATCAACTCGTGGTTGTGGCACTTTAGTTGTTCATTGATTGCTTTCTCATATGTTTACAGGGGGCTACAGCAGAGCAAGTGACCCCTTGCTCAACCCAGTGACCTTGGGCTCAAGCCAGTGACCTTTGGGCTCAAGCTAGTGACCTTTGGGCTCAAGCCAGCGACCGTGGGATTATGTCTCTGATCCCACACTCAAGCCAGTGACCCGCACTCAAGCTGGTGAGCCCACGCTCAAGCCGGAGACCTTGGGGTCTTGAACATGGGTCCTCAGCATCCCAGTCTGATGGTCTATCTATTGTGCTACTGCCTGGTCAGGCTGATCTTAAAATTTTAGTCCTGAGTTCTTTTTACTTTGTCTGTCTGTCTATCTATCTATCTATCTATCTATCTATCTATCTATCTATCTATCATCTATCTATCATTTATCTATCATCTTTTTACTTTCCCAACTTACAGGCTAAGTAAGAATGCCTCAGCTTTCAGTAAAATGAAAGATCCTCAGCAAAATTCTGACACTGAAGCTCTTTAGATAAGAATTTCTTGAAGATGACTTTAAATGATAATTTCTAATTCCAATACAAATTGTTTCCTTAAAAAAATAAAGCTTATTTGTAATCTCATTCTGTTAATTTGATCTGCTGAGGGGAACAGAGTTGTTCTGGCAGTTTTAGATTACTCATTTGAGGTCCATGTGACTTAAAGCAAGCCATCTCATCCTAATGTGATGTAACATTGTGTTTACAATTTGATAGAACTATCTCTGTTACAGCATCATAGTGATAATTAAAGTAGCTAATTTATAAGTAAAAGTTCCTTTTAAAAATATGATGGGCAGTCACCATCATTAACCATCAAAATCATCATTATAATCCTTATCATCATCATCATTATCACCCTAAACATCACATCATGACAGCTGACATTGGCCAGTCTGACCCAGAATTCCGTTCTGTATACTCACATAGTACTCACCAGCAAAGAGGAACAAATAGACCATGCTAACCAAAAGAAGAAGGCTGCTTGATGGCTTCATGGTCAATGAGGACTGTGAGGTCTGCAAGGAATGCATTAACAGGGTTCATCACTGTGGATGTTCTACCTGCTGTATTTATAAAGGGATCCATATGCATGCATCTAAGTACTTATACATGTGAAAGCCAGCTAGATTCTCCACCCTAATTGTGTAATCTATTTCCCCAGTGATTAGGGACATCAGAAACCAAAGAAACTTATTTCATGACTTTTCCAAACAGTCAGGAACAATGGTCAAATACGAGGTGCAGGCAGAATGAAATGAATTACATGTCTCACACCAAGAATTTACTCTCATCAGCATATGGTGATAATTGTAATCAAGTCATTTTCTTTCAATTAGCATATTTTGGATTTTCCCCCAGCAAAGCCTTACAGCCAGAAAGCTTTCATCAGGCAGTAACTTGTAGAGCTGTCCATACAATTTGTTTGCAACATTAATAATGTTTGATGTAACAGCTACCAGGAAACTAAAAACACTAATGTGAGAGTTTCTGAGGTGAGGAAGTTGACAGACAAGAGCATAGTCCTAATGGTCATTGAATTAAAACTCTATATATTCAAGGTAAATGTGAATTGCAGGGAGGGGGCTGTTTTCTTCAACACTTTACTTTTAGGCAGCATGTACACAATGGTTCCTAAGTAACATTTTTATTTTAACAAGTATCTCACAGATGGATTTTAGTCATTGTGCATAAATGTCATTCACATTTGCCTTCTTTCTCTTTCTCAAATACACCATGTACCCTTTACCTTAGGACTCTATAACTCTTACAATTTTTTCTACTGGAAAAAATCCTGGTTGAGAAACTAAAATGGCTAATTCCTCCTTTCAAGAAATAGAGTTCAAATATTACCTGCGCAGTGAAGATTTTCCTGACAATTCAAAATACTCCCACCCCAAATCAGTATTTTATTGTTTTCATAGTGCCTTGCGATATCTAAGATTATCTTTGTTATTTAATTATTTACTTGTATATGTCCCCACCACCAAACAAATACATATACACACACAATCATCCACATGAATTTACATGCACACACAGGCTACGCTCATGAATCTGTTTCACTACTATGGCTCCGTGCAAAGAATAATGCCTTGTGTAGACATCATTATCCTTTTACAAATGCTAGTCAATAAAAACTCCTTTATTCCTTCAAAAATAATAATTGGGCTCCAATTATTTTAAGTATTACTAGATGTTTAAGATCTAGTGACAACATAAGACAGATTCATAGAGCTTCCATTCTTCATTCTTTTCTCAAACTCTTGCTGGGAAGAGCCCACTGAGTCAGAAACTTAATTAGGTTCTGGAAGTGTAAAGTTGAGTAAGAGATGCTCACGGGCTAATGGAGAAGAAAACAATGTGATTAAAATTATACACAAGTGTGTGTATAACTCAGGGGAACACCAGGGAGAGCAGCTTTGAGTAGGGTAGAAGAACAGCAGAGAGGAGGTAGTCATGACAGAGGGGGTCTGATCCTCAGAGTTTATAGAAAGTCAGAGGAACAGCCTGACCAGGTAGTGGTGCAGTGGATAGAGCGTCAGACTGGGACGCGGAAGACACAGGTTCAAAACCCTAAGGCCACCAGCTTAAACGTGGGCTTACCAGCTTGAGTGCAGGGTCGCTGGCTTGCACATGAGATCATACAAATGCTAAGCACTCTTATATACTAGAAGTTAATAGTCCTTCAAATATTTACATTATGTTTTTACATAACTAAATTATTTTTTAGTTTCAAAGGAAACATAGGACATAAAGATGATAGAAACTATTAGTCAACACAATATTGAAAGAGAAGAACCAAGTTGAAAGATTGATAAAATTTGAATCAAGACTTACTATGAAATCACAGCATTAATACAGGATGATGTTGCCAAAAGAATAGACAAATAGATCAGGGGAACAGAAATTACACACATAAATATATTACACTGATCTTTGACAAAGGAAAAAAGGCAATTCAATGAGGAATTGGTCTTTCCAATAAAAGGTACTAGAACAACTGCACATCCACTGGCAAATAAATAAATAAACAAGACACAGACCTATATATCCTTTACAAAAATTAACTTAAAATGAATAGTAGACCTAAATGTAAAGAGCAAAACTAAAAAAAACTGCTAAGAGATAGCAAGAAAATGTAGATAACCTTAGTTTTGGTAATGACTTTTTAGATGCAATATCAAGGCATCATTTATAAAAGAAAGAATTGATAAGTTGAATTCATTAAAATTTAAAATTTCTGCTCTACAAAAAAGAACTATCAAGAGAATGAGAAGATGAGCTGCTAAATGGCAGAAAATACTTGCCAAAGACATATGACAAAGCACTGTCATCCAAAACATACAAAAAATCCCCAATAAACTCTCTTAAAAATTTAACAGTAAGAAAATGAAGGGCTCAATTTTTTCTTCTTTTTTTAAAATTAATTTTAATGGGGTGACACTAATAAATCAGGGTACATATGTTCAAAGAAAACATCTCCAGGTTATCTTATCATTCAATTATGTTGCATACCCATCACCCAAAGTCAAATTGTCCTCTGTCACCTTCTATCTGGTTTTCCCTGTGTCCCTCCCCTCCCCCCATCCCTCCCTCTCCTTTCTCCCCCATTCCGTAACCACCACACTCTTGTCCATGTCTCATAGTCTCACTTTTATGTCCCACCTATGTATGAAATCATGCTTTCTCAGTTTTTTTCTGATTTACTTATTTCACTCCATATAATGTTATCAAGGTCCATCCATTTTGTTGTAAATGATCCGATGTCATCATTTCTTATGGCTGAGTAGTATTCCATAGTATATATGTACCAAAGCTTTTTAATCCACTCGTCCTCTGACGGACACTTGGGCTGTTAAAATGGGGTCAAGATCTTAACTTTTACTTCACCAAAAAAGATATACAGAAAGTAAACAAACATATGAAAAGATGCTCAACACCGTATAATCTTAAGAAATTGCAAATTAAAACAAGGAGATACTACCTCTTACTTATTAAAATGACTAGAATCCAAAACACTGACAACAGATGTTGACAAAGATGGGGAACAGTCACAAAAAAGAAGCAAAGAAGAAATTTAAATGCACTTTTTAAGTTTAAGGAGTCAATCTGAAAAGGTTACTGCAATACTGTGATATATTCACAGATGTATTTGTTGTGTTTTTTTTATGGTTCTTGGCTAATAGCTCTAAAACCCTTGGAAATTTCTGTGCTGATCATGATAAAGGTGTCTTTTTTATGTCAATGAGATGACTGGTGGGAAACACCTAAGGGTGGGGGGTTGGTTGCCAAAGGAACCAACCATGTGATTGTAGTGTTGCTACTTTCAGTCTCATTCTCCTGACCTCCTGGGAAGGAAGAAGGGCTGGAGGTTGAATCAGTCAACAGTGCAATGGCCAATGATGTTATCAATCATGCCTATGCAATGAAGCTTCCATAAAAATACAAAAGGATAGAGTTCAAAAAGATTCTGGGTTGGTGTACATGCGGAGATTTGGGGAGAATGGTGCCCCTGGAGAGGATGGGGGAGCTCTGTGCTTTTCCCAAATGCCTTGTTCCATGCATCTCTTTGGTCCAGCTGTATCCTTTTATAATTAACTGGTAATCAAGTAAATAAAATGTTTTTCTCAGCCACTCTTGCAAGTTAATCAAATGCAAGGTAGAAGTCATGGAAATCCCTGATCTATAGCCAGTAGTCAGAAGACTAGGTGACAACTTAGACTTGAGACTAGCATCTGAAGTGGGGTATGGGGACCATTATTGTATGACTGAATCTGACACTATCTCCAGGTAGGTAGTATCAGAATTGAGTTGAATTTTAGGGAATCCAGCAGGTGTTAGAGAATTGCTTGGTAGTATAGAGGAAATCCCTCACATTAAAATTGGAATCCAGGAGCCACAAAGAGCTACATACTGTATGATTACAACTAAGTGACATTCTGAAAAAAGAAAAACTACAGAGACAGTAAAAGATCAGTGATTGTCAGAGGTTCAAAGGGAAAAAGAAATGAATAAGCATATCACATGGGATTTTTAGGGCTGTGAAACTATTCTGTGTGATACTGTAATAGTGGGTACATGTGGATAGATTTGTCAAAACCCAGAGAATGTACTACACAAAGAGTAATGTTTGTATTAAACTATGGACTTTGGTTAATAATGATGTGTCAATGTTGATTCTTTAATTTTAACGAACATTTATCCATCTGGTGGGGTATATTTAGGACCTCTCTCTATTTCCCAGTCAATCATGCTATAAAGTTAAAAGTGTTCTAAAAAAAAGTCTGTTAATTTCAGAGAAGGTAAATTATGCCAGAAACTAAAGACAGAACTAAAAGTAATTTGAAGCTTTAATTCATTCTCAATAAGGCTCCTGTGTGCACTTCAGGGCTATTTCCCAAGAACTGAAAGATATTTTTCTTCAAAGCTATTATTATTAAAAGCACGTCTCTTTACATTTACATGACACGACACCTCAGAGTATGCATAGAGATTTTATACATACTGTACTTACTCATTTTTCCCAAAATCACATCTGTGAACTCTTACCATTATTGCACATGTAACACTATTGAGGATTAGCAAGTAAGATTTAACCTAAAATTGCTCAAAGGACCCAAACCAAAGAATATCTGTCTAACTCCAAATCTCTTTCCTTCCAAGGGCTCAGCATCCCGGGAGAAAATAGATTGACAGATTGTTGATAGTACACATGTACGAAGGGCACAGAGTGATCTCTAATACTGATAGGGTTGATGGTGACAATAAATGTTGCCAAGATCCCCATTGAGGAGGTGACATTTGAGCTAAAGGAGCAAAAAAGGAAGACCATGAAAAAGAATGAGTATTCCTTTTTGCCATCTTTTGTTTATTCATCTACTATTCTACATGTTTTCATCAAACAGAGCCGCCCACTCAATGAATTTTTGAAACATCATCTTCTCCTCTAGGCAGCATGGTGCAAATGTCCTTCAAATCAGAGCTTAAAGAAAGTAGAAGCAAAGCTCTTCCCAGATTCTAGGATTTAGGAGCTTGGTGTCCTTAGAGAGGTGAGAATGTGATCACATGACACGATGTGTTAATGAGATTCTGCTGGTTTCACTTATATAAAAGAGTATAAAAGTTTTCTGTAAGTCCCCGAAATGAACCTATAATTAGTTATGACGCCAGTAGGAAGGGCTCAATTCCTATTAAAATAGTGAGTGAGAAAGTAGGAAAGCATTTATGGTGACTGCTTAGCTCTATAAAACTGTTTTGAAAGCATTGCACATCTAACAAAATTATTACCAAGAAAACGAGTGGGGTTTTATTGGGTGAGCAGTTTTCTGCACAATGAGAGCTCAAGGACCATATTTATGAAGTCCAACTATTCATGTGACAAGTGAAATAGTGCAGGTGAAGTTCCACTGTTGCTCTGACCAGAAACGTGTGGTCCCCTCTCCCTCCACCGCTTCCCTTTCTCAGCATATTTCTTTCTTACATACTTTTAAAATATCATATTATTAACTATAGTCAACATGCTGTGCAACAAAGCTCCAGAACACATTTCTCTTATAAATATACTCTTATAATTGAAGTTTGTGCCCCTCAACCACCATACTCTCATCTTCTCTTCCCCCCTACATTGTTCAGTTTCTAACAAATGACATTCTTCTCTTAGTTCTAGGAGTTTAACTTTTTTTACATTCCACATATAAGTGGAATCATGTATGTGCCTTTCTCTGCCTGGCTATCACATTTAGCATTATGTCCCCTAGGTTAAGTTATGTTGTCACAAGTAGGCAGACTTCCTTCTTTTTCTAAAGACTGCATAGTATTCTGCTGAATTAATTAATTTATTAATTTATTCTTATTTTATTTCTTTTTATTTTAATTTGTTCTGTTTACATAGTTACAAGTGTTCCCCCAAATAGATCTCCCTCCCTCCCCACCCCTTAATCACCTTGTTACCTTCTTTGCCCCCTGCCCGATCCCCTTCATCCTTTCCTCCATGATTTACTATCCTGCCCTCTATCTCTCTGTGTTATGAGTATATAATGTCTTTCCTTTCTTTGATCCTCTCTCCTTATCCCCTTTCCATCTGACCGCTTTCCCTCTGGACTCATTAAGTCCTTCTCTGCCTCTCTTCTGTTCCTCAGATCATATTGTTCATTGGATTCCTCATATGAGTGAGGTCATATGACATTTTCTTTTTCTGTCTGGTTAATTTTGCTTAGCATAATAGACTTCAGGTTCATCCATGTTGTCGCAAAGGGTAAGATTTCCTTCTTTTTCATGACCACGTAGTTTTTCATTGTGTATATGTACCATTGCTTTTTAACTTACTCGTCTATTGATGGAAACTTGGGTTGTTTCCAGATCTTGGCTATTGTAAACAATTCTGCAATAAACATGGGGGTGCATTTCTTCTTTTGAATCAGTTATTTGTTATTCTTAGGATATATTCCTAGAAGTGGGATAGCTGGGTCAAAAGGCAGTTCAATCTTTAATTATTTGAGGAATCTCCATACTGTTTTCCACAGTGGCTGCACCAGTCTGCATTCCCACCAGCAGTGCAGGAGGGTTCCCTTTTCTCCACATCCTCGCCAGCACTTATTCTGTGCTGTTTTGCTGATGAGCGCCATTCTAACTGGTGTGAGGTGATATCTCATTGTGGTTTTAATTTGCATTTCTCTAATGATTAGTGATGTTGAACAGTTTTTCATATGCCCATTGGCCATCTGTGTGTCCTCTTTGGAGTAGAGTCTATTTAGTTCTTTTGCTCAATTTTTGATTAAATTGTTTACTTTCCTGGTGTTGAGTTTTACAAGTTCTTTATACATTTTGGTTATTAACCCCCTATCAGATAGGTTGGCGATTATGTTCTCCCATTGTGTCGGTTGTCTTTTTATTTTGTTCATATTGTCTTTAGCTGTACAAAAGCTTTTTAGTTTGATAGAGTTCCATTGGTTTATTCTTTCTTTTATTTCACTTGCCCATGGAGATAAATCAGCAAATATATTGCTGTGAGAGATGTCGGAGAGCTTACTGCCTATGTTTTCTTCTAAGATGCTTATGGTTTCATGACTTACATTTAAGTCTTTTATTCATCTTGAATTTATTTTTGTGAATGGTGTAAGTTGTTGGTCTAATTTCATTTCTTTGCAGATAGCTGTCCAATTTTCCCAACACCATTTGTTGAAGAGGTTGTCTTTACTCCACTGTATGCTCTTACCTCCTTTGTCAAATATCAATTGTCTGTAAAGGTGTGGTTTTATTTCTGCATTCTCTGTTCTGTTCCATGGATCTGTATGCCTGTTCTTATGCCAGTACCAAGCTGTTTTGAGTGCAATGGCCTTGTAGTATAACTTGATATCAGGAAGTGTGATACCTCCCACTTTATTTTTCTTTTTCAAGATTGCTGAGGCTATTTGTGTTCTTTTTTGGTTCCATATAAATTTTTGGAATATGTGTTCTATATCTTTGAAGTATGTCACTGGTATTTTAATTGGTATCGCATTTAATTTATAAATTGCTTTGAGTAACATAGATATTTTGATGATGTTTATTATTCCTAACCATGAGCACAGTATATGCTTTCACTTGTTTGTATCTTCCTTGATTTATTTTATAAAGGTTTTGTAATTTTTCGGGTTCAAGTCTTTAACCTTTTTGGTTAAATTTACTCCAAAATACTTTACGTTTTTGTTGTTGCAATAGTGAAGAAAATTGTTTCCTTAATTTCTCTTTCTCACAGTTCATTGTTGGTGTATTCAAATACCTTTGATTTCTGTGTATTAATTTTATACATTGCCACCTTGCTGAATTCATTTATCAGGTCCAGTAGTTTTTTGACTGAGACTTTAAGGTTTTCTATATACAGTGTCATATCATCTGCAAATAATGATAGTTTTACTTCTTCTTTTCCATTTTGGATGCCTTTTATTTTTTCTTCTTGTCTGATTGCTGTAGCTAGGATTTCTAGTACTATGTTGAATAAGAGTGGTGAAAGGGGGCACCACTGTCTTGTTCCTGATCTTAGGGGAATTGCTTTTAATTTTTGCCCGTTGATTATGATGTTGGCTGTGGGTTTGTCATAGATGACCTTTATCATGTTGGGGTATGTTCCCTGTATTCCCACTTTGCTGAGAGTTTTGATTATAAATGGGTGCTGGATTTTATCAACTGTTTTTTCTGCATCTATTGAAATTATCATGTGGTTTTTCTTCTTCCTTTTGTTTATGTGATGAATCACATTGATTGATTTATGAATATTGTACCATCCTTGCCTCCCCAGAATAAATCCCACTTGATCATGATGTATAATATATTTCATGTATTGCTGGATTCGATTTGCTAATATTTTGTTGAGGATTTTAGCATCTAAATTTATCAGGGAAATTGGCTTATAATTTTCTTTCTTTGTGTTGCCTATGCCTGGTTTTGGAATCAGAATTATGCTCGCCTCATAAAAGGAGCTTAGAACTTTTCCTTTCTCTTGAATATTTTGAAATTGTTTGAGAAGGATAGGAGTTCTTTTTTAAATCTTTGGTAGAATTCACTAGTAAAGGCATCAGGCCCAGGGCTTTTGTTTTTGGGAGTTTTTTGATAACTGTTTTGATCTTATTTGTTATAATTGGTTATTTTAGGTTTTCTGATTCTTCCAGATTTATTTTTGAAAGATTATATGTTTCAAGAAATTTGTTCATTTCACCTAGGTTGTTTAATTTTTTGGCATACAGTTCTTCATAGTATTTTCTTATAATATTTTGTTTCTCTGTGTGTCAGTTGTTATTTCTCCACTCTCATTTCTAATTTTATTTATTTGAGTCCTCTCTCTTCTTTTCTTGGTGAGTCTGGTTAAAGGTTCATCGATCTTGTTTACACTTTCAAAGAACTAGCTCTTGGTTTCATTGATCCTCTGTATTGTTTCTTTAGCCTCTATGTCATTTATTTCTGCTCTAATTTTATTATTTCCTTCCTTCCACTTCCTATGGGCTTTACTTGCTGTTCTTTTTCTAGTTCTTTTCAATTCAGGATAAGGTTGTTTATTTGAGCTTTTTCTAGCTTCTTAAGGTATGCCTGTAGTGTTATGAACTTTCCTCTTAGGACTACTTTTGCTGTGTCCCATAAATTTTGAGTTGTTTTATGCTCATTAACATTCGTTTCTAGAAATATTTTAATTTTTTATCTCATTTTTAACCCATTCTCTTATTTAATATCATGTTATTTAGTTTCCATGTGTTTGAGTATTTTTCAGTTTTTCTGTTGTGGTTGATTTCTAGTTTCATGCCATTGTGATCAGAGAAAATGCTTGATATGATTTCAATCTTTTTAAATTTGTTGAGACCTCTTTTGTGCCCTAACATGAAGTCCAGTGGTAGTCAACCTGGTCCCTACGGCCCACTAGTGGGCTCTCCAGCTTTCATGGTTGGTGATGGCGGAGCAACCAAAGTATAAATAAATAGATTTAACTATAGTAAGTTGTTTTATAAAGATTTATTCTGCCAAACTTAGCAAAAATCCAACATAAAGTACTTGGTAAGTAATTATTATATGCTTTAACTTGCTGTAACTCTGCTTTATAAATTTTATAAAGTAAAGTTACTTCCCTACTTTATAAATCACCATTACTGTGGAACTGGTGGGTGGTTAGAAAATTTACTACTAACAGAGATACAAAAGTGGGCAATAGGTATAAAAAGGTTGACTACCTCTGATGTAGTCTTTCCTAGAGAATGTATTATGACCACTTGAAAAGAATGTATATTCTGCTGCTTTAGGGTGAAAGGTTTTGAATATATCTATTAAATCCAGTTGATCTAGTGTGTCCTTTAAGTTTGCCTTTTCTTTGTTAATTCTCTTTCTTGAGGACATATCTAGTGATGTTAGTGGGGTATTGAAATCCCCTACTATAATAATATTGCTATTGATCTCACCCATTATATTCATCAAAGTCTGCTTTATATATTTAGGTACTCCTATATCAGGTTTGTAGATATTTATGATGGTTATATCTTCCTGTTGGATTGCTCCCTTTATCATTATGTAGTGACCTTCTTTATTTCTTACTATAACCTTTGTTTTAAAGTCCATTTTGTCTGATATAAGTATTGCAATCCCTGTTTTTATTTCATTTCCATTTGCATGAAATATGTTTTCATCCTTTTACCTTTAGTCTATGTGTATTTTTTGTTTTGAGATGTGTCTCTTGTAGAGAGCATATGTATGGGTCCTGTATTCTTATCTACGCAGCTACCCTATGTCTTTTGATTGGATCATTTAATCCATTTACATTTAAGGTTATTATTGATATGTAGTTGCTTATTGCCATTTTATTCTTTAAAGCTATCTTCCTCTTTTACTATATTCTTTTCCCCCTTTGTTCTGTTCACAACAGGCCCTTTAACATTTCTTGCAGCATTGGTTTGGTTGTAATAAATTCCTTGAGGGTTTTTTTGTGTTTTTTTTTTGTCTGAGAAGCTTTTTATTTCTCCTTCAATTTTAAATGTTAGCCTTGCTGGATAAAGTAGTTTTGGTTGTAGGCTCTTGTTCTGCATTACTTTGAATATTTCTTGCCATTCCCTTCTGGCCTCAAGTGTTTCTGTTGAGAAGTCAGATGTCATCCTTATGGGTGCTCCTTTGTAGGTGATAGTCTTTTATTCTCTAGCAACTTCTAATATTTTCTCTTTATCTCTTAGCTTTGGTATTTTAATTATGATGTGTCTTGGTGTGGATTTCTTTGGGTTTCTCTTTAATAGAATTCTCTGTGCTTCTTGAACTTGTATGAATTTTTCCTGCATCTATTTAGAGAAGTTTTCAGCTATGATTTGATTGAACAAAGTTTCTATCCCTTGTTCTTTCTCTTCTTCTTCAGGAACCCCTATGATACGGATGTTATTTCTCTTTTTGTTGTCACAGAGCTCTTTTAGAGTTTTTTCAAACTTTTTGAGTTTCTTTTCTCTTTGCTGCTCTTCTTCTGGGCATTTGTTTATCTTGTCCTCTAACTCGCTGATTCGATCCTCAGCTTCATCCATCCTGCTTAATTCCTTCCATTGTGGTCTTCATTTCTGATATTGTATTTGTCATTTCTGACTGATTCTTTTTTATTATTTCAATGTCTTTATCTCTTTATTTAGGTGCTCGTTATGTCCATCCATTGTTGCTCTAAGATCTTTGAGCATCCTAACAATCATTATTTTAAACTCTGCATCTGGTAATTTGTTTATATCTGACTCATTCACGTCCTTTTCTGGGTATTTCTCTTGATTCATTTGGGTTGTATTTCTCTGCCTTCCCATTCTGTCTGTGTACAAGAAGGGTGTGGCCACAGGAGTTCAATGGGTGTGGCCTCTGTGTTCCCTAAGTGTGGTCTGTCTGCAGACCCACCAACCCCTCTGCCACTGCCTCAGGCATTTGAGTATGGGAGTTGCCAGTGCCAGCCCACTGTGGCAGTCATTGCGGTTTCCGCTTTTCCTCCATAGGTGGGGCCGTGTTCACGTGCCCATGCTACAAGTCCTGGCAGGTCTCGGCCTTTGCCCCTCCTCCTTGTGTGGGGCTGCACTCCGTGCTTGTGCAGCAAACCTTGGCACCCTGGGTGGGGCTGCACAGCTATGCTCAACCACAGGTCTCCACCCATTCCTGCCTTTTGCCCCATCCCCACAGGTGGGGCTGTGCGCCCAACAGCCACAAGACACAGCTCCAGGGGTGGGGTTGCATGCCCATGCACAGCCGGGGATCTCCACCTGTTCCTGTCTTTTGCCCCGCCCCCAATGGCGGGGTTGTGCTCATGTGCCAACTTGAACGCCCCAGGTCCCCTGTGGGGCTGCACACTCCTGCTCAACCACAGCTCTGCACTGGTTCTCTGGCTTTCACCTTTCCCCTGTGGGTAGGATTGCAGGCAAGACTACTCTTGCTCATCTGGCTCACAGCCAGGTCAGACCATTTTCATGCGTCCCTTCTGCCCCAGCAGAGTGGAACTGAGCTCATACCGGGCATCAGTCATGGTTGGTTTATCTTCCACCCCAGCCGATTGGACCGTGCTTTCATGTCCTGCCGCCACCCACCCTCAGGCAAGCCCTCCGCAGTGTAGGTGGGGGCAATGCAGCTCAGACCCTAGCTCTCAATACTGTATTCCTGATGGTTCCCTCCTTCTAAGTGACTGCGCTCTGAGTGCCATGAGAGAGCCTGTTTGGCTGGTATCCTGCTTCCCTTTGCTGGTATTGCTGGTTCCAGGGGAAATATTCACTTTAGATTTGGGGAGTGACTCAACCCAGGGGTTAGGGTGGCTGTTCCTCAAAGTGTTTCTCCCTGTGCCTCCTAGATTACTCCCTCTTCCTGCTACTCCAGTCCTCTCATGTCTTCCATCCCCCAGGGTCCCAGGTGAGTGGTGTGAAAGAGGTTTTCTGCGTGGTCCCTTTGAGAAGAATTCTGGGTCTGAGAAATCTCTCTCTTTCTCACAAACAGTATCCTGGTTTGTTTTGCACCTAAATACTATCTATATGCCTCTTCTAGTCTCTGGGGCTTCAGGCTGGGGTTTTGGTCCTGGGGCCCAGGACCCTCCCTTCTCCACTAAACTCACTTCCCACCACGCGAGTACCTCCAGGCTGCCGTTCGTGCTGGTAGCCCTCTCCATGTTTCTGCTTTTCTTACCAGTCTCAGTGGCTTCTTCAGTGTTCCTTGGTTAAAGAGTACTCTTAGTTTAGTCCAAAGTTGGTTTTTCCAGATGTGGTTCTTAAAATTAAGTTATAATCCACTTTGGTCCTGGGAGGTGGAAGTTGGTACATCCACCTACTCCATCGCCATCTTGCCGCTCTCTATATTTATTTTTTAATCTATCCATCTACCCATTAATCCATTTTTGATACAATTTAAAGTAATTGCAGACATCAGCATCCCTCTCTCTAAAAGCATTACTATGCATATCAGCCTAAGCCTACACTATATGTTTACAATCTTTTCTTTTGATGTAAAGTTTGCAGACTGATATGCATAAATCTTAAGTGTGTTTTCACTGATGTTTGATAACTGTATACATCTCTGAAACAAAACTTATATAGATGTGACTTGCCTCATCGAGCAAAGTGGTGGAAATGCATATTCCATGTGGACTGGCTGGAGGAGATGGTTCCCACCGAAGAGAGGAGGAGTAGGCCACATGGAGGGGCAATACTTTTAAAGATGTGCAATAATGCACTTATCAAATGACACACAATCCTCCACATATTTACTTTGGAAGTAGCTAAATCACCTCAGGGGGTAGAAACTAAATGGAGAGAAAGATTTAAATTTCCTTAATAAGCAGGACATTTGGTATAAAGTCATCCTTCACCATATCGCGATTTACTTTTCAAGGTCTCACTGTATCGCAGATTTTAAAATTGTATATATCTAATTTTGTATCATGAATGTCTTGCTATATCGTGGGATTTTGTGGTATATAGGTATTTTTATATATTTATTATTTTAATTCTTTTTGAGGTAAAATAAGCAAAATAAGTGTGGGAAAGGTTAGTAAAAGTGTGGGAAAGGTTTATAAGAATGTGGGGAGGGTTTATAAAGCCTTAAAATATGTATAAATAATAAAATAAATATAAGGTTGCTAGTTCGCGGACTTTTGCCTATCGCAGGGTATTCTGGAACCTAACCCTGTGACAGACTAGGGACTACTGTAGTCTTTAAGCATGAAAGAGCATACATCCCACACTTAAAGGATTATAACGTATATACTTTCCTTAGTGCAGTGGTCGTCAAACTCATTAGTTAACAGAGCCAAATATCAACAGTACAACGATTGAAATTTCTTTTGAGAGCCAAATTTTTTAAACTTAAACTATATAAGTAGGTATATTCCTTATTAAGGTAGTGCCTGCATGTGGTATTTTGTGGAAGAGCCACACGCAAGGAGCCAAAGAGCTGCATGTGGCTCACGAGCCGCTGTCTGCTGACCACTGCCTTAGTGTAAACTATTCCATTCCCTGGATTTTTATCTAAAGATCAAATGCCTTCCCAAGTCTGATTAGGTCCTCTTTAATGATATACATGAATAATATATGCATAAGATCAAATTGGGATTTTTTTCAAAGCATAAATATGATCTTAATATTTATAGTTAACACATTTTGTTTAACAGAATAAAAGCAAAAACTATTTACCAATGACTACGGAGTCTCATAGTTTGGATTCACTCTGCTCTGACTCTATCACCTCTTATTTACCTGATCACTTACTCCTCTTCAGTCACATTGCTCTTGTGCAGAACCTTGAATGAAGAGGCATGTTCAAAACTAAAGGATTGTGTTCTAGCTTTAATGTTTGCTCTTCCCTAGGATATTGGCTCAGCCAACATCTTTATCTCCATGTCTTCCCAATAAGAACTCTTCTAACTACCTGACTTAGCACTGCTATTGACCATCACCTTCCCCAAGCACACTATGTCATGTACTTGTTTATTGTTTTGGTTTATGTCTCCCTGCTGGTGTGTAAACTTTATTAAGATAGGAATTTTTTGTTTTTTTCATCCCCACCCATGACTGTATCTCAAGCACCTAGAACAGAGCCTGCCACAGAGTAAATGCATAGTTGATGTTTGTTGATAGTTATTACCTAGTTGATGCATTTAGAGATGTCTTTTGTGTGAGTTTACCCAGAAAGATATTATTTGTAAATATACACTCTATACCATAAAAGTACTCAAAGGGAGACTTCTTCCCCAGACTTCCATCTGGATTACTCAGAATAAGGTATTTATATATTTTACTTAAGATTGAGTTGAAGTGTAGAAAAGAAAGGCTCTTAACATGAATGATTTTTGGCAAAACTTACTTTCTCTAAAACAAAGAGACTTTCAGCAGAACTTACTTTTTTCTGAAAAGACTCCCTATTCTTGGCCTTGAGGCTATTTTCCCAGACTGTGGCCTTGGACTAGCTTTGTGAAGTTGCAAGTGTTCTTAGAATGTTTCTCCCTGAATTAACCCTATAGATAAACATTGTAAGAAAGCTTGTTTCACTGCTTTGTTTTACTGCTATGCTTCCTCTCCTCCCCATTCCTCAGTCAGGATGCAATTTTCCCTTTAAAAGCTAGTCCTAAACTGTGTTCACCACTGCATTGATTTGAACGACTTAGGTCTCCATGCAAATTACATTAGCCAAATTAAAGACTCCCTAATTTGGCTAATTAATTGTGTGGCAGAGTGTTTTTTTCTCACTGTTCCTGATACAACAGAGTCAGCTACATGAGACTAAGTGGGTTATTGAAAGAGCTGAGTTGTGACCTTGAGTCTTCTACTACCTAGAGTATTTTTCTTCGGCAGTAACTAATTAAACTCTCTCTGGTCTGGGACACTGCAAGCTGGCAAAGCCCTCTTAGTTTAAGGCTTAAGCTAAAGGCTAAACTCTTGCCCACAATTCCATATTGGCTATGAAGCTGAGTATTTGTACTCGTCCCATCCCCACACTTCACTTGCTTTATTAAGTTGCTAGAAGCAATTTACATGCTCTTCCTTTCACCCTTTGTTTGTTCTGATGTTGGCTGATTTCAGTTATGTATGATGGGGGGATTCTTATTTACTCCTTAAATGGATTCCTGGCCTTAAGAGAATTCCTGTTTATGCCTCAGATGTGTGACTTTGTATGGGAGACTTCTTTATTTGCAGATGGCTCTGCAGACTAAGGACTTTGCTTTGCTCTTGCAAGCCATCTGCTGTGCAAAGAGACCTCCTGATCCCATCCTTTTCTCTCTGAGTTTATTTCTACATTCCATACCATTCTCACTCAGGATCTGGACAATTACTAGCCATGCTGGTTCACGGCACTCTCAGCCTTAAGATTACTCATATTTCATCCAATTCTCATTCCAAGTTTAAGATCAATTGACTGCTTTCTGTAAATATACACACTTTTACAGATTTTGCCTCTATTCACTATTGTTTGGATATTCACTACTGGAATTTTTATTCACTTCTTTCTGTCTGCTAGACTCTAAGATATTGCTGGAAAAACAAATAATGTTAAGTGTTCACATAGGATATAGTCCAAATCCACCATGTCGTAGAGATGAAAAACTATGGTCCAGAGTGTATAAATGTTTTATTTTTATATAAAATACTTTCCCTGAAATTGGGGATGAACCAGTATTACCTCATTGCATCTTTAAATAATAAATACTGTAAAAAAAAAATCATTATCTACATGGAAATTCCAAGAACAAGAAATAAGAAGGGATTTTCCCAAGATCCCACAGTGACTTCATGGTTGATTCAGATCAGAAAAGCAAGTTTGTCCTGGCAGGTTGGCTCAGTGGTAGAGTATCGGCCTGGTGTGTGGATGTCCTAGGTTCAACTCCCAGTCAGGGCACACAGGAGAAGTGACCATCTGCTTCTCTAATCCTCCTTCCCCCTTCTCTCTCTCTCTTCTCCTCCCACAGCCATGGCTCTACTGGTTTGAGCCCAGAGAATAGCTCCATGGAGCCTTCCCCTCAGGTGCTAAAAATAGGTTGGTTATGAGCAGGGCCCTAGATAGGCAGAGCATCAGCCCCAGACAGAGGTTGTCAGGTGGATCCCAATCAGGGCGCATTTGGGATTCTCTTTCTATTTCCCTTTCTCTCACTTGGAAAAGAAGAAAAAATAAAGAAAAATAGGTCTTTATATCCATATTATATCTGTACGTTTTCTCAATCTCAAAGTAAAAACACAGGCCAGGTTTCTGCAGAATTTATTTTGTTGTGAAGCAAATCAAGAGAAACAGATATATATTGAATTCCCCAAGACCCAGATGGAAGAGAAGGTGTGTTTTTATCAATTTAACAGATCTCCTAGAGAAAAATAAAATCAGAAGCAAGAAAAGAAAGATGAGAGAGCCGGCAAATCGGCACAAAACGCTGGCTCTGGTTCAGCATGTTCCAGGGTGCTTTAGGTTGATCGTCCCACCACTTTTCCTATAAAAGAGAAAGACAAAATATGTTCAGTGCAACAGCATTACTATTCATCACAGAGGTTGGACTATGTCATCGTCTATGTAATCATTTGCTTGTACAGGTATGCCTGTTGACGATTTGACAGAAACTAGTTAAATTCATTCAGAGGTGACATCTCTTCTACTTACAGAAAGCATAAATCCTTAACAAACAAACTTAATAAGGCTTTGACCTTTTGATATCAATTATTTCTTCTCGGGGAGGAAATATATATACAACTGGAAAAGGTAAAGTGATAAAACAAATCATGGCAAAGAGATTATAGTGTCATAGTTCTGTCCTGATAGAAGATACAAGAAGTTAAACCAAATAGTCAGGCATTTGGCATTTTATAGCAGACCATACATTTAGGCCTTCTTGGTAATGAGTGTCCACCATATCAAATCTCAAGTTACCCTTATCCCGGGTAAAGTTTGGTATTATTTAATCAGATGTTATATACAAATATAGAAATATATTTATTATGTACTGATTCAATATTTACTCATTTAATTATATGTACTTAGCCCTGTTATTGTTGATAGAAAGTTATATAATCCCTGTGCTTAAGAATTTTACAGCAAAGTTGAAGGAAATTAAGACATTCATAGAAGAAACTCTAATACAAGAAAAGGATGACAGTGGTGAAGAAGTGATGTTTTTAAAAGAGGCCTAATTCTCTTGATTTTAGAGTAATCAGACTAAGAAACTGATTGGTTGATGATTGCATAAATTTTAAATTATGAACTATGTCTCACAAGGAAGCTCAGAGTCTGTTGGCTAAAATCTACAGTACCTGTTCTATTTCTTATAAACACATAAACTCAATAACTATTGGGCCTTGATGGAATCTCCCTATTGTACTATATGTAAAGTTTGAATAGTTTGTCATAAAGGATAATCCTCTCCTCTACCCTTTGTAAAAAGCCTCTTTCATCAGACTAAAAGAAAGGAATGAATGGAAATTGGTGCCTTAGCAACATAGAATTTGGTATAAAATAAAATGTTTGAAAACGATATGGATAAAATAATATGTTTATTGCTAACAAATTGTGTCACAAGTTTTTGATGTTTTTGATTTTGATGAATTTTCAAAATAACTATGTTGCTAAAACTTTTTTCATCTTCTCTAAAATTAATTATAATAACAATAAAACATAAATGGATAGAAATTATTAAAATTTTTAGTTAGAAATCAATGGAAAAAATTAAAAAGTATAAAAATTCTTCACGATATAAATATCAAAATAAATTTTCCTAAGCTGAATTACAATAATCACAAAGTAATTTTTCATTTGTTTTTAGCCCATTTGTTTTCAATTCATTTGTCTGAAGCTTATTTCTTTAGTCTCTACAGTTGGGTACAAATAGAAATTTCTAGACTATCTCAAAGAAAGTGTCATTGTCTTACTCTGGAAGTTTGCATTTGCAAGGAACAGGTTGGTATGATACTTACACCATTGCCTTACAGAAGGCACATTTATTGCCATATGTTTGGCCATCAGAACCACAGTGGGGATTAGATTCCCGAGTACAGTAGACCTTGGGATCCTGGAACTCACCACAGTCAATCTACCAAAGTAAGCACAGTGACAATGGACATTACATTCTGTCTAAGGGACTGTTTGCAGAACAGAAGCTTTGGACAGCAAACTTAAAATAATATATGTATTCATTAATATATATATATATATTTACATAAAGGTATGTATAAATATATAAATATTTACTTATCTAAGTCATATAAGTATATAAACATTTATTTATTATATATTATAAATGTATAATATTATTATACATAATAAATAAATTATAGCAAACTTAAATTTATATACATATATAAATATATAGTTATTTATATTAAGCTATATAAATATGTTATATAAATATATAAACATTTATTTATATATATTTTTATTTTTTTATACATTTATATGAAATTATATGCATATAAACATATGTCTATAAAATTATATATAAATTATATATAAAATTATATATAAATTATATAATGTAAAGCTTCCTGAAATAGATAGTGGCTTTCTCTGTCTGCTTATTTAAAATGTATTAAACATAACTGAAACTTTTTCTTTGGGACACAGAATACGCAATTTCATAGTTATTGTATTCAGGAGTAAGTGAATGATGTAAGGCAATTCTTTACTCCTTATAAGTGTAAGGAGTAAGGTGAATGCCATGGGTATGACTTTTTTGCACCAACACTAATTTAATCCAAAGTTTTGGGTCTTTGAGTGACATTGTTTTTACTGTATTAATGCAACTCTAATAGCACTCTTTTTGTACTGCCATAAAGATATGGATTTTGGAAGCCAAGGAGCTTCCAAAATGTTATGTGATGACTTGTTAGTTTCTCTCGTGGCTGCTACATCCATTTGTTCTCTTGAAAACAACATTTTAAAATCTTTATATTAACTTACTCTGTCTCAGATACTATTTGTAGTATTTGAACTTTTGTGCCTCAGTGGCTCTAGTTAGGATTTTGAGGTTGCATCCAGCTTTTGGTGAGAACACATGCTGTGATGATTAATAATTATTGTCATGGGTTCTGTTGAAGAAATGGTAGTGGCACCTATGCCACTAGTATGTACCCTCAGTTACAATGGTCTCTCAGTAGCCTGGAGTTTTAAAATTCTTCTCAATTTAATGTTAACCGAATCAATATTTGGTGTGCAAATGACATTTGAGACATTTGATTCCAGGGTACAGGCAATGCACAATAGGGAGAACCAAACTTTTCCAAATGTCAGTTGTGTGGAATGAAGTGACCTTTCACATGAATACAAGGACCATACTTTCCCCCTTTCCTACTTCCTTAAAATAACACTGTCCTACTTTTATCGATTGCTTCATAATATTCCAACCATATAGATGGAACTCAGTTGAGTCTCATAATAACCCTGAGAAGCACATGGAGCAATATTATATTAACCAGTTTACAGATGTGAATATTGATCCTCAGGATGATAAAGTAGCTTCCCAATGCTACACAATCAGGAAGCATTAAAACCGGTGCTTGAATATATTCTTTCTCATTGCTGATCCAGAATTTTCAATAATCTATTATGGTTGATTTCCAGCATGTCCTCATTGAGAGAAATAAGACCAACTGTCACTATGTATCCTTGAGCACACTTAAAATCAAGACATGTAGGCTTTACTAAAATACCTTATTAGGGAAATGTGTGGGCATAGCTAAGAGGAATCATATCTTTATGATGTTAACAAACCATAATATACTGACAAAGCTCTTTAAATTTTGGCACAGGGAAAATCTCAGCAAAGGAGTCATGTAATTAAGTTATAAAATATTACCACGTATGTCAGGTGTAAGGCACCTGAGACTACTAAACACATGTTTTTGTTGAAATTCCACATCTTGTACTATTGAGGTTGGGTAGTATGGTGCTTATGAGAGATCTTTTTAGGGCTTGATTGGATAGAATATACCTAGGCATTTTATAGTGCCACCAACAGTCCCGCTTTTTCCCACAGCTTTTAAAGATAACTCTCCTTTCATATTACTTCTGGGAGAGTAGCCCTTCCTTTAGTGCCCCAAATAGAAACATGGCTGGACAATCTTTAGGGGATTATTTATGTTAGGACACTTTTTTCTCCAAAGCTAATGTGCTCTGTATTGAAGTCATGAATGTACACATTTGCTATTGTGTGCTTGAGTCAAGAACAGACTGTAAACCAAAGGTTGTCAACCTTTTTACACCTACCGCCCACTTTTGTATCTCTGTTAGTAGTAACATTTTCTAACCGCCCACCGGTTTCACAGTAATGGTGATTTATAAAGTAGGGAAGTGACTTTACTTTATAAAATTTATAAACCAGAGTTACAGCAAGGGAAAGCATATAATAATTACTTACCAAGTACTTTATGTCGGATTTTCATTAAGTTTGGCAGAATAAATCTTTATTAAACAACATACTATAGTTAAATCTATCTTTTTATTTATACTTTGGTTGCTCCGCTACCGCCCACCATGAAAGCTGGAGCGCCCACTAGTGGGCGGTAGAGACTAGGTTGACTACCACTGCTGTAAACCATAGACCGATCATTGGTATTTCCATTTATTTCATCAACAATCAATGGGAAACTAATGGTTCTGGGTGCTAGCGGTACAACGAGAAATCAGTTATCAACACCATCTTCATAAGTTCACCATCATATTTGCATTAAGAAAGCAGAAAGGAACACAGATAATTATAACACAATGTGTGATAGATGTCACAGAGGGCATCTCAATCAGAGATATGTGTGGCTCTACAGTCAGATAAGTGAGGAAAAGAAACAAGTCTCTTACTTTAAAAAGAAGCCTTCTTAAGCCACCTTTCCCTGGCCAGTGACCCTCTGATCTTGTGATGCAGGCTCTTTTGTCCTTTAGAAAGCAGATATGGAAGTGGCACTTGGGGAGGGCATTCACTTTGAGAGCTACTAGATGCCACCCCCAGCCCCCGCCGCACACCCACTCCCCTTCCACTGCCCCCTGGGAGTGAGAATAGGATTTCCAGAAATAAAATCACATCAATCAAATGGTATGTGAACAAACTGCCTTAGTAGGAAGACACATTTCATACTTCCAACTTGTCATGTCTTTCAAGGATCCATGAAGCAGCAGGAGGAACACGTTTTGGAACCAGTTCTGCCACTCACCATTGGCTGTCCCTGTCATCTCAGACAAAGCACTCAATATCTGCATCTTCGTTTTCTTAACCAAAATGTTTTTTAAATAACAGTTGCTATGCTTCATTGCCAGTATTGTTATGAGGATCAAATGTAGTCATATAAGAATTGTAGGAAGTTGGTATGGAATATTGAAATAGTCTTGGACTAAGAATGCAGAAAACAAGCTTATTCTTGGGCTCTAACTGTAGCTTTTACTACATTTCAGAAGGAGTCTTGTATGAATGTTCAGTCCCATTAGATTGGACCATCTCTATGAACCCCTCCAGCTTCGATAATATGAGATTCAGCTATGACTCCCTTCAGTAAAGTCTTAAAATAAGCTAAGTCCTTCCTTCAACTAGGTGTAAAACCAAGGGTGATAGGATTATTTTTCCTCCTTAAAGTCTCTTCTGTCGGACCCAAGAGAGCTGAAATTCCCTGAATCCTAATGCTCTGTAATTTTAGGGGATTGTCCTGTAAATGGAATTAGGCTGACCTGGGCTCACATTTTGCTTCTTCCACATACTAGCTGCATTTCCTTGTGCAAACACTTGATTGCTCTGAGTTTAAATTTTGTCAATATGTAACTGGGAGCTGGCAATGCCTATCTTCTAGGGTTGTTGGCATACGTTTTTTGAAAACATTGTCAAGCTTCAAGTCTTGGCCCTGGCTGGTTGGCTCAGTGGTAGAGTGTCGGCCCAGTGTGTGGAAGTCCCGGGTTCAATTCTTAGTCAGGGCACATAGATGAAGTGCCCATCTGCTTTTGCACCCTTCCCCCTCTCCTTCCTCTCTACCTCTCTCTTCCCCTCCTGCAGCCAAGGTTCCATTGGAGCAAAGTTGGCCTGGACGCTGAGGCTGGCTCCATGGACTTAGCCTCAGGCACTATAATGGCTCCAGCCACAATGGAGCAACGCCCCAGATAGGCAGAACATCGCCCCCTGGTGAGCATGCTGGGTGGATCCTGGTCAGGCACATGAGGGAGTCTGTCTGATTGCCTCCCCTTCTAAATTTGGGAAAATACACACACAGAAAAGTTACAAGTCTTATGTGGAAGAGTGCTGTTATAAACACTAGCAGTGTGAATTGTTACAATGGGCTCTAGAATTTTTGGAGCCCATTATTTCTTGCCTTATTTAATGAGGGCTTTTGTTGTTGCTGTTTCATTTTGTTGATTTTTAGATTGGTATTGGCTTTTCACAAGACCCTCCACTTAACTACTTTTAGATACTTGGGTGCCAATGTATAGTATCAGCCTGACCCCTTGTGGTTCTTCAAAAAACTGTACCTTTAAAAATAATTCTGGAATCCAGGAACACTTTTAGTACACAAATTAGTTATCTAATGATAACTAAAAAATCATTTAACTTCATTGGGAAATGAGCTTACGTGAACACAAAACTCAGTAAGTCAGGATCTTGAATGTTTTAGTCTAGCATTTTAGTTCAACAAGTAAAACCAATGAAAATTTGTAAACACCCATGCCTGTATGGTGTAGGACTTATCTGTTCTTCCCTTTACTACCACCTATATGGTTACAATCAGCTCCTTTTTAATCATACCAGTTTTCTCAACACGACTCCCACTGGCTTCTACCTCCCCCATTTTCATGCCATTCTGCACCACCAAAACGGCTCTAATAAATGAATGAAGATGCACCCATTGGCTATTTATAAAACAATCTTGATTTTTTTATGTTATTTATTTTCAAGCTCTTTCCTGACTTCTGTAATATGTCAATACTCTCAATCTTTAACTATTTCTTTTCTATCCCTTTTATCATCTTTTTTTATCTTCTTCCTGAGCATTCACTATAGTCACATCCAAGAAAATTGTAAATATTTCATTCTTCTCTAAGAACATTTTGTATTTCCAGGTGACACTACTGAGTCTTTGGCATTTTTTTTCCTTGAGTTTTCATCAAAATTTCAAACTCTAATTCTTATTGTTAGAAAAGTACAGGGAAACTTTGAGTAACAATTTAATTCCTATTTAATACTCATTTATGTCCAAAATATAACTCTTTTTCTTATCTTTTTCTCTAAACTAGTTTTACGTTCCTTTTTCTCTTTTTTACACAATAGTACCGTTCTTCAGATTCCTTAGCCTACCCTCGGCATAAAACTCTGCCATTTCTTTCGCTTTGCAAACATTACCTTTTGTGTATTTCTTTGTCTCAAGTGCTTGTCAACAATTGCAAATTAACTACTTTGCCCACCCTCAACATTCATTGGCCAAGTCAGTGTAATAAATATCATTCCCCTTGCTTCCATTTCTTCAAAACTTAAATGTGGAGACAAGTTATCTTTCATTAAACTACTGTTTTCATTATATTTCTCTTTTGTTTGAGAAGAAAGCATAGTAAAAAGACTGTGGTATAAATGTTTAGAACATTGTACTGCTCTAAGCACTTTGATGTGCATTGTACATGGCTTCCTACTGCTGGTGAGAGGTAGCATGACGCATAAGAGCTCATTTAATATGGAGTCACAGCTGTAACCACAGTTGGTAAACTAGAATCAGCCTAGCTCCTCTTTCTGAGGCCTCAGTTTTCCTACCTGGAGTTAAGTTGTAGATGCCGGTTAATGTCTCTAGATCACATGTAGCAATTTTGCCAGTGTTTCAATAATAAGTGAATTCAAACTATCCAGGAGAAATAGCCCCAGATGCACTCTAGTCATGGAGCATTGTCTTACTAACTACAGTAAAATACACTATATTTTCATCTTAAAATACAACAAAAGTAAACTTGGATATCTCAAAAATGATTGTAACAGAAAATGGTTGCCCATCATCAGTTTTGAGAGGTTTATGCTAATTCCAATCCGAAGTAGTCATTTAAACAACTCATTAGGGCTCTGGCTCTCAAATACACAGCCTAGTAAGAAAATAAGAAAAATTAAGACAATATAGTGAATGATTCTAAAAGTAGTCTTTTGCAAGCCTATCATTTTTAGATTGTTAACTAGAATCTATCATCAGATGCTTCTGCACAGAGGAATTTCTTGGCATGAGTAGAATGACTTAAGCATTGGAGGAAATCTTTCTTCCTTTTGTCTCAGCAGGATCAGACTTGAGACGGCCTGCTCCTAAGGTTAGTTTCAACATTCTCTGTCTGTCACAGGGACCCTTGCCATCTTTCCAGCCACACAGAAGAGAAATGGTAGCTTTGATGCCACCTCAGGTTGGCACCCTCCCTTCCCTGTCTACTTGAGTGGGGAAAGGACAATGGTCTTGGCGAGGCAGGCTTGGTTCATACTAACTCAGATACCAAAGGGTCAGTGGGGCTTTAGAGATCATTGAATCTAAATTTTTACTGTAGAGATGTGGAAACAAAGGCAAGAACACGGGAGAAGACATCCCTCAGATCACGCATCCAGGAAGTATTCGAATTAAAACTCATGCACAATGTCTTTAAAATATTTGAGCAAAGTCAGTGCTCCTCAGAGCTGGATAGTTACTTAGAATGCAAATTCATATCTCCCACCTGCGTGATTATGATTTAGGAAGTCTGGCATGGTGCTGGGATTTATATATTTAGGAAGCATCCCCCATGACCCTAAAGCAAGCCCACTATGAGACTTAGGCCCATTCAAAGAGATAGGAACAATAAATAGTAGATTTTAAATGAATTTTAGAAAAAATGGAAAACCTGGGAACCATTAAAAATACAAGAAATCCAAGCATGACACAGGGAAGAGACTTGTGTATTGATGAGAAAACTGGGATTAAATTTCGTATCTTTTCCATCTGTGTGCAACGGTCTTATATTTTACTACCTTGTGGGACACAAAATAGTTTGGCTGCACCTCTGGTCCTTTCCTTGTTTGTTTGTTTTAATATTTAACATAGATTGTGCTACTATATGTATTTAAACATAATAAGAAATCAATGTTAAGATGTACAATTTTATATACAAGTACAAACACATGTGCCTTAAACACACACGCATTGCAAGTTTCAGTAATTATAGGGCATCATTCATTATAATATACACTTCAATTTCTGAGATTCTAAAGTAGGAAGGAAAGAAAGGTCTTATGCAATATAATGGGTATCCTAGAGTTGGGGAAAGTTTTCAAGTCTTTTGCCAACTCCAGTTGGCAGTAGTGTCTAGAAACTTTTGATGTCAACGGTTCTTGGACACACAGGCTAATTAGAACCATTGCCAAGATCAAGTTGAAATGTTCTGTATGGACATTGGGACAGGATTAGCTGAGCAAATGGCACTTGTGTGTGCTATCTTTTGATAGTTAGAACCAGCAATCTGGAAAAAAAGTTGGTGGTTTAATTTTTGGGGAAAAAAATCAGCCAGATAATGAAGATAATTTGTGTTCATCCCAATTTTTAACCCAAATTGTATTTAAATTTGAGTGAATTGGTCTATATACTCAATACAGAGAAGTAATCAATTTTTTGGTCCACTCTCAGTGGCCTTATTTCTACAAAATAATAATAATAACCTCTACCCTAAATCTTTCAGAAGCTGTTAATTATTAGTCAATAACTAGCCCTTATATAGTTTAACAAATGCTTCCATATAGTTTATGTAATATCAACCTGTATACGAGACTATAAGGTTAATAAGGTTATCCCTTTTTGTTACAGTTGTGAAAGTGCTGCTTAGAAAATCTGAGTAACTTGCCCAAGATACCACAGCAAAAATGGCGATAAAGTACGAGCGTTGTCATAAGTTAATCCTATTGTCATTTACAGTTGTTTTACATTAATAAAACTTGAGAATGGGTGTTTAGGCTCCTTTTATTTATAGAGAAATTGTAGTTAAAATATGAATTCCCACCCTGGACTAGTTGCTAGGTTGGTAGGAGCATCGTCCTGAAGCACAGAGGTTGCCAGTTTGATCCCTGATCAAACTGTATGTGACCAAGGGCACATACAGAAACAGATCAATGTTTCTGCCTCTCGTTCTCTCTCTCTCAAATCAATACAATAAACATTAAAAATAAAAACGATTAATTCCTTCCACTGATTTCTGCATGTGGTCTGCTTATTCATTGTTTTTGATCTTTTACACACAAATGTCTTTGTCCAGGGAATACCAGCCAAGCACCACCCAGTTCTGAAGAATAGATAAAAATAGGCACTGACCTGTTCTCCTTGACTGAAGACACCTGGGGGGAAAAAAGCACAAAATATGAACACTGTAATTCTGAATGTGCAAAATGTGAGATTTGCAAAGTTAAGAAATCCTTAAATCAGAAATAATACTTATTCTTGGTTCTTGGTCATTTCAACAAGTCACGGCATGGTTGTCTTATTTTTATACCTGTTTATTTCTTAGGGTGCAGTAGGAACTTGGGAAGTGATGAAAGGGGGTAAACCAGGATGAGGTCCTAATTCTTAGAGGTTGGGGGAGGGTGAGAGAAAATTATTTCAGGATCAGGAGATTTGTGGTACAGCTCTGGCCTGTTTTACTGATGTATTATGGGAATGACCTTCTCATCTCTGGCCTGACTTTGCAAAAGTTGGGTTGGAAAATATCTAACATTGACATTTTGTGGTTTAGTGCACTCTCTTTGTTACAGGCAGTGTAGAAAGAGATTAACTTTGTTGTTTGTTCTTTGAGCTCAGAATTCCCTTTCTGCTCTCTTATACTCAGTTTTAAAGACTTGGCCCAACTATAGACTGGCAAGGACAAAGTCACTCTCAGTTTTGTGACTCATTTCTCTTGTTACATCCCTCTAAATTCCTGAAAGAGGAAAAAAATATCTATAATAACAGCCTTGATTCTCTCTCCCCTTCCATCTTTTTGGTTATGTCTGTGCTTTAGGTTGTGGCTAATTAGACAATGGTTTAAAATACTGAATTAATAAATGTCTTAAGTTCATTTCTGGTATGAGCTGAATTCCCATTTCTGTGGAACTCCTCATGCCAGGGACACCTTGCACATTTAGCCAAAAGTCACCTTGATAACAGAAAGGGTATGAATAAATGTCAGCACTTGAGGGAGGACACTGGGAAAGATCTTAAAGTACATTAAAGGCTTTTAAATTTAAAGTAAAGTTAATGACCATCTGCTACAGTGATTACCAACATTATTGCAGCAATGTCATTAAACATACAGATTTTTTAGGACAATCACTTCAAATTCCTTTATATAAGACCCAAGAGGGACAGGAAATCTATATTTTCATAACCACTGAAAGTGATTTTTATGCCCCAGGAAAACTCATTATGACAGTTCTCAATCATTTTTTCACTGTTCAATTCTTTAATGGAAGAAGAGAGTTTTGCTCAATGTCACATATCTAGGAAATATCAAGCCAGAAGCAGGATTAACATCAACAATGCCTGAGTTCAATATAGTCATCTTATGATTACTTTAATAATGTCAATATTAATAGACATTTGTCAAACTCTTACTATACCCCATCTACGATGTAAAGCACTTTACATGCATTTTCTTATTTAATCCCTCACATAGTGATAGTCCTTTTATATCCCAATTTTGCAGATGAAAAAAAGACTCAGAAAGGTTACACAAGATAAAATAGAAATGACTTTTCAGCCAGGACTGAAATTTAACATTAAGGTTCTTAGGTATTAGCCTTCCCAAATACCAACTTATCTATGAAGGACCATGTTTTAGTAAATTAAGTGTATTAGTCCACCAAATCCAATTAAAAAATTAGTTTACCTTGTTAAAGAGAAACAATAAGAGGTTAACAATTAATTTCTGAGATCATCATACCAAAAAAATTTTAATATCATCACATCTATTTTTATGCTATCTCAGCAGTTGACAGGAACACTGTTTCATGTTATTTAGTCTTAGTAGTAAAAACCTGTTCCCCAATATCACAGTAACCTTTATCTATTTTTTTCATATTTCTAAACATATTTGTTTGTGTAAATATGACTAGTTTCCAGTAAACAATGACTTATTTACCTATTTATCTCATTGAAAATTTTTTTACTTATTCAGGCCTTTAAAATCTCTGTTAGCTCCCAAATTCGATGACTTCCACAAGAGAAAGTGAAAGATCAGTCCTGGAAGGTCCTAGGACCCAGTCTCATTTCTAGAGCTCTATAAATGAGAATATCTCAGAGAGCTGAGCGATATCTCCAGTTGACACAGTCACAGCAGAAGAGCTGGGCCAAGGTCTTGGGTCTAGAGATTCTAGCACATGCGTTGTCTACTACAACAGAATAGAGTAAAAAAAAATAGGGAAGGAAAGAATGAGCAACAGTGGCCCTGCTCATTTACATGACCCTGTACTGAGAAACATCAGATCAAAGAACAGTTGTCCTTTGAACAATCTGAATTGATAGAATATATGGCGATTGCTTCTGAAGCTGACCAAAGATGGTCTCCCTCTTGAAGAATTGAGTCCCTCAGTAGCATATATGTTACAATATCCTAAGATTGGATGACTTTCTTTCTGCAGGATTCTCTAATTGAGTTTCCTTTCTCCCCCTTATTTTAATTTTAATTGAATTCCCATTACTGTATAAAAATAGTAAGTACAGGGGAGCTTTCTTTTGTCTTAGAAAGGCAAGCTAATATTTAAGACAACTAGCCATACCGCAGATTAGTTTTGTGAAACAAACATAAACTGTGATGTCTAGAAAACCAGACCAAATTCCAAATTCTACTTACGAGTTGCAAATCCTTTTGGCAATTTTCTTACTTCTTGTGACACAGGTTTCTTTTTTTTTATATGCAGAATATAGGTAGGAGTATCTTGCTATGTGTATTGGAGATAATACCTACCATCCCTAGTCTCTGCCTAGAATATAGTATAACGCTCAACAAATAAAAGTTACTTTTATCATTATTGCTATTTCCATTTTCATCATCACAGTCTTTATCATCATTATGATAACCTCTCAGAATTGATCTTTTATATCAAAATTGTTAAAATTTTGAAATATGGTGGGCCAATACACTAGTTATTTTCAGTTAAGCATAAATATTGGATTTCAGTTTTAAAGGAAAATAAAACTCACCTGAGAAAAAGCAGAAAAGAGCCAGAGAGAGGAGCAGAAAGACACCTGATATTTTCATGGTGCCAGTTAGCTCACTCAGATCTAGGCTGCTCTGTCCTGCTCAGATTCTCGGTCAAAACACTTTCCCAGAGTGCTAAAACACGCACTCAGACACACACATATATATAGACACGATAGATGGAGTTTGGGTCTCCACCTTCATTATAAAGTCACACTCTAAAACCATATGCAGTCCTATACACTTGAGGCATTTATTATGACCTGTCACCAACGGAAAGAAATGCTTCATGATCCCCATCAATCTTAAAATTAGGACAATTATGTGAGTCGCACCTTAGACCTTATTAATAGAGGATGTCATTTTCTACTGGTAAACTAGATTTATCTGACAACCAATACATCCTTCCTGCTCGTCCCTCCACAGTTTCACTACATTAAAGGGATGAGTCACTGGTGGGGCCCCGCTTGGTGTCTGTGTCTCCTTCAGACAGGTCCTACATGTCTGTGGTCCAGGTGAGTAACCACAAAGGAATGGAATCCTGGGTGTAACTTGGGTTTTCAGTGTTCACATCATCCAAAATGTACCTTTAAAAAAATAGGTATTTTACACTGCCATCAGAACGGCATCAGATAAAGCAGTTTCTGGGCAGAAGTCAGTCTGGTGATTTTTTAAGCATTATTGTCATCTAATGGCAGTGATTTTCTATTTTTAAGTCAAAATGAACAAGGGAGGCTTTGCATATATATATTTTTTAACTTGTAAAAAGTAAGTTATTAATTTTTAGAAGTGACTGAATGGAGGAATATTTAATAGGTCTCCCCTTTCTGCCAAGTAAAAAAAAAAAGTAGCCATGATCAAACTTTTTATGTTTTCATTCTTTGAAAATGAGCTTTTGTACAAATTAGATGAATTTCATTAGCTATCATGGCCAATTGAATTGAAAGAACAAAGAGGGGGATGCCACAGCTTTCTTTGGGGGAACAAAATAAGTAAACAGTGGTTATAATGCTGGTGACAAAGTCGTGTCAAATCATAGTCAGCCATTTAAAATATCATAAGGAAAATATATCAATTTAAAGTATGGGAAGACTGCAAAATCTGCCCAATTTAAATACAAGCAATTAATGCAATGTGGTATGAATAACTCAGAAAATATACATCTAAGTAACTGGTTTCCTTTTTTTATTCATTAAATTTATTGGGATGACATTGGTTCAAAAAACCATACAGGTTTCAAGTGTACAACTCAGTATAACATCATCTGTACACCGCATCGTGTGCCCTCTGCCCCAAGAAAATTTCTTTCTGTCCCCATCTCCCCTCTTTGCCCACCTCCACCAAACTCCCACCCCCCTTTCCCTCTGGCTAAGACCACACACTTGTCTGTGTCTATGTATTACGTATGTAAGTATTTTTGGCTAATCCCTTCACCTTCTTTCATCCAGTCCCCTCACCCCCACCCATCTCACAGCTTGTTCCATGTGTCCATGCCTCTGTTTCCATTTTGTTCATCAGCTTATTTTGTTCCTGAGATTCCACATATAAGTGAGATCATTTGGTACTTGTCTTGCTTTGTTTGACTTATTTCACATAGTATCATAATCTCCAGGTACATCCATGCTGTTGCAAAAAGTAAGGTTTTCCGTTTTTATGGCTGAGTAGTATTCCATCATATAAATGTACCACAGCTTCTTTATCCACTCGTCCACTGATGGGTACTTGGGCTATTTCCAGATCTTGGCTCTTATAAATAACATTGCAATGAACATAGGTGTGCACATATTCTTTTGAATTAGTGTTTCAGGATTCTTAAAATATAGTCCCAAAAGTGAGATCATTGGGACGAAAGACATTTCTATTTTTAATTTTTTGAGGAAACTGCATACTAGTTTCCTTTTAAATTAGTCACTTTGAGAAAATATATACATAATTCAGATACCATTTATTTTTTTCAAGATATTTGTTTTCTTTCTGGAAATTACATATTTTTAGAAATTTGAGATGATATAGAGATCCATGCTCAGAAACTTCACATCATTTCATAGACTTGGTTTTAGGTTCTACTGCCTTCCTCCATCTTCCGTATCCCACTCCCAATGTGTCCTCTTTTCTTTCGTTTTCTCCCATCCTTTCCCCTTTTGTGATCAGAATATACATGGGGCCAGTCTAAGCTTAGCCCCCCCATTCCACAGGGACAACAATTCAATAAACAATCATGTAAGAGTGAGAGTCAGTGGCATTCCATCACCAAGTTCATGGTGGCCTTCCTAAAATCTGTTCCAACTTCTCCTCGCAAGTGTCTTTTATAGTAGTTGCTTCCTAGCTTTTGCTCTAAACTTGTAACATTGCTGTTTTTCTAAATGTGACTCTCCCTCTTCATTTTCCACACTTTTCTTACTCTAGCCCCCCATCCTTCAAGAGCTTTTCTTCAATAGATGTTGTTGATAGAATGATTTTTAAGTCGAATGATTCTAACCTATTCTTTTCCCCCTGAAAGGTTTCAATTTTGAATCCTCAACATTTATCCTCTTTCCATCACAAAGCTTGGGAGCATGGAAGACAAAATAAGTGTTGAGTCTGAGCAGATATCAGGAAGAGAATATTATATCACAGGGAGCTATATTTTAAGAAGTCTGGTACTTTGAGCAATAGTTTTTATTAGGTTTCTGAGCTCATGTGAAAGACAGTTTATTTTTCTTTTTATAAAACATAAAGGAAAAAGTAAGAAACCCTCCCTGGGAATCACATAATTAGCTCCTTAAATAAGAAGCTGAGATAATAAAAGGCAACAGAGAAGTTTCAGGCAATAATTCACAAACATTAAAGAGGTGCTGTATGTATAATTGCAGTCTGTTGGCTGTGGAGTAAGCAGATGAGAACAGTTTCAAATCTGTTTTCAGCAGCACTCTGAAAGAAAAATAGAAAAATATTTAACAACCATAATGTTTAAGGGTAATTTTTCAATGAATGGAATCATGAAAAGAAAAGAAACCACAGAAAAATGAAAAGAAAAAGAGGTATGGGAGAAAGCAATAAAAATCAAACCATTTTACAAATAGTGGAATGCAGATTCATGATACATATAGTTGATTTCCAAAACTTAGCTATGCACACGTTCTTTTATGTAATTCAAGGCAAAAACACGGTAAGATTGTATTTTCCAACTACAGTTTGTCATCTAAACATGGTATATTTACTTGTAAATATTACCATTTGGGATAGTATATGCAAAATCACTTACGTTTTTTATGGGCAATTCTGATTCTATAATATTTGGATTTAAGAGGTTTTTTGTGTGTTTGTTTTGTTTTGCACATTTGAGGGACTTCTAAGGGTCATTTTGATTCTATCATTTTTGCTGCTGATTCTACATTATCACTCCACCTATTGAGGTACAGCTTTATTGCTTTTAGAAAACTTAGGTCTGGGCAGAGGGATATACATATTTCTGTTCATGTTATAAATATGTCCATATTTTATTTATTTATATAAATTCTCCCCAATATTGTTCATATGTAGTACAATGTGTTATTCTGAAATATCACTTCTGAAACATCGATGGTCTTGTCTCCAAGTCCTTGAACCCTGACACTATTTAGCACAGATCATGATATAGAGGTGTATTTTCAAAAAAGAACAGCCACTACATTGATCAAGGAAGTCACTGCTCAGCATTAAGTTATGAAGCAGCTTTAAAAAACAAAAACATTACTAGCCATACTAAAATAAAGATTTTTGTTTTAAGTGAGAGGAGAAGGGTAAGAGAGAGAGACGCCGGCATGCATGTCAACTGGGATCCACCTGGCAACCTCTGTCTGGGGGCCAATGCTCAAATCAACCAAGCTATCTTCAGAGCCTGGGGCTGATGCTTGAACCAACTGAGACACTGGTTGTGGGAGGGGAGAGGGAGGGAAAGAGAAGCAAATGGTTGCTTCTCATGTGTGCCCTGACCAGAGATCAAACCTGGGACTTCTGCATGCTGGGCCAATGCTCTAGCCACTGAGCAAACTGGCTAGAGCAAAACCAATAATTTTTTATTTGTACCAGTCAATCTTTGGTCAGAGTGAAAATTGCTTTTCTTGAAACTTCATTGAAACATGCATGATGGAGGAAAACCTTTCCTATGTCAGAAGGGAGATGTGTGGGAAGAAAATGAGAAAGGGATCCCAGAGTTCAGACTTCAGTGTCCTGGCTTAGTTCAAAAACCCTGGCTTTAGGATGAGCCATCTGACTTGGCATGCATGTGGCTGCGTGACACTAACAAAGGGGGTACTCAGTGTTTGTACCTGGTAGCAGTCTTAAAAGGGTCTCTTACACTGTAATGAAGATCAGAAAAAGCAAACGACATTCATTAGAAGGGTTTGGGGCAGGGGTAATGGAGACACAGACTGGGAGCACATGGACTGTAGGCACCATGCTAGACTGCAGCATTGAATGGGAGGGTGGAAGTCACCATCCCTAAACCAACTGGTAAGAAATACCTTGCCACAGGCCAGTGTAGATGAAACACAGTTCTGAAAACACCATGAAGCTGCCCTCTGGACCCAGATGCAGAGGGTAAAGAAGGAACGAGGAGAACCAATGAGAAGGCAGAACCAGAGACACACCCACTTAGCAAATGTGAGTATTCAATGGCAGAAATTCTGTGGTAGCCACAGTACTTTCAAGCATTTTTATTAATTAATAGGCAATCAGGACATGTTTGTTATATGATTGAGATTGAAAAATCTTTAATTGACAAGTATTACATTTCTGTAAAAAGAAGAAAAGAATAATTAAAATAAGTTCATCTCACTTTTTGGTACATAAACCTTAGCTTATATAAAATTTGATTCACTCAACTCAATATATTAGGTCCAAACTTCATTAATGTTTTATCAGTAGAAAAACATAGAATTTTAAATTAATTGTGACCTTAAAGGACAATTACCTCAATCTTCCTTCCACTTGATACGAAATACAATCTGAAGTTCTAAGAAATGCAGAATACTGTTCTATTTCATGGTTATGTGATGGAGCAGACGACTATAGACTGATTCAAGATGGACCCACACTGTGCATGTCACTGACTATGATTTGAGGGGTATTAATTAACCTTAATGAGTCTTAATATTCTCAATAAGATGGCTTTCTGGGTGACTTTCATGGATATGATTTGCATTTCTTTGACTTTCTTGGCTCAGCACCGCCGTTAGCATTCTGTTTAAATTTTGCATACAGTCTCTCAAAATTGTTTAGGCTTCAGTCCATCATCAGATTAGAGATCTCTCCAAACTTTGTGTCAACTGTATGTAACTTTAGTCAGAGTCTTCTTGATCATCATCAATATCTTTAATTGCTACATATCTAAGTTTTACATATGCATATGTAAAACTTAGATATGTAGCAATTAAAGAAAAGAATATCCCAGGCTAAGGCAACACTGTGAGTTAAGCAAAGAAAACACATATCTTTACTTTCCTTGTGAAACTGTTCTACTTTGTAAAAACTATGCCCATCTGATATTTCCTCCATTTGTCTAGACATTCCTTGTGAACAGAATCAGTATCTTATTAATCTTTTATCCTCCAAATTTCTGTCTTGTATTTAGCAATTGCTCCACATTCATTAAAAAGAAACACAACAAATATGATTTAAAAAATACATACTTTGGTATATTTTCTACCAGAGATTATTAGTTACTGTTGCGGCTATCATTTTCCAAAATCTATTGTCTTCCTTGATTATGCATGTAGATATTTGCTCATCTCTAGTTTTCTACCATTCCTTTCACTTTTTTGGTTTCCCATAGATGCATTCCAACAGGATTGTAAGCAACCTCACCTGTAAATCTATCCTTACCCGCTTTCTAATTTTAGATAGAGGGAATAGGCCCTAATCCTCACTGACTTTCATGCAAAAGCTCATAGGTAGGAAGCCAATCATATACAGTGTGTCCATAAAGTCGTGGTGCATTTTTGACCGGTCACAGGAAAGCAACAAAAGATTATAGAAATGTGAAATCCACACCAAATAAAAGGAAAACTCTCCCAGTTTCATACCTATTCAGTGCAGTTCGGTGTGGGCTCCATTTGTTGCCCTACACACATCCAAACGATAGTGAAGTTCTTGCCACACACGGGTAAGGACGTCTGGTGTAACAGAGTGAATAACGTCTGTGATTCTCTGTTTTAAGTGATTAATGTTGTTGATACGTTCAATGTACACATGTTGCTTCACATAACCCCAAAAGTAAAAGTCTAAGGGCGTCAGATCCGGGGATCGTGGTGGCCATGGCTTGATAGAACCCCTGCCTATCCACTGCTGGGGGAATGTTCTATCCAGAAACTCACAAACAATGGTGGCATAGTGTGGAGGAGCGCCGTCCTGTTGAAAGATGACACCTTCTGGAAATTGTGGTACTGTATACAATTCCAACATGTCAAGATAGGTGTTTGCCGTCACAGACTGCTCCGCGAAAAAAATGGGCCTATCACCTTATCATGTATCAGGCCACACCACACATTCACTTTAGGGGTGTTACGTTCGTACTCAACGTAGGCGTGAGGATGTTCGTAGCCCATATTCGGACGTTATGGTGATGAACATGTTGTCCACAGATAAGGAAGGTCGCCTCATCACTAAACACAATCTTCTGCATAAATCTTGCATCATTGTCGACCTCATGAAGCATATCTGTAGCAAACGCGCATCGTGTGGGTCTATCTGCCGGTTTGATAGTGTGCAACAGCCGCAATTTGTACCCCATAAAACAGAGACGTTTCTTTAACACCTTATGAACTGTAGTCTTGCTTAGATGTAATTGTCGAGCACACGCACGCACAGATTTTTTAGGGCTCCTTAGGTAGCTATCCCGTATAGCCTCTACAGACTCATCACTGACTGATGGCCTACCAGAATGGGTTTCTCCACCAAACTGCTGGTTTCCTTCACTGCTTATCCCACCGAGTAATGTTACTCCTATGTGGTGGCGCTTCGTTATAAACGCGCCGATATTCACGTTGCACTTTGGTCACGGATTCGAATTTAGCGAGCCACAGAATACACTGAACTTTCCTCTGTACCATCCACATCTTGACTGGCATGGCCGTGGGCTGCTCTCTGTATACAGTGCTACGTCATCACCTGCGCATGTGCACATGCTGCCACATCATCCTACAGAAACTGGGAGGGTTTCCTTTTTATTTGGTGCAGATTTCACATTTCTATCATCTTTTGTTGCTTTCCTGTGACCAGTCAAAAGTGCACCATGACTTTACAGACACACTGTAGTTGGGAGTTGGATTTTGCAATTTGCCGATTGTTGGGTAGCAATTCTCTTTCCATTCAATTCATATAACACATTCCATTTATTGTCTTTGCCACCCCATCAACATTCCCTCACATCCCATTTTATTATAATCAAGACTATCTACATTTCCTTCAGTTACTTTAGCCGCAATAAAAATCAAATGAATATAGTTTGCTATACAGAACTTTTGAAAGTTAACTGATGCTATAAATTTTAATACCATATTATGAAAATTTGTTTCATTTTGAGATTTTTTCATACTAATTTTCTTCCTTTTTAGTAATTTTGTATTGTTTATTTTTAAAAGTAAATTTTATGTATCTGTTTTTATATTAAGCCTCTTCAAATCTCTTATTTTTAAGTTTCAGTGGCACAGCTTAGCATTAATTTGAATAAGATCCAAGAAAAGATTATCATAGTGTAGGTTTATGAATACCGGCCATTATTCATAAGGGTCAAAAAAAAAAGTAAGGTCAGAGTAACTTTGTTTTCTTCTTTGACAAGGTCAGTAGACTTGTAGGTCTGAAGTAGTAGGAGATATAATGGGTTGAAACATTAGTAAGTCATGAAATAAAGTCTCTCCTGCCCTGGCTGGTTGACTCATTGGTAGAGTCCTAGCGTGTGGATGTCCCAGGTTTGTTTCCCAGTCAGGGTACACAGGAGAAACAACCATCTGCTTCTCTATGTGTTCTGCTCCCCTTTCTTTCCTTCTCCCTTACACAGCCATGGTTCCATTGGTTTGAGCACATCAGCCCAGATGCTGAGGATGGTTCTCTGGAGCCTCCACCTCAGGCACTAAAAAATAGCTTGGTTGCAAGCATGGCCTCAGATAGGCAGAGCATCAGCCTCAGAGGGGGTTGCCAGGTGGATCCTGGTCAGGGTGCATGTGGGAGTCTATCTCCCCTCCTCTCCTTGCGAAAGAAGAAAAAAAGAAAAAAGTCTCTCCCGCTGTGATTGTGAAAGACTCCAAATGGTGAGAAGAGGACTGGAACTGGTTGAACAACTGAGCAAAAAGCTGCCGACAGAAGACTGAACATGGCTGGGAGGAATGGAATACCATCCCAGTCAGTACTTTTGTAACTGACTGAAATGAAGACAGAGAAAGCATGCTTTAAATATGAAGTCACATCTCTCTTATTCTCTCTTTGGGGTTCATTTTCTTCACTCACATAGAGAGTGCTTCATCTTGTTCATTTTTGCCAGTAATCACCCCAATATGCAAAAATATTTTTTGACCCCTGACATAGAATCCCACCTTCAGAGATGTGTTGTAGAATTGGGCTCCAGAAACTTGTATAATTATATCAATCAGTATCGCCCCTATAAATTCAATTAATAATTAACTTATGTAAACTTACAGTTAAATAAAGTATGTTACAAGGATGTTGTTTTTATTTTAATTTTTTTTATTTTATTCATTTTAGAGAGGAGACACGGAGTGAGAGAGAGAGAGAGAGAGAGAAAGGGGGAAGGAGCTGGAAGCATCAACTCCCAAATGTGCCTTGACCAGACCAGAGCAGGGTTTTGAACTGGCGACCTCAGTGTTCCCAGGTCGATGCTTTATCCACTGTGCCACCACAGGTCAGGCCACAAGGATGTTGTTTAAAGAAATATCCCACCTTCAATGATTACATCAAATTTGTCACAAAAAGTGTTGAAGATAACACAACTCATGTCTATTCCTATTCTTTGTCCTCTCAAAACTCTTCTCAGTCTGCTCCAAGAGCTCGGGACTGAATAGCTCTGTTTATTTACTGATTGAGTTTTGTTGGGTAGCTTTATCTACAACATGAGGTGTTAACAATCTTGAAGGCAAGACCAGGTTTACCTTATTTTTCTTTTGAATTCCCCTAGTGATCTTCCTCGGCTGAGCCCAGGGTCATAAAATATTTTTGAATGAAAAGAAAATGCCAACTGTTTTTATATTTATTTACATTTTGTTTAGCTATTAATCTTTTGGTTATTTTATCTACACTGCCTTCTCATTTATTTTTGCCACTCTTTGAAGGCTGAGGTTCTTTAATGGTTTCAGTAAGTTTGGCTTCACTTGCCCAGTGTTCTCATAGTGATTTGCACGTATCTTGAATCCAGTACTCCTAATATCATGTTATCCCTGAACTCACAGATCTGTCATTTCAACAAGTCAGATATATAAAATATAATTTACATATAATGAAGTACCATTCTAGAAAATTTATTTTTTGAGTTCTTTGAGTGCATAAAGAAAAATTCAACTGATTTTGCTGGGGTGGTGTCATCAGAAGTTCCATTTAAAAAAAAAAAATAGAGCCTGACCAGGCAGTGGCGCAGTGGATAGACAGTCGGACTGGGATGCGGAAGACCCAGGTTCGAGTCCCCGAGCTCACCAGCTTGAGCGTGGACCCATCTGGCTTGAGCAAAAGCTCATCAGCTTGGACCCAAGGTCGCTGGCTCCAGCAAGGGATTGCTCGGTCTGCTGAAGGCCTGCAGTCAAGGCACATGTGAGAAAGCAATCAATGAACAACTAAGGTGTTGCAATGGCAACAAAAAACTAATAATTGATGCTTCTCACCTCTCTCTGTTCCTGTCTGTCTGTCCCTATCTATCCCTCTCTCTGACTCTCTCTATCCCTGTAAAAAATTAAAAAAAAAAAAGATACATTTGCACAAGCATGAGTTTTTAAGGATAAATAAAAGTTCTGTGGCAAAATGAGCCTGGTTGGAAGGGGAGTGGATACACATGTAGAGATAAAAGCTGAAATCCATTAGAAGAGTTATGAATGCATGAAGACTATTGACTATACAAACACCAAATAGCTCAGTGGGTTGGAGAATGGGATACCTGTTAAGGATGGTTGAAAAGGAAACCAAAAATAGGCCAGGATCAGATGGGTCCCGGAACACCATACTGTTCACAGCATGTACAGTGGCCCAAGATGAAATGAATCAGACAGCAATAAAAATTCTTACTGGCATAATGACTTTCCCTTCCATTCTAAATTCAACCATTTATTCACTCTCTGACACATGCGATGGGAAAGAAGCTAGGGTGAATTGCACTTTGGTAACAATGGAAAGAAGGAAATAGTTTTAGTCCAACTAAATGTCTGGCTTTACCCATTTCCCTTTGAAGTTTAATTATAACCATCAGAGGAAGCCTCTTTAAGTGTTTGCCAACACGCTCTACAATACAAGGGAAAAGTTGGCTAAAGTCTTTTAAAATCACAAGGAAGCAGTCTTGCCCAGGTTGGGTGGTTTAGTCCAAAAGAATCATTGTTACGTTTGCTATAAACTGTGAGGGGAAGCCACTGTGAAAATTTTTATTTTGAAGTTCAAACAACATTATTTCTGCTATCCAAATTCTCTCCCAGGCCTATCTTCTCTGGTTCAGACAAGCTATCCAGGGAAAAAAAATAATTGGGAGTGCCTTTGGATTGTCTAACAAAGCTTAGTCAATATAATGAAAGAGCTTTAGCCTGGGAGTCAAGGTTCTTCTGTGATCGGGCATACCAACCTGAGCAGTCTGCATTTTTCTTTTTCTGTCCTTTTGCCCACTAATATATTCTCTGTTTCAAATACGTTGTTGCTACCTCTGCCCATCAGAATCTGACTCAATTTCCTGGCCACACAAAATAAAGCCAATTCTAAAATATCTCCCACGACTACTCAAGAATCAATCAATCTCTCTCTTTTGATTTATAAATAAAACATAACATTTTACCTTCCATGGCATAGAACATGTGGTGTTATGTATATACATGTAGCTTACAGAAATTTTTTATTATAACTTAAAATACAATATAGTCTTTGAGGGTATTTAGTTGACATAGGCCAGTATCTACCTTCATAATCCCTAGAATAAAACAGTGGAAACTAAATAACTATGATGGGTGGAAGGATCAACGTTTGTACACTTCAATTTTAAAAAGCTTGATTTATTTTATTTAATTATTTACATATAGAAGGTAATAGGTATGACTTGGCCTCGTTGCCTGTGTATCCTGTATTTATCAGGTAGTCCAACCCACTAACTCAGTTATCTCCTCATCCCAATGCAGGTAAATTTCACATCGTATTTTTAATACAAATTGTTTTATGTAGGATAAGGCCAATTGATATAACAAATTACACCTTTGCGTAATAACTTACACAGGAGGAAGTCTGTGCCTCAGTTGTATTAAGTCCGGTGGACTGTCCCTGATTTATGGGCAGATTTTCTCCAAGCAGTGACGAGGAAACCTAACTTTTTCTTCACTTCTGGCTTCACCACATGGCTCAGAGTTGCCATTCGCGTCAAGAGGGTGAGAAGAAGAAAACTCTTGTAAAGGGTTCGCACATGATTCTGGACCAACTTGGCTAAAAGGTAAAACACAGCACAGTCACAGTGGCTGAGAGCTAGTCACGTGATCACACCTGTCCCACTCATTGGGCTTCCACTTTCCAGCAGTGAGTCTATGTTATCGCAGTGGGGTATGAATGTTGGAGACAGTTAGCCCCTGTGCCTACCAGTCAGCCTTCCACACCCCTTTGCCCGCACATAGGGCGTAGTTACTCAACTCCTCCTAAGAGACAATCTTAGCTAGTTATAGCACCAGCTAAAAGTTTAAGATTTCTGAAAGTTCCACTTAATGGAGATATTCACTATAAGGCAGGCTAGCAGCCCCTGTCACCTCCCCCATACTCAGTGTCTAATGAAGGAGCATGAACAGATCCACCACAATTCAAGCTGCCATTCAGAAACAGAGTAATGAGACACGTATGAGCATCACTGGCACATGGAGCTGATTAACATCTGCTTACCTGGGCTGGCGAAGACTCCTGCCCTGGTAACAAGGCACATTCTTTGGTAAGACTCTTAATGTGTTCATCTGAAGCAGCGCCCCTTCCTATATATATTTGTAGTTCAGATCTTACATGCTCTTCTTTCGTCGATGGCCAGTTTCAGATGCAGTTGGGAAGCATGTTCATCTCTGGGGCTGTGCTACCTTCAAAGTCTGTTTCTTTATGGTTGGAATGCCAGTGGCTGCTGTCCTGGCCAGGCAGGTCCACATTGGATTCGGGCAGATGGTAGAGAAACTGCAGAGCCAGAAAGGATTGGGTTATTCTGTTTAATAAAGTTTCACAACGGTGGCCAAGCACACAGGAAAGGGAAACCACCTCTCAGGCAAACAAACAGCAAAATGGCCCCTCACAGTGGTGGGCAGGCAACCCGCCATCCATAATCCCCCCATCTCTCTCTTGAGCACAAGCACCAATAGCCTTATATAGGCTATGCACACGTGCCTCTGCCACGTGCTCATACACTAATCAAGCAAAGTGCTTGCAGCTGATACACCAGCGAGCAAGCCTAACACAGCTGCCCCACAATGCTCAAGTTCAGGGATTTAAACCTTACTTAAGGTAAGAGGTTCTTTTACCTGCTTCTCGTTTCTCTGACAATATAAATCTTCAAATTTTAGAAGGTTCTTGAACTATTTCCTTTTACTTATTTCTATTTATAGTTAATTATGTTCAAAGTCTTTTCCAACCTCAATTCTGAGCCCTACCTTATATATTTTCTTTCTTTCTTTTTTAAGTAGTTTTTAAATTTTTATTTTATTTTTTCAATTACAGTTTGCATTCAGTAGTATTTTGTATTAGTTTCAGGTGTGCAGCAGAGCAGTTAACCAATCCACTTTACAAAGTGACCCCCCATCAATATTTCCTGTCCTGTTCATCCCTGTGAATATTTTGTAACTACCAGTCATACTTCTCAATCCCCTCACCTTTTCCACCCAGTCTCCCAAGCCCCCGCCCCACCCCAACCTCTATCAGTCTGTCTGTATCTACAAGTCTATTTCAATTTTGTTTGTTTATTTATTATGCTCTTTAGATTCCACATATAAGTAAAATCCCATGGGACTTGTCTTTCTCCGATTGGCTTATCTCCCTTAGCATAATACATTAAGGGATCTCCTGCCTCCAACCTTCCATTTAATGGTGTATACTTTCTGGCCCTCTGAAAAAAGCTTAGGTGGAAAAGCAACATCTTTAATATGATCTTAGCCACAGATCTGAATGACATTTTTAAATGGAGAAAATGCACATGGTTTTTGTTATTAAAGGGCTTTTTCAGTTTTATTCTGACCACATGGGGGTATTATAGACCCAAAAAACTTTTCAATATTCTTTGAAGCCCCATATTTCTGTATTCTCCTTAATTCCTACTTATAAGCTTCCAATACTGAAGCCCCACACCCAGGGCCGGAGACAAACTGTACACATCCTATTGTCTGCTCACTGTCCCCATGGAATCCATAAATGTAACAAAACAATTCTTATCTTATATCACTAATTTAAGTTGATTTATCATGCAGCATTAATTAACGGAGCCAAATTTGATGTCTGGAAGGTATTTTTGGCAATAACAAGAATCTACACGTGTGGCATTGGCTTTAGGACTAGGTGGTCAGCAGAAGCTAGAAGGGCTTTGAAGAAATGATCTGCAGATGCCCGATGAGTCCCCAGGAGGCTGTTGAAAAGGGTTTAAATAAAAATGAGAAAGATATCACAGGAAGGTAGATGAAAGGAAACATCTCTTATTTAGTGATGAAAACTTGAGCAAAACTGAGGTCTGGACTAACATAAAATATAGGGAAAACATCATCTCATGAACCAGTAGATCTTGCTAAGGAGGTTTCCAGGTGACATGTTGAAAATATCAACTGATTTCATCCTAAAGTACAGAAAAACAGAGCTGAACTAAAGAAAGAATTAGTCCGTTCTCCAGAAGAATCTGGGGGGAAGAGAAAGGACCAAGGACCTTCTGGATTTGCAACCGGAGAATTGTCTCTCATCCCACTCTCTTGCAGAAAAGAAACTTAGGGCAAAAAATCAAAGCCTGGTTAATGCCAATAAAACCATCTCAAGTCAAGATACATCCAAGTACACAGTGTCAAACCTTTTTAAACCTCAGATAGTTTTCAGATGGTCCCCTAAACCTTTTGTAGTAGCCAACAACCTTCCAAGGATCTTAAGGCTATATCTCAGAAACTCACAGTGAAACAATAAAGCCTCTAAATGGTATTGTCTGACAGAAACCACACAGGGCCCAAAGGCAGAGTAGGGCTTCTTTTGAACAGTTTGAAGTGTGCCTATTGTCCAGTAAAGACCAGCTGAGATTTTGTCTCTTTTTGTTTCTAAAATAAGGTGTTCTCATACACTCGCTGGTCTTTACGTATGCTGTTTTAAGAAGTACAGTCACTGTGCTACCTCATTGTGGATTTCACAGTTCTGTGAGGTGCCTATCAGGTATATTTCACTTTGCACATGAATAAACTGAGGCACAGCAAGGTTAATGAATTCTCAAAATTTATAGTAAGTAAGTTAGAAAAAAACCCCAAGCAACTGGAGCAGAAACCCATTTCTGCTGCTTGACTCAGGATACAACCTTGCAACATGGGACATTTCCTCTCCTGAAGCTCACTCGGGATGCTAGGGAGTCATAGTTTCCCTTGGAGTACTCTGTAGGAGTAGGAGGAGGTTGACTAAATCTGCAACCACTGCAGCTAAGTTATTATTACACACACAAACACAGGTAGCCCTTTGACATTATGTTTCCATCCTGTGCCCCCTCCTCGCTGCCAGAAAATGGTCAGCAAACTGAGAAAACCACGGAAAACTCTCACTCCTACAATATACATAGTCCATTAATATTCCATTATTACATTTTTTTTTTTTAGTTCACAGTGGTTAATAACATTACATAAGTTTCAGGTCTACAACATTATAATTTGGTATCTGTCTACACTATAACATGTTTGCCGCCATAAGTCTAGTTTCCACCCATTAACGGATATTGACCCCCGTCCACCATTTCACTCTTCCCCCCAACCCTCCTCCCCACTCGTAACCACCAATCTGTGAGCTTGATTTTGTTTTGTTTTGTTTCTTCATTTCTTTTTTGTTTCATATTCCACATATGAGTAAGATCATATCGTTTTTGTGCTTTTTCATTTGATATCATTTACTTAGCATAATACTCTCCAGATCCTTCCATGTTATTACAAATGGAAATAGTTCATCTTTTTTATGGCTGAGTATTATTCTATATATATCATCTTTTTCATCTATTCATTCATTGATGTACACTTAGGTCATTTTCATATCTTGGCTATTGTAAATAATGAAGCAATGAGTATATGGGCATATATATATATATATATATATATATATATATATATATATATATATAATTAGTGTTTTCATATTCTTTGGATAAATACTCAGAAGAGGACTTTTTAGATCAAGAAACCTTCATACTGTTTTCCCTCATTGTTTCTGTTATTACTTTTAGCCAAAAGAGAAGTTCAATAGTAAAGAAGTTAGAAGAATAGTTTGATCATATTTATATATACACACTTTCTGTTTGATAGTTTCAGTGGTTTCTAAGATCTATTATATCTAAAACTAAATTTCTCTTGATCTCCACTGAATCTACATCTCTTCCATAACTTTCTATTTGATTAATAGTATCATTGTGGATGGGTGTTCATCTCAGAGTCATATTGTTTATATTCCTACACTGTTCTTATATCTCTACATTATCCAGTCATTAAAGTGCATATTTTTCCTTAGTACTATGTCTAAGTCAGTGGTTCTTAACCTTTTTTGAGGTACCGAACCAACCAGTTTCATATGCGCATTCACCGAACCCTTCTTTAGTGATAAATAAAATATGATTTTTTTTTCCAAATTCAAGACATAGGTATATGTTTTTTTACTGGTGCACAAAATGAGCCGTGCATGAACATCACCTTGCTCAAAGAACAAAACCAACAAAGTGCATGAACTCACAACAAATTACGGTATTACTTTATTCTGACCTCGGTGGCAGAGGCTTCCCCAAACCCCTGAGACTGACTCATCGAACCCCTAGGGTTTGATAGAACCCAGGTTAAGAACCACTGATCTAAGTAGTGAAGAATCATGCATTATTAAGTTTGCAGAGCTCTGATTTTAAAGGCTCAATAATAACAGGGATGCCAAATAGATCACAGAATTCAGAAAATTTTGAATATATAAATATCCTATTCCTTTTCAATCAATGCCAAAGACATGCTTCCCCAATTTTACAGGCATTCTTTCATAATAATTATTTCCAATTATGTCATTTCCTGACCCCTGCTGGTAACTGCCAGCTAGCTCTACTTATAAGTAAGTCGGAGGAGAAGCAAAATCTTTAAATCACAAAATCAAAATTGTATTTGTTACATATTTGAACAAAAAAAGGACCAGAAGAGATTATGATAATCTGAGAAATTTCTGTCTTTCTACTTTCTTTGATATGCAGTTGTCATCATGATAAGGGGAGATGAAACACACAGGCAATGGGAGAAAACTGCCGTGTGTTAGTTTATAAAATAGTATGAAAAATGTTTAGAGCCAAACTTCATGTTGGCCTTTCTGACTCCAATAGTGTGACAGCTCTGAGATAGCTAATTCTACCGTTTATTCCTTTTTTTATTTGTCGAAAAACACCTACACTATGCCGGGCCGTAGCGTAGGTGTAGGGAATGTAACCATGAGCAATGCTATGTATGCAGTGTCCCTTGCTCTGCTGAAGCTTCTGGACCAGCTAGTCGAGAACAGGAATGGACAAAATCGTCCTTGTGTTGGTGCTTAGTTCTCCCAAAGACAGGGAGTTAGCATTATGAAAAGTATCTGAAGCAGATTTAGTTTGGTAATTAAGAAAATCTTCATGAAGAAGAGGGAGCCGTTGGGAAGCTGCCCCCACCCCACCCCGTGCTCCTCCTTCCCTCCCCTCTGCCGCCAGCAGAAATGAGCCTGCTATTTCATCTCCCACGTCCAGCTCCCACGCTATACTTTCGTTCTTCTGGGAACTGGGCGGTGAGTCATACACTGCTGCTTCCCCTGGTTGTTACCCAAGGTACGACATCATCCCTAATGTGGCAGCTAGCCCTGGGGAATCCTTCTCCCACGCAACGACTCCTGGGAACTTGCTTATGGAGAGCGGTTTGAAAAGAACTAGGAATCAAACGGAACCTCTCCAGGTCACCCATTAATCTCTGCTCCGTGCTCTGTTGTCCTAAATTTTGTTTCAAGTGACTCGCTGTCCACTTATAGAAGAGAAACATAATTTCTAAGGGCTAAAACAGATTTGAGATGTCATGTAAAGCTTGCACTTGGCTAAGCTCTCCCAGCAACCTCTGTAAGAGCAGTCATTGAAACTTTGCTTGAGCGTTGTTAGGGCAGACTTTACCCCTCGTCAGGGAAGCGCATTCCATTGTTAGACTAGACAATTAGACAATGCCTCCTTAATTTTAGGGGAGACCTTCTCACTGATGCTTCTCAGTGATCCTAATTTTTCAACTAGAAGCCACAAGGATCACATTGTCTCTCTCTGCCTTGATAGGATCTTGATGTCTCCCTCCCTCCCTTCTTCTATCTCTTCTCTCTTTCTTTGTTGCACAACATTTTGAGAAGCGTGAATAAATATTGCATTGTCCTGCTTGGGATGTGAATCATTCTTTTGTCCGTTGTGTCCACACGGTATACACTCCCAGTACCATTAGTCACTTAGTAGCCATCTCGTTAGCAGATGAGCTATCATGGTATCGCAGTCCTTGTCTTCAGATAACCCTTGCTTTACTTAGTAATGGCCCCAAAGCTCAAGAGTAGTGATGCTAGCTATTTGGATATGCCAAAAACCAAACAAACATAATCTGCACCATTTAAGTAAAAAAAAAGGTGTTGTGTATAGGAAAAAACATCGTATATATAGAGCAGTGGTTCTTAACCTTTTTTGAGGTACTGAACCCACCAGTTTCATATGTGCATTCACCGAACCCTTCTTTAGTGATAAATAAAATATAATTTTTTTCCAAATTCAAGACATAGGTACATGTTTTTATACTGGTGCACAAAATGAGCCGTGCATGAACATCACCTTGCTCAAAGAACAAAACCAACAAAGTGCATGAACTCACAACAAATTACGGTATTACTTTATTCTGGCCTCCGTGGCAGAGACTTCTCCGAACCCCTGAGACCGACTCATCGAATCCCTAGGGTTCAATAGAACCCAGGTTAAGAACCACTGATATAGAGTCTGTTACAACCTGTGGTGTCAGGCATCCCTGGGGGTGGGGGGGGGGGGAGTCTTGGAATGTTCCTCTGCAGACAAAGGGAGGACTACTGTACATAGGATATAGGGCCATTCACACTGATTCTTTAAAAGGTGAGGAAGCAGAAAGAGCCAAATTCTCCTAGCAAGAACTATATTCTTTCTAGCTGAGCTCTCCCCATTTAATCCTAAAGATTCATACCACAGCAAAAGGCCTAGAAAAACGACACGAGCCCTTAATTTATAGTTCTCATGGGTAGACAAAGGTACGTAGGCTAGTATACAGATATTTAAGAAAACGTCACTCCATTTTAGATCAAAGAGAGGTATGAAGAGAGCTGCATACTTTAAAGTTGAAATGAAAATGGAAAAATGGAAAGACCTGTCTGTAATTATAGCACAGCCAAAGAAAATGTAAGAGAACAACATTTCATACAGAGGAAAGAGGACAAACACTGTCTGAGTTAATCTAATTCAAGGAAACAAGTTACATTTATTCTTCAAGTACTTCACCCTGGTATAAGAACAAGATTAATCATAACATAAGATTTAAAAACTGGCCTGACCAGGCAGTGGTTCAGTGGATAGAGCGTCGGACTGGGATGCGGAGGACCCAGGTTCAAGACCCCGAGGTCGTCAGCTTGAGTGCGGGCCCATCTGGTTTGAGCAAAAGCTCACCAGGTTGGACCCAAGGTCGCTGGCTCCAGCAAGGGGTTGCTCGGTCTGCTGAAGGCCCACAGTCAAGGCACATGTGAGAAAGCAATCAATGAACAACTAAGGTGTTGCAACGGCAACGAGAAACTAATGATTGATGCTTCTCATCTCTCTCCATTCCTGTCTGTCTGTCCCTATCTATCCCTCTCTCTGACTCTCTCTCTGTCCCTGTAAAAAAAAAAAAGAGATTTAAAAACTGGATAATTTAGAAACAATTGAAATGCTAAGGAAGATGAAGATACTGTACATATTTAGTAGCTATTTTGATACCCTCATTCTACATTTTGCACATCATTCACTAAAGATGTTTGTGGGTTATTTTATTTGTCCATAGAGTTCTTCATATATTTCTGACATGAGTCACTTGATGTATATCTGTATTAGAAACATTTTCTCCTAGGCGACAGCTTACCTTTTATTCTACTTATGATGTATTCTGATGAACTGAATGTTAATTTTAATATTGGACAGTTTACTGTATTTTTATTTATGCTTAATGATTTTCTTTTGCCATATTAAGCAATATTTGCATACTTTAAGTTTATGAAGATATATTTCCTTCCAAAAGATTTTTGGAATTGGATTTTTTGAATATGAATTAGAATTGAAATTGAGTTATGACTCACTTACTCTGGTGTGTATATGCAATAGACCTAGCAAAATTTAAAGAGAACATCCTTTCATAATTTTGTTATAGTGCCTTTTTGCCATAAATCAAGTAGCCATATATGTGTAGATCTGTTTCTGGACTGTGAATTTCATTCCACCTGTCTTTTTGTGTATCTTTGATCCCCTATATCTTCTTTATTATTATTGTTTGAGAATAAATCTCATTACCTGGTAGTGTAACTCCTCCAGCTTTCTTCTTCAAATTATCATGTCTGGTCTTTACTCTTATTAGAGTTTCATACAAATTTGAAAGTCATATATTGTCATTAAAAAAAAAACTATGATTTGAGTAAGACTATATTGAATTTATAAAACAACATAGAGTAAATGTACCTCTTTATACCATTCAATTTTTAAATTAATGCACGAGTACATATTCCATGTTTTACAATATTTTTAAAAATCTTGATTAATATCTTGTAACATTCAGGGTAGAGAGTATACATACCTTTTGTTAGAGTTGCTTTTCTTTAGATCTTTGTTATTTTTTATATTCTAGGAAAAATCTTTTAAATAAATATGATTTCAATTTATTTATTGCACACATTTAGAATGATATATTTTGTATATTAACCTTGTATTCTGTAAGCTCTCATTTCAGAAGAGCCCATACAATAGAACCCTGTTTATATGATGTTATTTCTATCACATTCATAAACTATGTACTAAGAGAAATAGAAAGAGACAGAGTTCAGGAAAATTTTTCATCTAAATTAAATGATGAAATTTCTTGGTTGAAATGTTTTGTACCATTTTATTTTTTAATTAAAATTTAATTTTATGCATTTTTAATCCTTCTTACAGAGTATATATTAATTTTTCAGAGTAAAATAATATTAAAATACAAATTAAATTTAAAATAATTAACCGCTGTGTAGGTTTGTTTGATCGCTGGCATGCTATTCTAGTGAACCTCTTCGGCTGCCTACACAGAATTTTTGTTTGGGGAAATAAATGATAAACAGTTTAATCTGTCTTTATTTTGAATTGATTAACTTCCTTTGGGTAAAAAGCATTTAAAAAGAAAATAAAAGAATTTCACAGAATTATAACAGTAATGTTTAGCCCATTAGTTGGGTGGAAACATTCCTAACTCTCTCATCCAATGTGAAGTTGAAGAAATATAACATCAGAAAGTACTGAAATCTCTATCTCAAAAATCTTCCTTTTGGCCTGACCTGTGGTGGCGCAGTGGATAAAGCGTCGACCTGGGAACACTGAGGTCGCCAGTTCAAAACCCTGCACTGGTCTGGTCAAGGCACATATGGGAGTTGATGCTTCCAGCTCCTCCCTCCTTTCTCTCTCTCTCTCTCTCTCTCTCTCTCTCTCACTCTGTGTCTCCTCTCTCTAAAAAAAAAAAAAAAAAAAAAAAAAAGAATAAAATAAAAAAAAAAGAAGAAAACTTAAAAAAAATCTTCCTTTTGGGGGTTCAGAAATGGAGATTCATAAGTAGGCAATAAGTAGTCCTCTTGGTTCTACTGAAGGTTTTGTCCCATTTGTTACTCACCTGTACATCCCTATTTAAAATTTTTTGGAGCTTCACTTCTCGAAATCATGTATTTGCTACTATTGTTGTAATTTTAAGTGATGAGAAATCCACAGCTCATGAAGCATTAGCAACTTGCTCTAAATTACATTTTTGGTCTATGAAGAATAAGGCCCAGGTCTGCTCAGTTATTAGTTTAAATAGCCATGCTTTACTGCCACCTTGTGGGAAAATAGGGGTTATTACAAGTGCTGTAAAAGTTAATGACTGAAGTTGGGCTTTGGGGAATGCCTGTGGAAGATGAAATAGTCTTGTAAGTCATACTAAGATGTTTGTAATATAATTCACAAGGAATAGTGATATTTAAAACAGATTACATTTTAATGATACTACGATGAAGGCAAGATTATGGTTGGAAGAATAAATAGAGGCTGAAGTAACAGTTAAGAAGAATATAAAAATAACCTATTAAAACACGGTGAAGACTTCAATTAAATAGATGCTCATGGGTTTAACTGATATTTTATATTTAAGATAAAATGAGGAATTTAAATATATATAGAGAAGAATTATTGAAATTGATTTTGAATGAGAAATGACCCAGAGAGAATAGTGACATTGATTTTCATTATATCAAAACATGGAGGAGCACATTTAGAAAGAAAACATAGGGCTTATGTTTGATAGATTGATTTTAAAGATTCTATGAGCCAATAAATCCAAGGTGTCTAGCCTGACCCATGGTAGCACAGTGGATAAAGTGTTGACCTGGAATGCTGAGGTTGCCAGTTCAAAACCCTGGGCTTGTCTGGTCAAGGCACATATGGGAGTTGATGCTTCCTGCTCCTCCCCCCTTCTCTCTCTATCTTTCTCTCTTTTTTTTTTCTAAAATGAATAAATAAAATCTTTTTAAAAAGTGTCTAGTATCTGAAGCCATAGATGGGCACAGCCTCATGATGGGGATATGTGAGTTATAAGTATATAGGCAATAGAGAAATCATGGATGTGAGTGGGATTGTCAAATAGAGAAAGTAAGATTGAGAAACAGAAGATATCAATAATGAAAACAAGAAGTGACTACCTGAGCTAGGAACACTAAGAGGACAGCTCCTTTTATGTTGACTGTGGTAGGATATGTGTAGAAATGATCAGCTTCTAGGGCTTGCACAGAGAGGAGAGAATCTTGTGTCTGGATAAATATGCTGATCTCATTTCTTTCTTAAGAAATGTCTACTATCAAATGGCAGGAAAAATATTAGTAAAAAAGTCTTTTATACTTTTGTGTATAACAAATTCAAGTAAGTACTATACTACCCAAATTTTATACTATTACAAAGCACGGTCTGATCATCTGAAATCCTTAGAAAATGAGAAGAATGGCATTGTAATCTAGCCTAGACTCCAGGAAGCATTAGAGGAAAACATGACTACTGCTGTCCCTTGGTATCTACAGGAGATTGGTTCCAGGAACCCCCTGCTGATAACAAAATCTGCAGGTGCTCAAGTCCCTTGTATGAAATGGCAAGTATATGTATATAACCTACTCACATCACCCTGTATACTTTAAATCATCTCTAGATTACTTAGAACACCTAGCACAATGTAAATGCTATGTAAATAGTTGTTATACTGTATTGTTTAGGGAATCACGACAAGAAAAAAGTCTGTGCATGCTCAATACAGAGGCAACCATGGTAGTAAGGACATAGTAGACACATCAGCAACAATGTAACATTTTTTTCAAATATTTTTTATCCATGATTGGTTGAATCATGAGTAGTGATTCACCTGGGGACACCTGGGGATACAGAGGGCCAACCTATTCAATGACATAATAAACATAAAGCTGGCTTTTACTTTCAGATAATATGGAGTAAGAGAAACTAGATATACCTCCTACCGGCAAACACAACAACAAAAATCAGTTAAAAAATATATGAAACCATGACACTAGACATCAAGCAAAAAAGGTGGTGATTCCTGAGATATGGGAAATAAATATGGTGAGATCTGTGGTTGGAAGATCTCTGCATTCTGAGAGATTTAGGAATAGGAACAAGGGACTTGGAGCATGTGGGTTCCCTGAATGGAAGAGACAGAGCTCAGAAGAGAGAGATTAAAGCTACTGCTGTCTGCCAGATGAGGCCCTGGAAAGCTTGACAGAAAGCTCAACAGTTTCTAATGAGTGCCGGTCCATGAGGAAACTACCAAAGCCAAGAAAGAACCACAGGAGAGGGCTGGATTTTACAGAGCCCTGATCTCATCTAGGGCTGGCAGGTATCAGTGCCTGTTCCCATCAGTTGGGCTAGAAAATATTGTAATTCATGGAGCATTGAGTAAGATACTTGCAGGGTCTTGCCTCAGTAGTGAGGAACAATTAGCCCACTTAGTGAACACTGCCCTGGTCTGGCCTAAACAACTCTTAAAAGCAACAATCTGGAAGATCAGACCATTTCTATGGAATTGGCTGTATCTCAGAACAAAGCTGAAAAACTTCTAGGAACACAAACACCTTCAGAACCAAACAAGATAAGATTCATACAGTCTGGTATCTTAAGATATAATCCATATTGAGAAGAAAAATCAAACAACCCAAATCAACCCCGAACTGATGGATCTTAGAATTAGCAGGTAAAATCATAAAAATCATTATTATAACTATATTCCAGTTATGATAACTCTTTTTTAAAAAAGCTTAGAACTGTGGAAGATATAAATCAAACTTTTAGAGATGAAATTGAAATGTTTGCAAAGAAAAAGAAAATATACTGGGTGACATTAATGGCTGATGAACTATTGCAGAAGAAAGGATTGGCGAGCAGGAAGTCTAAGCAATCATTTCAGACAATAGTCTTCCCTGGAGTTGCTGGTGTTCCTACTTGGCCCAAGACTTGGAGCAAGAGCACAATGTCAAGAGAGAGAATATTTAATTTTTCCCAGAACTATTTTCTTTTCATATTTTAAAGATGATAGATGGGAGCTGACTGTTTAACTTTACCAGAAATGTGTCCACCATATTATCTAAGGAGATTGCAGAAAGCAGGCAAAATATATGGCCAAGATGTGCACAGCACTCCATGATTCTTAATAATTTTTTTCTTAATGCCAAAGGTATATGGAAGTAATTTCTTTTAAGTTTCTGGGAAGACACCTGGAACCTTTACATAGATCAGCCACTGTTCACAGTATCAGAGATCTGATTAATCCCAATGTTTTTCTTGGACCCTTGGCTCCACTGTTTAATTTGTTCTACTTCTGAGACTTGAGGCACAAATATAAAACCCAAGTAAAGTCAGACTTTCAGAAAATTTTCTTTATTAGGGAGACTATGGAAGGCAATGAAGGAAGAGGTCTAAAGAGGGAAGCTTTAGCTATCTAATACAAGCTCAGTAGGGGCAGCTCTCTGTCCCCTAGAACACACGCAGGGAGAGGAAATGAACAGTTGAGTTGCAAGAGAACGACTATCAGGATGGAGAAAAAGAAGGTATCTTCTTTCACATTGCAGTCTGCTTAGTTAGCATTTTCCATCATGTAGATACCTAATTCTCCCTGTAGATTTCCTGAAGGAAGAGTAAGAATAAGTAGTTCAGTAAATGATAGTATGTCATAGCTACAAAAATGCTTTAAAAATTATCTTATCTATCATCCTTATTTTTGACTTGAGGAAACTTAGAACCAGAGCTAAAGGGGGAAGGAACTGAATAAAAGAGTCAGGTTATTAGATTTCCTGCCCAGTTATCCTTTCACGATCCTAAGATGTCACTGAAGATATCATGACTTATGCTACAAACTCTTTGAAAATAGGTTATTGAATCAGTCCTGAGCTTGTGATATAAGAGACATGTCAATCCTTATCTAACCTCTTAATATTCTCACACTTTGGCTGAATTACATATTAGTGGGGACAACCTGGGGTTTAAACACTTGTCACTGCTCCATGAATAAATTAAAAAATAATTGTTGGGCGAAGGGCTCCAGTCTGATGCCACAGGAATAGTTTTTCTCCCTGTGAACTGTCCTGGCTTCTACAGAGATCAGGCCTGAAGACATGGCTTTGTGAGATCTCTGTATTTAATCACTGAGAGTCATATCACAGAAAAAAACAAAACAAAACAAAAACCCTAAACACTCACTCGTAGGTAAAAGGCCCAAACCTGGCTGTCCCTTCATCCTACCTCAGAGTTTCAAACACATTCAGACACAAAGTATGAAGATACCTGAGATTAGGCAAAACCACAATTTGTCTGAAAAGCAAAGAATTTCAGGGCTTGAAGGGATATTTGAAGCTTCATGTGCAAATCCATCAGTGGGCATAAGGGAAGGAGAGGGCTCAGTGAGGAGAAAGGAGTTGACGGGCACCACTGAATACAATGAGTCTGCTTTGTACTCCAGTGGATGTTATATGGCCATGTGCTCTTCTCAGGGGGGACTGATCATTATCTGTGCCAACTGGAGCCAGTTCCCAGCATCAAGGTGGATGTATATGATGGAGGAAGTAGATAGTAATGGCTACAGGCCTCACTTTTTCATTGTTCTTTTTTGTTGTTGTTCCCAAATAGTACTCACAAGCTCTCAAGACACAAGATGCAGGGGTTTTCATAGGTCACCAGATTGGTGCCACAGATTGGCTGATATATACCAACACAGGGCTTCGCTGTTCCTTTGAACCAGCTCAAGTCTACTCTTCTATATGGACATTTCACCTGAAATGGAGTTAGAAAGGATTGTACAATTAGAGTCATGCTCTCAGACAGGTAGCTCCCCTCTGGACTTTATTAGGAAAATCTAAACGTAACCAGGAGCATATCTCAATCTCCCCAAAGCTCTTATACCTCTTCCCTCCACAAAGCAATGGGACCAGAACCTGTGTATAGCCCACCTGACAGCAACATGATGCCCTCATTGTCAGCACCAGAGAACCGAGGCCTGCTATGCTGGAGTCAGAAAGGAAGAGTGGATAGGTGGACTGTATCTGGGAAATTTAGTTTCTCTCTCAATCTCCTTTGAGATTGAGACTATTTGAACTGGGAAAACTCTTAGAGGTTTTCTATGCCAACTCAGCTAAGGAAACGGAAGCCCCATGATTGGAAAAGATGCTTCACTAAAATCTCTATACCTTGATTTAAAATATTAACCACATTTTATCCACTCTCGAAATCCCTGAGCCAGCTCTTATCTTTAAGGTTGTGAAATGTGGGATCATTTAGACCAGTGGTAGTCGACCTGGTCCCTACTGCCCACTAGTGGGCATTCCAGCTTTCATGGTGGGCAGAAGCAGAGTAACCAAAGTATAAATTAAAAGATAGATTTAACTATAGTAACTTGTTTTATAAAGATTTATTCTGCCAGCCTGACCAGGTGGTGGCACAGTGGATAGAGTGTCGGACTGGGATGGGGAAGACCCAGGTTCGAGACCCCGAGCTCACCAGCTTGAGTGTGGGCCCATCTGTTTTAAGCAAAAGCTCGCCAGCTTGGACCCAAGATCGCTGGCTCCAGGAAGGGGTTGCTCGGTCTGCTGAAGGCACACGGTCAAGGCACATGTGAGAAAGCAATCAATGAACAACTATGGTGTCGCAATGGCAACGAAAAACTAATGATTGATGCTTCTCACCTCTCTCCGTTCCTGTCTGTCTTTCTCTATCTATCCCTCTCTCTGACTCTCTCTCTGTCCCTGTAAAAAAAAAAAAAAAAAGATTTATTCTGCCAAACTTAGCAAAAATCCGACATAAAGTACTTGGTAAGTAATTATTATTATATGTTTTAACTTGCTGTAACTCTGCTTTATAAATTTTATGAAGTAAAGTTACTTTCCTACTTTATAAATCACCATTACTGTGGAACTGGTGGGTGGTTAGAAAATGTTACTACTAACAGAGATACAAAAATAGGCGGTAGGTATAGAAGGGTTGACTACCCCTGATTTAGAATAACTCTCTGACCTTGTAGGGAAAACAGAAGACAAAGGGAAGAGACATATGTCCTCAGGGGTTAGAGCCCATGTCTACTGTCAGTGATGGCTTGAAGCAGTCACTCTGGGATGACGGCTTGTGGATAGTGGTCTCAGAGGCTTTAAGAGAGCCAAACGATAGATAATGTCCCTCTGATACAAGGTGGGAGAGAGCTCCGGCTTAGTGTTAGATAAAGAGGAATCATAGTTAAGCTTAGAAACTCTTCCTCCTTTTTTCCTTATCTCTCCAACACCACCCCATGGCCAGGCCTCCATCATTTACCTCCTGTACCTGTCACCCAACTAATCCCTCCCCTTCCGCTATTCCCCACATCATCTAGTTTCCATAGTGTAAACATAAATTGAAACATTTTAATTCATTGACTACATATCTTTCATTACACTTCATTTCACATTTAAAAAATCGTTCTTGGTCCTGGATAGAGGACCCCATATGATCTGGACCTTCCCAACTTTTCCAATCTTGCCTTATCCCACCTTGCTCTTTGCTTTTTATTCCCCTCCCCCACAATATGCTCCATGTTCCCTCATCTTGGGGTCTTCTGATTTGTCTTGACCACCTTGTCAAACTTATTTTTTTCCTCCTGCACCTAAACTCATCCTACCTTTAAAACTTAGGTTATAATTTACTGTCTCAGAGATATTTCTCAAAATACAATCCCAACCCTTCATTCTTCTTTATACCTGTAATCAGTGTGTCACAAAGCATTTGTGTAATTATTTGACTAATTCCACACTGCCAAAGGATTCTAAGCCCGTAGGGGTGAGGTCTGTGTCTGATTAGACTAATATTGCGTGCCCAGCACATAGATTGCCACTTAGTCATTGCATAAATATTTGCAACCTGAACGAGATGTAAAACAGTTTAATCAGAATCAATATAGAGTGAGCAAATTAATAAAAAGCTAGAATGCCAGTCTCACTGTCTATAAATATAGCTACTTTGTTTTTCTATCTTGGGTGAGAAGTGTTCATCAGGGGAGGATCTCATGTACTGTGTAAGTATAGCGTCTGAGCACACCCTTCCCTCTCTGTGACCCCTCCAGGTGTTCAATCAGTGACTCCAGCAGGTAAAGTCTTCCCCACTACTCTCCATCTGGGTGGCTCCTTTTCACCCTTCAGGTCTAAGCCTTCAGTGTCCTGATGCCAAAGAGGCAATCATGGATCACATTGTTGATCTTGTATCCCTACTTCTCATAGATATTTTCTCGCACACCATCCTACATCTTTTATTTATAGAATTTACTATATATAAATAATAGTTGTCCTTTTCCTTTTATTTTCCTCTGGCTATTTTTCAGCTTCATAAAAGAAGGGAATAGGTCTGTTTTCCTCAGTATTGAATCCTAAGGCATAGCACAGAAGATGAGTAAGTATTCCTTAAAGATAATAAGAATGAGTTGGTTTTATTTATAGGCTGGTCGGCTTGGGAAAGGAAAATGCTAGGGCTGAACTCCCTGAGACCAGAGGGTACATCCTGGATATGTTCTCCAGTCTTTTGCTGGAGCTGCAGCCTCTACCATGTCCTCCACTCTCATCTATGGGTCCCTTGAAGGCCAAGCTCCCCTCAAAAGGCCTTTCTCGCCTGTCAACTCATAATTGGCTTTTTATAGAAGTACAACTTAAAATTTACAAATTAGACAAGACCTTAAAAGTATAAAAACTCTTGTGCTTGACCAGGCAGTGGCACAGTGGATGGAGTGTCAGACTGGGATGCGGAGGACTTAAGTTCAAGACCCCGAGCTTACCAGCTTGAGCGCAGGCCCATCTGACTTGAGCAAAAGCTCACCAGCTTGAACCTAAGGTTGCTGGCTCCAGCAAGGGGTGGCTCGGTCTGCTGAAGGCTCGCGGTCAAGGCACATGTGAGAAAGCAATCAATGAACAACTAAGGTATTGCGATGGCAACGAAAAACTAATGATTGATGCTTCTCACCTCTCTCCGTTCCTGTCTGTCTGTCCCTATCTATCCCTCTCTCTGACTCTCTCTCTGTCCCTGTAAAAAAAAAAAAAAAAGTGTAAAAACTCTCAAGTAAAGGACTACAGTGATGCAAATCTATAGCAAAAGGAAAAAAAAAAACAGCCACCTCTCATCATCCTTTCTCCTCACATATCCCTTATTAGCTTCATAATGTATTTAATCCTTAGAGGGATAGGTTAAAATGAAAGGAATATCCCCTTGATTTTGCCCTCATTTAAACTGCAAACCCAATGTGAGACTCAGTTTAAGGATTTCCTATTATTTCACATATTCTTCAATTCGTGTCTCAAATGTTCCCTATTTGCAACTTGCATGGGCATTCTCTGCACATCTCAGAGCATTTCCAACCCCAAATTGTGAGGTCTTTGAGAGGAAACCCTGTGTTATGCCCAAATCTGGGGGCTCTTAAGACCCTGCTCTGCCCCTGGCAATCATCGGTGCTCATAAACACTTCCCAGGTGCCACGGAGGGTTCTCTGGTGGACATAGGACCAAATCCCAGCATGGTTCTCAGTTTGGATCACTCTACACTGGGCTCCTACCACTGAATGTACCTGTCACATTCATATGAGTGGCCCTCAAAGAATGCTGTAGTGACCTCGCTGCAGTAAGGTTTCTACAACAGCAATTCCAAAGAAAGCTCAGATAAGAACCTGGTTCCTGGCAAACCTAGTGGAACATTACCTTAAAACTTCCATGTGGTGGCCACCATCGTGGAGGGCCTGAAACCGAGACATAACTGAAAATAGTTACAGAATCTAAGATCTGGTAAAGTATAGATCAATTTTGGTTGATTAAATATTCTTCATCTGGACCCTGGCTAGTTGGCTCAGTGGTAGTGTCAACCTGGTGCGTGGATGTCCCAGGTTCGATTCCCAGTCAGGAAACATGGGAAAAGTGACCATCTGCTTCTCCACTCCTTCCCCTTTCCCTTCTATCTCTCTTTTTCTCTCCCTTTTCCTCTCCTACAGCCATGGTTCCATTGGAGTGAGTTGGCCCCAATGCTGAAGATGGCTCCATGGCCTCCGCTTCAGGTGCTAAGAGCTCGGTTACTGAGCAATGGGGCAACTCCTCAGATGGGCAGAGTATCACCTCCTGGTGGGCTTACCAGGTGGATCCTGGTCAGGGTGTATGCAGGAGTCTGTCTCTCTGCCTCCCCTCCTCTCACTGAATTAAACAAAAATCCTTCATTTGGAATAAATGCATTCTAAATTATTACCAAGGTATCCTGCAACCATTTAAAACTTGCTTCATTATTTTCCATGTATCTAGTTATTTTTTTTCAAAATGTCTAACAAGACTTCTTCTCCTGATAGATAATCAGCAGAGGACTGTGTAGATGCATCACAGTTCTCATAAACATTGTCAACCCAGTATAGCAAATTATATTTTAAGAACAGTAATTAGCCTGGGCTTGAGTGTAGTCAGAACTGGCTGCCCATATGTGAAAGAAATTAAGACATGCTACTTTAAGAAACATTTTAGCCCACCTCACCTCCTATTTTACAGAGAGGAGAAAGGGCCTTGCTTCTGAAATACCCAGGGATTCATGGCAGAGATTTGAAAAGTCACACTCTTCAGTCCTGAAGGCTGGGTGACTTTTTAACTCTCACCATGACTCTTCTCCAAAAGAGAACACAAAAGATAATGACCCACTCAAGTGCATGGCAAAGCATTTTCTTTCTTTCTTTTTCTTGTTTATTAAGTGAGAGGTGGCAGACAGGAAGGCAGAGACAGACTCCCATATACACCCCAACTGGGATCCACCCAGCAAGCCGCCTACTAGGTGATGCTCTCCCCACCTGGGGCCACTGCCCCATTGCTCGGCCACTGAGCTATTTCAGCACCTAAGGCGAGGCCATGGAGCCATCCTCAGCTCCCAGGGCCAAATTGCTCAAACCATTCTAGCCATGGCTGCAGGAGGGGAGGAGAAAGAATGCAAGAGAAAGAGAAGAGGGAGGAAGAGGGGTGGAGAAGCAGATGGTCGCTTCTCCTGTGTGCCCTGAATTGAACCCAAGACTTCCATACTCTGGCCAATGCTCTGCCACTGAGTCAACCAGCCAGGCCTGCAAAAGCATTTTCAGAAGTTCTGAATTTCTGAGATGCTCTGTGATATAGGCATATTGCCAATCACCTTCACATGTCACCTCTCTGAATTACCCCAAACCCCCTGTTCTCCTTGTTTAGCTTTCATAATCTGCATTAATAGATAGAAAAACCAAGAAAGGCCCCTGCCCAATGGCCCAGACCCCTTTTTTGGGGAAGAGGGGAACCATACTCTATTGTCTCTCTCTATATATAGATGCAGATAAATAGATATAGTAAAATAAAGCACTTCAATAAATACACTGCTCACAAAAATTAGGGTATATTTCAAAATGAGTATGAAGCTATTAAATATCCCCTAATTTTTGTGAGCGGTGTAAATAAGAATATCAAAGCATTCTATTTCAGGTCACTATGTTAGAGCCCACACATCCAGCTTACATGCCTTCCTAAACCAGCGAGATTACTCACCAGAAAACACCCAGTGGATCAAGTTGAAGAACAAAAATGAGAGTATTGGAAAAGACTTGGCCATTTTTCCTCCTGGAGTGTTCTTAAAATGATGCTCTGGGATACTATCTCAGGACGCTGCCCTCTAGTACAATCATGAAAGCAGAGATAATTAGAGTATGAAGACCACCATTGACATAAATATTTTTCTCTACTCTACCCATTATAAATTCTGCACACCACACTTGGAATGTTCAGTCCCACCCTTCCCCAAGAGCAAACACTCAGGAAAAGTTAAACCTTGCTTACAAATAAAAGCATAGACCTCAGTGACAGATCTGTGACTACTCAGAAGACAGAAGTAAATCAGATTGTATTATTTTAGTTTGCAGGCATTTTAGGCGTCTTCAAAAGGCATCTCTTGCCTGACCAGGCAATGGCACAGTAGACAGAGCATCGGACTGGGATGCAGAGGACCCAGGTTTGAGACCCCGAGGTCACCAGCTTGAGCACGGGTTCAACTGGTTTGAGCAAAGCTCACCAGTTTGGACCCAAGGTCGCTGGCTTGAGCAAGGGGTTACTCAGTCTGCTATAGCCCCACGGTCAAGGCACATATGAGAAAGCAATCAATGAATAAAGTGCCACAATGAAAAATTGATTCTTTCTCATCTCTCTCCGTTCCTGTCTGTCTGTCCCTATCTATACCTCTCTCTGACACTCTCTCTGTCTCTGTAAAAAAAAAAGGCATCTCCTTACCTGAAGATGTGCCCAATTTTTTTTTTCTTTAAGGAGCTATAGAGACCATGATGAGGCCACTAGAGGCTTCTAGACAACAAGAGCTTCCCAACAGAGGAAACAAGGCTGTACCAGTTTAGAGAGCAGAAACTATCTCTTTGGATTAAGACAAAGATTTCTAAGATTCCAGGCATACTTAGTTATGCTGAAAATCTTACTGCGCACGCTTGACTCTCTTGGAGCATTCTCAGAGGGGACATGGGGAGAAAAACCATTTCATACTGTCACATGGGGCACCCAAAGCTATTTATGTCTAGACTCAGAAAAAGAGAAGTCAGTGAGCAAATTCTCCAGAGGACTTGCCTTTCCATTGACAGCCTTTCCAGCCCTAGAGATGGTGCATTCAAGTTCCAGAGCTTGATCAGAATCATTGATGTCTCCTGTCTTCATAATCCCGCAAAAGCAACCTGGTCCTCCCTACGTCCTGTAGACTTTTGTCTCTACTCTGTAGCCAATGTCCATAGGGAATTTGCATAAACTCTTTGCTGCTGTGCTATGGGAAGACATGAACTGTCTCCTCAGGACTGCACTCCTCAGGATGGCTGGGTGTCCCTGGTACAACGTCCAGCGCTGTCAACTCTGGCTGCTCCTGAGCCAATCTAGGACATCATGTTTTTGGTAAGCACACCCCTATCTCTTCCTGACATCCTCTCCAGATGCCTTCTGGACAGGAGCAGCCACAATGAAAGATACAACTCTACGAACGCATGATACCAGATGCTCACCCCTTCCACCACATACGTCCCAGTTGGCCCACCTCAGAAAGAAGAGAAAAGGAAGAGAGTTGTGACATGCTTTTGTGACTGGTGACTCTCATTTAAGGAGCACATGTTAGGGCCTCAGGAGGTGACAGAGTAGCTGCGTGGGAGGGAGGCACTGAGCCATTGTGTGCCGGGCTAAGCAGACCCTGGGAGGTCCAGCATTCAGATCCCCTCAATGTAAAACCTCAGCGGGAGGCATTGGGCAGGACGTGGGGGGTGGACAGAGTAGCCTTTGGCCGGCATTCCAAAGAGGCAATGGCACAAGGAGACACACCCCAGGAGGAAGAGCATGGCAGTAAAAGCATACCATGTTCCACAATGATAATTAGTACCTTTGGCCAGAACGCAAGATTGGAAACACCTAGGGAAGAGAAGAGGTTGCAGTGTTAGAAGGGGGGATGGATGAGGTAGGCAGTGGGTCCAGCTTTGCCCCTGTATCAGCCTTTGCAGTGGGGCTGCTGGGAAGAGCTGTTATCAGAGCTGTTTCCTCCTGTTCTATTATACCAAGGAAATACGAAAATAGGTAAATAACAAAGATATATGAAGATGTGAAATCTCCAAACCCAGAGATAACTGCTAAATATATGCTGAACTATATCATCATTCCAGATATATGTTCGTATCATCATATTCACACTTGGTGGTATGTGTTGTTTTCTGCTTTTTTCACTTAGACACGTGCTGTGATATTTTCTTGTGCTTTAAAAATATTCATATGGAATATGAATTCAGATGCTTTGTGTCATGTTTCACCACATATATGGATGATATATTAATATTTTTCCATTCTTGCTCAGTTAGGTTGATTCCAATTTTCACTATTATTAACAATGCTGGAATGAACAAATGTTTACTTCAGTTAATTTATCTCTCATTATTTCATTTTCATAAATGCCAAAATCAAGCCTACTAAACCCTTCCAGAACGGGTCACCTAGAAGAAGAAACAGGTGTTTTTCATTCGCCTTGTGGATTCTGCACTTACAATCTAACACGGAGTATTCTGAATATACCCCTGTCACCTTCTTAAGTGAATCATTTCCCCCACCCCATTCAGAGAGGTCGAGACACTCCTTGTTTGGAAGGGATTCTGGACAGAATAAAAACAGAAGACATAGTTATATTATCTTGTCAATTTGGAAAATAACTTCTTTTCTCTGAATAGAATTTTCCCATTTGCCCAGTAGGGCAAACAAGCCTTCCTTACGGGGCTCTTCGGAGGTTTAGTTGAGCTAATGTTTAAACAGCTTGGAAAACTCCCTGACCCAGATGACTCACCAATGGGTGCTATTTATTTTGGCTCTTTCTTTGTCACAGCGCCTGACATGAGGGCTCAGAGCCCCAGATTCAGAGCACTCCGTGAATATTCAAAAAGAATAACGAATGTGACATTACTTCCCACCTGAGAAAAATGACTTACTTTGTTTGCAACTTTGCTTCATTGCAGTGTTATTAGCAAAGCATTCCTGGTGAAGTGGGTCCCCGTGGGCCTCTGCTATCTGGGATCCTGATTTGTCAGGGCTTGTGTGGGACACTGGGGACACAGCAGTGAAGGGACTCTCACCTTCCTCACCCTAATGGAAGAGAATCATTAAACAAATAATTACCCGCGGAAGGCAAACCTGAGGAAGGAATTTCCAATATTTAAGGTTTCTGAATCTTGTGACATTCATGTATTTCTTTTATTGTTTTTTTTTCATGACTACAAACTGGAAAATATTTATCTTAAGTTTTAATATTTTATTTTTTAAATTTTTATTGGACTTACTGGGGGGATATGGGTTCACGAAACCATATAGGATTCACATGCACAACTCAACAAAACATCATCTGCACATAGCATGGCATGCCCATTGATTGCCCAAAGCAAGGTGCCACTTGTCCCCCTGGCACACCTCCATCTCCCCCCATTCCTTTTCCCTCCGGCTATCACCACACTGTCGCTTGTGTCCATGTATTCTATATATGTTTTTATGCTTAATTCCTTCACCTTCTTTCTTCCAACCCCTTAACTCTGCCTTTCCGACAGCTGTCAATCTGTTCCATTATCCATGCCTCTGTTTCTATTTGTTCAGCATTTATTGTGTTCATTAGCTTCCACATATAAATGAGATCATATGGTACTTGTCTTTCTCTGACAGGCTTACTTCACTGAGCATAATGCTCTTCGAGCCTATCTATGCTGTGGTAAAAGATAAGGCTTCCTTCTTTATTTTAACCAAGTACTATTCTATTGTGTAAATATAACACAGCTTTTTTATCCACGCATCTACTGGTGGGTACTTGGGCTGCTTCCAGATCCTGGTTATTATAAATAAAGCTACAATAAATACAGGGGTGCATATATTCTTTTGAATTATTTTTGGGATACTTAAGATATGGTCCCAGAAATGGGATCACTGGGTCAAAGGCAGTTCCATTTTTAATTTTTTGAGGTTACTCCGTACTGCTTTCCATGGTGGCTGCACCAGTCTGCATTCCCACCAATAGTGAATGAGGGTTCCCTTTTCTCCACATCCTTGCCAACACTTGTTTATTGATTTACTGACAGATGTAAGGTGGTATCTCACTGTGGTTTTAATTTGCATCTCTCTGATGATTAGTAATTTTTTTTATATGTCTATTGGCCACCTGTATGTCCTCTTTAAAGAAGTGTTTGTTCAGGTCTTTTGCCAATTATTTAATTGGGTTGTTTGTCTTGCTGGTGTCGTATAAGGTCTTTATGTATTTTGAAAATTAACCCCTTATCAGAGGTATCATTGAAAAATATGTTCTTTTATTCAGTGGGTTCCCTTTTCATCTTGTTGATGGTTTTTTTACTGTGCAAAAGCTTTTTAGTTTGATGTAGTCCCAGTTGTATTGTTATTTTCCTCGGTTTGCCTTGCCCGAGGAGATAAATTGGCAAAAATGTTGCTACAAGAAATGTTTGAGCCTGACCAGGTGGTGGCGCAAAAGCTCACCAGCTTGGACCCAAACTCGCTGGCTCGAGCAAGGGATTACTTGGTCTGCTGAAGGCCCGCGGTCAAGGCACATGTGAGAAAGCAATCAATGAACAACTATGGTGTCACAACGGCAATGAAAAACTAATGATTGATGCTTCTCATCTCTCTCCGTTCCTGTCTGTCTGTCCCTATCTATCCCTCTCTCTGACTCACTCTCAGTGAAAAAAAAAAAAAGAAATGTTTGAAATTGGACTGTCTATGTTTTCTTCTAAGATTTTTATGGTTTTGCAACTTACATTTAAGTCTAATTCATTTTGAGTTTATTCTTGAGGATGGTTTAAGTTGTAGTTTATTATTTATTTTGCATATATCTGTCCAATTTTCCCAACGCCATTTATTGAAAAACTGTCTTTGCCTCATTGTATGGTGTTGCCCTCTTTGTCAGATATCAATTGACCACAAAGGTGTGGGTTTATTCCTGTGCTCTCTATTCCACTGAGGATCTTTAGACATTCATGTATTAACCTTGGACCCAGTTCCCTCTCCCTGCCCCCGGGATTAACCAAGAGTGAACTCGGGACAGGCCAGTCTACCCCTTTATTGCCTTAACCCTTTCTTCTCCCCTACCCCCCCCCCCAACCTCTGACTGTATAGAGCAGGGGTCCCCAAACTACAGCCCGCGGGCCGCATGCAGCCCCCTGAGGCCATGTTCTGGCCCCCGCCGCACTTCCAGAAGGGGTACCTCTTTCATTGGTGGTCAGTGAGAGGAGCACAGGATGCATCCGCACCCATAGTTCCCATTGAAATACTGGTCAGTTTGTTGATTTAAATTTAGTTGTTCTTTATTTTAAATATTGTATTTGTTCCCGTTTTGTTTTTTTACTTTAAAATAAGATATGTGCAGTGTGCATAGGGATTTGTTCATAGTTGTTTTTATAGTCCGGCCCTCCAACGGTCTGAGGGACAGTGAACTGGCCCCCTGTATAAAGAGTTTGGGGACCCCTGGTATAGAGGTACATAAATGTCTTCACTAGGAGGCAGAGGGAGGGGCATCTCTAAAGAGAATTACTGAGAAGGAGAGAAAGTAAAAAACTGTAATACAGAGATAGAATTCCTCAGAGTTGTTTTAAAATGGAATGCTATGAACATACTCTTTGTTCACCAGCATGTGTATAATCTCACCAGTTCCCAACTTCAGCAGGAACAGAGGAAATCTTTCTGTGGACTTATCATTCAGGAAAATGACCAGAGACACTCTCCTGAAGACAAGAATCACATATGCAGAGATGAGACATGTTTCTGCTAAGATCCTTTTATTGAAGAATCAAATCCATTTGCTTGTCCCCACAACCATCCCAGATAAACTGCTTCTGTATGTGGCATCTGCTGAGGGAAATGCAGTGCCCTGAGCATCCGGCAGACTCAGCACTCTCCATACTTGGCCAAAAAAAGTGCACCGCGGCTCTTCCTACAAGAGAAATCAACTTATTATTTTTTTAAAGAAAGGCTTGGGAGACCTTTAGTGAAAAGGTTTCTATTTTTAGATCAAACCAGTCAAATGAGCATGAAAGGTGAGCAGTTAACCACTAAGCTATTGCAAGGTGAACAAAAAACATTCAGCGTGCTAGTAAAAGCCTGTGTCGTGAGCCAAAAAAAATGTCTGTAAATTCTTTATCTGTCACTTAAAAATACTGTAATGAGTCTCTCGTTTTCCTGGCTTCCATTCCTTCCTACTATCAACTTTCTTGCTCTCTTTTTCTCTTTTTACTTTCTTTTTGCAAAATATTACGATTCTCAGTGAACGGTCTCACTCCTACGCTTTGTAGGAGCACCATCCAGCTTATTCAGTGTCTGGCTCAGTGAGAAAAGCTATTTCTGCACATAGCATATTGAAGTCAGCACTTACGCAACGCCATTGCAGAACAAACATTTGTTGCCATACACCGCTCCATCAGATCCACAGTGAGGCTTATATTCCATGGTGCACATTTCAGAATAATTGCCGCACTCAATCTGTCCATGTCCAAAGAGAAAAAGAAAGAAAAGACAATATAATTTCAGATCATTAAATCATAGAACATAAACGCTTGAAAGACCTCAATGGACCATGTAGTTCAAAATCCCACATGCTAAAAGGTATTCGCTGAAGTTTACATAATCTGGCCCAACAATGGTGGGACTATCATCACAGCAAGAAATGGCTCAACTCAAGTTTAGTACTTCCCTCTCATTCATTCCCTACATTGGAGTGAGAAATACATCCTGTGGATTCGAGCTTGTAGGTAATGTCCAAATGAGTCCTCTCCTTACCATACTGTCATTCACTTGATTCAGGCCCTAAATAGGTTTTTCTACACGTTACCTACCATTTTATTGTCCAGTCTCCATGTTTTACCAATCACCCTCTACATTGATGCCAGAGTGATTATTTTATAAACCAAATTAGATCTTGCTCTTCAAAATATAATTTTTTTTTTAGGTGAGAGGAGGGGAGATAGTGAGGCAGACTCCTGCATGCGCCTGACTGGGTTTCACCTAGCAACCCCATCTGGGGCCAATGTTTGAGTATCAAGCTATTTTTAGTGCCCGAGACTATCGCACTCCAACCAAGCTATCCTCAGCACCCTGGACCACACTCAGAGCAATTGAACTACTGCCTGTGGGAGGGAAAGAGGGAGAGAAGGGGGACAGGAAGAGGATAAGAAGCATGTGGTCACTTCTTCTGTGTGTCCTGACTGGGAATCAAACCCAGGATGTCCATAAGCAAGGCCTACACTCTATCCACTGAGCCACTGGCCAGGGCCTCTCTTCAAATATTTAACTGACTTCCTATCAGCAGACCTGTGTTTATCTCTCTAGTCTCATTCACTCTACCTTTCTTGCTAGGCAATTTAAGGGATGAATTCCCAGTGCTTCCTGCTCCTGAACATTCCCTAGGCCTTTGCCTATGGTGTTTTCCTTATCTCACATGACCTTATTCATTTTATCTATCAAACCAACTCCTACTCCTGTGTAAAAGTCAGTTCAACTACTTTTGTAACATTTTCATGATGACATTTCTCTCTCTCTCTCACCCATCAAATTGGGTTTGGTGCCCCTCCTTAAAATGAACTGTCTTTTACATGTTTACAGTTATCTTGTTTCAAACTTGATTCTAATTATTGACATCCCACTCACGTAGCTCTTTACTCCTGAACTCTCTATTCGTTCTTGAACTTTTTTGTGTTTGTAAAAACTTACTTCCTTATTGTTATGAGAGTGACCTTGAGTCCCTAATTCCCTTGAAATACTCTTCTTAACCTACTAGTTGGTTGGAGTGTTAGAAAAACAGTCATATGTATACCAACCTGCCCCAATTAAGGGCTATGAGTAAAGTTTCTGCAGTCTTCCTCTGGGTAAGTAAATTAACCATATTTCAGGTAATCTGTTTAGGCTGGCTAGATGTCTTATCTATGACTACCTGTAGTCATAGATAATTTTAAATACACATTTTAAAATAGTTTTTCTGCATGAAAATGAGGAGTGTAGCATTTTATATTAAAAAGAAATAAAATTTCTGCTAATACTTACGCAACGATTATCATGCAGTTTTCTGAGGTTAAGTCCTTTTTCCCTGAAAGAGAAAATGTTATTGAATAGGCAATGTAGTTACTTGCTATTTCATAATCTATAGAATACTGTACAGTCATAGGTTATTCTGTGTTGTCTGACCTGGATTGAGAATGAGGAGTTCTGGTTAATATTCTACTCCAGGTGACTAATATTGACCAATAATATCTTTGATGGATGATCATTTTGCCAACAAAAACATAAGAAAATAAAATCCGTAAAAAAGGAGATTGGGGAGTGGCTTCCAGTCAAAATGGTGGCATAAGTCATGCAAAAAAAAAAAAAGGTTCAAATATGGTTTGACCATGTCACACATGTGCAAGACACCATATCATTAATTCTATAGACTTTTCCTTCAGGCTAATAAAGATAAAACAAAATACATAAAAGGAGATTGGGCATTTAAAAAAATAGTCCATAATAATTTATGGGGCTGCTGGTGGGAATTCCAACTGGTTTCAACTACCCATTTGGACTCTCACTCTCTTCCCCAGACTTTTCCAGGCAACCTTGAGCAGTGATATGAATTTCTAATTTCCTCTGGGGTATGAAGGACAGATCAAAGTCTGGTAATAGTGTCCATGGCTAACAGCCTAAATATAGATAGCTCTTTTCTGAGTTCCTATTAAACAGTAAGAATGATGTAACACAGAAGACTTCTATAACTTTGACAGAGACAAATGTCCTGTTTGAGGCCCAGTTTCCTTAAATGTAATGTGGGAATAAAAATGTCTATATGTTGCAGCTAATGCCCAAGGGATACTGTATAATATGAATGAGAATTTGACTGGATAGTGTTATATAGATAGATCCTTAGAGATATAACACATTATTTTGTTTTAACAAAGCAATGCCCAAAGAATATGGACAAAAGGTAGGATCTGTCAAACCATGTTTCTAAAAAGCAAGCCGATTTTGGCCAATGCGGACTTTGTGATCTTCAGAGAAAGCTGGCAGTCAGTGGTGGGGTGGGGTGGGTGGGACTCCACCTTGAATACCATACTTACTGACTCAGCATGCAGAACATGCATTCATTGCTGTACGTTTTCTGATCAGAGCCACATATCGGTTTAAACTCCCTTGAGCATGCAATCCTGGAGCTTTTACTCATGTACTTGGAGCAGTCCACCTGTAATTGGAAGAAAAATAATGCCCTTCATTCTAATTCTATAGTCTTTCTAGAAGTGTGGAAGGAATCCTATATTAGCCTCTTCAAATTGTCATCAAACACCTCCAGATCTCATATAAACCAGGTGCTGTGATACAAAATTAATCAGGCCTACCTAGAACATTCCTTAAGTAAAATGAGAATGGGATGTTTAAGAAATATTAATTCTCTCTCTTTAGGGTTATAATGCAAGTCCAAAGGAATAATAAATGTAAGAATAATCAGAAAAGTTTAAAATGCTACCCAAAGGTATAATTTACTTTATCTGCTGCTCCCCTTCTGCAACGAGACTCCTGCAACCTTTAGAGAAAGAAGCACCCGCAGAAGAAGAGCAGCAACAGTATCATCCAGAGGAATTAGTTCAGTCTCCAATGGGCCAGTCTAACTAATTCCCCAGCTCCGTTTACACACTAGCTCTGCTTTCATTTATACAAAACCACACAGAGAATGTTGCACTTACCGCTGTCCCTGGGGCTTCAGCACGGGAAGAGAGAACAGTGAGACACAATTGCAGAGAAGGAATTGGAGAGAGAGCAAATTGCACAGTTAGAAATGCAAAGCTGCATTCATTGTTCACAGTAACTAAAACCACTTCCCGACTTCCTGTGGCCAGGCCAGAACAAAGAGAGGTCACTTTTTTACTTGGGCCAACTCAGGGTGAAGACAGAGATGTCTGTGATCTCTGGGGAGGTGGGGGGGGGGAGACACGGGGACATTTCTGGCTGTTAGGGAAATAGCTGTCACAGGTATCCCAGCTCCTGCAGGCATGGCCAGGGTAGGGTTGGGTTCTGGTCTCCCTGTTGCATAAAGATCAGGAACTGAGCAAAAAGCCTACAATCCTGTTATTCTTCTCCCTCTCTCTTCCTCTTCCTGAAGGTCTGTCCCACCCCAGTCTGTTCATCCGACCAACCCAGAGATACCTTCTCCATTGTCTTCTGACTTTAGCTTTCCATAATTAATAGGGGCTGACTTTAGCTTTCTATAATGACTAATTGCAGTTAACATAAAGGCATGAGCATTTAAAAAAAATCTTAACTCACCCGGTGGAGAGGCAGCCCAAGCAGTGGCTGCTAGAGCAAGAATGGCAAGAGCAGAGATGGCCTTCATCGTGATGATGAGCGAGAGGGTGCTTGAGATCTGCTGCTCTGAGCGAGTCTGGAGAGAGAGAGAGAAAAAACAGTCTGCCCAATACAGCCCTATATATGGTGCATTTATACACACACAGGGCAGGGTCCCACCCTCATTAAAAATGGACCTTTCCAATGACGATTGGCTGCTTACCCAATCTAGGGCTTTTCTTTTTTTTCAATTTGTCAAGGAAATCTTCCTTATTATCTTGACTTATAGACAGTTGGAACAGTTACGCCCTGACACTCATCTACCAAAAGATGTTTTGCGTAATAATCCTTTGAATTCTCTGCAAATACAGTGGCATGGCTGTCTTTGAGAACAAATAAATCATAGGTGTAGTAAGGCGAAATAAAAATGAAAATGACATGCGTGAAGTGTATAAATTTGCACAGTGACAGGTAACTACTGGAATTAGTGGAGTCATCATAGTGTGAGGTATAAAACTGTCAAATCCATATCTTGAACACCTGCAACTAACATAAATAATATAATTTATAGCAGTTTTATCAAGACATTTAAAAAGATTAGATTAAATGCAGGAAAGGTTAAAGTAAAAGCAATGAGGACATTTCTTTGAAATGTACAGTAGCGGGCAACATGAATAGTTAGCCTAGCACTGTAACACCTTGCTTTTCTAGCGTAGAAAGATACTTTGCAACGTTCTGTGAAGGCTTGTTAAATGATTAAAATAAACTGGTGAATTACGTAGACCAAGATTATTGCTACTTAGCAGATGGAACAACAAACTCAGAAAGATGAAATGATTTTATTTATTCACATAATTTACAGTCAAGAGAGCTAGTTACAAAGTCCTAGGTCTTTATTTCCCTCCTAAAATATGTTTCTTCCTTTATCAAGATATATTACTTCAATAACTAAAATAGGTATTTATAATAAAAATTCTGATTTCATATTATCTCTTGCTTCTTAAGATTACAACCATGATATTCTGTTTAACACAATCGCCTGCATACCTATGGCTATTTACATAATCAATATTTTTTCAATAATACAGGCTCAATGATTTCCAATTACTTAGCACTTTAATCCCTGTTATCTCATGTGGTCATCCTCACTTCAGCTTTCCAGAAGATAGTTAAGATATGGTTAATTCTCTGCCTGACCAGACAGTGGAGCAGTGAATAGAGCATTGGCCTGAGATGCAGAGGATCCTCGTTTGAAATCTGAGGTTGCCGACTTGAGCATTGGCTTACCAGCTTGAACGAGGGGTCGCTGGCTTGAGTGTGGGATCATAGACATGACCCCATGGTCACTGGCTTGAGCCCAAAGGTCATTGGCTTGAAGTCCAAGGTCACTGGCTTGAATCCAAGGTAGATGGCTTGGGCAAGAAGTCACTTGCCCTGCTGGAGCCCCCATCAAGGCACATATGAGAAAGTAGTCAATGAAGTTAAGGTGCTACGATCAAAAATTGATGCTTCTCATTTCTCTCCCTTCCTGTCTGTCCCTCTGTCTCTGTCTCTCTCACTTAAAAAAAAAAAGAGTTAAATAACTTTCAAAGGACAAAGTCCAAGACTGGATTAGCTAAGCAAATTCCTACTGAGTGAAAGAATCTTGACCAGAACCATATCTTCTAATTTCAGATCTTATGATCTCACAGTGACTGACTGCTTTGGTTTCTCATCTTTTTAAGGAGTGTCTCTCTCATTCATACTTTCCATTTTCCAATACTACCTCTTTCACTTGGGTAGATTTGTACAGTTTAAGCTGATGCCATTGCAAAATTTGAATACTTATACTTCACCCTTATTTCCATGCTTCATCAATGTTTTAAATATGCATAGTTTGGTGAAATGCCCTCCAGAAGCTTTACTGAATGGGATAAATTATCTTCTTTGCAAGTTATAGTGGAGCATTACACTAGGTTGACCATGTTCTAAGTAGATAGAATGAGAACAATGGCTCAGAGGACGTTAGGGCTGGTGGGTCCTTGAACAAGCATCTCGGTCTGTGGTTTTCAAACTTTTCATTGTTGTTAGTAGTAATTAAGAAATGGAACATGGCTTTTCCTCCCAATTTCACTTTTATAAGGCCAATAATAAATGAAACAAATATTTTTTAAAAGCAGTGACTTAAACAGAAGTAAGACAGAACTGAAGAGTACCTGTATTTCCACTACACACCTCCAGGCTCCATGTAAATCCATTTGAGAACTTCTGATCTAGACCCTTCCCCACAAAAAATGAAAGTGAGGCCACTCAGTGAGTGAAATCCCTTGAAACTAGTACAAGATTCTGCTCTGTCATACTTCCTCATACCACCACACAGTCCTGTGCCAACATGGAATTTTTGCCTCTATATTTCCATTCCCAACAAAGGTGAGGGAGGACCCGGCACCTGGGTCCTAGACTCAGTTCTGCACTACTTACTGGACATCACCTTTTGGACATCCCAAGGCATCTTTAAGGTCAACCTGTCCCCAAAGAGCTTAGTGCCACATCACATTTTAATGGCTTCTTTGCAGTTTCACTCTGTTAAGGTTTGTCAGTAGTAACTCAACCCGGGCAAAGTTAGGAGTCTTCCTCTTCTCTCTGATTTTTACATTCATGTCTAATCTCTCACTAACCAGGTTTTAATTTGTGTGTGCCTTTCTCTCCAGGAAAAATAGAAATCTTTTAAACTTTGTTTATTCTTTTTTAAATTCCCAGTTTAAGAAGAATGGTCTAGGAATCTACACCCCCCCCCCCCGTGTTCCTCCCTTTTTGGAAATTCTCATAGTCATGAGAGAAATTAATCCCATTATATACTCTAGTAAGATTGCATCTTTTCTCTTCCTCTTGCCACCTACTCAGTAACTGTCTAAGGATTATAAATAGTATATAGAATTATATTCAACTCAGCAGCAGGACAATACATTGCTCAAATTAAAAATCACTTCAAAGGGTTCACACCCATTTCTATTACCAGTTGCTTAACAGCCTCAAGGTTTTTGGCTTCAAAACAAATGGACTGGCTGTCATGCTAGTGCCGCCAGCCCTTGGTGTGGGTATGTCTTGCCGTGGCTCTCATAGTAATCCCCAGTGTGGTCCCACTCATAGTAGGTGTGAGTCTCAATCAATAAATGTAGATGTACAAAATTATCTAGTCCTTCTTTGTCTCTAAATAAAATTACATTAGATTCCGAGCCCTCCATTCTGCCTGGATTTGGGGAGATCTGGTCCCATTCATTATTGGAGTTTATGAGGATCTAAATTACTCAGAAAATGAGTGCAGACCCTTTGGTCTAGATCAGTGGTTCTTAACCTGAGTTCTATCGAACCCTAGGGGTTCGATGAGTCGGTCTCAGGGGTTTGGAGAAGCCTCTGCCCCAGAGGCCAGAATAAAGTAATACCGTAATTTGTTGTGAGTTCATGCACTTTGTTGGTTTTGTTCTTTGAGCAAGGTGATGTTCATGCACGGCTCATTTTGTGCACCAGTAAAAAAACATATACCTATGTCTTGAATTTGGAAAAAAAAATCATATTTTATTTATCACTAAAGAAGGGTTTGGTGAATGCGCATATGAACCTGGTGGGTTCGGTACCTCAAAAAAGGTTAAGAACCACTGGTCTAGATAATTTCAGTTACTGCCTACACCCCAGTGGTCTAAGCCAGCCATAAATGGTTCCTTTCATCAAGGTGGCTCTCTGATTCTGTGTCACCCCTGGGACAGAATGGTTTTTGAGATTGAGAACCCCTGAATCTAGAGTTTGTGAGACACTTTTTAAAGCCACATATTCAGTAATCTCCTGCCTTTTCAAGATGTGATCAAGTAGCAGCTTTGGTCAGTGTTAGAACCCCATCCTTTTCATTTTTCCTGAACACTTTATTCTAGCTATTTTGCTCACTTAATTAGAGTATTCAAGCCACAAAGTGCAATTCCTTGCCTAAAATGTATGGTTTTGTTCAACTTAACTCAAACATCCTGTAAGGCAAATTATACACCTGTTTCTGCTAGTTTTGTGATGGAGGGAAGGAAAGAGACAAGGAGGACTAGTTAATAGCTTTTAAGTAGTGCTTTCATGGTTGATGCTATTATTTCTTGTTTGACATATTGACATTAAAAATAACTATCAAACTGTCATTCTTTAGAATCTTATTTTGTGCTTCCAGGTCAGTGCTTAGTGGGGGTTAAGCAGCCCCACCAGAAATCGTTCAGTGGGTTTTTAAAACTGAAACTCATTCAGTTGCCTATACCTCTTCTGAGTGCATAAGAACAGCTTCTGGGGGCAGGGGGAAGGAAGGAGTGCAGAAGGCTTGCATGTCAAGAGGAATTTGGAGTCTGTTAGTCAAATAAGTTTGTAAATATGATATATATGTTTGCTCACTTATAGTTTGCATTGGATGTGGGAGACAGGCTGTAAGCTGGCAGGGTCCTCATAGCCTAAGGATTTCCCACCCCTTTAATACTAAACTCTTTTCAATATCCTTCTAATACTAAGATCTCAAAACTAAGCTTTTTCCCACACCCTTGACTGTGGCAAGATGTGGGGTGGTGCACTCTTATGAGGAATCCCGTTTATGCCTCAGATAAGTGGCTTTGTATTAGACTTCCTTATTTGTAAATTGGCTTAAAGGCTTTAATTTTTACACTATAAAATGAGGCAGACCAGGGGTTTGCTTGCTCATATCCTGCCATCAGCATTGCAGAGGAGAGGCAGCCAAGATGGCGGAGTGCTGAAGGAGAAGCCAGTTTATGCAGAGTTCATGCAAAGAGAAGAAGATGGGGAACAGAGGTGAATAAGGCTGGTGGGGCCTTTGATTCTAGGAATACTCGGATAAGTCAGTGGCTTTGGGAACCCTGAATGAAAAGGGAACTGTTTTCCCACTGTGTGTATTTACTCGCCTGCCGAGTGCGAGCTAGGATTAAAAGTAATGACCCACCAGTTCTTAGCTCCATTGTTTCATTACCATCTGTCCGAATTCAATGCAAACCTGAACAGGCCAGGCAGCTCTAATGGTGGCTGCGGCTACTGGCCATACAGAGTCCATCCTGTGAGTGAGAGATGCCACTTAAAAGTTTAAACCATAATACCGTCAAATTTGGATTTCAGATTCAGGATACCTCGGAAGGGTCACAACTGAAACAGGAAGATCATTTATAGGGCTGCTGTGATCCATCATGAAAAGGTGAGATGGCTTGAAGCAAAAGTGGTTCAGATTTGGCGATAAACTCTATGGAGGATAAAAGAGAGGGTGGAAGACAATACCTAGAATTCAGGTTTGTCTCGTTTTGCTTTGCTTTCATGCATTGTGGCAGCTTAGTAGGAATTTCCCAGAAGTCTACACTGTGAAATTAACATATCTGTATTTTGAAGAGGTTTATTGGAGATTAAACAACAACAAAAAAGAGCGACAAAGGGTGGAGACAATCAAGTCTGTTAGGCCACTGAAAAAGTCCACTGAAGAGAAAAAGTGTCTAAAGTGTATAAAAGAAGAAAAATAAGATAAAATGCAATATATCTCTAGCCTTGAAAGAGATTTACAAGCACTGTAACAGCTTGGCCTGGAGAAAGGCAGCATGTCAGAATAGCCTGTAATGATCTCTACGGTCCGTTCCATTACGACCTCTATGCTCATCCATCAAGGATGACAAATATTTTGATTTATTTTCCTGAAACCAATCTTCAATGAACAAAGCCTTTTCTCTGTTCCCTCTTCATGCTTGAAAAATAATTTACAGTCACATATTATTGAGATGGAACTTTAATTTTAATACTGGAAAGGAAAAGGGATCCTAGCAGTGTGCCAAGGTGGTGTCATGGAAAGAAACGAGATGTCTTGTTAGGTTTTTCTCTGAGAGAAACAGTTATCACCCGTCATGGACAAAGGCCAAAGGGGTTGCTTTCTGAGAACACATTCACTTCCTTCACTAAAAGTCTTATGTGCGCGTTTTGTGAGACGGGCCTTGGTCAAAGTTAACCAGGAAAGTCAGAAAAAGTATTGAAATGGGGGTACAAGCGTGAGTCTTGTGTGCTTTGCTCAGTTTCAAGCACACATTAAGTATTTAGAAATGTCAACATTTAGCATTTCCTATTGTCATCATAGAATGTGAAGTGTGGTTGGTATTTAACAACATAGAAGGGAACAAAAAGAAGACAATTAGGATACAAGAAAAGCAGGACAAGAGACAGATTCTTACACCTTCCTGGTCTGCAGCCCACAGGTCAAACTGGGCCCACCGGCTAGTTTTGTAAATATAGTTTTATGAGAACATGCCCATGTATATTAATTTACATAGTGTAAATTCATTTCTTTCTTTAATATTTTTCATTTATTGATTGATTTTAGAGAGAAAGAAGAATGGAGAGAGAGAGAGGAGCATTCGTTTGTTGTTCCACTTAGTTGTGCGTTCATTGGTCACTTCTTGTATGTGCCCTGACTGGAGACTGAACCTGCAACCTTGATGTTTTGGAACGATGCTCTAAACCAACTGAGCTAACTGGCCAAGGAGTAAATTCATTTCCTCATACAATAGCAGCACTGAGTGGTTGTGCCAGAGACTAAATGTCCCACTAAGCCTAAAATAATTTCTAATTGGCCTTTCACAGAAAAAGAAAAAGTTAGTTCACCCATGGTCTGGATAAGTGCTTTCTGAAGACTTGCTAGAGAAAGGAAGACTTCAGGTGAGTTCCTTACATAAGGAAATAAAAGTTTGACAGTGATAAATCTACAAAAACCCACATTTAAAAATGGATTCTGGGCCTGACCTGTGGTGGCGCAGTGGATAAAGCATCGACCTGGGAACACTGAGGTCGCCAGTTCAAAACCCTGCACTGGTCTGGTCAAGGCACATATGGGAGTTGATGCTTCCAGCTCCTCCCCCCTTTCTCTCTCTCTCTCTCTCTCATTCTGTGTCTCCTCTCTAAAAAAAAACTAAATAAAATAAAAAAAATGGATTCTGGCCTGACCAGGTGGTGGCACAGTGGATGGAGCAACGGACTGGGATGAGGAGGACCCCGGTTCGAGACCCCGAGCTCGCCAGCTTGAGCGCGAGCCCATCTGGCTTGAGCAAAAGCTCACCAGCTTGGACCTAAGGTCGCTGGCTCCAGCAAGGGGTGGCTCGGTCTGCTGAAGGCCCGTGGTCAAGGCACATGTGAGAGAGCAATCAATGAACAACTATGGTGTCGCAACGAAAAACTGATGATTGATGCTTCTCATCTCTCTCCATTCCTGTCTGTCTGTTCCTATTTATCCCTCTCTCTGACTCTCTATCTCTGTCCCTGTAAAAAACAAATTAATTTAAAAAAATGGAATCTGAAATATTAGTTATAGGGCAGTGGTTCTTAACCTGGGTTCTATCGAACCCTAGGGGTTCGATGAGTTGGTCTCAGGGGTTCGGAGAACCCTCTGCCGCAGAGGCCAGAATAAAGTAATACCGTAATTTGTTGTGAGTTCACGCACTTTGTTGGTTTTGTTCTTTGAGCAAGGTGATGTTCATGCACGGCTCATTTTGTGCACCAGTAAAAAAAACATATACCTATGTCTTGAATTTGGAAAAAAAATCATATTTTATTTATCACTAAAGAAGGGTTTGGTGAATGCGCATATGAACCTGGTGGGTTCGGTACCTCAAAAAAGGTTAAGAACCACTGTTATAGGGGAATGCATACTCTGTGGTAGTGACCAGAAAGAGGTGACTGAAATAGTTTTGCTTTCTTTAGTTCCATCTCAGAATCATTAGTCACCCCCTGGTTTAGAATTTTAGTGCTGGGTCCTGAAACCTCAATAAGATGGGTCTGATTTTTATCTGCCTCTCATCCACCAGGGTATTAATCAAAAAGCAATTCAGATATGTAACTGATATATAATGCAGTTATTTTGTTATGACCATTTCAACACTGACATTTAATATTCACCTAGTTTGTTTCTCTAAAAAAGTCAATTTTCAGATTAAAAATAAAAAACTCAAATAATATGTTCAACACGTTCATACTCTTATCTCTGATCCTTAGCCCATTCTCTATTTTATTTTCCCTTGTCCTCATGTTTGACTTCTGCCTCCTCTCTCCCACTTCACCCTGTCCTTGACCATGTTCCTGGGCCTTTCTCCATCCCCTGATCTCATCACACCCAAGATCACCCTTCACCCACCCTATCATTTCACCACACTCTTCCCTAGTGTTCAGAATGATTAGCAAAAATTGGTTAAGTTTTAAAGGTGGCATAACAAAGACTTCATGCATATTACCTGATATTCACAATTATAATAAAAATAATAATAATAATAATAAAACTATAGAGAATTTGTTGTTTATATCTCAATAACATGTTCAAAATGACATAACAAAACAACTACATCTCAAAAAATAGGCCATCAAGACATCGGATCATTTATAACAAAATGGATGTACCTTGATAACATTATACGGAGTGAAATAAGTAAATCAGAAAAAAAGAAAAACTGAGAACAGCACGATTACATACATAGGTGGGACATGAAAGTGAGGGTATGAGACATGGACAAGAGAGTGGTGGTTATGGGATGGGGGGAGGGAGGGAAGAGTGGGATAGGGAGGTAGGGAGGGACACAGGGAAAACCAGATTGAAGGTGACAGAGGACAATTTGACTTTTGGTGATGGGTATGCAACACAATTGAATGATAAGATAACCTGGAGATGTTTTCATTGTACATATGTACCCTGATTTATTGGTGTCACCCCATTAGAATTAATAATAATAAAATATATATATAAAAAATTAAAAAAAAATAGGCCATCAAAATACAGTTTCTGGATTTCCTACCATTAACTAGGAAGGAGATACAGTCGCACACATTATAGAGTCTCTAAATTCATCCTGGAATTGCCAAAGAAAATAGCAACATTGTTTTCTCAATTCTTTTCCTAAAATTTTCACACTCAATAAATGATTTACATGACTTCTTTCGTTTTTCTGAATTACATAAGGGAAAAAAATTGACACTGATTTATTTTCACAGTTATAAAGGACAAAGACCATCAAATCCTACTATACTTAGTCTAGTGGCAAACTTATCTAGATTACAAAGAGCAGAGGAAAATAAACTTCCCAAATCCAAGTAGGTCTGACATTCAGGAATAATTCCCCTGTAGCTGAGAACAATTTGACCCAGGTTGGATTCTCCATAGGCTTTTTCCCCTACAGTGTGTTCAGCACCAGCCTTGAATTTAAAAGTGAACAACATACCTTGGTACTGTCACAGGACACCAGTAGCAAGATTCTGAGCATGACAAAATTACTGGTTGTTCTATCTCACCATTGTTTAAAGTTTGTATATCCTGATAGATTTCTCATGTGCTTTATTTAGCTCACTGTCTAGTTTAATAGTCTCTAGCCACATATAGCTACTGAACACTTGAAATTTGGCAGGTCCAAACTGAGATGTGCTGGAAATATAAAATATATACCAATATCAAAGATTTAGTAAAACCAGACTTGGGGTGGTGAACACACAGTACAATGTACAGATGAATTGTATACCTAAAACCTATATAATTTTATTAAGCAGTGCCACCTCAATAAACCCAATTCCTAAAAATGACTTTGTTAAAAAAAAGTTTATATTGATTATATTTTGATAATAGTTTTGATGTATTGGGTTAAATAAAATATATTTATTTTTACCCGTTTGTTTTATAGCTGCGAGAAAATGTGCAAGTATAGTTGTGACTTATATTATATTTCTATTGGATAGTGCTGCTCTAGAGATTTACACACTTTGGGAACTCTCGTTACCTTGGTCTTCTCCAAATTATGGAACCAAGGCCCGATATAGATATTGTCAAGAAGCAACATGATTCAATGTGAAGAATTACTGGTTTGTGTCAGTAGATGGGGGCTATGTCACTGAGAGATAGTTATACTATTGATGGAATTAACGATGCTACATAGGGGAGCTGATCAGATGACAGATGGTGAAGGTGAAGTCGATTCACAGCTGGTTGGCTTTATATAACTGTTGGCTGCGTGGGAGCCCATCTCTCCCGACCTCTGTTCCCAACTATGACAGCCAAGTTCTATCAGAAAAAAAAAAAAAAAAAGCAAGCAATTTCTGTCCACCAGTGGGCTTACCAAGACAAAAGGGTAGAGTTTATTTAACTTCTGTAAAAAACAATTTCCTATTAATGGCAAAGAAATCCCAGAAAGGGTGTGTGCTGGGTTTACTTTTATTGAACAAGTAATTGGACAGACAGCATTGTGGCCAGGATCTGCAGAGCACAGACCGGGTGGAGATGTCTCTGTGCTCTCTGACCACAGAATCTAGGAGGAAAGAGATGGAGAAAACTGAAAGTCAGCGAGTCCATTCCCCCAACAGCTCTCTATTGCTTCCTATGGTTAATAAGACGAGCTCTGAAGAATTCTCTGTAACACAGATGGTGAAGGTAGGCAATTCAGAATTGGGGCACACATTTCCCCTCATGGTTTTAACGAATCCTCACATCATTTGTCCTGGAAGAGAAGACAGGTAGGTTAGATGGTAGAAATTCAGAGATGTTGTAGAAATGTGGGCTATACATGTATAGCTGTGCCATACTCAAAGAAATCCATAGGTTCCTGCACTCACAATTCAAAATCACTTCCACATTTTATTCAATTGATTCAATGAGCCTTTATTGAGCACCTAGTACGTCCTACCTGTTGAGGGAGACATGAAAATGAATTCTGCTCTCGATCACATGTGGACCTCATGCAAAGGAGTTATTAACATCATTTCACAGAGTAGAAACTGAACTTTGAGAAATTCAGTAATTTTTCCAGGTCTCACATTTGGTCAGGACATGAATCTAACTCTTCGAACACTGATGCTTTACTCTTATAGCTTGTCTTAGGTCATGAGAATAGAATCGGCTCCCTTCCTTGCCTGACTCATCCAATATCCATATGCTCTTTAAATCAACACTGAACACATTAAATCAATACTGAAATATTTTTTAAAAGGGACCAGGGCCTCAGGAAGTTTTCTTCCATGTAACTACACAGTACCACCTGGAGCCCTAATAGCAGGATCACTCCAAACTCAAACCTCTATTTCCACTTCCATGTGGAAGTTAGAATAGTGAGATTTCCTTTGGTTTGAGAGTGACAAACTATGGTCTGGTTAAATCCTTGAAAATCTTTGTCATTGAATTGAGAATTGTTATCTGTTCATCTCACAAAATAATATTGGTATTTTTCTTATAGGAATTTCCATCCAAAGTAGCTAATCTTGGCTGACTTAAAATAATGCCTTCTCCAGAGTTCAGGGTTTTCAGAGTCTCCTGACACAGAGAGGATGGTGGCAGAACAAGAAATAAAGTCAGAAGACCTACATTGGATCCACGATATAATACTATATAACTTTGATAGGTTGCAGGATTTCTCCCAGGATAATTTTCTGTAAATCAGGAAAGATAACAACCCCTGCACTAATTAATTACAGGACTATTGTGAGGATGCAAAAGGAAAAAGCACATTAAATTCTAAAGAGTTGCACTAATCTTAGCAGTTATTGTATAATAGAAAGTACTTCTTAGATAGTAAGCGAAAGTATGGGTTCCAGGATCCTCAATCTATTTTTCCAAAAAAAATTGTGACTTCCTGGCTTTTTATTCCAATCTTGGGAGTCCCAACACTCTTAAAGAATCTTCTATCCATAAACCATGATCAGGCAATAGATTCCAACCTCCAGAATAAGAATTCATAATAGTTATTAGAGCAATGCTAAGCCATGAACTAGCCAGACCACCTTGGTGTATCCGAAATCAGAGGACTGAATCATACAGAGGGGCTGAAACCATGCCCAGGGCACCCTCTGTTCACTGATTTATCCCATCAGCTTACATCATAAATAATTCCTATCCTCAATAATGCTTATACTATAACTCTAATGGGGAAAAAAAAACACACCCAGAAATGAAAGAAAGAAACTCCCTTACAAGCCTTTTGTTAGCTTAGCCCTGGCAAGATTCTTCATTATTTGAGTAAATCTGTCTTATCAGTACTGTCCTATGGCAACTTCCTTCTAAATCAGTTTTCAAGGTGACTAAATGAGATTGCAGCAAGGTGTGCTCTAAGGTGTGGTCCATGGAACTTGTATAAAGATTTTATGTACCTTTCTAGTCTATGATATATGTAGCCAGCTGTGTTTGTATGTTCAGTTAACACAATGAGGGGAAAACCACTAAGAGTTTATATGTAATAAAATAGGGAACACAATATGAGGACTAGAGTAGAAATTTAAACCCTTTCTTTATGGATGTGTAAAGACCCAGAGTTGAGAGATGGTTTTGTCAAGCCTACATGAGAAAGAAATGAACTTTTCCTGATTTCATTTCATGCTCTGCCTACTCTACCTGCCTTCCAGCTGCTGGTGGGAAACCAGAACAGCTGGCTTAGAGCTCCTGTTTCTCCAGTTTCCCATAATCAAGGCTCATTGAGCCGTTCTTTTGAATATGGTCTCATCTTGTGTTACCTAAGATCCTCAAATCAGACAGAAGAGTTTCCAGTTCCATTACTGCCAAAGCTTTCTGTGGTTCTGGAAGGGAGGGAGTAAAATAATAACATGGATAATAATAACTATTTATTTTATTCACTAAATATTGTCTGCCTTAATTAAACATAAATATATTTGTGAATATCAAATATAAACTTATTAAAATAGAATTCATTAAAATTAGTAAAAGAGAATTGTGCCAGGGTTCGTTTCTCTAAGTTCATACTTTGATCTCTCAGGCATAATAATAATAGTGACAATAATAATAAATGCCACTCATTTTCAGACATTGTGCCAAATGCTTAAAAGTCAGTATGTATTTCTTGAATACTTTCAATAACGCAGCAAGATCTTTGGTTCAGATATTTATGTGATTTGTCAAAAGTCTCATACATGAAGAACATCAAAACTGAAATTTGAACTCATACTTATCAGGGAACAAAAAATTGTTCTCTTATTTGAATATTCCCAGTTTTTTCCCCAAGCTACATATCATCTTGCTAAAGGAAGACATTGTACAAACGCATCCACCCGGGAGAGTGTCAGACTCAGCTGTGTGTGTCAAAGTATCCTAGTAGGAATTAAAATGAAAAAGTCCACTTTTCATTTTGGGAGAGAATCTACTATCACGTACGAGGCAAGGATGTGAAAGGGATGACACAGGAATGGTGTGAATTCAGTTCTGTTGCTGTCTGACCTCTCTTGGCCCCTGTCTTCTAGACCACAGAAAAGAAAGCCTACCATGAAATCATTATGTGAGGGACATTACTATGATAATTCCATGAAGGATCCTAGTGAACTTTTAAAAATGCTAACTACTGTATTATTCTTCCCATATATTTCAGCAATCACTTCGTTACCTTCACCAGCTGGTCTAAGACCACAATGTACTTACAGAGGTTGGGACGCTGGAAGGTGTCATTTCTGGAGTGCTCTCCTCACACGGCCCTTCTCTGACAATGCGTGTATTAGTTTCGCGTATTCTAAAACAGAACAGAGTCATTGTCAAAGATGGGGGTGGAAACACAAGGATTGATGTGGGTGATATTTGTGCACCAAACCAGAACTGAAAGTATAAGTAGGGCTTGGGATCTGCATTCCATCCTTTTTTCTGGTTGGCATCATCCATGCTTAATACCTCTCTTTTCATATAGCTCCAGATTGGTTTCCAGCCCTGGATCTATTATATCATATTTCATTCATCTATGAACTCATAGAATTGTTGAGTGTTGGAAATAAAGTTGGAGATCCTTTAGTCCAAAAGCCATTATTTTACAGAAGGGAAAATGGATCCCAGAGAGAAACTGGACTTTAATGAGTACCTATAATGTGACTTGGGGATTATAAAATATATTTCATATAATATATTCTTATACAAACATAAAATATAGAGAGAATATAGATTTTGTATATATATAAATATATTTTGTAAAATATAACAAGACACAATCATATAGTTTGAATTTTATAATTGGAAAGACTCTTAAAGGGCATAACTTTTAATGTCTCTTACTTAAGAAATAGTATATATCAAACATCTACTTGTTTGCCTCTGGTGATGGGAAGGTCACTGTCTAACAAGGCAGTTCACTTTTTCCTCAGGCATTGCTCAAGTTGAAATTGCTTCCCTATAGCATCCTCTAAGGCAACAGAAACCAACACCATTTCCTTTTTTCTGGGGTAGCCTGAATTTTCTCTGCATAATATAGACTCCCAGTTTCTTTATATTTAGCTAAACAACCCATCCTGAGGCATGCTTTTATTAACATTTTCATCATTGGAATTGCTCACTCTAAAGTTCCCTTATAGTAGACATTCGCTTGTCCTGGGTTTATATAGTTAACAGGATGCGTGAAGAACATTGGATGACATTTACAATAAAGAGGAGTTGGAGGATTTCTGGGCTAAAGATAAGGCATTATATAGTAACAGATTCCTGAATGGTAGTACTCATTCCTTAAACAGGGATTCCTTGATTCTTAAAACTGTAAGATCAATGGATGGACTTCAAGATATTAATGTTCCCATAGATTTTATGCATATAAATTGTCAATGTCACATCTTTTTCTTTTCTGGAAAGAGCTAACTTTCTTCCTATTATCAAAGGAATCTTTGACTTCCCCAATTTTTTAAAGAAGCTACTGCTTTGCATAAAACAGTGGTATAGTGGAGAGAAAAGAAAACTGTATTATCTCCAAAGGAACAAGGTTAAAATCCTGTCTGATCTACTTCTTAGCTTTGTGACTTCAAACAGATTACCTGCACTCTCTGAGTCTCAATTCAGCCTCTGTACAATGAAGCTAACAGCACTGCACAGCAGGGAGTGAGGATTCCATGAGGGGTACACTTTGAAGTGCACCGCCTACAGATGTGAGAACATGTAAAGTTCTCATATTTAGATTTTATTCTAAGTATATAAACAGCAGAGTGGCTTTTTTAAAGGAGTTATTTGATGCAAAAGGATATAAATGCAAATTCAAATATTTTTCCAGGATTGAAAAGGAGGCTACCAGACCCATCCTTGCATTGTGGGCCGTGCTGATAGTGTCCTAAGAGGGATAGAATATACATGGATTGCCTTGTAAGTCTGGGATCGGGTGAAGTGGAAAAGTTAAGCTTTTCCCCCTTGCTCTCATTTAAAGCTAGTAAAAGGAAGGATGGAAAAAAGCAAGGAAGATGAATGAAGGTGAGGGTAAGAGAAGATTCGAGCAGAAAAGCAACAACAAAGCTACCACGAATGCCAAAAGACTCAACAATGAATCCTTTGTATTTAATTTACAGGAACAGTTCTCAAGGATCTTGGGAAGTCAGTTGGCTCAGAGAACAGGCTCCACTTCTCCAATAAAGACACAAATCTCAGAATGATGAGATAAAAGGCCCACAGATGCAGAGATTAACACATCTGAGAGCAGACACTAGGTCTGCCATTTGCTCCAGTGTGCTTTCTTTTGCGTGATACCACTTCTTGCTCCAAGTAGAAGACTTAAGGATAGCTGTGACCATCAGGTAGTCATTAGGTCCATTAGCGATTATAGGCTGGGCTGACTGCATGGCAATAATTCTCAACTTTTTCTTGGACAAAGAATGGATGATTGATGTTCAGGCTCCCACAAGTGTACGTGAGCTTACAGAGATTTTCTCTAATTGTTCTAATTCCACCACTTTTTCCTTTCTCTTCTGCTCAGTGAAGTATACAATCAATTCCATGAAAGGGATGACATCAACTCTCCTCTATTTTATATAATGATGAAGGTCAAAAAATTTGAATTTAGAACTGCTATGATTAGTCAACTGGCTGCTGCAACAGCCTCGAATTGCGAGCAGCTCACTACTGCGGGTAAACTTGTAGTCAAGAGCCTCCACACTGGAAGATAGGACAGGGTGGCTTGCATACTTACAGGTTTTCATGACAGAGCATGCATGGGTTGTTGTAGGTCTGGCCGTCATCACCACAGACAGGCTGTAAATTCTTCGGGCAGAGATAACCCATCCGGGGCAATATTCGGTAGCGTTCACATATCTCAGAGTCCTGAACAAGCAAAACATCAATCAGATTTGCTCAATGGCACTCAAGAGGAATGAGCTGGGGAAAATCCCTTTGATTCCCTCCATCACATCAGAGTCAACAATTAGTAAAGAAACTGTCACATGGCTCAAACAAACTCAATTTATTTCACACCATTAGTAGGGAGATTTACTACTAAATCTCCCAGATTTGGCTTCTTTATTCCATGGAAGATAAGTAGCTAAACCAAGAAACAAATGAAAACAAAGCAATAAGAAAACAGAAACTCTGTGATATTGGGCAAAGATAAACGACACATGCCCACAGGAAGAAGAATAGGATGGTCATCCTGCAAAAAGTAATATAATTTTTTTTAATTTATTTTATTTTTATTTTATTCATTTTAGAGAGAAGACACAGAGTGAGAGAGAGAAAGAGAGAAAGGGGGGAGGAGCTGGAAGCATCAACTCCCATATGTGCCTTGACCAGACCAGTGCAGGGTTTTGAACTGGCGACCTCAGTGTTCCCAGGTCGACACTTTATCCACTGTGCCACCACAGGTCAGGCAAAAGTAATATAATTTTTTCTTAAATGAAGGAACTGGTTCTATGCAATCTAGAAAAGAAAGACTCAGAGGTAAATACTAGCTGACTTTATGGACTATTGAATCCCAGCTCTGTCGCTGATCTAGAGGAATGATGTACCTGACTTCTCTGAGCCTCAGTTTCTCATTTAAAAAGCATGAATAATAATAGCTCTTGTCTCATATTGGTGTTTTAGAGGATCAAATCTGATAATTCACTTAAATACATGCATAACACAGTGGCTCATACTAAGGGCTCAGTACATGTTACTTGTCAGTATGTTTACCAAGATTAAAAAATTTTTTTTTCATGTAGAAGATGGAACATATTTGCACTTTGTAGTCTTTTTAAAGTATAATTTCTATAATAACTATTAATTCAAGAAAAATAGGACCAAAGGAAAAAAAGAGAGAAACATAAAAAATAGAATTATAGAAGACAATTAAAATTATGTCAGTAATTACATTAAATAATAAGACTAAGTACTCCACTTAAAGAATAAAAATTGTCAGACTGGAAAAACAAAAAGACACAACTACATAATTTTTATAAGAAAAAAATTTTTTCATGTAGAACCAGGTTGAAATAAAAGGATGGAAAATATATACATGCAAACAATCATCATACAAGAGCTAGATAGAGATCTATGTTAATATAACATAAAGTTGAATTTAGGACAAAGAGTATTAGAAGAAATAAAGAAAAGAATTTCTCATGATAAAATACATTTGTTAACAATCCAAAACATGCATGTAGTTAAAGTAGTTTCAAAATATATGATGCAAAAATTGACTGACTGAAAGTAGGAAGAGGCAACTTTTCAAACATAAATGGAAATATTAACATATTTCAGTAATTGACAGCACAGACACAAAAAACAAGATATAAAATATTTGAAAAACAAAATTACTCAGTTTGACTTAAGTGATATTTATAGACCTCAATATTCAACAACTGCAGACTATACATTCTTTTTAAGTACACATGAAGTTCTAAGAGCTGTTAAGCAAGTGTCAATAAATTTTGGAATTAAAGTCGTAAAATGTAAGTTTTATGATCACAGTGAGATAATATTGGTAATAAAGATAATAGTGATAAGGTCCCTAGGTGCTCAGAAATTAAGCAACACTACTAAATAACTCATGACTCAAAGTAATCAGAATATAAAAATGCTTTGAACTGAATGGTAACGAAAGTATAAGCTATCAAATCGCAGCATTAACTGCCTTAACGGCAATGATTTGTGGGAAAGTTATAACTAAGTACAAAATTAGAAAAAAATAAAGTTTTAAAATCAATGATCTAAACGCCCATCTCAAGAAGCTAGCAAATTAGGCTTAAACAAAATAGAAAAAGCTAAATAATCATAAAGAGAAATTTATGAAAAAACAGACCAAAATAAAATGTTAACTGTTTGAAAAGATTAATGAATTAATAAACCATTTGCAAAATTGACAAAAGAAATACACATTACCAATATCAAATGTAAAAAAGGGTGTCACATATAGATATTAGAAGAATAGTATGGAAATGTTTATTAGGAATAATTACATGCCAATAAATTTGACAACAGATGAAATTAATAAATTCCTTGAACACAGACACAGAGAAGAAACAGAAAATTGAATCTGTTGATATTCACTTCAGAGGCATTAGAGGTTTTTGTTTTCTAGTTTGTTTTTGATAAATAATCCAAACATCTAAATGGGATACTTTTTAGACTGCGGTGAATTCCATATTGACAGACTGGGGGAGAATTTAGGCAAGTCCCTTCTGTGATTCACTGACAAAAACAGGACTAAACCACGTCTATGTTTAGCATTTTTCAGGTACCTGCTACTACAAGGTTCAAAATTAGTAAGACAAAGTATTAGAAAGAAGCAACAAGGACAGCTTGCTTTTCCTTACATAGTCAATCAACTTTGAACAAATTGACTCCATCTTCAAAATAGACATAGGATCCAGCCACCTCTCTGAGTGGCCTCCGTCACTTACTACCTTCATTCACTAAAGTTATCTCTTCTGTGGATGACTGCTATGGCCAACTGGCTGTCTAACTTTTGCTCTTGCCTCCCTGAAATGTAATTTTGATACAGTGAACAGAGTTATTCTTTTAAAACATCAATCGGATCACATCACTCCTCATTTCAAAATTTTCATTCAGAATAACAGCCACCACATCATGCTTTATAATCCAATATAGCATGACTTCCTGTTACTTTAATGAGTTCCTGTCCTACAGCTATCTCTGAGGTCACACTATTTCAACTATCCTGGACTTCCCACTCTCTTTGGGACTTTCCTGTTCCTTGTCTTGAAATGCTCTTCCCTCATTTACACCCATGAAATCAATCCCTTTCATCCCTGGTGCAAATGTCTCCTTCCCAGAGAGTTCTTTCCTGTATAGCATACTTAAAATTGTATCCCAGAATTTACTATATCATTTTTCTATTTTATTTACCCCTTGGCAATTATATTTTATTTATTCACATTATCCATGTTCTTCCCGAATAACCTGCATAAGTCTAGAGAGTTTGTTCTACTTATGGCTATTGTTCTCCTACACATAAATATAGCCTGGAAAATAGTAGTTGCTCAAAAAATATTTTTAGAATGAATAAATGGATGGTTAAACAGATAACAAAATGAGTAATGAATGTGGTTCCCTTCTTCAAGAGAAAGTTCAGCTCAAAACTAGATTGGACATTAGGAGGAAGCATGAAGGGTCTTCTGGTCTTCTGGCGATATCTTACTTCTTGACCTAGATGCTAATATCTCAGGTGTGACCACTTACAAAATGTCTTCTTTTTTTTTTTTTTAAAGAAAAGACTTTATTATTCACAATAGCCAATATATGGAATATACCTAAGTGCCTGTCAATGAATGACTAGATAAAGAAGATGTATGTGTGTTTGGGGGGGAGGGGGTGAAAAGTGAAATATTATTTATTTATGAGAAAGAAAGAAATCCTGCCAGTAAGACGACTTGGATGGACCTGGAAGGCATTATGCTCAGTGAAATAAGTAGGACAAAGAAACATAAATACTGTACGCTATCACTTCCATGAGGAATCTGAAAGAACCAAACTCACAGAAACAGAGAGCAGATTGGTGGTTAACAGAGGCCGGGATTGGAGGAAATGGGGAGACATTGGTCAAAGGGTACAAACCTCCTGTTCCAAGAAAAATATGTTCTAGTAATCTAATATACAGCAGGGTGGTTATAGCTAATGATACTGTAGGAAGCACTTGAAAGTTGCTAAGTGAGTAGATCTTAAATGTTTTCAGTCATAAAAATATAAATAAATGGTGACTTTGTTAGCCAATGTTCTAGTAGTTATCATTTTGCAAAATGTAAGTGTATCAAATTTTGTATGCTTTGTACACAGCAGAGGCGGATTTAATGGTGGTCGCACCGGGTGCACGCTCTGGGCCCCAACTTCTGAAGGGCCCCGCAAACCCCCAACTTTACACTTTTTTCTAATGTAAGGGGCCCAATACTGTCTTCTGTGCCCAGGGCCTCAACCAACCTAAATCCGCCTCTGCTGCACAGTGCAGTACGTCATGGGTCAATAAAGCTGACGGGAAAAGAATAGATTCCGTGAACAGCTCTTCCCAATGCTCAGGGATCCCTACTGTAGGGCTTAAGTTAGTTGAAATATGCAATGAGTATATATTTTTCTAGTACCACTCATCTATCATGCTATCTGAATTGGACAAATATTTTGGTAAAATTTATGTTTCATATCTTTCTTTTTCTTTTCTTACTAGGTACAAAAATCTCCCTTTTAGGACCCAATTTGAGATTCCCTTTGTGCATCTACTTCATGCTCACATATTTTTCTCCCTTCTGTTCCTGACCTTGGCAAAGCTCTGAACAAGTGATCCGATTAGGCTAATTGACACTAAGTTGTACACTGCAATGGCCACCAGGCTCTATTTTAAATAGAAAGTTTTAACTACTGTGAATTACTGATTGATGGGAATTTCACAAGTGTGGCCAAGCTCAGCACAGTGCTCTCGACTCCTGGAGAAAGGATTTAGTTTGGGCAGTGGGAGTGCAAGGAAGCTGAGTCCAGAGCCTTCCTGGTCTGGTAAACTTAGAATTGAGGCTCCTGACTACTTATCTGACCACATATGAGATAAGTCACATTTGTTACCCATCTTCTTTTTAAAATGTCAAAAATGTACTGAATTGGTTTGGAGTGGGGCTAATAATCTCCCAGAGCACAGAACAATGTGCTGGTGAGTAATCCCAGAACTCTCACCAAACAGGAACTCTGTGTCATCCTCAAAGGACTTGAGGCTGTACTGAATCAAACTTTCCCCAGCCTTTCTCTGGAAATGAGATTTATAGAGGGCCAGTGGCAACAGCCTCCACCCTCCACACACACAATAAGCAAATTAATTTAATAAGTAGCTTTTCAGGAAGAGTCATTCTTACCAGAGAAGAATTGGAGGGACGTGGGCTATTTTCCTCAGCGGAAGACCTAGGATGGGATGGCTTTTCTTGAAGTTTTGCCCTTTCCAAAGCTTCTTTTTGACTAAAGAAGAAAATAAAATGTAGTTTACAGTATCCACAAAGATTAGCTCCTATAACTTCTATTGGGAAGTTAAGCAATTTAACAAAATATGATAGAACCATAGAACATTCTATGCTTAAGACAGAACATAGAAAGTGACCAGGGTGATATGTTAAGAAAAGTACACAGCTGAGCTCTGGTTTAGAGCTCTCACCACTTTATAGATGAGTAACCTTGGACAACTTGCTAAAATCCTTGAGCTTAGATTTTCTAGAACATAGAAAAGGGTAGTATTGGTGATTCCTCAAAGAATGTTCTATGAAGACCTAAATGAATGATGACGAAGATGATGATTGTGATTATTGCCACCATCATTATCTATCATGTTCATTTGTCCCTGAATATGGTTCTTCATCAGAATAATCTAGAAACCCTTTCCTCAAAATAAATTCCTTAGCCATGGAGATTAACTTCATATATTTTGAGGTGTAAATACCTGTATTTTTTTTAAAATAAAAAAGACTGTTCTGTTAAGTCTGATCTAGTTGTGGAACAAACATCTGAAATAATTTCTTGTAACTTAGATCCTGAGAGTTAAAAAAAATTTTTTTTAAGTGAGAGCTAATAAATATCATGGTTAGCTTTGACACCTGGATTCCTTGTCTCTAAATCCAAGCAGTCTTTCTTCTCCTATATCAGGCGTTGTCAAGTTAAGGGCCTTGAATCTCAACACTTATTTTAAGGACCCCATGGTTCGTGAGCACACATTTATTAAACAGCAGTTTCTAAAAATGCAGTTCCCCAACAAAATGAAGGGGAGGTAACAGGATCTGCTCACTCACAAGACACTTCTGCACATGTAGCACTTGTTTTTATACAGCTTCCCATCAGCCCCACGCACGGGGTCATTCTCTCGAGTGCACAGGAGTTCGTTGTTCCTCATGTATGCCCGAAAGTTGCCGCACTCGCCCTAGAGAATGAGAAGAGGAGAATTGAACACGCTGTCTTCTTCCTGGCCCAGCAGTTTTCTCAAATGTGGTTGTAGGAGATCCTCTCTTGGCTCTGGGCTCAGACTCACTGCACTGATGCTGGCAATGGAGGCCAAGGAATGCCCAGATTGCCCCAACTTTCCATTTTCCGTTTGTTTCTGAACCTCTCTGCACTGGTCCTGGAAATGCAGGAAACATAAAACAACACTTGATAAACCTTCGTGGCTCCCTCGCCCTTTCTTTCCATCCTTCCTATTCCCCGTTTTCCACACGAGGTGCGCCCTTGACCGAAGGACCTTCTCATGGCAACCTAACTCTACAACTGAGACGGATTATCACTGTTAGAGGACTGAATGATGATGTCTTCTTGGCAGTCTTGAAAAGTAACTAGAAAAGGCAACCTCGTGCATGCACACTATTGATTTGTTGATGCTGAGAAACTGATCTGGAGGAAACAGAAAAAAAAGACATCAAAGGAGAGGAGCTCAAGGGGAGGCTTTGAGATTAGTTTATATTACCCGGATTGTTACAATCAATGTCAACAAGCCACATTTCATACATTTAGGGTCAAAGAGAAGCATGCAAGTGAGGTGGTAATTTTCAACCCACATTTCTCCCAAGAGGAGAGACTAAAGCAATAATTGACATGCTATAGAATTCTCTTTAAGATGGAGAAAAACATTAAGCCTCAAAGCCAGGAAAAGAAATCTTATTATATCCAAAGTGACAATTGGGGTAAAATCAATTTTCTTTGTGGCGAAAGATTAGCATCTTCATTATCCCAAAACTGAAGTTGAATTTAAGATCTGAGGATGAAAAGTGAAACAGTTTTTCTGCATTATCTTTTAAGAAATAACCTTTGCACCACTTGAAGGCTTGTCATTTGATTTTTCTTCGTCCTTTTTTCTTTCACTAGCTTCACGGTCACTGCAGAATAAAAAGGATAGTGTTATTTTCCCAGAGTTCTTACTGAAAAAATTTTTAACCAAGTATTTCTCCAGTTCTAAACATTAACAAGTCAAACACTGTTTTTCCCATTTAAAAAATAATCTAAAATACTTCTTTTACTAATGAGTTCTGCTTGTTAGAATATTCATAATTTGTGGCAATGCTATCAATTCTCCTAAATTCCGTGACAATATTGTCAGAACGATAGGACCCTCCAAGGCCATGACTATCCCTCCTAGAAGAATCTATTTATGCGGTTCATATAGAGAGTTAGTTGCTTCATGTCCCCCTTTTAATTTTTTTAATTAAATTGCTAACTAAATTCCCCACTATCAATTGTTCATTATATAGTTTTAGTGCTTTAAAGTTGATACACATTTTAAAATACTATCTCCTCACATTCTTATCAAAACTGTATTGTGAGATCATCGTTCTCTTTACGGACAGGACGAGCTGAGGCTCTGGAAGGTGAACTGGCCTGTCCCACATTCATTAGATGATAATCTTTTTCTTTGAAAGTCAATAATTTGGGAACAATCCAATAGCTATTCCCCTGCCCCCCTACGTGCTCCCGGTATGATTAAAGTGCTCGACATCAAAATAAAAATTTCTTGTTAAAGTGCTTTGAAAATGTATGTATTGTCTTCTTCTCAAGTGAGGAGCTATTATTATATTTGTAATGTATGATGTCAAGTGTTAAGTTAAGAGGAACTGGTTTTTTTGGTGTGTGTGTGTGTGTGTGTGTGTGTTTGGCAACAGGTGCACCCTATCAAACTGATCAATGAGCATCCTCACGTACAAGATGGTCTGACACATTGCACACTTGTTGACATGCATCTTGCCATCTGGACCTCGCACGGGGTTATTTTCTCGGGTGCAGATCAGCTTCCCATCTCTCACCATGCTCCGGAATTCGTGACACTGATCCTGCCCACAGGAGCAAAGAAAGATGTGAATATGATCATCATATCTTCAGAGCTGAAAATGGGATTGGTTGGTAATATCTAAGCTCAAAACACTTGGGGAAATAAAACAATCTAGAGAAAATGAGATGGAATGTGTTTTAAAGATACTTTATTCAGTATCTTCCCAGGACATCAGAATCCTCTCTAGAGGATCCCTCTCAAAATAACTGCCTTGCTCAAGTGGAAATTAACTACTTCCTAAGGCAGCCCATCCTGGTTTTATACAGTTTTCTTTTAGACTGAGCCCCAAACCTGTCTCTTGACAACTGTACCCATTATTCCACACAGAAAAAGCCCTGGAATGAACTACTAATGGACGCTCTTTGGGCAAAATATAATAATATGTAAACGTTTAGCTTTGTTCCTCAATGACAATTTAAAAAACTTTTAAATCAAATCTGTATGATAAACCAGGCACTTTGTTGTGTGCACTAATAGATTTCCTATAGTGACATAAAAACCCTATAAGATAAACATGCATTATCCCCATTTTACAGATGAAAAAAATAAGTCTTGGAGAGTTAAGTCAATGTTGGATTTGTGATCAGAAACTCACTCACAACCAGGCATTGCTTTAACCTAGCAGAGAATAAAACTCTTAGCTATTCATGAGAAGATGGAGCTGTCCTTCTTGTGTTTTGGAAAATAAGAACTTTAAAACCAAGCCCATTGAACTGAGTCCACAGGATCTGGTCTCTGTTGAAAGCTTTGGACATCTATAGAAGTTTGTCTTCAACTTCCATTAAGCCCAAAGAACCAAAGTAGAGAAGTGGGAAGATGACCTTAAAAATACTGCTAGTAATCTAGATTATAGTTATCCTTCTTTCTTTAAATTGTGATGCCCATAAACAACTCTAGACCTACTTTCCTGAGCATCTAAAAAAGTCTCTAGAATTCAATATCAGGTTAACACATTAAATGTCTCATATCTATCATTTTTGGAAGTTACTAGAATGGCTTCCTTTTCCAGGTGCCCAACATACCAATACATAAATGTTTACAATAGCATCCACCTTCCTGTATTGCAACCTTTGCTTTATGGGTGCAACTTCTGAATCTTCTATTCACTATCTGTCTGTAGTTAATTTCTCCACATTTTTCTAAACTGTAGAATTGGAACAATACTTCCCACTGCATGGATTTAGGGGAAGTTTAAACAGAATAATGCAAATTAAAATTTATTTCACTTTGCACGTGTAGATAAGATCACAGCTCCCTTTTAGTGACCCATACATACACTATCTGGACATTTTCTACAAATACATACATCGAGAGCATTTTTTGTTTGCCATTCTTGAAGTAGATAATAAATAATGAAAAGATTGACCAAGGTTACAAATAGAATAAATGGCCAATACACAGCTATCATTTGAAGTTGGATAATAAAACCTTTTCATAAAACTGTTCATTTACCAAAATGCATAACAGATATCCCCAACATACTTTTTATTATTTTTGAATTATTTTGTATTTCATTTTATTTTTTATATTAAATTTATTGGGGTGACATTGGTTAGTAGAATCATATAGGTTTCTATGACACATGATCTGTATATTGCATTGTGTGCCCACCACCAAGTCAAACCATCTTCTGTAACCATAGATTTGGTCCCATTTGTCCTCCCCTAACCCCACCCCTCACCCCTCTGGTAACCACTATATTATTGTTTACGTTTTTGGGTCTCAGCTTATTATTTAAATGATAATTACTATTAATGTTTCACTTTGTTTAGTCAGTATCGGCCTAATGAAAAGTTGCCTCATTAATGGGAAAGCCTTCCTGGGGAAATTTCACTATTTTACTTTTCCAATAGGAGTTCACAGATGGATTAAAGGAGGCTACGCTGGATCAGATTTTGTGTTGGTGCAGGGGTAGTCAACCTTTTTACAACTGCCGCCCAATTCTGTAACTCTGTTAGTAGTAACATTTTCTGACCGCCCACCGGTTCCACAGCAATGGTGATTTATAAAGTAGGAAAGTAGCTTTACTTTATAAAATTTATAAAGCAGAGTTACAGCAAGTGGAAGCATATAATAATAATTACTTACCAAGTACTTTATGTCGGGTTTTTGCTAAGTTTGGCAGAATAAATCTTTATAAAACAACTTACTATAGTTAAATCTATCTTTTTATTTATACTTTGGTTGCTCTGCTACTGCCCACCATGAAAGCTGGAACGCCCACTAGTGGGCATAGGGACCAGGTTGACTACCACTGGTTTAAAGCATCGAACATCATGTGTTAAGGCCCAAAATTGAACACAAGATGGCGCTGCAAGGCCAAGTCAAGAATTCATCAATGGGAGCTCCTTGCCTTTGACACTTGCTTTCTTGTTTGTAATTTCAGTATCTTTTTGCTTAGCATTAAGTTTCTGCTTTTGTTTCCAAACTTCAGAACAGAAATACTTTTGATAACAACAATCATTTGACAACTGTCACCTGTCCTATAAATGTGTGGTGCATGCATCAGGTTGCTCTTAGGTATTAATTAGCACGCTATTTCTTTGCAAGATCTGGCCATGTCTTTCTTGTTTACATTATATCCATGACTGCAACAGTGTAGGCATTTCATAAATATTTGTCCTATAAATTAACCATATGAAACAACCATCCAAATTTAAGTGTTAATGTATATTACCTGGTTTTCATTGCTTCTGTCTCCGGTGTTTTTCTTGTCATCCTCCTCTTTCTTTTTATTTTCAGCTGCTTCCCTTTCCCTATAAGAAAAAAATAAATGTAAAGAAACATTTCAACCAAAGTGGACAACTCATTACTTACTAATCTGTCTTCAAAAACATGTCATTTTCTCACACTGATGAGACGTGATCATCATGCCTTAAGACTCACAATGAAAGATCCATTTTTGGAAAATACTCACAGTTTTTCCTTACACATGGCACACTTATTGCCATGGGTCTTGCCATCTGGACCACGAACAGGGTCACTTTCTCGGGTGCAGATAAGTTGTCCATTTTTCATTTGGCTTCTAAACTCATCACACGTGTCCTGAAAAGGAAAGACAACATTAGAAATGTCTGTTTTCACACAATATTTGATTGGGCTTGAAAGTCTGAAGATTTTGGTGGCTCTCCCTATGGGACACACTTGTGTCTTTGCCCACCCCCTTCTTCCAGGTGTATTTTCCTTGCCTTTCTCTTTCTCCTAAGCTCCCAGGGCCCTTCTTGTGTTTCTATAACTTGCTTCCTAAGCCCACACAGCCCAGCTGGCTCACGTCTTCCACAGCTCACTTCTTCTACCTCTGTGACTTTCTAAACAAACTGTTGCTGTATTTGAAAAAACAATAAAAAGAAAATTTGAAGATCTTGACTCAAAAGTCAGGCAGCTACTTAACCGTGCTGTAGGAGGCAGGGTTGTGGCCCATGAAGACTTCCACAGTCTAATTCCTAGCACCTGTCAATATATTGGCTTACAAAGCAAGACGGAAATAAGATCAAAGATGGAATTAAGGTTGCTAATCAGCTGACTGATCATAAAATGGAGAGATTATTTTCGCATTACCCGGGTGGACTCAATGTAATTACAAAGGTTCTATAAGAGGAAACAGGAGAACCAGTGTCAGAGTTACATGGCATGGAAAACATTCAACTGTCCGTTGTTGATTTCAGATGGCCACAAGCCAAGGAAAGCAGGCAGTCTTTAGAAGTTGGAAAGGACCAAGAAACATCCTCCCCTTGCGCCTCCACAAAGGAGCGCAGCCCCATTCACAGCTTGTTTATAACACAATGAGACCCATTTAGGACTTCTGAACTCCAGGTATACATGGTAATAAATTTGTGGTGTTTCAAGCTATTAGTAGTAATTTGTTACAGCTGCTGAACTTCCTTTTATCCACCTATAAAATCATTTAAAAATAATTTTTAAAAATGAGCCCTAGAGAGATTAAAAATTGCTGAGGTATTAGCCTACAGTTTTGAGGGGACAACCCCCATTCTTCCAAGAACACTTTCCAACCCAGCACTACACCTTGCACCACAGGCTATGTCATGCTCCTACCGCCAGTGAGTGGAGCCCACTCTGGTTAGGAAATGAGAGGTTCTCTCACCGGAGCTTTCCCTCCTCCGCCGCCATTGGAAACAGGATCTGTAGCAATTCTCTGATTTTCCTTTTCTTTCCTCTTTCTTTCTTCATCTTCTTTCTGGCTGGAAATTAGAAAGTGAGAGAGAGGGGATAATAGATTACCGAGAGTGGAGTGCATGTCTGCAAGTTTCTCATCGTTTGACCAAGTTAGATCAGTAGAGAATTCACCAGCACTTAATGAACATCGACTATGTTGCAGGTCCTCTTTGAAAATTAAAGAAAGGATAAAAAGATAAGTACATGGAGTCCTTTTGCCTGGAAAACCCCTCATTGCGGTAGAAGGAAACCAATATTTACAAATCACAAGCAAGAACAGGTGAGCAATTAATGAGCATTTCATAAAGGCTCACTGTGAATCTCTAGGTGTTTCTCTCAAATGTCTCATATTTAAGAGGTCCATAAATCAGTATCTTCTCTACCAAATGTGTTCTTTCTCCTGAGTTCTCTACATTTTATGACAAACACTGGAGTCATCTCTAACTGCTTCCCCCTTTCAGCTCAGATAGCTATTGCCACATAACACTGGTTCCACCTTCACACTGTCTCCCGTCCTGACCCACTCACCTTCTGCCCTATTTCCCTTGCTCTAGGTATTTACACTGGCTCATTGCAAACCCCTGCCACCACCTGTAGCATTCTTTGTTTCAGTCCCTTCCTTCTCTTATTCTCCTTTTTACTGCCGACATATGAACCTTCCTAAAGGAACCATTATTTACGCCACTTCTCCTACTTAAAGATATTTAGCAGTTTTCCAGTCTATATAGGACAGACTTCAACTTCCTTGCTCTGGCATTCAAAGCTGGTGTTGTGGCTCAGTTCTAACAAAATTAAGTAACTTGTACTTTACTATACATACAATGGTTTTCTCAATTTTAGATCTTTATCTATGCTGCGCCACTCTTTCCCTCTCATTCTTTCCAGTACTGTCCACATACTATGCAAATAAGGTCCAGTTCTCTTCCTTTATAAACTATTAACTTTCCCTTCCCTGAAGGAGCATAACACATTGTCTACACCATTTTTCAGTTAGCAATCCTCCTCTGTACTTACTGTATTAATGAATGCTCATGTCTAATCTCTAGAGAACTATATGATTTCTAGGAAGACTCATTCATCTCTGTGTAACAACGGTACACATTATACATTATATTGTTCAGTAAATGGCTGTTGAATAATAAATATTTCCGTTGTACTTCCAAACATTGTCTCAAGAACTACTTTTTATTTCCTGAAAATGTGGTATTTTTCAAAATGAAGGTAGAGGAATTAGATTGCTATTAACATTGATGTGGTTTCTGCCCAATGGGAGTTACAATATAATCCAGAGAAGGGATCCAACTCACAAGCAAAGGACTTACCACTTCATCAAGAAAGATGTTGTGATCTCTTGATAGGCTCTGTCCCAGAACTAATGGAGAATGTAATGGTCTAATATATTGTCTGTTTCTAGAATTGCAAATCTTAACCTTTAAAGAAAGATTCACCTACAAATAGTCACTTATTGCTTTCCTATGTAAGGAAAGGACAAGCTCAATATTTATTATCTTTCCAGCTCTTCACCTCCCCAGCTCTGAGGACCCACAGTGAAGTGGGGTCTTTGTGCACTCACAAGACTGCTTTACACATGGCACACTTGTTGCCATGGGTCTTGCCATCTGGGCCACGCACAGGATCATTTTCTCGTGTGCAGAAAAGATTTCCATTTTGCAAAAGACTCCGAAATTCATTGCACGCATCCTAAAAGGAGGAGAGAAAGCAAGAGCTTGGGTATTTTCTTGGAAATTACTTTATTGAGTTCCTACTATGTGCCTTCTTTGGAAAAAAAGATAAAATGACCTAAGGATTGTTATTTCCCCTGGCAATTGTGTCATTCAATTTCTAGTAAGCACACGGGACTTAAAAGGCGGGTTATCTTTCTTTTCACTGAGGTTTAGCCCCTGAATTCGGACTGAACGTGCAATCAGAAACGAGCAAGAATATTTTAGTAAAGTGGGTTCTCTGAAGACTGGTCACATTTCTCACACGGGGTTTTATTGTCCATATCTGTTATAATAAAAAAAAAACTGAAAATGTATGTCATAGAATTAAAAAAAAAATCAGGTTTAGATAGAACTTTGAAGTTTATCTCGTCCAACTATTCTTACCATATCTCAAACCCTTCCACATCATACCTGCCAAGAAGTTATCTAATTTGCATAGGAACATCTGCAGTAATAAGGAGTCCATTATCCTCCATACAGTTTACCCCAAAATTTCCATTCGATAGTTCCCACAATTTAGCCATAGTGCTTTTGGGGAATCTTAGAAAAGAAGAAATCCAACAAGGTCCCTACTCTTAGGGTTTGATTTTTCTAAGATGTTGTTGCTATTAGGATGAGTATGTTCCCGCAGACTAGGAAGCAAAGTCAAAGTGTTTCACTTCCCTCGGAAAATCTGCGAATGTTTCCTCTTCCACAAGTCTTTCAGAGACTTGGAGCAAGCTGCCTTTGTCCTTATCCCGTTAATTCCCTCTGTTCCCTTCTAAGAGCCAAACACCCCACATGCTTCAGTCGTTCTGTTTCCACCATCTGTACCATATCTCATGCTGAATTCTTCCCCTTTCTTAAAGAGTCTGACATAATATTCCAGGAATGTCTGGACAAGCACTAATATGGTGACAACTATATCATATTGTTAACAGTAAATGTAAGCCCCAGAGTTATAGGACGAATTGATAGGAATAAGCAAACAACTTAAGATCATAGAGTTATTTACTGGTAGCAATTAGGACTGAATTTGTGGGGTTTTATTTGTTTGTTTTGTTCGTTTGTATCTTTTAGTTCAAGGTGAAGCTCAGTGAGGATAAAAGTGAGTTTTCCTGCTAGCTCTGCTTTTGGTTCACTGCCGGATTCCCACTGGTCATAGCTACCAAAAGAAATATGACATGAGAGCAACAGTCTCATTCTGAATTTCTCTTGCAGACATTGAAAAGTGAATCATATGAGCTACTCATATTATTTTTACGTTCAGACTCACAATTGTGGGAAATAAAAATGGTAATCAAACCAACCATACAGAATTCCAAGTGCGATGCTTCTGTTTGGAAATTACTTTTAATATCAAGACTTTTTGATGGGGCAAGGAAATAACCACAAACTTGGATAAATTGACCTGGACTCAGTCTTTTTTAAATGAAGAAAATATTATTTGGGAAAGGTGCTTCTTTTATTTTTTCCCCAGAATGCTGGCACCAGAAATATTTAAAGGTGAAGCAAGAAACACATGTGGTTTGACCCAGTGTGGCCATCTAAAACTACACAGCGTGTTAGAAATAATGCTAGATTAGTGGCAGCGAGTCTAGGTTTAAAGTCCATTGTTTCCACTTTTCAATTGTGAAAACTTTGAAATATGAAGATACGAAGTCTGATATCAATATTCCCACTACCTTTCTCAGAAGATCTTCCTTCTCTCTGTTTTAAATCTTCACTTAAAAACATAGGAATGAAATAAATCAGGGATTTGCCAGGAGAACTATTTCCTGAGAGCGAAGTCTGCCCCACTACCTTTAAAATACATATAAATAAAGTTTTATTGAAACATATCCATGCCCATTTATTTGCATGTGATCTGCAGTTGCTTATAGCTACAACAGCAAACTAGAGTATGTGTGACAGAGATTTTTTAGCCACAATTTAAAATATCTACCTGCTTTTTAAGAAATAATTGTCAACCCCTAGACTACATGAACCTTGAGTTCTCTCATAAAGGCCTCCAGAAATTTCATGAATTATTTTTAAAGAGAACAGGCAAAACTGCATCCATTCATCATGGGACAAACACCCCAGGACAATTACCGTTCCAGTTTCTCTCTTGACTTTTGCTCTGGATTCAGCTTCTTCTTTTTCTTTTGCTTCTTGCTGGCTATAAGAGAGAGCAGGGGAAAGAATCGTTCCTGGCACCTAGTACACTATCCTAAAGGGGAACTTGCTCCAGATAGAATATTTCATTCCTTCCATAGCTCAACCAGCTTAGCCTGGAAGTAGAAAGGTAAATGCACACCCTCCGTGTTATTCATCTTGCTTTTAGTGTTGCTTGAAGAATAAGGCAGACAAGCCACAGTGAGCCAGAAAATAAATCTTCACTACAACATTTCTTTTAGAAAAGAAAGATATTATCCTTCTCCCTGGACTGAAGCTAAGATACTTAAAAATAATGACTAGATGTTCACAAATTTTCAGTTTGGTCCAGTGATTACATTGTTAGCTTATTCGTGATGGTATATAGACAGAGAACAGAAATCCCAGTTCTTGTATGCCATTAACTCTGGGCAAAGGTCCCTTAGCACATGATCCTCCATTCATGGTGAGTCAAGTACTTTTCAGAACACTGAAAACAGTCCAAGAAAATGCATTAACTATGTGTCTTCCTCCCTTCCTCCCTCCCTCTCTTTCTCTCTCTCTCTCTCTCTCTCTTTCTTTCTTTCTTCCTCCTTCCCTTTCCCTTTCCCTTTCCTTCTCCTCCCCTCCCCTCCCCTCTCCTCCCCTCCCTTCCCTTCCTTACCTTCCCTTCCTTTCCTTTCCCTTTCTTTCTCTCTCTCTCTCTCTCTTTCCTTCCTTCCTTCCTTCCTTCCCTCCCTTCCTCCCTTCCTTCCTTTTTTTTCTCTCTTTTTCATTTCCAAGTGCAAGGAGAGGAGATAGAGAGACAGACTCCTGCATGCACCTGGACCAGTATCCACCCAGAAAGCCCCATCTGGGGCCAATGTTCTGCTCATCTGGGGCCATGCTAGCAATCCAGCTATTTTTAGCACCTGAGGTGGAGGATCCATGGAGCCATCCTTAGCACCTGAGGCTGATGAGCTCAAACCAATTGAGCTATGGTAGTGGGAGAGGAAGAGAAAGAGAAAGAGAAGGGGGAGGGAGAAGAAAGGAGTGAAGAAGCAGATGGTCGTTTCTCCTATGTGCCCTGACTGGGAATCAAACCTAGAATATCCACACACCAGGCCGATGCTCTACCACTGAGCCAATTGACCAGGGCCTATATGGCTTTATAGTAGGAAATCTCTAAACTCAGTGTGAAGATAGCCTTCATTTACTACCTCCTATTGAGGAAACCTTCAATAGTATCTCTGTTGCTTGCCCCAGAAGAAGGTATCTTCTCCAATCAAAAGGAGCAGTGGCTGCAGCTCTATACTCACAAGAAGGCCTCGCACATGGAGCAGGTGTTGCCATGGATTTTCCCATCGGGGCCCTCGATGGGGTCATTTTCTCTGGTACAGGCAAGTCGGCCATTCCTCACGTAGTTACGGTATTCACTGCACAGCTCCTGTGAACGAAGGAGGATTTAAGAATCAGGTAACTACATATTAGACGGCTTCCCCTGGGAGCCCCAGTGGTGCAACCGGTTAGCATGTGGTACTTATACAGAATACTTTCCCTATACTACCCCTTTGGTAACCATGATTTAATGCCCCAAACATAATGGATGCATAAAATAGGTGATGCCGAGGTTCATATTAGCCAAGCTGCTTCTCAGAGACCCAGGTCACACATTATTTGGAATATGAGATTGTTGTTAAATATCTCACTAGAAAACCTTCAATTTAATGCAATTATTATTTTCTTCTTGGTACTATGAGAGATGTAAAGAAGAATAGTTTATTGTTCCTTTTGAAAGATTTGTGGTAGGCAGGATAATAGCTCCCAACCCCCAGATGTCTACAAACCCAGGACCTGTGACTACACCACCTTACAGGGAAAAAGGGACTTTGCAGATGTGATTAAAGGTGGGGAGATTATCCTGGATAATTCTATTGTGCCCAATGTAATCACAAAGATCAGTCCTTAATGCTGGAAGAGTGAGACAGACGAGACAGAGAGAGGGAGACATGATGACAGGAATGGTCAGAGACGCGACGTCGTTGGCTTTGCAGATGAAGAAAGGGGTCTGAGAGCCAAGGAACATAAACGGTCTCTAGTACCTAGCAAAAGGGATGGAATAGGTAGGAGGCTCTGACGACCTGGAATAACTACCTGTACTGCTTCTCTCTTAACCTTCTCAGCCTCGCCTTTCTCCTTTCCCTCCTTGCCGTTATTTTTCTTCTGTTCTTCTTCAAGTTGGCTGAAATTAAAAAAGAAGATACAAGCTAAATACAATTTCTCATTCTTTTTGGTAATGGACCTTCAGGAGGAATGAAGATCTTCCAGGTCAAAGGTCACATTCAATCATCAGTACAGATCTATCCAGTCTAAGAGGTGCTATTACTTTGCTCATCAATGCAGATAAACTCAGTAGTTCCCAATATCCTTTAAAAAATAAAACTAGCATGCTTTTTTATCAGTATGTGAAACTCAGGTGGTCTTTTATCTATCTATCTATGACTTCAACTATTAACAAGAAATAAGTCTCAATGGCCTTTATATTTTTAATTGTGAAACTTTCCCTATTTAAATAACTACCACATTAATGATGAAAGCAAGGGATGAAACCAAGTCAGATAATGGGCCCATCATCAAAATCAACCATGGGCCTGACCAGGCAGTGACACAATGGATAGAGTGTCAGACTGGGACATGGAGGACCCAGGTTCAAAACCCCGAGGTTGCCGGATGGAATGCGAGCTTATCATCTTGAGTGCAGTGTTGCTGGCTTGAGTGTGGGATCATAGACATGACCCATGGTCAATGGCTTGAAGCCCAAGGTTGCTGGCTTGAGCCTAAGGCCACTGGTTGAGCAAGGGGTCACTCGGTCTGTTGTAGCACCCTGGTCAAGGCACATATGAGAAAGCAATCAATGTACAACTAAGGTGCCACAATGAAGAATTGATGCTTCTCATCTCTCTCCCTTCCTGTCTGTCTGTCTCTATCTGTCCTTCTCACTGTCTCTCTCTCTGTCAAAAAAATCAACATGTTTCACTCTCAAATAAAAACTGTAAGTACTATTTTAATGACACTGATAGTCGAGTTAAAATTCAAGGTTTAGAGTATGACAAGAAGATTCCATAACTAATATTTGGAGCCTACGATTCTGACATCTGTGCCATTTCTTACCGACATGAAGCATACCAAGGCTGGAAAACTCCTCAGCACTGATTATGTCTAACCTAGTAATCAGCACCACACGAGAAAATCCAGCAGGTGAGAGAAAAGCCCAGATTTCCTGAATCTCAGCCCACTGGGTCCTGGTCTACCCTGTTGATCTCTCCTTTAGGGAGCTTCCATCTCCTACTTAAGACTGGACTGGAATGAGTGAAAGTTGAGGAACAACAATAACTTTGCATCTCTTCCAGTGGGTATTATTTAAGTATTTTTCTCAACATATACTTTAGCATGAGGCTTGGTAGGGAATTAGGAGTGTAAGAAAGAGAAGGACCAAACATGGTGACATGTCATTGACTTCTGTATTGTCCCATACCATGGAGCTTCGGTCCCACTTGGCAAAACAATGGCCTGTGAGGCCCTGGACCTGGCTTACCAAGGACACATTTTAATAAACATCTTTGACATGGGCCAGACTCTACAATAAATGACTCATTCAAGTATTTATTTCACCTGTGTATAGCAATGTTACTAAAAGGATAAATATAATTCTCTCTAGTCCATTTCTTGTTTGGGTTACTTTCACAATGTTTACATACTGGCTCCGCAGACCTCTGCCCAAATGGCTTTCCCTCAACCAACATCTAAATACACTCATAGAATCATAAAATGTCAGGGGTGTGAGAGACTAAAGAGATCATCCCATCCAGATTCTCAAGATTCTGCTCTCTCTTTGTTACGAATGACGAGTATCAAGTGTTGAAGACATTTTGGCACTAAAGGGAGACTTTTCCCCATGACTTAATTAGAAGATAGGAGGAAGACCAAGTAGAGAATAACACTGTCTCTATGCCATTCAACACGACTGAATGCCTTGTCCACGTCCTTTAAATGTTACCTAGCATACAACCCAAGGTATATATTCTACGTATTTCTGGAGAAACTGAGACTCAGGAATCTGGGGCTGGGGGTACTCACAACACATTGGCACACATGGCACACTTGTTTCCATACATTCTGCCATCGAGGCCGCGGACAGGGTCATTTTCCCTGGTGCAGATGAGCATTCCGTTCTTCACTTGGCCCTGAAACTCACTGCACAGTTCCTGGCAAAGGAAGAAAGTATTTTATCAGAGCTGTTTTCTACCCTCCCTTCACCTTTGCCTATCATGGGGAACCAGCAAAGAATAAGTAATATAGGGTAAGAAGGAAAAATAAATGTGAACCCCATAGCAGTTAATCAATAAGTCTCATCATGGACTCGGAACTATCCTGGCGCTAACGAGGATCTGTAAGCATCATCATGGCTCCTCTGAGGGTGCGGATAATTTTGTTGTAGAAGAAGGCTGACACAGTTGATAAGGAACAATATATGTGTGTGTGTGTGTGTGTGTGTGTGTGTGTGTTGTGTTGCATATCACAGTCTATAAAAGTGATAAAAGATCAAAGGTGAGAAAATTCAACAGGCCTAGAAGGAGAGGAACTCAGAATATTTCTGAGCCTTCTTCAGAAAGAAAAGAAACCCTTTCATTTGTCACAACTTGGATGAAAAAATATTATTGAGAAAATGAGTCAATTAAAAGGTAAACTTTTAAACTGTGTCAACTTTCCCCAAATAAATTATTAGGTTTGTGCTTTGCAGCTATTGTTAGGAGATACAATACATTGAGGCAAATCTATGTACAACTTTAATATGAAAGTAATCCAACATCTACAGACAAATTTTATTTTGTTACTTGTAAGATTATAAAATTATAAAAGCATGCATAAAAATACAGTAGATTAAAAATAACTAGAAAATCAAAAATTGTCATAATAGTTATTAATTTGGGATGAGAACAGTATTATTTGCTCCATACTTGGGAGGTGACAGAGAACAAATATGATAAGTATTTGTGTACTTTACTTTGTAAGTTGGAGTAATGTAAATGATAGAGAGGTCTTATACTTTCTATTAGAAAGAACTGAGGTTTGAATGACATAAAATGAAATTACTTAATTGTGAAGATTTATGTTATTTTCTAAATAAAATTTAAAAATTAAAAGAATGATAGATATTAACAATCTGTGCTTGACAACAGAAATCTTAGAAAAGCCAAATATCCTTTCCAAAGTAAATTAACACTCCAATTTTCATGAAACGAAACCCAAAATTTGAATTATCTTGCAATAAAATTCAGACTCTGGAAACTTCTAATCAAGACCATTGTTCCCTCAGGTTACAAATTTTCTTTGTTCATTTCAGGCATGGAAATTGAAGAGGAAAACATTTCCACTAATGAGAGATCTAGAATGCAATCATAAAGGGAAAAAATGGCAAGGCATGGCGGTAGCATTCGTGAGGAAGATTACCTTCGCAGCTTCTCTTTTAGCCTTTGCTCTGGCTTTTTCTTCTTGTTGACTAGAAGTAACAGGGTGGGGTGGGGGAGAGAAAGAGAGAAATGGATCTCAATACAGTAGAACAGATCCTTCACATTTGCAAGTTGATCCTTCATTGATTGCTTTGATTATTCTCAAGCAACTCTAAAGATCTAAATACAGTAGATTGAAATTTCATTGGCTAATAAATTAGAATGATTCATCTCTCTCCCCGAGAGAATGGGGAGCAAGAGAAAGTCCCTTAGTGAGTAAATCTATTCAGCTTCCCAGAAAATATACTGCAAAAACTTTATTTGCTGATTCTTTTGCATCTGTGGCAACTCTGGCAATATAGCATGGTAGTTAAGAGAAAACCTCTGGAGCCTCTCTGTGGCTTCTTCACCTTTAAATGGGAAGGTAGAGGAGGGGCAGGAGAGGTGATAAGAATACTTTTCCTGTAAGTCTATTGTAAGCATGAAATGCGCTGATACATGCAAGGCAGTTAGAATAAGTATCTGGTCCTTAATAACATGAGTAACAACTGTGATATAAGTGATTGGCATCATCATCATTGTGATCATCATAAATAGGGACTTCTCCCAAAACAGGCATATGTTGGAAATGAGGTTAGAGTGATAGTTCTTAACCATTTTTGGATAACTAACAGTGTTGCAAACTGAGTTCAGTGAATGGAGCTATAGCAGAATTGAATCTATGACACAAATAATTCACTCCTGTTGTATAAGCAGAAAATAAAATAGTTTGTGAAAATGTTTTAATATGTTCCGAGGAACGTAAGACTTGCTCATTTAGTAAAGTTAAAATGTCTTAAAAGTTGAAAAGAGATTTTGCTTATGGCTTGACAGTGTCCAAGAAAAGGCCAATAGAAGGGAATACAATTCTCAAGAAAGTCAATACCCTTTGCTAACATATCCATAAAATATGAGGTGATGAAATTTTATTTCTTTTTGATATGGAATTTTTTAGGGATAGAATAAAATTATTAAAGTAGCTACAAATTTTTGAGGTTACTCATACTTCTTTAAAAGGAAAACTAATCTAAACTTTATCATGAGTCTAAGTGAACTAAAAATTTCCGGAAGCATTTTCTTTCCATACTGGGAAATTATCTGGTAGTAGCAGAACTGACTACTAGGTGGCAGAATTCATTTTCGGGTGACAAGACTACTTCCTTGTCATGGGAAAATGAATAGACATGTAAAGAAAAACAGACTGAAACAAGCCTAAATACAGGCAAACAGAACTACTAGAAGTTGATAATGGCTTTGCTAAATGATTACATCCTGTCTACCCCAAACAGGGGAAATATTATCATTTTCTTTGCTTTTCCTGTGCTGATATTTCTATTATTCTCGACCTCTCTGGGCCTTTATTTTTCCACCTAAAACCTGTAATAATACAGAGCCTATTCTATATGTTTGTTGTGAAGGTTAAATAAGATTAGGTAGCAGAGCTCTTAGCAAGTACATGATGATTATATGCATTCGATAAATGTTGATTATGATGATCTGAATACTATGGGTCAACCTGTTGGGTCATATTGCTTTCCACCAGGGAAGACTGTGTGACTAAATCCTAAATTCAGATATCCTTGCATACAGAAAATAAATCGGAGTAACCCTTTGGACAAAGATCAAAAGACTTAAATAAATCATAGGCTTGTTTCAGGGGACATATCATGGCATTGATTCTAGTTATAATTTAGTCCCCTGGAATGAGCATCCAACTCACGAAAACTGCCATTCCTGAAACAGCCTTTCTTTCTCTAACTGTTCATCTTCTGCCAAGTCCATCTTCATTTCACTCTTAAACCTGTCTCCCTTAAGCCCTCATCCATTTTAATTCTATTCCTTGAGGTCACACTAAGTGAGTAGAAAGGTAGTGAGCTAAAATAACATCACCTCAAATTTGCCATGTACCACATGGTTATTTCACAGGTAATCTCATCCATTTTCTATGTCAGCTGATAATCCTTCAGAAAACTAAATGCAATTAGTTAAGTTATCAGAGTATTTTCTTTTCTGGAAAAATGATTCTGTATTCTTTCTGAAATATTCCAAAAGAAATTATTCTGTATCTCTTTACATTACAATAATTATTATCTAAAGGCTCTCTGCTTGCTACTTTGGTTTTGTGTGTGTGTGTGGGGGGGGGGTAGTTTATTTAAATATGACACTTAGAATAGAATGCTACACTGAAGAGGAAAATGCATTATTCACAGTTGTTTGAAAACATCTCTTTGCTCCATCTCCACACTCCTTCAGAAGCCCTGAGCTCTACTCACAAGTAGACCTCGCACATGGAACAGGTGTTGCCATGCATTTTTCCGTCCGGGCCCTGGATGGGGTCATTCTCTCTGGTGCAGGGCAGTCTGCCGTTTCTCACAAACTTGCGATACTCACTACACAGCTCCTGTCAAAACAGAGAAATCAGTTCATCCAAAGCAGCAGATGGAACATCTGGATCGGCAGAAACTAATGTTAGGTTTCTTTGAGCCCAGGGTTTTAGCTGTTTCAAATGTCAAGTTCAGTTCCACAAACAACACTCATCGGTTGCTAAGTGTTGGGGACAAATAAGACATAGTAGGATGTCACAATCCAATACAAATAAGAAGAGACACAAGGAGATTGAGATGTGACCTTGATCAGATATATAACAAACTACTTGTGGATTTTAAGCAGGGTGGTATTGTGACCTGATTAACATTTTGAAACTTTACTCTGGTTGTGTTAGGGAACACAGCTGGATAAAGGGATAGAACATAACCTAAATGAAAAACCAGGGGACTTCTGTCATCTAAACAATAGGTCATAATAACTTACATAGGTTACGGAAACAAAACAAATATTGTGACATTTCAGAGGCAAAAAATCATGCTTTTTTTTTTTTTTTTTTTTTTTTTGCTGTGTGGGACCGAGGTATTTTTATCCCCACTTAGATGTGAAATAACAAAAATTCTTATGTAGAAAATATACATGTAGAGTCTCTGGAAAGCAGTAAGCAAAAGCCAGCACAGCCTGTAAGGCAGAGGTCCCCAAACTACGGCCCGCGGGCCAAATTGCAGCCACCTGAGGCCATTTACCCGGCTCCCGCTGCACTCCCCGAAGGGGCACCTCTTTCATTGGTGGTCAGTGTACGGAGTACTGTATGTGGCGGCCCTCCAACAGTCTGAGGGACAGTGAACTGGCCCCCTGTGAAAAAAGTTTGGGGACCCCTGCTGTAAGGGATGAAACAAGAATTTGGTGTTGCAGGTGTCGGATAAGTTATGCTTATTGTACAGGGTTAGTCTCGGAAGCAGCAAGAACTGATCAAGCTCCCAGAGCATTTCTGTCAATGTCGTCCCCAGATTGGAATGTTGAGATCTTCTGGCTATTTTTCCAGGACAATATTCCAGCCTTTAGGTTCTCTGAAAGATTCTCAAATAAGCATGCCAAGTAAGACTTATTGGACCGAGTCAACTCACTGCAAATGAAGGTGCTTTTCCGGGCTCTCTCTTATTTCTTGCTTCTGCCTTTTTCTTTTCTTCCACTTGTGCTTGGCTAAATGAGAGAAAACGAGAGGAGCCATAGGACCAAATACAGGTAATGGTTTCTCCGCATTCCTGCATTGCCAATCTGTCCTCCCTCCTTCGAAAGAAGCCATTGTGTCCTTGTATCACTACAGACCAATGAGAAGCAACCAAAGAGCTTCCAGGATGGTAAGATACCATAACTGCTTCATAGTTCCTGCTTAATACTGAAAGAAAGAGTAATTGTGGATCCGAAAAACTCGCTTTCTATAAATTACCTTTCTTGCCTGTGGTCAGAAAAGAAACAGCAATAATGTCCATGAATGAGATGATCAAAACTGGGACCCTAGTGACATGAGACCTGGAGGCTGGAAGTGACCCTAACAATGCATATCAACTGGCCCCCTTGTTTTACTGACAGGAAATAAGTCAGAGAGGACTTGTGCTATACTTTTAGGATATGACTACAATTAATCAAGGTCTCTTCCCTCAAGTCTATGATCTATCTACCCTATCATGCACATCCTAATCTTATTAATTCAACTTAAATGTGTTACTTACTTAGGGTTGTGTTATCTAAAGAAAAAATGTAGGGTGGGGAGAATAAGACCATCCAATGATAAATCAAATGAGCCTAAACTTGTTTTGAACAATAGAATTGTGTGGTATGTGTAGTTAACTGATGGTATTTCAACCATACATAGTTATCAATCAAAAGGTCATTGATTCTAAATGTCAACCAGTTACTTAGACTAAGCTCAATCACATAAACTGAGAGCAGTACCAATTTTTGAAAGCAAGCTGTCAATTCTAACTTACTGAGAAATGTTCTATAAAGTAACATTGACTATAGTTTTATAAGGGTTCATGGTTTTGTCTCAAGCAACTTTAATGCTAGTAATCAATTTCTACATCATGTGCTAACTTTGGCCCCTCGGCCTTCTGGAAGATGCCTATAAACTTGTACAACAGGTTCACATATGAAATTTCAGCAATAGGAAAAACTTGATATTTGTACAAGCTCATGGTTGTCAGGGTGTTCTGGCGCTAGGAGAATGAGTGACAGGGCAAAACAAACATCTTGGAATCAACAGCTCCAGGTACTTGCTCCCAGCTCTGTTACTAATATTTTCAGTGTAACTTCCTCAGCTCCTTTCCCTGTTTCGAGCTATAGTTTTCCCATCTTTGAAACAAACCGGTTCAGTCAGTTTAGCTGTAAGGTCCCTTGTCCCCTTGACAATCCAAGTCTATACTCACTAGAAGGCTTGACACATGGAACACAAGTTGCCGTGCATTTTCCCATCAGGACCCCGAACCGGGTCATTCTCTCTGGTACAGAAAAGTATCCCGTTCTTGGAATGACTCTTATATTCACTGCAGAGTTTCTGAATAATGAAAACAAGACAGTTTTGATATAGCTCTCTGCTTATAAATTTTAGATGCTCTTAACAAAAATATTGAAAAAGAGGAACTAAGAATAAAAATTAAACGTTTAGGACTTGATTAATTTCCTCTACGCAGAGCTTAAAAATTGTAATGCCATAGCTATTATGTTATTCATGTAAATCTTATGAAATAATAGCTATAGTATAAGTTAGTTAAATGCACACACACACACACACACACACACAAAAGTCATAACTAGATTGATCAAACTAATCCTCACCTCAATTTCTCTTTTTACTTTAACTTTTTCTTCAGCCTTCCTCAGGTTTTCATCTGCTTTATTTTTTGTTTCTGAAAAACGCCGTTTACTGGAGGAAGAAGCAAAAACAAATTACTATGACACTTCAAATCTTCGTGTTAGGCACAAGTAGAAAAACAGCTAAGTATTCCTGAGTTCTTGTGCAAAGGCTTCTCAACCATCTTAAAGTCCCTTATCAAATTGAAATCTCTACTATTTCCCCAAAGAACCCCTTTCTTTCATTTTGCCTACAAATATATCATTTCCTTCCATTGTAATGATCTATATTTTTTGTCACCTTCTTTTCTTTTAAATTTCCCCAGCTTAAATTCTCCTTTCTTTAAGAAGATATCTCAGACCTCAAAGTGAAAATGAGTTCTACATCAGTCACTGTATTTTAATATCTGAATATTCGCCTCTGATGGGACGTTTTCATTTGGTCTTGCACTATATATGTGTGTGTGTATATATATGTAAAAACATGGCTTATTTTTGTTATTTAGCCTTACGCTTCCTGATTGCAGCAATCTTCATTCATACATTCATTCAACATTCAGTTAGTAACTATTCTTTGGCAAGCATCAGCCTGGGCCCTGGGCATATAGCACAGCACTACACAAAACAAACACATGCCCTATCTTTTGGAAAATACAGCCCAGTGGTGAAGACTGACAGTCATCAAGTAGTCATAGAAATAATTATCCCATTACCAATTGCCGTGATTGTTATGAAATAAAATAATTAAGAGTTATAAGGATTGGATTTCAATAGAGATTTTAGGGCAGTGGTTCTTAACCTGGGTTCTATTGAACCCTAGGGGTTCAATGAGTCGGTCTCAGGGGTTCGGAGAAGCCTCTGCCGCGGAGGCCAGAATAAAGTAATACCGTAATTTGTTGTGAGTTCATGCACTTTGTTGGTTTTGTTCTTTGAGCAAGGTGATGTTCATGCACGGCTCATTTTGTGCACCAGTAAAAAAAACATATACCTATGTCTTGAATTTGGAAAAAAAATTGTATTTTATTAATCACTAAAGAAGGGTTTGGTGAATGCGCATATGAAACGGGTGGGTTCAGTACCTCAGAAAAGGTTAAGAATCACTGTTTTAGGAGGTCTTATCCAAGAGAGGATTATGTTGAAATGCAATCCACAGAAAAGAAGACATTAGCTGGCCAAGACTGAGAAAAACTGGCTTAGGAGGGCATAGAAAAAGAACTCAGAGAGTTCAGGATCTGAAAAAAAATAGGACTCTTTCACAATGGGATAATTACTGAAGGAAAGAATCAAAGTCTTGGTACGTGCTTTTACCATTATTTTGTGTTATGACTATCTCCTGGAAAGGCTTACAACCTTCATGAGAGGAACTGTTTAAGTATTTTGTAATCCAGTTAAGTATTAATGTTAAGTATTAAATATTAAGAATTTTGTAATCTGACTGGAAAACAGAATCCATTTGTACTCAGACACCCATTATTAGGATCTACTTAGTGGTATTATGGTTTATAGAAAACATAAAGCTACTATGAAAATTCTGAACAACAAATCTTCACCTCAACACTGTTCTTACTCATCATTCCAATCGATCTCCATTTCACCTCCTGGGTCACCCAAAAAAGCCACAGCTATACTCACAAAATTTCCGCACACAGGGCACATTTGTTGCCATGCATCCTGCCATCGGGGCCACGGACTGGGTCACTCTCCCGTGTACAATAAAGTCTCCCATTCCTCATTTGGCTTTCATATTCCTTGCAAAAGTCCTTTAAAAAGACAAGTCATTACATTGAATACTCTTCCACATTTTAATACAGAAAATGTTCACCAGGAGTTCAGAGTCAAAGAGCATCAGGTCTCAGAGGTATTGGGAAACACGTATAACATATGAATGAGAATTAATAAGAAATAGTAATTACATGGTGAAATATCTCCTTTATAGATGTGAAATGTCTCCTTTATAGATGTTTATGTCTAACAGTATAGGTAGACACTTCAGAGAAAGGGAGTCTAATTTTCATTTGCTCCCCACATTAGAGAAGCAGAACATCAAGATAAATGTTTATTTAGAAAATCTTAAAAAGGTCGTGATTACCCCCCAAATCTGAGAGTTTTATACCCAGATTTCTTTATGCTTTTTGGTTCAGTCCTTTCAGGTTTTTCTTTGTGTTTTGAAAACTGTATTATTTGCTGAAGGTTAAACTTACACATATAAACACACACACATCTTAAATCACTGGAAGCTTGGAAATCTCTATGTCAACAAACACATTTTGTGATGACATTTATTACTGTAATAATATAATCTACAGAAAAAAATGCTCCCCTTTAGCTTTTCTTCCATTGTGTGACCTTTATCTTCCCATTTCAGCCAAGTAAACATGGGCATAAAGAGTGTGGTTTGGAGTCAGAAGACCTGGGCAATTAGACTGTACTTTAAACTCATGGGGTGACCATAGCAAAGTCCCATCATCTTTGAGACTCAAATCCCATTACCTATACAATGAGGGTTTTGGAAAAGATGCCCTTTGGGACCTTTCTAGATCTTAGTTCTCGGATTTTTTTCTTTTTTAATAACACATGTTTGATTAGGATCCTTTAAAAAGAGAATCCTAATTACCTCCTAAGAAGATATTTGTTTTTGGTAGAGCAATGGGTGTGCTCCCAACTTCCTTGTTGTGACAATCTAGGAATACAGACATAGAAGACAGTCACCTGATAATCATAACATTATAAGAAAATGAATGCTAAACGATTCCCATAAGAGAAACAATGATAATTTCAGTTTATTAGTTGTGATTCATCTGAAGAAATACTTCTGTGAGCAACTCACAGACAATTTAATTATGGAGCAGATATTGAGCCGTCGCTATAAGGCAGTCCTACTTAACATAATCATGTCCAATGACCCCAGCCATGGAGAAGATGAGGGAAAAGTAGCTGAGATGTGATGAAAGACGAGGGAAAAGAACTCTCTATGTTTATGAGTAATACAATGCTGACCACCGCAAGGTGACCCAAGGTTTTATTTTTTATTTATTTTATTTTTGAGAATTTTTATTTATTAATTTTTTTTAGAGAGAAAGAGAGCGTGAAAAAGACATTGATTTATTGTTACATTTGTTTCATTTATTTATATATTCATCTGTTGATTCTTGTATGTGCCCTGACGAGGGATCAAACCTGCAACCTTGGCGTATTGGGATGGCACTTGAACCAATTGAGCTACCTGGCCAGGGCCTAGGCTGAAATTTAACGACTGCCACTAAAGAACTGCTTTTCAAAGTTCAGTGAGTATTGAATAAATTGTTGACAACACTGAATTCTTCATGTTTCTTAACTGAAATACTGAATACCTTATGTAGGGTGGGAAATTTGCTTCATTGAACAGCATTATAAAGTGAAAGGTCAGGCCTTTAACTACCATACACTGGACCTGTCTCTCCCTTAGGAAAACATATGCCCTACAATCTACAAAAATTATACACTTGTATTAGCACAAAAAGGTGCAAGACATAGACCCCTACCCAACAGGAAAGCAGAATGAGATCACTTATCCAACCTCCTTATTTTGCTGACAAGAAAATTGAGGCTCAGAGAGAAGAGATGGCTTGCTTGGTTTCACACACCCAGAACATGACAATACTAAGGTGAAAACTCGGTATTCTGACTTCTCAACAAAAGGCTAGTCATTTCGCAAAGTGACTGTGTCACTTGCATTGAAAGTAGGCTTAATAACCATGGTGAATTAAGAAATCTGGGCTGCATTACTTACTTACAATGTCTATTCTATTAACAAAATGAATAATATCTTCATCTAAATGGAAAGTTAAATCATGTAAAAAATTTTAAAAACTTAGAGGTAGACTCATAGTCGGAATTCAGGCTAACAGCTGTTGGGGGGGTGGCGCTAGTTGGGGGGATGAAGGTGTTGAGCAAAAAACTTAATTTTAAGTTTATTTTTGAAACCACAATCTCAATATTTGTTTGAGATTATTTTGTTTAACAAAAGCAAAAGCTTCATTGAATGTAGTAATCATAATGGAAAAGTGAGTAATTCTAATTTCTGTCAATGGGATTATATACAAAATACACCAGTAGTAATATTGTTCAAAAGACTCTAGAATCATTTTCAAAATTATTCCTGTCTAATTTATATTATGTTGCATTTTTTTATAATTTATTCAAAGCAAAATTAATTTATATTAAGCCTAAGAGAAATCTGATGGAAATGAAGTAGAATTTAATTTGCACAGACATTCTGACTTGAATTCTTTTTTTTTTTTTAAGATGAAAATTTCCTATTTTGAGCTTTAGGGGGGAAATGCTGTTTTAAAAATAAATTTAATAAAAACAGACTATGCCTGACCAGGTGGTGGCGCAGTGGATAGAGCGTCAGACTGGGATGCTGAAGACCCAGGTTTGAGACCTCGAGGTCATCAGCTTGAGTGCGGCTCATCTGGTTTGAGCAAAGCTCACCAGCTTGGACACAAGGTTGCTGGCTTGAGCAAGGGGTTACTCAGTCTGCTGTAGCCCCAGGGTCAAGGCACATATGAGAAAGCAATCATTGAACAACTAAGGTGTCGCAACGAAGAACTGATGATTGATGCTTCTCACCTCTCTCCATTCCTGTCTGTCTGTCCCTATCTGTACCTCTCTCTGACTCTCTCTCTGTCTCAGTAAATAAATAAATAAATAAATAAATAGACTAGGAATCATGAACTAGGGGAATTGTGAAATTATGGGAAATAATTCAACATGATAACAAAGAACATCAGTAAATTACCTGGAACATCAAGCCTCTGTTTATTAATATTTATAGCCACAAGAACCAAACTGTGTTGGTGAGTAATTTACCTTTTCAGCACTTCGCCGAATTCTGGTTTCATCTTGTCGCTTGCCATTTTCTTCCGCTTCTCTTAAGCTGTTAAGAAAGAAAACAGTTGGTCAGTTTATGGCTCGATCGTATTTTCAGTGTCCAGTTCTGAGCTAAGAACTTTCATATCCTCCATCCTAACTGGTTAAGCTGATCTGCTCACATGAGACAAGCTTTTCTCTGTTTTGAATGCCTGAGCCAGAAAATTGCTAAAGATAAGAAAGGGTGTGAAACTGACTCACTGACAGTCAATTAGAAGCTTTGTTCCGTACAACGGGGGATGGGTGTGACACCTTGATTGACAAATAGAAGTCAGGAAAAGTCCCTCCAACAGGCAGAACCAAGAGCTTTAAAAACAATGCTGTGACAAGGTGAAACCACACGGAGTATTTGAAATATTGTCATCCACACCCTACGTATGTATACCTCTTTAGACCTTGTAAAGTATTTGTTTGCCTTCATGTAAAAGCATCATTGTTGATAAAACCTACATGAAGCTGAGTTTCTAAGTTCTTTCATAGCATCTATTATCTAAGTGCAGTCTCATCCTGCATTATAATCTTCATCGTACAGAAAAACAAACCAGGAGTGAAAGGGGTCAAATTCTTTGTGTCAGCTAGCACATGAAAAGAAACAGAAAGTCACAGAATGAGTGAGTGCAGGTTTTTGATCTCTAAAAGCACATGTCTTACAGATTTTTTTTCAAAAGTGGAAATCAGGCTGATTTCCTGTCTAGAAACCAATTATCATCATTGTTTTGTAAACCTGATAGGACTTGCCCTTGAATTCTACAATGGAGAACTGTAATTTTCAAAGGCAGGTGTGAAGTTTATTAATCTGTAAATCATTCTCTGTCCTGATTATAAAGATCCCAGTGATGAATATAGAGCGCTTTAAAGGCTTGCTGGCATACAATTAGAGAGTTTATACCTTGTTTAACACCTGGAATATTAAAGACTCATTGGATGGTATTCAGAGCTGGGTCTCCATGCTTGGGGCCATGACAGAAACTCAGAAAAAGATTAACCCAACAGTTCTTCCCTTTCATAAATTCCACCTTTTATACTTAAAATGAATTCAGCCACATAACATTATTATTATCATTATCACTATTATTTTAAATTAGGCTGTCATTTCAGTAAGAGTCTCTATAAATGCCAAAATAAAGCATTGCTTATCCAATGACTGGTCTGGGTTATGCCATATGAAAGTGTTCTTTAAATTTTAAAACATTACGCCTTATAAAACATTGTGCATTTTCAAGTCATTGTAATTAAACAAATTAAGCCTTGAATTTAATAACAGAACCATCTCATTCACTCCTTTTAAGAAACTTCGCAGTTGATATGAATTACAGAGCAAAGCCACTCTGTCTTCACTGTGTGAAGACAAAGGCTTGCATGCCTCATAAAAAGGGCTTGATCTCTCTGTGGAGTGGTTCCTGAGACAGCAGCCAAGTGCATCCCTATCAGGTCTGCCTGCCCGGCCCTCCCTGCTCAGGACGGCGATACTCACAACAGCTCAGCACACATCGCGCACTTATTGCCATGAGTCCTTCCATCGGGACCAAGAACTGGGTCGTTTTCCCTTGTGCATCCAAGTCTTCCATCCCTCACATAAGGCCGAAAAGCGCTACAAAGGTCCTAGAACATGGAAAGAAACTTGACATTTGCCACCTTGATTATCATAGTTACAACGCTGTTCTCAGAAGTTTTATAGAACTCGGTTCCTCTCTAGTCAATGCATACTGGCCACCGAGAGTAGTCTCAGATGTACAGAAGCATTAATAATTCGCATGGCTCAGTATGGAACTCATTTACTTGTTTATTTATTTATTAGTAAATATGAATAGCCTACTGTGTGCTAGAACTAAGGTAGAACACAATCCTTGCCCTCAACCTGCTCACTATCTTCAGGATGACACAGACTTAGGGAGATATAAATACTGTATACACTAAATGTCTTAGTGGAGGTAACCTCAAGTGCATATAAAAAGGGCACCAAACCTTGACTTAGAAAAATCATTCAGTGTGAAAAATTCAAATGTGACATTCACTTTCTTCCCCTAACATCATAGGGTCACAGAATTTTAGGGTAAAAGAAGCTATTTAAATCAAATATCATTTCTAGATGAAATGAAAACACTGAAACAGAATAGTTAAGTATATAATTTGCTCAAGGTCTTCTGACAGCAAGTGATAATGCTGGGGTTTCAACTTAGGTTAAGTGACTGAAGTGTAGTGACCTTTCTATCTATTACACATGTAGTTTCCTTTTAACTCATTTTCTTTCCTTCCTTCCTCCTTTCCTTCCTTCCTTCCTTCCTTCCTTCCTTCCTTCCTTCCTTCCTTCCTTCCTTCCTTCCTTCCTTCCCCTCTCCCTCCCTCCCTTCCTTCCTTCCTTTTTCATGGGAAGCTCAAATAGAGCTGAAAGATCTAACAACCAAAGTAAGCCGGTCTACTTTCAGAAACTATCAATTGCTTTCCATCAAACAAATAGAATCCTGGTTCAAGTACGGCAGCAATGACTTCCAACCACCCCACCAGAGAAGGAAGACAAAAGCATCTTCTTTGTCTCTGCAGTCAGCCCCCCCCTCCCCCCGTGCTTCCAACCACGTTGACATTTGTCCTCACCTGCTCTGGGTTACTGCGTTCACATTCCCCTTCACTTTTTATGTCAACTTGCAACTTGGCTTTACTGGAATTCAAAGTTAGTAGACACAGCAGTTCAGTATCACAGAACTTCTCATCATTCAAGTGTTCATTTAGCATCATTGCTTTATGACTCAGAGCTCTTGAAAACAGGTAGCACATTACCTTCTTTACTTACTCTAAGGAGAGTCTATATTTATAACTTGAAATCAAAGGAATAAAATCACATTGGCAGGCCAATAAGATTCACACCCGTGTCATTTCCATAATATTTTCCTTATATCCAGAGGAGATGCATATCAGAAGTGTGGGGGAAAAGTAAAGCTTGTAACTATATTAGATGCCCCTCCGGGTACTTTGTCGTTGCTGATGGTGTTGTTGGTTTCAATAAACAAATTCAAGTTTATACTATCTAGCATCCTGTTATACCATTCTTCATCTGGGTTATGCTGATACTTTGTTTTTTTAATGGGCTGTACATATAATCCTAATAATTAATCTTATTTAGTCTAACAGAACTTTAAAGCATTTCTGAAAACACAGTACCTTAAGTGTAGGATACACTTCCTGTTTGCTAGAAAGGCAGCTTACAATTAAAGCATTTGTATAACAATAAAAATACAAGACAAAACTAAGTAGTTAAAATGTTCATTTAAGAATTATATCAAAACAATATCAGCTAAGGAAAACAACTTAAATTCTAATGTAATTCTTGAGACTTCTGGGAGACAGATCTGAGAAAGAAATGCAATGAGCAGTCTGACTCACACTGTACAATAAAAGAAGTACACCATAAATTAGGAGAGAGAAACTTTCACCTGAACCAGAGCACAGGATCCCCAACATGATACAAAAAGAGAAATAAATGTGCAGTGATACAAAATTCATATTAATTAAAGCTGTATATTCTTTTCATGTCTGTTTTTGTTTCCTATTTCTTTATGTTGACCCTTGGAAAGCACTGAAGGTAAAATTTGAGAGTGTATTTTTAGTCATGTGAGAGGTCAGAGTAATTTAGTTCAGTTGTGTTGTAGTTAAGAGACCTGTTACCAGGAGGGATAAAGCTTGCCGAATCTTCAAGACTGAATATTTAGCATATCCCTCACTAGCCTTCTCAAACATTGGTTGTTATATTTGCAAACACTGAAGAGCAGACAATTCAAGATTGAGGTCACCAGCCAGAACCTGCAAAGCAGGTATGCTATCTTGTGATTTGAAGACAATCAATAACCAAACCTGGTGTTGAGGGTGGAGAAAGAACCAAATGAGGACAAAATATAGGACAGCAAGATGCTTCAGTGATGTGGCGAAGGCCAAATAAATGGGAAGAAGTCAACATGAAAAGTCCCAATTACCTACTCTAATACTATAAATCTCCGAGCACTTCATAAATATATTGGCGATTAAATAATTCTCTGTTCAAAAGAATATGCTCAGAGAAAGACAGACAGAAAATAGATAAATGTGTGTAGTATACTACTGTATGTATGTATATGTATTTGATTGTGTATGTAAGTATATAGATATGTATCTCTCTCTTTCACAGAGACAGTGATAACCATCTATAAATAGCACTGAAAAGTCCTTTGCAAATTATAAAGCTTTATAAATATTTCTTTCTTTAAGTGTAGTAAAAGACGTAGTTCTAATAATTTATGGATGACTGACTCCCACAAAATGAATTATTATAGACTATAGGAAACAATGTGCCGTGTAATTATACAGACAACATGCATTGGGCAGAAAGCCTGCTGCAGGGAATACTCACACATTCTCAGCACAGAGGGCACACCTGCTGCTGTATGTTTTCCCATCTGTGCCACAGACAGCTGCACTGTCCAAAGGACAGAAAAAATCCCCATCTCTTTCTCCTTTGCGGAAATCGTCGCAATTCAACTGCAAGAGACATGATCAAAGAACATCAAAACAGTACGAGATCAAATAGTCCTGAGGCACATGATTCGGTTAATGTTTGAAGCCCACAACAATATAACTCACTAGAGAACAAACACTTATCAAGGAGACCATCATGAGCTAATAAAAGCATGGATAATAAAACATGGTTCAAGAACAGAGGTATAATTAGATTTCAGAAGAAAGGGTTTCAGAAGTAAGAATTTCGGTATAATTTCAGCCACTTGCTGTCTGTGTGACATAGACCAAATCACCTCTCGAAACTTAGTATTGTATTGCTTATCCATCAAATCCTGCCTGCCTTCTCTATAGAGTGGGGTTGGAGATAAGATTTGACAGCTTTCTGTAAACTATCAGCTGCGATAAAGTTTCAACTATTGCAGATTAGGGTAGGAGAGCAAGATGGTTAGGTTCAGAGGTCTAACTCTGCCACTTACTAGCTGTGTGATCTAGTAAAGTTACCTAACCCTTCTGTGCTTTAACAGCCTTATTTGCAAAAGGCATATAATGTTAGCAACCTCACAGGATTGTAAAGAGATCTAAATATATTAATATATGCACAGCATTTAAAACTGTGCCTAGTGTATCATAATCATTTATTGTTGTTGTTCTTGATACTGTTGTTTCCTCTGCTGATAAGCAAGCCAATAAAACCAAACACCTTTCAGGGATAATGGGAGAAATCTCAAAATCACAATTCTAGTAATATGACATAGTTAGGGACAAACCTGAATGGTGAGATACACAACAGCAGTAGGTAATAACTGAAGACTAGCATTTAACTCTCAGATTGGCTACCCAGTTCCTTCACCTCTCTGAACTTCACTTTCCTCAGCTAAAAAATGGGAATTCACAGCCTATCCACACTGAAGATCTAAGTTGAAGATCGAATGAATACTTATGAAACATCATTTGGCAACTCACTATTGTGACACTAAAAATGTCGCAGAGTTAACTTGACTTTACTTTCTAATTAAAATCGAAAATAAAACTGGAAATTTTTTCTTTATGATATCCCATCGCAAAATAAAATTTTCGATGTTTTTTGTCATGATAAAATATTTTAATTATAGATATAAAACATTTAAAATAGAGACCTGTGATATAGTATTTTGTTCAATTTAAAGTATAAAAGTAGGATAAAGACAAATAAAATAATGAATTTGATTACATTGAGAAACATTCTTAGAAGACAACTAAAAGAAAAAAAAATAGAAGAGAAAAGCTATAGAATAAACCCCATTATTCAGGTCATACGTTTAGGAAGACATAAAAGAAAAGGAGTGAAAACAGGCTAAGTAATGGCCATGTGTGTTATTTTCATTCATTCAGTTTTCATTTACTCTTTAAAAGCCACTGCACATTCACCAGGCTCTTGGCATTTCACTCTCACTGCCTCAGCAAAGCAATCAATAAATAAAATAGAAAGAACGAAAGAAGAGAAGAAAGAAAGAAAGAAAGAAAGAAAGAAAGAAAGAAAGAAAGAAAGAAAGAAAAGAAAAGAAAAGAAATACATGCTCTAAGAAATGTATATCCTTATGGGAATAGATGAGCAATGAATACAAATAATTTAAAATTATAGTAAGTGCTACATGATAGAAACAATCTGATAGTATCCAGAAGAGTAGCTATATTAAATACAGTGTCAAGACAGATCTCTCTGCCATGGTAATAATATTTGGGGTGAAATGAGATGAATGAGAAGGAGCCAGCAATTAAAGATCTGAGAGAAGAACATTCTAGGCATAGAGAACTCCATTGCCAAGGATTTATGATAGGTACTAGATTTTTCTGTTCAATGGGCAGAAAGACGAGAAGTATGGATAAAGTGTAAGAAAACTGCAGGGAAGCTGCTGGTGTTCTCTCAAAAATCATTTCTGTTGAAATTACAGGATCAACAGCAATATAAATGCAAGTAATTAACTTCCACCATCATGGCTCTCTGCCTTCAGCAGAAAAGTCAACAGCAGCATACTAGGTCACAGGTGTTAGAGTGATGACAGAGCTAAACAGAAGCCCAGCTGGGAAGTGGTGGGAACAGGTGCAAGCATTTACAACTCCACCTCCTCCTCCAAACCCCAAGGGCCGGTGGATCACAACCTACAGAGGACACCTCTTCCTAAGGCTGGCAGTTTCTGAGAGCTTGCGGACAGAGTCTGGACCTGGTAGAGTGACGGCAAACTGGGCTGTGAGGACCTTCAGCTGTGGGCCTGCCCCTCTTCCTGTCCTTACTTAACACTGACAAGAAGAGGAAGCAACTAAAACTTGACCTTGAATATTATCTAACTCATTTTAGCAGGAAAAAGAAAACCAAAGCCATTTGAAATAATACAGTAAAAATATCTGTATATCTGAGGAGTAAAACAACATAAAAATATGGTTGTATGAACAATATTTAGTATCAATCAAAGCAGAATTACTAGACTGGGTAGAATAATAATTTATCAAGAGTGTAATTATGCTTTAGAGAGATAATAAAGATACCTACAACATAAAGCAAAATAAAAATGCAATAAAGAATAAAGTGGACGCTTTTGATATTTAAATGGTAATAAATAAAGCAATATAAAGAATAAAATAGGACAGGCACAAATATATAATGAATTTGTGAACCACAAGATCAGATTAGGAAGCTCTCATAGAGAACAAAGAAAGAATGAAAAATTTTTTAAATCTAAAATAAATGAAGAACAAAATTAGAAAGCCCCAATGGGAGGTAAACATACAGTGTGTCTGTAAAGTCATGGTGCACTTTTAACCTGTGACCGGTCAAAAGTGCACCATGACTTTACGGACACACTGTATATAGGAAGAATATTTGAAGAAACAGAGAACATCTCTAGAATTAATGAAAAATCAAGTAAAAGAAGAGAAACAGCAATAGCAACTCAAATCTAAAATCTGGTCAGTAACAAAGCTGTATAGGGAATTTTAACAAAATGAACTGAGAGAAGACTAACAAATTTAGAGAAGATAGAGATATTAACAATAAACAGACATTAGCAATAGTGATAAATTATAAATACAGATATTTGACTGAGGGTAGTCATAATAAGAACAACAAAAGATATGTTACATTTAAATCACCAACAAAAAGCTGGAAGAAAATCCTCCCTCCCTTCCTTCCTCCCTCCCTCCCTCTCTTTCTTTCTTCCTTCCTTTCTCCTTCCTTCCCTCCCTCCCTCCGTTCCCTTCCCTTCCTTTCCCTTCCCTTCCCTTCCCTTCCCTTCCCTTCCCTTCCTTTCTTTCTCTCTCTCTCTTTCTTTTCCTTCCTTCCTTCCTTCCTTTTTTCCTTCCTTCCTTCCTTCCTTCCTTCCTTCCTTCCTTCCTTCCTTCCTTCCTTCCTTCCCTCCTTTTTTTTTTTTTTTTTTTTTTTAGGAAGAAACTACTTTTAAAATAATATTTTAAAAAAGTCTAGTAACTAAATATATGAAAATTGGGAAAACCAACTTCTAGTATAACAAATAACAAAAACTGTAAGTGGACTAACTCCACAAATGAAAAGACAATTTGTGATTGGATTTTAAAAATAGGATCAAAGAGGTATTAATTACAAGAGAAATATTAAAATGAAAAGGCACTCAGTTATTAAAACAATAGAATAAAAAAGATATACAAAGTAAAAATGAATGAGCAGAAGCAGCCAGATTAATATTTAAAATACAGAACTGAGTCCAAAATGTATCCTAAGTTAAAAAAGGAACATTATATAAAGTAAAAAGAAGGGAAAAGAAGGTATAATAATCATGAGCATAAATTCACCTAATAATACAGGCTCTAAATATGTGAACAACCAACAGAATGGGATAGACAAATCAATAACTGGAGTTAGAGTTTGGCACATACTTTTAAAAATCTAATATATCAAGAGGAAAAGAATAAAATGCTCAAACCATTAGTTTTTCATAGAAAACTACATCCAAGAAACAGAAAATAAATATTTTTTTCTGTAACATAGGAAACATTTATTAAAGTAGAATATTTATTAGGACACAAGAAAGCCTTCAAAAATTCCAAAGGATCAATATTATCTGGTCTATGTTTTCTGCCTAAAATTCAATAAAGTTAAAAGTTTATTTAAAATGAATAAAAGTATCACTTAATTTGAAAATAAAATTATTTACGACTAAATAATTTTGAAAGGGAGGAAAATTAAGAAATGTTTGGCAAAGCATGACAAATGGAAACATTTCAAGTACAGATCTTGAGAGAAAGGGTCATTAATATATTCAAAACCTCATCATAAAATGTCAAATATTAAAATTTGGTATCGCTCAATCCACTGTAAATTAAGCAACCAATCAAATATAAAGAGAAAAACAAAACAATGTATAAATGAATGACACAGGTAACAAAAACAATGAAGAAGATTAACAAAAAGCTGATACGATAGATTTCTAGTGTAAATTACAAAACAGAAAGACTGAAAATAAAACAGATGCAATGTTATTTGGAAATAACCACAAAAATTGGGATATAAATACAATGAAAACATATTTTTTACTCATTTTAAAAGTGCTGTCTGATCATTTTTAGCAAATTTATGGGGTTGTACAGCCATCACAGCAACCCAATTTTACAATAATTCCATCACTTGCCCCATGCCCATTCACAGTTAATCCAAGCTCCCAGCTACAGCCTCGGGCAACCATCAAACTTCCTGACTTGATCAATTTACCTTTTCTGAGTATTTCATATAAATGGAATCATAAAAATATAATTGAGTCTAGCTTCTTAAATTTGACATAATATTTTTGAAGTTCATCCATATATTAACAGCATCAATGGTACAGTAATTTTAATTGCTAAATAATATTTTATTGTAAAAATGTAGCTCATATTGTGTATCCATTCACCAGTGGACATTTAGACATCTGGATTATTTTCAGTTTGGGATTATTAAAAACAATGCTGTTATGAATAGTCACATGCCTGACTTTGTATGGACATATGTTTTCACTTCAGTGAGGTAGATTTCTAGGACTGAATTTGCAGGGTCATATTTAAAGTAATAATACATCATATTAAATACAACACATATTAATAGCATAACATCATGAAAATAACATAAATTTATGTTTAACTTTTTCAAAATTGCTAACCTGTTTTCTAATGTGGCTGCACCTTGTATACTCCTCCCTGCAACCGGTAAGTGTACCAGTTTTTCTACAACCTTAACAATATTTTATATTTTCTATCTTTATTATAGCCACTCTAGTGGTTGTGTAACTGTGTGTCTCATTGTGGTGTTAATGTGTATTTCCCTAACTAATAACAATGTTGAACATCTTTCTATGTGCTTATTAACCATTAATATCTTTAGTGTAATGTTTATTTTTTAGTTGAGTTATCTTGTAATTGAGTTATAAGAAGTCCTTAAATATTGAGATAGAAGTTTTTTTATCCAATATGGATTTGTGAGCACTTTCTCCCAGCCTATGTCTTGCTTTGTAATTGTCTTCATGATCTCATTTGAAATACAAAAGTTCCTAATTTTGGTAGAGTGCAAATGATTAATTTTGTATTTATGAATCATGCTTTTGGTTTCAAATCTAAAAACTTTCTCTTTCAAATTCATGACATTTTTCTCTTAGGCTTCACTCAAGAAATTTTATAGTAATAACTCTTACATTTAGGATAATTCATTTTGAGTTAATTTTTGTGTATGATATGAAGTAAGAATCTAAATTTACATTTCTGGTATGGCTACTGAATTTTCTAAGTACTTGTTTATCTCGACATGTCGGTCGAATGTTAATTGACCATAATGTAAAGTATCTCAATTCAGTTACATTGACCTTTATGTCTAGCCTTATACCAATAACACACTGTTTTGATCACTGTTACTTTAGAGTAAGTTTGGAAGTCAGTTATTCTTAAGTGTCCCAATATTTCTATATAGATACTAGGGTCAACTTCTATCAGAATTTTTACAGGAAATACGTTGCATTTGTAGGTTAATTTTGGGAGATTTGCCATCTTGATATTATTACATTTCCAATCTATAAACATGGCTTACCTCACCATTTAACATTTAATTAGACTTTGGATTTCTCTCAGCAATGTTTTATAGTTTGTATTTGTAAATTTATTTCTACATATTTTATTGTTCTGTGTTATTATGTTTAAATGTAATCATTAAAATTTTGGATTGTTATTGCTAGTATATAAAAATGCACTTGAATTTTGATCTTGTATAGTGAAACCTTGCTAAACTTGTTTATTAGTTTTAGTAATTTTTCTCTTTGTGGATCCTTAGGGTTTTCTACATACAGAATCATGTCCCTATAATTAAAGACAGTTGCTTCCTTTCCAATCAGGAAGTCTCTAATTAGTAATTTTTAACCTTTTTTCATCTCATGGCACACATAAACTAATTACTAACATTCACAGCATACAAAAAATATATATTTTTGATGATCTGCAATAATGATAGGCATAATTTTGATCCATTCACACTAAATGGGTATTATTGTGTTGGCTACTGTCATTTTTTATTTGACAATTTAAGGGAAAAGAGGCCAGTGGCCCTAACTAAACAGTCAGGTATGGGATGTTTTAAAAAGTCCTGTGACACAACAGTACGACAGTGTGCTTCTTATGGTACACTGGCTGAAAATTGCTGCTCTTATTAATTAAGAAATTTTGCCTTATTATACTGGCTAGCCCCTCCAGTTCAAAGTTGAATAAAAGTAGTGTGTTGAATAGAAGTGGTAAAAGCAAACATCTTTAATGCCTAAACCATATTAAAATAATTAAAAAGAGAAAAGTATAAACTCATATTACTTATTAAAATAGTCTCAAAATTTCTAAATTAAATATTAACTATCCAAATTCAACAATATATTAAAAATACATTATGGTTAAGTATAATGTACTCCAAGAAAATAATAATAAAGTTAAAATTTTATCAAGAAATTTATTATATTAGTAAACTGAAAGAAAAAATCAGAAAATTATTTAAATAGTTGCTGAGATGGCATTTGATAATGAGCAAAACATATTTAGAAGATTAAGAACAGAAAAGAACTTCCTAAACTTGTTATAGTTTATAGAAAAACACCTACAGTAAACATTATACTTAATGAAGAAAGATTAAATGTATTCCCTTAATACAGGGGAGAGAGGGCAGTTTGATGTTCCTTATCATCACTACTCTTTAACTACTGAATTCTAGATTCTGACCAATAACATAGGAAAGAAAAAGAAATAAAGGAGTGATAAGATTAGAAGGGAAGTTATAAAACTCCAATTATTTCTTATTGTATGCAATAATGTGATCAACTACCAAGAAGAAAACAAAAGACTTCAGAAATAAGTTATCAGAATTAATAGAAGGCATTATAAAGTTGTTCAATATAAGATCAATCTATAGAAATAAAAAGAATGTGTTTATACTGACAATAACCAGACAGAAATACTATAAACAACAAAATGCCAATCAAAATAGCAATACCTTCACAAATTTTCTAGGTATTAGAAAAAATTATAAAAATTACTGCAGAAAATATTACATATATTTCATAAAGTAGACAAAAATTACAGAAATTATTGAGAAGGTATTCTGTTTTCCTGAGTTGTGCAAATTAATAAAAAAAGTGTATTTTACTCAAATTAATTTTTAAATTCTCTGTAGCTCTAATCACACTGGGTTCCTAAAGTGAAAATGGGTATTTTCATAAACTCAGTAATTTTTTATGGCTAATAACTATATGACAAAACAACCTAAGCATCAGTAAATCAAGTTTGTAAAAGATGAACTAAAGAAGAAAACTTGTCTTACTAGTTATTAAAAACAATAAATTAATCTGAACAGAATAGAGAACTCAGAAACACACATATGCACATATGAAGTTAATACCCTACAAAGTTTGTCACCTAAGTCAATGAGGAAAACTGAATCAATCAATCAATTAAAAAACAAGTCTCTACATGGACCAGATACATTAGAGGTTAGAAAGTATGAAGAATTTGATTGGGACGATAGAAATAAATGGTGAAAATGAGTAAACTTTTAGATAAAATACTTTAAAGGGGCCAACAATACTTGTGTATGGACTGGATGTTAGAGTTGGGAGGTGAAAGAAGGACATGCCAGTGAAGACGAAATCAATGAGGCAAGAGAGAGAAAATGTCTGTGGGAGTAAAATTCTTGAACAGGTAGAGCACCTTTATCCTGAGAACGAGTGTCAGAGTTCATTTTTGATAGGAAGAATCTAAGCAGAAAAAAATGAGTAGACTTTTCTCTTTCACAGTGGAGAAAAAAATAACAAAACCCAAACAGTACAATTGCGCGAATCCATTCAAATACCCAACAAGTAAAATCTAGACAGAAATTATATGAAAGGCACATAGCCAAACATTAATTGTCTTAATTTTATAAGTAGATTCTTAGGGAGCAAAACATGTAACTGTAACAGCTTTACCTAGAGGTGAAAATTCTAACTCAGTTGTAAAATGCTAACATTCTTAGAATTCTGTAATTTTATTTCTCAAAAATCCTATTTAATTAAAATTCGGTAAGTGTGTGTCTACATATGAAAACATATGTCCAGCAATATTTTTAAAACAGATTGGGATGTGTGCGTGTCATTTTCTTGTCATTACCTGTATTTTGTATTTTTAAACATCACTGATGTCAGATTTTCATAACAGAAAAAGAGGAAGAGAAGGGAAAGAATCAATCTTACAGAATGAACCACTCTAAATGTGACAAAGGTAGATTAAAATTTACTAGAGTTTAAATTTTTTCACCCTCTGCTCCTGATTTTGCAGAGCACAAAAGCAGGCCCCTTTTGCTTAGATTAAGGATTTTCAAATTGACTGTGGGAGGAGGGACTGTGTTACGGTTTTTACAGCGAGTCTGGCTGAGCCCCAGCAAAGAATGTGACTGACCCGATTTTCTGTGGAAGCTGAGGTTCTCAAACATTCTTAAACAACACTGACAAGATGGGAGCTTGGTTAGACCAGGGATGTTAAAATAATTTGGGCGTTCCTGCCAGGACTGATCAGTTTGATTATTTGCTGGAGACAGGAAAGGAAGAAGGGAAGATGTTGGAGAAGAAACTGCATAGGAGACCTACAGTGATATGAATAGTTGTCAGGAGACCTTGGCAATGAGCCCAGCTATGTCAATAACGTATAGTGAGACATTGTTGACTAGACATTTTCTCCAATCTGGACCTAGAATTTTTATTCTTTATAAAAAATAAACTATTTTTTATAAATAAAAAATACTTACAAACTGAAATGATTGTATGGTAGGTTGCATTTGTGTAGCTTCTTTCATTGTATATCATTTTTTAATTAAAAATCTTTTTTTTTTTTTTTACAACAGAACATTTTCCTCAAATAGTGGCCTACATCCCAATCTCAAAACAGACAACAAGCAATTCTAATTAAATTAGGAGAACTCTCAAGGTATTGGAAAAGATTGGCAAAAGGAAGTAAAAGAAAAGAAAGAAAAGAAAACGAGTCAAATGCCTGCTAATACATGTTAAACACTGTAGCTGGCTTGTTAAATTTGGTTCCTCATTTGATCCACATTGCATCTCACAGATGAAAGAAAATGGGACTGTAAGATACATAGGGGATCCAAGTAACATAGACAACGTTCATGGGCTCTGAGATTTGAACTTAGTGGTACAGGCCCATGGCAGCTCTTGTTGGAGGGAACATAGGAGGAATGAGAAAGCACCATGGATGGCAGACATCACTTTGACTTACTCCACCTCTCAGTGTCTGTCAGTGCCCAAAATGTTTTCAGAGAGTCGGGTTATGGGTTGGGCCTACGGACTAGCTGTACCAGATAGTTAGCCCACCTGTGGACTAAGCCATGTTCCCTCCTACAACAGGTATGACCTAGTAATTAGGAAATAAATAGTTCTATATAGAGTCAAACATAATCTCAAAAGCAAATATGGCAAATTGACTCCAAATAGTCTCTCACCTTTGCTGGGGCGGAGGCCCTGGTGACTCTTGCCAAATGCCTGACCCTTCTGTGGGTTCTTGCTTCTTTTTCCCTGGAAGAGAGAAAAGAGGAGCATAGCTTAGACACACTTGTGCAACTTTTAGGGGTAACAGCACACATGGTAAACTTAATTTTGACTGTTCTCATCTGCCCAGTCTGGCGGGTCAGAAGTGGACGTATACCCAGAAATGAGCACAGGTTCCACAAATCTCTCCTCAGCGCTGAAAAATATCTCAAACATGGTTGTATTGGAGACAAAAATCTCTCCCTTTAACTGCTGTTAAATACTTCCAACATCCAGGTGATCACCAACTTGAAAGCCATCAGTCCCACTGTTGGAATGCTCCCTTTCAAAGACCATGTTCACATTGAACCAAAATCTATCTACTGTTTTGGTTCTGGCTCCAACACATAGAGCATATTTACCAAACTGAGGATAGTTTTTATGCCTTATACAGTCTCTTTCTTTCCAGGTTACAAAAAAAAAGAGAGAGAGAGGGAGAGAAAGAAAAGTTTATTTCAACTTTATTTATGTAGGTAATAAAAATAATTGAGTGAGTGACTTCAAAGTGATAAACTGCCTTGAGAGTCTTAAGGCACTTTATATTTGTTTTTAAATTAGTTTTCAGTGCCTGGCCAGGTGATGGTGCAGTGGATAGCGCATCAGCCTAGGACACTGAGAACCCAGGTTCAAACCCCGAGGTTGCCAGCTTAAGCGTGGGATCATAGACATGACCCCACAGTCGCTGGCTTGAGCCTGAGGGTTGCTGGCTTGAAGCCCAAGGTCACTGGCTTGAGCCCAACCCAAGGCTGCTGGCTTGAGCAAGGGGTCACTGGCTTGGCTGCAGCCCCCAGTCAAGGCACATATGAGAAAGCAATCAATGAACAATTAAGGCACCACAACTATCTCTCATCTCTCTCCCTTCCTGTCTGTCTGTCTCTGTCTGTCTCTCTCTCTCACTCTTGCTTAAATAAAAAAATTAGTTTTCAGTAAATTTAGTATTTCATAGTTTCAGGCTACTAGCAAGACATCCTATGAAACAAGAAGGAAACTTTATAGTAAATAAAACGCCTCCTGGTTTCCATTCAGCTTTCAAGAGACTAAAAAATATTCTTTACCCTCCCTGGCCCTCACCCCACCCTAAATCTTGCCCTGTCTTTCCTCACTCATCTTCCCACAGCCTCTACAGTAGAGGCAGCACATGTGATAAGACAGACCCTTATTAGGCCAATATTACTGACTACATCAAATTAAATACCCTGGATTTAATATACCAACCTGGCATGTGAAAAAGGTAATTATCACAGAGTTATCTTAAATGGGTAAGCTTAGCATTGGCTTGATACCAGTACTGAAGTTTTGATGTTGGTCGGAAACTGAGAACAACCTCCCTGTTTAAAACCAAATGAGGACACGTTGATTTGAGGTTTTGCCATTGATAACACCAGCCACCTTCCACTTTTGAGGTGTCATTGGAAAGAAGGAAATAAAGTTAAGAAGCATTACATAGATGTTGGAAACTAAGTCTTTCTGAATTGTGGGTAATTGCAAGTTACAATAAACTTTTCAGTCCATCTCATCCTAGCACAGTGGTTCTTAACCTTTTTTGAGGTACCGAACCCACCAGTTTCATATGCGCATTCACCGAACCCTTCTTTAGTGATAAATAAAATGATTTTTTTTCCAAATTCAAGACATAGGTATATGTTTTTTTACTGGTGCACAAAATGATCTGTGCATGAACATCACCTTGCTCAAAGAACAAAACCAACAAAGTGCATGAACTCACAACAAATTACGGTATTACTTTATTCTGGCCTCCACGGCAGAGGCTTCTCCGAACCCCTGAGACCGACTCATCGAACCCCTAGGGTTCGATAGAACCCAGGTTAAGAACCACTGTCCTAGCATAATCCCAAATGTCTAAAGACACTGGCAGCTCACAGAGTCAGGATGTATCCTGCTTCAATTCTTTTACTGGTTGGCTGTCACAAGAAAAGTGTGGCATCATTTCCAAAGTGCTTTTCTCAGTCCCTAAGGTACAACAGAGTCAGGTCTTCACAGGCCCAAGAAATCTGACTTCCTTTCTTAAATTAATTTTTCAGAGCTAAGAAAGTCAAATTGTTACTGCATCCTCAAAGGACTATTAAGTTTTAATAAGGTATTCATACTGGGCCCTCTGGGTGTTTTGAATACCATTTGAGTGATTATTAAATCTTTCCGGGTGGGTGGCACTTAGCCAACTTGATCTGATGAGAGATGCCAGGGTGGCTTTTATTTAATCATTTAAACACAGAAAGACGTATTTGATGGAAAACAAACAAACAAAGGAACCATTTACTAGCCCAGAGATCATCCAGTAACTCAAACACTTAGAAGAGAAATGTGACTCACAGTATCATTTTGCACTGGGCACATTTGTTGAGGAGCATTATTCCACTTAAGCTTTGAAGTCTTTCATCCTGGGAACAGAACAATTTCCCATTTTTCATCAAGTCCCGATATTCACTGCACGCTTCCTAAGGAAAAGATGAAAAAAAGTTGTGTTTACTGAAACCTCATCAAAGCGAGACTTCACTTTCCAAGAAGACCTTCCTTGAACACTATTATTTAATAGCCACTGCCCCCTTGACGCGGAAGACATCCACTCGGTGAAGTGGGAAGAAGAACGGACTCGGGGTCAAAAGACGTGAGTTTATATTTCAGGGTTCTCGTTGACAAGCCCACCAGCCTTAGCAAACTCACTTCTCAAAGGATCACTTACCCTACCTGTAAAATGAAGGGATATAAATAGACACGTTTCACAGGTTTTTCTGAGGATTAAATATTACTAGTATGTAAAAAAAAAGCCTCAAAGAATGTTTGATGCTCATAGATACTTAGTTAAGAAGATTCTCCTCTCTTCTTCCTTCTTTATTATTATTATTTTGTTTTTGTTGCTTGTTGTCATTATTATTGGAATATGCTGGTGCCGCGTATAAAACACCAAGCACGCAGCAGGTCATAATGCGCTGTAAAAGGAGGGATTTTGGAAAGGTCACTGGAAGACTGAGACAAAGTGTGTGACCCCAGGAAACTGTGGCTCTGCCGCATTTCCCAAAGGACTTACTGTAAGATAGCAGCTCCTAGAGGTGTGAACAGCTATTGAATTGAAAAGTTGGAAAAAAAAGCTAAAAGTTGAAGGAAAATATTTCTCGGCTATATATCATATTTCTCCATGTATAAGATGCGCCTTTTTTCGACAACTTTGGGGTCTAAAAACTGGGTATGTCTTATACAGTGGTTGTAGATTTTTTAATACTTGTATTTCCCGCTTTTTCGTGTGGATGAGGAGTTGTATGAATTTTATGATGAATAAAACTTGGGTTCAAAAACTTTATGTAATACATTGTTTTTCAAATTTTGGGCCCCCAAATTAAGGTGCATCTTATACATGAAAACATCTTATAAGTGGGGAAATATGATATGTCTGGAAAACACATTTCTAGACTAGTTTCTCCTCTGATATAAACCTCAGATCCACCAATGTCTTATGAACAGAAACTGACTGACTTAAAAACTAATGAAGCTTAAGTTTCCAGGCCCTTCAGGCTTAGTCATTTCATATTTTCAATTTGTATTCTTTTCTTAAAAAGTCCCTCAACCATTACCCCAATCACCATCACCACCACTAACACCACTGACAGCACCACCAGAATCAAACCTTGTCAATCTGTGAACAAGCTCTGTAATTTCCCCAAAATTTGCTTACACCTTTCTCTTCTTTTCTTTCATTATTTATGTTTTATTTTTTTATTATTTTTTTTAAATCTCTTTTTAGATTTTTATTCATTTTTAGAGAGAAAGAGTAGAGAGAAAAAGAGAGAGAGAGAAAGGGGGAGGAGCAGGAAGCATCAACTCCCATATGTGCCTTGACCAGGCAAGCCCAGGGTTTTGAACCGGCAACCTCAGCTTTCCAGGTTGACACTTTATCCACTGTGCCATCACAGGTCAGGCTTATTTTTTGATATAACCTCTAGAACTATTATTCTACTATTATGTGAAGCATCCTTCAAGACATGGAGTGCTATGGTTGGTGTTGGCTTTCTTTTTGTTAAATATCAATGACAGAACTGTTCCAAATTTAGGAAGAGTGGAAATAATTTTGAATAATATTTTACCAGGTAATGCAAATTCATCATGAATTTTAACCTACTAAAAAAGACTGAGTGACATATAGAAGTTTCTTCAATAAAATATACTGAATTAAGAAATGCATGAAAAGAAAGAACTCTTTAAAAATCTGTCCACTCTCCTTATTTACACCTATTCTATTATTTAAAATGATCTATATTCCTTATCAGTTAGAGCAAGTTGTTGAAATCTAAGTTTTTTGGGTTTCTGTTTTGTTTTGATTTTGCCAAAAATAAATAAATAAAATCTTTTTTTTAAAAAAAGATTTTATTCATTTTAGAGAGGAGAGAGAGAGAGACAGAGAGAGGAGGGAGGAGGAGCAGGAAGCATCAACTCCCATATGTGCCTTGACCAGACAAGCCCAAGGTTTCGAACCAGCAACCTCAGCATTCCAGGCTGATGCTTTATCCACTGTGCCACCACAGGTCAGGCCATAAAATAAAATCGTGCTTCGAGATGGTTGTATGAGACAAAGATTAAATCAAGTATTTCTTCAAACTCTCACAAATACAACCTCTTCCAAAGTACTGATGATAGAATTCTATTCTTTATATTAATCATAGAATTTTTATATCTTTATAATAACTATTTAGTCAACACTTATAAAATTACCTTGCTAGCTGCCATAGATATAGCAGTAAACAGTATGAAGGATCCTTGTCTAAATATTGCTAACCGTCTAAATGGGTAATGATGTATCTAACCTAGCCTCTTAACTACAGAGGTAGTTGATAGCACTTGCAGACTGATGAATAGTGAAAAAAAGTAACTAAAATAGCGCTGGATGAGTAGGTCAGTTTGTTAGAGTGTTGTCCACACTATCAGACACCAAGGTTTGATCCCCAGTTAGGACACATGAATATATTTCTCCGTTCCTTTCTCTCTGAAATCAATCGAAACAATTTTTTAAAAAGTAACTAAATAATGTAAGAGACAAGCACTGGGAAATTTTGCTAAGGGCAGCCTACTAAACCATCTTAAGTGTATCGTCACCCCCCAGCGATCTTATCTGAGTAATGCAGTAATAATAACTGAAAACAGACTGACAGCTGGGCCTCTTGCAATTTCTGTCTGGTCTCTAATTTTATAGTATCTTACGCCAACGTTGCATGTTACTGATTAGCTTGCCAGATCTAAATAATTCTATAAAATCTAAACAGAAACTTTGTCACAGAATCAGAGAAGAGTCTGGTATCTTTGTAATAGAAATATGCCCCTTGTGAGGTAGATCTTAAAGAAAGTATTGAAAACAAGGATTCATGGTAACTCAAAAATGATGCTTTAAATACATAGTTTTCAGTGGTCAACTGAATAAAAACACTATCCATCAGGATAATTCCTGAATTGGACTGCTCCAATGTCACACTAAGATGAGCCCCTAATTCCCATAAAAACTCATTTCTATTTATTTTTTTACAAATAGGCAACCGATGCCCAGAGAGTGGGTTAAGAAATCGGTTTTACGTTTAGTTAGTTGAGATTCAATGCTATCTATCTGAGTTATGAAACTGTAACTCAGACAGTTTCATAACTCAGAAACTGTAACTGTAAAAGGCTGTAAAATTAAAAGCAGCAGCTGGAGTTTTCTCTGGGGAAAATTTAATACAGTCCACATTACCATACTAGAGAGGGTTTTGAAATAGGAGCAGATTCCCTGATCTGTGATGGTGCAATGGATAAAGTGTTGACCTAGTACACCAAGGTCACCAGATCAAACCCCTGGGTTTGCCTAGTCAAGGCACATAGAGGAAGCAACTACTATGAGTTGATGCTTCCCACTCCTCCACCCCACCCCACCCCGCTCTCTCTAAAAATCAATAAAATAAAAGAAGAAGGAGAAACAGGAGCAGATCTAGACCAAAAAGACACCCAGAAGTAGAAAGACAACTTTCCAGCGACTGTTCTTTCCAGCGACTGTTTACTTACAATCTAACTTCCAGGCTTTGGTTCATTTTGCTTTGACATTTTTGCTTTTGTGTTTTCTCCACATCACAGGAAAAATGGAGCCCGTTAGGGCCAAGCTCTTTCCGTTTCCTTCACCAGCTGTTATTGTCTCCCACCATCCCTTCCCTGACATCATAATAAAATGTCCCAGGGAGCTGGCATGGCTCCTTCTCTGTGTTAGAGCACTAATCGGTTGCTTTGGGCTTTATAATAACCCCCTGTGATGACAAAGGCACACCGTAAAGATCCTTGCAGATCGCCACAGTACTTTTCCATGCTGTTCCGGCTTCGTGTTTATAACTTTCAACAAGCTACTGACTGAGCTCAGAAAATAAAATTTCCAGCATCTTCTGAAACACTAAATAGACAGTTTTCATTTCTGACAAAATATCTAGGGACTGTAATCAGAAATATTTCCAGAAAAATAATCACTTCTTGGTGTTCTTGCTTATGCCAACATGAGAGGTGACTAAATTTAGTTTTTTTTTATTATTATTCATTTTAGAGAGGAGAGACAGAGTGAGAGAGAGAGAGAGAAAGTGAGAAAGGGGGGAGGAGCAGGAAGCGTCAACTCCCATATGTGCCTTGACCAGACCAGTGCAGGGTTTTGAACTGGCGACCTCAGTGTTCCCAGGTCGACACTTTACCCACTGCGCCACCACAGGTCAGGCTAAATTTAGGTTTTTACAACATGTTTTAGTGAAATAGAGTTTAAGGGCATAAAATGTATCAGGGCAAAATTTGATATATCCATCGGAAATCATTACCCATTGTCATAAACTCTGAAAAAAAATTATGGCTTCATGAAAAATGGGGCTTACACACCCCCTTCTTTTTACCAGCATGCAACATCCCAGTGAGCCTGCCTAGTGATTCCCCTAACTCCAGCCTTTTCCCCTACTCTACCATTTCGCTCCAGGTCCACCCTGGGGTTTCTGCACTTCTCAGTCAGCAACCTTAGAGGAAATAATAGAGACAATGATAAAATTCTCTAGAACATTCCTGCAAGGCTGGGGTCCCCAAACTTTTTACACAGGGGCCAGCTCACTGTCCCTTAGACCGTTGGAGGGCCGGACTATAAAAAAAACTATGAACAAATCCCTATGCACACTGCACATATCTTATTTTAAAGTAAAAAAATAAAACGGGAACAAATACAATATTTAAAATAAAGAACAAGTAAATTTAAATCAACAAACTGACCAGTATTTCAGTGGGAACTATGGGTGTGGATGCATCCTGTGCTCCTCTCACAGACCACCAATGAAAGAGGTGCCCCTTCCGGAAGTGCGGTGGGGGCCGAATAAATGGCCTCAGGGGGCTGCATGAGGCCCGCGGGCTATACTTTGGGGACCCCTGCTATAAGAAGTTTCTTTTTAAAAAAACTATTATAACAAAATACAGCAAACGGGTATTTGCCATGTTCTAATACTTTCATTGTATTAAAAGGGTTGTTTTACTGTTTTCTCATTTTAATATTTATGGCATTTGAGAGACATCGCAAATATTCACTAGACGTAGCACTGTTTTAGGTGCTGAATTAATAGTAGTGTGTGTGTGTGTGTGTGTGTGTGTGTGTGTGTGTGTGTAACTGGCCTTTCGAAATTTTTTTTTACAGATAAATAAAATAACTAACTTCTATAAAAAATGATGCTTTTATCTCTCAAACAAAAGGCCTCTAAGAAAGAGGTAGTAAAGCGCCCTCCTGAATCAGGACCTCTGTCCGCACCGATGGTTCTGCCTGGTCTGCTATAAATTGCAAATATCTTCACCACTCACTCCCTCATCACCTCCAGACCTTTGTTCTAATGTGAGCTTCAGGGGGAACTTACCTGACCATCCCAAGAAGAACTGACACCCTCCTCCATCCCCAGATATTCCTATCTTCTGCTCTCCTTTATTTTTCCCCTAACACCAATAATTGATCACTATACTATATGGTTTTACTAATTTACTGATTAACTTGTCTGTTTTCCTTCGCTAAGAAACAAGCTCCATGAGAATAGCGTTCTTATCTCTTTCCCTGACTTCTGAAGAACCCTAGCATCTGAAACAAGGTCTAAGGCACAACAGAGGCTCGATCAATATCTACTGAATGAAATGTGTACAGTGATAATACACAAGATAGAGCCACCTCCCCTTTTAACATACAAATCACAAGAAACTTCCTTCTGTTTCCTGTGTGTGCCATGATTTTTTCAGCCATTACACAGAACAGTACTAATTCACTGGTTTCTTTGTTTATGGAATTTTGAAGTCTTCCTCTAGCATTGTAGATTGCTTCTTGCTCACATCCACTATTATTAATATACTGATCTATGCATGTGTCTGAGATTCATCGCTTGACTCACAAAGATCTGTTTCTGTGTTTTTAGCGAAAGCTATTCGTACCTATCAAGGTAACGTTTCTGTATTATTAACATTAAGGTGTTGGCCATAAACCATTTGTCTTTAGAGCTCTTGGAATGGAGTCAATGGACAGAAAGAGCAGGACTAACCTGATTTTTATCCTCACTGGCAGCATCTGGGGAAAAATAAGTACAAAAACCAAAGTTAAGGGAATAGAAATAATAAATAAAGCAAAGAATTCACTCAGTACAGTGTGCCCTGCTTGCTTTACTGGAACTATGTTATAAAACCAAAAATTATTTTTGAACACATTAAAATTTATCCCAGCACATAAATGAGAGAACTGCACTACCAGGGGACTAGTGTAAAACTCCCACAGATTCAATTATTCACAAAGGTCCAATTACTTTGAAAAATAATATTCATATGCTTTCTGACCCAATCAAAATAACTAATTTTTAAAATCCTTTCATATGTCAGACCTCTTATAAAATTATAACATAAAAATATCAATTACATGTTATATTTTTGTATAACATAGTATAAAATATATATCTGATAGATACATAAAATTAAATTTCCTGAATTCTGGTAACACTGCCTCCTTATTTCAGCTACAAAAAAAAGAGATATGATAAAATGTCAGTTTAATTAAAATCATGGACTGTATCACACCCCCTCAGTAAGAGACACCCTTTTGTACCCACATATTTATTCTAGGAGAGTGGGCATCATTAGTGTAGAATGTTCTCCTGAAACCCCATCAAATGTTTTCTTTTTTAAAATGTAAAAAAAAAAGTAAGACAATAAAAACAAAAAATATAAAGGCTTCAGAGCAAGATAACTCTCTAGACAGTCCATGTTCTCTTCAAATTCAATAAGCAAATACAAAAACCTACCTCCTTGCTTTGACAAAAGTCCCTTACCTTTTACAAGAAGTATCTTTAACCCATTTAGGAGTTAACACAAAAATAAAATAAAGCAGTAGAAGGTACTATTGCTTTAAAATAGGAATAGAATATTGATTTAATTTTTAATATTTTGTTTATAAATGTGTTATTATATATATATATATATCTCAAATATATCTGAGTTGTAAATATCTATTATATACCTAATTCCTCCTATTAGTATGAGTATGAACTGATATACTTGGAAAGGGGGTCAGATGAAGAAGAATCCAATAGCTTTTTAGAACTAATGTAGAATTGATGGGATGATTTTTCATGAATAAAATTAAGAAGATTTCAAACTACTTGCCATTTCTAAAGATAACAACATAGTTATAAAACCACATATATAACTCCGTAAAACTCTGTGTGGGATAATATAATTCAGGATTACATACATATATCTAAGCTTGAATACCATATATATATTGGGCAGGGGGAATGAGACAAGTCTCCACGCCCAGGGCTTTGTGGTATGTAGCAAGAGGCTTAGGTTACATGCAAATTGCTTACCTTGTTGGAGGCAGAGAGCCAGGGTCAGAAGTATTGGCACTGTGGCTATCTTCATGATGAAGATGATGTAAGTTGGTTACCAGTCTGCTCCGTGCATTGCTCACCAGCTGGTGCTCTAGGACTGAACCCGAGGAGATGCAGCTTACTTTATATATACCTGCTGATGACACACACCCACAACAACAGCCAACATTATAAAACCAGTTGTTCAAGGTCGTGCTAGACTTACTATACCACATCAATTTAACTTCCATCTTTTAGGATCCTGTCAAGGTGGAAGATTGGAACAGATAATGTCTGTTTCCAAAGTAGTTCTAACATGTTTTCATGATAACTACTCCTCAAAAGGCAATAAACTGAGTCCCAAGGTCATTACTCAAAGTCGAATACTTCATAGTCCTATAGAAGAACTGAATTCTTCAGCCACACAGGACACATTACCTTGTAGACAAACATGTTTCTTACTGGGCTCCCTTTACAGGTGGGATGGAAGAGAGAAAGACAGATTAATTGTCCTACCAGCAGGTAAACGTTTAAAGATTTCACCACATCTGGAGAAAGCTGCTTTACAGTAAGAGAAAGAAAGATTCTTGTTGCCTCCATTTACAGATGTTCTGAAGTATCTCAATTCGGTGTCACAGGCAAATACAGAAGGTATTGTTGAACGATCCTAATAGATAACTTAGCAAAATTCTAACACTGCTAACACTGGATACATGGGGAAACAGAAACTCCGAGAAGGAGCAATGGCTTTCCCAAAGACACACAGTTTAGATGGAAGAGGCACAGGTGGAACCTGAAAGAAGACTACAAGTTTAACATTATCTCCACTCCTCCTGCTGCTTCCCCATTATAGATTAGAAAAGGCAGAGATTTTGTGAAATGAAGTCTTGCACATAACTAGCTTTGAATATTCTCAATCTGAAGGACAATTTATATTTTAAAGCTTTATCTTAACCACACATCATAATCATAAACATTACAGACTCAAGGTTTAACCTTCCACAGAGCCCACTGCTCCTCAAGTTACTGTGTGAAAAATTTGGTGCAGTTAGTTTTCCCCTAAATTAAGTTTACTCCTGTGGTGCTTGTTACTTAATCTCCCAAGGAGAAAAAAAGAATGAAATATTTAAAAATATAAATGGAACATTTTTCAAGAGGAAGTATCTTCTCTTGAGTTCATTCTTCCATTCTGTAAGTAATGTTTTTTGTCTATCAGATTATTTTTAAAATATTTTTATTTTACTGATTTCAGAGAGAAAGAAAGGAGGGACAGAGAGAGAAAAACACTGATTTGTTGTTTCACTTACTTATGCATTCATTGGTTGATTCTTCTATGTGCCCTGACCAGGAATCGAACCTGCAACTTTGGTATATCAGGATGATGCTCTAAGACACAGAGCTACTAAGCCAGGGCCTTTCCCAGCTAATTTTCCTTTACCAGTTGAAGTGAGCACCCAAAGAAGTACACAAAGACAATTGAAGCCAGAAGCAAAGGTTTGATTGCAATACTCTACAGGGTCTTCACACCCATCAAAGGAAAGTTCTACATTTAATGGGATCAAAACCCTTTTAAAGATTGTTCCAGAAAAGCTGATATAAAGCTAGTCAATTTGGGCTCATGTCAATGTTCTGAATAACATCAAAGCCAAAGTATTTTCTTTACTTTTTCTCATAAAATAATTTATTTCCTATAAAAATATAATCATTTGTTTCAAGGTCAGAGCTATTAGCTTTGTTTCTTTCCAATGGCCTTAGTCAAATAGTGATCTGGAGAGCAAGTTCATGTTGCATTATTGTTACAGGATAGAAGATTGACATCCTTCATGGCTTAACACAGCGATTTTCAACCAGTGTGCTGCAAAAATTAAAACATGCAACACCTAAATATTTAGTAAGGGGCTCTGACCTGTTTTCCCTTAGATTGTCAAAGAAAGAAAAAATGACAAAACCCAACACAACAAAAGCCATCTGGTGTGAATGAATCAAAATCATACCTAATTCTTTTGTCATATTGGCACATTTTATGGTGTGCTGCAGAATTTTAGTAATTAGTTATGTATGCCATCAGATGAAAAAGATTGAAAATCGCTGACATAACTAAAAGAGAATGAAACAGAATCAGGAAATCTGTTTCTATTCCTGTCTTTGCAACAGCACAATGTAACTGAAACAAACCTGACTTTGGTGTATAATAATACATCAGGATCCAAATTTTGACTCAACAATTACTATCTTTGCTGCCTAGGCTAGTGTCTTTTATTTCTCAGTTTCAGTTTCCTAAAATGTAAAATAGGGAAATAAGACAACACTAGCCTGACCAGGTGGTGGCGCAGTAGATAAGAGCGTTGAATTGGGATGCTGAGGACCCAGGTTCAAAATCCTGAGGTTGCTGGCTTGAGCTCAGACTCATCTGGCTTGAGCACAGGCTCATGGGTCACCAGCTTGAGTGTGGGATCATAGACATGACCCTATGGTTGCTGGTTTGATCCCAAAGGTTGTTGGCTTGAGCAAGGGGTCACTGGCTCTGCTGGAGCCCCAGGTTAAGGCACATGTGAGAAAGCAATCAATGAACAACTAAGGTGTCACAACTATGAGCTGATGCTTCTCAGCTCTTTCCCTTCCTCTTTCTCTCTCTCACTAAAAAAAAAATAGTACGAAGAAGAACTGTATTATACAACCATTGTAAGACTTAGAGGTAGTGTGTGTGTGTGTGTGTGTGTGTGTGTGTAATACTTAGAACAAATCCAAGTATATATGATTAGTTTTATAGTTAAAGATGGCTGGTTTTGCTTTTTTTTTTTTCTAGCCCTCCCCCCAGTACATTGGGAGATGGGCTTTTAATTTATTTTATTTTTATTTTATTCATTTTAGAGAGGAGACACAGAGTGAGAGAGAGAGAAAGAGAGAAAGGGGGGAGGAGCTGGAAGCATCAACTCCCATATGTGCCCTGACCAGACCAGTGCAGGGTTTTGAACTGGCAACCTCAGTGTTCCCAGGTCGACACTTTATCCACTGCGCCACCACAGGTCAGGCTGGTCTTGCATTTTTATATCATTATAATGATATGGTTGTACCAGCTTAAGTTCTGAGATTCCAGGAAAATTTAGCATCTCTTGAATGTGGACCTCACAACAGATTACCTTTCCTCATCATAGGATAGCAGCCCCAACACATTCTAAAGTAAAAATAAAAAGTCAAGATACAAGTTCTCTTTTTCATTTTGTTGAGTTCTAAAGCACAATACCGAAAACAAATCCAAGCATTGGCCACTTAAAACTTGCAAAAATCATTGCTAGATTTCAAGCATCACTGAGTCCTTATCTCTATCTGTAAAAGTCTCCTCTAAATATTGACGTACCAAAATAATTTTTTTTACCTTTCATCTGCTCTGACTATATAAAATGTGTCCCAACCATATACTCATTATTATTCGGGGTAAGAAAGTTTAATGCCCTACAGGAGAATTGGTGACTGTGTAATATGCTCTGATGAAGCCCAACTCTAGCCCAAATGGATGCTATTCCCAGGAGTGGAAGTGGTACTAGGGAGGAACCAATGAACAAAATATGACTGCATCTCTAAGGAATCTCTGCTATGAGGAAAGGCTGAAGGAGTTGGTTTCCTTCTTACTGGGAAAGGGTTTCTCACTGACACCCAAAACCCTCTGAAATGATGAATAAGAGGCTTGGAACTGATAACCTCTTCCAAGAGGAGAAGGTGGCACAAGCAGATGCCTTGCCACCCCCCATGTTGGAAGCACATGTCAGCTGGCTCATGACATCGGAGCTTTTCCTCTGTTTAGTTTCAGGAATGTTGTAAATCCAGAAGTGACTCATCATATACTCTGGTCATCAGAAAACCACGACATTTCCATTCAAATGAGTTGGGCAGAGGATTTAGAGAATGGGGGTTTGTGTTATTACGATACTTTTGCATCAGGTTATCAAAGTACTTTTTTTTAAATTCTAAATTCCAGATTTTCTTTTCAGCTCTTTCAACTATTTATCAAACATGTAAAACCTCTTTCCTCCCATTAAAAAGAAAGAGCTAAGTTATAAAAAGTATAAACTGCAGTTCAACACATTTATCAAGTGGCCTAGACTCTGTATTCACTTCAAGGATATTGCTACAGAAGGAAGAGATTATACAAAAACATAATATAAACAAGTTGTAGACCAGCGGTCTTGCTGAAGACAAAGCTTATTTCCAAGGTTTCAAGTTACCAGATTATTGGTTCCATCCACTCTATTTCTATGCAGGAATATTTTTGCTGATCACAATAGTTTAATAAATAACTACAATCCCTTACAATCAAATCACCTTCCATATCTTTCCCAACAAGCTGCCATTCATTCTCTCTCTTGATTTGGTTACACAATGTGGTGAGGTAGCAGAAGAGTAGGTGTTGCTATGCTTTCCTTACCTGCCTAAAATGGTACCATTCACAAAGCCCAGAGCAGGAAATAGGCTGGAGGGTAATCTCAGCCTTGCACTGTCTCACCTTTTATACCCTGTGTGGTTATCTTATCACCCTCCTGAAGTTCAGAGAGAACCCACACATTAGAGTTTTAAACTACGTACAGTATTCTATCGCTAATACAGTTCTTTCCTAAATTTCTCTGCTGTCACTCACATTCATACAAACTCTCTCTCTGTCTCTTTCTCTCATAATGATTTGGGAGGGGAAAGAAAACTATGTCATGACCACAGCCAAAAAGTATGTGTTCCAACAGATCTTAGATGAAGCAATTTCTTTTTTATTTTCTTAATTTTTACATTTTCTTTCCTATAAGCCTGATCTTTTCCCCTATTAATTTAACATGTTTCTACCGTATCCTCCTTTATGAAAGAGAGTAACAGGAAAACAGCCTTTCCACACTTTATTATCTTGAAATGGTATGTGAACAGTTAACCTTGTTCCTGGCTAACTCCACTGCCTCTGAGAATTCCTTTCTGTTTGTCTAGAAAGACGAAGAAACAACAGAGATAAGCATCTCATTTTACCTAAGAATAGGATGGGATGGGCACTGTTTGAGCACTGGGTGTACAGACCCTGCTATTTATAGACATAATTGTTGCTTTTATTAGATTAAGATAAAGAAAACATAAAAGTTGCAATACCTAATTTTTAACTAGATTAAATTTTACATATCTGATTAGAGTTGGTTGTTAAATATGTACAATATGCAGCTTCTCCCAACAGTTCATGCTACTTGACCCCTGTTCCATGGCCCCACAATGTCCATCAACTGATAATTTAGTACATTACAAAGTTTCCTAGGATTTATCTTGACTATAGAAAACAGGTTTATAAAACTACTGTCTTTTTTAAAAATCACAAAAAATTAATTCTTAGCAAAAGAATACTATATATTTACATGTAAGATATTTATGTGTGTATATATAATAAGTGAGAATAAAACTGCTAGACTTCTAAGCAAAATTGGTGAAAAAGCGATCTATATTGATCTTTATAAAATTATTGGCATCGAAATATGAAATTCACTTGCCTGTAAGGTGCACTTAGTAAGGAACAGGTACTCCAATAAACCTAAAAAGTAGCATCTCATCCTTTTCTTTTTACAGGTAAAGAAATTGAGGTTTGGTGGGATTCTATCACTTTCCCAAGGTTATACAGCCTGTAAGCAGGGGTCTGTGTAAATAGTAACAGTCAATGCAAATAAAGGCAGTCAAACTCTAGAGCCTAAACTCTTAAATACTACACACTGCAACATTGCCTACATCTATATTAACTAATCTCAAACACTCACTGTTAGGACTGAATTGTATCCCTCTAAAATTCATATTTGAAGCCTTAACCCGCAGTACCTCAGAATGTGACTATATTTAAAGACAGGGCCTTTAAAAAGGTGATTGAAGCCCTGGCTTGCTGGTTCGGTGGCTAGAGTGTCGGCCAGCATGCGGACATCCTGGATTTGATTCCCAGTCAGGGCACACATGAAAAGTGACCATCTGCTTCTCTTGTCCTCCCTCTTCCCTTTCTCTCTCTTTCTGTATCAAAGCCAGTGGCTCAATTGGTTCAAGCATCAGCCTTGGGCACTGAGAATAGTCCGGTTGGTCTGAGCATCGGCCCTAAACAGGGGTTGCTGGGTAGATCCTGGTCAGGGCACATGCAGGAGTCTGCCTCTCTACCTCCCTTCCTCTCACTTAAATAAAAAAAGAAAAAGAAAGAAAACAAAAGGATGACTGAGTTAAAACAAGGCCATTAGGGTAGGCCCTAACTGAAACTGGCTGGCATCCTTACAAGATGAGGAAGTCTGGACACACAGAGACTCCAGGACCCTGTGCACATGGGCTTACTCCAGGCCACGTGGCTTGTAAGCAGTCAAGCTGAGACTTGGTCTGAAAACAGTTTTATTAAATCAAGTAACAAGTCCAATAGCACTAATCATCGTGTCATACCACAATCTTAATTCTTGAAGCAGGTAAAAGGAGTAAGAGAATGAATAATAAATATGAACTACAAGAATTCTCAGGTATGGAACCAAATTACCAAAATGAGATTTAAAAGTAAAAAATGGAAATCCAAAGTTAGGGGTGATGATATATTCTATACATTCCAGAGTCCTTCCCACTTAAATACAACAAATGTTTACTAAATTCCTACATCTGCCTGGGACTATGTGAGAGCCTAGTGTTAAACTTGTAAATAAAACAGATATGATCTCTGACATCTAAGAAACTAGTCTGGTGGAAGAGGTAGAAAATAATCATAAAAACCACTGTTCAATTCAGTCTGTGAAAGTGTTTTAAAAAGATGTCTATCAAGTAAAGCTAGCACATAATACAGATATTTGATATTTGTCTTTCAGAGGAACTGAGGCTCAACTCTAAAGACACAAATGTCCTGGTCAGCATTGCGTATGTATGTCCCAGGTTCAGTTCCCAGTCAGGGCACACAGGAAGAGCAACCATCTGCTTTTTTCCCCCTCTCTCTTCCCATTCTCTCCCTTTTCCCCTCTCACAGCCAATGGCTTGATTGGTTCATGCATGGGCCCCAGGTGCTGAGGATAGCTCTGCTGGAGAGCATCAGCCTCAGATGTTAAAAATAGCTTAGTACTTAAGCATTGGCCCCAGATGAGATTGCTGGGTAGATTCCAGTGGGGGTGCATCTGGGAGTCTGCCTCACTATCCCCCCTCTCAAGCCCCCCCCCCAAAAAAAGCCAGGATTAAAAAGGTATATAGCCTCATCTATCTGGAAATTGCAGCTAATGAGAATAAATTAATCCTTAAATAATTATAAGAACCAAAGTTTGCCTCTAATCATTTCTTTTATCTGACATTTTTAGTTTCCACTATATTACTAATTAGTTATCTAACACTATTTTGGGGGCAGGAGTGGAATTTAAACTTGAACACAGAAATTATTTTAAATTTTTAGTAGGTTTTTGTTTGAGTTGCTCCTACCTCATGATATTATTAATGGCAGTGAAAATTTTACGCCCATTATCAACTTGTAGGAGTCACGTTGACTTTTAGTAATTGAAATCTTGAAGCCCCTAGGTACTGAAAGTAAGGAGAGAAAAAATAAACAAAAAAGACTTTTTTGCCCTGAAGAATCTAGCAATGTATCAGGGAATATAATATTTCTATCAGAGAAGACATGATTCAATAGAACATACAACATAAAGTGTCATCAAAGAAATACAGGTAGAATGTCCAGGAAGATCTGTCATTTGTATCTGGAAGATAGGCATTGGCTTTTTTTTTTGGAAGATGTGGCCTTTGAATTGGCTTGAGGATATTTGAACATGTGGGGTTGGCAACAGGATTGATTTTTCAGAACAGCATAAGTAAAGTCCCAGTGCAAAATATTGTGGGGGTCTCTATAAAAGATTGTGCAGTATCATTTGACTGCATGGATAGAAAAAGGAAAGAGGAGGAGATAGTTTTAGAAGAGTGAAGTGTCAGAATGGCTAAAATGAACAATAGTAACCAAATCAAATGCTAGAGAGTCCTTAGAGAAGCCAGACCTCTGGTCTGTTGTCGGTGGGAATGTAAAATGGTGCAGCCACTCCGGTAAATAGGTTGGCAGTTGTTTAACAAACTAAATATATGCCTATTATACTACAGTGGTTGCACTCCTGGGTACTTATACCAGAAAAATGAAAACTTACATCCACACAATAACCTGCACACAAGTTATTCATAGTAGCTTTATTGGCAATAGCCCCAAACTGAAAACCAAAATGTCCCTTGACAGGTGACTGGTGAAACATATTCATACCAGGGACTCCCATGGAGCAATAAAAAGGAATGAATTATAGCTACACTCAACAGCTTGGATGGATTTAAAGGACATTGTGCTGAGTGAAAAAGCCCATCTCAAAAATTCCTATACTGTACTTTAATTCATGTAACATTTTTGAAATATAATTATAGAGGTGGAAAAATAATTAGTGCTTGCTAGAGGTTAAGAATAGCTGTTGAGCAGAGGAGGTTACTATTGAGCAGGGGTAGCAAGCAGGAGAGAGATCTCTGTGGTGATGGAAAATTCTATGTCCTGACTGTGGGGGTAATTACTCAAATTCACACATGCAGTAAAGTAAGATGGACTTTTGTCAAAGTCAAGTTCCTAGTTTTGATATAATTATGTAAGAAATAACTATTTGGGGAAACTGGGTAAAGAGTACACAGGACCTCTTGTACTAGCTTTGCAAATTCTTCTGAATCTGTAATTATTTCCCCCAAACAGTTTTTTAAAACATAGACTACAAATTCTGCATTCTTTGTTTAAAGTGAAACACATATAACATATGACCCATCCATCTCATTCCTAGGTATTTACACAAGAGAAATGAAAACATGTCCATACAAAACCTATAAAAGAATATTTATTGCAACTTGATTCATAATCACTAAAATCCAGAAACAATACAAATGTGTATCAATTGGTGAATGGGTAAACAAACTATTGTACATCCATACAACAGAATTACTCAAGAATAAAAATAAATTAACTACTGTACTTTCTACGACATGAAAGAACATCAGGAGTATCATTCTAAGTGAAAGAAGTCAGACATGAAATAGTATATACTTTAGGATTCCATTTATATGACGTTTTTAAATTATAGGAACATAAATTAGATCAAGGTTGCCAGACTGGGAATCAGGAAGAAGATTGATTACAAAGGTGCAGATAGATGGAAATACAGGGTGGAGCGAAAGTAGGTTTACAGTTGTTTGTCTGGAAAATAATACAATAATTAATAACTAATAACACGAGAATAAACTGTGTTTTGCGTGCTCACAACTATAAAGCTATTTTCACCCCACCCTGTATTTTGGGGTGATGGCCTTATTCTACAACCTGATTGTATTGGTAGTTTCCTAAGTGATTATGCTTGTCAAAATTCATGTAACTACACACCCAAGGTTTTAAATTTTGCCTTCATACATTTGCTTCAATAAACCTGAATTTAGAAATAAATTCATATTCAATAACATATTATTTTTTTTAAACATTTTTTTTATTTTTTAATTTTTCTTAAGTGAGAAGTAGGGAGGCAGAGAGACAGATTCCCACATACAGTACGCCCCAACCAGGATCCACCTGATCGGCCCCCTACTGGGCGATGCTCTGCCCATCTGGGGCCGTTGCTCTGTTGCTCAGCAACCAAGCTATTTTAGCCCCTGAGGCAACACCATGGAGCCATCCTCAGAGCCTGGGGCCACCTTGCTCTAAACAAGCCATAGCTGCGGGAGTGGAAGAGAGAGAAAGAGAGAGAAAGAGAGAGAGGAAGAGAGAAAGAAGGAAGAGGGGGAGAGGTAGAGAAGCAGATGGTTCCTTCTCCTGTGTGCCCTGACTGGGAATCAAACCTGAGACATCCATACCCCGGGCTGATTCTCCATCACTGAGCCAACTAGCTAGGGACTAAAAACATTTATATGTTTATTCATTAAGGGAGACAGACACAGACTTACCAAAAAAATCACAACATTTGTTATCTCTGTCTAGTGGAATTATTTATAATATTATACATTTCTCTGTCTATTTTCTCACCCAGTAAGTTTTTTTGCACTAATTAGATATTATTTTTAAAAACAAAAATGCCATTTTTACAAATTAGTTTGATGTTTTCAGAGCTAGATAGGACACTGAGAGCTATCCAACTTCCCTCTAGTTTCCAGAGGAAAATATGAGGTCTAAGATAGTTACTTTTCCTAATTATTTAATTGTTAAAATAAGTTATCAGCAATTCCAGTACCCCCATCCTCTGAGCTATATAATCTAACTGCAAATGTCCTAATTTATGTCGATGGGATGGGGGTCATTTTCATCCTTCCAAAACTCCCACTTTATAGTGTCAAAGTAAGTGTTTCAGGATTATCCCAGACCACCTACTGCAGGTGGATGTATAAAGGGTCCAGACAAAGAATCCCAGTTCTGCACCAATGGAATGATTTTATGGGGATGTGTGAGTTGCCAGCATTTTCCCCTCAGGCTAATCATGCTGACAGTGTCATCCACTTGACAGGAGTGTTGAACACATTGAAATGATTTGTAAAAAAGCTAAAGCAACAAATATTATTGGTAACAATTTAAGTCATACATAGTGAAGCCTTATTGAGAGCCAGAGGATAATAGAGCTTAGAAGTGAACTGCTGGGTTTTGAAGCAATGTTCTCTGGGTTCAAAACCTGATTTATCTGCCATGTAAAGAGAGTCAATTTACCTAAACTCTCTCTTTCTTCACAACTCAACTGAGAATTGTCTTTGTTTCTTTTGTTTTTTGCTTTTTTAAGTAATAGGCAGGGAAGCAAAGAGACAGACTCTCACATGTGACCCGACTGGGATCCACTCGGCAACCTCTGTCTGGGGCCGCAACCGAGCTACTTTAGTGCCTCAGGCAAGGCTATGGAGCCATTCTCAGTGTCTTGGGGCCAAAAGAACCAATCTAGCCATTGCTGTGGGAGAAAAAGAGAGAGAGAAAGAGAGAAGGGAGAGGGAGAGGGGTGGAGAAATAGATGGTCGCTTCTTCTGTATGCCCTGACTGGGAATCAAACCCAGTACTTCCACATGCTGGGCCAACACTTTACCACTGAACCAACTGGCCAGGGTCAAATTGAGAATTGTAACAGTGATTATCAGGAAAATTACATGGAATAACTCATGTAAAGGCTTTAGATGGTACCTGGTACATGAAAAGTATACAGGGTTAGCTGTTATTAGCCTGTTGACTACATTGAATTAAAGCTGACAACAGGGAAATTCACTTCTGAGCCTTTGAAAGTAATATTTTGTGGGAAGTGCCAACAACTAGTGTCTAATTTTAGGGACACAAACTAATAGCCTCTAGGGTAGAGTAGTCATTTCCTCCCTCTCGCCCCTTCCTTCAGGCAGCTTACTATAGTCCAGGTGCTGAGGCCTTTGCAAGAATTGGGTCACCCTCAATGAACAATAGCCAGAGAGGTCTGGATGGAGTGGCAGGTCATTTGAGCCATGAAAAAGTGACACCTTTTCAAATAAGTCAGAAAATCAAAGAGCTGATGCTAAGCTCTTAAATTTTTAAACACTTCCCCTCTTTAAATGAGAGGAAATGTCTGACCATCCAACCGGAAATGGGAGTTCAGGGAAATGCCTTCTCTTATAGTTACCAGTCCCTCTTATGCACTTAATCATTAGCAAGTTCATGAATGAAGTGGTATTTGAGGTGGAATTAAGGAGTCTGGGTGCTAATTCCAGTCCTCACTTTTAGCTGAAGCGAGACTATAAATACAGATTAAATTTCTAAATTACTCATGAGGTAAGGCACTTTGGACAATACACAAAGGAGACCAAAAAAACCCAACAGGTAGACCAATTAAACTATATTAATCAAGTATATCAACCAATGTCATAAAAATATTGCCTTCATTAAGAGGATTTTTAGGGCAGTGAAACTACTCTGTGTGGTTATGGGGGGAGAGAGAGGGAGGAGGTAAGGGATGGGAGGTGCACAAGGAAAACCAGATAGAAGGTGATGGAGGACAATTTGACTTTGGATGATGGCAATGCAACATAATCAAATGTCAAAATAACCTGGAGATGTTTTCTCTGAACCTATGTACCCTGACTGATCTATGTCACCCCATTAAAATTATTAATAATAATTAAAACAAAAAAGAAACTACTCTATATGATTCCACAATGGTAGATCCATGCCATGGTACATTTGTCCAGACTCATGGAATGTACAACACCCAGAGGGAAGCCTGATATAACTATGGGCACTGGGTGATGATGATGTATCAGTGTAGGTTTATCTGTTTCAATGAAGGTACCACTGTGGTGGGGGATGTGGACAGTGGGGGAGGCCACACAGTGTGACACAGGAAATGTCTACCTTCCTGATGGTTCTTCAGTTAATTAAAACTACTATAAAAAATAAAGTCTATTAAATAGGCTTTTTAAAAAATATTGTCTTCAAATGCAGTGATACCTGGAACATAGCAGAACTCAATATATAATGAGTTAATTATTGACTCTTTTGACCAGAACATTCTACATTCTACCTTTAAGTCACTTAGGGAACAGGTATGAAAAAAGGTAAAAAAAATATATATATATTTGGAGTAAGAAAACTGGGTCCTCTACCTTATCCGAGTGATGTTAGCTATGTCTGTTTACATCTCTGAGCCTATTTTCTCATTTATAAAATACAAAAATGTAATCTACATACCAGTTTTGTTGTGAAGACATAATTAACCAATGTAAGTGAAAGCACTCTGTGAGTTATAAGGCGCTAAGCAAAAGCTAGTTAACTGATCTTGGTCCAGACTGGTATGGTGTACCTCAAACTACCTTTGTATTAGGTGTATTTACTTACAAGTGTGGCTCATTACATTTCAAAATTCTAAAAAAGGGGGGGAGGAGGTGCTGGGGGGAGGGAGTGAGGAAGAGCAGAGCTGACATTTTTTTCTTCTTTTGTCCCTAGGATAATTAAGGTGCGTAGTTTTTTTTTTTTCATTAAAGTTCGTCCTAAAAAATACAATTTATTGTCATCTGGGCGTAGCTGCACTGTGAAATGCCACTGCTCTGAGGGTGGTGGCAAGCACTGGCTCCAGGCCAAATCCACATGGGTGTGGAGACAGCCAGCCCAATAAAGTATCACTCCACCCTGCTGTCTTGTCACCTAATTAACTGGTGTGCTCTGAAAACAACTCTGGGAGTTAGCGTAATCTCGTGTTAGAGTCGTGACACAATAAAAAACATGGCGGCCTACTTGCCGCGGAAATGCAGAGAGTCCTTGGACTTCTGGGAAGAGAGGCAAGTGGTGAGAACTGGGCTCTGTGGTTCCTAGAGATGTTCACCCTTGATTCCTCACCTTGATCTCTGAGCTCAGCAAAGTGTCTGCATTACTGCCTAGCCCCAGGCCTCCTCTCCAGAGTGAGGAAATGATTAATGTCCCAGAGCAACATGACGTCTTTGCCAGAGCACAGTTTTCCTTCCACTTTTCATAAAAGTAAAGCACTGAGGGGAGACATAGGGATGAGCCTTCTCTGGAAAAGAGGAGAAAACCCCTAAAACAAGGGAAAATCTGTCAGATAAGGCCCAATAAGAACACATACACACAAACACACACCCAAAAGAAAAAGAAAACACACTGAACCCTCTTGAGCAGGGGTGCCCACACTTTTTCAGCTTGTGAGCTACTTATAAGATGACCAAGTCAAAATGATCTACCTACAATAAAAATGCAAAACATAAATTTATTTCTTCTATATTATCATTATTTAAGTTACTATTTAATATTGTGTATTCTTCTTTCACCTTTTTCCTTCTTAGCTCTCTTTTCGGAGGAAAGTCAATGTCATAGTTTTTATGAACAGTCCGAAAAAGCCGCTCCACATTTCCCTTCTTTGGAATAGCAATGGCACACAGACAGATGAGGCAAACGCACTTAGAATATGACATAGTGAAAAAAATCCTCTCCCATTCTGTATGAAAGTGGTAGGCTTTAGGCTTCTTACTCGGACCAGCTACGGCACTCATTTTTATACCCTTTGTTGTATTTATTTTAAATAAATTAAAGGCTAACTATGCAGCAATGTAACTGAACAAGTTAGCGCGGTTTAACACGCATGTGTAGGGTGTCAAAAGTTAAGACGTTAGATTGGCTACCCTGTATGCCAATCAAAAGACAAATGTCTTTTTAATGTCACGCGATCTACCCACACTTCCTTCGCCATTGATCAGTAGATTGCGATCGACATATTGAGCACCCCTGCTCTTGAGTGTCAGTCTTTGAGAGTTCAATATCCAAAGAGCTAGGTGTATATACTTGGAAAAAGTCACAAACTTATCATAGTCTTTGAACTGAAATGAGCCTTGTTATATTCTAATATATTCAAATATCTTCATTTTATCAATAAGACCTGAAAGGGAAGCCATAGACTTGAAGCCAAATAGCTACAGAGTAGCAAAGCCAGAACTCATTCCAGGTCCTGACTCCCAGCCCAAGTGCTTTTCCCGAATCATAGCTTTAGAATCATCCACTCGTGGCCAATTTGGTGACTGATTCTTTAATCATCCTGTACTCCAGAGAACAAATTGAGACTCAAAGACATTTTATGTAATGCATTTGACCTTTAGTTTATATGTTTATGAGCTCTACTCTGTCTTACTGGAGGCAATTCCTCACCCCCACTCCCACCCCAGGGGACATTTAAGCAATGTCTAGAGATGTTTTTGGTTGTCACAATTAGATACGTTCTATGACATCTAGTGGATGGTGGCTTGGGATGCTATTAAATATACTTCAATCCAGAGGACAGCATTTTGCCTCCCCAAGGAAAAGTTATTCAGTCCAAAATGCCAATGAAGATGTTCAGAAACCCTGCTCTATGTTTATTAATGAGGATTCAATTCAAGCTTTATTATCTCAATGATTTTACAGTTGATTCTGAAACAGTGAACTTCTTTATGACCCACAGAGGGAATCAAGGTACTGATAGAAAATCCAAGTGCTATTTAGTTTTGAGTTATTTACTAGATTGGCCAGTTTCACATATCAGATTTTAAAGATCAAGTGCAAAGACCACAGCTTTTCAGTGTACAAAGAAATGAGCTATCAAGTCATAAATAGAAATGGAGGCAGCTTAAATGCACACAATCAAATAAAAGAAGCCAATATGAAAAGACTAGATAGTGTGGGATTTTGATTACATGCCATTTTGAAAAGACAAAACAGTGAAGACAGTCAAAAGATCAGAAGTTGGAAGACGGGGTCAGAAATGAATTAGAGCACAGAGGATTTTTAGGGCAGTGAATATACTTCCCACGATACCATAATGATGGATACGTGTCATTAAACACTTGTCCAGCCTCATAGGAGGTACAGCACAAAAGTGAACCATGACGTAAACTATGGAATTTGCACGCTTATATAGGTTATTCAATTTTAACCAATGTATCACTTTGGTGGAGGTTGTTAATAATGGGAAAGGCTGTGCATGTGGATGCTGGCAGGGGATAGATGAGAAATCTCTTTTTTCTGTAAACTTAAACCTATTCTAAAAAAAATAAAGTCTTAACTCTGAAAAAAATTGAAATTAATCTTACCTTGTGACTTCCTTCCACAAAAATCTTCCAATGACTCCTCCCAGCCACAAAATCAGGATAGGCTTACTCATCTCTGCTTTGCAAAGTCCACATAATATGGTTATGGCTTACCTATTGGAATATATGTAAATCTGTGTGAATCCTTTGACCTTGATGACATCTGGCTTATAAATATGTCTACTTATTCTCCCATTATAGAAAAAGTAAGAATTTTAAAACCCAAACAGACCAACTTAGTTTCAGGCTCTGCCATTTCATACCTATGGGACTCGATAGATTTCATGTAACCTATCTCCATCTATGAACAGGTGACAGTAATATAAAGCTTGCTGATAATGCCTATAGTGCTTATAACTCAGCACCTGGCACACAGTAGTCACTCATTAGTTGGTAGTGAGTAAAAGCTAACATTTGTTGACTGATTATTCTGTGCCAGGCACTATCTTAAGTGTTCTTATGTTAACCAATCTCCACAACAACTAACAACCCATTTTATAGACCAGAAAGCCAAGGAGCAGAGAAATTAATTAACTTGTTTGATATTTTACAGATATTGTTAAGAGGAACGTTGAGATTCAAACCCAACTCATCTGACCCTAGCCCCTTTCTTAACATGTATATCAATCATATTGCTTTCACATATGAAGAAATTCCTGTGGAAGTGTTTGAGGAATTTGAGAGTAAGGGGCACAACAGAATTTGCATAAAGAACACATACTCTAAACCAGTGGTAGTCAACCTGGTCCCTACCGCCCACTAGTAGGTGTTCCAGCTTTCATGGTGGGCGGTAGCAGAGCAACCAAAGGGTAAATAAAAAGATAGATTTAATTATAGTAAGTTGTTTTATAAAGATTTATTCTGCCAAACTTAGCGAAAATCCGACATAAAGTACTTGGTAAGTAATTATTACTATATGCTTTAACTTGCTATAACTATGCTTTATAAATTTTATAAAGTAAAGTTACTTCCCTACTTTATAAATCACCATTACTGTGGAACCGGTGGGCGGTTAGAAAATTTTACTACTAACAGAGATACAAAAGTGGGCGGTAGGTATAAAAGGTTGACTACCCCTGTTCTAAATCATTATTTTGTTTACTCCAGAAATTTAGTTACTGCAGAAACGTGAAATGTTTTATGACAAAAGAAGTTGTTTACAACCTGTTTCCCACCCCTTAGACCACTTCTTGCTCTTTTCAAATAACTGTCCCACTCCATTCACTATTGAAAGCTTCCCTTTTTATGAAACTGATAAAACATTCAGTGGCTGGCTATTCACTACTCATTGCTTATATTCACCTTTGCTCCAGTAAATGTGAAGAAACAGGGTGGGCATGGAAAAAAAAAATAAGTGAGAGACTGTAATCACAGGACCACAGGATGACACATTGCTGAGAAGAGGCAACAGCAGTAACAGCTATCCCTGAACCCATATTCTAGGCACTCTAAGCACTTGGCATGCATTATCTCATTTGGTTCTTTCTAACAACCCTGTGGGATAGCTATCATTATCTCCATTTCCAGGTCAGACCTGGGGAGAGTTTAAGAGTGACTTGCCCAAGGTCACATAAGGAGACATGAAGCACTAGGATTTGACTATGAGTTTTCCTAACACCTTGAACTACTCAAACACCACACATATGGATTCATAAACACAATTAGAAAGATGCTTTTCACTGGAGTCCTATTCTAAGCCTGTCTATCAATGGCTTTTTAAATTGGGATATGGGCAATTTAAATTAGTAATTCACACAAGAAGAATGCTGCCTAGGGGAGGGCTCAGAAGTCAGCGAGGGCATCCTGAGACAGAACACAGTTTTGGTCTGTACAAAGCACAGGTGCATAAAAATGTGTCTGGCCCAGACATGCTACGTCAATGCTCTTACTGCATTACGCATCCTTCCCAATATTGTTATGGTATCATGGCAACTGACTGAGGCCAGAATTCCTGCATTTTAATTCTTGCCGATCAGTGGAAAGGGTGTCTCACTTATTGTCACAACTCAGAAGTCCTTTAGAGTTCATCTAGCCCAAACCCTCTCATTGTATAGGTTGAGAAACTCAAGTCCTAGTGACATTAAAACAAATCGTAGTAACTCGGATAAATCTCAGAGACGTTATGTGGAGTAAAAGAAGTCATTTATGACAACATGGATGGACCTGGATAACATTATACTGAGTGAAATAAGCAAGTCAGAATAAACTAAGAACTGGATGATGCCATACATAGGTGGGACATAAATTTGAAACTTATGGACATAGATAAGAGTGCAGTAGTTACCAGGGGCAGAGAGGGGGGGTGAGGGAGGGGAGGGGCATAAAGAAAACCAAATAAAAGGTGATGGAAGAAAAAAAAAAAGAAGTCTGACACAAAAGACTATACGGCCACCATGTAATGTTTTTATACAAATAAAATAATGAAGTGAACTAAGCCTATTAAAAAGAAAAAGGACTACATAATGCCTCTATGTGACAATGCCTGTCTGAATGACACATTTTATTGATACCACCAAGAGACTATATTGTGGTATATTCAGAACCTCATTTAGGATTGCAGGGGTACAAAACTGCTCTGTGGAACAGGAAATCTGCCCCCAAACCCTGAAACGAACCAAAAGCTAGGTCTGGGTTTTACATTTCATGCTAGGCTGTCTTAGAAATAACTGGCATTATATAAATCAGTTTCTACAGTACTAATTATATAAATAGTAGTGTAGAAAAAGCATAGGAGAAAGAGGACTGAGTTTGAAGCCAGTTAATTTGTATTCAGAAATCAATTTTATTGTTATTTGTATAAATTACAATGTCTGGCACATGGTAGGCATTCAATTTATTTCTAAGGTTGTGTGTGTGTACAAAAGGATGATTGAATAAACTATAATAAATTATTTAACCTTTGTGAACTTAGAAAAAATAAAAATTAAAATCATTTATATATTTTAAAACTGGTTCGATTCCCTCATCAGGGCCCATACAGGAGCAGCTTAATGTTCCTGTCTCCCTCTCTCTCTCTCTCTCTCTCTCTTCCTGCCTCTCTCTCTAAAATAAAATAAATAAAACAGTAAAGTAAAATAAAAATATAAAATATAGGGGTTGGACAGCTCTGGTAGAAAACACCATCATCTGGGTGGAGCCTTTATGAGTAGATCATACACTATGTACAAAATGCTATAAAATTATTAGACAAGCAAAGTGGCAAGAAAAAATATAATTAATGAACAAAAGTCAAATGAAAAAGAAGCAGATACAAAAAAGATCCAGATATTGTAATTAGCAGACACTTTAGCTAACTGTGATTAAGAAATTCAAATATGAAAGAAAACATGGACAGAATAGATGAAAGAATAAGGAATTTAACCAAAAAAAATAGAGGCTTTAAAATTAAGCAAATAGAAATTTTAGAAATAAAAAAAGAACATATGGAATTATCAAACTGGTGGACAAAACTGAATGAAGAATTATTAAAATGAAAGACAAGACTATAGGGAATTTCTAAAAATTCTGAAAGAAAGACTACCTAACAAAAAAGGTAGAGCTAAGAGGAACTTTCCCTCTTGACATTAAAGTTTAATTTTTTAAAAATTGATAACCATAATTTAAAAAATGATAAATGGGTGTATATTAAAATTGAATACTTCTGATCATTAAAACACCCTTAAGACTTGCAATGGCAACTGAGAGAGTGGCAAGATATTTGCAATGCATTTATCCAACAAAGAACTCATATTTTTATTTACAAATCAATAAGAAAAAATATAGGCAATACAGTTTAAAAAATATTCATGAACACATCTGTCACCAAAGAAGATATTGAGATGATCAACAAACATGGGAAGGTGTTAGTATAATGAGTCATAAGAAAAATGCTAAGTAAAGTCATAATGAGATATAATTTCACACCTACCAGAGTGTCTCAAATAAGTAAGATAAAAAATACAGTGGTGATGACCATGTGGAGCAGCCAGAATCCTTAAACACTGTGAATGTAAATTGGTTGTAACAGTTTAAAAACTTATTTGGTAGTGTCAGAATAGATACATATCTTTTGACCCAATAATTCCACTCTTGAGTACCAACAGAAATACATATATAAGTCACTAAAGTACATGTACAAGAATTAGAATGTCTACAAGAACATTGTTCCTTATATCTAAAATATAGAAATTACCCAAATATCCACTAGCTGTAAAATGGATCTGGTATATTCCATAATGAAATGCTATAGCAATGAAATTAAGCAATCTACAAGTATAAGCACCAATTTAGATGTCATAATTCTGACAATGACTAAAAGATGCAAACATAAAAGTGAAATACGGTATCATTTCATTTATTTAAAATTCATCAAAAGGTGCCTGACCTATAGTGGTGCAGTGGATAAAGCGTCGACCTGGGAACAGTGAGGTTGCCAGTTCAAAACCCTGCACTGGTCTGGTCAAGGCACATATGGGAGTTGATGTTTCCAGCTCCTCCCCCCTTTCTCTCTTTCTTTCTCTCTCTATCTCTCTCTCTCTCTCTTTCTCTCTCTTTCTCTCTCTTTCTCTCTGTGTGTCTCCTCTCTAAAATAAATAAAATTAAAAAAAATAAATTTAAAATTAAAATTCATCAAAAGGCAAAAGTACTCTATGATATTATGAATCAAGAGAGTGGTCACCCTTGATAAAGGGAATTACTGAAAGAGAATATCAAGAAATCAAGTTAATTGAAAACAATTCCAGCTTTCTCCATACTGGAATGAAAGGAAAAGTGTGCTTCTGGAAATATTTTGAAAACTACTTGCAGAGATTTGTCATTGCTCTTATTACTTGAGGAATTTTACTTGTATCAGGAAGAAGGCAGAAAAACTAGATGACAGAAGATGTATTTAGAGCTATCAGACGTATCTGAGGGGGGAAGAAAACAGCTGAGCCTCTAAGGTGGAATGTGGGTGGGAATTTCTGGAGGTGTAATCTGCAAGAGGGAAGAATTTAACAAACTTGGTAGAAAGGAAGTTCAACTGAAATATTACCAAAGAATAGAGAAAGTTTTTGGGAATCTGAGGATTCCTGCACCTACAAGTTTACCTGAAACACACAGCCAACTTGGCCAAGTGTAACAGAAGAATCAGTTAAAAAATTTAGGCCAGCCAGATCAGGCAGTGGCGCAGTGGATAGAGCGTTGGACTGGGACGCAGAGGACCCAGGTTTGAAACCTCAAGGTTGTCAGCTTGAGTGCGGGCTCACCAGCTTGAACACGGGGTCTCTGGCATGAGCATGGGATCATACACATGACCCCCATGGTCACTGGCTTGAGCCCAAGGTCACTGGCTTGAGCAAGGTGTCACTTGCTCTGCTGTAGCCCCCCCCCCCCCCGGTCAAGGCATATATGAGAAAGCAATCAATGAACAACAAAGGTGCCACAATGAAGAACTGATGCTTTTCATCTCTCTCTTCCTGTCTGTCCCCATCTCTGTCCCCCTCCCCACCCTTGTCTCTCTCTCTCTCTCTCTCTCTCTCTCTCTCTCTCACACACACACACACACACACACACACACACACACACACACACAAAATTGAGGCCAGCTCATTTAGTTTACATAAAGGTAAAGGGAATAATTTTTTAAATAAAGTGGTAACAGTAGGCCAATATTATAGAGAATGTTCAATATGTTCAAGATTTCTGAATGATTCAGAATTTATCCTTTATGTTATATAGCTTATGAAAGTCTAGGGGAGAATATTCTAAACATCCACATTTTGTTTTTGTGAATAAAATAATAATCTACATAACTGAATCTATTAATTTCAACTGTATAAAACAGCTATAACCTCTGGCTTTTATGAAGACATGTGGGGTGTTGTTTGCCCTGTACTGTTTTATCCCCCAATTTATGTGTTCTTTGAGTGCTTCTATATGTTTTCTTTGTGGAATTTTCTACCGTAGCAACCTAGCCATACCCTAGTCTTCACCATTACATGGATATCCTCTAATCCCAAGATGCAAAACTTTTTTTTTCATGATCTTCCCCCCCCCCCCAAGGACAGAGAGAGAGTCAGAGAGAGGGACAGATATGGACAGACAGACAGGAATGGAGAGAGGTGAGAAGCATCAATCATTAGTTTCTCATTGCCCTGCGACACCATAGTTGCTCATTGATTGCTTTCTCACATGTGCCTTGACCGCGGGCCTTCAGCAGACCGAGCAACCCCTTGCTAGAGCCAGCGACCTTGGGTCCAAGCTGGTGAGCTTTTGCTCAAGCCAGATGGGCCCGCACTCAAGCTGGCGACCTCGGGGTCATGAACCCCGGTCTTCCACATCCCAGTCTGACGCTCTATCCACTGCGCCACCGCCTGGTCAGGCCCACGATGCAAAACTTTTAAGTCCCCTTTCCGATCACTTTCATTCTTTATCTTTCCCACTCTCTAAACTCCACTCAACTTGCCCCTCACATTAATCCACACAAGGCCCCTTCTCCACTTCCTCTGGCTAAATATTCCATTTTAGCTTTGCTCTCTTTATTCCAACCTTAGTTTAATGCTTAAATATCAGGTACTATTTCATCTTCAGTAACACATGATCTTGAAACTTCTACGACATCTCTTTGCAAAATTCCAAATCTAACTGATAAATGACTGGTATTTTCATGTGGGTCCATGGCTGATATTTAAGAGGGTAGGCTCTATATCTAGGCATATATATTTTGAATTCAAATTCTTCTATCTACTATTTCAATGGCCTGAGGTCATTTTACTTTTCTGTACCTCAGTTCTGTGTGTGTGGCATATTCACCAAGAATGTCCCCCGCAGAGTGCCTGACAAAAATCAGATGCCAATGAATATTTACTGAATGAAAGCTAATATTACCCTCCTTAATGTTATCAAAAAGGCCACTAGTTTCACTTACTATTCCTTCTTTCCACTTTGCATGGGGGCACGTTGGGGTGTGTAGAGGTTGTTATGGTGAGTGGGACATGTCAACACAATAAATTAAAAATAAACAAAACAGAAAAACAAAATACGTCTACAATTTCTGCTGACCTCCTCTTTTTCCATTCTGCCTGAGGAGGAAGATGACTACACTTCTCTACAACTAACCTCCCACCTGTTTTCTATATCCTGGCTACTCTGTCATCTTCCATGCATCGCCTTATCGAATTTCCTTATGGTGTTCTCACCATGACAGGATGTTTTTCCTTTAATCCACAAACAGCTTTTATCTTTCTCTTGTAACTTACTCCCCCAATTCTCCCCCAGCCTCTCACCTTGCCAAGCTCCTGAAGGGCAGTGTCTAAGGGAGGAGGGGAGGTAGAGGAGGTAGAAGGGGGGGGGGGAAATAGTCATGGGAGATGACTTTCGGTGGTGAACACACAATACAATATTCAGATGATGTATTATTGAACTGTATCCCAGAAAGCTATATGATTATATTAACCAATGTCACTCCAGTAAATTCACTACAAATTTTTTAGAAAATGTCATGTCTGTTTACAGCCTCTACTTCCCTGCTGCTCATTCATACACCCTTTCACCAAATCAAATTTAGCTTTTCTTCCACAATTGTACTGAAAATTATTAAGCATTAGCTATTTTAAAAAAGTGGGGGTTTTTGTTCTTTTTGTTTTGTCATTCCTTATGCCTAAAATGACCTTTCTTTTCCACCTGGTGGAAAGCTTACACTTTTAAAAGTAGAGTGAATGTTCAAAGGGGAAAACTAAATCCAGGCTGGGTAACCAAGGAAGACTACGAAGTGGAAGTGACATCTGAACTATGCTCATAGTATTGAGAAGTCAAAACAGGTAAAAAAAAAAAAATGCCATTCTGAGCAGAGGAAACAGCTTGAACTAAAGCATGGGCAATTCAAATTTAAGGATCCCAGGGTCGGTAACAAGAGGAGTAACAACAGCAAAGGAGAATGGATTGGGAATTTAGAGAAATAATGAGACTTTTCAAATAGCCGGGGACAGCCATTAAAGATTTGCACTACACACGCATGCACGCACACAAAATAGTTCTGAAAAAAGAACCATGAAAGCAGAACAAAGGACAGACTGAAATGGAGAAAAGACTGCGGTCAAAGATATAGTATATGAGAACCCGAGTTAAGGAAGAAGTTTGAACAAACTAATTAGGCTCCTTACATTTCTCCCTGGCCTTTGAAATTATTGAGTCATTAAATATGGGTTAGTTACCAAAACACAAAGCTTGGGCCAAAACATGCTCATAACTAATAAGGAGAAAAATATGGGGATTTTTAAAGGTATTATCTCTTAATTTCTAAAAATGAAGTACCCTATGGTAAGAAATTAAGCACCATATTCTATCCTTAGTTGAAGGCATTATTTGAAATGAAATCAGTCCCACTGACAAACTGCATTCAATCAGGTCAACAGGATGCTCACTTTGCAACTAAATTATATTACTGAACAACTTTGCTTGCTGGGAAGGATGAGTTCAACTTCTTAAGATGTTTAAACAACTTTCTAGGAGTTATTAGTTGTTTCCACAGCAAGCCGCAGGGTTGGAAGGGTCAAAGACATTCAAAGCTGGAAAAGATAGTAGAGATTATCAAGTTGAACTGCTTCATTTTACTGATGAGGAGACGGAAGCCTAGAGAGGGAGAGTGGTACTTATCCAAGATCACAGGACAAGTTATTTCATTCATTCCTTAAGGTAAATATATTTATTGAACTCTTACTTGGACTAAGAAATGGGTTGGTATCTAAACCAGGAATAAATTTCAGGTGTACAGACTCCCAGCTTTGGATTCTTGAGCTATGACATGAGCAGTCAGGCACTTAATAGCAAAGGGATTTACCAGGGACAAATTTCAGTTCATATTTCTATAACTGATGCCCGTGGTCCACCAGCACTGGAATCCTGGGCCCTGACGAGCTAGACCTACTAACTTAGAATCTCTTAGGCATTATAAAAACTGCCTTCTAACAAGTTCCCCAGGTAATAGGTATTAATACGAAATTCGAAAAGCACAGTCCTAAGGGAATGGAAAGGAAAAAGTAACAATTTATACTTTTAATTGACTTTAGATAGGCAAACAGCTGAGACTAGTCAACATATTCCTACATAGTAAGAAGAAACTGATTCTCTAATGTAATTTTTTTCCTCAGAATTTTACTGTTTAACCATTTACCTACAAGTATATTTTTACCATTTATAAGCACATTCACATATAATATCTCATGTGATCAAAACAAAATACTGAATATATTGGAACAATTATCTTCTCCTTTTTTCTATGAGAATATAGCCCCCAGAAGGTGAAATGACTTCCACGAGGTCACTCAGTTAAGAGGCAAGGTCAAAATTCCTTTTCACTGCGTCAGAACTTCCTCATCTGTCAAATAAAGGAAATGTACTTGAAATGTAAAATTCTCTTTATGACGCTTGAAAAATGGGACATGTGCTTGTCAATGCCTATCTGTGGTTTAATTCATTGCAGAATCAAAAATCAGTGTTTTCTTTACAGAAGCAGAGTCAAAAGTCTCAAGCTACCTTTGAGAAGAGTATCCTATGACAATCCAATCTTTGATGCCTCAGGAGTTTACTTCACGAATGCTATCTACATATGTAAATCCTTTTCCCAACAGATGTTTCCTTGCAGGTGTGTGCATGATATCACAGGTCCACTCCAAACAATGCCAACTGTCCTCTTTCCCCTGGGAAGAACTTGTCTGCATTCGTTCTGCTCCTGTGAATACTGTCCTACATAATTTTAGCACTTTGTAGTTTTTGAAAAGGTCTTCAAAGATGTTTCATTAGATCCCAGCTACTTTTTGGTTGCTATGTTCTTCTACCAGCTGTCAAGGTCTCCGGGTTTCTCATTTAGATCTAAGCCTAGTGCTCCAGGACTCCACATGAGGTCAACACAGATAGCTTGACTTCTCCTTGGTCCATGGTCTTATTTATCAGAATCAGGTTCCAGCCCCTTAAGCTTGGTAATTTGCATTGCTTTTCTCCTATCTCCTCACAATTCCGGAACGTTACGTGGAGTCCAGTAACTTGTTGATAGGGTTCTCTGATGCCATCCCTTGACTGGATGCCCAAGTAATGTTCTTTCAACCTCCTGTCATAATGCTAAGCCTCCTCCATGAGACACCACTCTCCAAAATTTAATACTAAACTCCCCCAATACTAACAGCTTAGTGATAACAGCAATCCTATGTCCAGTTTCCAATGTCCAGTGGGTTAAGGGATTTATGTGTATTATTGCATAATAGTGCTGTAGAAAAATATTACTTTCATTTCACAGGTAAGTGAACTGAGGCTCAGGGAGACTAAATACTTATTTCAAGTTACACAGCTAATAAGGGGCAGATTTGAAATCAGGTCTCTTAAACTTGAAAGACCATGCTCTGATCTAGTCAGCTAGACAGTCTACCTTAACCACCACCTGCCTTTAACTATTCCCTGCTAGTCAATAATGAGCTGTGTTGGCTGGCCTAAAATTCCTAACTGCACCATGTGCAACTGAGTCTCTGCCTACCACTGCCCATACAAGTGCATAGATAGGGTTCCAGGTTCCAGCCTCTCTCTTCATTAAATGCCACTGAAGGTAACCAGGTTATTCTGGGAATTACATGACATAGCTATTTGAATGATATGACATATCTAATTTCTTAGAGACAGAGAGAGGAACAGACAGGAAGGGAGAGAGATGAGAAGCATCAATTCTTTGTTGCAGCACCTTAGTTATTCATTGATAGCTTTCTCATATGTGCCTTGACCGGAAGATTCCAGCTGACCCAGTGAGCCCTTGCTCAAGCCAGCGACCTTGGGCTTCAATCCAGTGACCTTTGGGCTCAAGACAGTGATTGTGGGGTCATGTCTATGATTCCGCGTTTAAGCCAGTGACCCCATGCTCAAGTCAGCAACCTCGGGGTTTCGAAACTGGGTCTTCTGTGTTCCAAGCTGACACTCTATCCACTGCGCCACTGCCTGGTTAGGCTATGACATATCTATTTGATTCTCCCAAAAGCTCTGTGAAATTGACAACCTACACAGATCCTAAGTCCCACTGTCTAGATGAGGGTGGCTGAGACACAGATAATATATACCTTGATTAGTCTGGGTTTCATATTGCTAGCAAGTTGCAAAACCATGACAAGACCCGGGTTTCCTAACTTAAACACCAAAGCATGGTACATTAGGTTCCCATAAAATCCACTGAAGTTGGGTAAGGGAGATGGAAAACAATATTCAGAGTCCAATCCATCACAATGCTGAAGTGCATAGAAATTCAGTCCTGTAAGATTGCTTGAGGCCAAAAAGTGATATTACCTCCTCACCCGAACTCCTCCTAACTTACCCCTTACACTAGAACAATGATGCATTCAGTGTATGAAGTGATCGTATTCAGTGATCCAGAGCCCTTGACACAGTAGATTTGAATGAAAGTGTGCAATGAATGGAAGGAGAGAAGCAAGGAATGAAGTAACAGTGAATTCAGGAAGAATCCATGCATGGATCTGGACAGGAATCAGGAAAGATTTTGTCAATGGGCCCGAAAGTTCCTTTGGCAAAATAAACCCTCCTTCAAGGGTAGCCTAATGTTTCCTAAACTAGTTTTGGCTAAGTCATGTCAACATATGACATTTTTCCGTAGAAGCAGGAACAATCATCACCATTGAAAAGGACTCAATAAATATGAAGACTTCTGTCTAGTTCTGCCATTTATTATTGAAAAAATAGTAAGGGGACAAGAAAGCTCCAGAAGTCACTCATTCTTTGCCCTTGCTTGGACACACAATCGCTTCCATTCAGCTCCTCAGAACCTTTGAGTAGGAAGGACCTTCAGGATCACTTCTTGTAATTCTCTCATGTTACAGAAGATGTAACTGATGCACAGAAAGAATATACTTATTCTTTCTTGCCTAAAGTCACACAGTGAGTCACTGTCAAAGCTGGGACATCAGCACCCAGAACACTGTCCCTTCCTCTCGGGAGTTACGTGAATGAAGTTTTTTCTGGTATTATTTTACATTTTATTTTATTAGCATGGCATGAACCCTGATCGCATATGAGCTGGAAGAAATGAAAGCAAGACACTAGCATGATGGTTGTGCTTTTTAATATTGTGAACATTTGGGGGAAGAGGTAATAGGAAAAAGTTGATAGAGCTCTTTGGCTACAGTAACTATATTTCTATTTTCTTATCATTTTCTTTAGAATATAAAATAATGAACTAATCCACTACTTACTCAGATGTAGGATTAGTCCTTAAATTAAAGGTGGGTTAAATTAAATCACTTTAAGACCCCCAGAAAGGTTTTAGACTCTGTGACCTGGGTAAAGAGTGGAATGAACCCTGGATTCTGAGTCCAGAAGTATCAGTTGAAATTCCAACTCAAACCCTGCCAGCCTTAGATAAATCAATTAATCCTTCTGAACTCCAGTTTCTTCATTCACCTGAAAAGACTAATAATCCCTATCTAAACCCTGGGCTTAGAAGGAAAAAATAAGATAGTATATTGAGCAATACCTTATATTCTATTAGTATTATTAATTACACGTATTAGTCTCTGTATATATGTATGTATATATTCATATATATTTCTGCTTTAGCTCTCTGTGCCCAATTTGATCCAGCTGTGCCCTCTTACAGCAACACTCCTCTAGGGTGTACCGCACCTGCCCTAATTTTACTTCCTATGAACTCATCTCCTTCCCCTTCCTCCTCATGCATCTGCCAAGGTTCACACACCCGACATTCCTGCCACGGCACCTCCCAGGCCCATGGGTGTTAAGGCTTAGCATTCTATTCTTCAGTATTCTGTTTTGTGACTTAAATTTCAAGATACTGCTAAAGAATAGGTTTCCTTTTTGGTTTGCTGTGTATTTTTCCCAGACTTGTCAAGATTTCCTATAGGAAAATATGTGCACATCTTTCCCTTATAGGATTCAAAATACCCATCCTAGATTTAAAGCTGGTGAATTAGAAGTCTTTGAAAAGAGGATGTGGTCATTTTATGGAGTCTGTTATGTATAGGTGAGGCAGGAAAAATCAGCTTTAATTCTCCATGTACAATGTGTACCATAAGCTAAGAGTTCAAGATTTTTTTTTTTTTTACAGGGACAGAGAGAGAGTCAGAGAGAGGGATAGATAGGGACAGACAGACAGGAACGGAGAGAGGTGAGAAGCATTAATCATTAGTTTTTTGTTGCCCTTGCGACACCATAGTTGTTCATTGATTGCTTTCTCACATGTGCCTTGACCGCGGGCCTTCAGCAAACCGAGCAACCCCTTACTGGAGCCAGCGACCTTTGGGTCCAAGCTGGCAAGCTTTTTGCTCAAGCCAGGTGGGCCCGTGCTCAAGCTGGTGACCTCGGGGTCTCAAACCTGGGTCCTTCCTCATCCCAGTCCGACGCTCTATCCACTGTGCCACCGCCTGGTTAGGCAAGAGTTCAAGATTTGATGAAGTGACAGTTTCATGCTAAGGTATTACTATTGAAAGTAAATGGGGTCCTGGCCGGTAGGCTCACTGGTAGAGCCTTGGATCAGCATGTGGATGTCCCAGGTTCAATTCCCAGTCAGGGCACACAGGAGAAGCAGTTATTTGTTTCTCCATTCCTACCCTTCACTTCTCTCTCTCTCTCTCTCTCTCCCTCCTTCAGCCATGGCTCAACTGGAGCAAGTTGGCTCTGGGCACTATGGGTGACTCTGACTCAGGTGCTAAGAAAAGTTTGGTTGCTGAGCAACAAAGCAATGCCCCAGATGGGCACAGCATCACCCCCTAGTGGGCTTGCTGGGTAGATCCCAGTTGGGGCACATGCAGGAGTCTGTCTCTGCCTCCCCTCCTCTCACTAAATAAAAAAAGAAAATAAATGAGGAAACTAGCAAACCTTGTGAAGGGGAGAGTTCCTCAAATTACTTCCTGAAAAGCTGTGGTAAAGAACCAATGTGGAGATGGGTGGGTAGGGAGCACACCAAATAAATAAATTATTAGCTTAGCAACAAATCATCCCTTCTACATGGAATGCACTTTTTTATTGACAAAGCCCTTTTATTTCCTGCTTTTCTTTTCATCCTCACAACACCACCACTAGGGAGACAGGTCAATTGTGTATTTTTCTTATTTTACAAACAGGTATCTAAAGATTGGTAAGTATTTTGCCTGAGGTTACCTGAACAGGTATTGGGGAAGTCGAAGTTGCTAGTTAAGAATTTGTGCTAAAACATAAATTTTATTGCCCAGGACCGAACACCAGCTGTTTTGTTACTCTTTGGTATTCTCAGAGAAGCCTATTTTAAAACCATCAAATCATTTTTAGGATTGCACAAGTCATAAGTTATCTCTTCACTTACACAGCCTAGTAACAATACCTCCTGTGCCTGGGGATGACTTAGCAGCTGGCAAACCTCAGGCCCTTCTCACTTGGGTCCCTTTACTGGGAACAACTAGGTTTAGAGTTTGCAAAGTGGCCTATCTGAAAGGAGCCTGTCTCGATGGTAAAAACTTACTTGGAAAGGGACTCACTATTTCCACAATAGGAAGCCCAGAGGTGAAGCCAGCTTCAGGACTGTGTGACTGACTTGTACAGTGTGCACCATCCCCAGGCGGAGCGCAGAGCGCCTGTATCATTTTCTGGCATTGGGCCTGAGGAGGAAAGGACAATCTCCTCTGCAGACGTCCTCCAAGGAGAGGTAAACCTGTTCTAGAAGCCCATGAGAGACACTCACTGGCTTTGAACTAATCAGGTCATTGAACTAATCACTGGCACGGAGAATTGCATTTTACTCCCATCCATCAGGCCCAATGGGCCAGTTAGCTTCTTTGGATCACTGAGCTCCCGGACAGCAAACAAAATCAGCCTTCTGTTAAGTGGAAAGTCAGATCCTGAGTAGGGAAACAATACACTCACAAAAGGCCAATGGATAGGCAGATCTGCAGTGTGGGAAGAGGACCTAAATGATACAATTCTCCAGCGGAAGTGTCCTAAGATTAGATGATAGAATCTTCTTTATAATTGTATTTCAAATTGAAGCCAATATCTACCATTTTAAAGTGACAATAACTGATTTTCAGTAACTGATTCACCAAGTTCATTATTCTGTTTAACACACAGTCACTCTGCAAGTGCTACCTGCAAAGTAGTGTTCTAGATACAAGTATGCCAACAGAAATTCATTAGTGTGTGTGTGGTAGGTAGGTAGAAACATATGCAAATTACTACAATGTAACACTTTCCTTCCTATCCTATACAAAGTAGAATGGGAGGAAGGTCTACCACACTAGGTCAAGGCTAAGGAATGGCTATATACATATATACTGAGAAATAATAAATAAATATAATAAACACATGCATGCTTTCACCTTAGCAGGAGGAGAGTGGAGAATCTTTATGGTTGACCCTTATGAAGAAGTGAGTTTAATACTCTAAATATTATGGGTGTTATATTCCAATTGAAAACTAGATTTGCATAGACAGCATGACTACTTTCCCAACTGCAACCCTAACTAGACCAGTGGGGCTGACAGCTAAGAACTCTCTGTAAAGAATATTCTGATCAGCCCTTGCTGGCTAGCTCTGTTGGCTAGAGCATTAGCTCAAAGTACAGAGGTTGCCAGTTCAATCCCCAGTCAGGGCACATATAGGAACAGATCTATATTCCTCTCTCTCTCTTCCTCTCCCCATCCCTCTCTTGATAAAATCAATTTTAAAAATTAAAAAAAAAATACTCTCATCATTTAAAAATGAAACCCAAAGCTTAGATAGTAAAATTGCAATAATAAGAAAATATGGCTCTTTGTATTAAGTACTTAAGACACTTTACAAGTAGAATCTTACTTAATCCTCTAAAGCCCCTGATGTAGGTGTTGCATTACTATTATTATTGTTGTTGTTATTATTATTATTACAATTTTGCAGATGAGAAAACTGAAACTCGGGAGATTAAGCAATTTGCCCCAGGTCTATAACTAATGACAGATAAAAGAACTGAGCCCAGGTTCTTTTGTCTCTAAAGACTGTACTTTTCATGATTCAACCATTGTTTCTCAAAATGTGGTCCATGTTCTATTGACACCAAAATCACCTGAGATGCCTGTTAAAAAGGCAAACTCTTTAAGCTCCACCCAAACCCACTAAATCAGTATGTCTGAGATGGAGCAAGATCTGTGAACTTCATTGTTTGCCTACTGCCTATTAACACATTGCTAAGCTACTCTGTCTTATGACATTTAAGACATCATTATGGGAAAAACATGAAACTTTTTTTTAAGTGAGAGGAGGGGAGATAGAGAGACAGACTCCCATATGTATCTCAACTGGGATCTAGCCAGCAACCCTCATCTGGGGCCAACATTCGGACCAACCAAGCTATCTTTAGCATCCTGGCTGACACTCAAACAATTGAGCCCTGGCTGTGGGAGGGGAAAAGAGAGAGAAGGTAGAGAGGGATGGGGAGAGAAACAGATCGTTGCTTCTGTGTGTCCTGACCAGGAATCAAACCCTGGACATCCATACTCTGGGCCAATGCTCTATCCACTGAACCGACTGGCCAGGGCGAAACTTTTGCTAAGAAGCACACATGAACAAAGGCTTTCTGAAGGTTCTGCCTTCTAGAAGCCCTTATCAGATAAATGCAAAAATTTACCACCAATAAGACCTGAGTTTTATGTAACTATCCCCAAATTACACCATGGGCATAGGTTCTGCTGATACCTGAGAAGTCTGGAGCTTTTTCCTCCTTCCAGATTCCAGTTTGCTCTATGATTTTTAAGGGCTCATTTTTTCTCCTGGGGCATCATTACTGTTAGCTTAAGGTGAGCTGGCCTGTCCTTCACAAGACTGATCCTATTATTATTCAGGAAAGAAACTTCCCCATAATCTACAGTTCAACCAAATGCTTGGAGAATTTCAATCTCAGAGCAAAGAAACATCATCAAGGCATAACATAATATCACCTCTCATTTCTCTGTTTCAATGCCCTAGAAAACATTTTTGTATTATCATTTTCTACCACCCTTAAATTCTCTAAGGAGCAAAATCAGATGTAAATAAATGTCTCTCCTAATTCCTTTCAGATGACTATCAAAAAGTAGTAGGTTCAATAAAGTTTCCCCAAATTATTTAAAGTGATAGAGCAGGGGTTGGGAACCTATGGCTTGCGAGCCAGATGTGGCTCTTTTGATGGCTGCATCTGACTCGCAGACAAATCTTTAATAAAAAAATAATAATGTTAAAAATATAAAACATTCTCATGTATTACAACCCATTCATTTCCTACCGCTCATGTTCATGGTTACGGGCGGCTGGAGCCAATCACAGCTGTCGTCCAGGACAACACCAAATTTTTATTGGATAATGCGTAACGTACACGGCTCGTTGTATGGCTCTCACGGAATTACATTTAAAAATATGTGGCGTTCATGGCTGTCTCAGCCAAAAAGGTTCCCGACCCCTGTGATAGAGGTAGGAGGGACATTACCAATACTTAGCTTAACCCTCTTTGATTGTTATAGGTGATAAAACCAGCCAGTGAGTGACAGCAGCAGGACCCAGAGGAATACTCCCGTGTTACCCCACTACACATGATGGATGATTATGTCTTCTCGTCTCTGCTTCCTCAGCACAGCGCTGGTGTTGCTACAGCTGCTGTGTGCTTCCTAGGACAGTACTTAGCCAACGGCCCCACACAGGACAGGGCAGGGCAGCGTTGCTCAAAGTCTGGGAACCCCCAGCAGCCTACAAGCAGATTTAGTTGGTTTTAGGTAATGTTGAATCACACAATGGAAAAATAATTCCCGTATCAATTTTTTAAATCTTTTTCCTCACTTCAAAGAGAAAGTCTCAGGATGGTGTTAATATGGCCTTAGCACCATCTGTGGCTTGGTAATCGCCACTTTTAAGAAATGAAGAGTAGGTTGTTTTATTTTGTTACTCCAGGTATGTTCTCATGATCACCTTTACTTTGTAGCAAGTGATAGAAGCTTTCCAGATACGATGGTGATATGGATCATTTTTTTGAAATCAATCAACTTGAAGGAAAGCATTAAGTGAACAACAGTACAAGTAGTATGATAAAAATTCATGAAAATGCTATGAGAAGGATTAAAGTATGGGAAACACGGATGAAATGGTTCAAACCACAGACTTTGGAGTCAAACTCACTTGGGTTCCCAACCCAGACTCTAAATGTGTAAGATTTGAGATAGCTTATCTATTTGCAGTGATTCACTTTTACAATTTGCAAAATGGATATCTTAGTAGTGCCTACCCCTGGCTTGTAAGAGTTAATAAAATGGTCATTGGCAAGCTCTTACCATAGTGCCTGGCGTCTAGTGAGTGCTTAACAAGTACTAACTGCCATTTTATCAACAGCGGCAGTGCCAACATTACCTTGGCTGAGGAATGTTGATATATTTTATTTTCTGGGGTCACAGATCCTAAAATTAGGAAATATTAAAAAAAAGAACACTTTAAAATATTATCTATTCTAATAATACCCACAAATCAGAAACTGAGGCTTAAATTTACTCTAAAGGAATTTTTAAACTTTATGGTTTTAACCTTTTGGTTACTGGCCTTCAATAATTTTTAAAAATATTTTTAAATACTTTCAATAATCCCCAACTAAAATTTTAATCATGATAATAGTATAAGCAGTATAAGCAGTATTCTGGGTCACTAATAGAAATCACAGATGAATTTTCATACTGTATTACTTGAAATAGTTTTCTTCTTCACTACAGTGGTCCCTTCATTTATCATGGGAGTTAGGTTCCAGAACCACCCACAATAGGCGAAAATCTGTGAAGTAGCGACTTTATATTTATTTTATTATTTATATATATTTTAAGGCTTTATAACCCCTCCCCACACTCTTATAAACCTTTCCCACACTGTTATTAACCTTTCCCACACTTAGTTGCTTATTTTACTGCAAAAATAATTAAAATAATAAATATATAAAAATACCTATACACTGCAAAATTCCACAATGTAGCGAAAAATTTATGATACAAAATTAGGTATATACAATTTAAAGATCCGTGATACAGTGAGACCGTGAAAAGTGAACCACAATATGATGAGGGAGGGACGACTGGTACTTAGAAATTGTGGTAGTAGTTAGCATATTAAAGAGCAGATACCTTACTGATCACACATTTGTAATATTTTGATAACTGCATTTCAATTGAGTTGGTTTTCTGATAATCCTAGGCATTTACAAGTATTGTAAGACCAAAACCACAGGTGTTACCATACCTCCACAGGTGTCCAGGGCACACACAGGTGTAAGAAGCCTGCCTGCCCTAGAGCCTAGCCAGAGCATAGCTCTGCAGTCTGCTGGCATACCTGTGGGACCTTTTACATCTCCAGAGATAATCCTTCTGTCCCAGATTCCAGGTGGGTTTTTAAAACCATAAACAACATTTCCTTGCTGGATGAAGGAACAAACCACTGTGTTAATTCAAATTTCCAAAATTCATAAACTAATTCTGATACAGACCTTGCAAAAGTATCCGAGTTACCAGCCAAGGAAAATATTAACATAAGTGGCAGAATTTCCAAGATTTAAATCACCCAGTAAATAAATGTAGCGTAATTTCATTGTTTTATTCTCCACTTACAGGCCACTTGATTTATTAAATCTCAAGGTATTCACATACCACTTCTCTTGCTGAAAAAAAGCACCAACTTTAAATCATTGTAATCAAGCCATCCTGTCTGCACAAAAGATATAGCTAATTAAATAAATCGAATATTCATTTGTCTTATTTTTTCAGCAAAAGTTTTTGTCCCTTTAGAATTAGGAGGCAGTTACTAACCTGTGACATAACAAAGGACCAGAGAAGTCAGATGTGCAGGTCTAAGACAGTCTTGCTTCCAATATCATGCATTCTCTAGCACACAGGGCTGAGAATCATGAGAACGGCAGGTAGACAAGGAAGAGAAAGGGATGGGCAGGGGAGGGTAAAGGAAGGATGAAATAATAATTTTATATTTAACAAAATGTTCCCATATCATTTCGTAGTTACCGTTTAAGCTCAGGAAGGCAGTTTAAGAGTGTGCGTCTGGCCTTGTCTTTGTTCTTCCTCAAGGCATTCCCCTACAGAGTTGATGGTACATGTTTCCTGGAGGAAGGATGAAACCATGCCACTTTCAGATTCAATATCTTTCAGAACCTTTGGAACAAAGTTCGGACTTGGAAGTCCATCTTCATCTGGCTACTCCTTGGTTTGGGTGTGCTAGAGTGGCTCCTATCCACCTGTTAGAGTCAATTATTAAATACACAAGAGTTTTGCAAGTCTACTGACAAACTGTTGGTAGCTTGAATGACCATGGTGAGAATATTTACACCACAGAAATTGGCAGTTACAAATATAGGCTTTTATCTCTTTTTGAGAACAGATTTATCATATCAACACACCACTGCTCCATCCCACACATTTCACCACACCTTCTCTCTTCTTTTCTGCCATGCTGACCACTAAGTCATGCTTTCCCTTTGCCTATCTCTGGCCCTACTCCTATGGAATTTCAAGTTTCAGTTTTCATATTCCTTTCTTCCTGACAGTCATTGCATTCCAACCCTCATCCCTAAAAGTCTCGGTGAGATGTCCCACTTAGGCCCTCCCATAGGACACCATGTTTTACATTCCTGAAAGCACTGTCATTGCCCTTGTACTGGCTAGACCCCTGGCCAGCAAACCGTGGCTCACGAGTCACATGCGGCTCTTTGGCCACTTGAGTGTGGCTCTTCCACAAAATACACATGCAGGCGCTACCTTGATAAGGAATGTACCTACCTATATAGTTTAAGTATAAAATATTTGGCTCTCAAAAGAAATTTCAATCGTTGTACTGTTGATGTTTGGTTCTGTTGATGAATGAGTTTGCCGACTAATGGGCCACTAGACTATGTCACTTGACTACAAGTGACTTAGGTGCAGGAACTCATCTCAATTCTTTATTTTAAACCCATGTGTACGATATCTAGTGAAGCTCAGTATTTTGCAAATGAGTAGAATGAATGGCTAGAGTTAAGAAGGTCTCAGGAGACAAAAATATTTGAAAAACAAGACTTCTAACTTATCTATATGCAGGGGTGGGATACCAGAAATTAGAAAAATCATTAGCAACCCAGAAAAATAATAAGAATAAAAAAGATAAGACTTAGAGTGTTATCAGTTCATTTATGGTTCTAACCCAAGGATGACAAATACTTGTCCAGATGTCACCACTGCCCATTACCAAGGGCATGAGAAGCTGCCCCTTCTGATCCCTGTGCCCTTTTCTATTGAGCCCAGGAGACTCCTCCATGCTAAGGCCATTGTCATCAATCAAAGCTGGTATTTAAATTGAAACTCACTTGACAACTCAAAGGAGGTCATGAACACAATGACTACTGCCTTCCTCCCAGAAGCCTCTCTGCCCTACTTTCAAGTGTTTCACCAACTTGCTCCCTTTTGGCATCAGGTTTAAAATGGAGAGGAGTGAGGAGGAGAAGGAAGGGGAAGTGAGGAAGCTGTGTGGGAGGGGAAAATTAAAAGAGGAGGTTAGGGAGGGCCATCTGTAATCTGTTCTCACATTCCACCTCCTCCCCTTTCCTTCCTTCCTTCCTTTGAGTGTCTTCTTTCTTGCTAATTCTGTGACTGTTCCCCCATCTGTATCTCAAGCCTAGATTCTGATTCTCTGTTTATCTTACCCTGTGCACTCCACAGCAGCTCCTCATTTCTTCTCTATTCCTATCTGACCTCTCCATCTCCCTTTCTCCTCTGTTAATCTATTTCTCAGCTTTTCTTCTACATTTCCTCCTGCCTTTTCATAGCTTCCATGATCTCTCTCTCCTAATTTTCTTCTCATTTAGTCTGTCTCATTTTCATCTCTTCTTTTGTAAAAAAGAAACATTATTATTATTCATTTTATTTATTGATTTTAGAGAGACCGAAACATAGATCTGTACCAGTATGTGTTCTGACTAGGGATCAAGTCAGTAACCTTTGTGTATCAGGATGATGTTCTAATCAACTGAGCTATCTTGCCAGAGCTTACCTCTTCTTTTCTTCACCTAGATTCTAGAAAAATTACTTTTATCTTGACTACTATTTTTTCTTCTTTCCCTGGTCCTACTTCCACTTATCTTTCCAATTCACCTTCTGTACCATTTCCTGACATCCATTTCCTTCTAACCTTCAATTGTCAAAAAGACAGGAAAAAATTCTATACAGCCTATTTTTTTTTCTAATAGACCTTTCAACTAAATATTAAAATATTTAATCTAAAGGCAACAGATTAAAAAAATAATTTGTATCACATCCATAGTAATGTAACCTTGCAAGGTATTTTCCAGCTGGCTTCAGAAATCTTGCCTATCTTCTAAGTTAATAACTACATCAAAAGTAGTCCTCTTTAAATTAAAGCCTAACAGAAATGTCCCCCCAAAAAATCTTGTCATTTTTTTGAGAGTTTACTATGCACAATGTATTTATTGCTCAAGTTCTAAAGCCTTGGATTTTCCTATCTAACATTACACTTAAGCTGATTTCTAAAAGTACTTGATGGGAAACTGTTTTGAAATGAGCACAGGCTAATTATTTACATTTTTACTGCTCTAGTAATAATCACTGAAAGCCTGTGAGTCTTAGATAGATGCCAAAATTATGCCTGACCTCCTAGAGCCAGTCCTTAGAGTGGCTTCTGTAATGCATGTCTACGCCTAATTTCTCATTAGCTTAGAAATACAAAAAGGTAATAGAATTTCTTAAAAAGTGGAACACAACAACTCTGAGTTAAAGTGCAAGTGTCACCACTAGGAAAAGGCAGCCAGTCACAGTCAAGGAGTCCTGCACAGGGTGGGGAAGCTTGGTTCACCTTGTTTTTAGCAGGGAGGCATCTATTTCCTTAAAGTCTGTCATTCCAGAGGCTGACCAAGTACAAAAACAAGCTTAGACCTAATAAACAAGACAAAAATTCAGCAGATCGCTTAAGGAAACATTTAGAAACATCCTACAGAGAACTCTATTTTCATCACAAACTCGCTGTCAGCTATAAAAGCTACTGAGAACATTAAGTTCAAATCCACCTCTTTACAAGGAGGAGGTTTAAATTAAAACTAAGAATGTGAGCGGACAAACCTGGGTTTAAGTTGTCCTCTGAAACCCACTGTGCTCTAAGCCCAACGTACATCTGCATATTGGGCTGTTATGAGTATGAAATAGATGCGGTCCATAAAATTATTCAAAATGTTTAATTAAAATCAAATATGAGTTCCAGAGAGGGAAATTTCCTGAAGTTACAAACTTGGCTTAGGGCAAGGTTAAGACCAGACCATTATCAGATTGATTTTTTATGACAATTCAGACTCTGAGATCATGAAACTATGGTCCATGGATCAAATCTAGCCTGTTGTCTGGTTTTATAAATAAAGTTTTATTGAAACACGGCCACATTTCTTTTTTTTAAGTATTGCCTATGGCTGCTTTGATGCCGAGATGGCAGAGTTGAGTAGTTGCAGTCTGCAGAGTAAGAAGTCTTTACTAAAATCCCTTTGCACTAAGGTTTGCTGAATCTTGTGACTAGGGCTAGACTCATGCCTCCATTTCTTAGGGAGACGCACTGAGCTCACTGTAATCCTTCCCATACCCTTGGGAGTCTTACTCAAAAAGGTCAATTTCCTGGTGAAGTCTGCCCTTCCCAGGTCTTAGTTTTGGTACTTCAAAACAGAAACAAAAACAAAACATCTTCCATAGAAGGGAGGTGAATTTGTTTCCTGTCATGCACAGACTTCAGATTCAGAATAAAAATCTTTATTTATATTAACCTTCTGGTTCCACTTAAATCGAAAATCTTTACCCCATTTTGCTTTCTACCAACTTGAGAATTCCTAAATGCACACAACTCTGCTAGGCAGCCCCGCCCCATGCTGCTATGTTTCTTTCATCAAGGTCAGAGAATGCTGGGCCTAAATCTGTCCTAACCCCCTCTTTGCACAAATGAAAGAACTGATGTCCAGGCAGTGTCTTGGCCACGGACTCCCCCCATCCTGCCCACCCCATGGTTCACTTTACGTTGCTCAACTGTTCAGAGTTTCTGTGATGGCAAATAAGATCACAGCTTTAGAATTTTTAATTAAGTACTGTATTTTTTAAAACTTTTTCTTAATGTTTATTTTATTGATTTTAGAGAGAGGAAGGGAGAGAGCAGGAGACAGGAACATCTGTTTCTGTATGTGCCCTGACCAGAGATTAAACCAGCAACCTCTGCACTTTGGGATGATGCTCTAACTAACCAAGCTATGTGGCCAGGGCCTGAGAACTGGATCTTTCATTAAGTTATTTTTTAAAAACTGCTTTGCTGGGAGGAAGAAAACCAATGCTCCCCAGCCAGAGATGAGAACTAACCACTTTATCCCAGCTCCTTAAAATAGCAGTTATAGATGTAATTTCACGCACAATTATAATCTAAGTACTTCTCAGAGATTGCCTTCTTGCCAAGAGATGAAAAGAGACCTCAGTGTGCTCACAGAAAAAGGGGGCCTCATGACACTGAGAAAAGGGAGAGCAAAGTCACCCATGTAACCACAAGTAGCAAAGTCCAAAGAGCTACTCGGAAAGGGCACCACAATATACATTTGAAAGAAATAGTGAATTACCTGGTAAGAAAACAAAACAAAACAACTATAATCTATAAAAGGGTTATGTTATTGATTAAAGATGTCTTTTGTTGAAACTTTAAATTCACATCTAACCTCCATGAGGATATAGATGTTATACTGATGGTGCAATTGTTGACCATCCCTGTATGAAATAACTGGAGGAAATGGACAGTGGGAAGTGAGGGGGTGGACAGTCTGCCTTTGATCCAATTAGCTCTGTGGTTTTCCTGGTCAATACCACAAGCCCTGAGGTTATTTGCTTTGTCACCAAACCTTTATCTGGAGTACTGTGTGGTTCTGTCACAGAAGCCACAAAGTCACAGATTTTCCCTCTAGATAAAAAATGCCACTCTGGCTGGTTGGCTCAGTGCTAGAGTATTGACCTGGCGTGTAGAAGTCCTGGGTTCGATTCCCAGGCAGGGCACACAGGAGAAAAGACCATATGCTTCTGACCCTTTCCCACTCTCTCTCTTCCCCTCACACACCCATTGCTGAATTGGTTTGAGCATGTTGGCCCTGGGAGTTGAGAATGACTCCATGGAGCCTCCATCTCAGGCGCTAAAAATAGCTTGGTTGCAAGCATGGCCCCAGATGGGCAGAGCATTGGCCCTAGACATTGGCCCTAGGGAGAGCCAGGTGGATCCTGGTCAGGGGCATGTGAGAATTTGTCTATCTCCCCTGTTCTCACTTAAATTTTAAAAAAATGCCTCAGCAGTAAAATCTTACAGGGTCCCTTTTAAGTGCTAGTTTGCAAATCTTGTTTCCTATATAAAACATTTTAAATTAAACAAACTTATAAAAAAGTAAATGCCTATAGCAGAATATTGCTTTTAAAAAATCAATTTAAAGTAGCCTCTGAACATCTGTGGTATCTTTTTAACACTTAAGTTAATTAAAACCCAGCACATCTCTAAAACTACATTTTTGAACTTAATTTCCTTTTCAGGTGTTCTAATTGGTTGATTTAATAAATAGGTAATTTTTCCATACTGATATATTTTTTAAATTTAGTAAAACTGACAAACTTACCTGTCTTACATATTGCAATACTGAGGCTAATATAACAAGATCTTAGCCTGAAGGGAAAAGTGTAAATCAAATATTTGAATAACCATTTTAAATTTATTTAAAATTGTCATTTCAATGAATTAATTAAATTTCCCTGTTTATTACACACACACACACACACATACACGTATATATATAAAATTACAAATATGTCATATGTTCTTTCATAAGATATAAAAGTAATATCCTAAATATTTAAAAACATATAAACTTATAACTTTGAACATATATCTACATATATAAAACCATTACCACAATTGACATAATAAACATGTTCATCACCCCAGAGTTTTCTCATGCCTCTTTGTAGAGATGTCTCAAAACTCAATAATAGGAACAACATTTCAAGCCAAAATAAAAAGTGGGCAAATGATGTGAAAAGAGATTTGACCAAAAACAAACCAGTAACACATAAGCACATGAAAAGATGCTTGACACCACTAGTAATTAGGGAAATTAAAAGTACAACCACAATCAGATACAATTTATGCACCATGTAAAAAGGCGACAATGGAAAAGATTGACCAGACTGATGTTGGCGAAGATGTGAAAGGATCATCAGACAGAGTCAGTGGCATTGCAGAATGTCACAACCATGTTGGAAAATAACACTGGGGAACATTTTTTTTTTACATTTTCTGTTGCATGGGGTTTTAGAACTTTTTCTATATATTTCTGCATCGCTGATTCCAAATCTAAAATTAGTTTTTTGGTGCATGCTCTAGGTTTTATGCAATTTTAAGTTCTTTTTGTTAGTTAATGGCAGGCATTGGTTTTTAAATTAGAGTTAAAGGGCAACAACTCTTGGATTGAACATAACCACAAGGCAATTAATGTTTTACAAACATCACTTTTACATAATTGTAGTTGTTTTGAAATGTAAAAAATTAGTATCTGATAAAAACACCCTCTTATTTTGTTTTAAGATTGAATCATGGATTCTTCTAGTAGGCGTAAATGTAAGAATAGTCCTGACACCTTCTGTTAGATATGTGGCTGTTACATACTTCAACGTCAAAGGCGCGATATTTCATCATTTGTGACACGTGCATATATTGCCTATTTTCAAGTTCCCCTTGGCAATCAAGACAAGAATTGGGCTCCTCGTATTATGTTTCATACTTGTGAGGAAATGCTTCGTGACTGGAGAAAAGGAAAACGCAAAGGAATGCCTTTCGGTATTCCCATGGTTTGGCGTGAATCTAAGGACCACAGCAGTGACTGTTATTTCTGTCTGATCCATACAAAGGGTATTGGTAAGAAAAAATGGCTTATGATCGCATATCCTAATATTCCTTCAGCAATACGACCTATCCCACACTCTGAGACACTCTTGGTTCCAGTTTTCAATGGTTTTATTTCTTCTAAGGACAAAGAAAGTGAACATGGTGATCAAGTGTATTTTGATAAGATGTATGAGGAAATGGTTGTAGAATCTGAAGGGTCTTCTTCTGATGCCAAGCAGTCCTTAACCCCTCAGCAGTTAGCCAACCCAAATTGAATGACTTAGTAAGAGATTTGGGCCTATCAAAGAAAGCACCTGAGTTCTTAGCCTCCAGGAATCAAGAAAAGAATGTATTTCACTGGTCCGCTAAAGTATCTCATTTCAGGAAGTGTGAACAAATCTCTGTGGACTTTTTTTCTGAAGACAAACACTTTTTTTACTGTCATGATATCAGTAGTCTTCTCAGCCAGCTAGGTGTTACCACTTACAGTCCAACAAAATGGTGGCTATATCTTGACAGCTCTCAACAGGGTCTGAAATGTGTTCTCCTACACAATGGTAATGTTTATGCAGTGGTTGCAATTGGTTATTCAACTCATCTGCGAGAAGATTATAATGACATAAAAATTGTCCTCGACTTTCTGAAGTATGAGGAGCATAACTGGATCATTTGTGTGGATCTTAAAATGGTAAATTTCCTGCTAGGACAACAAAGAGATTTTACGAAGTATCCTTGCTTTCTGTGTTTGTGGGACAGCCAAGCTTGTGAGAAACACTGGACACAGAAAGAGTGGCCGAAACGTGAAGCTCTGGAAGTAGGGATGCAAAATATTGTGAATGAACCTGTAGTTGATTGAGACAGGATCATTCCCCCCCCCCCACTTCACATCAAACTTGGCTTAATGAAGCAGTTGGTTCAGGTTTTGAATAGAGAAAGTGAATGCTTTCAACATATTATTTCTGCTTTTCCTGCCTTGTCTTTTGAGAAGATAAAAGCAGGTGTATTCAATGGACCTCAAAATCGAACCCTTATACGTGATGAAGAATTTGCCAGGAAGATGAATAAGGAGGAGAAAACAGCATGGCAGTCTTTCATGGCAGTTACAAAGAATTTCCTTTGCAGCAAAAAAGCAGAAAACTATAAACTTTTGGTTCAAAGGATGATGTTGGCCTTCCGCGACATTAGATGTAACATGAGCATTAAGATTCACTTCCTGAACAGAGTCACCTTGATAAGTTTCCCGAAAATCTTGGAGCTGTTAGTGATGAGCACACTACTGCTGGAGCATCAAACGAGATTGTCCTCAACAAGTACACAAACGCCAAGAGCTACAAACACAAATTTTTGCCTGAATAGAATTTAAATAGGTTTTGTGCTAATTTTATGATTAAAATAAGTGTTTTAATATGTTCTATTTTGAAATTGTAGATAAATTCTGATGCAATCATATCTTTTAGTGTATTTACTGCATTATATAAATTATTCTATTTTCACAAAGATGATGTCCAAGAAGACATTCTACTGCATTATGTTAAACTAAATGTTGAAAATTTTACAGTAAGATAAAAACCTAAAATCTTGATTGCAAGAAAACTGTAGCTTACAGAGAAAAACTAATGTCAGACTTGAGATCAGCACACTCGAATTAGATAAGAACCAGTGTTTTTGTGGATGCAACAAAAATTTGTTCCCCAGTGTAATTGAGCAGTTTCTTTAAACAGGCATATACCTACTGTTCAACCCAGCCAGTCTGCTCCTAGGTATTAACCCAAGGAAAATGAAAGCATAAAAGCATACCTAGTTTTATTTCACTTCACAGATATTGCATTTTTTACAAATTGAAGGTAAGACCCTCCACCAGCAAAATGATCATGACTCACTGAAGGCTCAGACGGTGGTTAGATTTTTTTTTTTTAAGTGAGAGGAGGGGAGATAGAGAGACAGACTACTGCATGTGCCCTGACAGGATCCACCCAACAACCCCATCTGGGGCCAATGCTCGAGTAACAAGCTATTTTAGCACCTGAAGCTGACATGCTCCAGCACCCCAGGCCACGCTCATACCAACTAAGCCACTGGTTGTGGGAAGAGAAGAGAGGGGGAAGGGAGAGGAGGTGGAGAGAAGCAGACCATTGCTTCTCATGTGTGCCCTGACTAGGAATCAAACTCAGGACATCCACAGGCTGAGCTGATACTCTATCCACTGAGCCATCGGCCAGGGCCAAAGGTTAGTATTTTTTAGAAATGAAGTATTTTAAAAAATTATGGTATGTATAGTTTTTAAAAATAATGTTATTACACTCATAACACACTATTAGTGTAAACAATTTTATATGCACTGGGAAACCAAAAACATCTGTGTGAATCACTTTATTGCCATGGTGTGGAACTGAACCCATAGACTTCTGAGTTATGTCTGTATTGTTATATAATGACTTGCTTTGGAATGGTCAAAGTTGTCCTATTAGAATAGCTAAATTCTGAAGTCAACTCAAATGCCCATCAACAGGTGAATGGATAAAGACAAGTGCTATATGCTCGCAACAGAATACTTAACTCAGTAATAAAAACAAATGAACTATTCATACACACAACAATATGGGTGAAGCTCAAAATAATCATGTGGAGAGAAAGAAACTACACAAAAGGTTACAATATCACAGATATTGGGGCGTAGTCACTTAGTAGCCATCTTGTTTATCAGACTGACTGCCCAAGTATCACAGCACTTGTGTTTAAGGAACCTTTATTTTACTTTAATAATGGCTCCAAAGCCATTCAAATAAATTGTGTTACAGTATATTGTTTTGGTTATTCTATTTTATCATTAGTTATTATTAATACTCTCTTATTGTGCCTAATTTACAAATTAAGCTTTGTCACAGGTATGCATGTGTAAGAAAAAATAGTGATATAGAGTTCAGTGCTATCCACAGTTTCAGGCATCCACTGTGGGTCTTGGAACATATACCCTACAGGAAGATAAGAGGGGACTGTGTGTGTGCATAAATAAATAATTTATATATATATATATGTGTGTGTGTGTGTGTGTGTGTGTGTTTATAATTCATACATTATAATAACATGCATAATTTTTTTAATTAAAATTTTCTCAGAAAGTTTATGCTTACAGTGGACCAGTTCTAACTATATTCTCACTTCCCAGGGGTGAAATTCACTTGATTCTCAGGCAGAGGACCTGTCTTTTTCACTTCTGGTGTCCCAGAGGGGATAATGCTCCAAAACCACTTCTCCAAGCCAAGGGAACAGAAGGACCCATGCGCGGGTAAGGAGAGGTTGACAAGTTGAAGACATAAACACACTTAACTATGGCTGATGGTAGGGCGTGAAAAGAGGAGCCCTGTAAGACCTATAATAGCAAGATTATACAGATTTCTGGAAAATCTTGCTGGGTAGGAGTTCCACTAGTAAGCTGTATTACATCACTTAATTAGTATTATTTATCCTTCACTTCACTTTGCAATTATCTGCATGCTCTTCAAAGTTTCACCTTCATCTTTACAAAGGTCTTAAAATAGTTCCCAGTAACCCTCATTGATCTGTCATTAGGATTGAGTACTACAATGAGAAGATGACCTTTTGGTTTTGTTGGGCTGTTTGCTTTGGTTTGTTTTTCATTGTGTTTTGTATCACTGTTCAAAAACTAAAGTTCTCATTTCTTGAACTGAGCATCCAGGACCTTCAGTTTATCCTGGTGAAGTATCAATCATGATTCCTTTTCATGTTGTTCACCAGCTTCACTCATCTATCATAGCTCATCCTTTTCTTTTGTTCACTGTGACTATACCGAAATGTAAAGAAGTCCTAGGGACTCAAGCTTTAGATTCTCTTGGGAATCCATCATCTGCCCTTCATTACCATCCACACCGCCTTAGTTCATGTTCTCATTCTTCTCAAACACCAAGCCAAATTGAATTGTCTCTGTTCTGATTTCTGTGCTGCCAGTCTCCTCCCTCCTTCTCAACCCACACAGGGGCACCGGGGTTATCTACCTAGCATGCAAATGCTGTTTCACTACTCTCCACATGAGTAATAGGGAACCGCAGAGGTCTTTAAGTAGGAGAAAGTTTATAATCACTAGTGTTGCCTAAATGTTCCTTCAAATCTAGCCCTGCAGACCGTACCATCTCCTCTCCAGTAAGTGACCCTCATTACGACAACACTAGACTTTTTCTTTCCCTAACCACGATAAATCCTTATGGGCCCCCTTGTCTGTGCTATCCCCTGTGATTGGATTAACACCCTTCCCTCTGTCCACTCAACAAATTTCTGCTTAACTATTTGAATGCCTTCTCTGAATCTCTGAAGTAGAGACATCTCTCTTCTCACACCCATGAAATTCTGTGTTTTATTTGATGTATTATTAGTCAAAAGACACCTAGTCATATGTGTGAATTTATAGAGGAGTCTTCTCTGCTAGTATTAGCTTCTCAAAGCCTTCATTATGTCCTTTTTATCTTTATATGCCTAATATATGTGATATTCAATATACATACATATATTACACAGTATCTTTCCTGGTGGCTAGCGAAGAATAGATGCAAGATAAATATCCAGTGAATGTCTGTAGGATAAAAAAATGGGGTACATGGCATTAATCAATCCAAAAATAAATATTTGATAATCATAAAAATCTTTATTTGCCACGAGAGGAAGTACTGGGTGCATTCTATAGGTAATGGGACTTGAAGTATTTAAGAAGTTTAAACAGAAAAAATATATCCAATTTTATTTCTTTTCCTTCAATATTACTTTGAAAACTTAACCAAATATATGTTAAAAAGGAAAAGGGAGGATGGAGACCCAGTTGAGAAGAAATAGAGCAGACTGCTTTTAATTCAGCATTGAAAGGAATGGTTATTGAGAACATAACCATTGAATGTAGAGTGGACGATAAAAGAAATGGTAAGTCCCAGAGTTCTGCATCTGAACGAGTAGATGCAGACCTATCAACCACACCAGGGATATAAAAGAGAGATAAAAAACAGAGGGCATGTTTCAGGAATAAAATCATTATTAATCTTGGATATACTAAGGGGGATTTTCTGGGATAGGTCTAATTAGTAAGTCCCAAACACCAAATTTTACAGGTGCTATCCTGGGAATATGAATAAGTAAGTTTTTGTTCAAAATGAATTAAATATACGGCTAAAAGCACAACACATTTAACTACCAAATATCATTGAGGCGCTACTCTCACAGAACGAAGCGCAACAGAGACAGGAAGAGGTAGCAATTAAATCAGAATCTGATGAGGACTTCGTAATGTAGGTTAAGTTAGAGCTGGATTTTGAAGAGTAAATTTACTCTTACAGGAGACAAAGAACTGGTCCTGTCCTCATGAGGCTTGCAGTTGCTTTGAGTTCAAGATAGATGATTAAACAGATTATAATCAGAATTATAGCACCATCTTATGAGCTTTCTAATCAAAATTTTCAGTGCTAGTTTGGACAGGAGATATTTTAAAACAGACAAAGAAAGAAGATTAAGCAGAGCAAAAATATTACAAGACATACTTTGCTATAACCATTCATATAAACATTCAGAAAGTAGAAGTCTAACTCCTGTACTGGTATGCACTATTGAAACTACATATTAAGAAATATTATCTCATCCACGGAGACACCTGGGAACCACACAGTAAACCAGGAAACCGACACTGTTAGCAACAGAAATTAATTGTCAGACTTTTGCTGAGCTTCCTTCACTCCCCGTCCAACCCACTAAAACAACACAGACATCTAGTGAGGTATTGTTCTCGATCATGTGATGCAGTCACAATTCTGTCGTTGCAATTGCAATAATTATTCTGTGAAAATGATTTTAATAATCATCACATTCTCAAGAAGATACTCATTGCGCATTTCTTGAATATAAAATTGAGAGAGGAAAAAAAACACACCAACGTTGTGATCTAGTTTATCATGCTTTACGATAATTTTATATTTGGTATCATTTTTATTTCTCAGATGGATGATTTCTGATAAGAGAGTATTTTAGGTTTTAAGTTAATACCTTTTTCTTATATCCAATGGGGGTCAACTTGCAAAGAGTACTGAAATTTCTCTCCAATTGGGAAATAATGGCATATTTCAAGTTTGCAGTAAAATAAGTTCTGATTGATCATTCATGAGGCAATCTACTCGGATGAGAAAAACGAACAAAAGGACCACAGGGCTAAGTGCCTCATCTGTCCTCTGTGTCACTTCTCTTGTTGTGTTGGCCATCACAAAGGGGTAAGCGAGTGGGCTTTCTGCATGATCAGCCCTTTAAATCTGTATGTCCTGGTCACACAGATGCCATGGTCCTGGTCAAAAGTATAAGCTAAGTGATCAGGGAGCCCTCCTGTTCATCCAACTTTGGCCTCCCTAGAAGAACATAATATAAAGCAAATCTGAGCCTTTCATTCCAATTCTTCCATGCATTGGTTCCTTCTGGAACTTAAGGAGGTAATTTCTGCCTTTGAATTTTAGTTAACTTTTCTACAGAGTCAGAAAATTGGACCACATGGCCACTTGGTCTCTTCTACTTATGAACACCAATAATTCTAGAGGTGAAGGGCAGAGGTATTGCAACCAAAATAAAAATAATCTGGATTTAAATCTCACCTCTGCTACTATACCTTGCTTAACACATCTTTAAAATGGGATAACAATAGTACTTACTCACAGTGTTATTGTGTTGGTTAAATGACACAATGTATACACAGCTCTTGGCACAGTGGCTGGTATATAGTAATTGCTAAATAAATATTGTAATTACCAGTCCTCCAAGATGTTCCCCCAAATGTCAATTCATGTGGGTTAGCCCTTTTTAAACAGAAGCCACCCACAGTCAATGTGGCCAGAGCCACCTACACATCTCATAGCCCTCCTTTGTTCCTACCTCTGAGGCCTTCCTAAATTGTCTTCTGTGCTCCTCACAGGTGTATCACATCTCCAAATCCCAGCTCTTCCTGCTCTACCCTGTTCCACTTGGGGTATTAGCCTTGGTTCTGATATCAGTCGGTGACAGATCCATCAACTCTGCTCCTGGTAATGACTCTGACCACAAATTTCTATCATCCAGTCTGACAAACTGAGCTTTGTACAGACACCGAGTCCAGCAGCCAAGTGGAAGTGTATACTCTGAACTGAAAGACCAGAGTTTCATTTCATGTTCCCTGAACCATGAATGCCCATTCAGTCTTTTGCACGTCAACTCTGTGCCCATTACCCACCCACTGCTCTCTGATGTTGTGCCATCTGCTCTAGCTCAGAGCACTCTCTGTGCCATGGGAAGCTTCCAGTGCCTAGGAGTAGTCTATAGGGCTAGCCTCATTATCCACTAAATCCCCAAATTTCTATTGCAAAATCCTTCCAAAAGCTGTTTTCCTCCGATGGGTTAGATCATTGGCACATCTTTTGGCGCTGGGACAGCAATAAGTAACTTTAAATACCTGACACTTCCCTTGTCAGTCTTCACAAATAAACCCCACACCCCTCGTCGCCAAGCAGAGTATAAAACAAATTGGCCCAGTCTGCTCATTCCAGAACAAGTTGACAATGATGATAATAATTATGCTTAAAATTTGTAGGTACTATATACTGAGCAACTACTCTTATTCCTATGTGCCATGTTCTACATTAAGCACTGTTCCTACATTTTTATTGAATCTCAAAGAACAAAAGGGGATAACTATTATTTTATACCCATTGTTAAAGGTGAAGAAATAAAACTGAGGGTTAATGAGTTAAAGTGACTTGCCCAATGTAACATGGCTAGTAAGTGAGCATCAGGGTTCAAATAAATGCTGGTCTGTTTGACTTTGAAACCCATGCAGCACAAGGGAAAAACACACATGCACATACCTAATTCTGATAAATAAAAAAAAAAGATATTGCTAAGCCTGGTATGGACAGAGGTCTGTGGGGATCTAAAGGACAGAATCCCTTCCCACTTGCAGGAAGAAAGAAGGGATGTCGCCTTTGGTGTTTGAGTTTACCTTTGAAGGATGGAGAGGAATCGAAGGACTATGGGAGAGCAAAGAGGAGGGACAGCATGGTGACAGGAAGCCTTAGGTCCCAGAGAGTGAATATCTATCTTGTCTGATTTCAGCCCAGCTCACACATAAACATGTGATGAAAACTCACTTTTGAAAGAAATACTAAGAGCAGAATGTGGACTACCTTTAATATTCAGCTAAGCGTGTGCTTCTGGGTAAGGTTTGAAGAAGAAGAAAAAAGTCAAGTATTATCATGTCTTTGTTTCAGGAACAGTATTCAGTTAGTGAACAAATAATAGGGTTGTTTTTTTTTGTTTTGATTTTTTAGATAGAGGAGAGAGAGAGAAAGGTAGTAGAGGAGAAGCGAGAAGCATCATCTCCTAGTTGTTCCTCGATGTGCCTTCACTGGACAAGCCCGGGGTTTCGAACCAGCGACCTCAGCATTCCAGGTTGACGCTTTACCCACTGTGCCACCACAGGCCAGGCACAAATGATGTCGTTTGAAGAGAGAAGACTATAGGCAGGGAGATCACACAGAGGTAAGAATTATAAGGGTCTAAAGCAGCAGGGGAAATGACAGAGGGGATGAAGAAGAGGAACCAAGGCTAAGAGATGCTTGCTTTCAATACTGTATTAATGTAAAGGGTTTTGCTTTCAAAAATGTCATAAGCTTCTTGGGAAGACAAGATGCATGCAAAACACAATCAAAAGCATTTTAAAATTTGGCAATAAGTGGCACAAAAATACAAAAGAAAAGCCTGACCTGTAGTGACGCAGTGGATAGAGCTTTGACCTGGAATGCTGAGGTTGCTGGTTTGAAACCCCAGGTTTGCCAGGTCAAAACACATAAGAGACACGACTACTATTTCAAATTGATGCTTCCCATCCCCCCCCTCCTTTTCTCTATAAAGCCCATTTTATAGATGTGTATAATAAACTAGCTTGTGTACCAGACAACATCTGCAATAAAATTGTGGTCTGTGATCACTGGTGCAGAACTTGTTCTTCCCAAATTTAATCACTGCCCTGTTGTTTGCAAAGTCCACTCTCCTCTGCTCAGTAAGCAGCTCAGGTGGGACCTTTCCCCCTGAAGCCTTCTCAGTCTTTGCTGAGCCACAATAAAAAATAACTAGGACAGCCCTGGTTGGATGGCTCAGTTGGTTGGAGCATCATCTGGAAGCACAGAGGTTGCCAGTTTGATCCCCAGTCAGGAGACATACAGAAATGGATTTATGTTCCTGTCTCTCTCTCTCTCTTTCCTCCTCTCTCTCCAAGTCAATAAAACAAACATTAAAAAAATAACTAGGGCAAAACACATGGTATCTAACAAACCAGAAAAATATCTGTAACACAAATGACAACAAAGCATCAAAAACCACAAAAAGAGTTCATAAAACTGGTAAGAAAAACAATGAGAATCCAGTCAAAGAATGAATCAACTCTATGAATAAGAACTATTAGAACCAAATACAAAATAAAGTGTCAAACTTCACTCATAATCAAAACAGCAAATAAAAAGGGGGTTACTTTGACCCATTAAATTAGTATTATTTTTAAATATATAATTTAAAAAGCTGTCAAACTTGCCACCAAAAAAATGGCATCAATGTACATTGTTGGTGGGAACATAATAAAAATGGCAGTTCTAAAGAATGTGCCATTCGAAGTACCTGACATCTGCTGTTCAAAGTACTTTCCATATATCAGCTCAACTCTATGAAATAAGTGCTCTGGTTATTCTGATATTAGAGTTGAAAATACCAAAGCACAAAAAGTGTAAGTAACTTTCCCAATCACTAATTAAAGCAATACAAACATCTGAAAATTAGATTCTATACAAGAAAATTGAAAGTACCAATATCTGGCCTAATATAATAACTTATTGGAAAGATTTATGGACAAATGAGCTCAAGGCAGGGTTAACATCCAGATTGTTTCTGATCTTTTTGTTCACTGTTACAAAGTGAATAGTAAAATAAGAGTAAAAACTTGGAAATGGTTAAGAGAGAAACTATAGAATAACTATAGTCTAGCTGTATGATAGAACATTATTCACACTCCAAAATAATATGGATTATACATTTTTGACTGACATAAGAAAACATTTGGGAATATTACTTAGAATGTTAAGGAAATAAATCATACAAAACCATTTATAGTATAATAATTCCAACATTGTTTTTAAAAAGTATTTTTAAAAAGTAAATATTTGCAGCTTCAAAGAGGCAATGACATCTTTGGCTCGGTGAAAAGAAATAACACAATCTATAAATGAGGATATAGTAAATTTTTGAAGGAGTAGCTAGAAAGTTAGTAAGTCAAGAACAGAGGGACAATCTTCTTTTAAAATGAGAATAATGGTTTACGCTATAAGATATTCTTGTCTTTGCAAAATAGTTCGGAGTTTACAATCTGGAGTGACCTCAATTCTGTTGCATTTCACCTACATCTCATGAAAATGATTCACATCCATGAGGCTCTTTCAGGATTATAGGAACAAAACTTAACTAAATCTAAGCTATTTGGCTAAAACCCTGCTCTTCAGGTTTGCCCAGTGGCCTTGACCCACTGGGGTTAGGTCCAGCTGACCCTCTAAACCCAGGAAGTTAGAATAGGTTGTTGACTCCTTCAAGTATAAGAGTTTAGTAGAACAAGCCTCACCCTCTGGTCCACCAAAGAAAAATCCACAGCCATCTCCAAACTCTGAGAATCTTCCTACCCCTCCTGAGCCTATCTGGTCCCCTGAGTTTCCAAAGCTATCTACTCTAAACCCCATTCCTCTTCTCTTCCTCAGAGTCTGAATATAATCTCTGTTCCTTGGAAGGATCCTCAGTGGGGCTGGAGTCTGTACTGTAGCAATGAAATACAAAGAATACCTGGCCAAGTTTAAGAGCAAGCAGGACCTTAGCTCACAGAATGTGGAGAATGAATCCTAAATCTCTGCTCCCTCCTGCCTACCTTCATGATGATTGGAGGCTATGTATCTTGGTCCAGTTACCTTATCTATGAGTCTCCAGTTTCTCATCTGAAAAATCGGTATAATTATAAACTTACATCATTAGGAATATGCCATTAAAAGTATTTGGCATATAACTGACAGTAAATGTTAGCTTCTATTATGTTATTATGATCAATAGAAGGAGCTAGCCAACTCCCAGTCAGTCAGAGGAAGGGCAGAAATTTAACCAGACTGTTAACTCCTGGCTGATTGTTATAACCCACTATTTCATCTTCAGTACCCATAGTGCAGTGCATGACACATAGCTGACACTTGACAAATACAGATAAATACGTGCATGAATGGATCTGGCAAATACCTTCCAGCTGCCCTAGGGAGCAGCGATCTTTCACATACCTGGGTAAAGAGTGTGGGATTTCTGGGAGGGGCACCCAGGTAGCCGCCTCCAGGACCAGCGTCCAGGTGCACTTTTCCACAAGTGGTGCCTCTTTTCCTAGATCTCCCTATAACACTAGGCAAAACTAAGATTATTTGCAGTTAAAACCAACTGCCACTATGGCAAACACTGTGTGAGGTCACTTCTGTGGCTTGGGCAAAACCAGCTGGCACTGTTAGAGTTGGAAGTCTGGCAGGACAGACACATCCCACCAGACCCTTTTTTGTCAGAGGAGTGATAAAATGAATTGCTGTGGTCCACAAAGCCACTCCTTGTGAGAGCCATCTGAGAAGTCCTGAAATTTCTCTGCATAAGATGAACCTTATTAAACTCTCTGAAGCAACAGCTACAGATGCAAGGCATCAAAATCTTAGGTTTGAACAATGGAGTACAAGGAAGCACAGACTGGTCTCATTACGCCTGTACCAGAAATATCAGAAACTGGATTTCTATTCTCTGATCCCAGGAGACAAGCAATGCCACCCTTTAGCATTCTTAGTTGCCTAATTTGCCATATTGTTTGCTTGTGCCATGAAAACACATATTTTTATGGGTGCATGCAGCCTTTAAAAGCAATCTGAGCCATTGGTTTTTATTTGCTAGTCTCTACGCAGCTTTATTAAAACTTCAAATGCCTAGGTGCAAAATCCAGATATTCCAATCCAGTGGGGCTTAGATAAGACCCCACTTTCTCTTTCCTCCTTTTCTCCCTCCCTCCCTTCAAAATGGCACAGGTATGTTCAGAGCTGGCACAGACACGTTTGACAAGCAGAGGCAAGATGGTGATCTCTTTGATGCATGCACTGAAAGGGATTTTCCTCAATGGATCCTAGAACCGACTTTATAACTACACTATCATCTCTGATCCCTTCCATATGAATCATTTTTATTAAAAGGATCTAGTAATACCCTCTTGCTCACCATGACCCAATACCGTTTGAAACCTCACAGAAAAGCAAGGAAAAGTGACCATTCTGTAGGTAATCCATCCTCAGTCATGCAGAGTCAACCCTAGGTCACACCCAGTGAGGAAGGTTGGTCAATTAATTAGTCATCATCTTGAGGGAAGGGCCGGGTCTGTCTACTCCCAATATAATTCACTCAGTTCTCATCAATGGCAATGGAAGATTTCACCCTTCACTTAATAAAAAGCTCAGCAGATTTGGGATGAAAGAAAATCAGAATCAGGAGGTCCACACCTACCCTTTCCCAGACGCTTGGGAATCTGACCTAGTTTAGTTTCATGCATTGTATAAACCTTTCCACAGCCATAGAGCAGTGATGCTCATCGTTTTTCATCTCATGGCACACATAAGTTAATTACTAAAATTCTGCGGCACACCAAGAAATATACTTTTTGCCAATCTGATGAAATAAAAAAGGGGGGGCAGGGAATATAATTTAGATTCATTCACACTGGATGGCTATTGTTGTGTTGGCTGTTGTCATGTTTTTTATTTGGCAATCTAAGGGGAAAGACGCCAGTGCTCCTGACTAAATAGGTGTTGAATGTTTTAAAAAGTATTGTGGTGTACTGGTTGAAAATTGCTGCCTTAGAAAAACTGTTTAAAAATGTATACATGATATACCAACCTACTTCATGAAATGCTTCTATTTTCCATAAATTATTCTAGTCTAGCAACCACTTGCATATTTTCCATAGCTGTAATTACAATGCACCTATAATTTTGGGTACTGTATTTTATAACGCTGAACACATCATTCATACTCTTATGGCTTTCATATTTACCATATGATATCTATCCAGGCAGTTCACCCTAAGTGCCTTCAAGGATAAATTAAGTAATTTAAGATTACTTCAAATACTTACTATGATGCAGTGTTAAAATAACCATTTTTTAACAGAAAGATTTTTTTCTTGACTTCATTTTTTTAGTGTGAATTTTTATGACTGAGATTATTGGCCTAGAAAGCATAAATAATTTAAGAAAAATTAATTTTTAAAAAATATTTATTTTATTGCCTGACCAGGCAGTGGCACAGTGGATAGAACTTGGGACTGGGATGCAGAGGACTCAGGTTCAAAACCCCGAGGTTGCCGGCTTGAGCACGGGTTCACCAGCTTGAGCGCAGGGTCACTGGCTGGAGCGTGGGATCATAGACAGGACCCCATTGTCACTGGCTTGAGCCCAAAGGTCAGTGGATTGAAGCCCAAGGTCACTGTCTTGAGCAAGGGGTCACTCCCTCTGCTGTAGCCCCCGGCCAAAGCCCATATGAGAAAGTAATCAATGAACAACTAAGGTGCTGCAACAAAGAACTGATGCTTCTCATCTCTCTCCCCTTCCTGCCTGTCTGTCCCTCTCTCTGTCTCTCACTTAAAAAATTTTTTAATTGATTTTAGAGAGAGGAAGGGAGAGAGAAGAGAGACAGGAACATCTGTTCCTGTATGTGCGCTGACCAGGGATCAAACCAGCAACTTCTGTGCTTCGAGATGATGCTCTAACCAACCAAACTATCCAGCCAGGGCAAATTAATCTTTTATAATGCTATACTAACCTATGCGTAGACTCCTGACTTACAGAAATAATGAGATAATAAATTTGTGTTATTATAATTTACCTAAGTTGGTGGTAATTCATTACTCAGTGATAGAAAACTAATAATAGACATAACACAAAATATTAAAGGTAAATAAAAAACTATGGTGATCAAATAAAGCAATCAATAGTAGAGAAAAATAAAACAAAACATTAACTGCAAATGAGAAAAGTCAGAGCTAATAATCATTCCAAATTAATGGAATGTTTTAGAGAAGTTAAAGTCATAACAACCAATAAAAAAAAATAATCAAAGACGGGGTTTCATTCTTCAGATTAAACAAAACAAAATGTACCAATAAAAATGGTCTTAACAGTAGAAGAATTATCATATATAGAGACCTTCCTAAATTAAGGCAAAGGCCTTTGTGCATTAAGCCTTTTACATGGTTTACATTTTTCTCAAAAGTTAGGTGCATGTCCCACTTTTGTGCTATTAAGAATTTTCATAATTCCACTCTCTATATACGTACTTGACACCAATAAAGAAGGACACTCCAACATCCTCAACGGGACATGTGTAAGGCTCCTAGCATCACATAACATCTCAGCATCCTCACTCCTTCCACGAAGTGTATTTTGGTAGTGGACCATGCAGATTTTACAAGGTCAAATACACTTTGTACAGTCTATAACAAACAGCTCCTTTTATTTTTCCTTTGTGTGCAAAAGCCCATCTCAGCATCGTAGATGTTAGAGGACAGGTCAGGTCATGGCTTTATTTTTGCTTCTCACTGGTTTACAAACAACCTTAGAGAGTAGTACCATGAGGCACCTAATAATAAGGCAGACCCAAATTGCTGAACTTCTCCAAGTTTAACTTTCTCATCTGTAAAACAGGGCTAAAAATACCTTGTTTGCTTTGAGACTTAAGGGAAATAGGACTGCACCTAGAATCACTTGAAAAACTGTGTTTTTCTTTTCTTCTTCAGAACTGTTGTATGTGGGGGGTAATTCTGGGGCTGCTATGTCTCCATCTGCTTGCTCACTCTCATTGTCTCCCCTTCTCTTTTTTTCTTGCCTTCCTCCCCCCAACATAATTCATACCTCATCAGCTAAAGAATGTCACACTGATGCTTACCTAGTGGCTGGGGAGGGAGAAAATTACAGATGTCACATATAAGGAACAGGTTTATAGAATGAGTTAAATACTCTGGGTCTAAACTACCTGCACTTGACTCTTGGAACATTTACTTACCAACTCTGCGAAGTTTGACAGACTCTCTAACTCCTCTCTGCCTCAGATGTAAAGTACAAAAAATAATAGCTCCCTCATAGAGATGCTATGAGTATTCCATTAGTTAACATATGTAAGCACTTGGAAAGAAGGGTGACACATAGTTCACATTCAGTAAGTGCTAGCTATTATTGTGCCATAAGTAGTCTGTAAATGTATGTTGAAAAAAAAATGTTTGTCGCTGAGTATAATTCACATATCCCAGTCTTCTCCAGGATGTGACAATAAACTAAGGTCATACTTCCTTTTCATGACCAAATTGTGAGAAGATTAAAATCATCCATCCTCCATAAGTCCAAGTATTTCTGAGACTTTTCCCATTACTGCTTTTTATGTAGTTAGGAAATAAAACTTGTAGTCCATCTGCCTCCAAATCTATCGTGATACTATTCCAGTGACTCTTGGAAATGATTATTTTGTTGGATACAGCTGTTCTCAAGAGGTGGTCATCATTGTTCCTCTCTCTGGCATCAGCTGAGAAGGTGATTTTTCCAGGACTGTTTTGCTTTTGCTACTCCAAACATTCCTGAATGAAGGTTCTCCTTTTTGGTGAGAATTTAAAGAGGCTTTGCGGATAAGGAAAGAAAGATAAAATAATGACAGGGTTCTTTGCGTGAACAGGGAGGGATCATCTAAAATGGTGTCTCCTCAAAGTTATCTTCCCAAACCTTCCCCTAACACATCTTCCTAATAGACCTTTTTTCTTTTCCTCCTCCTTTTTATTCTTTACCAGGATCTGAAATTATCTTCTATATTTTCATACTTGTTCAGTTATTCCTCTTGTTTTAGGAAGGGAGTTTTGTTCATTCCTGAGTTCTTAGAGACTAGAACAGGGCACATCTCACTGTGGCAAACAGTACATATTTGTCATAAGAAAGGATGAATGAGTGAATGAATGAATGAACAAATGATCGAATGAACAGAACCAGACTGGCATTATGCTGTAGCTAAGTTTTGCTTATTTTTTAGATATCAACTAGCCTTCCTCAGGCAAGGTTCCCCATGACCCATAAGTCAAGCTAAATTCTCCCTGTGACAAGATCCCTCGGCATTCTTTATTTAAAATAATTCATTTAAGTATCTGTCTCCCCTGCTTGATTGTCAGGGCAGGAATCATGTCTATTTCTTTACAATGTGTCCCTAACTTCAAGACAAGTGCATGCTGTGTAGCTGGTGCTTCATAAACCCTTTCCATTACAATTAATTATTTAAAAGAATATTCGACTTGATGAAATAACATGCCATTAAGAAGCAGCCCCCTTGTTTAATGGAAAACACAAAATCGAAATTATATGAAGAAATCATGCTATTGTAAAGTTGACCTGCCCAACATTTTTACAATTTTTCTTGACTCTTTACATCTCTTACTGTTGAGTCACTCTGTTCCTAAATATTACAGACCTTTTCTCACTGTAATTATAAGAACCTTTCAGAATACCACTCAGCAATAAATGAATCATTTTTAACCCATCAAGTACTAATGACTTGCATTAACAAATCTAATGACTAAGGAAATAGTTTCCCCATGTGTACTTTCACACTATTCTGTAAGAGACAAAAATTGTAATAGTCAGTGCTTGAATGGTTCTATTTGGTGTCATGAGGGGAAAGCAATATTCAAAGTGAGGAGTCTTGGGAGTCAACCTGCCTGAGGGTTCTCAGTGTTCAGGAATGTGAAGATGGTAGCAAATTCCCACCTCAATTTCCATAACCAAAGTGCTAAAACAGCTATTTTGATATTGAGTTTAAACCATAGTTTTCACACAATGGCAAAGAACACGATTTAATTAAATCTTTTTAAATCACAATTTTAAAAATATTCAGTGAATTAATTAATTCTATTGAAATGATATTATTATATGATTTAATTTTATAGCAAAATCTCTTAGTGCAGAAGCACACTTTGTTTCTGCTTTTAAAAAAATTATTTAATTAATTTATTTCTTTTCCTTCTTTTTTTCCAAGTGAGAGGAGGGGAGATAGAGAGACAGACTCCCGCATGTACTGCAACCAGGATCCACCCAGCAACCCCCATCTTGGGCTGATCCTCTGCCCATCTGGGGCCATGCTCGCAAGCGAGCTGCTGTTAGCACCTGAGATAGAGGTTCCATGGAGCCATCCTCAGCACCTGGGGCCAATGCGCTTGAACCAATCGAGACATGGCTGTGGGAGGGGAGGAGAGAGAGAAAAAGAGAAGGGGGAGGGAAGGGTAAAGAAGCAGATGATTGCTTCTCCTGTATGCCCCAACTGGGAATCGAACCTAGGACATCCACATACCGGGTCAATGCTCTACCACTGAGCCAACTGGCCAGGACTAAAGAAAATTATTTTTTATGGTGCCAGTTCCCTCACTTGTAAAGTGCCTATAATGACTACTAAGTTCGGATAACTGCCATGAGTTTAAGGTAGTAATAATGGCCACAATAATTATCACACCCATTTATGTGTACTATATGCCAAAGATTGTGTTAAATATTTTATCTATATAACCTAAATAAACTTTACAAAAATCTTATAATATTGAAGAATTTCCAAAAATAAAAATAAGGAATCAAGACACAAGTTCATTAAATAAACTGCCAGTAAGAACAGCCACCATAGTGTAAAACTCTAGTTTGCACCATTGATACCGTAGTCTCTACATATGGAGACCTCTCGAATCAAGCTGCAACGTAGCCCTGAGGGTCAGAGCCAGAATGAAAATCAAGTCCTTAAACAGAATGCTCTACTACTTGGGGAGCTATGAACTACAGCACACGTGCAAGAAGATGATCTAGAGCTGTGATGGCGAACCTATGACATGCGTGTCAGCAGTGACACGCGTAGCCATTTTCGATAACACGTGGCCACATGCCAGAGAAGTATGGAGCTGTATGTCAAGAAGGACATTTAATCCTCGGCTCGGTGCAGGAGCCGAGGATAAAACACTTGCTGTAGTGTAGACACTCTGTGCCGGAGGTCTGTAAGCCCCAAAACAACAGAACTCCAGCACAGAGCGTCTAGTTCTGGGACTTCCGGTTAGGCCGTTTTTCTCAAAGTGACACACCACCCAAGTTATGCTCGTTTTTTTGACAAATTTTGACACACCAAGCTCAAAAGATTGCCCATCACTGACCTAGTATCTTCATAAACCATTATAATATTAAAATAATTACTTTTATTTTGAATGCCTTGCTTAGGAGAAAGTATGATAATTAAACTCATTTAAAAGAGAAAATATGGTTATTAAATTTACCAGAAATTTCAAAAGAAAGACAATTTATTTAATCAGGCTTGGAAAAATCACTATTTTGACTCAAGTAGGACCTAAGAGAGCAGACCACTGACTGAGCTTAAATTAGCATCATTGTCCTCTGTCTTTCTTGTTAACCTCATATATTGAGCTATAATTACGTTCTGTTGGTTCCAAGAACAACAGATATAGAAGTAGCAATATTACATTTGTTTTTTGCCAAGAAAAACAGAGATTAAAGTTAAACCTTCATAAGGATTTATATTCTAAAAAGATCTCTTCACTGTTCTATCTTCTAAGCAAAGCTTTTGTAGTCTAAGCTTCAAGAAACTGGTGCGTGTTTTAAAACAAGTCTTAATGCAACTTAAAATACTTTTGTCTTCTTAAAAATTATTCAGAATGATCTCATAATAACAACTACTTACACTTTGTTAGGGATTACAATGTCCCAAGCTCTGTACTAATAATGTTATATTAATTACCTAATCTTAACCCACCCAACTTCTCTAAGAGTTATTAATATCATTATGATTCCATTTTACAGATGCATAAACTGAGGCACTAAGGCATTATAACTTGTCATAGATCACTCAAGCTAGTTAAGAAATAAAGCTGATATTGAAACAAGGAAGTCTATCCAGTGTCAATACTCTTAAATGTGTCAATGCCTTGACAAAGGATTAATTCTAGAATCATTCTTGAGAACCAACTCCTCCACACCAAACTACTGACTAGTCTGTGAAAACATACTACACTTTAGTTAATAACCTTTGCGTTTCTCCCTACATCATTGTCTCCATCTGAAATTCTATTTTCACACGTCTTAAATAGCTCTGTCATTCAAATTCTGTATCTAGGCCACCTTTCTACATGAAACTCTTCTTTAGGTTTCTTCTCATATGTTACCTTCCTTGTGTTGTAATTACACGGGGACAGAAATCATAATCCTGTTTCTTCTAATATCAAATACAATCAAATGAAAAAACAGAGGAGAACAATTGATCAGGAAACAATTTATCTATTTAAATCAGACATGTAAACATTTTCAAGAATTTAGATGCAAGGTGTGCCAATACCGTCATCACCAGAAGAACAACAGGTGCAACTGTTCTCGCGGCTTTGACATGGTGGCTCCAAATACTTCCTTCCCTGTGGGTTTTCTTCTCTTTGATATCCACAGCCTAATCCTTTCCCATCCACAGTTGTGTCCCCACTTGGACCAAAATCCTTTTTTTTTTTTTTTTACAATCTTAGTATGAAAACATAAAGTAGTATTTAAAAAAAAAAATCTCCATCAGACTATGCCAAATAGAAATATAAGGTAATTTTAGGGAATAAAATTAAACATGTTTTTTAAAAGAGAAGTTCCTAATTCTTAGCTATGGAAAGTAACAAAAATACTATTGCTTTGCAAATCACTTTTCATATATTACCTCATCTTGATGAGAAATGTGCTATTTTTATTTCCATTTTGTATGTTACAGAAAATTTAGGGATCTTGCCCAACTACACATAGTTAGTGATAGAACAGGAATTTGAACTCTGCCTTGCCTGACATTAAAGTCACTTCTGTTAACCACTATGTTTTATTGAGTCTTGCAACTCCTTAATCCAAAGGACAGCACCACCAGCTGTCCCAACTATGACCATGTGTCATTTCTTCTTTCCCTGTTAAATGTGCTCAGTACCATAGCTGCTGATCTTGCTGAATTCCCTTCATGATTTTAGAAGAAGCTATAGAAAAATGTTTTACTCTTTGGTTTTTCTCATTCATAATTTCCAGGCCCCACAAGCTTCTTTCATTTCTAGAAAAAGCTAAAGAGAAAGGTATAGAGTATCAAATCCTGACTCAGCTTATGGAACTGACTCCACAAAGCAGTCTACAGAAATGATGTTTCTGTCTCCTATGAGTAATCATCTCTGCTTGCTCGTCCCATTCCAGGGACAGTCACTCAGGTAAGATTCTCCATCCATCCACACAAATACACAGAGTGGGTTTTATTGTTAACAATAGCAACCACAACAATGACGTGCATTTATCGGAGTCTCCTATTTTTATCAGTACCTGTAAATGTTTCATACTCCTAACTCTATTTAATTCTCACAGCCACACTATAAACTAGATATTACTATCACTACCATGCAAATGATGAAACAAACTCATACAAATTAAGTAATTTTGTCACCAAGCCTAAAAAAGGGAGTCGGAACCCTGCTCCTTCCAACCCCAACACTCCTGCTCTAACCTTTGTCCCGTATTACCTCTGATCCCATCTCATCAAAACTGAATTAATAGTTAAGAATAAATGTAACACCGGTATAGTACAAACACGCACACACATGCATACATGTAAAATCACATTTGTACATTACGCAATTCCACACCTACAGGCACTTTCTCACAGTGTCTTTCGAGTCTCACTGAGCAGTGCTGTGACCAAGCAAGCCATATGAATTCTGGAAGCAGTATTGAATACTTTGATGCAACTCAGTGGAGGCCCTATTACATAAGCAAAGTGTGGCTTCTTATATTTACATGTTTTCTATTTCCAACACTTTTATCTAGTTCCCACTTGATGCTCTCACACTGAGCATGCAATGTGCAATTATCCCATCTTACAGAGGGGGGTACAGCCTCTGATAATTAGATAAGAAGCTGATGTTAGAAGCTAGCAGAGGAAAGAGAGGGGAATTGAAACTCCAAATCCCAGGTTACTCGCATCGCTTCCCACAGCCTCCCTTCACCTGTTTCCTGGATTTATTCTTCACTCAAACTATTCTATTCCATGCTTAGTTGATGATATTGGCTGTCTGTGCAGTCGGACCTCCCCCCAGATGGAAATTACACAAGAATGCTTTTACCTGGGTGTCGTCCCTAATTTTTCCACTAAGTATTTTACTTCCCTGGGAAATGCCTGGGTAGGGTCCAAACAAAAATGGGCTGAATGGCTGCAGGCCCGCTCATGCTGAGTCAGCTAATGCAGGGTCTTCCGTGACTGAAGGCAGCTGCTTTACAAAGGCAAGCCTCTTCCTCTTGCCAGTAGCCCCAGGCCAGGAACCCAATAAGCCAGCACTTCCTCTGGGACGGCTTTTGGCTTCTACACTGCAGCACTTTTGTTACTTGGTGTTTTAAGTGGAAGAGATGGAAGGACCAAAGACCTTTGCCATGTGACACCTGCATCCATGGGTTTTCTTTGCCTGCGCCTTTATTGATGCTATATAATCAGGCAAGTAGGGCATTTGGCAATAATTCTGTGCTATGATTTCTTGCAAATTAATGTTAACTCCTACACACTATGGCCCACAACCCCATTAAAGAGAAGCCACATCTAGAACATGTAAGCAAGTCAACACTGTGGAAGTGCCAAGGTAGGTGAATAGGCTAGAGAGTGTGATACCCTTTATGCACCATAAGCCAAACCACATCACAGCCCGCCAACACTACTGCGGTCACCTCCCCACTATTCTCTGTATCCCTTCTTGCGCCCCCTACAATCTGATCTCCAAAGACCAGCCAATGGGATGTTGAAAACAAGTCATTCTCATGACACTGCCCTTTTTAACCTTTCCTAAGGTCTCTCGTGACTCTTAGAAGAAAACCCAAATTCCTCATAATGCTGGCTTCTTAGGTTTTGCTCAGAGCACATCCGCATCATAGTGACTCTTGCCAAATTCAAGATCATCAGTCCATGGACACCCAGCACAGGAAGGTTTTCCCTATAAAATATTTGGATTCAAGGAGGAAATCTAAGAGCAGCAAGACGAAGAGATCTGTATTGTGAAGGATGACAGGGTGGGAGATAATCACCCAAAGAAAATGCTATGTCTCTTACGGGAGCATTCAGGGTCTAGGCTGCGGTTATGTTTTACCAGAAAGTAGGATTATCTGACTTGAAATCAAGCCATGGAGTTTTACTCTGTTAATTCTTTTTCAATTATGTAGTATTCCCAGGATGATGACATCTTTAGAGCCGAAATGGAAATTAAAAATCAGCTATTTCAAGTCTCTTAATCCATAGATTTCAGCCGCAGGGCAGAGGCCCCATAAGCAAGGCATTTTGATGAACTTGGAAGCACTCAGAATGCCTGAACAACCATAATGGTCTGTATTTGGTAGACTTTTTTGATTTACCATGAATTTCCTCAGACATTTATTTCCCACAAGAGGAACACTTTGACGAATATAGAATCATTTTTCTAAACTGCCCTGCGGCCCCCTCCCTACAAGCACTTCTCTACCTCTCCTGCTTCATGTTATTTCCACCACTCAGCATATGACACTTTGTTCTTTTGTTTTCCTATAACCACCAAGGATAACAATGTCCCTAGTCAATCCATCAGTTACTATGCAAGAGTTTTATGTATATTCATTCATTTCATCTTTGTAACAACCCCGTAAAGTAGTACTCTGATTATCCTCATTGCAGAGATGGAGAAACGGGAAGTGGATGGGTTCAATGTTGATCTTGGTGAGACTGAAGCATCTGTGGGATATTCAGGCACAGATACCCAGGAGGCCACTATACGCAAGCCTGGAACTCAGGAAAGAAGTGACTCTAGAATCAGATATTAGAGTCCTCAGTCAACAGATGCAAACTAGAGGAGCCAAACTGCAGGAGATCTCTCAAGTTGGTGGCCCTCATGTGTGTGGCTGGGTCTTTGGGCTTTGAAGGAAGTTGGGAAAGAGGAGTGGAGTGAAAGGCAGCATGCCAACAGTGGTGAGCAGAACAGGATGTCTGAGGCTTTGCTGGTTCTCTCTGATACACGAGACCAGCTTTTGGGGATGAGAATTAACTTGCTTTGTAATTTTGTGAAAGTCTTTTCACCATTAAGAGCTTCCATTTCTCTCCACATAAGTTGAATGGGCTATACAATGAAGTTGTTAAGTCTCCAAGCTCCAAGCTTTAACATGCTAGGAAAAGAAACTCTCAAATACTCTGTTGGTGGCATGTAAAGGGACTATCCAGCATGGAGGATAATTTGTCAATATCCTTCAAAATTACAAATACCTATACTTGCTGACCCAGCAATTGTATTTCTATAAATTTATTCTGTAGTTACACCTGCATATGCATAAAATGATGTAAAATCCCAAGTTGATTTCTGCAGCATTGTTTGTACATCAAAGATTGAAATAGTCCAAATATCCATCAGTAAGGGAAGAGATAAATAAATTGAATAATTTTATATAGTCATAAAATAGAATGTAGATACAACGCAATACTAGATAGCCATAAGAATGAACAATTAACTGCTATATGCAATAGTGCATGAAAAATCAAAACAATGGAGAGTAAAAGCAGAGCAAAAGAAGCCAAACACAGAGCACATGCTGTGAATTTACGAAATTCAAATTCAGAGACAGAAAAGAGAAACCTCTGCTGTTAGAAGCTGGGATAGTGCTTACATTGGGGCCAGGGCTCTGAAGAGCACCAGATACAGCATGATCTATTGCTAATGGCTTCACCTAAGTACATTTACTAGATCCCTTTGTAACTGAGCTGTCACTGAGAGCTGCTCCCTTCATGAGGAAATGCTGGCAAGGGTGTGGAGAAAAGGGAACCCTCCTGCACTGCTGGTGGGAATGCAGACTGGTGCAGCCACTGTGGAAAGCAGTATGAGGTTTCCTCAAAAATTTAAAAATGGAACTGCCTTTTGATCCAGTGACCTCACTTCTGGGAATATATCCTAAGAAACCTGAAACACTAACTCAAAAGAATATATGCACCCCTGTGTTCACTGCAGCATTATTTACAATAGCCAAAATCTGGAAACAGCCCACGTGCCCATCAGTAGATGAATGAATAAAAAAGCTATGGTACATTTATACAACTGACAACTTAATACTACTTGGCCATAGAAAAGGAAGGAAAGTCTAACTTCTGCAACAGCATAAAAGGACCTGGACATTATCAAGTGAAATAAGCCAGTTGGAGAAAGACAAATACCATATGATCTCATTTGTATGTGAAATCTAATGAGCAAAATCAATTGATAAAACAGAAACAGAGGCATGGGCACATGGAACAGACTGACGGCTGTCAGAGGGCAGGATGATTGGGGGACTGGATAAAAGAAGGTGAGAGGTTGGCCAAGGAACACGTATACATGACACATGGACACGAACAACAGTGTGGCGATGGCCAGAGGGAATGGGGTGGGGCAAGGTGGGCCAAGGGGGGTAGGATGGGGTCAGAAAGAGACTTCACTTGGGGTGATGGGCACATGATGCAGTGTGCAGATCATGTCTGGTTGAGTTGTACACTTGAACCCTGTGTGATTTTGTGAGCCAATGTCACCCAAATAAACTCAATTTAAAAAATGAAAAAAAAAGGGGCCCACATTCCACATAATCTGGCCTTCATAAAGAGCAGAGAGACTCTCTGTGTCAGAACATGGTGTTGATGAGTGGGAAGGGAGGGAACTGGAAACTATGCTGGACAGGAGTAGCGTAGCCGTGGGAACAGTGGAGAAGGACATGGAAATCCACAACTACAGGGCAAATACTCCATCCGTCTGCAACCTTCCGTGCGTTCCCATGGGAGGCAATGGGCACACTTGTTCTTTGTGGCTGAAGGAGATGAAACTAGGGCACATGGATGAAAGAGACAGAGAAACATACTCCAGCTTATTTAGGAAAGGATTTTCCATAACTAGAGCAGCTACCCGAGAAAGGCCAGGTTCCAGGTGAGAATCAGACAGGACGGAACCACTTTGTACCCATGAGAAACCCTCAGTCTTTCCCACGGTTGTGAGGAAGAATGTGAAGACAAGACAGTCATTTTTCCTGGTCAGGCAAGAACTATGGGACAATAGCTGTGTGGTTCTCAGAGAGTTACCTGGGTGATGTCAAGGCCAGACTTGGGTGTCACGGCCAACAATGATGCTCAGAGAGCAATGCCTCTTTGAGTCCTGATGAGCAGTAAGTTAAGTGTCCTCCCAAGATGTAGGAGGAAAACTCTAAGTCCAAGTACCTTCTGCTTCCTGAGTACACCAAAGAGCAGAATTACAGAAATCTCCCAGCTGGAACCACCTCGCAGTTCTAGCTAAGCTCCCACACATGTAAAAATATCCCCTTACAAATGTCCAACTAGTCTTGTTCCCACACATTTGATACTAAGGAGCTCTCTCTTCTCAAGGTGGCTTTCCATGGTTGAACAGTACTCATTGTTACTGATAAAAAAGTAGAGACAACAGCTAACATTTCTTGAGCTCCATGTGCCAACCCGTGCATTGAACTATTAAACCCTTCCTACAAACTTATTAAACAGGTCAGAATATTAAGCATCATGATCTTAAAAATGTATTCAGAGTTGTTTAGAGTGATAGAGTGAGCTTCAAGAAATATGACTTTTACAAATAAAATATTTTACTGTATTTGCTCATCTGTTACCTGTACTATTATGCACTTAAATTTTTTCTTTAAATTATCCTGTTTCAATTTAAAAGTACCAATTTTAACCACTTGTTATATATCTGAAATCACAAATTTGTCTACTAGTTATATATCTTTCCTATGTTAAAATAAATTCAAAACTAATCAAAGTTTTCCAATGTTTAACCATGTTTAAAGTAAAATAACCTTTCTTGGTATCATTTTGTATAAACATATTTTGGTGAAAATTGTCTTAAGCTATGTTACTTCTCATTTTTTAAGTATATTTTTGAATTAAAAAAACAAGCCCTGATTTTTGTAATTATTTTTCAGGTTGGTATAAACTCCGCCCTGTGAGATGGCTGAGAAAAAGTCCTGGCAATCTTATAAGACTAGATTTTAAGTATCTAAGAAAATTAACTATATGTCTATTAAGGTTTCTCATTTTCCGTTACCCCAGCCTCTTGGACAGGGTTTCTAGGTTCCTCCAGATCCTCATAGTCTGGTCATTCTTGCTTGAAATATCTTACTTTGTAGCCAGCCATTGTTGCTCTGTGAGGGCATATACTACCCTAGTTATAGATTCCAGAATCTTTACATCCATAACCAGTAGCTGCTTCTGAGTTCAGGTTCAGCTCTGTCCAGGACTGAGGACAGCTGAGTGGAGAGCACTCAGTCCCCACCCAGAAGACAGGAGCTGTTTCCCAGCTCTGCCCAGCCTTTACATCTCAGTTGACTTTTAGGAGCCTGAGTTTACTCGACTAAAAAATGAATATGATAATGCTTGTTCTGATAGCCTCTCAATATGGTTGTGAAGATAAAATCAGAAAACTAATGTGCATATTTTATAAACTATGAGGAGTTTAAAGAGTTATCATTCAAGCAGACCCTGTGGCCTAAATATACCATGACCTACCCCTTGAGTAAGTTAGGAACCCAGGGCACCTTACAGCTCTTCTAGGAAACACATACTGGATAGAGTGTTATGTAGAAAAGACTTGAGGATACTCAAGTAATTCACCACATGAGAAACTGCTATGTTCCAGTCACTGTTCTAGGTCCTGACACAGAGTGTTGAACATGGGAGACAAGTAGGATTGATGGTAAACCAGTATAAACTAGTGGCCATACTGATTGCTTAAATATTAAAATATTTTCATGCTCATGGATAGCCATTTCCTTAAATTGCCAAGTTCTCATGTATTGCCCTAGTTACTCCAACCCCACCCTTAAAACTTCTAGACCTCCCCAGATACCAGCAACTTATGGGTGAAGGGTAGATAAAGGGGTTTCTAGACCCTGTTCCAGGACTTTGGTCAGTGTCGATCCAGACTGATTAATGCATGTGACACTGGCTGGGAATATCTATAATACAACCCAGTGAGAACAGGTTTCATTCTATACAAGGTAAACAAGTGAATGGAACAATGCATAACTCAATTGCAGATGGTGATAAGAGCTATAAGGGAATGAGATTGTGATGGGGTAAAAGTGGGGGGACCATGGATAGCACAATCACGGAAAAACTCCTTGAGGAAGTGAGAGTTGAGTGGAGGCAAGAAAGAGGATGAAGGAATGAGAGCCGGTCATGTAAAAATCTAGGAGGAGAGCATTGTAGGCAGAGAAAAGGGTAGGAACAAAGCCTTGAGGCAGTAATGGGTTTGTCACACATGAGGAACAGAAGGAAGGCCCATGTGATCCGATCATAATACAGGTTGCCCAAGGTTGACTGGGGCCAGAGCAACTGAACGCTGGCAGTCTTTGGTAACAGTCTGGATTTTACTGCAAGTCCAAGAAGTCATTAGAATTGCTTACGTCCATTCACACATAGTTATCATATTTACAATATGTCGCATTAGGAGAAACTCAAATCCTGGAAGACACTTCCTTTCCTATTGTCTCCCTACTGGAATTGGAAAAACTGTGGCTAATTATGATCCTGCTAGATGTATTATGGTGGATGATAACAACCCATTCACCAGCCTAGAGTGACCAGCTTAGGAGGGTCTGCAGAGACCCAGAAACTCTATCTGATGAGGCTAGAAGAACAGGAAAACCTGGGGAAGTCTTAATGGGAACACAATCAATCTTCTCAGACCCTTAAAAGCCAGCCTTGGAGATAAAATTGCCAATACATTTTTCTTGCTATCTATCTGATACTCACAATCTCCAGGTAAAGTGGTCCAACCTGAAGTTATTGCTTCTTACCATATTATAAGTTAAAAAAAAGCATCCGAGTCTGCAAAGAAAATTACATGTGTCCCACAGAACCATGGGCAAGGATTATGCCACCTCTTTTGCTTATTGAGAAAGCACTTAAGAAAATTTGCTTGATCTTACATATAATTATCACAGCTGGGCTAGCACTAGAATACTAGGGGTGCACTGATTCTTGTTATAATTCTTTACTGCCTCCTTTGACATTTGGGGAACAGAGACTAACTTTTGTGCTAATCAGCTGAGGAAAGACCCAGCCCGCTGCCCACAGTACTGCTCGGTCCACACACATGATGACTGTCTGGTAAGGCAGTCAAGGGAATTGGGAGAGAGGGATCCGTGCATTCAGCTTGGCAAACAGTAACTTCTGTTTTTTTGATCCCACATTTGAGAGCTGGCTAAAATCTATCCAGAAAATGATGTAATTAAATGTCATCTAGCCAAAAAGAAAAATCTAAACTTTTAAAATTATGAGCCAGATGGCCACAGTGGTGTAAGTAAAAGACTAGGAAAAAAAGACTTGGGACCTCATTTCCCCAGGGACCCCTAGCTCACTGTAGCTCTAACCCATGGCAATCTGCCAAAATACAGAACAACAAAGGCATACATTTTCATAATCCTGATGCATCACTGTTGAGTAGAAGAGTCTTGCACAGGGACATGGGGAAAAGCTTTGGCCCACAGGATGGGACATGATGTCAAGCTGGCCTTTGCCATACTTTTGCAATAAAGTTTCCTTCTGAACCCTCCTCCGGACTGGATAGTTCTAACTTCATCTCCACTCAGTTCTTTCTCTCTAACTTTTATCTCCATTCATCCATTCCCTTTACTTCCTTCAGTACCTTCTATCTTCCCCATTAGACTGCAATGTCCTTTGACAACAGGGACTGTGACTCTTTTTTATCTATTTCCACGATACCAAGCTCAGTGTTTTGCATAAGGACTCAGCACCATTTTTATTAAATAAAACAGAATAGCTGTGACTCTGAATTATGGAGTAACATGTGCCAGGCATGACGCTAAGGGCTTTACATATCTTATTTAATCCTTATAGCAATCCAATGATGTGGGTGTCTTCAGTTTTGATTTATAGAAGAGAAAATAGAAGCTTAAGGAAGTTAAATAACTTGCCCAAGGTCACATAATTAGTGAAGAGCCAAAGTGGGACTCAATCCATATTTTTTCTGATGCAAACACAGAGTAACTCACCCACTAGTCTACGCTGCCTCCCTGTACTGACTACTGACTCCATTATACAGCTGGCAGAGAGCTAGAATGGTGAGACAGAGTCAGACAAGCAACCACTTGCACAAAGGAAGCTGGACCAGTAGAACCGCCAAGCAGAGTCCACATTCTTTACTTGTACCTGGGTATTAGAGGGTGGGCAGGTATCTGTGGGAAGGAGCTCATGTCAGACCTTAAGCTAGTTCCCAGCCCCTTTTAATACCAGACAAACAAGCTGAAAAGGAGCTGCCCTGTGCCCAGTGTACTGCACGCTAATCCTATTCTCCCTGGGAGAAGGGAAGCAGTAAGAGATGTTGTCTACAAGTCCTTGCCTGGTTTTGCAGGCAGTGAGCTGAGTCAGAGAGAGAGTTGGCTGCAATTGTGGAAAGGCAGAGCAGCAGCTTAAGTCAGGGTGGTGCCGGGCTCTTGTAACTCAGCCTTTACCAAGAGTGGGAGAGCAGCATGCTCTCACACAGTGAGAGTGGAGATGGAGCAACAGTGGGCGGTGTCCCGGTGAAGGTGGACCATGTCACTGCCGGTTTGGAAATCCAAGGTCTTGAAGTTGTTTCTGGAAAAGTTATTGAAATAAATGTACTCGAGACAGCACAGAGGGGTGTGGTCTAATACAGCAAGCACTAGCTGTGGACTTGGGAAACTGTCTTTGAATGTCGATGCTGGAACGAATCCTAAAAATCATAAAGGTGGATATGATTTTGAAATGTTAATTAACATGCTTTTGTTTCCAGAATTTGCTTCAACCCTTGTTTCTTCCCTCATTCAGCCAGCTAAGCCTTCTCTATCACTGCCTTAGACACGAAATGATGACAGAAAGCAGATACCTGTTGGGTTTTGAGTTTAGTAGCCTACTTATTATGGCTCAGCTACAGACACAGGAGGTTTGGGAGAATAGATGATATCATGATGATAAGACTGGTAAGAGAAAATTATCCTACCTTCAAGATAAAGGGCAGATTTCCAAGGCTGAGAACTAAGAGATGAAAGAGACTTAGAGATTAATTAGATAAAGAATGAGGGGACATATTCAGGGGGGCCATGAGGACAGGGAATGGTCAGGGTCCATTTGAGTGTGCAGCATCTGTAGCCACGGCCCTGTTACAGAAGCTACTGCTTTCAGATGTGAAGTCTCATAAGTTGCCTGTTCTGAGTAGCTATGATGAGGTCATTCCTTTGACAGAAGTCAGCACCCAGCCCACTAATCAGCTAGTAGGAGTGAGAGCCATTCATAGCCTCATTCATAAGCTTGTTCTGTTCCCATCCGTCTTACCCTAGAATTGTCAACCCTTCATGAGCCTCTCAGGACACATATACCCCAATGAGAGGTAGTGGTATAGAAGAAAAAGCTCATATGTATATTTAGGTGGGAATGAATGAAATCACCTAGAATTTCTCTGTGTATTTTACAGTCCTAACCAAAAGTTAGATCACCATCTACAATGGAATGATGGCCTTCCAAAGATGTCTACATCCTAACCCCCAGAATCTGTGAATATGGCCAAAGGGACTTTGCAGATGTGATTAACGTAAGAATCTCAGGGTCAGAAGACTACCCAGGTTATCCTGGAGAGCTTAATATATCACAAGGGTCTTTCCTCATAAGAGGGAGGTAGAAGGTCAAAGTTAGAAAGGGAGATGTGACCATGAAACAGAAGTTGGAGTGATGCAGGGCCACAAACCAAGATACGGTAGCATCTAGAAGCTGGAAAAAAGGCAAGGAAATGAATTCTCCCATAGAGCATCTGGAAGCAAGCAGCTTGTTAATGACAAAGAATCTTGACCCATTCTCTAGATATACTACATCAAAATAGCTGGATTTTGGCCCAGACTTCTATGTTTTTTTAAAGATCCCCCAGGCTATTCTGATAATGTCACCCTATACTACCCCGTTCACAGCAGGGTGAAAAATAATCTTAACTAACAAATCATTCACCGAGACTACGACCATGTTCAGAAGATCTAATGCCCTTCACCACATAAACACCACATAGTCATTCTGTTTCACAAGAACATCCAAAGGGATGAGATCATTACCTCTTGAATAATAATAACAGCTTTCATTTATCGACAAATATCCTAAAACAATCAATGTTACTATACCTTCTGCATTATGTCATTTAATCTCAGAGCAACCTTGTAAAATACTTCTTAATGTTATAATGTTCAAAAGAAAATATACCTAGAAAACTTAACTACAACTGATGGAAAGGATCAAAGAATGGTTGACATGCAAGTGCAGTGAGCTGTTTTGAGTGCAACCAAAGGGGAGCAAACTGAACCTCAAACCATTCTGTTCACTCCTCCCAAGGCATAGGTGTGAGGCTTCCCTTCCCTATGATCACTCCTCCTATCGGTGTTCAGGAGACCTCCTGTCATCTCCAGGGGGCCTGAGAACATACCCCGTGAACAAAAGTTGTTTTCACACAGGACAAGCTAGATGGTGCTGAGCAAAATTTGGGTCCCATAGACCTGTAACTTTTATAGGACATGAGCAGCACTCTGCTGATGTCCCAGCAGGAGGTCTCCTACATAGAACATGAGGACAGCTAATAGAGCTCTATGGCATGGATGATTTATAACACTGACTCACATGGCTAAGGTGATCCCATGATCTCCATTAATGGCCTGACTCCCACCTTGTGATAGAGGGTTTCCCTATTGGTGGTGGATGAGTCTTAGTGCTGCTTCCCCTGCTCTCTCCCTGGTCCTCCAGGCACACTGAGCCCCAGGCAGCCTGGGCCCCACCAACCTCCTCCCTCAACATCATCTTTCCCCCCCACCTTCATCTTTAGTCCATGGAATTTTTATTTGTTCTTAGGGGTGAGTCTCCTGCTCTGTATTCCAAACCCATTGTTTTAGCACATGCTTTACGTCCTACTTCCTTCCAGATGTTCTGGTCTTTGATTCTAAGTATAACATAAAAAATGCCACAAATCAAAGTTTTCACATAATTAGGTTTTTAATGTCTATATTTCGCTTCATCCCAGTGAATCATGATAAGCATCTAGAGGAGGCAGCAGATTTGGGGGAGGGGTGGGGGGTAAAAGCCCAACGAGTGAATATTTTAGGCTTTGCAGTCTATTCATTTTCTGCTTTAAAGACTAATTTGTCTGATATTAATAAAACCACTCCAGCTGTCTTATGGTTGCTGTTTGCATAATATATCTTTTCCCATCCTCTTAACTTTCAACCTGTTTGTATCTTTGAATTTAAAGTGTGCTTCCTGGCCTGACCTGTGGTGGTGCAGTGGATAAAGCGTCGACCTGGGAATACTGAGGTCGCCAGTTCAAAACCCTGCACTGGTCTGGTCAAGGCACATATGGGAGTTGATGCTTCCAGCTCCTCCCCCCTTCTCTCTTTCTCTATCTCTCTCTCTCACTCTGTGTCTCCTCTCTAAAATGAATAAATAAATAAATTTAAAAAATAAAAGAAATAAAGTGTGCTTCCTGTTGGCAGAATATAGTTAAACCTTGGTTTTTAACCCAGTCTGACGGGGTTCAAATTTCTACCTTTTAACCAATTGTTTAATCCATTCAGATTTAATGTTATTATTCATAGACTTGGATTTACATCTGCTGTTTTGCTTTTTTCTTTGCAGGGGTATATATCTTATATCTTTTTTGTTCTTCCAGTCTGCCTTTTTACTTCTTTCTTTTTGCATTAAGTGAATATTTGCTAATATAGCTTTTTAAAAGATTTTTTATTGATTGATTTTAGAGATAGAGAGGAAGGGGGAAAGAGAGAGAGAAACATTAATTTGTTGTTCCACTTATTTATACATTCAATGGTAGATTGTTGTGTGTGCCCCGCTTGGTTACCAAACTGCAACCTTGGTGTATCAGGACGATGCTCTAACTAAACTACATGGCCAGGGCCTAATGGAACATTGTAATTCCTTAAATAATTTTTTACTTTAAATTTTTTAATTGGTTCCTCTCAGGGCTATTGCATACATTTTAATTTATCACAATCTACTTCCAATTTATACTACCATAATTGATGAGGAATATAGAAATTTCATTTCTATAAGCACTATTCCCTCTTACACCTTTCATGCTATTGTTATTACATTACACCATATCTGTTAAAAATCTAACATTACTTTATTATAATTTTTACCATATGTAATTTTATGGGTATTAAAAAAACTGAGCTACAGAGTTCATTGCAACTACTCAACTCTGTAATTATAGCATAAAAAGAGCCATAGGTAATATATACATATTTAGCGGGATTGGCTAAATATATAAATGCATTGCTACGTTCCAATAAAACTTAATTTAAAAACACTGAAACTGAATTTCATCTCATTTTCACATATCATAAAATATTCTCCTTTTGATTTCTTCTCAACCATCTAAAATATAAAACCAGTTAGTTTGCGAGCTGTGCAAATACAAGCAGGGGCGGGATTTTATCCAAGAATGCAGCCTGCCAACAACTTGACTTTCAGCAATGATTTTTCAGAATCATTAATGTGGCATCCTTTGGTTACCCAGCATTCCTCCGGGCTAGCCATGGTGCGACGGTAAGATCAGAGACTGGGCTTCAGCATCCTACCTCCATTGAAAAAACAGCTTTGCTTATATATTGTTTGATTTTTCAAGCTGGAGAGACTGTGTTTAACACAATCCCTGGAAGAAGGAGGAAGGTAGGGTAGGAATGGAGCAGGAAGGGAGAAAAAGAGATGCTTTCAAAAGCTCTTTCTGGGTTTAAAATTCTACAATAATATTCGTCTAAAAAGATCCCAAATTGTCAACAACTCTGGGACTACCTTTGGTCAATCTGGAAATCTAAACATTTAAATATCAAGCCATATTTTAATTCTTTCTATTCAGATTTTTCTGAGTTCCGTAATCTAAATTCTTTTCCCCAGTGGAGCCTTAGAACCGGGAGAACAAGTAGCTTTTAGCACCCTCTTGTGCCCATAATTAGTGATCGCAGCAGCCAATTCCCTAAATCTTTTCTAATTAGGTAGTGGGTGGGAAATACCCGGAACAGGAAAGCTGAGGGAGTGATAAGGGTTTGTCATTTCTTACTTATACTCATCTAATCTAATTGAACACATCCTCTACAAACATGAACTTCTACAAAGAGAAGTGTTTCCTTCCTCCTCTTTATATAAACCAGGGGTCGGGAACCATTTTGGCTGAGAGAGCCATGAACCCCACATATTTTAAAATGTGATTCTGTGAGAGCCATACAACGACCCATGTATTTTACGCATTATCCAATAAAAATTTGATGTTTTCCCAGAGGACAGCTGTGATTGGCTCCAGCCACCCGCAACCATGAACATGAGTGGTAGGAAATGAATGGATTGTAATACATGAGAATGTTTTATATTTTTAACTTTATTATTTTTTTATTAAAGATTTGTCTGCGAGGCAGATGCAGCCATCAAAAGAGCCACACCTGGCTCGCGAGCTATAGGTTCCCGATCCCTGATATAAACGCTAAAAATATTTGAGTTGACCACTCTTTAGGTTTTCCTTTAGTTCACCATACTGACCCTTTCTCTGCATAATTAAAGCAAGTAAGGCTACAGATTTTAACATCAGGGGTGAGTCTGACTCTTAACGCCTCCCTTCACTAGTTATACAACGGGGTAACCAACTAACCTGCTCCCAAAGTACTTCCGCAGCCATTTACCAATAAATGGAACCCCACACATGTAAGCATAGTTGCTTTGTCTATGCTTGAACAAAGCAAGATCGCATCCCCTCAACAGTTAGGACTGGAGGCACAAGTCACAAAAGAAAAAAGAAATAGAACTAATGGACTTCATCAAAATTAAAAACTTTTATGTATCAAAGTAGATCATTAAAAAAATGAAAAGACAACCTACCCAATGGGAGAGAATATTTACAAAGTATAGTCTATTCTCATTATTTGGGGTATTTACCTTCTAAAATCCACTGTAAACACTGACTTAGAAAACACTGAAACATTGCTCATATATGTGTGTGTGTGTGTGTGTGTGTGTGTGTGTGTGTGTGTGAGAAATACAGAAAGAGAAAAGAGAAGGATATCATTACACAGATTATATTCTTAAACCTTAGAAACCACTCATCCTGGCAGATTCTGTCCTCTTTGTTTTACAAAAGAGAAAACAGGTTCTGAAGAGTGAAGTGAGTGTACCTGAGGCTGCCTGGCTAACAGGTTCCAGGACGACCTGGAAATCAACCCCAGTCCGACTGCACCCACCGGCGCCTCTCGTGCTGCTCCGCTCTGCCCCGTTGTCGCGATCCTCCGGTCACCTCTGTATGAGAGCTGGAAAACAGAAGCAGGGTCATACCTGGGAATGTGCACCTCAGTGTGTCTTCAAATGACGACAGAACTGTACTGATTTGAGGGTTTTAAATAAATTCTATCAAGGAGGCAAATTTGAAAATATAGAATCTGTACATGAGGAGAATCAACTCTCTCTGATAAGGGACTGTTATCCAGAATATAGAATTGTGACAGCAAAAAGATAAATAAGCGTCTGACTAGGCGGTGGCACAGTGGATAGAGCCTCGGACTGGGATGCGGAGAACCCAGGTTCGAGACCCCGATTTCGCCAGTTTGAGCGCGGGCCCATCTGGCTTGAGCAAAAGCTCACCAGCTTGGACCCAAGGTCGCTGGCTCCAGCGAGGGGCTGCTCGGTCTGCTGAAGGCCCGCGCTCACAGCACATGTGAGAAAGCAATTAATGAACAACTAAAAAAAACCCTGATGATTGATGCTTCTCATCTCTCTCTCCGTTCCTGTCTGTCTGTCCCTATCTATCCCTCTCTCTAACTCTCTCTCTGTCCCTGTAAAAAACAAACAAACAAACAAAAAAGATGAACAAGCAAAATTTTAACAGGGGCAACAGATTTAAATAAATAGACATTTCTCCAAAGAAGATGTATGTACAAGTGGCCAGCAAGTACTGTTAAAAGTCCTTACTGTTGATGGGACTATAAATTCTTGCAGCCACTATGGAAAACAGAACGGAGGGTCCTCAAAAAATTAAGAAAGGAGCTACCACAGGATCCAGCAGTTCCATTTCTGGGAATATATCCAAAGGAAATGAAAACAGTAACTGGAAAAATACATGCACCCTCATGTTCAAAGCAGCATTATTTACAATAGCCAAGACATAAAAACAACCCAAGTGCTCATTGATGGGGGACTAGTTAAAGAAGTTGTGGTTTATAACAATGGAATATTATCTGGCCATAAAAAATGAGAAAATCCTACCATTTGCAACAATAGAAAAGGACCCTGAGGGTACTGTGCTAAGTGAAATAAGTCAGATTGAGAAAGACAAATACTGTATGGTATCACTTATATGTAGAATCTAAAAGGTACCAGGTTTGTGGTTACTAGAGGTGGGAGCAGGGCAAGGGGGAATGGGAGAAAGAAACATGGTCAAAAGGTACAAACTTACAGTTACAAGATACTTAAGTACTAGGGATGTAATAGACAGCATGCTGACTGTAGCTAACACTGCCACATGATGCATATAAAAGCTGCTAAGAAAATAAATCCTAAGATTTCTCATCACAAGGGAAAATTTCTTTTCCTTTCTCTTTTTTTTTTTACAGGGACAGAGATAGAGAGTCAGAGAGAGGGATAGATAGGGACAGACAGACAGGAACGGAGAGAGACGAGAAGCATCAATCATTAGTTTTTTGTTGCCGTTGTGACACCATAGTTGTTCATTGATTGCTTTCTCACATGTGCCTTGACCGCAGGCCTTCAGCAGACTGAGCAACCCCTTGCTGGAGCCAGCAACCTTGGGTCCAAGCTTGTGAGGTTTTGCTCAAGCTGGCAACCTCGGGGTCTTGAACCTGGGCCCTCCGCATCCCAGTCCGATGCTCTATCCACTGCGCCACCGCCTGGTCAGGCTTCTTTCCCTTTTTTATTTCTCTTCTTATTGTAATTGTACAAGATGATAGCTGCTAACTACACTTATAGCAGTAATCATCTCATTATATGTGTAAGTCAAACCATTACACAATACATCTTAAAACTATATAGTGATGTATGTGAACCATATCTCAATAAAAGTGGGTAAAAATAAAGTATTTGATACCATTAGTCATTAGGGTGATACAAATTAAAACCACAATTAGATACCATTTTACACCTATTAGGATGGCTATAATTTTAAAAAAAGAAAAGAAAAGAAATCTGAGCAAGGATGTGGAAAAACTGGAACCCTGGTACAGTACTAGAACGAGTGTAAAATGGTACAGCCATTACAGAAAATGGTTTGGCTGTTCCTCAGAATGCTACAGAATTAGCACATGACCCAGCAATTCCATTCTGGGAATATTCTCAGAAGAATTACAAACAAAAACTGTAGCACTATTTACAACAGCCAAAAAGCAGAAACAACCCAAATGTCCATCAACAGATGAATGGATAAACAAACCACAGCACATTCATACAATGGGAATTATTCAGCTATAAAAAGGAATGGAGTACTTCTATGACGTGGATGAACCTCAGAAACATTTTGCAAACTGAAACAAGCCAGACACAAAAGGTGACATATTGTATAATTCCATTTATATGAAATATTCAGAAAGGGCAAGTGCACAAAGACAGGAAGCAGGCTCGTGGCTGCCAGGGTGTGGGGGAAGAGAGTGGAGAAGTGACTGCTTAATGGGTAAAGGCTCTACTTTGAAGGTCACGAAAATATGCTACAACTCAATTAGAGGTGATGGTTTCAGAGCATTGTAAGAGTACTGAATGCCACTGAGTTGCAGTTTAAAATGGTTAATTTTATGTTAATTTTATGTGAATCTTACCTCAATTAAAATACTGTATCACCAAAAACAGTTGGAATTAGAACCAACAGTACAATTTCTCTGTGTCAGGATGGCAGCATCTGCAACATGTCAGCTCACATTTCTGATCTAACATAGTGGAAGTAATATACTGCCTACCACGTGGAAGGGGGGACAGAGAGAAAGCTGTTTTGCAGAGAAGTAGAGAAGGAAAAAATATAATGTGGCCGGGATGGAGAGAGAAAACAGATGCTATTCGAAACCCTCTTTTCTTCCTGCCCGAGGATCTCCTGAGGCACCATCTAATCCTTACAATTAACATTTTATTTTCTTAAACTAGTTTTCATTCTACAGCTTGCAATAAAAATGTACTATCTAGTGTACAAGTCCAGCTGAAGGACTGCTTCTGCCATAAAGCCTACTGCAGTCCAGAGAAATCATTGCATTTTCAAATTTATTATAAAAACACTGACACCACTGACTAGAAAATACCTTAATTGTCCCTCTCACTGAGACGTGACCCCTCCACTCTCTCTAACAAGTATCAGCAGACCCTGTTTAAGAAACTCTAGTACTGAAGACTTTATTATCTCCGAGGGCAGATCACATGATATTTGAGCAATTTTGGCCATTAGAAAGTTATTCTGTGTAAATGGGCAAAAATTTAATCACACCAAATATTATAACATTTGAGGCTGTTTGGGAAAATAAAAACATGCTATTCCTTCCTCTGACAACTATTTAATAATTAGAAGAAAATTACCATAAACCTGCCATATTCCTTCCTCTTGCACCCTTTGTGTGTAACACGTGCACACACATGCATGGTTACCTCAGAGTCTTAATTCCCTCACCTATGGACTGAGCATAACAATTCTTTAATACAAAGAATAATTGTGAGGATTAAATGAAATGGTTCAGGTAAAGAGCTCACCACAGCACCTGCTACAGGTTTGTATTCAGTAAATGCTATCCATTATTATCTTAATAATACTATGAATAATGCTTGTTATTATGATTGTTCTTATCTAGCAATCTAGTCTTAGTTGACAAAGCCCTCACACTGTGATATACAAAGACATTGTATGAGTAGCTCTTAATGCTTACTATAATACTTGGTACAATTAAATTGGTAGAGTATCCCCACTTACGAAGGAAACTGAGACACAGTTAAATAGCTTGCCCACAGCCACTCAGCTAGTAGGGAGCAGAGCACCAATTTTAATCCAAGAATTCTGGCCCAAACCACTGCTGCAACATGTCGATTACACCATCACGGCTCATTGTTCACCCACAAGGTGGCGCTCAGCGATGGAGAGTGGCCTGTTCTGTTAAAACCTCACAAGCAAAGGGATTAGCAACTCAAAATGAGGCCCCATGGTGGTGAGTCAGTATTTCTCACTAAGGCATCTTCCTCCAAGAGCAGGACAGAGTAAACAAGTCAGGGGGTTGTAATATACAGCATGGTGACTATAGCTAATAATACTGCATTGCATACAGTATTTGAAAGTTGTTTAGAATAGATTTTAAAAGTAAAATAATAATGAGGAGGAGGAAGAAGAGAAGAGATAGGTGATCTGATCAGTAGTGTAAATTTAGGGCACAAAAGAGGTACTTAAATGCTTGAAAAAATATGATGGAAAACTTTTATGACTGTTAGCCAAAAAATAAGCAACTTCCTACAACTAACTACCCTATGTATGGTCTCATAACTAACTTCACATCCCCCATCTGCACTGTGAATTCAGTTATTCCCTTGGAGATGAAAACAAGACATACCAAACTTAAATGATGTATATATTAATTTATGCATTTATTATCTTTGACCCTTCCCCAGTGTGTTAAAAAATATTCTGCACTGTTTTGGGGTTTTGACTAGACCACAATCCTTCCCCAACTTCAAAAAATCAATTCCTCCAGTTCAGCCTCTGGGCCTTTTCTTTTCTTTTTTATTTATTGATTTTAGATAGAGGAAGGGAGAGAGAGACAGAAACAGACAGAAACATTGATCTGTTCCGCTATGTTTCCTGAGTGGGGATCAAACCCGCAACCTTCACGTTTCAGGACAACACTCTAACCAACCGAGCTGTCCGGCCAGGGCCCTCTGTGTCATTTCTGATACAGCACTGGCAAATGAGAAGAGGGACTAATGGACAAGCAAAGTGAAAAAAAAATCATCAGAAAAACAAAGATTTATCCAATTAAGAGTATATAATATAGAAAGTAAAAGAAGAAAAATGGAGTCATTAAGAATCAGTTTTGTTTTGTTTCATATTTTTATCAAGGTGAGTTTCTTGGAGGATTGATAGTGAAGGTTTAAAATGAAGGCTTGCCAAATAGAGACAGACTCCTAGAGAGCAGGCTGACAGCTGTCAGGGTGGGGGCGGTGGGCTGGGGTACTAATTGGGGGGGGGGAGGTGGAGCAATTGAGCAAAAAAGAGAGAGAGAAAAACTCATGGACAAACAGGATGGTGACTGCAGTGGGGGAAGGTGGGGAAGAGGGTGTGGGGGATAAATGGTGATGGAGGAAGACCTGACTTGGGGGGGTGAACACACAGTACGGTGTACAGATGTGTTGTAGAATTGAGCACCTGCAACGTGGATAATTTTGTTAACCAGTATCAGTCCAATAAACCTAACTTCATCTTTTTAACTTAAAAAAATTAAAAATAATATAAAGGCTTGTGGTGGTCTTCATTGGTGTGAGAGATGTGAAGACAGGCAGGGACAGGGAAAAGGAGAACTGGAGAAGAATTGAATAAGAATTTTATCTCTGCTGACATTTGCCAAGAGATTCAAGTAAAGACTTGACTCACTTTGAACACTTTTGGATAGTGAATTTTGAAGACCGCACAGAGAATTTCGGCCAGCAGGAGTTCTCAGGTTAATTCTGGTTACAGTAACACTCCTCAGAGGCACCCAAACACATATCCTCACCTTTCCGGAACGAGCAAATCTTATCCCCTTTACTCCCCCTGCTCCAAAGCCAAACCAGTCTTATAAGCCATTTTGAAAACATTGACAAACCAATATTTAAGCAAATTACTCTCACTGCCACCTGGAAATATCTAATATAAATACAAATCCCTTATACACCTACAGCTCCTTACAGTTTCCAAACCTCTTTTTCATCTCATTTGAACTTGACAAATTCCTGGTAAGCAAGCAAGGGTTATTATCACCATTTTACAAGAGGAGCAAAAGGAGGGTCATAGAAGTGGCAGGCTTTCCCAAGGTCACACAGTTGGTATGCTGCAGAGCAGGATTTTAACTTTGATCTCTAACTGCAAGTCCCCCGGGGCTCCATGAGACTTGTCTCCACACTTCTCCACTGTAAAAATGTTTTTCAAATATTACTTCGTGAAGACTGCTGAGTATGTAGAGGCAAAAGCATTAGGCTTAGAGCTTGAAGGCCTTGAATCCATTCCCTTCCTTCTGTAACTTCCTTTTCTATTGCACTAAACAAGGATCTACTCAATTATACAGTGTCTATCTATTTGTATACAGGAAAGTAAACCTTAGAAAGTAGAACTTAATAATAATGCTTCTTTTATTCACATTAAAGGCTTAGAAACTTGACGTGGAGAAAAAGACAACCTCAAAATACCTGTGAAACAAGCTTTGGGCTTTGTTCTGCATTGTGGTCATATCTCTGGAACCCACATTCTAAGCAAGTGGAACAAGTTTGGGTACTTCAGCTAAGTCAAGAGGCCTTCTTCAATCTAAATAAGGACTCCCCGGAATTCTTACCCAGGGAGAGGAAGCCCAGCTTTCACTGGGGAAAACACCACTTCCAAGTCAAACAGCAAGAGTCCTACAGTTCACCTCTGAATTCCCTGTGCCCAGCACGTGGCTCTCTCCTCATCCAATGGAAGTAGGCATTTCCAACATCAGGTGCCTATAGAACTCAAGCATAAACCTAGCATTCCATACTGTGACAGAGTCACCAGGCTGATCCACACCCTGATATAGACACAGAAACTGAGGCCCAGAGACTTGCTCAATGTCAGACAACTCCTCAAGACTGTGCTCCTAATCCCCTGACCTCCTATTAAAATGTGACACTTTCTCTTAGCAAACCCAACAACCACAGGGAGTTGTCATGACCAGCAGCTACGGAGGACTGCCCTGGGCAAAATTTTTCTCCCCTTCTGCCTTTTCTGCAATAGATCCACAAACTACCATATCCATAAATGGCCTCTGAGAGCCAATATGACTCTCACCAAATTACTGTGAAAGAAAGGAAAGAAGGAAGAAAGGGAGGAAGGAAGAGAAAGAAAAAAAGAAAGCTTTGTTAAGAAGTTGTCAGAAATGTTCAATTATACCCAGTTAAAAAAGGGTTATTACTTGGTACTTTTTGATCCCTTTTATATGGTAAAGGGCATTGTGATCTCCTAATAAGAAAATTAGTTTCCCAAGTTATTTGACCAGAGATATCCTTTTTATTTCCACTATGGAGAAGTACATGCATTTAGTGTTCTAGGAATCATACTTTGAGATCGCTACTGTGTTCCAATAGTCTTAAGATCTGATTTGCACTGTTCAGAAAGCTGAAATGACTTGTTTAAGATCTTACAATGTGCATTGAAAAAAAGTACTGATTTGTGACAACATGGATGAACCTGGAGGGCATTATTCTAAGTTAAATTAAAAGGTTGATACAGAAACATAGAGTAGAATGGTGGTTACTGGCAGCCGGGAAGAGATGAAAATGGAAAGATGTAGGTCAAAGAATACAACTTTAAGATCTGGGGATCTAATGTATAGCATGATGACTTTAATTTAATAATATGGTAGAGTATACTTGCAATTCACAGTTCTCAGAGAGCAGCTGTTAAGCATTCCCACTACACACTCTCAAAATAAGAGTTAATTATGGGAGGTGATAGAAGTATTAAGTAACCTGATGGTGGCAATACTTGTGTGTGTGTGTGTGTGTGTGTGTGTAATCATCATGTTTTACATTTTATGTAGATACACTTTTATTTGTCAATTATTCCTCAATAAAGCTGAGAAAAATAACAAATAAAAGAAGCAGGGCTGAAATCCATGTATTCTCACCTTTGATGTCAATTACCAATTCACAGCACCATGCAGCCACATGGAACTGGAATAACTTTGGTCCACGGGACTCAAAAACAGTATAAGCTTCACGAGTCCAGGGACTCTACTTTGTTCACTACTTGCAACCAGCACAGCGCTCAGCACACTGAAGGTATCCATAACTTTTTGTTTAGTGAGTAGCTGTTACACAACAATACAGAATGTCTTGTTGAGTCGACTTTTCACAACAACCCTGAGATTAGTAGTATGATTTTCAGATTAGAAACTTGAGATTTAGAAAGGAACAGCAACTTCTCACAAACTCATACAGCTAGTAAGTACTTATGATTTTCTACTATCTCAGTATTTTTCAAATCCTGATATGCATATAAACCACCCGGCCATTTTTTGAATCTTTAGATTCTCATTCTGTGGGACAGGGTTAGGGTCTACAATTCTGCATTTCTAACAAGTTCCTAAGAGTAGGTTATTCTTCTATTCCACAGATTACAATTTTTTTTAACTTAAAAAAATTATTGGTTTTAGAAAGAGAGGAAAAGAGTCAAGAGATAGACAGGAACATTGATCTGTGCCTGTATGTGCCCCAACAGGGGATCAAACTGGCAACCTCTGTGCTTCAAAACAACTCTCTAAAACAACCAAGCTATCTGGTAAGGATGCTACCAACTGCAATTTGAATAAAAAACACTAGTCCACAATCATAGAATGCCAGAGTTTTAAGGAGAAAATTTAGATGATCAAGTTAGAAATATGAAGCCCATATATTACAAAGTGCTTGCTCTTGGGCCATTTATTGATGTTTTCACATCATTATTCTGAGCTAAAATGAGGGCAAAATCCCACTGCACAAGGCACCCCAAAGTGACACAGCCAACACACAAGGATGTAGCAAGGAGGAAAGTGAGGCAAAAATACCCCATAACACTTTCCTACTGCCCTGTGATTTCCCACAACTGATCACCATTAGCCAAACCCAATAGGAAAACAAGTCAAGAAAGTCCACTGATACAATCCAACCAAGTCAGCTCAAAGGGCAAACAGCAGAGTAGAGAGAGGGTGGGTTTAGAAGACAGACTGACACTAGCCAATGCACTTGACTTTCTGTAGACACCAGACCTGGCTCATTTCCACCTGCTCTTTCACCCAGAGTAGAACAAATGTCCAGAAAATAAAAGAGATCGGGTGGAGGTATGTGCTTTTTATTTTGTGCCTGAATATTTTACCTAGAACTAGATCAGACTCCTGTCTGTGAAAAAGAACTGTGTCTTCATTGCAAGGATAACCCTTTTGCCTGTGCTCTTAGCATCAGCTCAAAAACTTCCCATTCTTTCTTCTAACTACCTGTCCCTCACCTCCCTAGAGTCTCTCCTTTCTCAGCTTCCAGGTAATTAGTTCTCAGGATTCTCCTACAAATTATTGTACTGTTTCTTATCAGGTTCATTCTTTAGTATCTCACCTTAAATATCATAGTTTTTTTTTAATTGGAATTCTAAAGTGTTATATCTTTTCAATGTTTTAGTCATCTATCTTTGGGACTCACTCTCACCTCTATTCCTCTCGTTCCATTTGCCATCTGGTTATGGGGAAACTCGACTCTTCTATCTCAGTAAGTACCCAGCTAAACTTAAGATGTTTCCCCTCCTCTTCTCCTTTGCTTTCTTTTCATGATGAAGTCACCAATGCTCTCCTGCTAAACACCCAAGTCTAACAAATTCTGGCTCCACAATATCACTAGTAATTATATCCTCTGCTTATTTGCCACGGACAAGATTGTTGTTTAATTCCTCACTTTTTTTCTTTCCTGGGCTAACAAAATAATTTCCTAATGAATTTCTTACTTCTTGTTTTACTTCTCTCGAGTCCAATATACACACATCAGATGAATATTCAAAAGTTACAGTGCTGATCATATTACACCTCTTTAAAAAAATCATTTAGTTTCTGAACTACTGTTGAAAAGAAAAGAACTGTGAATGTGGGTGGAACAAGGAAGAGTGTGAGGCTAAGTTAGCACTCTATCTACCCTTTAGGAACTCCATCTTCTAATCTGTTCTTTAACCTCAACAGCTTTCTTTTGGAGATGAGTCGTATATTTGTCTTCCTTCTCATTCATTTCCAAATCTCTTGCAAATTTTGGAATTGGAGATAGTATGAGAAGGAAGACAGGAGAAACATAATTCATGGTAGTAGAGGAGGAAGGAGTAATGAAAACTCTGAGTGACCAAAGTGGCCCTTTATGACTGCCAGTCATTCATTGGGAAACTGAAAGCATGAAGAGTTGTTTTAAAGAACCAGAATTTCTAACTATGACTAAAGTGGAACTAACTTCATTGGCTAGTGTTCTCAGTGACCATATCACATCTGTGGGCTTAGAAATTCTGAAAGAGAAATGCCCAAACTATTTCCATTACAGTGGAACCAAAATCAAAGTACTCAATTCAGTAGATGTTCTGCAATATAGAAAATAGAAAAGTCACAGTTTGTTTAATTATGAAATCACAATCCTAAGAAGCTGGGAAAGTAATTTTTGAATTGCTGTATCAAACCATACCCAGGGGGTTTTGGTAAGAAAGATAATACACATCAACTCTGAAGAGGAAGAGGATGAGGATGGAAGTAAAGGTAATAAAGATAATGAGAATGGAGCTGGTCCACCCAGAGACAAGGAGGAGGAGGAGGAGGAAGAGGAGGAAGAGGAGGAGGAGGAAGAAGAGGAGGAAGAGAAAAAGGAGAGGAGGAGGAAGAGGAGAAGGAGGAAAAGGAGAGGAGGAGGCAGAGGAGAGGAGGAGGCAGAGGAGGAGAAGGAGGAGGAAGAGGAGAGGAGGAGGAAGAGGAGAAGGAGGAAGAAGAGGAGAGGAGAAGGAAGAGAAGAAGAAGGAGGAGAGGGGGAGTAGGAGGAGGAGGAAGAGGGGAAGATGGAATAAGCTCAGAACTGAGGAAGGGAGCAGAAGAAATAGATCTTTCATATTCAGAAAAAGAAGAATTTCAAGATGCATATTGTAATGACTATGTTGACAAGGAAAGAGTAGAGGACAAAGAAGAGGTCTTCAGGGAAAAAGAAAAAACAAGATGCTAAGGAGGAGACAGAGATGACTACTAGATCATTCTAAAACCATACCCCCGAATGTTCCTGGTTTTACAATAGAATGGTCACTGGTATTATTTTCATAGAAAGTAATGAACATGTATCCTTTAATTGAATGTGTTTTACTATTTTGCATTGTCATGATTCAAAATAAGCTTTATCAACTGTTAATGATTATATGTGGAAAAAAATTTTTAATGATCTTATTAGCAAATTCCCTTGAAATTTATTGGGAATCTAAATTTTTTTTTCTTATATTCTTCTTATTGTTACTCATTAATAGCCAGCAATTAAAACATGACTGATTAACTCAGGGTAAAATGGTACTTCTGTTAATAATGTTTTACATTTATTTTTAAAATAACAAAGAAGGCCTGGTCTGTGGTGGCACAGTAGATAAAGCATCGACCTGGAATGCTGAGGTCGATGGTTCAAAACCCTGGACTTGCCTGGTCAAGGCGCATACGGGAGTTGTAGCTTTCTGCTCCTCTTCCCTTCTCTCTCTTTCTTTCTACTCTCTCTCTCTCTAAAAATAAGTAAATAAAATCTAAAAAAAAATTTTTTTTAAATAACAAAGTCTCCATATAAAAAGGCAGCAGTTCTTTTTTGAATGGCAAGTTGATTATTTCCATACCGATCCAGAGATCTCTAGTGTTAAAGCTCTTAATTTTTTGTTTGTTTAGTAAGAGTTTTTGGTTCTTTTTAAAATTTGTTTATAGCCCTGACCCGAAAGCTCGGTTAATTAGAGCATTGTCTCAAAGTGCAGAGGTTGCAGGTTCAATTCCCAGTCAGGGCACGTACAGGTAGGTGTAAACTCAATGATCCTATCTCTCTCTCTCCCTTCCTTTCTCACTAAAATCAATTAATAAGTTTATTTTTTAATTTGCTTATAGGTTTAATTGTTTTGTCATCTGAGTAGTTTAGAGAGTAGGAGTCAAATAATAAATCTCAGCGACACAGTTCATGGATTTTATTTTAATACTTTGTATGACAGTATATATATTGTATATTAAATTCCTCATGAATCTTTTTTTAATAGTTCAAAGTCATTACATTTTGTGTGACTGTGTTTTTTATCACTATTGGGGCATAACTGACAATTAGAAGTTGTATATAGGGAAGGTTTACAACAGATACCTTGAGAAATATCACCATAATCAAGCTAAATAACATACTCAGCATCTCAACGTACCATCCTTTTGGTGTGTGGTGAGAACATGTAAGATCTACTGTCCCGTCAGATTTCAAGTATATATAATACACTACTGTTCACTACAGTCACAGTGCTGTCCATTAGATCTCCAGAACTTACTCATCTTGCACAAATGAAACTTTGTACCGCTTGCCCAGGCTCTCTCCATTTCCTCTACCTCCTGGCCCTGGTATCCACCATTCTACTCCCTGCTATGTTCATCAGAGGGATCAGTCTGCAGTTTTGCACATTTACTGAATTCTACTTGGGTTTTCTAAAAGAAATGTGCCTTTCATTTTTGATCCAATCCTTATTGAATGGATAAAATATGTAGTGATTTATAACTAGCATTTTGAGACCAGCTTCACTTTTTACCTATGATAACAATCATTAAGTAAAGCAGTATACTATTTTACTTTGTTCAATGACGTGGTATTTTAATAGGTTTATTCTACTGTTAAGGAACATCTAATTTTTCTTTGTACTATCATTTTTTAAACATACTATTTTGAAAACATGTGCTAGTTCCTTTACATGCATCACTACCTGTTGAGTCTCTTGACACCTCTGAGAGTTAGGTATTATAATTTCCACTTTATAGATAAGAAAACTGAGATTGAGAGAGATTAAGTAACTTAATCAAGGAATCATTGGAAGAGAAGTGTCAATAAACCTAGTCTTGACTGCCTTTAGAGTCTATGCCAGTGATGGGCAATCTTTTGAGCTTGGTGTGTCAAAATTTGCAAAAAAAACCAAGCATAACTTGGGTGGTGTGTCACTTCGAGAAAAACGGCCTAACCGGAAGTCCCAGAACTAGACGTTCTGTGCCGGAGTTCTATTGTTTTGGCCTACAGACCTCCGGCACAGAATGTCTACACTACAGCAAATGTTTTATCCTCGGTTACTGCACCTGGCCGTGCAGGAGCTGAGGATGAAAAGTCCTTCTCGGCATGCAGCCCCATACTTCTCTGATATGCGGCCGTGTGTCATCAAAAATGCCTACGCGTGTCAGTGCTGACATATGTGTCATAGGTTCGCCATCACAGGTCTATGCTATGTGGCATCCACTAAATTGTCCCAAGAACAACCTATCTTTAGAAGTATAAGAGTTCCTGACCAGGAGGTGGCGCAGTGGATAGAGCACTGGTCTGGGATGCAGAAGAGCCAGGTCCATTCAGCTTGAGCGCACAGATATCACCTCACACTAGTCAGAAATGGCTATCATCAATAAATCGAGAAACAACAAGTGCTGCGGAGGGTGTGGAGAAAAGGCAACTTAGATGCACTGTTGGTGGGAATGCAGAATGGTGCAGCCACTATAGAAAACAGTATGGAGTGTCCTCAAAAAATTAAAAATGGAACTGCTTTTATGACCCAGTAATTCCAATTCTGGGACTATATCCAAAGAAACCAAAAAAAACTAATCTGAAAGAATATATGCACCCCTATGTTCACTGCAGCATCATTTATGATAGTCAAGATTTGGGAGCAGTTCTACTGCCTACCAGTAAATGAGTGGATAAAAAGGTTGTGGTACATTTACATAATGGAATACTATGCAGCCATAAAAAAGAAGGAAATCTTTCCTTTTGTGACAGCATGGATGGACCTGGAGAGCATTTTACTAAGTGAAATAAACCAGTTAGAGAAAAACAAATATGGTTTCACTTATATGTGGAATCTAATGAGCAAAATAAACAAAATAGAAACAGACTCACAGAGAATAGACTGACAGCTGTCAGAGGGGAGGAGGGCTGCTTGAAAAAGGTGAAGGGATTAAGAAAAAAAAACACAACAAGACAACAACAAAAAAAAACCCTCATAGACACAACAGTGTGGTGATTTCCAGAGGGAGAAGGAATAGCAGGGAGGTAGAAGAGGGTAAAGGGGGATAAACAGTGAAGGAAGGAGACTTGACTTGGGGTGATGAACACACAATACAATATACAGAAGATGTGTTATAGAATTGTACACGTAAAACCTATATAATTTTATAAACCAACCTTATGCAAAAAAAATTCAATAAAAATTTTTTAATTAAAAAAATAATAAGAGTGCCTGGTCTCAAGGATTGAGAAAATAAAAAAGTAACCAGAGAAATACCCTCTTCAGTCATTACAGAATGCCAAGGTTAGAAGGCACTCTGGTCATTTCCCATTCAACCATTCAACGTTCTCATTGGAAAATGAAGGAACTTCGGCCCAAGAAGGGGGAAAAGAAATGCCAATATCACCTAGCAAGTTAGTTGCAAAGCCGGGATGCAAATGGAAGCCATCAGTCCACTATATATTTCGACCACCAACACATCCACAAGGCTCTTCTTGTAACAACTTTCATTTTCCTTTATTAGGGTATAATTTACATATAGTAAAACATTAAGGTATAATTTACATACAATTTAAGTGTGAGTATCATAAATAAAATATGAAGTTCTGTGAACTTTGCCAAACAGATAATGTAGCTATGACCACCCTCATGACATAAAATGTCCATTATCCTGTAGAAGTCCCTCATGTCCATTCAGAGTAAGCCCTGCTTGGCAACCACAGGTTCATTTCCTGTCACTATTGTTTCGCCTTTTTCAGAATGTCATGTAAATGAAATTAGAATTATACAATATGCCACATTTTGAGTTTGGCTCCTTTCACTTAAAATGATGCATCTGAAATTCACCCATGCTGTTGCATGTATCAGTAATTCATTCCTATAATACTCAGTAGTATTCTTTTACGTGGATGTACCAGTTTGTCTAGCCATTCACCAGTGAGGGACACTGGATTAGTTCCAGTTTGGGGCTATTGCCAATAAAGCTCTATAAACACTTGTGTATGTTTTATGTATGTAAGTGCAAATGTTTATTTCACTTGTGTATATACCTACGAGTGGGATGGCTGGGCCACATAGTTAACTATATATGTAACTTTATAAGAAAATGCCGAACTGTTTTTCCAGTTTACATTCCCACCAGCAATCTATGAGAGTTCCAGTTCCTCTCTATACTCTCTAGCACTTACCATTGTCAATTTTTAGTTTTTGTTTTTTAATTATAGCCCTTCTGATAAGTAGGTAGCGGTTTCTTATTGTGGTTTTAATTTGCACTTCTCTGATGATAAATGCTGCAGCGTATTTTTCCTGTGTTCGTTACCCATGTATCTACTTTGATGAAATATTTGTTCAAATATTTTTCCCTTTGGTAAATTTGGTTATTTTCCTTTTGGTTTTGAGAATAACTTATATATCTGGCTATAAATCCTTTAACAGATGTGTGAATATGTGAGTTTTGTCCTAATCTGTGGCTTGTTTTTGTTTTTTGATAGTGTATTTTTGTGTGTGTGCATGTTTTATTGGTATATTTAAGAAATCTCTGTGTAATGTTTAATTTAAGGACATAAAGATTTTCCTCTGTATTTTTTTCTAAAATTTTAGAGTTTAAGTTTCTCCATATAGGTTTGTGACACAGTCTTAATTAATTTCTATATATTGTACAAGGTATAAATGGAGATGATTGTGTGTGTGTGTGTGTGTGTGTGTGTGTAGGGACGTCCCATTGTTTCAGAATCATACATTGAAAAGATCATGTTTTCTCCATTGGATGACCTTTCACCTTTGTTGAAAAATCAGCTGAGTATATTTCTGGACTCTATTCTTTTCCATCAATAGTCCTATCTTTATCCAATGTAATACTGTCTTAATTACGACATTTTATAGAGGTCTTGAAATCAGTTAGAAGAACTTCTCAAACCTGTTTCTTTTTGTTTCAAAATTGTTTTGGTTATTCTAGTTTTTTTCCTTTCATATGAACTTTAAAATCACTTTATTAGATTCTATACAAAATCACTTTGGGAAGTGTTGACATCTTAACAATATGTAGTATCCCAATCCCTGAATATAATACATCTCTCAAAGTTTTTTGGCCATTTTTAAAACTTCTCTCAAAAAAAGTGTATAGTTATCCATTTATATAACATATACATGTTTTGTTAGATTTATACCTAACTTTTTATGGGTTTTCTTTTGCTACTGAAAATGGTATATTTTAATTTCAATTTCCATTTGTTCTTTGAAAGTACAAAGATGTGCGATCGAGTTTTGTCCGTTAACTTTGCATCCTGGCTGCATCCACATTAAACACATTTATCAGTTCTAGTAGCATTTTTGTGCATTATTTGGGATTTCCTACATAAGCAGTCGTGTCTTCTGTAAGTAGGAACAGTTTTGTTTCTTCCTTCCTAATCATGATGCCTTTCCATTCTTTGTCTTGACATATTGCACTGGTCAGACCCCCCAGTGCAATAGCAAAAAGGAGTAATGAGAGAGGGCATCAGTGTGTAGTTATCTTGGGGGAAAGCATTCATCGTTCTACATTAAGCATGATGTCAGCAGTGGATGCTTCATACTCATTGTCAAACAGAGGAATTTCTACTTTATTTCTAGCTTGTTGAGAGGTAAATGCATATAATGAATATTGAATTTTCTTAAATGATTTTGTGCATCTATTAAGATAATTATATGGTAAATTATGTTTATTAATTTTTCAAATATTAAATATGGTTTGCATTCCAGGTATAAGCCTTACTTACTTTACCTGCTGGTACTTTCTTTGGGGTTTTTATATTTATGTTTCTGAGAGAGATTGATCTGTAGTTTTCTTCTCTTGTTGTTTCTTTTTCTTTTTCTTTTTATTAATTCTAATGGGATGACACCAATAAATCAGGGTACATATGTTCAAAGAAAACATCTCCAGTTTATCTTATCATTCAATTATGTTGCATACCCATCACCCAAAGTCAAATTGCCCTCTGTCATCTTCTATCTGGTTTTCCCTGTGCCCCTCTCTTTTTCTTTTTTCATGATAGAAATGCTGGTTTCAAAAAATGAGTGGGCCAGCAAGCATACTGAATGAAAGATTCTCAGTATTACTAGCTACTAGAGAAATGCAAATCAAAATCAAAATTAGATCACATTTCACACTCACTGGTACAGCTAGAATCAAAAAAACATAATAAGAAGGGTTGGTTATGATATAGAAAAACTGGAACCCTCATGCATTGCTAGTGAGGACTAGGGTGTTTCACAATGTCATTTAGGTGAATTTGGTTAATAGTGGTATCCAGGTTTTCTATATCCTTCCTGCTTTTCTGCTTGTTCTATCAATCACTGAGAGACTAGTTCTGAAACCCTGCTTCTCTAACTGTCAATTTGTGTATTTCTTTTTTTTTTCTTTTTTGTCTGTCAGTTTTTGCTACACATATTCTGGGGCTTAATTGGAATTGCCATATCTTTCTGATGAATTGCTCACTTCATGATCATGCAATGTCCCTCTTTATTTCTGATAATATTTCTTGTACTGTATTTCTTGTACTTGTACTTCCTGCATTAATATAACCATTCCATGTTCCTTTTGATTAGTGTTTGATGATACATATTTTTTATACTCACTTACACTTATCTATGTCTTTATATTTTAAGTGAGTTTGTCTGTTCTGTAGAGTCTAACCATCTGCCTTATTGGTATGTGTACTGTTTGCAGTGAGTAGAATTATTAATAGGGTACCTTAAAATCTACGGTGTTTCTAGATGTTCTCTTTTGATTCCACTCTATTCTTTATTTTTTCTCCCTTTAGGCGTATTTTTAGATCAAATGGTTATTTTCTATGGATCTATTTTTATCCCCATTATCAACTTAGTACATAAGCCTCCTTTAATTGATCACAGTTTTCCTTCAATTTATAATTTTCAATTTATAGCTTTTAAAATAATTCTGCTATCTACTACCTGATACTAGGAAAGCCCTGTGATTTAAGTATTATCACACCCTTATCTGGCATAGGTAACTGACATATGACTAGCATAGAGATATTCATATTCTGGAGTTTAGTGCGAGGGTCTTCACAATATAGGGGAAAATCACTATTTCCATGTGATTGTTAATGCTTACTTGCTTTCTTTTATTTTTTTTTATTTATTTATTTTGTGAGAGAATCAGAGAGAGGGACAGACAGGAAGGGAGACAGATGAGAAGCATCAATTCTTCGTTGCGGTACCTTAGTTGTTCATTGATTGCTTTCTCATATGTGCCTTGACTTGGAGGCTACAGCAGACTGAGTGACCCCTTGCTCGAGCCAGCGACCTTAGGCTCAAGCTGGTGAGCCTTGCTCAAACCAGATGAGCCCACACTCAATATGGCGACCTCAGGGTCTCGAACCTGGGTTTTCTGCATCCCAGTTCGATGCTCTATCCACTGCACCACCGCCCGGTCAGGCTTACTTGCTTTTTTTTAAGGTTGCCTCATTCTTTCCCAGGTACCTGTGTGAGCCATGACCGAGTTCCTCTTTTGTCTCAACCCTCAGCCCAGCTTTAGCTGCTAGAAAAACAAAAGCCAGTGGATTCTTAACTGGCTTCATTGTTTGGACCTGATCTATCGGCCTTACCCTTGCCTCGCATTCCAGTGGGGCTCTAGACTAGTGGTTCTTAACCTGGGTTCTATTGAACCGTAGTGGTTCGATGAGTCGGTCTCAGGGGTTTGGAGAAGCCTCTGCCGCAGAGGCCAGAATAAAGTAATACCGTAATTTGTTGTGAGTTCATGCACTTTGTTGGTTTTGTTCTTTGAGCAAGGTGATGTTCATACACGGCTCATTTTGTGCACCAATAAAAAAACACATACCTATGTCTTGAATTTGGAAAAAAAAATCATATTTTATTTATCACTAAAGAAGGATTTGGTGAATGTGCATATGAGACTGGTGGGTTCGGTACCTCAAAAAAGGTTAAGAACCACTGCTCTAGAATCACCTCCAGCCAATGGCCCAACAGTTCATTCACACACTCCATAAAGATCCATTGACTACCCACTTCCTTTACTCCACACTCTACTTGTCAGGCCTAGTTGTGGGCAAAGGATATTTGAGGGTAAACAAAGCATGGCTCATGATTTAGGAGCCTGCAGCTTAATGAAGGTGTCAAACAGAAAATAATAACTTATGATTCAATGTAACACATATTACAAAAGAGGTATGTGCAGAGTAAGCATAGAGCAGGAGTAATTAATATTGCTATGGGTTAGGTCAGGGATGTGGTCACGATGTTTTTCTGAAGGATGTAATATTTGAAGGTTGGGTTGGTCAGGATTGGATATTTCAAACAAAACTAATAGGGTAATAGAATAAACAGCACTCTGGAGGCATGCCTGATAAATTAAGAGAGGAAGGTATGTGCTTAGAGAGTGAGAGGTTATAAGACACGTAGTGAGAGGTTATAAGACACATAGTAACAATTCTTAATAGCATGATCTCATTTACATAAAAGTTTAATGAGGCTCAGACCTCATTACCTTTATAGATGGAGAACTGAAGTTTAGGGAGTGTTAACGACTTGCCAAATTGTACTGTCAGGAACTGGAAGGGTAATATACAACAGTGAAGGTACGAGATTGACCCATCACAGTGGACTGGAGAGAAACAATCAGTGTAAGCATCTGAATGCACACCAGCCAGATTCTAGCGCCGAGGAAGTCAGAAATGGAATCCAACCATCCAGCTGCAGACCCTGCACTCTAAGACATTCAATACTATAACTGAGATAAAGCTGGAGTCATTGACTAAGAAAGAAATAAAAATCATTGCTCTAGATACAGTAAGGAGACGTGGAAATTGCGGAGAAGGGAAATGACAGAAGTAAATACACTTAGGTTTTAGAAAGATAAAAATGACACCGATGTCAAGGAGGTGAGGGTCAGACATCAGAAAGACTGGATTGCTATGTGTTGGGCAGATAAAATATATTATGCTCACTTTGTTAAAGATGGCACTGCCCACGTGGAAGTCCGTTGGTATTAATGTGTGTGGGGGACAGGCTGTGGGCAGGCTGGGTCGTTATAGCCTAAGGCTTAGTTTTAAGAGTAAACTTTTCCTCACACCCTTGACTGATTGGATGATGTGGGGTGGTGTACTCTCATAAGGAATCTCCTGTTAGGCCTCAGATAAGTGACTTTGTATCAGAGACTACCTTATTTGTAGAGTGGATTAAAGGTTTGGATTTCTACACTATAAAGTGGGGCATACCGGGAGCTTGCTCTCTCTCGGTTCCTGAGATTAGCATTAGAGAGGAGAGCAGAGAAAGGCCACGTGGAGGAGAGGAGAAGCAGCCAAGATGGCAGAGTGCTGAGGGAGAAGCCAGTTTGAGCAGAGTCTGTGTAGAGAGAAGGAGATGGGCAACAGAGGTAAATAAGTCTGGTGAGCTAGAAACCTTTGATTCTAGAAAACTTGGATAAGTCAGTAGCTTTGTGAGCACTGAATGAGTGGGTTTTGGAGCCCAGTGTGTGTTTTTGCTTGCCTGCCAAGTGCAAGCTAGAATTAAAGCTGATGGCTCACCAGTTCTTGGCTCCACTGTTTTATTACCGACTGTCCGAATTGAATGTGAACCTGCATGGGCCAGGCGGCTGTGATGGTGGCCTTGGCCACTGGTTTTACACTATGGTAACGATCAAGAGGAAGTCTTACATACAGAGGAACAATAGACATATGAAAAAACATTCAACATCACTAATCATTAGAGAAATGCAAATTAAAACCACAATGAGATACCACCACACACCTGTCAGAATGGCACTCATTAACGAAACAGCATACAATAAGTGCTGGCGAAGGTGTAGAGAAAAGGGAACCCTCCCGCATTGCTGGTGGGAATGCAGACTGGTGCAGCCACTGTGGAAAACAGTATGGTGTTTCCTCAAAATATTAAAAATGGAACTGCCTTTTGACCCAGCTATTCCATTTTTAGAAATATATTCCAAGAACACCACATCACTGATTCAAAAAACAGAAATGCACCCCCATGTTTATTGCAGCATTGTTTACAATAGCCAAGACCTGGAAATAGCCCAAGTGTCCGTCAGTGGACGAGTGGATTAAAAAGCTGTGGTCCATATACACAATGGAATACTATAGGGCCATAAAAAAGAAGGAAATCTTACCTTTTGCAATGGCATGGAGGGACCTGGAGACTATTATGCTTAAGTGAAATAAGCCAGGCAGAGAAAGACAAATATCAGACGATCTCACTTCAATGTGGAATCTAATGAACAAAGTGGACTGAGGAACAAAAGAGAGGCAGAGGTTGAGTTACAGGGACCAGAGGGACAGCTGTCAGAGGGAAGGGGGATGAAAGGATAAAGTTAGAGAAGGTGAAGGGATTAGTGAAACTATATATACATAACACAGAGATACAGATAACAGGATAGCAAATCCCAGAGGGAAGGGAGGAGGGAGTTGGGGGCCAAAGAGGTGTAAACGGGGACATGGGGGTGGGGGGTGAGGGTGTTATATTCAATGGGAAACTTGAATCCATGTTAACACAATAAATCTAAATTAATTTTTTAAAAAACAGGAAGTCCTAAACTATGACACTTACTGTCAAAATAAAACGATTCTGGTCATCATGAAGGTTATTTGAGATGAGAATTGATAGGAATTTGTGATCAAATGGGCCCTGTGATGAAAAATTCATGTTTCTAATTTGTAACTGGATGGATGGCAATGTGCTTACCTCAGACTGTAACAGGGGAAAAGGAACTGAGGAAAACCTAGCTGTGAATACGCAGTGTTCTGTAATTCCTTACTTCCTCACAGTGCTGTTTCCTCTTCCCCCTCCCCCTCTCTTCCTTGTCTCTTCCCAGTATGTTTATTAATTTAACTTTGAGATTACGTTAGATCACTTTAATTTTTACTTCTGATATCAACACCCAGGAATTTGAGGGCTCGTTTCTAGAAATATGCTAAGTTTTTCCATGCCTGTGCCTTTGCAGACGTCCTTCCTCCTACCCAACATGTGTTCTCCACACCTTGCTGGCAAGGTAAACAACTGCTAACCCACTTTCCAAGGCCACAATCAAACAATGCCTCCATCTCTGCCTCCCCAGGCAATGTCAGCCATTCCCTGATAGTCTCCCACAGGAATCTGTTCCTTAACTCCATTATTGTTTCTCATATTTAAATTGCAATTATTTGCTTACCTGTTTGCATCCTCAGCAGAGGCAAGGTCAAGGACTGCTATTATATAGGCTTAAGATGTACAATTCTATAATAAGTCATGTGTACACTGTTCCCAGTGCTTGCAGGGAACCTGGTAGACAGTGCAAGCTCGCTAAATGGCCATTGAATAAGGAATTAAGAAACTGATTGGTGCTGTGAGGATTGAGTATGTTATAAACTATGTGTGGAAAGGAGATCCGGGTGACAAAGAGTGTGGCCACTCCTCGGCACATGGACACCATGGAAGTAGGAGACCCTCCTGAAGTCTCATATGCCCCTTCCAGGGCTCATGTGCAACGTTAGCTAGAGCAAACCAAGAGCAAAAGAGGGGTTAGTAATTTTCTTATGGATAATACAGGGTGTGGGAGGAACATGCCCCAGATATATTAAAGATAAACTTGGGTCCTTCAATAACATCCACTTTCCATAGATGATTTTAACGTTTCACATATTACCTTTCCTTCACTTGCCCTCCCAAATTCTGTCCCTCACTCCTTCGCTGAGGTTTAATGTAAGAAAAACAGTCCTGGGGGCCTCCTCAGGTCGAGTTGCCCAATTCAGCAACTAAAAGTGCAGGCTGCCCAGTTAAATTTCAATCTCAGCTAAACGACAATTCTTTTTTTATTCTAAGTATGTCCTGTGAAATATGTGGGGCATGCTTTTGCTAAAATAATTAGTCACTTTATCTGAAATTCTAATTTAATTGAGCATCTTGTATTTTATTCTGTAGCCCGATCTCCAGTTCACTTTCCACCAAGGATTAAGGAGACATATTTGTGCCTTGGCCAGATAGCAGGCTGGGATCCCAAAGTGCAGAGGTTGCTGGTTCAATCCCCGGTCAGGGCACATACAGGAACAGATCTATCTTCCTGTCTCTCTTTCTCTCTCCCTCCCCTTCCTCTTTCACTAAAATCAATTAAAATTTTTTTTCTTTTAAAAGAAGGCATATTTGCTACATCAAACTGAGCTAAAACAGACATGAATGATGTGAGTCAGACCTTCATTAAGTGGTCAATGGGAAACTGACCTAGAGACTAATTGGTAAAACGGAGGTGACACGGATGATCTTTGGACAAACTGGCCTGACTGCAGGGCTCTTTGCTTGACCCAGGCTTGCTGCCAGTAGCTGCTCTGAGCATGTGCACACACGACATAATGGAGTTGTTAAAAGCATAAACTTTAAAGTCACATGTCTTGAAGTTCAAGCCCCTGCTCTAGCTCAGACACGACCAGTAACCCAGGAAAAATTACTTAACTTCTCCAAGCTTGAATTTCATTATATAAAATTAGGATAATTATGGCAGTCTCCCAACATCTTTGTTGAGATGTTGCATCTGGTTTGTTACTTGGCCAGAGTTAACAACATTAGCCTATTGTTATGAACTATTATTATTATTAGCCCTGATCTTGCTTGCATGGCTGTCACTCCCTCCTCTGGGATAACCCAAGGCAGTACAGAATAGGATAGGACAGGACAGAACAAAACAGAACAGAATAAGTCTACCAATAATTTTTCACTTAGTATGTACAAGGCACTGTGTTGACTGTTTACATGTATTTTCAGAACCAATCCTCATAACAGCTCTGAAAGATAGCATTATTCCTATTCTGCAGACATTAGATCCAAGGCAAAAAGAAATTAGAAAATATTTCTTAGGTTACAGGGTCACACAACTTCTAAGTAGCAAACCTGAAACTCAAACCCAGTTCTTTCTGGTCCCTACTCCCACACTCTTAATCATGACACACATCAAAAGCTTTCTGTATGATTTCCAACCCAGATTGTAATTCTTTCCTACCCTAAGGAAGAACTCCGACGACTTTCAATTATGGAGGTAAATATCCATAGGAATTAAAGCATTACATATTTCTCTCATTCTCATATCGTCTTACCAAACTAGAAGGGCCTCTGGAAACAGGTCCTCATCTTCCTCTCGCCAGCCTGGGTAAAACCATCTTTCTGATTCTAGTTTCTCCTCTGCTTTGAGTCAAGTTCATTTGCTTATGTCAGTGGAAGATGTCACATCTTCTTAACTTCTATTAATGTAGCATACATTAGAGGCTCTTCACAGTTTATCTGTTATCTCCTCTATCTTTAAAACAATGCAGATAAGTAGGCAGGAAATTATAAGATGTCCCAATTTGACAGATGAGAAAACTGAGACTTAGAATGGTATCAATCATTTGTCAGATTCATGCAGATAAGAACTGATGGAACTATTACATGAATCCAGGCTTCTCTTCTCAAAATTATTCATTAATTTATCTATTCAGTACATATTTGTTGGGTATTGTGTGTGTATAAGACACTATCCTAGAAACACAAGCTGTCTCCATAGACCAGAAACCTTCCATCCTGGGATGTGACATCTCTTGGGAAGAGAGACATTAAATAATCATACAAAAATAATACTTAAGTGGCAATATGGAAGAATACAGAGTACATAAACGGTTATAATAGAGGTATCTGAGGTGAATTAGTGGATCACACACATTTTCACCAAAGAGAAAGACATTTTAGCTGAAATCTAAAGCTAACAATAGTAAACCAAGAGACGAGAAAAGAATATAGTAGGGAAAACAGACTGTCAGGCCCAGCAGGTCTTCAATCATGTCACATGGGGAGTAATAGTACTGACAAGAATAAAAGCCAGCTCTCCCTCCCCTTGGGATGGTGCTATAGCCATGACACCAGATCACCTGAAGCATCCGATTCAGGACTTCTCTGTATGCCCCTTTTGGATGAAATCCTTGAACATCCAACAGGCCTCTCTCCTAGGTTGCAATATCCAGAGCTTTTGCCAGTACAGCGTTCATATAGTGGCTCAGAAATATAGGGCCCCTCTAGGCTCAAAATGTGTAAAAAGTGAAAGGTATTGCTACCCTTTCCCAGGCAAGTAAAGCCACAAGTCCGGGTCTGTTGCTGAAAGAGGACACTTGAATGTCATTTCTTCAATAGGCCCTCGAACACGTGCAGTGCTCAGTACTAAGCAATGACTCCAGTGGTGTCACTCTAACTCACTGATAACTTCCTACTGTGGACCACTAGCTCTAGATCACAACTCGTTAGGAGAGACAGGATCAGAGTCTTCCTGAGAAGACAAAATGGAGAGACCTGGACAGAGCCAGGCAGAGCAGCTTGATGCCTCTCAAGTGCAGTTCGGTGCCTTGTGAAGGGTACGAAACCGAGGCTAAGAGGGCCATGTCCTTGCCGTGGTTCTACGACGCTATACAAGCCTCCTCTTTCCAGAGCCCAGTTCATCTCACCATTTATTAAAAGGGCCCTCCAACAACAACAACAAAAGAACCTGTAAATTCAGGAACCCACAATTTCTCACCTCAATTCATTGAACTTACCACATTCCTCAGGATAACCAGCAACTTCTAGACTTGAAACAAACTGTACCCCTTTGAGTGTTTATAACTAAAACAAAGGGTATTTTCCATCTAAATACACAGCAGCCTCTCAAGCCCAATAGTTCTCTTCATTGTGTACACTCACTTTATTATTATTATTTTAATGGTTGCTATATGCCTCAAGTACTATGCATTCAACTCTGAAAATGATAATATTGCCTTTAAGAAGCCTACAGCCTGGTGGAGAGATGTAATCAGGGATCAGGTACAGGAGAGAAACATCTTGTGCTTTTTGGAAAAAGCAGAACAAGCTTCCCAAGGAAGTCAAAGCTGGAGCCAGTGTCATGCACAATATTAGGCCCCTCAAGGATTCAGGAGTGAATAAAACATTCTGACCTTAAGAGATCCATAGGCTGAAAGAGAAGAGAGCTATTAAAGTACGTAGTTCTCAACCAATAAATAGTCCAAGGGTTCTATATGCCAGATGATGGAGCAACTAACTCTCTGGAGTAGAGTGGAAGGCTCGTCATAAAGGTTCACAGAGAAGGGAGCATTTGAACCTGAGCCTGACGAATAGTGGGAACATTTCAAGGGGAGATGATGGGGAAAGCATCCCATAAAAAACAGAGTGTGAACAAAGGCACAGGGGTTGCATGGTGGTGTGAATGGACGTGCCATGTGGGGACAAGTAATTAGCTCAGAGCATGGGGCAAGAAGCAGAGTGTGCAGGGATGGGAGTAGGCACACCTCACCAATCTGATTGAATACTTGCTACCTGGCACTGAATAATAATGCTGTCTGATACCCATCTCATTGTCAATGCTGGCACAGAAACTGCCTCCAAAAGAGTTATTGCCATGTCATTTAAAACTATACGTTATAGAAAAAGCAAGAGGGCTTTCCTGTCCCTATATAAAAAACTGTAGGTTTGAAAGATAGGGCAGGGCTATTAGATCCAAGGAACAAGCTGTGTAGACACCTTGAGCAACAACCTAAATTCCACAGCAGATGATGTCACCCGTGAATGCCCTATAAAGGGAGCAAGGCTTCAGGAGCATTGGAACGTTTTATCTGCACCAATTCCCAGTGCAACAAACATGGCTGCCTCATTGCTTCGGATGACTATGGTCCTGGGACTGCTTGTCTTAATCCTGACTTGCCATGCTGGTAAGTGCCTGCAGTCACAGCTCATGCAGTGGGCAGAGTGAGCCCCAGTTGGAGGAAGTTGATGGCCCTGATCCAGAACATGAAAAGCAGAGAGGGGGAGGGACCTTTGGGCACTGGACTAGGGGACAAGCGGCAGATCTTCTAACAAAAAGTAGTGTTTTTATTAAAAAATGTACTTCAGTTACAGCCTCTATCCTCAGTGAATGTATGAAGTTTAAAATGATTTCTTTCTTACATATTCATATGATAACAGTGACACTATTATGTTATAAATTAGGAGAGCCTGGGTGTTTATGTTTTGGTGATTATAACTAATAATGTTTACAGGTGAAGAGTATACATTCTGGAATAGGACTCCTAGGGTTGGCTTCATGACTAATCAGAAATGAGACTTCAGGCATTTTATTTTACTTCTCTGAGCCTCACATATAAAACATCAATAGTTAGCATGAAAATTAAAGAGTCAAGAAAATTAGAAAAGTATTTGGTCCATCATGAGCACCAATAAATATTAATATCATATATTGTCTCATTTGAGTCTCATCGTACTCCTTTTTATGTAAACATGCAGAGTTTTATCATTTCCCTTTCGGCAGGTTAATAAGCCTTGCAAAAGGAAATGAAGCTTACACAGGAAACAGTGCCGCACCTGGGACCGGAACCTAAGGCTCTCGGTTCCTTCCTTCATAACTGAGTACCTACTTTCATGTATGTTTTGAGCACTAGAGGAACATCAGGCGGCATGCAGAACTCTCATTCATTCATTTCTTTTTGGTCTGTAGAAGATGGTGAGGTCTTGATTTGTCTTTATTAAGAATGACCAGTCAGAAAACACAGACAGTGCAGACATTGCCCTTGAAAGTGTTTTAAGCCCTGGACGAATAGCTTGCTGGTTCAATTCTCAGTCATGGCACATACAGCAACAGCTCAATGTTCCTGCCTCTCTATCTCTCTCTCACCCTGCCTCTCTCAAAAACTATATTAATTAAGAATGTGTAACTTGGCGGAACTCACATCCTCAGTCACCTTCTGTCCACTGGCACAACACACAGGCAGATGCTCCAGCAGAATTACTGTAGAGATGGCCTCAGAGACGACTGTGTCCATCCACTCCTAAAGTCATCTCCCTGGTAAAGTGGCAGGTGAGATTGATATCATAAAGATCAGCCCCAGTTCTGTCTCTCATGAATGCTAAAACTAGTTAAATCAGTTCACTGAACCTCAGTTTCCTCATCTGTAAAATGGGATAATTATAAACTTCACCAGATCAAATGAGCATGCTTTTGTAATAACTTGTAAATTTTAAAAACTATACAAATATCGCCTGACCTGTGGTGGCGCAGTGGATACAGTGTCAACCTGGGAACACTGAGGTTGCCAGTTCAAAACCCTGCACTGGTTCGGTCAAGGCACACATGGGAGTTGAGCTTCCAGCTCCTCCCCCCTTTCTCTCTTTCTTTCTCTCTCTCTCTCTCTCTCTCTCTCTCTCTCACTCTGTGTCTCCTCTCTAAAATGAATAAAATAAAAATTTTTTAAAAAAAGAAAAAAAAACTGTACAAATATCAGCATTGCTGTATTTTTTCAAAACTTGATGATTGCATTCACTAAGAAACTCAACCAGTTAGTTAATGTATACAAGGGCTATCCCATATTTGGAAAGAGAAAATATTCAACTATTGTCTTTTATAATTTGTTCCAGGTATGTTACATTTCTTAATTTTTTTATTATTATTAATTTTTGTTTTGTTTTCCAATATTTTCAAGTTTCTAAAAATTTTACTAATATTTTCTAATTTTCATAATCTCCAAAAGTACTAGAGGAAAATGCTACTATGAATCATTTTGTTATTATTATTAACGATAGTAATAATAATACAGTGATCATTTATTGTGAGCTTACCTTGGACCTGATACTGTGATAAGTGGTATATATGTGATATTATATATATATATATACATATATATATATATACACATATATATGTGTATATATATATGTATATATATATATATACACACACACACACACACACACACACACACACATATATGATATATATAAAAGACATATGAAACATCTTTTAATCCTGACAATACCACAATGAGGACACTGAGTGTGGTTAAGTATTGTGTGCAAGGTTACATGACTAATTTTGGAACCTATGAATCAAACTCAGGTATGTACGGCTCTAAAACATATGACCTACTAGATCCTAATACTGCTCAAATTTACATGGTCCAAGGACTGGGGCTAGGACCTGATCTTCATACACTCCAATCCAAGGTTCTCTGCATATTGAAAAGCTACCATTTAGTGTCATATTTTTTAAATTAATTAATTTATTTATTTTTATTTAATTAAGTGAGAGGCGGGAGGCAGAGATAGACTCTCACATGCAACCCGACCAGGATCCACAAGGCAAGCCTCCTACCAGGCAATGCTCTGCCATCTGGGGTCACTGCTCTATTGCTTGGCAATCGAGCTATTTTAGTGCCTGAAGTGAGGCCATGGAGCCATTCTCAGCTCCTGGGGCCAACTTGCTCCCACTGAGCCATGGATGCTGGAGGAGAAGGGGAGGAGAAGCAGATGGGTGCTTCTCTTGTGTGCTCTGACCAGGAATTAAACCCAGGACTTCCACACGCCGGGTTGATGCTCTACAGTTGAGCCAAGCAGCCAGGGCCTAGTGTCATATCAAAATAGAAGTCTCATTATACAAGTAGACAGATAGGAACACAGCAAAAATAATTCACTTTCCGTGCAAGAGACATCTGTTTTGCACTTGGTAGATGTCTTCAGGGGACAATTGCTTGAAGGTAATATTATCTAGATAAGTAAGAATGTAAATGTTCATTTGTTCAAAATCTTAGATCTCCAAAAGTTCTTTATCCATTGCTTTGAAATTTTGATACAATGTTGCATTCGAATATGTGCATGGTTTTATATACCTACTATATAGATGTTACACCTGACACCTGTGACTGGTAAAAACATGCTTTTTTAAAAAACAGCGCCATCTGTTGGATGTAAAAGCAACACACACTCTCACATGGACAATTATATGTTGCGTGTTCTAGAGTCGGCAAACCAGACAATCTCTATATCTGCACAGACAATGGAACAACAAAAAATATTGAATACTCACAAGCACTGTGAAATTAAACATTACAAACATACGCTTTCTCTTTTCTTTATTTTTCATTTAACCAGACTGAGCCACAGCAACGCGTGGCCGGGTACAGCTAGTATCATATAAATAACAAGGTTTGCGGAGTTAAAAAACATTAGGTCCAAATCTGGCTCAGCCACTTTCTAAATGTATGATTTTAGGTGAGTCATATAATCTCTCTGAGTGTCTTGTTTTCTCTCCTGTAAAACTGCAATATCATCACTGAACTGAATCAGGGTTAAGGCATGCTATGAAAGCACTAACTATCCCAGAACCTGCACAATAGGCACATAATCACAAATACCTATTCTTTTTCTTTCCCCTCTCGTGACAAAAACGAAGCTATTCTGGTGACTGACGTTGCCCTACACTTCATGTGAGAATCATGTCCGTATATATCCAATTTTACATTAATGCTTAACATATGTTGTGTACATAATAGTAGGCTCAAAAATATCCTTGCTAAATAACAACAAGAAAAAAACAATGAATGAATACTTGGTGATTAAGTATATTAATTTTGGTTATTATGTCCAGAACTAGTGCTCCTATCAAATCTTTTGTTGTGGCATAGTAAGCAATGAATGTTTGTAGAACTTAACATTGTATCTTTTTTACTAAGAGTTTCTATTTTAGGATATGATACAGATACAAGGCTTCCAACATAATTTGACAGCCACCACACAAAAAGCTAGTTACATTTCCTCCATTCAGAGTCCTGCGGCACAATGTCTTGAAGTCAAAACTTGTGGTAAATGCAGGACACGCAGTTAAATTTGAATTTCATATAAACAATGAATATTTGTTTAGTTTAAGTCGGTCCTAAATTTTGCATGGTTTATTTCTATGCTAAAAACTATTGCTGATCTGAAATTTAACTGGGCATCCTGTGTTTTTACTTACCAAACCTGATGGCACTGCTTGTGAGGCTATAATAAAACAAGGAGATCAAGATCCAACTCCATCCTGGCACCAGGGTGCAGTGGGAGGCCACAAGTAGCTGCTAATTGCCCCTCTTTCATTCATTCTAATCTCTGGACCCATTTAGACCACTACATAAAGCCAACCCTCCAACCTCCAACCTCACTCTCTGGATCCTTGGCCTCATTCTAAAGGACACTTGATTAAGAGTCAAAAGTAAGAGGCCTCCACTTACTGTGTCATATTCTCTTGCTATTTGTGAGTCTTCTGCAAGCCACCTAATCTTTTCAGTTTCTTAGTTCAATAAGCAAAAATATGCATATCTCGTAAGATTGATCAATGGTAAAAGTACAGTGTTAGTAAAACCATTCTTTTCAGAACTATCAGATGATTTACAAGTGATTGAATTTCTCCTCATCATTGTTATTATACTACCTTTTTTAAAGTGAGAGGAGGGGAGTGAGACCGACTCTTGCATTCACCCCAACGGGGATCCACCCATTAAGCCCAGTCTGGGGCCGACACTAAATCAGCCGAGCTATACTGAGTGCCTGAGGCTGTCGCACTCAGACCAACTAAGCCACTGGTTGAGAGGGGGAGAGGGAGAGGAAGAGAAGCAGATGGTCACTTCTCATGTGTGACCAGAGATCGAACCCAGGACGTCCACATGCCAGGCTGACGCTTTATCCACTGAACCAATTGGCCAAGGTCATTATACTACTTTCAATCTTATAACACATTGGTGGTTAGATCACTTTTCTGTCAAAGACTGTGCAGTTCATCACTGAATGCTTAAGAATCCAGATTTTAGGGAGCACAATATAGTGTATAGAGGGTGTTAAACTGAGTGTACACTTGAAATCTGTATGGTTTGGCAAACCATGTCAAGCTAATAAATTAAAAAATAAAATTATTTTTGAAAATCCAGATTTTAATTAATACCAGACAGACATGAAATTGCATTCTGTTTCTGCCCCTTATTAACACTGTGACTGTGGACCAACTTCTAAACCTATCTCAAATTCTATCTTTTTACCTTGAATTGGGATAATCATTTTGCCCATCTCATAGGTTGTAGTGAGAATAGAATGAGACAATGCATGTTAGTTCTCTGTCATAGGTATGTGGTCAACAAATACTACTCATTATTATTTCATCTTCATTACTATCATTGCCACAGGCCCAGGGGTTACATGAAGAAAGAGTCCACGTAATTGAAATGAAACCAGACACTCTGTATTTTCAATCCTGGCCCTGGCATATCCCTGCTGCTTAACTCTGGCCAAGTTGGTTAACCTCCATGAGGTTCAGTCTTCTCAGTCAGGAAGGGAAACACCTACCAAAGAACCCATATGTGTTGGTCTGTTTGACTGTTTTTAGGAATAAGTGGTATAATGCATGTGGCTTTTTCACTGGGCAGGCATTCAATTTTGAATAAAAGCAACTACACGAGGCTCCCATGTTGGTTAGTGGGGCTAACTTAGCACCCCATGGGATCTGGAGGCTCCCTACAAAGTAGACATTCCTTTCTTGCTACTGAGGAATCGCCTCTGGGTTTCTGTTGTGTTTTTCAGACAAGCCAGATGACAAACCAGATGATAAACCAGATGACAAACCAGATGATAAACCAGATGACAAACCAGATTCAGACAAAAAGCCTGACTTGCCACACTTCTTAAACCTCTTGGGCAGAGAGATCATTGAGAACGCAGTGAAGTTCGTCTTCCGCACTGTGAGGAGGGAGAAATGAGCACCACACAAGCCTTGCTTTGTCCATTTCGCCATCAGTAATGACCGCATTGTATTAAAACAAATGAGAATCAACATTGTGGCACACGTCAACGTATGACTTCAATTGAAAAGTGTTGCCCTACCTTAAGTGCTGAGTTTCCCTGAACTCCTTGGGGTGAGCGCATTCCCATCAAGGGGTTCCATAATATATTTTGTCATCTCAGGACCTAGGAAGGAGGAGGAAGGGCACCAGACACAGAGACAGAAAACCAGGTTCTGGTCTTGGCATGGGTGCTGTTTCACTGGGTGCTCTTGGGCAAGGCTCTCCTTTGTGTGCCTCAGTTTGCTCACCTATAAAATGAAAGGAATAAAGGACCCACCCAGTACACACACTGTAATTCTTTGGGAAAGGTGGTGAGTAATAATGTGTTAAACTCTTATAGTGATGAGTCCTGCTTTATTTTCTAGTTTGAATAACTCAAAAGGGTGAGAGACAGTAGCTAGTCGCTCCTCATAGACAATCTATATGAGTGTTCTGATTGTGATGGATTGCCCTGGGGGCTCACTACACAGCCCAGAATCTTCCTAATGTTCCCAATCTGCTTTGAAGCCCCTGAGTCCAGAGGTGGATTAAGATCGGTTGAGGCCCAGGGCGCAGAAGAAAATGTTGGGTCCCTTAAAAAAAGGAGAGAAGTTGGTGTTTTGCCGGGCCCTTCAGATGTCAGGGCCCAGGGCGCATGCCCAGTGAGCCCGCCGTGAAATCCACCTCAGCCTGGGTCCCACTCCTCATATGTCTTGCTCCAGTCTACAGAGCTCCGATTTTTGTTTCTACTTCACCCTGTTCATTCTCCCACGTTAACTGCCCCAATTCCAGCTCTCCAAGATTCAATTCAGTCTGAATTTCTAGGTACTTTCTGAGCGCCACCTCTCTAAGCCTCTGCTCTCCAATTCTTTCCTTCATAGACCCCTAAGCAGAATTTGAAAAAGTGTAATCTGTTATCCATCTGCTTCAGAACTCCCCGGAGAATTTACACAAAATGCAGTTCCCTACCTTCCATCTTGCACCTTTCAGGGACAAGGCTAAGGATACACTTTTTAACAAGCTTTCAAGGTGATTCTGATACACAATATATTTTGAAAGCCCTTGATGAGATGTTCTGGGCTGCATGGCTGGGTACCAAAGAGCCACATAGCCTTTAACTTTTCATTCATATTTTGTCTAAATGTGGCTATTTGCATTTTTCTAGAAAAATTGCTTCTAACTTTTATTAGCTTCTCAATGGGGCCTATGACTACTACCAGATTAAGTACCACTCCTGTATAGGCTTAGGAGTCATTTTGTAATCTCTGATCTGCTTAAATCAATATATATATTACAATGCAGATGGGCAGGATTCTGCATACAATCCTCACGCATGGATGTTGAAACTTGCAGATGTTTGTTTTTGTATAGTAATTTTTTCCATTGTGGCTGCTTTAGCAAGAGTTGCGTCCTCATGATTGTTAACGCAAACAAGTTGGAAAATGACAAGCAAACATTAAGAGTAACAATCGTGTACAAAGTACCGATTAGAATTCAGTTGAATTCCTATTGTTATAAATCACAACAATAGCAATATAAAGGGTTGGAACAACAATATTGTAGTTCTTTTTCTTCCTTCCCTGAGGAATTCTCCAGGTTTAAAATAACATTTTTTCTCCCTACTTACACTGAAAGTAGTCTATCTGAAATACTAAGGGATTGCAGTCAGCTCTGGGTTCAGAAATGACATCTCACCTTCTATCATTTTATTTCATTATATTCTGAGTAAATAATGTTCTTTCTGTGCCTGGAACTTACACACACTTCAGGCGCTCTGTCCTTGCTCTCATTTCTGTCTGCAATGTTCCTGCATCTTCCCATGGCTAGCTTCTTGTCCTGAAGTTCACCTAAAAATCACCTCCTCAAAAAACTGTTCTACAAACACTGCTATTAACACTGTCTTCTTTCATTCCCTGGTTATTCTCAATCACTTTGCCTTGTCACAGTGTCATTATAGGGCATATCAATGTCTCAAACAACTTACTTATTTTTAATATAAAATATTAACTACTTTAATATGATCTGAAGAGAAACCACAGTATAAATATTTTCAATAAAAAAGTAGAAATCAATACAAAATGACTTGGCTCATTGATATAGCACAGTGCCCTGTAAATTGTATCAGATACTCAGTAAATTGTCATATTAGTTAGTTAAGGAAAACTATCTTAGAGAGCAGATCTAAAAAACCCATCTACCCAATTTGACTGAGGAATCCTGAGAGACCTTTGTTAAAAGACACAGCAGTTCATGCTCAAGGTGACAAATCTAGCCACCCTCCTGTTCAAGGGAAGGCTGAGGAATGGGAGGGGACCATTACCAAGTATTCCTAAGCACCTAATACATACAAAGTAGAGGCAGGAATTGTGAAGAAAAAATTTAGACTACAGATCTCTTCTCAAAAAATGTGCAGTTTTTATGGTCAGGTGACATGAGCAAATGCAATAATAATTAAAACGCTAAATAAGATAAATGTCAGCTAGAGATTACAGGTAATTTCTAGAGGGAGGAGCTGTCACCTCAGCCAGGATGTGTAGGGGAGTGTTTATGACAAAAGTGAGATGCAATTTCAGCCATAAAGGACTCAATGAGATTTTATTAGAGAGAATGACAGGTATAGTGAAACTTCATAAAGTGGAAATTCTGCTCTATTCACTCCAATATATCCGATGCCTAAGGACTGTGTCCGGCCCATAATAGATGCTAAATGTGTGCTTTTACCATGGTGAATCGACCTGCTCCTGTCCCCCGCCTGCTCCCTGTACCAGCCTTCTTGGGTACCTTAGAGCTATGTAAACTGGATTCTGGTCACCTTTGAGAAGTCTTCAAGTCTTGTGACTTTTCTCTGTCCCCTGGGTTTCCATGACACTTTTTCCTGGTTCTCTCCCTACCTCTAGTCATTCATTCTCATTCTCTTTGACTTATTTTCATGCATCTGCCCCTTAAACATCATTGCGCCTCAAGGTTCCAAAGGTAATCCTCCTGATTTTTCACATCACAGCTTCCACATTGGGAATATTACTTATAATCTAATCAGTTTCAAATTCAGACATCTATGGCACTCTTCTTCCTAATCTAACTGTGTGCTACAAAACCCCACCAAGGTTTACCGGCAACATCGCATGTTCAACTGATCTAAATGCAAGCCCATCATCTCATTCACATAACTGTTCCTCCATCTGTGTTCCATATCTCAGAAAGTCACATTCCTTCTCATACAAAATCCAGAAACCTCTGCCTGCTCATCACTGCCTTCATCTAACTCTGAACATTCTACCCCTAACTTTTTTCTCCCATACCACCCATTTTCTTGGCTTGATAGCCTAGTTGAGTCCTTTGCCATCTCTTCCCTGCAATCTTTTTTCCCCCTGCAATCTTTTAATAAAATGTGTATCTTGTTTCACTGTTCTTGTCGACACTCAATCCAATACATCCTCTACCTACTACCAAGGTTATATAGCCAAAACACATATGTGGTTCTACCACGACCATGCATTTCTTTTGCCTACAAAATCAGAGCAAAGACATTGAGCTGATGTTAAAAGTTCTTCCCTGATTCAAATATGTATATCCTTCAATCATTCTCTACTCCTGAAGTCAAGCACCAGATGCCCTAATGGGAGATGATTTGTTTCAGGGCAGGTCATGTTTGTGTAAACTGACAAAAATCTTTGCATGTTCTCATCGCTCTACCAGCAGTGCCTGGCCCCCAAACCCCAACTCATTCTCTTCACCTGACAAGTCTAATCATTTTCTTGTACGTGCCCTGGCTGGGGATTGAACCCAACCTTGGCATATTGGGAGACTCTCTAACCAACTGACCTATCCCGTCAGGGCAAGTCTAATCACTTTCTAAAATCCAAGTCAAAGACAAGCGCTCTGGAGACAACAGAGACCTCTACAATTTAAAAACTCAGATATTCATACTGTGGGATTTGATAATACTTTGTAGAAACCTTCATAACAGCTTTCCGCCCTCATTTTAAATAATGTATCTCATTGCGTCTGTTTTCTCCACTAGTCTTTAACCTCCTCACAGACAAAATATTGAAGTCATCTTATACCTGCTCAGCAGCTACCACATACCCAAGCCCTGAATGGTAGACTATAGCAATTTAGGCATTAATTCAAAATTCTAGAGATCTAAGTTTTAGACTTGGCCTTGTGGTTTACCAGCCATATGACTTGGACGGGTGGTTTAATCTCTTTGAGCTTCAGAGGTTTTTCCATATGCAAAAAAAGATTTAAAATCATTAATTTTTCCATTCAATAAATATTTATTAACTTATACTATGTGCCAGGCATTGTTCTAGATGCTGGTGATATATTTTTGAACAACTATATCACAATATATGTATATATGGAGTATATATATATATGAATAGATGCCTAATTAACAGATTTGTTTGCATATTCAAAGAGATAGTTATTCATAAATAGCTTTCTAACTATGAACTATTATGGAAATCCTAGATCTTATTTCTTTCTGACATAGGAAAGTCTGGAAAAGGAAATTGTGGTTCAAATATTATAAGACCCCCTAATTATCATTCTAATGTTTCTATTCAGTATAAATTATAATTCATTTCTTTCCCCCAAGAGGTTTAATAGAATTTGACAATAAATAAAAACATTCATCAAAGTGAGCTTCAAGGTGATTTTAACTAACAATATACAACTATACTAATATATGGGACAATAGGAACTTGGACAGCCATGCCTACCTATAAGCAGGAAAAAGTGTATATTTTTGTTTTGTTTTTGCTTTGTCCTTGCTGGAGTTCTTAAAGATCAATTTCAAATAGATTTTTTTAAAAAACAATCTTAAAGATGATAATGACAGGGGTTAGGGGAGGAGGCACAATGTGGGGTGAAACAAGTAAGCCTGGCAGTGAGACATGGCTCCTGCTACAACTCTGCCTATGAAGTGACAGGAGAGATGCAATGAAACCCAAAGGCCCGCGTCATCATGCCACTAGTCACTCACAAGAAGAGTCAGATTTGCTGAACCTAATTCCGGGACGAAGGACTACCAACCTCTCTCATCCCACACAGTCAGACAAACAATATGTACAAACAATATGGGTTTGAGGGCTCAGAAACTTCAGCGGTTTTCTTATCTGATTCTTTCCTGAGAATGGATAGTGAAACAGAAACATACAGCTGGAAAAGCAATTAGCTAGCATGAACTGAGTACTCTGTTAGGCATGAAGCTAAGTGCTATACATGTGCTAAGCTAACATCCTTATTTAAAATAGCTATTGTTACACTTAAATTTTATAAATAAGAAAACTAAGGCTCATGAAGACTCATGCATGGGGCCAAGGTACAGCGGAGGTGGGAAAGATTTAAATCAAGCAGCCTGACTCCAGAGTTGGTGCTTGCTCACTAAGTCATAGGAGGACAAAGGAAAAGAGTGTAAGAGGGAGCAGTAGAAAATGATAATTAAGCTATCTGGCCTTAGACATGCCTCCAGGTGCCCAAAGAGATAAACCACTACTTAATTGAGTTACCTTATTTGCATCTTTAGGAGGCGTGGCCTTTCCCAACTTCCATTTCCAATTTGATCTGGGAAGGATCCTCTTCCCTACTGGCTACATTTCATAACTTGGGTGTGATTAGTAAGCTCAGAAAGCCACTATGTTATCCCGGAGCTTAGCCCCCCTCCCCATCTATACACTTTGAAGGATGGGAATCTGGCTTGAGCATTGGAATCAACACATGCTCAAACCCAACACTCCTGGCCCTCAGCCTAAAGTCAGCTAAGCTCCTAAAAACACGGATATTTAGCCTGACCAGCAGTGGCATAGTGGATAGAGTGTCGGATTGGGACACGGAGGACCCAGGTTCGAAACCCTACGGTCACCAACTTGAGCATGGGCTCGTCTGGTTTAAGCAAGGCTCACCAGCTTGAGCCCAAGGTTGCTGGCTTGAGCAAGGGGTCACTCACTCTGCTGGAGTCCCTCAGTCAAGGCACATATGAGAAAGCAATCAATGAACAACTAAGGAGCCACAACAAAGAATTGATGCTTCTCATCTCTCTTCCTTCCTGTCTGTCTGTCCCTCTCTGTCCCTCTCTCTGTCTCTCTCTGTCTCTGTTACACACAAAAAAACTAGATGTTCACATTTCCTGATTCCCATCTTCTCAGGAAACAGCCTACCTCATATTGCAGGTGTCTTAACCCTTTGCCTTCATTCAGACCACCGGTACCTACCTCTATCCATTAGTTTCCACCAGCCGAATCTTTGGAGCACCTTCCTAGAGGTTCAATGTATGAGGTAATCCAATAGGCAGACAACATGAAAGAGTTAGGAAGAGCGAAAGGCATGAAAGAAGTAAATTCAATTTCTAACTCAGCTCCTTACTGGTTATGTGACCATGAGGAGGTCACTTGTCCTCATTGAGTCTATCATTTCTTTTTATTAATATTAAAAATGTGAGGGACTTAATTATTCTGGATCTTAATGCCAGACTTCTTTTCAACTGCATCTAAAAAGCTTTGAGTAGACTCATGAAACAATGGGCCCCAATGGGCAAGGAGGAAGGGCTCAATCTAGAGTCCTAAGAAAATTGAAGCCTGAAAGAAGAAAGCCTCTAAAATAGACATTATATTTTGGATGGTTTGATTAGGTTTATCTCTTTAAACCCTGGTGGTTGTATATTTAGTATTTTAAAGTTTAATTCTTATGATAATTGCCTTATCTAATCAAAAGCAAATCATCACATCAAAAGCAAGCAATTCAAAGAAATGCCTATTTCTCCACTATAAAGCATTTGGCCAAAGTTCTTGGTATTTCCTAAATTAAGGTATGTATATAAGTAGGTAGGTAAGTAGGTAGGTACATAGATAGATAATAGATAGTCCCATCTTTCTCCTATAATTTCCACTCCTTTCTTATACATTCCTTTAATGCTACTTAATCCGTGACTACTATGTGTCAGATTCGGCCAGTGCTACCAAGATGAGTAACACTAGGCCAGTGGTTTCCAATCACTTGTCCATCCAGAAATTTCATGCCAGTCTGCAAAAGAGTTTAACGACTCTGATGCTGTATGAAGATTGTAAACAGGCTATCACTCAGCACAAGGTACCTCAGGGCTGTTTAGCGAAATGATAGTTATATATAAAAGTGCCTTGGCAAAAGTAAATTTTAGAGGTAATTCCTACACAGCTGATAGAAATCACCTATTCTGAGCACAACTGCAGTTGGACATGACATCACTCGATATCCACTCTTTGAGGTCTTTGGGAAAGGATTTTAAATTTAAGAACCTTGAAGAGAAAAAAATTGCCTTCCCTAAGGACTGCTTCTTCCTTTCTGATTATAATGTTTATATAACTTGGTCTGTTTCTTTTTTATTTTTTTTCTTCTGTCTGGAAACCCAAAGTGCAACTGATGAGTCAATTTATTCCTATGTTTAACCTCAGTGCATTTGCCCTTCTTCTCGGTTCCTGATTTCTGCCCTATTTCTTGCATTTTTGTTTTTATTGTTGCCATTTTCTCAGGTATGTGTTTATAGTTGATTTCACTATAAATCAAATCACATAAAAATCTGAAAGAAAAGATCTCTATTTTTCTTCACTCTTTTTTTGGGGGGGGACCTCTTTCTTTTTCTTTTTTAAATTGATTTTAATTTATTGTGTTTACATAGATTCTACTTGTCCCCCCGATGCATCCCCCTCCCCCATGTTCCCCCTCCCTCTACCGCCCTCCCCCCTTCCCTTCAGGATTTGCTTTTTTGCTCTTTATAATGCTGTGTTATGTATATATAATTTTACCAATCTCTTTCCCTTTTCTGATCCCATCCTCTCATCCCCTTTCCCTCTGTCCACTTTCCCTCTGGTCCCTTTGATCCCACCTCTGTCTCTATTTCGTTCCTCAGTTCACACTGTTCATTGGATTCCTCAAATGAGTGAGGTCATATGATATTTTTCTTTCTCTGTCTGCCTGGCTTATTTCACTTAACATAATAGTTTCCAGGTCCATCCACGTTGTTGCAAAAGGTAAGACTTCCTTCTTTTTCATGGCCCCATAGTATTCCATTGTATATATGTACCACTGCTTTTTTTTTCCAGGGACAGAGAGAGAGTCAGAGAGAGGGATAGATAGGGACAGACAGACAGACAGGAACGGAGAGAGGTGAGAAGCATCAATCATCAGTTTTTCATTGCTATTGCAACACCCCAGTTGTTCATTGATTGCTCTCTCACACGTGCCCCGACCCCAGGACTTCAGCAGACCAAGCAACCCCTTGCTAGAGCCAGCGACCTTGGGTTCAAGCTGATGAGCTTTTGCTCAAGCCAGATGGGCCTGCACTCAAGCTGGTGAGCTCGGGGTCTTGAACCTGGGTCTTCTGCATCCCAGTCCGACGCTCTATCCACTGCATCACTTCCTGGTCAGGCCGTACCACTGCTTTTTAATCTACTCATTCACTGATGGACACGGGCTGTTTCCAGATCTTGGCTATTATTAACAATGCTGCCATAAACATGGTGATGCATTTCTTCTTTTAAATCAGTGATGTGGTGTTCTTGGGATATATTGCTAAAAGTGGGATGGCTAGGTCAAAAGGAGTTCCATTTTTAATTTTTTGAGGAATCTCCATACTGTTTTCCACAGTGGCTGCACCAGTCTGCATTCCCACCAGCAGTGGAGGAGGGTCCCCTTTTCTCCACATCCTTGCCAGCACTTATTATGTGCTGTTTTGTTGATGAGTGCCATTCTGACTGGTGTGAGGTGATATCTCATTGTGGTTTTAATTTGCATTTCTCTAGTGACTAGTGATGTTGAACATTTTTTCATCTGCCTATTAGCCATCTGTATGTCCTCTTTGGAGAACTGTCTATTCATTTCTTTTGCCCATTTTTTGATTGGATTGTTTATCTTCCTGGTGTTGAGTCTTACAAGTTCTTTATAAATTTTGGTTATTAACCCTTATCAGACGTATTGTCGAATATGTTCTCCCATTGTGTGGTTTGTCTTTTTATTCTGTTCTTATTGTCTGTAGCTGTGCAAAACCTTTTAGTTTGATATAATCCCATTTGTTCATCCTGTCCTTTATTTCATTTGCCTGTGGAGATAAATAAGCAAAATATTGCTGCGAGAGATGTCGGATAGCTTACTGCCTATGTTTTCTTCTCAGATGCTTATTGGTTTCCTGAGTTACATTTAAGTCTTTTGTCCATTTTGAGTTTATTTTTGTGAATGGTGTAAGTTGATGGTCTAGTTTTATTTTTTTGCAGGTAGATGTCCAATTTTCCCAACACCATTTGTTAAAGAGACTGTCTTTACTCCATTGTATGCTCTTACCTTCTTTGTCAAATAAATTCCTATTAAAATACCAATAACATACTTTAAAGATATAGAAAAAATATTCCAAAAATTTATATGGAACCAAAAAAGAACACGAATAGCCTCAGCAATCCTGAAAAGGAAGAATAAAGTGGGCAGTATCACACTTCCTGATATCAAGTTATACTACAAGGCCATTGTACTCAAAACAGCTTGGTACTGGCATAAGAACAGGCATGTAGATCAACGGAACAGAACAGAGAACCCAGAAATAAACCCACACCTTTATGGACAATTGATATTTTCTTCACTCTTAAGGCCTTGCTAGCTGGTAACTGTTTCCCTCGCTCTGGCTTGTGTCTGAGGACATGCCCACGTGGCTACAGAGTAACCCAAGGGCAGGCTTGTCCTGCTTTTCCAGTTCTCTACCTAACTCATCCTGCAGGAGAGAGGGTGCAAAGCGCTTCCCAGCAAGTCCTCAGGATTCAAGCCCCAACTTCAATCAGATGCAGCTTATCTTGAGCACCCCAACTTTGAACTTTTGCTTCTAGAAGTCAGAATAAATGTGTCTTCAAGGTCTCACATATCCCAGTTCATTGACAAGATTTTAAGTACTGTTACTGATTTTTCCTGAGCACATTTCAAGTGTTTAATGCTGCAAAATAAATAAATAAATATATAAACCAAGAACGGTGCAAAATAAGGAAAGTAAAGCCCAGATGAAGTAATATGTCTGAAGATACAGGATCAGTAAATGATGAAAAAAGAATTTTAATCTAACTCCAAAGAACACCCTCTTGACTCCTAAAAATGTATGAAGTTTCAGAGATAAAAGTTGCTTACGTGCTTTATATAAAGTCTTGAAAGAATTTTTTTTTTCTTCTTTTAAGTGAGAGGAGCAGAAATAGAGAGACAGATTCCTGCATGTGCCCTGACTCCGATTGACCCAGTAACCTCAATCTGGTGCTAATGTTCATATCAAAAGAGCTATCCTCAGTGCCTGGGGCCAACACTCAACCAATCAAACCACTGGCTATGGGAGAGAAAGAGAGAGAGAAGGGGGAGAAGAAGGGAAAGAGAAGAAGCAGATGGTCGCTTCTCCTGTGTGCCCTGACCAGGCATTGAACTCAAGACATCCACATGCCAGACTTATGCTCTATCTACTGAGCAAATCAGTCAGGGCCTTGAAAAACTATTTAAGCCCAATTCTCCTGGGCTAGTAAACAAAACACGGACCTTCTTTTATAATTAACAAGGTCATTGCTATTTCATAGAGGCTTCATTTTTCTCCTAGAAGACCAGAGTTACTGGGATGGAACAATCCTTGAAAAGTCTAGTGCAGACCCATCGCGAGTTTTATGACCTCACTACACAGAGGTGATTTCAGAGGCCATTGCTGGAGTTCTTGCCAATTAGTCCTAGAGGATCATACCACTGTGACATCTGGCCCAGCTGAGCCAGAAAGACTCTCCTAGAATGACTTAATGTACACAGTCAGACAAGACTGAACTCACAGAGCATGGCAATTAGGGCAGCTCTCGTTTGGAATAAAAGATCTACGTGCTTCTGCTACTGAATTCCCAAGAGCTGTCCCGAGTCCTGTCCTTCCCAAGCACTTGGACTTGGGAAGCAACTTCAGTGCATTTTCAATAACTCTTTTGTTTGTTTGACTGTCTTATGTTTACATAGCCACAATTGGCTTACATGCAACAAAGAGATCCTTTAATAATATAAATGGCTAAACAAAGAATGAACACCTGCTAACTACTGAACAATGCATATTACTTTCTACAACAAATTCAGAAAACCCACACTCTGCATTTCCCAGAGACTGCCAATTTCTCTCCCCACCCCCAGCTTATTGAGATATAAGTGACATGTAACAGTATGTAAGTTTAATGTATAAAGTAATGATTTGATCTACATATATATTGCAAAATGTTTACTACAATAAAGTTAGGTAACATAGCCATTACTCACATAGTTCCCTTTTTTTTCGTACTGAAAATTTTTAAAAATTATTTATTTTATTGATTTTAGAGAGAGGAAGAGAGAGAGAGAGAGACAGGAATCTCTGTTCCTATATGTGCCCTGACCAGGGATCGAACCAGCAAACTCTGCACTTCAGAATGATGCTCTAACCAACCGAGTTATCTGGCCAGAGCTATACTAAAATATTTTAAGATCTACTCTCTTAGCAACTTTCAAGTACACAATATAGTATTGTTAACTATGGTAACCATGCTGTACATCAGACCCCCCCCAAATATACCTTACATTGCTCTAACCATGCTGTACATCAGACCCCCCCAAATATACCTTACATTGCTCTAACCATGCTGTACATCAGACCCCCCCCAAATATACCTTACATTGCTCTAACCATGCTGTACATCAGACCCCCCCAAATATACCTTACATTGCTTAACCATGCTGTACATCAGACCCCCCCCCAAATATACCTTACATTGCTCTAACCATGCTGTACATCAGACCCCCCCCAAATATACCTTACATTGCTCTAACCATGCTGTACATCAGACCCCCCCAAATATACCTTACATTGCTTAACCATGCTGTACATCAGACCCCCCCAAATATACCTTACATTGCTCTAACCATGCTGTACATCAGGCCCCCCCAAATATACCTTACATTGCTCTAACCATGCTGTACATCAGAGCCCCCCAAATATACCTTACATTGCTCTAACCATGCTGTACATCAGAGCCCCCCAAATATACCTTACATTGATGCTCTTACAATAGGTGGGACTGAAACAAGTCCCACACTTGTCCCTTCTAAATGTTACCTCATTTAATCCTCACATCAAGTACAAGAATTAGATTTTCTTATTCCCCCATGTAATAATGCAACTGAAAACCTAGAGGTTTATGGAACTCAGATCTCTAATGCTAAAGCCTGAAATTGAACAAAGTCTATGCAAGCCAGAAGCCCCTGCTTTTCTCTTCACTGCTACTTAAGTCTACGGTGGGATTTCCTTTGGCTACTTTTATTTTTATGTTGAGAAGAACTGTCCAACATGTGTTAACTGACAAAGTGCTGTGGCAGAACAATCATACCCTGGTCGTCGTCTCGGTCCCTGATTCCTTCTTTGGGCAGGGAACTTGCCTGAACTCAATGACTTCATATCCCAACTGCTTTTTCCAGCAGGTATTTGTTAGTAGCTATCAAAATATTAAACATCGTATGATTCTTGTCACTGAATTTCCATTTCCAAGCTTATTCTAAAGGGCTAAATACGAAAACAAACACAAATACATTTACTATAGCCTTCTTTATAACAAAAAATTACTAGAATAAGTTAAGTAATTGAAATATTTACACAAATGACAGTTTAAATAAGGTATCACTATTCACATATGCATGTTTTTAAATGTGCGGGAAATGTTTTGAAAAATCACATAAAACTGTTAACAGTGGTTTCCTCTAGTTTGTTGGATTTAAGGAGGTAAGTTACATACATAATTATATATACCTTATATTAATTAAATTGCATATATATTTCTATATTCTGTTTATCTTCACAATATTTTTTTTTACAGGGACAGAGAGTCAGAGAGAGGGACAGATAGGGACAGACAGACAGGAACGAAGAGAGGTGAAAAGCATCAATCATTAGTTTTTCATTGCTTTTGAGACACCATAGTTGTTCATTGATTGCTTTCTCACATGTGCCTTGACTGCGGGCCTTCAGCAGACTGAGCAACCCCTTGCTGGAGCCAGCGACCTTGGGTCCAAGCTGGCAAGCTTTTTGCTCAAGTCAGATGGGCCCGCGCTCAAGCTGGCGAGCTCAGGGTCTCGAACCTGGGTTTTCTGCATCCCAGTCCGGCGCTCTATCCACTGCACCACTGCCTGGTCAGGCAATCTTCACAATATTTTAAATCAAACTTTTAATTTTGAGAAAATCATAGAGTAACATGCAATTGTCAGAAATAATACACAGAAACCAGCATATTCTCTACCAAGTTTCTCCCAATGGAAAAACTATACTACAATATCAAAACCAGACAAGACACTCGATAGACAACTGATACAGACAAGATACAAAACATTTTCATTGCAGCAAGGATCTCTTGTGTAGCCTTTACATAACACAATCACTTCCGTCTTACTCCTACCGCCTCTTAGGGTATGGAAATCACAAAACTGTTTTCTATTTCTATAATTTTGTCATTTTGAGACTTCTATATAAATGAAATTATACAGTAGTTTACTTTGGGGGATTGGCTCTTTTTCACTTAGCAGAATTCTCTGGAGATTCATTCGAGTTATTGTGTTTCTCGGTAGTTGATTGTTTTTGTTGCTGGTAATATTCCATCCTATAGACATACAACAGTTTGTTTACCCACTCATTTGTGGAAGGACAGTTGGATTGTGTCTAGGATTGGGCTTTTACAAATAAAACTGCTATGAAACTTTGTGCATGGGTTTTTGCATAAACATGTTTTATTTCTCTGGATAAATGCCCAGGGGTACAATTGGTGAGTCATATGATAGTTTCATGTTCAGTTTTTTCAAGAAACTATCAAAGCATTTTTCCAGAGTACCTATGCTATTTTACATGCACACCAGCAATGTTTGAGTGATCGAAATTTTCTACATCCTTATCAGTATTTGGTGAGTCAACTTTCATAATAAGTTTTATAATAATTTCTGTCATAATGTTTATTATCATTTTCTAGCTAACTTCCCAAACACAGTCTGTCCTCAGATTCTGTCTTTATGCAAACACTCTCTTTCATACATCCCCAGGAATAAAACCTCTACCCCCAATAGATTATCATATTATATCAATTACTCAGAATTTAATGATACATAATTCTACCCTACTCTTCTCATTTTAGTTGTTTTAATGAAGGCATAGAGTTATCCTTCACAAATGTGCAAAACACATTAAACTGAGGGAGCAAGGAATCGCTTAATAATATAAATGGTGAGAGGAAACAAAACGGTCAACCCAACAAGACAAATCATTCCATTCAATAAACACAGACCCAACATGGACTCCCTTTAGACTCTGAGCTGTGCTCTGAGGACACAGACATAAATAGTTCAAGCTCCTCTCCACTTGACTTCAGTCTAGAAAAATTTTGAAATAAGTATAAAAATACTATGTCTACATTTGTGCTAAGAATATGTCTGTTGATTTAAAATAGTATATGGCCCGGTCGGTTGGCTCAGCAGTAGAGTGTCAGCCTGGTGTGTGGATGTCTCAGGTTCAATTCCCAATCAGGGCACACAGGAGAAGCAACTGTCTGCTTCTCTACCCCTTCCCCTCTCATATATATATATATCTCTCTCTCTTTCTCTCTCTCTTCCCCTGCCATAGCCATGGCTCAATTGGAGCAAGTTGGCCCCAGATGTTGAGAATGGCTCCATTGCCTCTACTTTGGGCGCTAGGAAGAGCTTGGCTGCTGAGCAACATCCCAGATAGACAGAACATTGCCACCTACTGGGCTTGCTGGGTGGATCCTGGTTGGACATGTGGGAGTCTGTCTCAACCTCCCCTCCTCTCACTGAATTAAAAAAATAAGTAAAATAGTATCTGACTTTTGCTCAATCAGCATTGAAAAAGTATTGAAGAGTTAGAAGCTGAAAAATGATTCTTATTATTTTAAAAACCACTTTTTCTGCTGTGGAGCTAATGGACTGAGGGATTAGCTTTGGGAATACAGAGATCACTGGGAGATTACCACTGCAATCTGGCAAGAAATGACAAGATTTGGGGAAGAGCTGTAGTCACAGAAGTGATAATGAAAAATGTATACGATAGACATAAACAAATTTACAAGAAACAGGACTTTGTTACCAATTAAATATAAGGCTGAGAAGAGGGAGTGCTTAGAATAATTCTCAAATTTCTAACCTAGGCAATGAGGAATATAGTAACACTATTCAATGAGATAAGAAATCAGAACATAGGAGCATGCTTTGAAAGAAAGATAATGAGTGTGGAAGTCTGTTGAGTTGAACATAAAAAGGACATCTTTTAGAAGTGTCTTAAAGGTGACTGAATCTCTTCTCCTCAAAGAAGAGATATAGACAGTAGCTACAGATTCTATGTTTCCTCATATGGAGACTATATTGTCAGCCATAGAAATGCATGCGACTCCCAATGAAGATTATACATCAAGTGAAAAGAGAAGAGGAATCAAGTTTAGAATCTTTGGAGGCATCACCCACCATTCAAAGGAAGTCAGAATAACAAGGGCCATTTAGAGAAACAAAAAAATAATTATGAAATAGTAAGAAGAAAACTAGAAGTAAGGGGAAAGATCATTTAAACAGAACAGAAAATTTCAAGTAAAATGCGTTATCTCAGGTGGCTATTACTTTGAAGTAGTCAAGTAGTATAGTAAATTACATTATGTTAACCCATATTTGGCACCCTCCCTTCCTGCACAAGAATTATATATCCCCTTTTGATGTAAGTCAGGCATGGTCACATGACTTGCTTTGGCCAATGAAATGGGATGTGAAGTGATATATATCACTTGCTAGAGGAAGCTTGAAAAGTTAGCCCATTGTTCACTAAGTTCTCTTTATCCATGTGCCAGGCTGATCAGAAATGTTCAAGCTGAAGACTCTTTATCAGTTCCAAGTCACAGAATTCAGACAGCAAGGGGAGAATTACAGCCAATCCAAGATGGCCACATACTATGAGAACAAATTAGAACTCTGTGGCTATAAGTCTCTGAGACTTGAGGTTATTCATCACTATAGCTGGGCAACCTCATCTATTCTTACAGTCTCAGGTGAAATGAAGAAAGACAAGAAGTTTCACAAAGTACAAGAATTTTAGTTGTAAAAAAGCATGGAGGTCAAGAAATGGCAGGAAATCAATATAATCCTCACAAAGGAGATGACAATTAATATTAACGTAGGTACCAGCCAAGAAACAAATCCCTGCAATGCTTAGAACAGAGGGACTGTAACATAGTAATCCCCCCCCATATCTGCAGGGGATACAGTCTAAGACCCCTCAGTGGATGCCTGAAACCACAGATAGTACCAAATCCTATACAGAGGTGGGCAATAGTATGTTTATAGATGTTCATATGGACAATAACACAATAATTTATAAATAATAAAAGAATAAACTGTTGTGTGTACTCACAACTATAACATGCTATGTTTTACCCTACACATACAAACCTATGATAAAGTTTAATTTATAAATTAGGCACAATTACAAATAATAAAATAGGACAATTATAACAATGTACTTTAATAAAAGTTATATGAACGTCTTTGGGGCTATTATTTAGTCAAATAAGGGTGAGTTGGACACAAGCACTATGATACCACGATAGTCAATGTGATAACAGAGAAGGCTACTGAGTGACTAGCAGATAGTGTCTACAGTGTGGATACTCTGGACACAGAGTGAGGCACTTCCCAAGCACGGCTGAGCAGGACAGAGTGAGATAGTGCAAAATTTCATCAGACTATTCAGGCAATTCAAAATTTATGAATTATTTATTTCTGGAATTTTTCATCTAATATTTTTAGACCATGGTTGACTGTGGGTACTTAAAACCACACAAACCAAAACAGTGAATATGGGGAGACTAGCGTACACAGAATTGACTCAATAGATGATAGAAGGAAGACCTAAGAAATCAAAGAAATGACGGTGAAGTAATCTGGAAACAAGAGAAAGCCACTAATAACCACAGCTAGAAGGAAAAGGTGTAGTTTAACCAGTCTGGGCTTAGAGTCACTGGACTAGAACCAGTGCAGACCTATCCAGGAGGACCTGGCAGCTCAGACACGGTACGGGCACTTCCAGAGACTTTTTCCAATAGAGAGGGAGAGGAAGCCACACTCTGGCTGTCCCCTTCTCCTACCTCCTATCCCATGCCTGGAACTCCCAGGGACAGAACAGAGGCCAAGAGCAGCTGACCTGGGAACCAGAGAAAGTCAAGCTGCAGGGACCTGCTCCATGCCCCTCCCCCACTTTCTCCCAATGCAGGCCAGAGAAAGGGAAGGATGGGGAACTTTCAAGGGCAAACAATCTCAAGGCTGGCACCAGATCAGCTCGAAGCAAGACTACGGCAGACCGTCTGGGTGAGGAAAAACTTGATTTTTCATTAAAGCATAAAACTGTTACCAGTAAAGATTTTTAGCTATCTTTTCAGCCCTGCTGGAGCTAAAGTCCGTGTGCAGAAAGGAATATTGACAAGACTAGATATAAAAGCAAAGGCTGGACCATGAAGGGCCTTGCACGCCATGCGAAGGAGTTTGAAATCTATTTTATAGGCGGTCATATATGACCAAAATTATGTCTTGAAAAGGAAATTCTGGCATCGTTGCAGGCAGTAGCATGGGGGGGGGGGAAGGGAGGACAGGTCAAAACCCATTTGCCAAAGGCTGATGTAGTCAAGGCCAAACTTGGTGGAAGGGTCAGGAAAGCTATGGAGCGGCCCTAATATACCCATAAGCAATAGAAACTCGAATGCTGGTGGTGCAGACTTCAAGCCAGGGAGGTTTGTGAGACCCTAACCTTGTTAGACAATACTTTGAAAATTCTTTTCCATTTCATGTTTTAAAATGTCTTTAGAAGTAGGCAGATAGAAGTATAAATAGTCTGGAAACACTGTCCCAGAAAGCACAGCTGCAGAAGATAGAAATGTTGAACTTAGATTTAAGAAATCAATATGTCCTATTGAGAATGTGAGTTACCTTTATGACAAAAGGCTCTGTAGAGTTTACGACTCAAGAGAAGAAAAATGATCCTTTTGGCCCATCTGAACAGAATCCCCAGAAATAAAAATAGGACAAACGGAAATCTATTCATTGCTTTATTCCTTCTTTCCGGGAGTCACTACATTTTAGGTGAGACGAGCTTCAGCCAGGGAGGAGGAAGCCACCGCCCTCCTGCCACTCTGGTCTTATCCTGCCGTCACACCAAATGTGATAGGGCCTCCTGAAAGGCAGAAGGACAGCAACAAAAATAAGAGCAGCTTACAAATCATCAACACATTTCCAAAAATAGTCACTCTCCTATTCAGCCACCAGTTTACTGACGGGACAGCAAAGGCTCAGAGTGGTTAGTCCGATCCAGAATCCCAGAGCTAAGAAAAGGCAAAACACAACTAGAACACGGGTCTGTCATTCAAATATTCCTCCCAGAACTGTCGACATTGCCCTTCCCTTAAGATTCCTGAACATGCAGACTTTATGTGAGCAGCAGGAAAGGGGGAAATAGACACTCACAAGGGAGAACAGGGTGAGGTGGGTGGGGAGTAGGCAGTGTAGGCACTTAGGGAAGCTAAGCCCTGCCCTTTGACCAGCGACCCCACAAGCCCTAGTTACCAGCAGTTTCTTCACAGACTCAGAGGCCTCTGGGCCCAGCTCATCCACACACTTCCTTAGCCCATCCACCAGGTGCTCAACAGAAATGCCCAGCATTTTCAGAAGCAGCTTTAATGGATCCAGGAGGGAGAGCACGCTGTCCACAGGTGAAGGTAAGGCATTGCTGACAGGAAGTGGCACACTGTTGACGAGGAAGGCGTTAGCTGCAGAGCAAAAGGGAAACCAAGTGAAATGGGAACATCTGCTTTTGTCCATGAGCTAAGCACCTTCCGCTCTGTCTGCTGACATCTCCATTCCAGCCACATTCATCTTGACTACCCATGAAAACTTCTGCCTCAGGGCCGCTGCCTCTGCTAAGGCAGCTCTCTAGAACTACATATCTTTCTTCCTCACATGATGTGGTCTCCCCTCAATGTTACATTCTCAAGAGGTATTGAAAATGACACTCCTGTCACCCGCTATCTTTATTTTTTTCTTACCACTACCTAGAATATTAAATCTTTTCTTTTCACCTTCACCCTCGCACTAAATGTGGCTCCATGAGCATAAGGAACTTGTTTTCTTTGCTACTACACCCCGTGCCAAGTGCACCCTACCGCACCTTGGCATGCAGTGAGCACTTACAGGATACTAGTGATTGACCAACAAGAGATGCACATTGCATGTGGCTGTCTCCACAGCCCACAAGTCTGAAACCAAGGCGGAAATGCCATAAGGAACCTCCACTTGGGGGCAAGAATGGACCCAACCACAGCCCAGGGAACTGTTCCCAACCAATTTAACTTAGTGCTACAAAAATAATTGAACACTCTGAGTCAGTTGGTGTAGCTACATAGACGAGTAAGACAAGAACATTCCATTCAGAGAACTCAGGCAGTCTGGTGGATGAAAAAGAGTTGTGTGTGCCCCAGCATGGCCTATGCTATGGAAACATAAAAGAAGAAATGACTAATTCTAATGTGGGAGACAGTGTTGCAGGAATCTTCCCAGAAGCCAGAGCTGTGTCTTCAGGCAAGTACAAGAATGACAAGGTGAAGAGGGATCAGCATTTTTAAAAGAACAAAATTAACAAAGGCACTGAGATGTTGAAATGAACATGTACACACAGCATAGTGACTCTTCTGCCCAGACTGGTCAAAGTGCAAAGTTCCGGTGTAGTGTGCTGAGTTGGGGTATGGGAGGTGAGACTGGAATATTTGGATGAGATCAGCTTTTTCAAAGCCTTGAATGAGTTTAAGGAGGTCAATGGGGAAGCTATCAAGGCCTTTCTATGGGACAACTACATTTTATAGCATTTATATCTTTGAAAATTTTCCACAGAAAATGAATCAGCAGAAAAGTATAGAGAACAGAAAAAAGTTGTATGATATATTTTTATAAAACACATGTGCAGATATGGAAACACACATGCATGATCACACACCTAAGAATACATATCCTCCTGTCACCATTCATTGTCCTTGGAATCATTTCTGTATCCCCACTCGAATGGCAAAAATTGAGCCTGTTCACCTGTCTCACCTTTATCTTCTACCATCTAGTTTCCCGGGCCAATGTTTACTTCTGTCCCCACACCTCTCAGTAGCTACCTCTGCCAATAGTTATTTGTCCCTGTACTCTAAGGAACAACAAAAGAGCTGAAACTGATCAAGTTATAAATTTCTCAAAAATTCTATATAAACACAAGTCAACATTGCCAGCGTAGGAGTGGTCAGGACCTAGTTTCTCATGATCAATCTCCCTACTTCTTAAACACTTCGGTGAGTGTCTTCTCTGTAGACACTTCTGTATCTCTGGGGGAAGACTCTGCAAAGCTTTCTGTTCTCTGAATGAGCAGTGACCATCACAATGTACTTTGTAGATGTACCCAAATATATCTTTCTAAGAGCTAAGTGACTCCCTCCAAAAAGAATAGGCCAGTTCCCATTGTCCTCCAAGAAGTCAGTATACTCCACCTAGAAATTGAACAGTTCACCCCTCAATTCTCCCACGGAGCTCTATCTGATTACTATTGCACTGACTTTTGCAGAAAGCTTATTATCTCTTCTGCCAGACTACAGGCACCCCGAGAACAATACATACATCTGATTCTTGTCTGAAATTTCCAGTGCTTATCCAGTGCCCAAAAGGGTGTCACCATTCACTAAATATCCACTGAGTGTGTGAACAGATAAATAAATGTAGCTTTTTTCAGGAGAACCAACCTGGTAACCTGACTGATTAGAGATGATAGTAAGAATGACTCCATATAATTTCAGAAGCATAAAAGAAAGAAATTGTAAAGTCAGGTGTTGACTAAAGATTAAGGAAGACTAAGGAAAGAGTAAGAAAGATTAAAAACTATGGCAATCAGTGTTCAACAATAAAATCTCTGTTGACTCTTAGTGAAAGTTGGCTAACTTCTTATGTAGGATGGACTACAGTGGTTGGCAAACTCATTAGTCAACAGAGCCAAATATCAACAGTACAACGATTGAAATTTCTTTTGAGAGCCAAATTCTTTAAACTTAAACTATCTAGGTAGGTACATTCCTTATCGAGGTAGCGCCCGCACGTGTTATTTTGTGGAAGAGCTGCACTCAAGGGGCCAAAGAGCTGCATGTGGCTTGCGAGCTGCAGTTTGCTGACCAGGGGACTAAAGGTATTGGGTTAAGGCTTAGACTGGGGGTGTCAGTGGGATACATCTGAAATCCCTTCCAACCTTTCTATTCTGTGGTTCTTAGATGTCTTCTACCATATTCCACTGGGAGCCTAGGCTTACTAATTGTGTTTCTATTAACAGAAAGCTAGAGGAACATCATACATTCCAGGCTACTTACCAGAGTAACTGCAAATGCCAACGGTCACCAGCAGGAGCACAGTGACCAGCTTCATGACAGGTTATCTGTGATATTTGCCTGAAATTTAAAAAGTGAATCCACCGAGCCTGGGGTTTTCCTTGCTGCACAAGCGTGACAGCTGCTTTACATACACACATATTTATACACCCACCGGGGACCTGAATTTCAATCACTACCACTTGACTTGCCACAGCAAAGAAGAGTGTGAAGGTCATGTTTCCTCACTAAACAAATTGGAGGATTTTCCGCTTCCCCTCATGTTCCCATGAGAAACAAAGCCCCGATTTAAAGCGTTCTCAAGGACCTCTTGCACAAGCCCTTGCACAGACACCAGGAGGAGGCAAAGAGCCCTAACTGTCCTTCCTTCTCCTGGAAGAATATGGGAAAAGAAAGGAAAGTTTTACATTTGGATTAAAAGGAGTGAAAGTTCTGTTGAATTCCTCCAGCTCTCTAGTTATTTAAAGGTTGGAGAATCACATTAGCTGATGAGCTAACCAGTTGTGGAAGCAGACCGAAGGTCCCATCGGCCCTGGTAACACAGACTCAGCTTAATGGCATTGGTGCCGTGTTTTTCTAGAATTTACCTCTACCCAGTCAACCCCCACTCACACATCTACTATGGCAAATCTTTTACCTTTTCTCATGCCTCCCATTCTCTTTGGGAAGCCCTAGGGTGTGCCTTCTCTGTGCCCTCACATAGACAAATAGGCTGAGGATCTAAAATCAAAACGGCTTTTTAAAAACCTGGGATTCAATGTTTAGTCTTTGTGTGATCTTGAATTAGACATTTTTTATCTATAGTATCAGTCTCTTCATCTAAAATGAGGACATTACCAGCAGGACAGTCCCAAAGATGTGACCCTACGAAAAAAAATTTGCAAGACTCTATAAACGAGTGGAGTCACCAAAATGCGCATTTTAGAACCATTGGGCAGCTCAATCCCTGTGATCTTGCAAAAGAGATGCTGTTCTGGCCACAAAAATGATCTGCTTGAAAGTGTTCTCCTGGAACCAAGACTCAGCCATGGGGAACCAGGATGATCCCAGGTGTAAACCCAAGTCCTGGAGTCCCCTGGGATGCCTGGTGTCTCACATGCAAGGAAAAGGGGAAAAGAACCTTGAAGGAAAGAAATGGGGATCGGGGCTCCCTGGCCAAATGGGATGGCTGGCCCCAGTCACCCCCACCATCAAAAAGGGACTCTGAACACTTTGAGGAAGATATGCCAACACACAGTCTCCATAAGATGCAAGAGCAGGAGCTGGGGCCCAAGTTGAGGATATGGTATTGTTATGAGGATTTATAGACAAAGGAGGTAACTGAACCAAACCACGATGAACACTGGAAAAGTGTCACCTGTTATCAATTCCTATAAGTGGCCATGGCTAGTTCTTCATTTTTCAGCTATTTTGTAAAGTGCATGAAGAAGACCATGTGCTACTAACATTCTACTCAGTCCTGCCTCTTCTGCTTTCTCCGCCAGAGACCGCTTCCGGTTTTCCCGGGTATTACCACCTCGCCAGGGATGCTAGTGTGCCCAGACCCACAAAGAGCAAGGCTGTGTGGGAAAGTGGTGGTGGGCCTACGCCACCCTCCATTTTTATGTTATAATCTTTTCATGGGACACTAACCAACACTGCCCTCATCGGAGCTTGTCATGTACAAGTTTGCTTTCAAACCCTTTCCCTACACTTCCCCTCTTCTGCTCTGTTCTATACAGGACTCTGACTTCCAGACCTCCTTGCCAACTGTGTCTGGTTAGGATGGATAATGAAGGTAGGGGAAGAGACTGGAGGTGAGAGCAGGGAGAAGCCAAGCTATTTCTCCCTCCTTCTGCTTCAGGAGACTTCTTGGGAATGATGCATCTTCTCCATGGCTCCAGCTCCTTCCAGGAATGCCCTTTGTCTGTGGTCCTGCCTAAGCCAGACAGATCCAACATTGTTCCACCTTCTGCTCGGTGGTTCCAGCTCCCCACCCCCCCTCTGTCCCTCCTGCCCAAGAAGCAGTAGCAGCTTCCAGCATTTTCTAATCTGAGGGCTAACTCACCTCCAATACCACCCCCCATTGCTTTAACTGCATTTATAACACCTTGTAAATTATGCTCCAAGTTGAATACTTCCAATTTGATCACCTGGTATAGTTTGGATGTCCTGGCTGGATTCTGACTAATACAACATCCAAAAATACTGTAGCACTTTAGGTAGAGATAGAGCTTTTCTTTTTGAACATAGCCCTCTCTCACACAAGTATCAAGTTATGAATCTACGAGAGGTAGGACCAAGACTCATCCAAGAGAAACACAGTATACACACACAGATGCTTCTTCCTTCCAACCTCTGAAGGGTTTGGCACTGCCTTGAGCTTGTCTGCTGGTCCCAGGGGTGAGTTCTTTCCCAGGAAGCTCCTCATCCCCCTTTGCTAATAAAGTTCTGATGGGCCAACCCAGTAGTCGGCCAGATAGGCGGTCTTGGCCGAAACCTAACAGTAGACATGGACGGCTTACACTAAAGCCTAGAACCTGCTCCACACAATACACACATGCTTAGTCATCAAGCACTATTGTTTCCACTCATCTGTTCAACAAATATTTATTGAGCATCTACTGTGTGCCAGGCACTAGGATTAGAGGGGTAAACCAGGCAAGTGAATTTCATGCCTTCATGGAGCTGACAGTGTAATGGGATAAACAGACAACACAGGTAAACAAATGAACTAGTGGTCACTGTTATGAAGAAGCAAACAGGGTGCTATGCTAGAGAACAAGTGAATGGGGAGTCCAGTGAGACTTAACAAGAGACTTGGGTCCCTGGCTGGTTGGTTCAGCAGTAGAGCATTGGTCTGGCATGTGGAAGTCCCAGGTTCGATTCCCAGTCAGGACATAAAGGAGAAGCAACCATCTGCTTCTCTACCCCTCCCCCTGCCCCTCTCCCTTCTCTCTATCTCTCTCTATCTTCACCTCCTGCAGCCATGGCTCAAATGGTTAGAGCAAGTTGGCCCTAGGCTCTGAGGATGGCTCCATGGCCTCACCTCAGGTGCCTAAATAGCTCAGTTGTCGAGCAACGGAGCAGCAGCTCCAGGTAGGCAAAGCATTGCCCCATAGAGGGCTTGTTAGGTGGATCTAATCAGGGCACATGCAAAAGTCTGCCTCTCTGCCTCCCAATTAATAAAATTAAAAAAGAGAGAGAGAGAGACTGGGACATGGCTTCTTCCATGCTTCCTATGATCTGAGCCACTGTATCAATGACGTCTTTTAATTCTGTATTTTTTGAGGCCTTTACATCTAACCCTGGGAATACTGCCCCTACCAGGGCTACCTAATTCCTAGAGACAGCACACAATGCACATGTAAGTGCACCTTTCATAGGCAAACCCACCTCTCCAAAGCCCACACTGCCAATCCCCTCCTTTAGGGAGCTCTAATACCCTAGGCCACTATCCATCCCCCTCCATGATCATCCCAGGGCTGGAACTAGACAGCTAGGACAGCCCCTACACCCTGAGCCCACTGAAATCATTCAATATAGCCTATCCTCAACCTGCTTACCCTTCCTCTCCCATCCCTTCCCATGGAAATGAAGGCTTTGCCCACTTTCTGCCCCACCTCCTGCCAGACCTGGTGCTTCCTATGTGGCATGCCCTCTTTTCCTGGGAACTGTGATTCTAATAATCTTTTCAATGGCAGTCAACTCCTGATCTGTTAGCCTGAATAATAATCAAACATATTTTAAAACAGCCATCTGGCCTTTTCTTGTACTGACACTTCCTCTCTTTGCAGCATAATTATATGAACCAATGTCTTCTATCCAGACTAATTTGTAAACATCTTGACGGGGTTTGTCTTGTTCATGCTTGGATCCTACATACTTGATAATATTACTAGGAACCACTAATCAGTGCCAGACACTACATTTTGCTTCTGCTATCCATTTCATTCTCACAAAACCACTGATGATAAGAGCTTTTATCCCATTTTATAAATAATAGTCTGAAGTGGGACTATTGCATGAATTCATAGCCAAGGTCACTCAGACAACGAATAACACGGCCAGAATTTGAGTCCTTTCTATTCTGATCTGTATTTCTTTACCTTTAAACACTTAATTAAGATGCATTTCCAGTGAGCATTTGTGAAATAAATCAAATCGTGAGATAAATGAAAGGAAGAAGAAATGAATGTCAGCATTTCTAAATTAATTTTGAATGTGTTTTTCAAATGCATTTTTTTGGGGGGGGAGATTAAATTTATAATTGGGAGTGAAAATTCAATTAGCCATTCAACAACTATTTACTGAGCACGTTTGGTGCATCTGGCCCTGTGGTGGATACTGGGAATACAGCACTACCAAATCAGGCATGAACTTTGCCTTATTTTAATTACACTAAGGAAAACTGTTAAATGCAAATTGTTGTGTTTTTTTTTCTTCCTCTGTAAGAGGAATGACAATTATAAGAGCTCACCTGAATGTAGACACTAATCAAGAAAAAGGAAAGGGCCTTGGTTGGCTAGCTCAGTCAGTTAAGAGCATCATCCCAAAACAACAAGTTGTGGGTTCGATCCCTGGTCACGGCACAAATGGGAAGCACCTAATGAATACACAACTGAGTTTAACAACAAATAAATGCTTTCCTACCCTCACCCCTATCTCTCCCTTCCTCTCTCTGTGTCTCTAAAAATCAATCAATAAGTTAAAAAAAAATTAAGCCCTGCCCAATAGCTCTGTTGCTAGGAGCATCATCCCAGAGTGTGGGGGTTGCTGGTTTGATTCTCCGGTCAGGGCAAACAAGAGCAACTTGATGTTTCTGTCTCTCATTCCTTGCCTCTCTCTCAAAGGAAAAAAAAATTAAAGGAAAAATAAAGAACCGGCCTGAGATCTCACCCTATCATTCCTCCTTCTTGCTGAAAGGGGACAGTCCTTGGAAATACAAACTAGAACCTGGTATCATCTTTACTTGCTACAAATTGGATGCATATTTCAAACTTTTAAATCTTGGACAAAGGCAAAAATATCTGCTCCTGGCTCCTTTCCATATTGATCACCTCGTGTTTAGTGTAAGCAAACCGGTCCACTGTCTACTGAGGCTCCCTCTCAGTCCCTTTTCTAGGCACCGCAGTGAAATCCACGTGGAATGTGAGCACAGGAGGCCTGAACACAGGAAATGGCCAAGACTCAACTGAAACAAAATCTAGGCAATATCAGAAGGGAGAGAGCTGATCCATCCAGGCTTGATTTTTCAATGAAGGCTTCATGAATTCTAGTGGTTAATGAATTCAAGAACTTGGGTAGGTGGAGACGATGAAAAATAAAACTAGAATCTGCAATTTTTTATTTTAGAAAACAATCTGAGACAATCAGCTAGGGCTGGGAAGAAAGGTGCATGGACAGAGTGTCTTTTATCTTTCTGTGCCTGAGATTATTCATTCAGTGTCTAACCACGGCGGAGGTCAAACAAGAGTTTGGTTTACAACCAGTCAATGAGTTGTGTTGGATGAATCTGATGAGAAGGAATGGCTACAAAAGACTCAACTCTGAGGGGGGAGGGAAGGAGATATATTGGGGGGGTACACTTGTAACTATGTAAACACAACAAATGAAAATCAATAAATAAAAAACAAAGACTAACCTCTGAGTTTGCTCTGGCAAGACTTGATCAACAGCAACAAATACAGGTTCTTGAGCCAGGGGAATCTGGTCATAGGAGTTTCTAAAGCAAATTAGCGTAAAGTGAGGCAGAAAGGCCTTTCAATGACCTGGACCCTGGGCCCAGATGACGACATACTGCCAATCCATGGCCCACTCCCACATTCACAGCTAATGTCACTGCCTTTCTAGGATAGGAGGACAGCATCTGCGACACCTCACTTCCAGCCAGATGTCAAGCCTCACAGAGGACAGCCGTTCAGTGTCCAGCAAGCAGTCTCCATGCCATGATCCTGTCCTAAGTCCTGCCTTCAACAGCCCCTTCTGGAGGAACGATTTCACCACATACCCTGGCAACCTTGCAGGATCCACACAGGCAAAGGGCGGAACCATAGCTTATCTGAGGCTCAGGGGAACACCTCGTGATACTGCTAGAGTATGAGAAGATGGGAGGCCTGGAGGAGCTGCTATGAGTCATCTTCCACTGTCCTTCCTGTCTTCCCCGGGAGGCTGTCCTAGCCATTCCGCATTGCCTCCCAGGTTCTGTGAGGTTCTATGAGGTGTGGGGCTTTCTACGCTACCCCCTCAGAATAGAGCAGCAGACTATGAAACCAAAACCTCTAAGCTCCAGTCGAGAATCAGCTCCTCAGCAACAGGGCATCTGAAAACTGGCCTGCAGTCATACGGTCCCTCTGGTTTGCGTGTCATCCCTGTTGATGTGTCAGACAAAGATGACAGGGAGCTGGCACTTCTCACTTATGCTTCTCTTTGCTGCCTATGTAAGTGATAAACTGTCTAAATCTAAAGCTGGTTTGTTGGATCTTCAGCAGGTCAGTTGGTCCTCGGCTTTGCCTTGTCCCGTACGTGTGAGCTTGACACGCTGTCAATAACCAGCCGAACCGCACGTTCTCCATGTGGGTGTGACTCCAAGAACAACATCAAAAGTTCATGGTGTACTTGGCCAAGTCATAGGTCCTCACTCAGTGCCTCGGCTATAAATCATTTCCCCCTTTTCAAATGTTTATCCTGTGACGCTTGGGACCAGAAGTACAGGGTGGAGAGGGCTTTTTATAAGGCATGTGGGCTCCTGGCAAGCCTCCTACAAATGAGCACAGTAGATGATGTTTGCTCAACAATGTCCCGCTTCTCCAAATCTTCCCAGTGCTGAGGCTGCTCTTCCATTCCTTGAATGCCCTTATTCTTCCCTTAGTGATTAAGAGTACTGGTCCTGGAGCCAGCCTGTGTGATTCATGTCCTAGTTAATTAACTTCTCTGGGACTGTTTTATCACCTTATAAAATGAGGCTAACAGAAGCTTCTTCCTTATTGTATTGCTATGAGGAGCAATGAGTTAACATACACAAAATGCTTACAAAATTTTGTACCTCCGAATGGGCACGTAATCTATGTTAGATAATATTAATAATAATAATAATTATTATTATTATTCTACTATCTCTACTTTTAGTTTCCCAGATTCCTAACCATAACCTCAAACACAGCAGCCACCATTACCAACAAGTTCATGAACACTATTTCTCAATTATTTAATTCTGAGTGATTTTATTTATAAGTTTCTCTTTAATAAAGCTCATATTTCTTTGGCTTGCTTTACAGAACAGAAAGAAGGGAATGGATAGCCACTGTATCCAGTAAACAAATAATGGAAGATTTTCGGTATAAAGTTTTTAATCTGAGAGAATTTCATACTTACAGAAAAGATCTGAGAACAAAAAATTTTTTTTTGTTTTCTGAACCATTCAAGAGTAAACTGCTGACCCAATACTCCATCACTCACAGATACTAGTGCATACTACAAGCAAAGACCTTCTCCTGCATGACCATAATCAGGAGTCTAACGTAACTACCATCTAAAACTTAAACCTAATTCCAGTTTCACCAATTGTCTCTATCATATCTTATATAGCAAAACGATCTAGCTCAGAATTGTGTGTCCTATTTCGCTGTCAGGTCTTTGCAGTCTTCTTTAGTCTGGAAGAGTCCTTCAGTCTCTCCTTGACTTTCGTGACTGTGGCACTTTTTTAAATTACAGACCAGTTGTTGTATCCAGTGTTGCTCAATGTGGGTTTGCCTGATGTTTCCTCATGGCTGGGTTCAGGTTAGGCAAGAACCCAAGCTGTGTTCTCAGTGATCATTATGAGTTGGTCCAGCATTTGTTCCTTTACTAACTTAAGTTGTTCATCTTGATCACTTGATTAAGGTAGAGTCTGTCAGACGTCACTGCACTCTTTGTCCTGTTGTAATTAACAAGGACTGTGTGGGTAAGTACTTTGAAACTATGCAAATATCCCAATTCTAATCGAACTTTCAACTTATCTTTAAATACTAAAGTAGATTCACGGTTTCCTACTTTGTTACATAGATTACACTCCATTACTATAATTTTCTATTTGAGAACAAAATTGACCCAAATGCTGCCAGTGAGAGCCCTTCAGGCTGACCTCTCTTTGCCTTTCGGTGTGTCCCCACCATTCTTTGTGAACTTCCATGCTTTCTGGTACTGTCAGATATTCCAGGCTGTTCTTTGATAAACTCTGCCCAGCCTTGGGATAAACCCTTTCCCCAACAGTGATCCTTGGTTTGTTTGTTTTGTATTTTCCTGAATTGAGAAGTGGGGAGGCAGACAGACTCCCGCATGCACCATAACCGGGATCCACCTGGCATGCCCACCAGGGGGCGATGCTCTGCCCATCTGGGGCATTGCTCTGTTGCAACTGGAGCCATTCTAGCATCTGGGGCGGAGGCCATGGAGCCATCTTCAGCACCCGGGCCAACCTGGCTCCAATGGAACCTTGGGTGAGGGAGGGGAAGAGAGACAGAGAGGAAGGAGAGGGGGAAAGGTGGAGGAGCAGATGGGTGCTTCTCCTGCGCGCCCTGTCCAGGAATCAAACCTGGGACTTCTACACGCTGGGCTAAATGACGCTCTACTGATGAGCCAACCAGCTAGGTAGACCCTTAGTTCTTTTTGTGAGGTCATCCACATACAAGGTTGCTCATTTCAACTGGGGTGTCCTGCCCCAAGACCCTTTCAGTGGACAGAGCTAGGAAATACACACACACGCAGCCTTCCTCACTCTGCAAGGGCTTTGATTCTTTTGCTGTTCTTCCCCTCAGAGGATTCCCTTCATATTCTACTTGGGCCCTGACTCCCCATGCCAACCAAACCCATAGATGCCTCACCTCTTGTAGTTAAATCAGTTCTCCAGCGACAGAAGCTGTCCCACTCCTATCCTGTGTCCATATCTCAATCCACTTATACTGATGATGGGATGGCTGAATATACAAAATACTGGCATTTGTGGTTGACTCTGGCTAGAAGCTCAGCAGGAGCTGTTTCTATGAGTCCAAGAAAGTGCATACCAAGATAGGAAAATTGAAACTGTAGGTGTCCTAATTCTTAGCCTTAAAATATCCACAGCATCTCTTACACTACCTTCTATTATTCCAATCGAACCACAGGACCAGTCCAGAACCAAGGGAAGAGAAAATAGACTCTACTTCTTAGTGGGAGAAACTGCAAACAACACATGCCATATTTAATTTATGGCAAATCCATATTGAAAAAGAGTGACACACATAGGTGGGATACAGAACTGAGACTCACGGACATAGACAAAAGCGAAGTGGCCCCCTAAGGGAAGGGAAGGGGGAAGGAATGTAAAGGGGCCAAATATATGGTGACTGAAAATGTTTGACTATGGTTGATGGGTACATAACCTAAAACCTATGTGTTACCATGGACCAATGTTACCCCATTAAATATAATTTCTAGATTAAAAAGTTCTTAAAATAAATACATTGTCCAATAACTAAATGAATAAATAAAAAGAAAAAGGTGCCCAGGCTTTCAAAGTATCATATAAGAGATAATTAATGAAGATGGGAAGATCAATCTAGAAATAAGATGAATCAAGAAGACTTCAAGATATTATACAAATACTTGGAGGGCCATCACAATGAAGGAAGAATAAACTTGGATAGAGAAGAGAATTTGAGAGTGTTTTTTAGAAACGTGATTAGAAATGATAAGAATATACAGCTGAGTGATTTCGTATTGACACCCACCAGTAGAGGGTGACTAATGTCACATTCACTGTAGAGAAGTATCTTATAGGAGATAAGAAGATGGATTAAACCATCTTCACTACCTTTTGCAATTCTATGATTATCGAATCCAACAGCTTCCTTACCTAAATCTTAATTTTTAAAAAAAAGTGCTCAAGATTGTACTTTTTAATTTGTTTTAAAATTTGATTTAAATGTGCTTATGCTTCTCTCCTACCATTTCTGGAACTATACCACAAGCAGAGTCTCCAGCTTGGTCAATATTGATGCACAAATGATGAATTCCAATTATTTAAGATATTAGTTATCAAGTAATTGGAACTATAATGATTTAAGTCAAAAGCAAAGCTGCTTGATATCTTTGATCCCAGTTTAAATCCTTAAAATATTTATTTTTTGAAATATTTAAAATAATTTGCAATGCCTCACTAGAGTGACAGACTGGAATAGATAATGGATGATATACCTCCTTGGTTTAAAATGTCCATAACTGTACATTTAATTTTTTTCCAGCCATGGGAAACCACAACAGTTTGTTCAAGTTGATGCTGAACAGGAATAATTTTCAAAATGGTTTATAAGTGCCCTCTTGTGGCCAGTTCAGAGACAGTGCTACAGTTTGTCATTTTTCTTTGTTTCATAGACCGACTAAGGGTTGTTATTTAATATCTTCTGTATTTCAGACCCTGTACTAGATGATAAAATAAATTGTAAAGTTAAAAGGCAGAAGGTGGAGACTTACTGTTTTGGTTTTTGTTTTACTTCTCAGATAATAACCCAGCTAAAAGAAACACTATGTCTAACGTAGCAGAAGGTATGGATACTACTGTAGTTGATCTGGGCATATGTGTGTGTTTCTGTGTCTCAGTGGGGTGGGGTGCAGAGTGATGGCAGAATAGTCAAAATGACTAATGTACCAGGAAGCCTCTATCTTAAGAGATTTTTACAACATCCTTAAATATTTAGCAGTATAAAGGGAGATCTTCTGGATCCTTCTGTCATGTGAAAACTTTGATAAATAAACAGACATTCTGGTGAACACAGGCTGCGTTAATATTCAATCCTCCTTGCATTGCAACAGTGTCAAATGCAGCACTTCCAAGGTATTATAATCAAGCATAGCAGAGAGCATTTAGAAAGGGTACAGCTGTTTTCTCATTGCACATGTGAGGAGCTTGGAAGTCACCACTCTGTCCTAACAAGGTAAAAAGCTGCACAGACTGACAATTCAACAACTCTTCTTGGGTCTGTAAGACACGGATGACACATGGCAAATACAGATGTCAGGGCTTAGCAGAGCAGAGGCTCATGATCCATATTCATGATTTCTATTAATATATTTATATTCACTGTTTAAATTCAGATTTATATTCAACTTTTACCTCTAATGTCCTCTTCTCCCCTCTGTTCCAATTTTATAACTTCACTCACCTTTCAGCTTACCACAAAGTTACCCCTCCCATCTTTAGGAAGGCATGCAGGTCTGACTTTCTGTGTGTAAGGGAGGTCACCAGATGTCCCTAAGATGTGACACGTGAGTCATCTCAACAGCACCATGACTAGAGAGAAGCTCTCTGCACCTTGGTTTTCTCATCTACCCAAGTATAATCATGAGGATGGCCATTCCAAATACTAACATTACAAATCTTTATACTGTCAACTATTTTAAATCAAATAATAATTCACACATTTGCATTATACTTGCTGGTTGTCCAACTGCTTTCGTTAACTGGACTTAAGCTACAAAAATCAATACTAATTTTATTGCTAAAGATCAATGAGGCTAAGCTCATTTTACAGTTTGGTCTCAAAATTAAAGACTCAAAAGCCCTCAAAGTCCGGGGATTTGATTGCCATTTGTGATAAACAAGCAACCCTTCCATCTCCACAAGACATTTCTCCTGTCATGTGAAAACTTTAATAAATAAACAGATGTTCTGGTGAACACAGACTGCGTCAATATTCAATCCCTTTTGCATTGCATTGGTGGCAAACACAACACTTCTGTGGTCTTTCATAATGCGATCATAACACACTGCCGTCAAAAGAGGTTAAAGATGCCCTATACCAAGCGCTCCATAAATATTAGCTGTTACTATTATAATTAACGTCCAGCTTTACTATAGTCATGTACCATTTATTTATTTATTTATTTATTTACTTAACTTACTTACTTACTAATTTATTTTACTTTTTTTAAAAGAGCTGAGACAGAGGCCCTGGCTAGTGAGTTCAGTCACTTAGAGTGTCGTCCCAAGATGCTAAGGTTGTGGGTTTGATCCCTTGTCAGGGTACACATGGGAAGCAACCAATGAATGCACAACTATGTGGAATAACAAATAAATATACTTCTTTCTCTATCTCTCCTCCTTCTTCTCTCTCTGTCTCTCTCCCCCCTCTTCCTCTCTTTGTCTCTCTAAAACAACAACAACAATAAAAAACAACGAGCTTAGACAGAAATTCCATCAAGGATAAGGTTAACATTTCCTGAAAGCTTCAATGACCACTAAACTTGAAGTCCCGCAAGGAGTCAAAAATATTCTCCTCGTGAAAGAATTCTTTCAAACAAACCTTAACACTTATGTCCCTAAATTGCTCTTTTCAATTGTATTTAGGTCCTCAGCACCGAATCTTCCCCGTCCAACAATGGACACAGAAGCCTCAGCATCACACAGACCACAGGCAGTGGACAAACCTCCAGGGGTGATCTGGCTGCTGCAAAAGCCCCAGCAGAAAAGTAGGACCCCAAGCTAGCCAAGGTAAGTCGGGGGGGAGGGGGCTTCACTAGTGACAGAGGCACAGGATGACTCAACAGGTGCTGGGGGATAGCCATTTGGGAAGATGTCTGTGGGAATCTGGGTAAGGAATGGTTAAAAGGAGGGAGGCTTCACTTAAATAAATGAGCAAATAAGACAAGGGAAGAAAGAAGTGTCTTCTGGAAAAGAGTTCTGCTTTATGTATCTCTTTAGATTGTGTAATCCATATTCTCAGACGTCATCTCCTTTCATCTTTATCTGTATGACCTACAATAAATAAATAATAGCTTATGCAATGGCTACTGTAAACCAACTGTATGGAATAAAGCAATAATAACAGTGACAATGACAAAAAATAACAACCAACAGTATTTTGATGTATCAGATATATTCCCAACTATATCACAGGAGTATTCTTTTAGAACTCGGCAACAACCCTGTGAGGTGTGTGTGTGTGTGTGTGTGTGTGTGTGTGTGTGTATGTGTGTGTATATATATAAATTTTAAAGAGACATAAAGAACATAAAGCTCAGAGAGGGTAAAACTCTTGCCTAAGGTTTTAAGTGGTAGAAGCAGAATGAGATGTGGCTTCTAAGATGAATATTGAGACAATGATTCCTGATAAACAGGCTTTACTGCTAGAATTAAGCAAATACCAAGTACTATGAGAAATCAGAGAAAGACACAACGAATCTACTAGAACACTTTGTACAGGATTTCACCAATAAGAAAGGGTGGAGGGGAAGCATTCTAAGCAATGAGAACAGCATAAGCAAAACATGAAGGCAATTAATAGGATTGAAGAGCATCCCCACAGCTGAAGGGATGCAAAAATTGAAACAGGAGAACAGAATAAAAATAGACTGCAAATACCAACAATGTGAGGCCAAGCTTACCAGGTTTCCCATAAGAAACTGAGAAAACAGTAATTCATAAGGATGCTACTCTTAACGCCTGACTCCTATATGCAGCTGATGTGACCAGAGTCCCTTAAGAAAGCTTGAAGTTTCGCTGAGAGAGGACCCAATACCTTTAGGACACCAGCTTCAAGGCTTTTTCCCATAACAAGGAAGCAAGCACTATGACAAGATGGGAAAAGACAGGGTTTGGCATTGGGAGATCTTAGTCCAACATCCAGATCTGCTAGTTCCTAATATAGTGAGCTACATGAAAACAGCCACTTTGAGTTTTTGTTTATTTATATGCAAAATGAGATTAATAATAAAAGATGTTTGGCCAAGCATTCCATTTTGGCAGTCGTTAAACACTATGAAGTATAGGAAAGGTCCTTTCTAAACAAAATTGGAAAAATAAATATAAGGCCCCTTCATGCCACCAAGGGAAGAATGCACAGAAAGAATCAAAGAACAGTACACCAAGAATATGAATCTTTAATTAAGCAAAATTCAGCTCAAAATTCAGTTCTGCTTTTTTTTTTTAACTACTGGATATTTGATTTTCAGGAATTTACTCACTTCTCTGGACCTTTTTTCCTCATCCACATCCTTTCTACAGCATAGGTTTATTAAGAGTAATAAATTAAATGCAATATATGATCAAAGCATTGGACTCATAGCAGATGTTTAATTTTTTTTTCTTCTTTTTCAAGTGAGGGGATGGGAGACAGTGAGACAGACTCCCACATGCTCCCTGACTGGGATCCACCTGGCAATCCCCATCTGGAGCCTATGCTCTGCCCATCCAGGGCCATGCTCGCAACCAAGCTATTTTTAGCACCCCAGGTGGAGGCTCCACAGAACCATCTTCAATGCCTGGGACCAATGCACAAGAAACAATTGAGCCATGACTGTGGGAGGGGAAGAGAGAGAAAAGGAGGAAGAAGGCGGGGGGAAAGGAGGAAGGAGGGGTGGAAAAGCAGATGGTCACTTCTCCTGTGTGCCCTGACTGAGAATTGATCCACATGCCAGGCTGATGCTCTACCACTGAACCAACTGGCCAGGACCTCATAGTAGGTGTTTAAATCATTATATCCAGTATCATATGGAAAGTTGGTGACAGAGAATAAGTGATCTAAATGTAGCTAAGAAACTGAATATAAAAGGAAAATGAGGAGGAAGAGGATGACAAGGAGGAACAGACCAAGGACAGGCAAGGATATCACCAGCAGATAAAGACACATCCTAAAGCAGGAACATGAAAGCTCTCTGCAGTTATTATAAGAAGGAGATGCTAAGACTTTAAGCAATGTATGTAGTTGTGGAAGTCTGAGTCTAACCTTGGCTCTTTTTACAGTAGCATGGAGAATATACATGCTATCATTGCCAACCGTGGAGAACTTCATACCTATGTCAGACTATTATGGTAATTCCTAGGAGAGAGTCAAGTCTCCTCTTGACACCTTTTCTATGACAGTCTACTCAGTGACTTTTATTGCTTGACTGTCAATGGCCTTGTCATCTGGGTGGCCAACATCCACACGCTCCATACAGTCGACTGGGTGAGGTACCCCAACCTGGCTGTGGCTGAATTCACCATCATCCTCTTGTTGCCTCTCCAGCTCATCTTGGTGACTCTGCATTACCACTGGCCCATTGGCCAGTTGCTCTGTGAGCTCAATAGCACCACATCTATTTTTAACTTTGTGGCCAGTGTCTCCCTTCTGACCCTCATCTCCATGTGTTGTGATCGTCTGGGCAATCCAATCCGGAACCACCACACATAAGCTCAGGTTGTTCTGGCTGCTTTGGGAGCATGGCTTTTGGCAGTCTCCTCCTATGACTATTACTTGATCTTCAGGGAAACAGTTATGGTGAGTCATCTATTGCTTCAACCATTATGACCTGTGAAATAAAACTCAAGGAAGTCACCAACTGTGGAAGGAGATCATTATTCTACAGTATCAAAAGCTGATCTCCAGCCATTTTGTCTTGGCTTCATTCTCCCTCTGGCCATCATGACCTGCTGCTACATCCTTGTAGCCTTGAAATGAAAACAAAGCCAGCTGGCCAGTTTCAGCTGAGCCTTCCAGGTCCTTACAACCGTAGTGACTGCCTTCCTCCTCTACTGGTGGCCCTTATAAGTGTTCCTATGGCCTCCTACTGAGAGAACAGAAAGGACCTATACCAGGTGGCCTTACTCATAGGCCCCTGGCCTCATCTATGGCCTTTATCAACAGCTGCATCAACCCAGTTCTCTATGTCTTCATTGGGCATGATTGCTGGGAGCACCTGTTTTATTCCTTGTCAGCTACATTGGACAGCATGCTCAGTGAAAAGCCAAAGGTGCAAATCTAGCTCCCAGACAAAATAATCCTTCATAATATGACCCAATTTCCCAGTCCATCTGGTCATTACTCACTCTATCTTCCTAGGCAGGTCTGTAGAAATCCAAGATCAAAACAGAACTTTTGAGAATAATCACACCTTATAAATGGGCGCCGGATGCTAAGCTATGTTTCAGGAACAGAACCTGAAATGCCTGGGAGGCAGGGGCAAGAAATAAGAAAGATCTCACTCTCAAATGGTAGACACACTGAACAGCTCACCAAGACTGAAACAGAAAACAGATAGAAACCCGGAGACAGAACTGATTACAAGATATGATCAAGACCTCCACCAGAACGGTTTCACACTAGAGTCCAGAGCACTGATAGGAGACTGTTTACATCCTGCCTACAGAAAGTCAAGTGTGGACGTGACCATCGGGCAAAACCTGGTGGGGATGAACTGGCTGGATCTCAAAACTTCAGGGGATGGCTCAGTGTCATCAGAGTCCTTTTGATGACTTAATGGTGACATGGGGTCTTTGAACCAAGGGCCCTGAGAAGATGGGTCTCACAGTGATCATGTATATGCTATATATTAGGTGCTTTGTGGACATTTAATAAGAAGGGAAAAATGGGGGAGGGGAAATTAACAAGAAACCATAGTCATGCTCAATATTAAAAAAAAACCTCAAGTTGTAGTAGTGGAACCCAACTGACACAGGTAAGCTGGCACAGATTAACACACCCACGCACAGCCAGACCAGGGTTTGCATTTTAGGAGCATGAAAGTTTAATACGAGAAAATGAAGCACTGGTCAGTAGAAGTTGAAAATGAAAGACTGCTTTGCATCCAGAGGGGTCATGGCAAGGGAACACTATAAGAAAGCAGAGAAGCTATTGTCTAGAGCAGGGGTCCCCAAACTATTTATACAGGGGTCCAGTTCACTGTCCCTCAGACCATTGGAGGGCCGGATTATAAAAAAATCTATGAACAAATCCCTATGCACACTGCATATATCTTATTTTAAAGTAAAAAAACAAAACGGGAACAAATACAATGTTTAAAATAAAGAACAAGTAAATTTAAATCAACAAACTGACCAGTATTTCAGTGGGAACTATGGGTGCGGATGCATCCTGTGCTCCTCTCACTGACCACCAATGAAAGAGGTGCCCCTTCTGGAAGTGTGGCGGGGGCTGGATAAATGGCCTCAGGGGGCCGCATGCGGCCTGCAGGCCGTAGTTTGGGGACCCCTGATCTAGAGAGAGAGTAGAGCAGGCAAAAAACAAAGTTGCCTTAAACAGTGGCAACACTGTGACCCATGAGAGAGAGCAGAAAGAAGAGCTGACCCCTAATGAAATCTTGGCTTCTCATGGCTTTCTAGCACAAATTTGAATCCCTCCTAATAAATTACCTTTTCCCCTTGGAGGGTCCCTGTTGCTTTAAGGCCCAAATCCTCCATTCAACATGTGTCATTAGCATCCTATTTACACTGTACAAGAGAAGACTCAGCCTGGCAAAGAGGCGAAGAGTAGGTCACTGCCTTCAGTTGCACGAAGGGCTACTAAGAGGAAAAGAAGGTGGGCTTGTTTCTTGCGTCACCAGAAGTCTGAGCCAGAACAAATAAACGGAAGTTAGGGGATCCAGGAGGGCTTAAAAAGGGAGGTTTTTCTAACAACAAAATGTTCTTTCTATATGTTCATCAGATTTTCTATGGTGAGCATGTTTTATGGTTTAAAATTAACACCTGCTTTGAAAATGTTTCTAAACATTGGATCTTTCTCATAGATCTCTTTAGAAAAAAGATGTTAACATTGGATCCTGCCCACACACATCTTTAGAAAAAGGTGTTGTCTTTGGTAAACATTGTATCAGCAGTGTTTGCTAAAAGTTTCTATGTAAAGTTCAGCAGATGATTTATGGGGTTTTAATTAACACTTGTTATTGTTCCTGGTCTCTGTCCTGAACTGAGTGGACAATGTAGTGTTTAACCAAGGGACTCTTAGAGCAATTCCCACCTAAGACTCAACATGTTGTCCTTTAGAGATTTACCCCTTAATCCGTTTCTAATTTAGAAAAAGAAGAACTTGCTCACATGATTAAGGCATAACCTCTTTTCCAGAGACACACACAAATGTTTCATCTGAAGCAATATCTTATGCTGAGAATAGGGAGGGAGAGGGAGATGTTTTCTAGTGTGTTTAAGAATATAGTTGTGATAAGGCTCTGAAATTAATATTCAGCCACAAAAAGAAAGTAAAGAAATCCACAAAAATGTGGAAATTAAACAACATACTTCTGAAAAATGACTAGGTCAAAGAAGAAATAAAAGCACAGATCAAAAAATATATACAGAAAAACGAGAATGACAACACAACATATCAAAACTTCTGGGACAAAGCAAAAGCAGTAATAAGAGGGAAGTTTATCTCATTACAGGCTTATATCAAGAAACAAGAGATACCCAGTAAACAACCTAACATCACACTTTAAAGAACTAGAAAAAATAGAAGAAAGACAACCCAAAGTCAGCAGAAGAAAAGAAATAGTAAAAATTAGAGCAGAAATAAAATAGAGAATAAAAAAACTAAAAAAAAATTATAAAATATAGTTGGTTCTTTGAAAATATCAATAAAATTGACAAACCTTTGGCTAGTCTCACTAAAAAAGAGAGAGAGAGAGGACTCTTATAAACAAAATCCAAAATGAAAGAGGAGAAACTACCACAGACATCACAGATATACAAACGATCGTACTAGAATACTATGAAATATTATATGCCACCAAACTCAACAATCTAAAAGGTCAAGTTCCTAGAACTATCCAATCTTCCTAGTCTGAGTTATGAAGTTATGAACCTAAACCTATAATCAGGGAGGAAAAAGAAAGAACTATCAAAACCTTACCCCAAAATAAAAGTTCAGGATCAGATTGCTACACTAGTGAATTCTACCAAACATTCAAAAAAGATCTAGTACCTATCCTCAAAGTCTTCCAAAAAATAGAAAAAGCAGCAATACTCCCTAACACATTTTATGAGTTCAATATAACCCTGATACCAAAACCTGGCAAGGACAATACAAAAAAGTAAACTATAGACCAACATTTCTAATGAATACAGATGCAAAAATCCTAAACAAAACACTAGCAAATCGAATACAACACATTAAAAAAATCATACATTGCAATCAAGCGGAATTCATTCTAGTGCACAAGGATGGTTCAACATATGGAAATCGATCAATGCATTATACCACATCAACAAAACAAAAGACAAAAATCATATGATTCTATCAATAGATGCAGAAACGGAATTTAATAACATACAACATCTATTTATGTTTAAAACATTCAATAAAATGGGAATAAAAGGAAAGTACCTGAACATAATAAAGGCCATATATGACAAACCATCAGCCAATAACATACTAAAGGGTGAAAAACTGACGGCTTTTCCTCTAAAATCAGAAACAACACAAGGCTGCCCCCTCTCTCCACTCTTATTCAACCTAGATCTAGAAATCCCAGCCAGAGTGATCAGGCAAGAGAGAGAAATAAAAGGCACCCATACCGGGAAAGAAGAAGCAAAGGTATCACTTTTTGCAAATCTTCTCTTTGTTCTTCCCTCTCCTCCCACTGATACCTTTTCTAGGTTAACATTCTAGTGATTTCCCTTTCCACTATCCACAGTTTCGGGACCTTTTATCAGGCCAAATGCCATGTTTTCCTTTCTGTTTATGCCAATCCTCTCTGCCGGTTCCACAAATCAGATAAACTAAATAGAAAACCCTAAGAAAAGTAAGTAGGAGCTACTTGGGCTTTCTCTCATATACCAATGTCCAAACATTTTAGTTTCTTTCTTTGTTTTTTTGTGACAGAGACAGAGAAGGACAAAGAGAGGGACAGATAGGGACAGACAGACAGAAAGGGAGAGAAATGAGAAGTATCAATTCTTTGTTGTGGCTCCTTAGTTGTTCATTGATTACTTTCTCATACAGCTAGTGCTCGACTTATGACCACGATTGGTTCCAACAGACTGGTCGTAAAACGATTTGGTCATAAGTTGAGTAGGCTAAATGTACAGTACTGTGAAATGATGTTATAAAAATCTTTAAGTCATATTTTATCATAATTTTCTTTCATTATTGTTATATATCATAATTTTCTTTGTTCATTTTATGCCGTTTGTATCATCTCTAAACCATTTTGTTTCTTATTTTTACATTCATCAGGTTTAAGTAAAACACTGCATTACCAGTGCAAGTGGTTTAATATTTGCAAAACATACAAAATTACAGAATACAGGTGCATACAAAAATACAAAATACAGGTGTAAAAAACACCGCAAGAAACATTTTCCCAATTGCAAAGTGCTGCCAGAAGCTGGTCCGCACTGTCATACGCCCAGCTGGGCAATATTTGCACTGCCAGACTGGGCAATATTAGCTAGCGATTGTGGTCATAAAGTCGAATGGTCGTAAATTGCATAGGTCATAAGTCAGTCAATACCTGTATGTGCTTTGAACCGGGGCTACAGTAGACCGAGTGACACCTTGCTCAAGCCAGCGACCTTGGGTTCAAGCTGGTGAGTCTTGCTCAACCCAGATGAGCCTGCGCTCAAGCTGGCAACCTCAGGGTTTCAAACCTGGTTCCTCTGCATCCCAGTCTGACACACCATCCACTGCGCCACTGCCTGGTCAGGCCCAATGTCCAAACTTGAGCCCAGGCTGCAGCTTGGGTAATGGTTGTTTTCCTCCCTAGGTTCTGTGAGTTTTCCCCTGGAGCTTTCTCTTCCCAGTCAGATGGCCAGGGGTAGATTAGAATAGGTAGACTGGAATAGTAGGATGGAGTAAATAGATTCGATTAGGGCCTGTCCTGCACCCTGGTTCCTGGCAGTAACCACTGCAGAACATGCTTGAGGGGCTGTGTTTAATCTGGACCACAGGCGAAGATGATGAGGTGTCTGTGGAGCCCGAGTCTGACTCCAGAAAGGAGGAGGAGGAGGTATGAGCCAATTGGGGGAAGGGGTGCAGCGGTGGACAGTCAAGTTTCCTTCACTAGCTTCCCTGCCCCCAATCCTCTGTATCCCCCAGCCAGACCAGCCTAAGTCCCTAGAAGGATCTCACTGGGACTCCAAGGTGGTCCTGATTTTGCTCACCACTAGCTTTTCCTCACCTCCACATCGTGCCTGTGCCATTCTATGTCGCCTTGATGAACTCAGTACACATTCACTGAACTGATATTTAATCCAGGCTGTATAACAGAGAGGCAGAGGTGAAGCCAGCCTTGGTTCCTGCTCAAGGAGTCGTGCTTATCCATTCATTCATGATGCCAGTGTTTTTTTCCGTACATACGTTTGTTACACCTAGTACGGAGCATGCGGTACATAGCCGTGAACAAGATGGGCAGGACGCCATTCTCCTGAAGCTTATGTTGGGGTGGGGGTGGAGTTACAGACGTTAAGGACTATGGCAGTTAAAAATGGATTGGTGTCATTAAAAAAGGTGCTTGCCATTCAAAGATCCAGCAGGGTGTTTTCCCTTCTATGACCACATCTATCTACTGACAGCTCCATTTGGGTGTCTCATAGCCCCCACAAATTCAACTGTTCCAAAGCTGAACTCTAGCCTCTCTCCCTCACCCTCCCAACCGGCTCCATCTCAGGCCAGAAACCTTGGAGTCATCCTTGACAGCTTCTTCCCCCTCTCTATACTCCAGTGTTGTTCTGAAAGCTAGTGTAGGAATTTCTCTTCAGCTTCTCCCCCTCTCACCATCCACACTACTTCCATCCTAGTCCAGGTCACTTCCGTCTTGTGACTGGATCCTAAAATACAAACATACCTGGTCCCAAATAGATTAGATAAACAGATAGGTAGGTAGATAAATAGCTAGACAGATAGATTAGATTACATAAATTAGGCAGATTGGATTAAATTGAATGATTAGCTAGATAAATTAGATTAGATGGACTGGATTAAGCACATCAGATTAGATTAGGCAGTCAATTAGATTACATGGCTGAATAGATCAGGCAGCTAATTAGATTAGCGGTCTATTGTGGGTAATTATATGTATTTTTGTTTTTCTGGGTTTTTTTGTATTTTTCATATTGCTATAATAAACATAGATTCATTTGATAATAAAATTAGTATTTATAAAATATCACATGAAGATACTTTTTCTCATTTTTACCTCCAATAAAAAAACTTGAGAAAAGCTGAGACTTTGCAGTGGGTACTCTGATCTTCTGAAACTTTTTATTCAAAAGATTAAAAATTTTGAGTATACAACTACATTGTAAATTATTAATTCCACTCCTTCAAAGCTCGTTGATTGAGGTTATAATATTTTGTAACTCACTGATTAAAATATATTCTCTTTTTAAAATATATTTTATATGCATTTTTAAAAGATGATATATAGGTCAAATATATTTGCAATAGGCAACATGCAATAAAAGGATTAGAAAGTATTAGAGAGGGGGTTTATGGCACTGACTAAGACACCATAGCACCTGCTGTTAGCATCGCAAAGAACAGATTGAAATGACGATGGTTTCCCCCTAGAAAATCCAAAGGGCAAGAAATGAGCTGCCTTGCTATTTGGAAGGGCTGAGCAAAGGAGAGGTAGTTGCAGCTGTTAACCTCTCAGAATCAATGAGAGTAAGTAATGCATGACTACTTCCTGTTATAGCTCTCAGACACACACAGGCTGTCGTGGGTCTTTTCCAAAGACCGCCTGGAAGGACAAAACAAAGTCAACATCTCGAGTGTGGCAAGCAAGATTTTTAACCCGCATCGCCTTGGATTTCCTATCAGTTAACGGGGATATTAACAGTCCTTTATGTGTTTTTGTAGCATTAAATGAGTTCCATGGTACCTGACACAGTTCTTGGCATGCAATGAGTACTGTACTTCTTATTACTTATCTTTTATTTATTTGCCATAAACTTTTATTTTATTAAAAAATCATTGTTGCTTTTGCCATTATTATTAATGAAGATGACTGACTTTTGTTTTCTAGACTAAAGAATTGCCAATAATGTGGGTTACCTCCACAGTCTTTCTGCCTAGCAACCTCAGACCCACAGAAGTAGACATTTCTCCATCTCAGGATATACATGGTGATTTAAGTTTCATAAAACCTGAATCAGGAGTTTTATCAGCTTTAGATACTACCAGTATCTGAGGACCATTCTTCCCTCAGCTCTGATAAAGCCCAAATTTATGGGAGAAGCCAAATGAGAACGGATGTTGAATAGATGTAATCAAAAAAGAAGCTTCAAAACCTTTCAAATTGTACATTTCTAGGTCCATGCCTTTCTCTCCATGTTTACATTAACTCAGCAAGGGGAAGGTCTAGGTGGAAAGACCCTTTAGGCCTGGCTTTGACCCAATGTTCCGTTCATACCTCTGTAATATTATTTCTGTCCTTTGACCACATTTCCTCACCCAAATACCCCTGGGCAGCTCATTACATATTTGGATAGTTCTGACAATAGACAAGTATGCTTAAGTATTTGTCTAGTATCTGTCTTCTTTCACTCATTGGTCCTAATTCTATTCTCTGAAGGCACAAAGGAAAATGTTCTTCCATTTTACTCAAAACCCTTTAGATATATCTTATATCATCTCACCTTATTCTTGCATGTTTTTAATTATTTACTTATTTATTAAATGCATTCAGAAAAATTACTTACTATACACTCTAATGGAAGCTGTGTGGCACTAGGAGGGCACAGCAGAAGGAAAAATGATATAGTCCTTATGGTCTCAAAGGTAACATTATCCTAAGGCTTCTTTATTCCAGGACAAATTTCTCATAGCAGTTTTTTCTTTTTCCAACTCATAACAACTCAATAGTAACTGCCCACCAAAACAATCCAAAGGAACTAAATAAACAGTTTTCCAAAGAAGATATACAAATGACCAACAGACACATGAAAAGGAGCTCAATATTATTGACCATCAGGGAAATGCAAATCAAATCAAAATGAGATATCACATCATGCCCATTAGAAAAGCTATTACCAAAAAGACAAGAGATAATAAGTATTGGCAAGAATGTGGAGAAAAGGGAACCCTTGTACAAGGTGGGAATGTAAATTGGTACAGTCACTATGGAAAACTGTATAAATGTTCCTTAAAACATTAAAAATAGAACAACCATATGATTCAGAAATTCCACTTTGGGGCATATATTCAAAGGAAACAAAATCACTATCTCAAAGAGATCTCTGTACTCCCAGGTTCACTGAAGCCTTATTCACAATAGCCAAGACAGGGAAACCGAAGTGTCCATCAAAGGACAAATGGATAAAGAAAAGATGGTATGCCACAGTGGGCTATTATTTATGAAAGTTAATATTTCATAAGTAGTTTCAACATGACTTAGTGATTAGGTGAGGGAACAAAAGAAACCTAGAGGAGACATTGTTGGGAAGTGACTGAACCAAGTCCTGACCCAGGTCCTCCGCTTCTTTAGGACCATTAAATGCATAGCATGAAGCATGTATGAAAGATCACAGTGGAATAATCCAGGCATAAGGCAGAGTGATGGGACCGGAATAAAAAGATGAATCTGGACAAAAAATGAAGTACGAATGTTGGCTGATTAAGGACCACGGAAAAAGTAGGGACCAATGATGTGGAAGCTCTCAAGAGAAGAGAAGCTTGGAGAAGAAGGACTGACAAGAAAGATGATCCGATTTGTTTTATAAAGTATGTTTGAAATGATATCAGGCTATCAGTGGAAAGCTCTAGGGCATCACAAGGCCAGAGGGAGGCTGGAGACATCTACCACGTTTCTAGAAACACCAGAAAGACTAGAGAGTTCATTTTAATTGGCAAGAATAAATTCATTAATAAAACATGAGATGTTAGTTTAGGAGTGATAAGACAAGAAATCAGCTTCTCCTCCAATTGTTTCCATTTTCTTCACATACTCTCCTTCTCTTGCTGTGGGTATTCCGTACACATCCTTATTGGAAATGTGGTGAGTTAGCTATTGATCTTTTGTCCCATAATATATGCCTCTACCTTTAGCTATAAAATTTTGGGGGGGTTTTCAGGGATCACAAAAACATTCTCTGTTCTTCCAGTAAACGTTACATTTCTCAATTGAAATGCTTCCTTCTCTGCTGTTTGAGCATTTTGTTAATGATTGCCAGAAAAGACTCAGGGCCAGACTGGGACAAGAACAAAGTTTCCGGCAAGCAAGCGGGAACCAGCGTTCTATTCACAGGGAAACCCAGGTGGGAGGTGGTCCCGACTGTTCCGGGCCCAGCAAAGGGAGCCTCCAGCACCAGTGGCTTATTCTTTTTTTAAAGAAAAAGTTAATATAAGAACAGCTCAGTGGTTTCCTATAAATTAAATGTATAATACAGAAGTATTTTTACCAGTAAGAGGAAAGAGAAAGGGCAGGAAGCTGATCCCACATTTAACGTGAGCTAAGCCACGCAACAATAATCGTAGTAACCATAAGCTTTCAGGGTCCTGGTCTGAGCTCTAAGATTTACATGTGTCGTCCTCTTTGGGTCTCATGACAACTCCAGGAAGTAGGGGTAGGTTCACAGTCCCCAAGTCTTAACGTCCAACCCCAGAAAATTATAAAAACCCTAAATTTTTATTTTTGCAACTCATTTGACAGCAAAGCCTATCAAGAGATGATTTAAGGCTATATATTTTTATATTGTTTTATTGTATTACTGTATATTTGATTAGAATATACATCGTCAGACTTTTCTAAAGTTAAAAACGTTCCAAATTCTAAGACACATCTGGCATTAGGGGTTTTGGAAAAAAATGGTGAAAACTGAGGGTCAGAAAAGTGATGTTCAGCTCAAAGTCACTTAGGCAGAGATTGAAACAGAAGTCTGTCATTCACCAGAGACTGGAGTTTCAATCAGTATGTGATGCACTGGAAATGTTATTATCTCAACTGCTGGCACCAGAATTTATCCTAGGGAAAGAACTATCCTTTGGAGGAAAGTACCTTGAAAAGAATTTATTGGGTGTGGTATCGTAAGAACCTAGGGGTCATCTGGTTCTATTTAAGACAAGGAAAGAATCTGATTGCTTTGTTCTGGGGTAGAGGGGGCCCTAGCTGAATAGCTCAGTTAGTTAGAGCATTGTCCCAAAGTGTAGAGGTTGCCAGTTCAATTCCCAGTCAGGGCACATACAGAAACAGATGTTCCTGTCTCTCTCTCTCCCCATTCCTCTCTCACTAAAATTAATAAATAAAAATAAGAAAAAAGGAAGAGGGAGAAAGCGAAGGAGCGACCAAACATTTGTGAGTTTGCCTTCTGCTTGGGGGTGAATGACCAAGAAGGACTCTCAAGGAAAAGTCCTTATAAAGGCCAATGTTTTGTTTTGTTGTCTGGTATATGATGCAATTCTGTCCATCATTCTTTTGCAAACTTAAAGTCTACTATGCCCACAGTGCTTAGAGGGCATGGGTTTCCCCCCACCTCTGCTATTTTATCAGGTGCCACTAGATTAAACAGTGTGCTTAACTCTGCAGATTGAAAAACATAGGTCCTAACTGTAAGAGTTTAGTAGAAGAAAAAAAAATTAGAATTCCTGGTTTAATAGAAACTTGCAGAAGGACAGAATGTGCACCAGTAACACAGTACCATCATTCTAGCTATGTGGTCACTGGGGCAGCCAAGGTAGGGAAGACCATCTTCACATAATGCTGAGAAGTGCCTCCTCAATAGCTATTATTTGGATATATACTACTAGGGTTCCCTATGCTGGGAGAAATTGCCCTCTTGAGTTCCACAGATGCTTTTGCACTTTCTTAGTAGTCCTGTATTCAAAAATATAATTGTCATAAGCTGTAATCTTCTTTTATTTTATTTTATTTTTTCCAAATACAAGTGAAAGTTTTCTAAGAAAGTTACAGAGGTAAAAAAAAAAGTGAGCCAGTTGGGTTGTGTGGGCTCAGGAAATAAGTTACAAAGGCAAAAGAAGGGATCTGGAGCTTAGGAGACAGAAGGGCAAAGAAAAGGCTTGGGAGAAGGATGGGGGAAAGACGAGGGTGTGCAGGAGAGAAAGACAGAGAGAGAGAGAGAGAGAGAGAGAGAGAGAGAGCGCCTTGGCAGAATAAAAGGGTAAGGCACGGTATACTCCAGAGAGAGAGAATCACCTGTTACCTTCCTTTATTACCCCCACAGTAACTACTTATCACTTGCTTTTTATGTGTGGAATATTAGAAGGCTCTTTAAAGTGTTTATGACATTATTTTCTTTGCCCTCTGATAAATGATTAAAGGAACTGGAAAAACATTATGCTAAGTGACAGATGCCAAACACAAAAGATTGCATGTTATATGATTCTGTTTATATGAATTTCCCAGAAAGGATAAACCTACAGAGATAGGAAAGTAGATTCATGCCTGGGGTGTGGGTGGGAATGAGGATTAACTGTATGTACCTGGATAGGAAGGATCTTATTGGGGTGATGACAATGTTCTAAAACTGGATATCATTATAGTTGCACGGCTTGGTAATTGTACTAAAAATCATTGAATTGTATATATAAAATGGGTGAATTAAGGTATGTAAATTATATCTCAATAAAGTTTGTTTTTAAAAGAAAAAATGTTCCCTGACCAGAAAGCTAGCTTGATAAGAGTGTCGGCCCGAACACAAAGGTTGCCAGTTTGATCCCCAGTCAAGGCATATACAGGAACAGATCAATGTTCCTGTCTCTCTGTCTCTCCCTTCCTTTCTTTCTAAAATCAATCAATAAAAATATTTTTTTAAAAAAGAAAAAGTAAGAAAGCTGAATAGGAAATATATTTTAAAAGTTAACATGATAGAATTATGGGTAGCTTTTTAAATTTCTATATGTTAATTTTGATAATGTAAGCAATTTTAAGGAAGGAAAAATAATCTTTTATTTCAATTGGCAAAAAATGAATGATTAAATATGTAAAAATGCTTTGAAAAATTAAAAAAAAGAGAAGTTATAAAATTTAGTTAAGTGTGAACAGGGCACAACAGTTAAATTTTTTGAAAGTCAAAGGTGCATTCTGTAGAATTCACAATAAAATGATATGATGTCTGGAATCAGATTTCAAATTCTGCTAAAAAATAGAGTGGAGGGGAAGATAAAGCAAGAATGTCAAACTGTTGATCATTATTAAAGCTGAATGATAAGTATTACATCCATGAGTGCTCATTACACTGTTATATCTCTGCTTGTGTATGTCTAAAATTTTCCAAAAAAATTGTAAATATTAAAAAATGAATCAATAAAGGAACCAAGAATTTTGAGTCTGAAGGAGTATTTGGAACGGGCCTTATGGTTGTCTACACAAACCTATATTTGAAGTATATTATTTCCCATCTAAAAAGCCTTTATAACCCTGGTCCACTTTCAGCAACAGCCTGTATTTCCCACTCTCTTTATAGCAATTTTTTAAATGTTTATTTTATTGATTTTAGAAAGGGGAAGGAAGAGAGACAGAAACATCAATCTGTTCCTGTATCTGCCCTAACCAGGGACTGAACCTGCAACCTCTGTGCTTCGGTACAATGCTCTAACCAACCACACTATCCGGCCAAGGCAAAACTTTTTGAAATAGGTGTGTTCCCTTTGTCTCCATATCTCACATTTTGTTCACTTTTTAACTTACTTAAAATAGAATTTATATATTCCATCTTCTAGTAGCTAACACATAACAAGTCTAGATAAGTATTTGTTGAATAAAAATGTACACTGGTTATAAAATATCCATGTAGCATATTGAGGCACTTCTCCATTTGGCTCTCCCCTGCTGACCTGATATGCCAAGTGTCAGCAAAAGGACAGAAGTGAGAAAAGACACTTAGCAGCATTACGAGGGGGAAAAAAAGATGTAGGCAAATTCTGCATGGTAAAGTAAGTAAAAGTATAGCTCTGAGCTAGAAAATAATTAACTAGGTTTTGCACATCACTATTAGAGTTTTGTGCACAGAATGAGAGAGGGGGTAACGACCCTGTAGACCACCGATGTGGTCAAACTGCCCTGGAGTAGCATTCTAGCTAGTTCCCTTTAAAAAGCACAAATCCAAAATAGAACCACTCAAAGGGGGAAATAACCTTGGAACAATATCAAAAGAGAAGTAGCTGACAGGTTATCCCATGGAAGAGAGGAGCTGGAATGCACTATGGTCATTATGAACAAATATTTGAAGGAGGATCAGAGTGATAATAGAACACAATTGTTCTATGGTCAAGAATTAAGATAAATAGAAGTGCAGAAGGACAGGTTCAGCTACAGATAAGGAACTGCTAATCGCTATCTAACACCTGAAGTATTTAAGCATTGGCTAGATGCCCACTAGTAGATAGATGAAATTTAAACATCAAAGCGAAAGTTGAAACAGATGATTCTTGTCCTTCCCAATCCTCTGAGAAATATAGTTATTCTGGAGAACTGCAAATGCTGGAAAGGTATGTTGGGACAAGCAGCTGACATTCACTTTGCCTTAAAACAGTGTTGTTAAGGCCCTGGCCAGGTAGTTCAGTTGATTAGAGAGAGCATCAAGCTGACATGCCAGAATTGTGGATTCAATTCCCAGTCAGAGCACATATTAAACTCAACCAATGAATGCCTAATAAGTGGAATAATAAACTGATGTTTCTCTCTCTCTAAAATCAATAAATATATTCTTTAAAGCAGACGTCTTCAAACTTTTTTAAAAAACAGCCCACTTTTGCAGTGCTGGTCAACCTGGTCCATACCTCCCACTAGTAGGCGTTCCAGCTTTCATGATGGGCAGTAGTGGAGCAACCAAACGGCACCGCGATTGGGTCTGCTTTAAAGTGTTGTTTAAAATAGTATATGCATGCCCTAAGGTTAACTATAAGACTTTCATAATGATGATGATGTTAAAACAACCAGTTGATTGGAATACTGGGGGCATCTAAGCTCAGTCCCTCAATGACAATCCACAGCAGGTACTCTTCTTCCCTATCTCCAACATTCGCTGACTATAAAGAAGCAAGCCAAAGAAAAATAGGAATATTTCAACTACAGTTAGATTTTTAGTGGTATCAGTTAAAGACCTATTTCAATGAGAACAAAGTGGTCTGAGGTAGGTCGGGTGAGTTTTCCATAGCCACAGGATGAGACTCCATAAGTCAAGAAACACATAGCAAAGACAAGACATCATAGAGGGGAAAGGCTGCCACCTACTGTGCATAACAGTAAACAAGCGGTGCATCTGTGGGAGGCAAGGAGGTGGTACAGAGAAAGATGCTTTACATACAAAACCCAGTGTAGCATCTGAGCAAGGATAGAAAAAAAAGGGAATAAGACGCGGAAAATAACACGGAATTATACAACCCATTGGTTTCAAGAGTACCATTGCATTGTGATGGGGAGAATGGAAATTTCAATAACTGAAAATGGGTTGATTAGCCATAAATCAATGTTCGAAAAAGACTGAATCTTGACACCTATTTATGTAATTCACAAAAATTAATGACAATGGATTGTAGAGTTTCTAAAATTATATACACTCTCTTTGTAACTTTGGGGTAGGCAGCGCTTTCTTAAAGAAGATATACGTCTATTCTAAAACATTAACAATAAAGAAAAAGATTACTCAATTGAACTCAATGAAAATTAAGAATCTCTGTTCATCAAAAGATATCATCAGGAGGATGAAAATGTAAGCCATTAGTAGAAGATAGTTGTAATATATATAGCTAAAGAAACTGAAGCTGGCACATTAAAGAGAACTTGCCAAACATCAATCAGATGGGTTGTCAGTGGCAATATTAAATTAGGAAAAGGCCTCCTGAAGCTTAAGCCAGTGCTCTAACCATGTCATTAAGCTTAAATAACTGTGTTTGAAGTAAAAGGGGTGGGACATAAATAAGTGCATTAGGAAGAATGAACAAGAGATATAAAGTCAGATATACATTACACACACGCATATATGTACACACATATATATGTGTGTGCACATGTATATTTGTATGTACATCTTTATATATGCATATATACATCATAAATATATATGCCAGTATTTGATTTCTGTGACCAGGAATGTGGCAACTGAAATACCTGTGCCTCAGTTTTCTTATAAAATGGGAATGATAATGCAGTAGGGATTAAAACTAATGAAAATAAAGCACCACAGTGCCTGGCATAGAATCTTTTGAGAATTTTCAGAAGCAGTCGTTATAATTATAGTTTGATAATGATTTAGTGAACAGAATTATTATTTAAAATAGCTTTATGAACTGGTATGAAAGATAAAAATTTTACTGATTCAAGCACCACAGATATTTAGCCAAGCCATAAAGAATGATGAAACTAATATAATCTTGTACATCAATAAAAAAATCCAAGTCAGGCACAGGATGTGAAAATCAACAGATGCCCAACAAACCTCCCCATTCCAGCAACTATTATCAGCAGCCATTAGAACAGTTCTCTCAAGTTTTGTCATCACTCTTTATTCAGGTGAATAATTCGTCCTTGAGACAGAAAGGAGCGGATCATAATATGTTTGCTTGAGTTCCTCATGATATACATGCATAGACGTGTAAACAGAGAAGCGAAGGAGGAGAATTTATAAAAAGCTAGGTCATAAAAACACATTAAATGTGGCTAACAGTCAAGCACATTAGCAGAGTTGTTTCTACCAATGTCCATCTCATCCCGTAAGGCAGACAATACTTATTCTGTAAAGACATTGATCGTGTGAAGCCTAAATGCATTATCCAGTATTCCAACCTGTCGAAGGAAGAATGACACAATTACCAACTAGCAATTTTTATTCCAGAGGAAAATGAAGTTATTTTTGCACAATATTTATTTACTTTTCTAAGTTTATTTTCCTGACTAATGAATAAATTATACCATGCACTTTTATAGGTGTGAAAAATGATTTACCCATAGTCACACACACCATAGTTGATTATTTGAAACGGCACAGTTGACAGTTGAAATGGAACTATTTTTTAACTAAGAAGAGGGGAGATAGAGAGACAGGCTCCTGCATGCACCCGACCAGGATCCACTTGGCAACCCTGTCTGGGGCCGATGCTTGAATCAACTCAATATTTGGATTTGAACAATGGTTGAGTAAATAAGACTGACTGAACCAACAAATGGCTATTCCATATCAGACAGTGAAGACATAGACATGAACAAGGCATAAATCTGAGTCTTTTATATATCTACATATACTTGAGAAACTCCAAGTCTTTATGCATTAGAGGAAGAAGAATCAATAAAGTAGGTTATGAGGATATGAGGATGGAGAAGATACAAAGAGATGTAGGGGGCCTGACCAGGCGGTGGTACAGTGGATAGAGCATCGGACTGGGATGCGGAAGACCCAGGTTCGAGACCCCGAGCTCGCCAGCTTGAGCGCGGGCCCATCTGGCTTGAGCGAAGGCTCGCCAGCTTGGACCCAAGGTCGCTGGCTCCAGCAAGGGGTTACTCAGTCTGCTGAAGGCCTGCGGTCAAGGCACATGTGAGAAAGCAATCAATGAACAACTAAGGTGTTGCAATGGCAACAAAAAACTAATGATTGATGCTTCTCACCTCTCTCCATTCCTGTCTGTCTGTCCCTATCTGTCTCTCTCTCTGACTCTCTCTCTGTCCCTGTTAAAAATAAATAAATAAATAAATAAAATAAACAAATAAAAGAGATGTAGGGGATGTGCAGTCCTGAAACCCAACAAAAGATATCAAGTTTGAGTAAGTCTGAAGAATTAGAGACCACATGCTCTGAAAAAAATCTCCAAGGAATCAATTAACCTGAATCGGTGACCTACACAAGAACAAGTTTAGCAGCAGTAAAGGAGGAAACAGAATGTGAAGGTTAAAGCGTAGATGGAAGATGGGGAACTAGTCATACACACACACACACACACTTTGAACAGTACTTTATGTTGCATTCAAGCACACTCACAATGCCAGAGGAGCCCAGAATGAGCGAAGGAAGTTTTCCAGGAAGGCACAACATGCAAACTGAGTCTCAAAGATGTAGGAATAATTTATTCATGTACAAGTGTGAAGAGGACCATTTTGGTAGTTGAAACAGCATGATAAACACTGAAAAAATAACAACAATAAACATAATAGTGATGGATAATATTTTTAAGTGTTTATCACGTGCTAGAAACTGTTATAAAAGCTTTATAGGTATTAATTCATCTAAAGGGCAGAATTGACCTCTTCTTCTACTCTCACCATCATCTATCTCTTGGCTGGACTTCCAACAGCCTGGCAGCTGGTTTCCCTGCTGCTGTACTCACCTCCTGGTTTACTTGCCTCCTGGTTTAATCTCATAGAACAGTTAAAGTGACCTGTTAGATTAAACACCACATCATGTCATTCCTTTGGCCATAACTCTCCAATGGCTTTCCCTTTGGTCACAAAACATAGGCCCTTTATCATCTGGGCTCCCACTGCTTCCTTTATCTTACTGTCTCTGTTTCACTCCATCTTTTTTGCTCCAAAAAATCATCCTGGATGTTTCTCCAACATGTCAAGCAAGTTTCTGTTTAGGAGCCTTTGCCCTTGCTCTGAGTTTCTGTCTGGGATGCTTGTTCTTGGATATTCGCATGGTTTAAATGTCTCACTTCCTTAATGTCTCTGTTCAAATGTTGCCTGATCGTCAAGGCCTTCTCTGACCAATCCTCTAGCATACTTACCCTCTCTATCCATTTGCTACATGATATTTATCATTATCTGACATACTTTATATTACTTACTTCCTGATCCTGTCTCCCCCAACTAAAATTCAATGGAAACTCCATGAGGACAGAGACTGCTATTTAATTCACTGATGTACTACATCATCACCAGAGATGACTATAGCTCTTTACATATGTGAAGATCTGTGAGGGTCTGAGATACTACCCTACTTGAAAGCTAACAAGTTAGCCAGCCACAGCTAAATGGATGCTGACAAACTCCTGGGTCAGAGACAAGGGATTTAATTATTCAATAGCAATAGTCAGAATGTCAGGATTTGTTCTGGTTTCCAAAGCCCCCATTTGCACAGGGTGATGTGAAGAGGGCTCAGTGGTACCTGATCAGAAAGTACAATATGTTGCAAGAGTAGGATGCCAACCTTTTTAAAAATCCCTAAACTTGTTCAAAGGGCTCCATGTCTGCCTAAGCTCTGCTCTGGTAGGAGGTATAACCTTTATTACACTAGACATAAACAAACCTCCACTTTATTCCAGAGGGTACACACTATTTCACTTTCAAAAGCCATCTGTTATACAAACACTCTCAAGAAGATAAGCTGACCAACAGATAGTCAGTGCCTCTACTCCTAAGGCACAAGAAACATGAGAGAGAACAGAAAATTGTTTCCCAATATCACATGGTAGACCCAATACATATTTTTGAAAAAAAGGTCAACACTGAGTTAGAGACATACTATATTATCATTTTAGTTCTCAGATGAATAAATTGAGATACAGCAAAAGTGAACTACAGCTTCAGTATCATAGAGGTAGCAAGTGTCTCTGGCATGTGCACACACACCTCAGGGAACTGAGTCTTCCTTACCTCTAATCTGTCCCTCTTTAAGCCACTTTAGGCTTTGTGAATGGGTGACAGAAAAAGAGAGAAAGAATAAAAAAAGGGCAAAGCTGAAGAAAAGCAAGAAAGAATGGAGAGGGTTTCTTAAATAGCCCCACCTGCTCAGATATCCAGAACTGCAGAGTACAAGGGATCTATGAGCTCACATTACAGAAGGAAAACCTGGGACTGAAGAAAAAAAAGTCCATCCCCAAGTCACAGAGAGAACTCAGGAGAGAACCAGCTAACTAAATACTAGAATTTTTTTCCTGACAGAATCTTGGCTTTGCACACTTCAGGCCCCTGGTACCTTTCTTACTCAAGTGACATTACCCCAATCTGGGGGCCAGGCTTTACTGCAAAGTCAATCAATAACCAAAGAGATGTGTGACACAGGGCGGCAGGTGGAGCCTGGGTTGCCATCCTGACTATATAGCCCTTCCAATCTAAGTTCTGGAGAGAAGTGCTAAGTTCAGTGTGGTTTTCAGCTGAGCTCCAGACACAAAACTTGAGCCATGAAGGTGACGGCCCTCTTTCTTCTCAGTGCCTTGGCCCTGCTGAGTGTATCTGGTAGGTGTCTTTGAATATTTTTCAGATTTGCATAAAACCTTTGACCTGTTGCTTTACGGGGCATGTTTCCTTCTAGACTTAGAGTCTAGTCTTCAAAGGACTCTGGGTTCCAGTGAGTTGAAATAAGATCAACGGATGAAAATTCTAGAAAAAGGAATTTTAATATAAAACAAGAAAAACAATGGTATACATTGTTTACAAAATGAGACTTAAATGTCACTGCAAAAGTTACTTTTGCATCATAAGATCTGGTTATTGCTAGTTGTAACCACTTCACAGCTAGCTATATAAACTTCACCAGTAAACTGAGATAAAGATGTTTATACTTCCTACATTGCTAATAGTGAGGTCAAAGATCTGAGTAACAGATTGTAGGAATGTCAGTGAACATTTAGAAGATATTTGTTCAGTACTGGGCACACATTTCAAGCTGTAAACAAATTATTTCTATTTTCAAGGAAATGAGTCAACTTTTCTGAAACAGCAAACTAAGATACTTTGGTCATAATCAAATTTTTCAATAAATTCTTTGAGGTTTCATGAAGCAGGTAGGGAGTGAGTGGACACCAGTGAGATGTCCTTGAGAGAAAATAGAAATGACAAGGAGAGGGGAGTGGATAGGCCAGTAGTGATGTCACCAACTTAAAAGGAAGCTAGAATTCTGAATAGGATAGATCTAGATTCTCCCATTTGGTACTCAACTTCACATGTCTGATTTACGTTTTCTAGGTAACGCTAGAGCTGATGTCCTGGAAAAAATGGTAAAGAACATTTTGTAATCTCTCATTTCTCTGGCTATGTTCCAACCAAAGCACAGCCTAGCAGTCACCTTTCAGTTGAGGGTGAAGTCAAGACAAGGCGTATGAATGCTAGTGAGGCTTAACCTGTTAAACACAGATACTGACATGAGTTTCCCCACAGGGGCTCATGTTGAAGGACAAATTCACTGCCACACAGGCAGTTTCTATGTAGTCACAAAATGCTTGCTGTGGAGGAGCTTTTTAATATACAGAGGCTATCTGGAAGGGCAAGAATTTGGGGTAGAGCTCTCTTAATTTCATTCCAAACAGCACTTCCCCCTTGTATCTCTTCATGTTAGCAAAAGTTCTCTAATCACCAAGGTGGAGCTCTAATTAATGATGAACAGAGGAATCGAATACACTAGGTTCTTCCTCTAGAAAAAGTATACTATTCCTAAATACCTCAAATTATTCTATGTCAGTATCTAATATCTATAAGTATTATATCTATATCTACATATATCTATATCTATATATATATCTATATATCTATATCTATATCTATATATATATATATAAAGGAAGAATTTTCCCTCTTCTCATGACATTTATTTATATCTAGTGAGGAGGTAGATGAGAAGCCAAAAGTACATAAGTGAATACACTTTTACATTTGTGCTAAGTGTTATAAAGAAGTTTTCGTACCGTTAAAAACCTAGCCTAGTTAAGAGTGATCAGGGAACATGTCCCTAAGAAGTGAGATTTATTTTGAGCCATGAAGGATAAATGAGTATTAGCTAAATATAACTGGTGGGGAGAAGTGGCTGAGAGAAGTGTTGAAGAGCTAAAGCTCACAGCCCACAGTGACTGGATCGGAATCCTAGATCCAAGAATTCACAACTATGTGGCCATGGGTGATTTATTCTCTTTGTGCCTTATTGTCGTCATCAGAGGAAGAATATAATAATAAAAAAAAAAGTTCATAGAATAGTTGTGAGTTTTAAATAGAATAATAAATAAAAAGCACTTAGGGACAGTCACCAGCCTGTAAGAGTCATTCAATAATTACTCGTTCTTACTGACATAGAGGAAATAGGTTGTGCAAAGTCTACGAGGGTGGAAAGCACCTCGTGTTTCCAAACGACTAAGAGACCAATGTGAGGGGATTACAGCATGCAAAGAATGTGCCCCAAGGTGTGGCTGACCTGAGACAAGCCAGCCCCTGTAGTAATGATAGACTAGAACATTATCTTACTCGTCTTATTAACACTTTGTAGAACCATCATAAGATAGATATCATTCCCATTTTGCCAGTAAAGTGACTGAGGTTCAGAGACATCAAGAGATTCACCAATGTCAGACAACTTGTAAATAGTATAGGCATTAATCACATAAATGCCTATACTATTTCTGACTCAAAAAATCTCTAGTTCTTTTGAGTACTCAGTATCACTCTCACAATCACAACCATGCTTCCATCCCTAACTAAGCAACCCCAGGGTGCTAAAACCCATTTTAGAGATTTTTCTCTAAACTCAAAGAATGGAAAATGATTCTGTTTAATTCTACTTTTAGCCTGCTTGTAACGTTAACGTGAAAGGATGTCCCAAGATCTATAACCCCATCTGTGGGACTGACGGAAATACTTATCCTAATGAGTGTGAATTGTGTATTGAAAATAAGTGAGTATAAACTTAAATTTCTTTTAAAGTCTATTTAAGATAGTTGTCTTCAAATTTTCATGTCTTAGCCCAACCAATATGCCAACATCATTCGTCTTACCATAGGGAAACAAAACATCTAGTTTTTCCAAAAATAATTCTCAACCTTTTTTTCTCCTTATGACGTATCTGTCATGATTATATATAGACGGTGTGTGTAAGTGAGTGTGTATGTATTGGCAGAAAATATTTATTGTATTGAGCATTGTGCAAGGCACTTAATATTCACAAAGGGTCTATAATATTTTTATAGATTTTATTTATTCATTTTTAGAGAGAAAGGAAAGGGAGAGAGAAGAGGGGGAGGAGCAGGAAGCATCAACTCCCATATGTGCCTTGATCAGGCAAGCCTGGGGTTTTGAACCAAGAACCTCAGCGTTCCACTTCAACATTTTATCTACTGTGCCACCACAGGTCAGGCCGGGTCTATAATATTAAACCCATTATATACACAAAGAAATGGAAACTCAGTTACTCTACACAACTGTTCAAGATCTCGGAGCAGTAAGTGGCAGAGCTGGGACTTAATCCTTGCTCTTACCACCATGCTTTAAAGTCAGGAGCCAAGCTAAGGATTTGTGAGATATGGAAGAGACTCCAACAGGCTTCGTAGGCTCAATCTGCTTACACTCATCACTAACACAGTGTGGCCAATCAATGGAAGGATAATCACACTGCAGAAAATGAAGAACAACTTGTTATGCCTGCTAGGATTTGGAAAAGTTTGAGAGCCAGCCTCAATAAAGCTCATTTTCTGAGCTGATTAGAGGTTTGCGATGGGAACCGGACTCAGGCACTCAGAGAATAGACTGACCACAGATTTTCTATCCCTCAGCTATTGAGCCCATAACTTGTGCCAGGCTTTCTTTATGCCATAAAGAAGGAGAGAAATTAGAAGAAAAGAATGAATAGGAGAGGGACAGGAATTAATAATATGGTGCAATGTAAAATGTATTAAGGATGATGAATAGAGGGGTTTTGAATGGTTTTCTCATGACTTAGAAAAAAATCCCTTGTATGCTAAAAATCCATGCTTTTACAGAAAAACAGCACATAAGTCTGAATTTTTTAAAAAAAACATATACACCATAAATACCCTTACATTCAAAATATCATTCTGGATGATAGTAATGATTGTGTTAACTATAACCTCCAATATGCAAGTATAAATTATATAGACTAGGTGGCCTAAACATATTTCTGTAACACTTTTATTTATGGACATGAGAGCCAGCCTCAATAAAGCTCATTTTCTGAGCTGATTAGAGGTCTGCAATGGGAACCGGACTCAGGCACTCAGAGAATAGACTGACCACAGATTTTCTATCCCTCAGCTATTGAGCCCATAACTTGTGCCAAGCCCTGTGCTAGTCTCTTCTGCTTTTCTTGGGCTTATCACTAAGAGGAAATAGGTCATGAATACAAATAAAGTAGCTTCTGGCCACTTGTGACAAATGCCACCAAAAACTGCCACATAGGCCTGACCAGGCGGTGGTGCAGTGGATACAGCGTCGGACTAGGATGCGGAAGACCCAGGTTCGAGACCCCGAGCTCACCAGCTTGAGTGCGGGCCCATCTGGCTTGAGCAAAAGCTCACCAGCTTGGACCCAAGGTCGCTGGCTCCAGCAAGGGGTGGCTTGGTCTGCTGAAGGCCCACGGTCAAGGCACATGTGAGAAAGCAATCAATGAACAACTAAGGTGTCACAACGGCAACGAAAAACTAATGATTGATGCTTCTCACCTCTCTCCGTTCCTGTCTGTCTGTCCCTATCTATCCCTCTCTCTGACTCTCTCTGTCCCTGAAAAGAAAAAACTGCCACATAGTGAAGAAAGATAAAGATTTCTTTTTACTGCAAGGGTGAAGAAAGGATTCAGGAAAAGGAATGTTATTTAAACAGGGCTCTGAATTTTGGTAGCATCACTAAAGTATTCCAGGTTAAAATAAAGGTGCAAAATGATCAAAATGAAAGAGATCCCATGAGTGATGCAGAAAACTTAGTTACTCTGGAACTGATTTGGTATTAAGACTTTGATTTAGGCACAAATGACTACATACATTTCCATTAGTACACTGTATCAGTTTCCTATAATACAAGCCCTCCTCTTGGTCTGCTTTTTAAATCAATTCAGAAAATTCTCAGTGTTTAACAAGGACTGTAGAACTTGGTCCTCAGGGAGACAGATCTAATATCCAAAAGTTTTAAACCCAGAATATTAGGTGTTGGCTTTGTGGTCAATTTATTTCCACATGAAAGACGTAACAGGAGCTTGAAACCACTTGTTAATTTTCTCATGACCTACATTGTTGACATTAAGGTCAAACATCATATTTCCATCCAAGGGGAGGAGAAAGCAATAGAACAGCCTTGAGACTTGGGAAATTTCCAAGTGTCAACAGCAAAAGTCCCAATATTTAGTGAAACATATTGGAAAGCCCTGAGCACAGAGCTGGGATACCAACCCAATTACCCTTGGCCTTTAAACCTTCTAGTCCTACTTGCTCTTTCTATTCTTTAAAAATGTAATAATATCTAACTATGGGAGGAACATTTGATTGTCAGAAAATGTAACTGCTCTTCCTGTGTTTTTCGGATAAGTAAACAGGTCTACAGAGAAAATGTGGCTTTCTCAAATGTAACATCTTTTCAAATGTGCTGTTATGCCTCTCTTTCTAACCCCATTAAAAACACTAGACAGATGTACTGCATACTTAACAATTTAACCTCTAGTTATTGGGTTTTGTGATGGGTAAACAAGGGCTTTGATAAATTTGATCATTATGTGCTTGGCAGATACAGTCAATAAGGACCTTTTCCTATTTCTTCGGTGTCTTCTTTGGAATGTTGTACCGGAAAATTCTTCTCAACACTCTCCAGTAGAACTTTCCACAATGACGGAAACGCTCACTACTTATGCTATCCAGTATGGAAGCAACATGTTATGTCACTAGCACTTAAAATGTGACTAATACAACCAAGAAACTGAGTGTTAATAAGAGTGATCTTTAGCTGATTTAAATGTAAATAGCTACATGCGGTTTATGTCTATTATACTGGACAGCAAAGCTAGAGAAAAGAAGTGAACTTGTGTGCCCTATTTGGATGTTTGTGCTTGTATATGTTAACTCAGAAATAAGTAGTATAAGTGGTTAATAATTATGGAACAAGAAAACATCAACAACTCTTAAAATGAAGAATCAGCAAGGTCCAGATAAATACATGCATCAAGATATATGAAACTCAGATGTCCTAAAGCAATACAGAAATAAAAGGATTTTTCTAAGTCAGTACATTCAAGGAAAGGATAGAAAAAAGAGAGTTCTAAAAACAAACTCACTAGGAACAATTAAAGGATTTAGAAATAGTTAGCTTAGGCTTGGGAATGGTGGTGTGGGGGACAAGAAAGTTTGTATCTGGAGGGGAGGATGCTCAGAGCTGGCAGATACCATATGGGCTAGAGAGATGACTTCCTTTCGTGAGATCCCACAAATGTGAATCCCCAGAGTTCTAAGGGAAATGATTAATCATCAGAAGGTCCTGTAGTCACCCAGAAACCATCCTGGAAACATGGTGGTCAGGACAATGACACAGGGAGCAAAAGAAGCAACAATGGATTAGAGATTAAATTCAGAGGTTGACTGCAATGACCCACTAGATCTTTAAGGGCAAACATATTGTCCTGTCATATCCCTAGTGTATGTAGTAGTTCTCAATCAATAGTCGATGAATTAATAAGAGAATGAATATGCAAATAAAAGAGAAACAGGGATAAATCTCAAACCTCTCTATTTTAAATAAAGTAAAACTTTTTTTCATTGTTTTCCCCCCATAGTCACTTTTTTATTACGCAAAGCTTAAGCTAACTTTTTTTCAATCTCTTCTACAGAAACCGCCAGATTCCTGTACGCATTAAAAATCATGGACCTTGCTGAGAACCAAGGTTCTGAAATCCTGTAAAGTCACCATGACGCCCAGCTGGTCTGATTGTTGAATAAATGCATGAAAATACTCCCTGTGCTTCCCATACACTTCCTTCTCAAAGCCATGTTTGATTATAGTGGGATGGAGGACCAAGTGTGTAAAACCCAGCAATCCGGCCATTTCAGACAGGGTTTCCTGCCTGGCGCTTTTCCCTTCCCCATCCTCCTCACATTCTGAGGACTCTGCCTCAGGAAATGTGACTGCAGATATTAAGTGACCAGAAACAGTTGATCACCAATACATTTAGGATGAGACTGGCATTTTCAAGAACAGTTGGAAAAACTTATCCAGAAACACGTTACCCATTGCCTTGCACTGACTGAAATAATTCCTTTAGGTTCCCTTGGGATCTCATCGAGCATTTATTGTGCCCAGCACTGGTCTAGATACATATATGTAAGATTTCAAAGAGCTGTTGATCTGGTAGAAAACAAGTTAGCCTTAAGATATTTTTCCTCTATCCCAGAGTGTAGATTTCAGGTGAGACATGCTTTTCTCCAAGAGGCTCTGATTTGTTGAGGAAGACAAAAAAGCTACGTCTTCTCACGTCTGCTGTGGAGCAGCCTCTCTGTGTTCTGCCTTGTCTTCCCCAGCGGAGGTAATTCCCCGTTAGTGATAGCTCTCCGTTTTCCCTGACGTTTAGATGGAGGACTTCCTAGAGCTTGATTTAGACATCGGCTTCACAGGGCCGGAGGGGTTTGTACTGCGATGATCAGATGGGAGACAGAAAACGCATTCTGTTTCTGAGTTCATTTGAGGTATGGTCTCTTTTAACACCAAACCATCCCCAAGAGATGACCTGGTGAGGATGGGACTGTAGACTGGATAAAATGACCGTGAGGACTCTGTGTGCTTCACTTTGCTTCACATGTGAGCCATGATAACCCTGGAAGGTTATCTTTATCTTGTGAGGAAACATAGAAAAGTTAGGTAACCTGACTAATACCACTAGCCAATACATGGCAGAGTTAGGCGTTTCATCCAGGGCTCACTCGGAATCTACCTTCTTCATCTACGGCACATTTGATTATCCGTTGTCTATTTCTTCTGTAGGAACTTTAGGGAAGATCTTCATATTAAAAGGCTTATGTGTTTATATTCAGAGACAGCAAATAAGGTAGGAATAAAGAATTCCATCCAAAATAGAAATGGATAATTACTGAAATAGAACAGGAAAAACAAAATGTCAACTTTAGATACTAAAAATAAATAACTAAATAAAAACGAAAAAGCAACAGAAATCCCTGAGCTCATGTAAAGAACCGGCCTGGAATGGACAAATGGAGAGAAGGAGAAATCCGGTTCCTGGATAGGTAGTGGGGAATAGATGACCCATCAAACCAGAAATAGCCGATCAAAACCTGTCCCACGCCTGCAAAAGACTGACTCTCAAGTTTAGGCTAATTCAGTGGTTCTTAACCTGGGTTCTATCGAACCCTAGGGGTTCGATGAGTTGGTCTCAGGGGTTCCGAGAAGCCTCTGCCATGGAGGCCAGAATAAAGTAATACCGTAATTTGTTGTGAGCTCATGCACTTTGTTGGTTTTGTTCTTTGAGCAAGGTGATGCTCATGCATGGCTCATTTTGTGCACCAGTAAAAAAACATATACCTCTGTCTTAAATTTGAAAAAAAAAATCATATTTTATTTATCACTAAAGAAGGGTTCGGTGAATGCGCATATGAAACTGGTGGATTCCGGTACCTCAAAAAAGGTTAAGAACCACTGGGCTAATTGCTTGTGATATGCAGAATATACATGTCTTGAGGTTTAAAGACCACTAGAGGCTGCTGTGGTCTGGCAAGTGACTCAGCCAAACAAGCGCCAAACAGCTCACCAGATAACAGGCTAACAGATGTTACGGATGCAAGATGGCTTCCAGCATCTAGTCTGTGATGCTAGAGGACACTTGAAGGGCACCCCTGAAATTCAGAACTTTGCCATGGTGAACAAAACATGAATCACTGAAGCCAAAAACAGTCATGTGTAATGAGACCATTTCATAGGTCTGAAGAGAAAAGGTTTGGAGATAATAGGCAGAAACAATACAGGCAGTCCCCAGGTTACAAACGAGATATGTTCTATAGGTTTGAAAATATTTATTTATATGCACAGAAAGGTAGAAATACATACTATAGTAAGACAAACACCTAAGTTGCATTTAATAGGTAAATGTACCTGTTTCAACTTACATACAAATTCAACTTAAGAACAAACCTATATAACCTATCTTATTGGTAACTCAGGGACTGACTGCCTGTACATAAACCTAGACTGTTGGCCTCTAATGATTCCATTTCAAACTAACTGTTGCAAGCCAAGTTCTCAGGACACAAAAGAGGACAAACAGGGAGGCAATCGCTGTCCCTGGAAGAAAAATGATTGAGAACTGATGGATGCCCAAAAGCAAATTCACAAGTCACAATTCCAAGACCTAATTTTTACTTTTTTTTTTTTTTTTTTTTTTTTTTTTTTGCCTGTCGATCTGAATTTGGAAAGGAAGGAACAAAGTAAAATTTTCCCTTCCTGTCTCACCCAGGTGTCAGACGTAGACAGGGATGGGGGAGCTGATTTTGGTAAGCATTCCTACTCTGTGCCAGCCTGTGCCAGTATGCTCAGGATCCTGTCTGCAGGCTCTGGAGTGAGTGAGTTGCCCTAGTGGGTTCACGTGAGTCACCAGAAACTGCAGAGAAAGAAAAATTATTTTCCCTATACCCTTTATGGTGAGAGTTTGGCTGAGAGGTGCCTCTTTTCTCTAAGGTACCTCATAAACGGGTAAACTTATGTAGGTTAAAAGTTCCCCACCATGGCCAACGTAATTTAAGATTATCTTTGATAATGGGAACCTGCTTGTTTAGCCTTCAAACAAAATTTTATACACCCAACACCCCACAATGGACCCAGTCCATCTTAAGGTGGACCCAGTCAGACCAGGGACCCAGTTCAACTACAGCCAGTTTCCGGACCAAATCTGGAAAAATAAATGCTCATATATACCCTGAAAGCTCATAACACAAAAGCTGTGAAGCTAGAATCCAAAGAGGGACTTACAATCTCTAAAAGCAGCAAGAAAGCAGCGAACTAAGGGGCTCACAAGGTACCTATGTCTGGCTGCTTATCGCTCCTGGGGACTTATGGTTCCCTCTTCTGTCATCAAAACTGTTAAAAGATAAACTTGAGGCATATTTAAAAATTTAAGAGTTTATCTGAGCAAAACTCGATGTGACTAGCAAAGCATCCAATCTAGCAGATAGGAAGGAGATCCAAGGAGCCATGCAAAATGAAGAAGGAAACTATACTAGACTTGGTTATTGCAAGGTCCTGTCCTCTAGGGAATGGCAGGGATCTGTCAGGCAGATGACCTAGCTAGTACTGATTAGGCAATTCTTCTGTTATTCCATTTCTGAGAGACCCAAAACTGTACGTAAGCCTCCGTTTGGTGATGTGAGGCTTAGCATAATCAACTCCATTTTGGGCCTGTTGTCTTGTTTTTAATAGGTCCATTAGAAAGCATATGGGTTACTGTTTTATGTCTGGGGATTACTCTTTTAAAAGAGATATTTATAAACTAGAAATTGCTTAGAGAGGGCCTACCAAGACTGAAAACTTATCCTAGGATAAACGGTTAAAAAGAAGAAAATTTGATCTGAAACTCTTACAAAATCGGGTGCATTTTTTCAAACTATTTCAGAGAGAGGGTTAATATCATGGAAGCAGAAACACTGTTCTTTATTTCAATGCTGTATTACAGGTTCAAAGACAACATCTAACATTTGCAGGTGCTCAGTTACTTACTCCTCTTTTTGTTACATAAATGAATGGAGAAGAGAAATGAACACGTTCTGGTTGGCCCCAAAGGGTAGAATTTAGACTAATTGGGTAGGGATTAAAGGGAGACGGATTTGGGCTCAGTAGGAAAGCAGATACTATAACAATTAAGATCAAAGCTCTGATTTAAGAGCGACTGGGCCGGAAGCTGGCTTTTCCATCATCCACCATGGATTTTGGGAGAAGTCACAGAATTTCTCAAAGCCTCTGCTTCCTCATATCTAATGTGAGGTTAATAATAACAATTTCCTCAGAGGGCAATGAGCACAATGCCTGCCTTACAGTAATTACTCAAGAAGTATTAGCTATTATTATTGTTATCGTTACTGTTATTATTCATCTCATTAACCTCTGAGCTCATGGAAAGGTCTCTTGGTACTCAAACATTTCCCTGATTGGAGATTTGCTTCTTCAGGTAACAATCCATTGCATTATTGAATAGTCGGGGATTTTACGGAAGAGATTCCTCAACTGGGTAGATGATTAAATTAAAATCTCTCTGCTTTTAACTGTAAAAATTAATCCAGAATTATAAGCCACTCCCCCTCCCCAAAGTAGGAATTTAGGAGTAGTGGCTGAGTTTCGTGGACTGAGAAGGATTTTGTAGCTCTGGTAGGGGATAGGATAGTAAACCCAGTTCTCATTGTTAGGTCTCCATCCCTGGGTAAAAATAAGGACCCCAAGACTTGAAAATGTAGGACTTAACAATTGCAGCTAAACTCCGAGGGGCACAGTCACAGGGACAGCAGATGTCTGTACAGTTTCCTTTATTGGTTTCAGAGTATTTGAAATATGAAACTATTGCACCTGGCCTGTGGTGGCGCAGTGGTTAAAGCATCGACCTGGAATGCTGAGGTCACTGGCTCAAAACCCTGGGCTTGCCTGGTCAAGGACATATGGGAAGCAACTGCTTTGAGCTGATTCTTCCTGCTCCTTCCCCCTCACCGTTCTATCTCTTTCCTTTCTCTAAAATCGATAAATTAAATCTTTAAAAAAAAGGAAGAAGATTTTATATTTTCCACTGGAAAATTTGTTTTTAAATTAAATATTTTTAAATGAACTATACTGAACCTCCTGAGAAATAGAAACATAAAAAATATTAAACCCTTATTTCGATTTCTCTCACCCAATATATACCTTATAAATCTACAAATCTTAGCTTACCCCAACAAAGTAAAAATAAGATTCATTTGCATAATAAAGGAGATTACACTAAAAAGTGCAAAGCTCTAGCCATTTAAAGCTTTAACACTGCCAACAATTTCCTTTGTTTTCTTTCACTCTTTAAGCGGTAGCTGATGTTTTAGCTAAAAATATGGAATATGTAGATTAAATGATGGTCATAAAATAATACAGTCTGCTTTTAAACAAGTCAATATTAACTGAAAATCCAACAAACAACAATAACCACAACAAAAAGGGCTGGTTGTAGTAACAGGTAACCCTTTCTACTTACTGCATGTGTTGACATGAATGAAGCGTGTAAAATAAAATTAATTTATTTTGGTTTTTGTTGAAGGAGGAAGAAACTAAAGTGAGGATTAGGAGTCACCAGGAAAAGATTTATGTTAGAAACTGTTACAGTAACATAATGTTATAGTAATTAAATAAATAGAAATATAGAAAAATATAAAGATATATAGAAATAAGTTATGATATAATATTAAGAGCCATAAGGCAAGTGAATAAGGCTACACCCTCTGAGTGGGAACTAATCTAATGTGTACAGATATGATAGGCAGACTATGCCTTTTGCGCAGGGCCCAGTTAGTGTGTGTGTAAAGTCATATATAGATAAAAAGCGGCTTGATACAACAGCTCTGTAGATTAACATAAAAAAAGAAGCTTCCGGCTAGGAACTCTTTAAAAGTGGCTTGATGTGATAATTTTGTAGATTAACATAATAACAGCTCCCTGCTAGAAACTGCCCAAAAGTGGTTTAATATAATAATCCTGTAGATTAACACCTCATAGAAGGAATATTCCAGAAGAAGATCCTAAAACCGAGGGGCCCCCAGCTGCAGTTAGTCGCTCAGACTCTAGTGTTGAACGTGGATGGTCTCCATGTCACTCTGACCAAGAACAGCCGAGAGGAGCACACCAACAGGGCCCCATTAAGCTGTATCAAGACACGCCATAAGGATTTGTGAGTAATAAACTGCCTATGTGATTCTTGCAATTAACTTCTGTGTGGGTCGTGTCTTCCCTCTGGTGGCAACTCGTCCCGGTACCAGTAAGTAGAATTCCTCATAGCCGTCTCAAGAGTAGTCTCGAAGAGGCTACCTACCAGCCCTGCTATTAAGTAGGAGTGTCCCACTGCACAGCGAAGTCAAATTGGGGACACCTGATGGACGTAGAGCTTGGGCTCTACTGGGACAACACAGAAACAAAAAAGTAAACACAGAGAAAACTAAAAAAAATAAGAAAAATACAGATCTCTGGAAGATAGAGGGGAAAGAGCAGAAAGGGTCAGGTGTATTATAAACAAACCAAACCATTAACAAAAACAGAAAGATAAGCACCTGAACAGAAAAAGAATGAGAAGCAGAGAGAAAGACTGAAAATTTAGTTGTATAGTGAACACGATTCTAGAAGACAATAATAAATAGTAAGCTATGTTTTGAACTGCTCATGCTAAATTTCAGTTTCTTTAAAAGCTGTCATTTCCTGAAATGAATTATATGTGCTTTTCTGTAAAACTCTGAACTTTAGTTTTGAAACAAATGGATTTTCTTTTTTTTAGGAGTTCTAGAGACCTTTAAAATAGTCAAGAAGTGGCTTATGCCTGAACAAGTGGTGGTGCAGTGGATAGAGCATCAGACTGGGATGCAGAGGACCCGAGTTTGAAACTCTGAGGTCACCGGCTTGAGTGCAGGCTCACCAGCTTGATTGAGCACAGGGTCGCTGGCTTGAGCATGGGATCATAGACATGACCCCATGGTCGCTGGCTTGAAGCCTAAGGTTGCAGCCTTGAGCCCAAGGTCGCTGGCTTGAGCAAGAGGTCACTCACTCTGTAACACACACACCCCAACCCCCCCCCAATCAAGGCACATATGAGAAAGCAATCAATGAACAACTAAAAGGTGCCACAACAAAGAACTGACACTTCTCATCTCTCACCCTTCCTGTCTGTCTGTCCCTATCTGTCCCTCTCTCTGTCTCTGTCACACACAGAGAAAAGAAGTGGCTTAAATTATTGCCAAACTTTAAAGATGCCACTTAGCTGTAGGGGACAGTATTGAGGAATTCTCTGTGCCGGACCCTCCACCAAGACACGGCAGCTCTCTCAGTCAGTTGGAGCTTAACCTCCGGAGTTCCTGCTCACTTTCATGGTGGGTGCTCCTGCAGAAGCAGCCGCAGAGCAGTCAGCAGCAGCAGCAGGACTCTCTGAGCCCCTGCATCGCTGCTCCAGTTTAGGATGCCGTTTCTGCATCAACGGCAACGCTTCTAGCAGACAGCTGGCTCCTGTCCAGCCCCTCGTTCCTTTCTTTTGTGCCTTCAGCCCTTCTGAGACCATTGTAACTGACTCCCTGCATTCAATCCCTCTTAGAGATATTTGGAGCGGTCTCTGATTTCGAGGCATGACGCTAACTGATACGTACACCTATGAATCTGATTTGTAAAATACAGGTGAAAACTATTTTTCAATGCGTCTGCTCTTTCTAGTCACTGTTTCCTCCCCTACCCTGATCTTGCCTTTTCCTGGTCTGGTGTATTGTTTGGTACAGTAGGGCTGATCATCTCAGCTGGAGAAATAGTATGGCATATCAAAAAAAAAAAAAAAAGTTATGTGATCTTGGGCAAATTAAAATTACATTTCAAGGCAAATTTTCTTCAAAATAAAATAATGACTGTAAGATTGCCCTCCCCAAAACTGAGATAATTATGTAAATTGCAGACCATGCACCATTTGCTTATAAAATGAGTTAAGTGGCTTTAGAATTTAAAAAAGAAACTGAAGTCAATAGGGGATATGAGACTATTTAACTGCTATAAGGAGTTGAAGTTTCTGTCTGCTATCCCCCTTGAATCCTTCTGCTCCAGTCAATCAATCTCTCTCTCTCCCTCCTTCCCTCCCTCTTCCCACTTAACTCTGTATCTCTTTGTCTTCTTTCTTTTTTTTTTTTTAACTCATGCTTTCTCCCTCTATTATAAGTCCATCCCCAGAGAGGCATAGTTCAGTATCTCCCTTCCATGTTTAAGGTCATTGACAATGTAGTCCCATTATCCTAACGTGTGCATTTGTAACTAAAAACTTAATTTATCAGACTTTATAAGCATTACCCCCCCCCCGCCGCTGCCATGTAAAAATAAATAAAAGTTTCAAAGTCTATAGAACTGCAATTCAGATACCATTTAAATAACTTGGAATTATACCAGGCACAGGTACTTAAAAACAAATCTTAGAAACTTTGAAGAGGATGGCTAGGCGAGATATCGGTCCAGGCTGAGGGTGAAGGATCAGGACCCTATCCAGAGGTGAAGCTGTCGGGGTGACAGTTCCCAGGACAGAAGTACCCTTCCCTGCTCTGCTGAATCAGAATCCTCTGAAGGAAAGAGTGAAGGGAGAAGTCAAAGAACATGCTGGGTCTGTGAGCCAGCCCAAGGAGAGACGCCATGCCTGGGGAAGAAGAATGTGGAAGGTGCTGCCTTCCCCTCATCCAGACAGCCGCTATCCCTACTTGTACCCCTGACAGCTACTCTAATGGGAAGCCTTGTGTGTGTCTAAAGGCCTCAGTGCCCAGACGCTCAGCCTCCCCAGGCTCCTCCATGAAACTACTCCTGATCACAAACTTAATCACGTAAAATGTCCTGAATGAGATGCTCCGTCTGTCTAACAGATAAAATCCTGAACACGCTAGGATGGGAGAAAGGGCCAGGGTCCATAGGAAAAGAAACATAATCATCCAAGCAGGAAGGTCAAGGGATCGGGGGTTAATGCTTTCAGTGAAACTGCCAGTGAGAACAGGGCTTCTCAGGGGTCAGAGGAGAACAGGTACTGTACAGGGGAACATACCTTCAAGGACAAGATTATCATGGTTTTAAAGATGTCATCCCTGTGCCAGATTTCTCACGGGTTTCACACTCCCCCACCAACAAGCCCTGCCCCAGTGTAATGTATGCCCTTACTTCTCTCATTCCTACCTTCCTCCAATCTTGCCTTTTCCTGTGTTTACCATCTTTAGCTAGAATTCTACTGCAACACAAATTGAGTCTATGAAACTCAGATGAGTCTTTGAGTCTCATCAAAAAGTCAAAAGCTAGAGGTTACTTACCTGACACAAAGTATGCTAAAGCAAACACCGTTGAGGGAGACTGGTATCAACAACGTTACATTGGAACTGGCCTGTTCTAAGGAATCCGTGGGAGAGAAGGGCACACCTCATTCCATTGGGCTTCACTTTGTGTGATTCCCAAAGGCTCTGTTTTTGTTTGTTGGTTGGTTTGTTTAACAAATTGAAGGCAAGACCCTTCACCAGCAAAATGATTACTACTCGCTTTACTGTGAATAAGCACCGTAGCACAGCATGTAGTCTGGAGCCAGCCCACAGCATCGCTGCAGTAAGTCTGTCTGTCGTCTGTTAATGGAGCAGGTGGAGACCAAGGTTGGACCAGAAAGCAAAGACCTCTGGCATTAAGGCAGCAGCTGGTTTCTTAATATATCATCACCTGGAGATCGGTTTCAGGTGACAGGCAAGGAACTAAGGAAAAACTCACCACTGCAACAGGATTTATTTTAGCAATGGGAAGCTCTGTGCTTCAGTCCCAGGAGAGGAAATTGTGAATGTCCCTAGCAGAGATGGAAGGAGAGAGGAGGAGCAGGTAACTCTGCCTTCACCACTCTGACCCATGCATCCTAGACAGCCCTGTGTACTGCCAGGGGTAAAGTTCCCCTTAGAACCCAGAAAACCCCTGAGAACACCTGCTTCTCCTTTATAATGCCCAGCAAGGCACTGACACCCACCTACAAGGTTTCTGTGCCATTTCTCACCCACCCTTTCAGGATAAAGGGGATATCAGGAGTCCCCTTTTTTTCATTCCTTGGAAAGGAAAATATGAGGGTTGCGCATCAGACAGAAACACCTGCCTCTGTCCTCCTCAACTTCTGATGTCTACTCTTGGACAGCTATCAAATCCCATCTATCTAATTCCCCTGGAAAACCAAAAAGCACAGAGGGGAATACACGGCAGTTTCTTCGTCATGATGCCTTCACATTACGGAAACCTGTTAAGCATGCTCCAAGACAATGGTTTGAAATCAGCTTTGAGTGGGCAAGGTTTGCTAGGATGTTGTTCCCCGGACGTGGGAGGGAGCACTTTAAGTGTCAGAGCTGGAAAACCACAGGTATAAAGGACAATGTAGACACAACTGGCCAGAAAGTGTCAGGAAACGGGCAGAGCAAAATCAAATCAAGCATGAGGAGTGGATCCTCAGATCATACCCATATTAAGACCATTTTTAGTGTTCCTTTCTCTCCAAACCTCTCAAATCTTTTCTGCCAAGTCCCAGGTTAACCTAGACACTCACCCAACCCACCTTCTAAATCTTGTAATTACCTGTTTATCCTGCTGTTTTCTCAGTATTTCTGGCCGCACGGATCTGTGGCCCCAGGCAGACCAGGTTTAAGATATGTCCATCTGTCTCACCAGATCAACTTAATTTAAATGAGCATGTCTTCCTGGCTGCAAACAAGAGAGTTCTTTTTTTCTTTCTTTTTAATTGATGTTTCAGGAAAACTGGGACAGAGTCATTCCTAAGATAGAGCACCGCATTTATTTACTCAAAGCCACTGGGAAAGAAAGATTGATGAGCCGTGGTTTGCTCTGCACCATATGTAACCAAAGGAGCCTGCCTTTAAGTGCTGTGACGTCTCTCAGCACGTAATCAATGGAAAAGTATATTTGACTGGAACAAGAGAGAGCTATTTAGTTGATCTTCTTTACTGTTGTTTTACTATTGGACCATGAATCATTCAGGTGTTCTATAGAAAACCTAGAATTTTTAAAGTCATTAAGTAAATACAAAATTATTAACTTTCTCCACTTAAACCAGGAATGATCCATGTATTAAAGCACATGTGAGTTTTTATAACCAGAAACATTGATTCTCAAGCTTAAAAGACTACTTACACAGGAACGGGAGCATCTGACTAGAAGGCTTCTTTCTAAAGATACGTCTAACATTTTCCGTATGATTATCTGGGTCCTGTGGTAGACCTGCCCGTGTGTTTAACTTGCATTTGCAACGTTTGCTTACCTTGACTTTCTGATTAGTCCTGCTCTCACTGCCCTCTTCACCCAAGGTTTCCTTGTCAAATGCTTAATTGCAGGAAACTCTCCCCCATTTCAGAGAGTGTCCTCCCGGTGCCTTTTCCTGCACCATGCTTAATGTGTTTCCCTTGTAGAAAATCACAGCAGTGCCAATGCAGTGCGCTGTGTGAGACGGAAGGACGTCAAAGGCAGAGTTTGGCTGGGTATAAACTCCACTACGTAAGTGGACCCGACAGGGCATTTGAATGGCCCTTCCCTGAAGAATAATTACAACATAAAATTGGTCAACAGTGAAAATTGTTAGGTACAGGGTTAAGATAATCTCCTGGCCCTCAAAAAATTCACTGTGCGCTCTATCTTAGGCAAACTGTGGAGCAGCGTCTCAGGAGACAAAGGAAAAAGCAGAAAGAAGATCCCATCTCATTTCTTACCTCTTTTAGCTCCTGCCTAACTCATCTGGGCAAAGAAAGGGGGCAAAAGGGCCTGAAATTAAAACCAGGCTTCTGCTATATTTCTCTGTGACTCCATCTGCGCGGAGACTGAGGGTCATGGGTGAATGGGGAGCATGCACTGGAGATGCCCAAAACACTGCATTTCTCTATTCCATTTGAGTTGATCTGTTGCCCATAACAGGATATGACCTACAGGAACTGTCAGTAGTTGAGTCCCTTAAAGATACAGTAAAGCAGAGACCCCGGAGAGCTCACATAATCTAATAGACAAATAAACATTTCAACCCTGAAGGTCAAATTCAGAGAAATCTGCTATCTCACATTCAATAAACTCTGAAGGAGAGAATTAAATAATCTCTAAACGTTCTTCCCTGGAGAAAGAGTTCATAATATTTGATGCTTAACTACCAGTCCCAATATCAGTGTTGTGAAAAACTTGCTGAGAATTTTATAGGAACTTCTAACCACAAGAATAAAGCATATGGCTTACTCCCTTGATCAGTGATGGGCAATCTTTTGAGCTTGGGGTGTCAAAATTCGCCAAAAATGTGCATAACTCGGGTGGTGTGTCACTTCGAGAAAAACGGCCTAACAGGAAGTCCCAGAACTAGATGCTCTGTGCCGGAGTTCTGTTGTTTTGGCCTACAGACCTCCGGCACAGAGAGTCTACACTACTGCAGATGTTTTATCCTCGGCTACTGCACCTGTCCGTGCAGGAGCCAAGGATGAAACATCCTTCTCAGCATGTGGCCCCAGACTTCTCTGGTATGCGGCCGCATGCAGTCAGAAGTTATCGAAAACGGCTACGTGTGTGCTGACACGCCCTAGATGATAAAACCATCCCCTTTAAGTAAACAACACTAGCAATTTTGAGCACTCTGACCAGAGTTTTGCCTACCTGAAAAGCAGCATGAAAGTCCATCTCTAAAGCTCAGCCTCTTGTCTGACCAGGCAGTGGCACAGTGAATAGAGCGTCGGACTGGGATGCGGAAGACCCAGGTTCGAGACCCTGAGGTCGCCAGCTTGAGCGCGGGCCCATCTGGCTTGAGCAAAAGCTCGCCAGCTTGGACCCAAGGTCTCTGGCTCCAGGAAGGGGTTGCTCGGTCTGCTGAAGGCCCGGGGTCAAGGCACATGTGAGAAAGCAATCAATGAACAACTATGGTGTTGCAACGGCAACGAAAAACTAATGATTGATGCTTCTCACCTCTCTCCGTTCCTGTCTGTCTGTCCCTATCTATCCCTCTCTCTGACTCTCTCTGTCTGTCCCTGTAAAAAAAATAAATAAATAAAGCTCAGCCTCTTACACTGAAGTATAACTCATGAAGACATCTCCTAAAATCTCTGACAGGGTAAGACACAAGAAAGTACTGTGTCTCACTCAGTTCCAAACCCACCCTTTAATCTTTGATATATGGTATGAGGTCTGAAACTATGCAAAGCCCATTGCTTCTTAACCAGTCAGTTAATTTTGCAGTGAGGAGGGGGAAGGGAGGGATGCTGGAGGGAGAAAGGAATTTTCTTTCCCATGTGTATCCTGTGTGCTTGAGGATCCTGTGAGCCTCACTCCAGCAACACAAGGAAGGGGTAGATGATGGGGGTGGTTGAGAAAGAATCAGGGGAGGGGAAAGAGGGGGAGGAGACAAGAGAAAATCTACAGAAAAATGTTACAGACACTATGTTCTTTCCCATAAATACTTCTGCATGTGTTTTCTAAAAACAAGGACAACTTCTCTTATAACAAGAATTCTATTCAAATCAGGAAATTAACATGATGTAATCTATTTGCCTTATTCAGATATTACCAATTATACCATTAATGTCTTTATGGCGAGTATTTTTGTTTTGTTTTGCTTCCTCAGCGTCCAATCTAAGATTCCACAGCTTAATCTTTCTCTAATTGTCTTTAATCTAGATTTTTCTCAGTCCTACTTGGCCTCTTATTACCTTGACATTCTTGAAGAGAACAGGCCAATTATTCTATAGAATGTCCCTCACTTTGGATCTGCCTGCTGTTTCCTCATGAATTAGAATCAGACAATGCATTTTGGCAGAAACACCTCATAAGTGATATTATCCTTTTCAGTGCAACACGCTAAGAGGCATGTGATTTCTTTCTTCTACTCTGGGTGCAAACTTTAATCAGTCAATTAAAGAGGTATCAACCAACTTTCTTCACTATAAAGTCACTATTTTTCCTTAGCAATTAACAGGAACCTTGTGGGGAAACAGGCTGAAAATCTAAATATCCTTTCCCCTCAAACTTCTACTCATTCATTTTAGCATCCATTGATAATTCATGCCTAAAAATATGATGATGATGTTTGCTAAATAACAACTTGTCAAGTGATATATCATTCCTTTTATAATTATTAGTTGGCATTTTCCCATCAGAGATTTGCTCTCTCCCCATTTTTTCCATTTTATTTATGTTTGTTTATAACAGTATAGACTCATGGATTCTGATTTTATTCCATGGATTATACTCCATGATCATTGTTCATTTTGATGCTCCAACCCTCCCAAATTTTGCTAGTGGGAGTCCTTTCAAGCTGGTGCCACTGACTTCTGAATTGTTCCCATCATCCTTTGCACACATCTTTGCTTTTTGTTATGGCAAGATGCTCCAGGCTCATCTTAGACGTTATTGCCCCAGCCCTGGAATCAGCCATTTCTCCAAGGAGCCCTGGTTTCTCTTCTTTGAATGAATGAAGAAGTATGGTATTTAGAATTCATTATCTGGACACTGGTATGTCATTGTCATTAGACCTTCTCAGCAGACAGAGCTAGTGCATTTGGGTAAGTATTTTCTCTCTGCTGCATCTCACATTCAATGTGCATCCACACAAATAATCTGTAAGAGTGTCTGTTTCTCCACAGCCTCATCAACACAAACTATTTTCATAATGATCTGATTTTCTTTTTTTTTCTTTCTTTCTTTTTTTTTTAGCAGGGTGAGGGGTGGACATACAGGGAGAGACAGGCAGGAAGAGAGAGAGAGATGAGAAGCATCAATTCTTAACTGAGGCACCTTACTTGTTCATTGATTGCTTTCTCATATGTGCCTTGACCCGGGGGATCCAGCCATGATCTGATTTCATGAGATAGTTTCCAATGGTCTTTTCTAGTCATAAAGATCAAGCTCATACAGTTCTGGAAAGGGGAATGCTCACTGCGCACTTGAAAATGCGGGCTGCACTACAGCCTAGAGTCCCCAAAGGAGTCCCCCCGTGGTGGCTGGCTAGGACTGAAGTTCTGCCTGCAGCTCTCAGTAGAAAATGGGATAGCGATGTCCCTGCAATCTCTGTCTATCGGCCCCTTGTATATGGGAGATATAAAAAGGGCCAAGACAAATCAGAGCATAAATTACAGGGGATACCTGAAGTGCTGACTCAAAATCTGGTCCCTGCTGTTAGACTTGGAGTATTATAACTCCTGCTAATTCTGGAGACTTTGTTTCTTAGTGAGAAGGAATCCTCTATTTTGGCTTTAAAGGCTCTCATAGAAACTTGCCACAAAAACAATTAAGAGTAGAAAGAAATATTGGGAAAATGCACTTATGACACAAAGTAAAGGGTTCTATTATTCTTCTTTGGCCTGCTCTCAATGCCAAGATTCTTACTCAGAGTAAAAGTGACTAAATGGAGAAATAGGATAAAAGGGTTAGCATGAGGCTCTGTTTCACTTGATTCTACCATAGCAAGTTTGTTCATCCAAGACTAAATGTACATGTGAAAACCAATTCTGGACCGTTTGACAGCACAAGACGGGATACATCCATGGTTGTCCCATGGTTTCAATGAGGACCTGCCAGTTGGCATGGCAGAAAAGGTCTGGTCTTGATGGTTAGACCCAGCGAGTTCTGGGGATGAGCCTAGAAAGAATGAGAGTCCATACTGTGTTGATGAATTTTTAATCAAGGCAAAAGTGGAGGCACAATGAAGTGAAATGTGTTCTAAAAGCTTTTCATTGGAGAAGAAAGGCCCAATTCTAGTTTCCAACTGCAGTTCCCATGCACAGCTACAAAGACAGAGGGATGAGAGGTAGAGGTGGAGGGAAGATACTCGTACAAGAAGATACATCACTCAAATACTTGTTAAAGAAAAAATGGAGAACTCATACACAGAGCATGCTGACAGCTGTCAGGGGTGGGGGGGGCAGTTGGGTGAGGGGAGTGGAGGGACTGAGCAAAAAAGGACAAATCAATCAATTAATCATGGACACAGACAACAAACAGCATGGTGATTGCTGGGGTAGTGGGGAGTAAGGGTTGGTCTAAGGGGATAAATGGTGATGGACGAAGGCTTGACTTTGGGGGGGGGCGGGCAGTGAACACACAATGTGGTGTATAGAGATGTGTTGTGGAATTGGGCACCCCAAACCTGTATAAGTATGTCAACCAGTGTCACTCCAATAAATTCAATTAAAAAGAAAAAACAATAATGAAAATGGAGAGAAACAGCATCAGGATTCCTCTCCTAGTTTGGTCTCTGAGACTAGACTCCAAATTAAGAAATTATTGTCCTATAGTCAGAATTATTAGCGTCAATCACCTTCACCTTTTCATCTATTTTATACACGAATGTGTGTGACCTGAGAATAAGGTGCCGAATGGAGAAAAATATGACTATGGGGCCACTGAATAAAGCAAACAATTATTTTGTGATATATTTGTTAAAGCTTAAAGAAATCGGAGAAGACCAGGATATGGTAGGAGCTGAAATATGAAACTCCTTTTTCTTGGTCATATACCATCTGCTTCTAAAATCCTGTTTATAGAACTGAGGAACTGAGGCCCTAAAACTAAACTTAATATCCACTCCAACCTTTGCTTCAAGAAATAGAAAAGACAGCCAATCATGACCTATAAAAGGTAGAAAAGATTGTCATCATGACCTATATAAGGTTACAGAGGCCTTAGTTAGGCATAGAATATTCTTTCTGGGCTTGATATCCCATACTGAAGCCTGCAACATGAAGGCTTTTCCTCCTTTAAGGAAAGGCAGGTGAAACAAATCTATTCTGGTTTTATAATATTTCCATATAGATCTCTGCGTCAACTCAGACCTCGGTCACTCCTCAGTGAATTCTGGGAATTTAGGACCCTGAATGATACAAGGCACTTTGTTCTTCCTCTTAGATGTTCCCATTGACTCAGGTGATATAGGGGCTGGCTATTAGGACCTACAAAATGTCAACCACCAGTTTAGTATATTCAAGGTTGTAAAGATCAATCCTGTACCTAAGATTTGTATCTTAAGGCTTGAAGCTCAGGTGACACTGGATAAGGGAAATCACCCGTCCTTTCTTTTGTATATTGCCTATAATTACTATCTAGCTTCTCTGATGTTCTTTGAGCCCGTTCAAACATACTACAGGTCCTCTGAGATAGATAGATAGATAATAGATAAAATCACTAATGTGTATGTACATTTTGCAATAGCCTGAGGATTCTGATTTTACCATTTTGAAAATTCTACTTCAACAGGAGTTTAGAGAATTACAGATATTTGAGAGAGGAATTGAAGTTTTGTTAAGGACTGAGAAGTTTATCAGAAGGAGAAATAGATGCTGAGAAAAGAGAAGCCATTTGGACTCAGGGTAAATGAAAAGCAGTTTAAAGAGTTAAAACGCGGAAAGCAGCTTTCTTGAACTCTATGTCCTCCTCTCTGGGTTTGGCCCTGCCTTCCTTTGGTCATCCCCATTCAGAATCAAATCACGGGCTTCCGAGTAATAGTGTCGGACTCCTCAGCCTGTAGCAGGAGCTAGAACCTTCAGCATGGAGAGTTATCTATTTAGAAGGCATCCTTGATACCTGCCTCTCCCTCAGCCCCAACATCTAACTCAGGGGTCCCCAAACTGTGGCCCCCTGAGGCCATTTATCCGGTCCCCGCCGCACTTCCGGAAGGGGAACCTCTTTCATTGGTGGTCAGTGAGAGGAGCACAGGATGCATCCGCACCCATAGTTCCCATTGAAATACTGGTCAGTTTGTTGATTTAAATTTACTTGTTCTTTATTTTAAATATTGTATTTGTTCCTGTTTTGTTTTTTTACTTTAAAATAAGATATGTACAGTGTGCACAGGGATTTGTTCAGTTATTTTATAGTCCGGCCCTCCAATGGTCTGAGGGACAGTGAATTGGCCCCCTGTGTAAATAGTTTGGCGACCCCTGATCTAACCCATTAGCAAGTCCTTACAATACCAACTCTAAAATATATTTCTTTGAAACAGCCCAATTTTCTTCTTATCCACTGCTACCACCCTAATCTATCCACTATCAACCGTACGCTAAATGACTGCAGCATCCTAACTACGTCCACTCTTGTCCACCACTAATTCATTTCCCACCATGTTTTGAACCAAGTTGAAACTGTTCAATGGCTCTTCACTGCCTGACACTGGGCTCCAAGATGCTACATAACTGGGTTCCTGCCCACCTTCCCACCTTCCTCACATGCCACTGTTCCCCATGCTCACCGTAGCCCCTGTCCTGACCTTCAGTACTACTTCTCACTCCTGAGCTCTCTCCTCTGAGCTCATCCTTCCATCTGAGGCTCCCTTTTCTTGGTTCTTACATGCCTGGCATAATCCATCCTTCATTTCTGTTTAAATGTCACCGCCACAGTGAGTCCTTCTCTCTTTCCCTACCCTGAGTCCTTAACTTCCTTTCACTTGTTCATTGTTTCACAGTGCTTGTGAATATCGGCTGTGATTTTAGTGTTTGGTTTTCTTTTTCTTTGGCCGTTCGCCCACTGGATGCTAGTTCCACCAGAACAAGGACTATGTCTGCTTTGTTCACTGTGGCATGTGTGTGCTCACTGTAGTACCTGGCCCATGTTTTCTACTGTTAGTGCTGTACGTCATAAGACATCCTGAGTTCCCAAGCTCTGTAAAAATGATAAAAAGTTATGGTGCCTCCCATAGACAACTAAAAAGAAAATAAAAGAGCTATACTAAAATTAAAATAAAACTTGCATATATAGTGAAATTAAACAAACTTATTATAGATTTTCTGATTGCAAATTTTTGGAAAAGATCATTGAAACAAAACTTTTTTCATTTCTTTGTTGGTCACCTAAGCCCATGTGTTGTCTGCCACTAAGTAATATACAATTACCCAGAACTTAAAAGGAAAAAAACTATTTCTTGTTTCAACATCAGAGCAAATGTTTGAATTACCATATGAATCTGATTAACAAATCTGAAATGAAAGTAGTTACTGTTAGCATTACACCTCTTTTCTGCCGTAAGAACACTGACTCTGTTGGCTTCTCTTCATGCTTTCTCATTCCACACACCCTGTTGGCTCCTCAGCTATTGACAAACTCTAATCCCCCACTGAAACAAAGAGAAGGAACATAAGGAGAAAAATAAATTCTGTGCTTATGAGTGTTAGAAAGGGAAGGAGGAAGATTCTTTCAACAAACATGCAGATGGCATGCAATGTACATGCACAAGTATTATGCTAGGTAATTGCATTTAAAAAATTGAGTAACATTCCATATTCTTACAGACCTAAGGATCTGCACACATTGCCTTTGCTTTGTCTGAAACCACCTGCCCTGCCCTACCCACATTCCCTCCAGTAATATCTTCCCTGGTCTCCCATCCTCCCTTGACATGCTATGAGCGCTTCTTGCAGTTCTCTGATGTAGCCTTCGAGTTCATTTATTTTAAGTAATTGTGTGGTTTCACTTCCCTTTTAGATTATAAGCCCCATGAGAGAGTGCTCATGTTGTCTTATTCACAGCTTTGTCCCTGGTCCCTAGCTCACAATAGCAGATAGCAAGAAATATTTGTTAATGTATCCATAGATGAATGAATACAGAGGATCCCTGACTTCAGAGTGCTTACAGTCAAACAGGAGAGAAAGACAAAGGAAAAATATTTACCATTCAACATCACAAGTGCTCTAACAAAAACACGACAGAGGACAATGGGAATCTCAGTTCTAAGGCTGATCCTGGTAACACTGAAGACTCCCTGAAGGAGGTGATGGATAAAATATTCAAGGATGAAGAGTCTGAGGAAGACAAGGGACTTCCAGAATAAACGGGGTAAGGAAAGGCAAAACTGTCTACCTGCTTGTGTAGGGCATCACCCATAAGACGGTTGGCCATAGGCATGCAGAATTCACGAAAGAGTTCTTTTAACATACCCACTGATAGTATTGGTAAAGGACATGTGGGGAGTCAGAAGGGTATCCTTATTCTTAGTGAACTCAGGAAGATCTTAACTCCTTACATTTAATGTTCTCTGTAAACATATAGTATATAATAATCTCTTATAGAGTCAACAGAGAATAAGCCACAATTTATTTGAGTTCCTCCCTTTTTGCCTCTTTTTTGGGGGGAAATCAGGACATTGGCTTATCTCTGATATAAACATCTCTAGAAATCCTCATAGTCTGCTGAAAGCTTGTCTACAGTCACAACAACAAGATCTTAAAATAACCCTCAGTGATCTGGGCATTATGAAACCATGCAGAAAAAACGTGCTATGCATAATGTTCATTATTATAAATAATATTAATAATGATATTAGCTAATATCATTTGCCATTTACTTACTATATGCCAGATACGGTTAACTCTTTGCCCACATGAACTTTGATCTTCAAAACAATCCAGTGGCCTGACCAGGTGGTGGCGCAGTGGATAGAGTGTCAGACTGGGATGCGGAAGACCCCGGTTTGAGACCCCGAGCTCGCCAGCTTGAGCGCGGGCCCATCTGGCTTGAGCAAAAGCTCGCCAGCTTGGACCCAAGGTCACTTGCTCCAGCAAGGGGTTACTCAGTCTGCTGAAGGCCCGCGGTCAAGGCACATGTGAGAAAGCAATCAATGAACAACTAAGGTGTCAAAACGGCAACGAAAAACTAATGAATGATGCTTCTCACCTCTCTCTGTTCCTGTCTGTCTGTCCCTGTCTTCCCTCTCTCTGACTCTCTCTCTGTCCCAGTAAAAAAAAAAAAAAAAAAAGAAAACCAGTGAAGCAGGGACTGCTCTTTTGTCCTACAGTGGAGAAACTGAGGCACAGAGAAATAATGCAACTTACCCAAGGTCACTTAGAAAACAAAAGGTGAAGCATGGACTCAATCCAAGCAGTCTGTGTCCACAGCCCACACTTGGCAGCTTCCTCCCATTATGCTGTGCTTTCTCCTGAAAATGTAATGCTGCTTTTGGAGCCAAGACCCACACCCTGTACTTTTTCAGACATCTCATAAAATTCAGAAGTCAAAGCTGGAAAGGTCCCAGGAGAGATAGGCAGTCTGGTCATGGTTAGTACTACTGGAGCATGCCCTCTTCGCACAAAGTCAGTGTTTCCCAAGAATTCATACATACCGTCAATATGCTAGATGACTTTGAATATGCATGCACAAACATTTCCATTTTAACAGCAATACACACACACATATACATCTATCTATCTATCTATATAAAGATACAGATTAGAGACATTATGCTCACATGCATGGATACAAATAAAATAATTATTTTAAAAATTTTGAACAATATCAAAAACTGTAACTTGAAATATAATATAACTTACATAACCATGATTCAATGCAGAACTTGCTGATATTATATTTATTTATTAGTTTATTCATTTAAGAAATATTTATTGAGCACTTAATAGGGGTCACAGGTCACAAATAAACAAAAATCCCTTCCCCCTTCAGAGGACCTGAATAGACATTTCTCCAAAGAGGACAGAAATATGTCCAATAGACGTATGAGAAGATGCTCGACATTACTAATCATCAGGAAAATGCAAATCAAAACCACAATGAGATATTACCATATACCTGTCAGGATGACAGCCACCACTAAATCAATAAACATGTGTTGGTGAGGATGCAGAGAAAAGGGAACCCTCGTGCACTGTTGGTGGAATTGCTAACTGGTGCAGCCACTAGGGTAAGCAGTATAGAAGGTCCTCAAAATATTAAACATAGACCTACCACATAACCCAGCAATACTTCTGGGTATTTATTTGAAGAAATACAAAGCACTAATTTGAAAGGACATAGGTATCCCTATGTTTACTGCAGCATTATTTATAATAGCCAAGATATGAAAGCAACCTGAGGGTCCATCAATACATGAGTTGATAAATGTTTTATATATATATGTATAAAAGACATACAAATATATATTATAATATATATTTAATTATAAATATAATTATATATATAATATATTACATATATATAATGGAATATTACTCAGCCATAGAAAGGAGTGAGATCTTGCCGTTTATGACAACACTGATGGACCTAGAGGATATTATGTTAAGTGCAGTAAGTCAGACAGAGAAAGACAAATACCATATGATCTCATTTATATGTGGAATCCAAAAAAAAAAAAAATCAATGAGCAAACAAAACAAACAAACTCATAGCTACAGAGAACAAGCTGATGGTTGTCAGATGGTAGGGGGCTGAGGGATGGGGAAAGCATAAAAAGGGAAAGGGATTAAGATGTACAAATTGCCGGTTATAAAAACAGTCACGGGGATATAAAGTACATCACAGGAAACATAGTCAATGATATTGCATCACGTATGGTGTCAAATGGGTACTAGATTTATTGGGGTGATCACTCCGTATGTTATAGAAAAGTCTAATCTCTGTGTTGTACATCTGAAACTAATATGACTTCCGGTGTCAACTATAACTGAAAATAAATTTTAAAAAGATCGCCGCCCTTTCCTAGCTTACATTCTAGTGAGCAGAAAAGATAAAAAAGGGTAAGTACAAATAAATAATATCATATATTAGATTATAAATACCATGGAAAAATAAAGTATGGTAACAGAGGGGCTGGCAATTAAGAGAAGGAATCAAGTTTTGCTTTAAGTTCCTTACGCTGGGGACACTCTCTTTACCATTTCTATTTTTATTACTTTTCTACTGAAACCAGAGACAATTTCATTTTAAGTAAATAAGTAACAAGCAATTAAATAAAACTTCTACATAAATAAATATCTAAAGAAATCATTAAATAATCGTTCAATACTATTAAATAATGATAACTGTGCTGCACAGATATGGAAAAGAACGGGAGAGTAGTATTTAAATGTTTAAATTGGGGACTTGTTCAAATAGGGAACGCCAAACACTTTTCTCTCCCACAGCTGAATGCATTTGTGTGGATGGGAAGAGAAAACCACAATCACTCACCCAAAAAGGCAGCTCTGGGCGCCAGAGATGCCGCTCATCTTAAGGCCAGCGGGGAGCATTCCATCACCCGAACACGCGCGCTTCTGCAACCTGCAGCTTTTGTCTCTTACTTACTTACAAGACCATCTCTGTAAGGACAGGGAAAGATAAAATACAGAGAGAAATAAAAAAGGCCGCGAGGTCATCACAACCCCATCCCTTCCTGTGACAGAACTTCACTCACATGATGCCAATGGTTAGGTACTTGGGTCCCAGGCTTTTTTGCCAGAAGCACTTTCTGCGCGACGCAGAACTAAATGGCCGTAAGGCAATTTTGTCGTAAAAAAAAAAAAAAAAAAAAAAAGACAAATCAAAGAGAGCCATTAAAAAGGTCATAATGAACGATGAAAATAATGAATAGCAAATTTAGACTTTATTGTGAAATACAAAATCTTTGATTAATATTGAAAATGTCTGCCCTGGCAGGTTAGCTCAGTTGGTTAGAGCACCTGCCCCATGCGCCAAGGTTGCAGTTTGATCTCAGTCAGGGCACATACAAGAATCAACCAATGAATGCATAAATCAGTGGAATAACCAACCCATCTTTCTCTCTCTCTCTCTCTCTCCCTGCTCTCCGCCCTTCTTTCTCTCTCTAAAACTGATAACTAAAAATTAAAAAATAAAATAAGATTAATTAAAAAAATAAAAAGAGTGATGTGATATATGAAGAAATGGCTGAGAATTTTCAAAAATTGATGGATGTCACGAATCCTCATGTAGGCTGTCAATGTAATTAAGCAAGATAAGTAAATGAGAACTGATTTTTATCATAATGGAGCTAAAAATATCACATAGAGAGAAATTTTAAAAGCAGCCAGAGGAAAATTATTTTTAAAAAATGGAATAACAAAAAAATAGCTAATTTTGCAAAAACAACAATGAAAAAACAACAAAGGAAAAGTGTGAGCCAGCACGCTCAAAGCACTGAGAAAAAAATATATTAATTTAAAATCGCATAACAGAAAAATTATCTGTCAAGAGTGAGGGTAAAATAAAAAGAATTGTAATAAAAAGAAAATAGAATTTGGTACAACCAACAGAAAGTCACTAATGAAGTATGTTATGTTAGAAGAAAATATAACACCACAGAAGAAGGTTTGTAATATAAGAAGGAATTGAGATTAAAGTAAATATATGTGTTAAAGTTGTTCATTCTAAACAAATATTGATTATATAAAATAATATTAATGGCTTATTTGTGACATTAAAATAAATCCAGTTGTAACTAAAATAACTATAGATGTCAGTATCTACTATTGCTCAGTTTAGCTTTCTAATGTCCTTACATTGTTTTGGAGAAAGACAATATTGATTGCTAGCTTATTAAGTATGCTTGTTAAAATAGTTACTAAAATAATCAGTTAAAGTAAAGCTTGTCATTTCAAACTAAAAAATAAATAAATAAATAAATGTCTGCAGCTTCCTGGCAATACTATGCAAATAACTGAATTTATGTTGTTATTTGTACCTAAGTATGTTATATCTTCGTTCTATGGAAAATGGGGGTTCAAATCAGCCCTCAGAGGGCCCTCGCCTGTTGTTTCAAGATGTGTAATAAATAGGTTTCAAGATATCAAGTCACCAACTCTTGGGGGAAATTCTCATGCTCTGGAAAAAATGCTATTTTAAGACCACCAGCAGCAAGTCTACTGGTAACTGTATAGACCATTACGATTATATGCAGTGTGTCCGTAAAGTCATGGTGCACTTTTGACCTGTGACCCGTCAAAAGTGCACCATGACTTTACGGACACACTGTATAATATAAAATGGGAGTAACGGCAAGAAATTCATTCAAACAAACAAGCAAAAAAATAAAAAAACTAAACTGTCAAACAATTTTATGTTTTTTACAAACGTTGACCCATCAATAGAGATATGAAGACACCCCCCCCAAAAAACAATAAACCCTCCAAACTGTCAATCATTATACAGTATCTTTTATGACAAAATTGCCTTACTGGCATTTAGTGATGTCGCAAAAATGCTTGCGGCGAAAATGCTTACGGCAAAAATCCCGGACAGTGACGCTGATTTGTGAGTGCTGTGCGGACTCTGGGGGGACAGGGGCAACCAGCTGCTCAGGGCAGGATGCGGGTTTTCCCTTGGGAAGAGGACCAAGGAGGCGATGCCTGATGCTGAGGATAAGTTGTATTTGTCAGAATAAAACCCTTGCAGGAAAAGAAGTTACCTTACACGTTAATATTAATTACATAAGAGTGAATAACAAATAATTAGACCTAATATTTATTAAACACCACATACTAGCCACGCTTTATATGCATCATTCTGTTTCATTCTTGTGATGACTCTCTGAGGTTCTATGATTAGTTTAGATCTCACAGGTGTAAATACATAGGTTCAGGGAAATTAATTAACACGCCCCAAAACATACGTGTAGTAAATCAAGCCCAGGGTGTCTGGCTCTGAGACTTGTAGGAATCCCAGCTGAACCTATAAATAAGCCTATGGGTTAAGAACAAAGTATCTCCATTCCTTGACAGGGCGGCGGAAAAGGGTAATGGTTAAAGGAGAGCAGATGTTAGCGTTAGAACAATCAGAGTTCTAATTGTGGCTCTGCCATTTATTAGCTGTGTGGATTGGGGGAAATTTTCCAACTCCTTTAGGACTTTCAGCATCCTTTGTTGTCATACTTTAGAGAACTTTTGATCTCTCAGGCCTCCCTGTCTTTGTCGTGGTCTTCCTCCTAGTCCTCGTTGTTGTCCTCCTCCTCCTCCTCATCACAATAACATATATTGTTTTCTCACCTTAACTTTTTCCTGTTATCTACAACTGCCATGCTATTCCTTTAATTTCTTGGATCAGGATGTGGATGCAAAGTACTACTATAAGAATAGTAGCATTCATTTCTTGTACACTTTCTACATGCCAAAGTGCTTTTAGAACATTATCTCATTCAATCTTTACAACTACTGCATCAGATAAATGCTAGTGTCATCTATAATTTATAATCAGAACTCACCTAGAACTCAACGCTGCGGATTTCGCTTCCTTTTCTCCCCCTACTTACCATCCAGACTCCCAGCTGTCTCGGGACTGCCCAAGGAGCATTCATGAAAAGAACATGGAATTTACTACAGGAAATGAACACTCTTGGCTTGACACTATCCACCAACTTGTGCTACTGAGAACCCTGGTTGCTCAAGGAATTTCTGTATCCTCTGTTCCAACTTCCCTTTCCACAGGGTAGTGCCAGTTACTCCCGGGTCTTCTTCATAGGGGGAGCTGAAAAAATAGTCAAAGAAAGTGATGCACCTGAAAAAAACAAGGGAGAGTAGTGACCAAGGAATAAGATTCGTGTTTTATTGCAAAGTCCAGCCACTCATTCTGCTTCTTTAACAACCTTGAGTGGCATTGAGTAAAAGATGCTATAAAGGACAAACATATTTGGAGTTATAATCTCCTATTACACGACATAAGTTTTTCCATATTTGTGATTATTCTTTCCGATTGCAAGTTTAGTACATTTTATTGGAAAACCATAGAAAAGGCAGAAATAGCCGAGCTGTTTTGTATGTTACAGTTTAGATTTCGATTCAATTTAAATTGTTCTCTTTTTGTACCTATATACGCTTGCCCCACTTTAAAAGACCCGGAGTCCAAGGTAAGAGAGACCACGAGCATCCCAGGGGGCAGCAGCACAAATTCACTACCCTCCAGTTCTTACAGCTTGTTTCACCCATCCCCCCTCCCTCTTAGTCTGGTCGCTTACCATTGGTCATTACCATGACAACCAGCAGCTGGCGGGGCGGGCAGCTTCTACCGCAGCAGGGGTGGGGCTGTGGGGGAGGGGGCAGGAGAGGAGGAGCCAGAGAAGGTGTCTGCTGCAAGTTCCTGGCTGCTTCTGAGCTCACCCCATCCTCCGAGAGGGAGGAGGCCAAGTGGTGATGCTGGTGCTGCTGCCGCCTCGACTGCTGATACTCTAGCGGTGCTGGAAGGGTGGTTCCTATTCGCACCATCACCAGCCAGAGACCGACGGGGAGAAATCCCCGCAGCCGCTGCTGATGTTGGGTACGGAGGCTGCTGCATCCGACTCGGTCACAAGAAAAATGGATTCAGTTTGCCTCTCTCCCTCCTTTCAACAGCTTCTCCGGGTCTCAGCACGGTAAGTAGGAGACCCTAGAGCTATCTTCTTGGTTTTGCTTCTCTTAAATGACCTGTGTCTATATTTGTGGCCTTCACTTGAACAATGACTCCCTTAGAGTAGGAGACGAAGATGGGGGGACAGGGATGGGGATGGAGATAGAGGAAGATTGCCAGGAAGAGAGAAGTAAGAAGGCATCTATTCCTGGGGGTTTTTTTGTTTGTTTTTTTAATGATGTTCTAATTTTTATCTTGAATGGGCTTAGAATGCAGAGTGAGCCACTTGGTTCCTTTCCTTCCAAGCTTAGCAACAGAATCAGGGGGTGAAAAAAAAGCTAACAAGAAATGGGTGTTATTGAAAGGAATCATTTCATTTGCAGCTCTCACACACAGAGCTGGGCCTTCTTCAGAAACACATTTGGTGCCTCATGAGCTTCCCTGCCTCTTTATAAGGTGGTTTTGCTCATTTCTCTCATTGCTTAGGGAAGGCAGTCCCAGAATTTAGCGTTCCAGTCCATATTCTAATGTACTCTTGTTGGGAAATCATTTGCTGGATACAGTTTCATTTTTGGTACATAGATTTGATTGTGAATATACACATGTATACTCTATAATATGCATATCATATATACACACCGCTTAACATTTATGGTGCATTTATGAAACATATTTATACGCAGAGCATTCTTTGCAATCATTTTTATGGGTTCTAAATGCCCTTGCATGCTTGGAGGTAATAGCATATTTTTGAAACTATGCTTCTGGTTTATAATATTATTCATTGGCTTCATTTGAATTAATGTGAGATTTATTCTTGTTATTGCCCCTTAGTTTTGTTGTGACCAATTAGGACAGATGCCTATCATTTAATATGTGCTATAGCCCTATATGGGAATTCATAGCCTGGCTCTTTTCTTTATTTTTAATTAGGTGTGTGGGGGGCTGATTTGAGAGCCCTGACTTGACAATGATGGGGAAGGGTGGTGGCTTGTGATCTTATTTTGTGTACAGTATCTTACCAAATGATTGTTGAAATAAATCAGTTCTCTTGAAATTCCACCCCAACCCTTTCATGTTTGTGCCTTGTGTCCCAGAAAGCACAAGTGAGCTGGATGGTGAAATGCATTCATTTTATTGACTAGTGCTGCTATTTGCTGTTCATTCCTTCAGTATCCAGGCACCATTTTAGAGTTCTCTCAAATGTTGTGTTACGGATTTACTTCTTTAAGTCATTGAATAGAAAAGTGGGATTGTTTTGGGAAAATCTAGGTATATCCTAAGTAACCTAGCCATGTCCAAGTTAACCTGCTTATACAATGACACAAAATAAGCGAGAGCCAAGCATACATAGCACAAGGATGTGTGGCTTGTAGCCAGAGAGCTGGGGTGGGGGGAGGTCCGGGGGTGGGAGGTTTGCGTATTGTATTTTACAAATGCTTACTGGGATCTGCTTGACCTTTTATTATGTCAGGGCTTTAAGGCCGCTCGGGAGACTAAAGATACCTGTGATGTGTAGGGTACAGGGCTCCATCACCACCCAGGGTAATGAATTTCATTAAATTAAAGCCAGAAAAATCTTTAAAGGTAAAAAAAGTGTGTTAGTAGTATTACATTCATCATAGGTGCTAGTTTTATCCATCGATCTCGTCTCTAACAATATCATTGATAGTACAAACATTTTTTATAGTATAAAATATCAGTATTTTTTGTTTTAATCTTTCATTTTATTTATAACTTTATATGTATTTGAATCAGGTTTATAGTTTAATGTCTCTAAGAATAAATGTCCTATTTGGTTTATGTATAGGAAGGCTCTTCAGTGACTTAATAGGAAGAATGCATTTAGTGTACTTAGGGCATGTTATATATTATATAGATTCTCAACTCTGTAAAGTCATGCAACCATGTGCCTAATTATAACAACTACATAAAGTCAAGCTAGGGGAGGTACTGGGCTTGTATGTCATGTCAAAATTTTAATTCACTGCATCCTGAGTTTTTAATGATAACTTTTGACCTCCAAAAATTATAATTTCAGATACATCTACAGTAAGTTTTAAAAAATTGAGACACTTTACAGTTGATTCTCTTTCATGGAATGAAAACAGATACCTTGGGGCCTCATTTCCTCTGTATTGACTTTCCATTGGGATGTGGTTTTTATAGGTGAAGTTGATAACACCTTGAGCAGAGGCAAATCACTGTAGGTCGTAGATATAAAACCAACAGTTGTATGTTTCAGCCATGTGGTCATACGCGGATGGGAATACAGGTCTAGATTTGGGTCCCTCGACTTGAGATGATTATATGGCCTTTGTGGAAGAACCACAGAAAAGTGAAGTATGTTAAAAGGATTGCAAGTTGAATTCTTTAAGAAAGGATAAGGAGGTCCTGGCCAGTGGCTCAGTGGATAGAGTGTCCACCTGGTCACTCTATCCTGGTCAAGGCACACAGGAGAAGCAACCATCTGCTTCTCTCCCTCCCCCTCTCCCCCTTCTCTTCCTCTTTCCTTCCTGCAGCCAGTGGCTCAGTTTGTTCGAGCACTGGCCCGGGGTGCTGAGGATGGCTCTGTTGGTCTCAGTGTCAGCCTCAGGCGCTAAAAATAGCTCAGTTCACTAGAGCATTGGCCCAGCCAGGGCCTGCTGGGTGGATCCTGGTCAGGGGCACATGCAGGAGTCTGTCTCTCGATCTCCCCTAACTTAAAAAAAAAAGGATAAGGAAAACATGGGATTATTACATTTGGAAACTGAGAGATGACAATTATTTACTTCAAAAGAGCTCAAGGTACGTACATAGTGGATTGCTTCTTGCTATTTTTTGGAACCTAAAATTTGGTTAATAGAATTCAACTTTATTAGGAAGAATGAAAATTATAAATACAAAATGTAGAACTTTCTAGTAGCAAAATTGAGCTGTTAGCTATGTAACCATATAAAGCACTGTTATTAAAACCTCTGTAAGTATGACCTAGACATGGATTTATATGGGATGGACTAGATTCTTCCTTAGAAACTCTCCTTTTGTAGAGTGAATTGTCTATAAGAGTGTGTTTTAGTTGTTCAATATCCAGGTACTTCTACACCTATAACAGTAAGACTCCATTTTGTAATGGGCATTTAAATTACAGAATCTGATGTGCTCTAGTTGACCAGTGTCACCCCATTAAAATTAATTGTCTAAATAAAAAAAATTGTTAAAAAATTAAAGAATCTGGATTTTTAAAAAAATTTTTATTTTATTCATTTTAGAGAGGAGACACAGAGTGAGAGAGAGAGAGAGAGAGAGAGGAGGAACTGGAAGCATCAACTCCCATATGTGCCTTGACTAGACCAGTGCAGGGTTTTGAACTGGTGACCTCAGTGTTCCCAGGTCGATGCTTTATCCACTGCGCCACCACAGGTCAGGCTGGATTTTTTTTTTAAAGAAATTAAGCCCTGGCTAGATAGCTCAGTTGGTTAGAGCGTTGTCCCAATACGCAAAGGTTGCAGTTTTGATCCACGGTCAGGGCACATACAAAAACAGATCAATGTTTTTGTCTCTCTCTCTCTCTCTCTCTCTCTCTCTCTCTCTCTCTCTCTCTCCCTTCTTCTCCCTCTAAAAATAAATAAGAAAAAATAATTTTTTAAAAGAAATCAATTGATCATCTGCATGGAGAAATTTATATGTCATATAGTCAGGATACAGGCAACTGAACAGCAGCTACTTCACAAGAGTCCTTTCTCAGCACCTGTGGAATCTGATGCCTCAGGGCCGTATTAAAAGTATCTCCCTCTGTATGGAAAACTTTGAAAAATGAAATGGGGTTTAGTGGGGTCTAGATATGAAACAATTCAAGAGCTCTCAAGTTGATGTCAGAAAAACAATATGTAAAAGATACATTCATGTTATTGTTTAAATGTGCTGATTAACAGCAAATTAGTTTTATTATCCTTTTTTTCAAATGCTATCTTGAAAACGCCATTCTTGTTGAAATAGTAAATATTTTGACTGGTATTTTAACTTTGGTAAAACTTGTTTTAATTGGAATAAAACACATTATCTAGTTTCTCATTTTGGGATGGGATGTTCTTTATTTCTTCAAGTGACCTCAAAACATATTTTAGTTTTATGTACATGTACATCAGGGTGACTTAGAAAGTGTCTGGACAGTCAAAATAAAAGAGAAAGAAGAAAAGAAAAAATAAACTATCTGGAAAGTCAGAACTGTTTTCTTCATTTCTCATACTTTTATAAAATGATTAATCCTTTTCTCCCATGGTTGGAGCCTAAAATAAAACCATTTGTCATGGAAGTTTCGACTTGACAATCGCTTTTCACTGAAATAAATAAACTAGATTTATACTTGGGTATTATTCTGAGAGGTCAATTACAATTCCTCCTGTTTTCAAATCCCAGCTCTTAATCTTTTAACTGAAAATGTGTTTTCAAATGAGATGAATTCATCAATTGAAAAACAACTATTTGCAGAGCTCTATATGATAAGAAAAATTTGTATATGCAACATAGAATTTCTTTGGAGGATATAAGATGTACACACATGAAAGTGTTAATGACAAAAAATAATACACCTTATATTGATCATCACACCTTACATTAATATAATCTTTTGTAGTTCTCAGTCATTTTACATTGTTTTACTTTTTACTTACATTCCCCTGAATTCTGTCACTATAATTATTTTAAATAATTGGAAACAGTCTCAGAGAGGTTAGACTTGTTCAAGGTTGGGTTTGATAAGTGATCTCCAAAATCTCATGACCTGAAATCTGACATATTAGAAAATTATACAAATTATCTTGCCAATTTGAATTTTAAAATATCAAATAAAGTTAGGTCTGCATTAAATGCCATGATTTGCTCTTTGGTCGTGTCAAATTTGTCTTATAGACTAAGTGTACATTTAAGGTATCAGACACAAAAAATGGTGCACAAATAATTTTGGAGAAGATTGAAGATTCTTGATATTTCAGAAAAGCACAGAAGCATTTGTCTAGAGAAAAATCAGAACTTCGTTGGACTGATATGCGCTTATTTTATCACTTTATTATTTTTATTTTTAATTAGAGGTTGGGGGTAACATAATTTTATTCTGTGCTTTGCACCTTAAAAAAACTTAGCTATATGTCCTAAGCATCTCTCCACCTACATGTTCTTAAAAATAAAAATGACATTAAATAATAGATAAGTGTACAGTACATCACTTCAATAACTTCCTGAGTTTTTTCTCTGGACAAATATTTCTATACTTTTCTGAAATATCAAAAATCAAGTAAGTACCTTTCTTTAAACTATTCCATGTGTGCCTTTCTTTGTGAATGTCCTAGCACATACTCTGTATGACTATTTGGTAATTCAGTGCTGGCCAAAGAGCACATTGTGCCATCTGAATTATCATTCCACATTAATTAGCTCGCAGTACAAAGAGATCTGTCACATTAACGACATTCTGCTTTAAATCACTATTCATCAGTACAATTAAAGTTTGTCTTTTAAAGACTCTTTTCACATTTAAAAAATAGATGCTTATTGGTCCTGGCCGGTTGGCTCAGCGGTAGAGCGTTGGCCCGGTGTGTGGAAGTCCTGGGTTCGATTTCCAGCCAGGGCACACAGGAGAAGCGCCCATCTGCTTCTCCACCCTTCCCCCTCTCCTTTCTATCTCTCTCTTCCCGTCCCACAGCCAAGGCTCCATGGGAACAAAGTTGGCCCGGGTGCTGAGGATGGCTCCATGGCTAAACCTCAGGTGCTAGAATGGCTCGGGTTGAAACAGAGCAATGGCCCAAATAGGCAGAGCATTGCCCCTGGTGGGCTTGCCAAGTGGATTCCAGTCCAGCACATGTGGGAGTATGTCTGCTGGCCGCCCCGCTTCTCATTTTGGAAAATACAAAAAAAAAAAAAAAATAGATGCTTATTGTGAGGGAGAAAAAAAGATGACACGGAAGTGTTTAGAAAGAAAGTCACCCATAAATCTACCATCAAGAAATAATTCCATTTAGCATTTTGTAATATTTCTGTGTAGACATTTTCCCTACTATGATAGTATAAACACACTCAGACATACGATTTTATAAATGGGACCATACTCTAAGCATTGTTTTATAGTTCTTTTACTATATCAATAAAATATGTCTGTGCTAAATTTTTAATCTTTGTGCATTTTTCTTGATGATTCAAGATGGTTTTTTCCCCACTTGGGGCTCTTTACACTTTGCTTTAAATACCTCTTACGATACAGGTAGATCCTGCTGATTTATAGCAGCTGGGAGTCAAGCATTATTTTCAGGAAATATGAGCTCTGTTCCCCAGCCTTGCCACTGCACTACCTTTCACAATGGGCATTAAATTAACCTCGGTCATCTCTTGTCTGCTGATAATGAATGAGTTGTGAGCCCCAGTCAGTGAAATCCATGTTTGAATTCACTAGGACTTCCACCAGGTGCATGCATAAAAAGCAATTCAAAAACAAAAACAAACAAACCTCTTTCAGATTCATGTTATTTTTTCTTAGTATAGCGGTGGAATCCTGCAGTCTTAATTGCTGTGACCAACTCTATTCCTTTATGAAAAAATATTTAAAAAACATACATTAACTGCCATGGGACTTCTCAGATGAAACTAAGATGTATTTTTGGCATGTATATTCCTTAAACCTGTATATATTTTTTATATTTTATATTTTTACTTTTCATTAAAGTATAGTTGACATACAATATTATATTAGTTCCAGGTGTATAGAATTAATGATTCTACATTTATATGCCTATGATATGATTACTGCAGTGAGCCTATTAACCATCTGTCACTAAATGAAGTTATTATATTACTGATTTTATTTCCTATGCTGTGCATTACATCCTTATGATTTATTTATGTTACAGCTGCAAGTTTGTACCTGTTATTCCTCTTTACTTTTTTCACCCATTCCTCCTACCCTCTCCAGTCTGCTAATCTTCAGTTTGTTCTCTGTATCTATGAGTCTGTTTCTGTTTTCTTTTAAATATGCATATAGTTTTTAAATGAAAGCCCACTCATCAGACTTCCTTTTTTAAAATATGAATGGTTGGATTCTTCTTATATCTTAAGTCTGAGCTACAGTAGGATTCCTTGTATAGGTTCATATGTATATATTATTTCTGTGCACTGTTTCCTTCATAGCATTTATCAGAGTTGTGATTATAGAGCTATTTATTTACTTGATTTTCCCTACCCATCACTAGATTGGAAGCTCTCTGAGGTCAGAGAATGACACTGTTACTAACAAATGACTTGGCACAACACGTGTATGTGCTCAATCACTACTGTTGGACTGAACGAATGGATTGTCCCCTGAAACACCAAGATTATAAAAGAGCTTTTCACTAGTAGTTATTTGCACTGTTCTCATCCTTTTAATTTGGCTGTGAAGATACCATGCATTTTGTATTTATATATGTGACAGTCTCAGGATTTTAAATTTTGGAAAAGAAAACAATATTTTTAAAGGTAACAAAACACACCACTTAAAAATCCATCATTAAAACTTGTATACATTATGCTGACATAAATAAAAAAAGCTGTGGAGATTTCTTCCCTTGTGGTTCCTTTTATTCCCTTTCAAAAGGAATTGCAAGTCAGGAGCAGTGATATCATTAAAGGAATGCCTTTTGTTTCAGTGTAATTTATTAAAATAAACTAGTAATTTTTTTTCTAGTAATTTTATTATTAGCATCACTTTACATGACACACACTCATAGCTATTTTTAGTATTCTAGAAAGCCACTCTAATTTATAATTATAAACAAATCATTTATTCATACCTAGATCCAAAAATTAAGCTGAAACAGAAATGGAGGTAATAATCTCACTCAAAAGATAAATTAAACCTGACCAGATGGTGGCACAGTGGATAGAGCATTGGACTGGGACACAGAGTTTCCAGGTTCAAAACTCCAAGGTTGTTGACTTGAGCCCAGGCTCATCTACCTTGAGCACAGGCTCACCAGCTTGAGCGTGGGATCAGAGACGTGACCCCATGGTCGCTGGCTTGAGCTCAAAGATCCCTGGCTTGAAGGTCAAGGTCGCTGGCTTGAGCCCAGGGTCGCTGACTTGAGCAAGGGGTCACTTGCTCTGCTGTAGCCCCCTGGTCAAGGCACATATGAAAAAGCAACCAATGAACAACTAAGCTGCTGCAACAAAGAATTGATGCTTCTTACCTCTCTCCCTTTCTGTCTGACTGTCCGTCCCTATATATCCCTCTTTCTGTCTCTGTCACACACACAAAAAAGGTAAATTAAGGCAGCATTTAGCTTTTATGAAAGCTTTGAAATCAAATATAAAAAGAGTAATTTGGAAGAGCGAGATGTACGTGATAAATACAGAAAAATATCTTCAATCCAATGGGAACAGTCACCTCTATAGGTGCCCCATCTGCTGAAACAGTGTAACGTAAGTATGAGGAAAACGTCTTTGTCCCCTTTCCCTTCCTGACATCTCTGTCAAGATCATTTACTGCCACGCTTGAAATTCTGGAGTCCAACTGCAATTAAATTTACACAGAAAACCAAATCTAAGTTTAGTCAATACTCTCTGGTCAGAAAACAATTCATTGGTGTTATTTTCAAGAAGGAGATTTTGCTGAGATCGTTGTGAATCTAAAAAAGCCTTGTGAGCATGTGCTTCAAGAAAAGGATGGTATTTTCATCATCCATTCTGTTCCAAATTGGAAAATTTCCCCTGGAAAATGCTACCCATTATAACTACAATGAAAATGTAAATCAACCAAATAATTCTCACCCACATTTCTTATTCAGCTCTTTCCTGTGCAGCATTTCATGGAAAGAGGTGCCTTCTAAATATAAACTAAGCTCTTATTATCATAGTCTTCCTGATCCATGTTTAAGTGGCATAAACTATTTATAGGCCAGATAGACCTAAGTTGAATAGCAAAACAAAAATTGTTTTTTTAAATGCAAGAACGCTGATGGAAACAACTCGAAAGACTATTTTAAATATGTATCATTTTATAAAATTTAGGATGCGGTGTCATTCTACCAACAAACCATGAAAAGAATAACAAGATAATTGACAATATTTTATGTAACAATAACCGATCTGGAGAGTTTATATTAAAAATCAACATTGAATTCACACGAGCTTTCGTAAGATTTTTATTTTGTCAATTGGCACTGACAACACAGAGAGGACCTAGGAGTTTTGAAGATAGTATAGATCCCATTTTGCTTTCTTATGAATTTCCTACATGATTCAGATTAAGAAAATGGGTACTCTGAAATCACTGGGGTCTCTCCTTCAACCACTCTGCTCTGGGTACCTAGACCCAGGGGAAGGAATTACTCCTACTCCATGGGCTCAGTCTTTGTCCCCTGCATCTCTTAAGGAAGAATGAAGTGGTAGTTAATTAACTATCAAATAAACTTGTATTTTAGAAAACAAATGAATTTTTTTGCTGTAAAGGAAAACATTTGAATTATGTCTTTTTGGGGGGGAGTGGGTTATTTATTTTTATTATTAAAGCACTTACTTTAATGAAAGCATCTACAAAATTTAGAATTTATAGTATTTTGAGCCAGGTGCCTAAACCATAAGTAATCATTAAAAATAAACCCTATTTTTGAAAAAACAAAGTAACGAGAAATCCCTTACTTCTATTCAATTTTGCATAAAAGGAACATTTAGCCATCTTGCTTCCTTCTCAGCTAGATTGTCCATATTTTAGGCTCCACAGGGTACGATGCTACACTTTGAAACAAGAGAAAGGAACATAACAGCCTGCAAAAGGGATATTGATTCTTCCACCACTATGCGACCTTCAGGTTTTTATCCTCTGCAGAGCCCAATCTCTAAATGCATGCCTATTTTATATTAATTCTCCTCTCTGGACTGGTTTGAATATCCATATTGTCTGATCTCTTCTAACTGTGGTGTATGATTTTATATTTTGCTTTTTTCATTTTACCTACGGTTTTTGAAATCAAACCTAACTGTGGTGTATGATTTTATATTTTGCTTTTTTCATTTTACCTACTGTTTTTGAAATCAAACCTAAATGGTTTAGCCAAGGTCCCTGGAAGGTAGCAAAGAGACAGGATTAATATTTCTAGTCACTCACTTGTCATTTGCTTACCGAGCTTTCACTAACATTTGTATAGTTTGGAAACATTTAACAGTCTAAATTTCTTTTATAGAATCCTCTTCCTTTGAAACATCGATCTTTGGCTGCATGGTCAACTGTAATCTAAGCAGAATCGATCCGTTAGCTCACGTGGTACCATCACTTACACATTCTTGATGTCCTTAAATGCTGTTTGACTAACGTGAGGATCTTTATGGCTGAGAGTAGCCGGAGAAATAGTGGAAAAGCGTTTTGTTCAGGAGACAGTAATTTTGCAAAGCAGCACTGTCCCTTGGGTCAGTCTGAAAAAGATCTTCAGACTTGATGCTGACTCATTGCTATGATTTGGAAGAATTGGGGATATCCATAGTTTCAAATTTCTTTATAATTCAAGTAAAACAATTTATTCCAACAACGAATGGGATAGCTTTGACCTTCTTAGTAACAAGGCTATCTGACATGCTCTGAATACAACAAAGTATAAAGAGAAGAAAACGGAATGACTTACTTTTCCTAACTTATCCAGAACAAAAGGAAAAAGCTAAATCCTTTGAGCACTTATTATGTATCTATTGTACTGTTTTCATTTGTGTCCAGATTTTGCAGCCTTACAACAGAAGTGTTGTTCCTCCCACATCAAAAGAGGAAAATGAAGCTCAGATAGGTTAAATATTTAAGCTAAATCCACTCAGTTCGGGAGTTTTAAGTAGAAATTGAACTCAGGTCTGATTCTATTGCACAGTGGGTAAAAACTGAACTGGAATTTTGTAGACTGAACCCATGTAGGGAATTGTTCATAATCCTGTGTAAAGTGTTTGTAAACAATAATATATGTGCTTCAAGCACAGTATTTTTTTTTTACAGGGACAGAGAGAGGGATAGATAGGGACAGACAGACAGGAACAGAGAGAGATGAGAAACATCAATCATCAGTTTTTTGTTGCGACACCTTAGTTGTTCATTGATTGCTTTCTCACATGTGCCTTGACCACGGGCCTTCAGCAGACTGATCCACCCCTTGCTGGAGCCAGTGACCTTGGGTCCAAGCTGGGGAGCTTTTGTTCAAGCCAGATGGGCCCGCACTCAAGGTGGCAACCTCGGGGTCTCGAACCTGGGTCCTCCGCATCCCAGTCTAACACTCTATCCACTGCACCACCGCCTGATCAGGCAAGTACAGTATTTTTAAAAACATAATCTTACCCAAAATTTGATGTAATTTTGATAGTTCCAAAGACATCTGAATTATCAGTCTCCTATGAAAAGAAAATCAGGCATCACATCTCATGGCTAACACTTCTAGAGTTGATCATGGGTATTCCTCTGGGTGGGGGTTGTGCTCTACAGCGTGAGCTGCCTTGACTCCCAACTCTCCTGCCCCCTCATTTGATTTGTATTAATTCGTTGGCCCTTGAGATGGTTGGGGTTTTGACTCCGGTTTAGCCCATTTTCATTCATGTTACTTCATAGTTTAGTGTGGTTTTTGTTCTTTAGGGAAACATTCAGATTTTATTAATACAGAAGCTGAAAATCAATGCCAAGAATAACCCAGCAGATGAGCATTTGAGAAAAATGAACTATCTGTATGAAATTGTATGCTGCTAGTCTGGTTTGGGGACAATCACAGTGATACTTTATGACAGTGTGTTTCAGTGTTTCCTCTTGCGCCCTATCAATTATTTGTTTTGTCTCTTTTTAAAATTAGTAAGCTAAGGCATTTTCTACAACAGTTCATTTGCATTTAATACTTTCTTTTACAAGTTACAAAGAACTTTTGAAATCTCACAAGTATATGGATAGAGACGATACTATAAACTTTATTATATATAATACATTATGTTCTACTATGTTACATATAATTATCCTCAGGGTAAAGTTTGGAGTCTACCTGTATTCAGCATCACTTAACCACTAAGTGAAAAGTATGGAACTCGAATCCAGATTTTCCCACTTGTGATTATTTTTTTATGAGATGTTTCCCCAAACAACCAACGGATCCATCAGTGATTTGAATCAGGGCCAAAAAATTATGACATGATCTGACCGGGCATCTACATCCTAACTCAGCCACTCACTTGTTTTACTACATCCTAACTCAATCAAGGTAACATAGGTCTTTTGGTTATCTCCACCACGTCTTTCACATACAACTAGTACATATGTGTCTGTAAATGTAAACAACTAAATAAAGTAAGTGCTTTGATTGGAGCGGGGTATGAATAAATACAGTGTGTCCGTAAAGTCATGGTGCACTTTTGACCTGTGACCGGTCAAAAGTGCACCATGACTTTACGGACACACTGTAGCTCCCACATGTGTATCATTATAGTCATTACCAATATCAGAAAAGCCTAATTGAAGGTCCTCAAAATAGAAGGCATTCATAAACTCCGATCATCAGCCCAACTTCCTGTCCCAAAGGAACTTAAGCTTTTAAAAGGACCAGGTTGAGCTAGAATATTAACACATTTACTGCTTACATGGAATACATGAGTAACATCAGAGTTCTCATCAGAAGTCTTTGTTTTTGCGAATTGACCACGGTGGCTTCTAGCTAATGGGCCTAAACTCCTCATGCACATGTTGAGGAGTATGGCTTTATGAGTTAGTATTTGGTCCTTTCTCCTCCTAAGTAATCACTTTCAGTTGATGAGCCAAATACAATAATGTTTACGTTAGTAAATAGAGATTATTGAGGCATATCAATCTATTTTTGGACTAAATTCAGGTTAAAAAATGTCGAAGAAAATTTTTTCAAAACGTATTTGACATTAACGTTGGTTGTTGTTATTATGTTGGTTCTTATTTTACTAACACAGCATGGCACTAAAATCATGGCATACCTTGCACCAACACACATTATTCAAAATTCTAACTTCTTTCCCTTTCACAGGTAGGTACAGTTATTCCCATATGAAGGACCTGCTTATACTTTCACTGCCCTCTCTGTAGTTTAGATGGAGTGAGATTTTTGTGTTCTTGGTAATGATGATGATAACGAAGATGACAGTTTATACTTTGAGGGTGGGTCTGGAGTTCCACAGCTCCAGGGAGGGCTATGTGAGTGACATCTCCCAGATAGAGATGTGCAGGGGAGCAGTAGTGACTTAGTGTCTGCTGCATGCCAGGAGACGTTCTGAACACTTTATAAATGTTACGCCTTTGAGGTAGAGGTACTATGGTACCCCCTTCTTACCTCTTTCGTTAAGAAAACTAAAACAGAATTTATAGAATGGTTTCTAAATGCTTGTCTTTACACTTGGTGATCAGAGTCATATTCTCAAAAGGCTTATAGAGCCATAGGGAGACAGGTCTAGAAATAAAGAGTTAATAACAAAACATGGTAAATATGATAATGGTATGACTTTCCCATTTAGCCACTAAAGAACGTGGTCTCAGAAAAAATTGAATACCTTAACTCTTGCCACCAGGATATAGTCTTATCTTAAGCTAAATTATATTTGTTCTTTACTAAAGAAAGAAAAGCAATGCAAATGATTATTTTTAGTGACTATTTCCTGTTGCCATATATTACATGTTGTAATACTGTACTGTAGATTGTATATTTTAATACGATCTGACCAAACCCTTCTCCCATTCAAGTACTAGCCAGGCCCGACCCTACTTAGCTTCCAAGATCAGACGAGATGGGGTGCTTTCAGGGTGGTATGGCCGTAGACAGACCAAACCCATCTCAACTGATAAATCCTAAGATAATTCAAATATCTTATTTCTTATGTGAATTACTAAACAAAGGTTATCATTTTTCTTCATGACATCACTCGGTAAACCTGTTCAATTAGAAACTGGGGATATATTTGAACATTTCAAAGTAAAAGAGAAGTATAATAATACATTCTTCAAACCAAATGCAAATGGATAGTCTTTTACACATGTGGTTCTAATTTTAATATGAAGAAAAATTAAGTTTAAAAATAATTCTAACACCTGCCATGTGTTTTTCAGCATTAAGTGTATGTGTGGAGAAGTAGAGAGTGGGAAACAAAGACTCAATATCAAGGATACAGTAAGCAGTAGCATTTAAGCACTAAAATTCAGCCAAGGAACATGGAGGCCTCTATCAGAGAACATAAGGACATTTGCAAATTGGGCCTCCAACATGTGAAAATTTAGACAACAAAGCTTGGTTAGGATATGAATCAAGGGATATGAATGAAGAAAAACAGTAAATTTATAAAGATTGACTTTATCTGGCTGAAAGTGGGATTGGAGGGGATTGTAACCTACCTTGCTTTAAAGTTAAAAAATAGTATTACTGTATTTCCCCATGCATAAGACTCTCCCATGTATAAAATGCACCTTTATTTTGGGGCCCCAAATTTGAAAAAAATGTATTACATAAAGTTATTGAACTCAAGTTTTATTCATCATAAAATTCGTACAACTCCTCATCACTGTCAAAACTCCCATCCATTAGCTTGTCCTCATCTGTGTCTGATGACCAACCACTGCTTTCAACAGTGAGCGCAAAAACAAGTATGAAAAGCAGGAAATGCAAGTAAAAAATCTACAACCACTGTATAAAACGCATCCAGTTTTCAGACCCCACATTTTTTGAAAAAGGGTGTGTCTTATCCATGGGGAAATACGGTACCAGTGACGCAGAATCAAGCCACCAATGGCCTCATTTATCAGAGCATAATGCAGAGTGTGGATTTTAAAATAAAGCGAAATGAAACCACACAAACAGTTCGCTTTGCAGCATGAATAGTTTCATGCTCTGAATTCCAGTGTACTTGACGTGTTATTACTGGGGGTGGATTAAAAAACAGACGATGGGATAAAGTGAGGGGTGGCTGTTAAATCCTGAAGAGAAAATTATGAATGGCTTTCTAAAGATTTTTTTTTAAACCATTCCTAGCCTATGAATCTAATGAGGCCATATGCTCAGAAGTATTGGAAGACATGTTATATACATTGATTCTAGTAACAGTCAAGGGACTTCTCCATTATTGATATTTTTCTGTGTTTAATACATGAAAAGTAACCCAGAAAGGGTGGAAATATATAAATCCAGAGGGAAAAAGGTCACTGAGTATATAATGAGAGTATTGATCCTGATCTGCCTGCCTTCACTTTGGTGTTTTTCCTTCTTTGAGCTGTGATTATTCATTCTCCGGCATCTGTATTAAATAATCTGTAATCTCTCTCTCTTTCTTTCTCTGTAACCAAATGCCACTGAGGCAGAAACCTTTAAAACCCTGGCAAGCCTTTTAGACTCTTTATTTTTCTTTAAGTGAAAAGAAATTCTTGGGCTGTATTATCTACAAGAACGACCCTTCCAGCTATAAATACATTTATGACTCTGACCATTGTTGATCACGTTTTCTGGTGGTGCTGTGTCATAATAAATGCTTCCCAAGGTAATAAAGCAGTATCAAGCCTTTTTGTCATTTTGTCATTTTCCTCTTTCACTCTGTGTGTGTGTGTGTGTGTGTGTGTGAGAGAGAGAGAGAGAGAGAGAGAGAGAGAGAGAGAGAATGTTGTCATTCTGTTTAACAAAAGGTCATTAAATCCAAACCATACATCTAAAAAGCCATATGACGTGGTATGCTGCTGGGCTAATTAGTCAGTCCAATGCATAAAAGTATTGAATTTACTTTTTTTTTTTACTTCAGCCCGGATACTGGATCCATAAGTGTTGATGTTCAAGTGCAAGGTGAATGATTGATTGACAGAGATATTATTGAGGAGTTTTCTGGCTTATTAAGGGTTATGTTAGATTATTTTTAAAGACTCTTTCTACTCAACATTATGAGTGCATGGTAAGTAGAGCCCCCCAGGGCAGGAGCATTCTCTGTCCTATAAAATATTTGCCCTTGTACATTCAGAAAGTGACTTTCTAGATTTCTCTTTTTAGAGATCGTGTTGGAAGCCAGTTAGACATATGTGCAATATTTTAATCAAAGTATGGCTATAGCTCTGCTTGAGGGAATAATAAAATCAAGTGAGAAAGTATAGGATTTTTTTCCTTTTGGTTTTCTCCTATTTCTCAGGACACCTTTTGCTGTTGTATATTGAGTCAATAGAATTTCTAATAAAATCAGAGAATCCCTTGACTTTAACAGGTATTCTTTGTCCACAGTCTTGGTACCAAGTTCACATATTCCAGCTGGGATTTTTTTTAGGGTGAACTAGTGTGACACAGTGTGAAAGCATGAAACTGGGATTCTGCAATCTCGGGCTTAATGTGAATTAAAATAGTTATTAACCATAAGTAAGTGCAGGAAATGAAAAGCCTAGGATTTAGAAAAGCCAAAGGAAGACTAGCAAAGCCATCCCACCTAACTTGAAAGCTGTAATGACAATGGTGGAAAGCAACATGATCTAGTCAAGCAAACCAAAGTAACTACATTGCTACCATCAATAGGAAAAGAACCACCTGACCATGCAGTGGCACAGTGGATAGAGTGTCTACCTGGGAAACTGAGAACCCAGGTTCGGAACCCCAAAGTTGCAGGCTTGAGCGTGGGCTCATCTGGCTTGAGTGAAGGCTTCCCCAGTTGAGCATGGGGTCACTGGCTTGAGGGTGGGGTTGCCACCTTGAGTGTGGGATCATAGACATGATCCCATGGTTGCTGGCTTGAACCCAAAGGTCACTCATTGGCTCGAAGCCCAAGGTCACTGGCTCAGCTGGAGCCCCCCAGTAAAGGCATGTGTGAGAAAGCAATCAATGAACAACTAAAGCGCCACAACTATGAGTGATGCTTCTCATAACTCTCCTTTCCTGTCTCTCTGTTCCTGACTGTCCCTACCCCCATCTCTCTCACTAAAAAAAAATAAAAAGGAATAAAACCAAGCTTTTTTGATGTTCTCTCTAGTAGTAATTATGCAGACTGATATTGGGCCATTTCTTTTTTTTTAGAAATATGTCCTACTGGTTTATATTCATGGACCTTATTCTTAATTTATAAAATGAATTCTGATAAGCCATTATGGTCATCTATTAGTATTTATTCAGTATATACTTCTAGTGTAATCCTTCTTAGTCATTCTCATTATTTTTTAATGTACCTCTTATGAACATGAATTGCTCTTTCCATAAATTATAGGCCAGTTGAAGAGTTTCATTTGTCGCTTTTGCCTAATTTTATTTAATGTCCCTATCATTTATTTGTGTCTTTGCTCCAGCATCTCCTTTCAACGTCTTTTTCCTCAACGCATTGCTCTGTGTCACTTACCCTGGATACACAGAATGTAAGACGGACTTTGGCAGAGTCATCCAGTGCTCTCAGACTCCCCTTTTCTGAATTCCTGTCATACTTGTGATTACTACCGCACTGTTTAGTGCATAATTGTTCTCCTTGTTTCAAATGTTCTTGTTTTGTTTCCACAACCGATTGAAAGACTCTTGAAGAATTTATAATTCTCCTTTTTCAGAAGTGAAAGGAAACCTCTATTTTATGAGTGAATCTTGTAGGTCATGTACTATGACGGGTGTTTTGCATGTTATCTCATTTAAGGCTGATAGCTACTCTTGTGAAGTTGGTACTAATATTCTCATAGGTTGCCTGACCAGGCGGTTGCATAGTGGATGGAGTGTCAGACTAGGATGCGGAGGACCCAGGTTCGAGACCCCGAGGTCTCCAGCTTGAGCGCAGGCTCATCTGGTTTGAGCAAAGCTCACCAGCTTAGACCCAAGGTCGCTGGCTCGAGCAAGGGGTTACTTGGTCTGCTGAAGGCCCACAGTCAAGGCACATATGAGAAAGCAATCAATGAACAACTAAGGTATCACAACGAAAAACTGATGATTGATGCTTCTCATCTCTCTTCGTTCCTGTCTGTCTGTCCCTATCTATCCCCCTCTCTGACTCTCTGTCTCTGTAAATATATATATATATATATATATATATATATATATATATATATATATATATATATATATATATGTTTATTTATTTATTCTCATAGGTCACTAAACTTGGAGAGTTTGCCTGCTTTCCTGAGGCCTCACAGCTCATTGATGTCAGAGCTGTCTACCTCTGGGTCTTTAAACGTCTTCCATTTTACCATATGGTCTGTATGGTCGATAATAGGTCACTTTAATGTGGTAGCTCATTTATAATTTTATTTCATCTTCTACTTTTCCATACTCCTGTTTTGTTGACATAGTTGAGGTAAAATGTAATGGTGCAAACATGAAATATAATCAACTTTTGGTTATTTGCTTATAATGGCCTTCCCTGTTCCTGCCAACTTTCTCTTCTTCCTCTCTTGGTGTCTTCCCCATGGTATTATTTCCTCTCACCAAGACTGCATTAAACTTCAACATGCCCACCTCATTAAACTGCTCCTCTATTCCAGGAACAATGCTAAAGATATAAATACAGGGCTAAGCTCTTCTATTGCCTGCGTGAAAAAAGAAAAAAACAATAAAACACAAAAGCCTTACTTTCTCTCCTTCAATTTGAGATTCTGCTCTACCTCTAAATTAAAATATTCTCCCAATTGTAGAAGCACCAGAATCCAGAGACAAAAGGCAGGGAAGATCCCAGACTATATTCCAGGCAGTGCCTGTGGGATATCAGAAGCCCGAGGTAACTCGACCTCAGCGGGAGAGAGCAGAGCAGAATATTTACAGAGGAAAATGCTCAGTAGGACAAGGTTCCCCTTCAACTGTGTTAGCTTAGCAGGAAGCAGGAGGCTGCCTCAGAGCTGTCCCCCAATTAACCATATTTAAATAATTCTTACAACCGTACTGACAAGTAGAGAGACTGTCGGTATTTATTAACTCTGTGAAGAATTAATACTGCAGCTGGTATTCAGTATTTATCATCAGGAGCAGTGCATTATCAAATATTAGCCCAGGTGTTTTGTGTATATCAGAAATAACTACTGTATATATTTGTCAGCTCTTTCTTGCTGTATAACTGATAACACTTTGATTTATGAGCTTTTTTTTTGAGAAGCTGTTACTTTAAGAAATTCTATTTATTATAAAAACAGATATTAAGCCACCCTAGAGGAAGCAAGGTTCCCCCACTCCCACCCCATGTCCTCATTTAACTCTTTTATTACTCAGATTTCCTTCCAGCCTGTCTAACACAGACGTGAAGTCATAGTTATAATTAGAACGTATGTGCCTTTTTGTGGGGCCTCATGCTCTTAGTGGGAGAGCATCCCTGTACCTGTGGAGACCAGAGGGGAGCCTGTGGATTCTGAATCCCATGCCCTCTCCCCTTCCTTTTCAAGGTCTCCCTCTACATGCAGTTATATTCTCTTTCTCCTGAATCAACCATCTTCTTTTCTCAACTCAATTACTGGCTACAGCATATAAGTATACTCTTGCATCTCACTCATGTCTTAAAAAATTTCTCTTTGACCTCAGCATCCCCTTTAATCACTCCTCTATTTCATTCCGCTCTTCATGGCAACAGTTGTTGAAAAGGCGGTTTCTCAATGCTGTCTACACCTACTCACCCCTCACTTTCTCCTCAGCTCGCTGTAGATGGGCTTCCTTTCCTATCACTGTACTGACACTGTATCTGTTGCATCCTTAGGGACCTGTGTAATGCCAAATTCTAGTATTCAGTTCACTTTTTAGCTTGACCTTTTCTTAGCTTGACCTCTCAGATAAGACTGTTGACCAGTCACTTCCTACTACTTTTCCCTTCGTGGTTTCTCTTACTATGCACTCATTGATTATTTCTTCTGTTCCACTAGCTTCTTTTTCTCTTTGCTTGTGCCTGGTTTCTTGTCTACTTTCTACTTCTAAGTATTTGAGTCACCAAGGCTTATCAACCTAAGATAGTGGTTCTCAAACTTTTTGAAGTTGAGGCGCATTTAAAATCCTACAAATAATTGTAGGTGCCACTATATACAATTTTTGAGAAATATGTTATAATAATTAAGTCAAATATTAATGAAAAAGAAGTCCAAGCATGCTTTTATGATAATTAAACAAAATAAATACGACAAAATTAAATTTATTATGACATTAAAATACATTTTTATGTTACATTTTTTGTTATGCTTTTTAGAATTCATAAAAAAGAGGGTTAAGAAAACGACAAAAACATTATCTTTTTATATATAGATACATTCTTAGTAAGATTTAGTAATTCGGTGGGTCCCAACATGAATGTGTTAAGTTTTTTCATTCTTGTGTTTATGAGAAACATGAGCCTGATGTGTTCTAGCAATCTCTTCAATGTTTGGGCATATATTTGAAAGGCAAACTCTCATTTCCTCATCAATACATTGCAGAATTCCTCTCTTTTTACTCTTAATTGTGTTGAGTGCAGAAAACCCCCACCATACATATCATCTTAACTTTAGACCAAACAAAGGATAAAAGAAACTTGCCTCAAGTCTTTCCCGGGAACATGGGGGGTAGTGTAAACAATCCAGCACCACAGCTTAACGGCCTCTTGCAACCTAATCAGGCAAGTGAGGTGGGGGGTTGGGCAGACTGTCAGCTTATAGCCAATTCCCTATACCTCTGTCCCCCCAAAATCTAAACTCCAAAGGCCCTGTTGGTTTTTTGGTCCCAACAGGCACATATTTCTCTGGAATACCATAGGGCACACCTGGAAATCTTCTAGGGCACACTAGTGCACCTTGGCGCACACTTTGAGAACCACTGGCCTAAGACCTCATTAAACTCTGTAGTTACACCGTCCCCAAGTAATCTCATGCATTCTCATCTGTAGGATAACTCTCAGTTCAAGTCCTGACTCCTGGAAAATCCAGACTTATACTCAGTCACCTACTTAACATGTCCACTAATATGTTTACTAGTCTTTCAAACTTACTAGGGACAAAGTAGAACTCTTGACATAGGTGCATGTCACACTCAGCACAAACCCATCCTTCCCCAGTCTCCATCTTATTAAATGGCATTAGTCCTCTAAAATTATTAAGCAAATTTGCAGAACTGCTCTTGAGTTCTTTCTTTACCTGATACCAATACCCCACATGCCATCTATTAACAATCTTGTCACTTTTACCTCAAAACATTCTCTAACTGACTGACCAGGAGGTGGCACAGTGGATAGAGCATCAGACTGGGATTCAGGGGACCCAGGTTTGAGACCCCGAGGTCACCAGCTTGAGCGCGGGCTCATCTGGTTTGAGCAAGGCTCACCAGCTTGGACCCCAGGTCGCTGGCTCGAGCAAGGGGTCACCTGGTCTGCTGAAGGCCCGTGGTCAAAGCACATATGAGAAAGCAACCAATGAACAACTAAGATGTCGCAATGAAAAACTGATAATTGATGCTTCTCATCTCTCTCCGTTCCTGTCTGTCCCTATCTATCCCTCTCTCTGACTCTCTCTCTGTCCCTGTAAACAAACAAACAAAACATTCTCTAACTTGGTCTACTTTTTTATCTCTAGTTCTACCTTCCTAGTTAAAGCCGCCATCTTCCTCTGTTCAAACCACCTCAATAACCCCTAGAGGGATTTTCTGCTTCTGGCCCTCTTACAGTAAATTCTTCTCACAGCAAACAGAGCAGTTCTTTTAAACATGAATCAGATCATACCTTTCACTTCAAAGTCATCTAATAAAGACAGAGTTCTTACCTCACTTTCCATAGACCCACAAATTGACCTATAATGTCATCTTCTACTGGTCTCTTCCTCATGTGGCCCATTTTTCTTCCTCAGACATTGCCATATACTTTTCTATAATTGTTCAGATAACATTGTAACATTGGGAAATAGTGAACAATGTTTTGATCGTCCTGGTACTTTTTATATTCCCGTTATTGGTCTAGTGGTGTTTTAATTGGAGGAATCAAACCTCAGGGACCCGTATTATTTCCTGAATCTTTACCAAACTGTTCATTACATCATCTGATTATTTGACCTAAAATGAAGCCTCACCTGCCGAAGAAGGGGTAGGATTTATACTGTGGGTAGGGTGGTGGTGGGTTGATATGATGTGGCGAAATTTCATTGGTTGACAAACAGTCGTTTTTTTTTCAACGTGCTCCTGGGCCATTTCTTTTGGCGGGCATGGATGTGGGTGGTTCCAGCCAAAAGTCTCGACCTGGTTCCTCATGTGACCTTCCCCCATTGCCTACCAACCTCACAATTACCATTTCTAAGAGCTCTCCCCTACCTCAGTAGTCCATTGCGAGAGAAAAGATCTGTGGATAGTTTGTGTTCTTTGTCCCAGTGGCTACTTCTGTTCCCTGTCTTTTGGGTTCTTCATTTTTGGTAGTAATATTTTCTGAGGCTGGCATGGGTCCTACTGGGTGTGATCACTCTATGGAACATGTCAGCTAACCTTGACCCACCACTGTACCTGCCCTTTGCTTCATGTCTTTTCAATTCACAGGGACTCTTCTTTTCCTCAATGAAAGCCGGTTCCCTTAATCCAAGGGTCCCCAAATTTTTTACACAGGGGGCCAGTTCACTGTCCCTTAGACCATTGGAGGGCCAGACTATAAAGAAAACTATGAACAAATCCCAGTGCACACTGCACATACCTTATTTTAAAGTAAAAAAACAAAACAGGAACAAATACAATATTTAAAATAAAGAACAACTAAATTTAAATCAACAAACTGACCAGTATTTCAATGGGAACTATGGGTGCGGATGCATCCTGTGCTCCTCTCACTGACCACCAATGAAAGAGGTGCCCCTTCCGGAAGTATGGTAGGGGCCAGATAAATGGCCTCAGGGGGCCACATGCGACCTGTGGGCCGTAGCTTGGGGACCCCTGTCTTAATCAAATAGCATAAATTATGTGTGTCGAATATCACTCATCTCTTCTTCATGTGAATAAAACTGTAAGTTAGGAAAGAGGCTAAGTATTTACTGCGTGCATATTATAAATGTGACGGCATCTAGCTCAGTTACTTAAACACAGGAAATACTCTGTTGTTGCACCTTTTTTCTTGTCTTCCTTTTTTTTTTTACCTCCTTACCCTCTGTGTTTCTAATGTTTTGTTCACTTTTTCTCATCTGTGTGAACAGATGACAAAGTCTAGAAACAGCAGCTACCTTGTGGGAAGTGTAGAGCACTGGCTGTTTATATTGATAAGTCCTAGTGGAGGGCAAATGTGTGCAGCCCTGCACTTCTTCGGTGACTAGATGACAGTGAATGTCCCTCCATTCTCTTTCCTCCTCTCAGTTTCTGCTCTCTGTGTACCTGTCCCCAATTTCCATTGAGTGGGGAAGCGGTCCCACAAAGCAACTGTCTTAAAAAGATTTATTTGATCATGTTTGTAGAGCTTTTTCAATTATTCAAACAAAAAGAAATAGAAATGCAACACGTCATGCTGGACAAGTTTTTTTGTTTCATGTTTTATAACCATGAGAACTTTTCATGAACAAAGCCTCTTTGAATAGCTCAGAAGGTAAAGTACATAGTAATTCTTAGGTTAAGTGGCTAGAGTGTTCTAATCTCTGCACATACCAGGGTCGGAGTAAGGGCAGGAGTTTCCCTCTCATTTCTTATTGACCTTTACTGACAAGTTATTTCTCCTATAAAGACAACACGAACACAGATTGTCTTTAATAGAATTCTTCTCTCTGACACTTACCTTAAAAAAAAGGTGCTTTAAAAATTATTTTTTTCAAAGTATAATACTTTCATTTAACCCACTATAGTTGCAACATTAGTCATCACAATGGCTAGTCTTTTTTAAAAAAGATGCTTAAATATTTATAATGGGCCCTTCCCCTGCACTGCTAGACTCATCTCTTTATGATAGTTTTATATGGATGTTTGTAAGTAATCTGTGTTCCTTTTTTAAAAGCAATATAGAATATACATACACATATAGTTTAATTAAATGATCTCAGTTCTCATGTGGGTCCCCAAATGGAATATGTTCAATTTACTGACGTGCTAGTATGAGTGAACGCTGAGACTCTAGCCATTAAATCCTTGCACGTGGACTATTTGTAAAAAATAAATTACTCTGCCTTGGTTAATTAAAAAATTTTTTTTTAAGATTGCAGAGGCGCTAGGAAGAGTAGTGTTAATGTCAGGTTAAACTTTACTGTAAACATCCATGTATGAGTGTAACTACTGTTGGTGTTGCTGTTGTGTTTTAAGTATTTGTTTCTTCATATTCTTACACTTTGCCTGGGCGGAGGTGACCTCCCATTTCTTGTGGCTCCCATGTCTATGTTGTCAAGACACATTTCTATATTTCCAGTTATTTCTTGGACTTACCAACTTGAACATCCATGTATCTTCCCCTTATTTCCCAAATTTCACATCAATGCTGACCCAGTTATTCGAGCCTGAATCCCTGGTGTCTCCCATAATACCTCTCCTTCATCCTCCAATAAATCCACTCTAAAATCATTCTGATTCTCCTTCCACAGCATCTTTTCTATGGCACAACATTTTTTTTATGGCCGAGACAGAGTCAGAGAGAGGGACAGACAGACAGGAAGGGAAAGAGATGAGAAATATCAATTCTTCATTGCGGTTCCTTAGTTGTTTATTGATTGACTTCTCATATGTGGCTTGCCTGGGGGGCTACAGCAGACCGAGTGACCTCTTGCTTGAGCTAGTGACCTTGGGCTCAAGCTGGTAATCCTTGCTCAAACCTGATGAGCCTGCGCTGAAACTGGCGACCCCAGGGTCTCGAACCTGGATCCTCCACGTTCCAGTCTGACGCTCTATCCACTGTGCCACTGCCTGGTCAGGCTCCCTCCACAACATCTTTAGGCATCCTTATCTTTTTATTTGTCCTCTCTGCCAGTACCCAAGTTTGGACCATCATTACCTTTTGTCTGGTTATTTCAGTAACCTTTTAACAGGTTGTGAGCATTTAGTTTCCTCAAAGTTCCTGGATTTATCTAATGAGCTCATTCTTGATAATGTTACTCTGATTCCTACAAGCATTCAAAGGGTCCTTGCTTCCTGTCGAGTAAAACTCCAACTCTGTTGTCTTAAAATCTGGGCCCAGTTCACAAGCCTTGTATCAAAATATTTATAACTCTCCTTACAAGCATGCCCCCCCACACACACAACAGTGAAAGCATCAGCTCAGAATGAACTAATCTCTAATTCTCAAACACGTTTTATTTAAAAAATTTTTTTTATTTATTGATTTTAGTGAGACAGGAAGGGGAAGGGAGAGAGAGAGAGGAAACAGGAACATCGATCTGTACCTGTATGTCCTCTGACCGAGGACCAAACCGGCAACCTCTACACTTCAGGATGATGCTCCAACCAACAGAGCTATCTGGCCAGGGCTTCAAAAACATTTTATGTTTACATTCTTCTTACCCTGCCTATTGACAGTGTACAGATTTAAAAGGCTAACCTTTCAAGTCACGCAGACCTGGAATTGAATACAAGTTTTATCAAAAACTAGCTGTGAAGCTCTGGCTAAATTAATTTTCCTTTCTCAGTCTTTTGATCTGAAAAATGGGGATTTGGAACAAGTTTAACTTATTGGGCTGCTGTGAAGAATGAGGTATAAGTGTACTTAGAGTAAGCTTTTGATAACTATTAGTTTATATTACCCAGAAAGCACCTCTTCTTATACCTGAATTCTGAAAAGCTAACCATCCTTAAAGTCCGAGCTGAGTTGTGACCTTTCCTGTATAGCTTTTCTTGACCTAGACTGTTCCCAGCTCTGCCCCCATGAAGTCATTATTAATCATCCTTGTATCTATGTTCCCAGAGCATTTAGTAATCCTTCTATTATAGCATGTGTCTCAACCTATTATTACTTATGGATGTGTCCCCCACTGGAGCCTAAGTGCTCGTGGCCAGGGGCAATGGCTTGTTCGTTTTGCATCCTGGGACCTAGCTTAGATCCTGGCATATAATAGGCATTCAGTAATTGTTCACTAAATTGAATTTGTTAGAATCTTTAACTATTCGATTTCCCTTCTTCTTACACTGTTTAGAGGTTGTTGTACTTAAAATTGAAAAGATAAGCCCATGATGGCATTTTCTAATCTCCCATATTTTTGTACCATTAATTTATGTTGGAACCACTGAAATAATATCCAGTCTCTATAAAACCAGGCTTAATAACAAGAAATGAATCTTTATAAAAGGGAAGTGTTCGATATCTTTAGTTCTAAGATCTCAGGGCTTGTTGGCACAGTGAGGTCAGTGTAGTTGTATCGTTGCCTTGGGAGGACCACATGAATTCATTAGCTACACAGACAATATGATTTGGGCTTTCACTCTCGTCATCGAGCAGATGTTCAAACATGAGAGAATGGCGGCAGTGTTGCAGACACAAAAAGCAAGTGCCAAGTGCAGCCCTTAGCTATTGTAAGAAACGTCTTCAACAAAAAATAGACTTGGCTGAGCACACAGGGACAGTGTGATCCACCAGAGTCACCAATAATTTTTACTAACTAGTAGATTAGGGTTTCTCCCCACGGTAAAGGCGGTTTGTCTGCAAAGGAAAGTGAAAAGTACCTGTAAGAATGGGATTATCTAATGCTTACTCTTTTAATTTGGAAATCTCGTATTTAGAAAATAAACTGGGTTTCCAGTTTCTCTTGAAGAAAACAGTCCTGGCAATATTGTGTGGCTGCTTTTTCCCAGACTAAGGTTCAGTGCCAGCCAAGAAGCAGTTGCCTGCTATAGGAAGTTGCCCTGTGGTCTCCTTCAACCATTTATATTTACTAACTCAACTCAGCAGACAGGCGTGTGTACTTTTGATCCCTTGCTCTGAGCCTCGGTTTCCAAATCTGTGGAGCTGCTAAAGCAACAACTCGCTTGCTGGGTTTTTGTAAGGGTTAAATAATGTAGTTCATGTGAAGTGCCTCACTGAGTTCCTGTGGTTACAGGAAGCTCTCAGTAAATGGTTGCTGACGGTTTCTTCAGTTCTCTTTGAAAAGCTGTGATTATTAAGCATCTACTGTGTACCAGGTACTGGGCTAGGCTTGGGGAAATAATGGTGAGCAATACAGGTATGGCTGCTGCCTCTGGAGTGTTTACAGTTCAGCATCCAGGGAATGCTACTGGCCACGTGGCCTTTCTTTTGTGCGTATGTGTGTGTTTTTTTAATTTTATGTATTGACTTTAAAGAGAGAGGAAGGGAGTGAGAGCTAGGGGCAGAAACATTGATCTGTTCCTGTATGCACCCTGATCAGGGATAGAACCCACAACCCCCGTGCCTTGGGACCACACTCCAACCAACTGAGCCAACTGGCCAGGGCCGCGTGGCTTTTGTGTGTGTTATGGAACAAGGAGGGAGAAACAGTTACTGGATTCTTTTGAGAATCAGAGCACCAGATTGAAGAAATAAGCAACAAACTGGCTTTATTAAAAAACATTACAAATTAAACATTCCCTAACAGCTCTTCATCCGCACCTTTCCCATGAAGCTGCTCCTCCCGAGAACTCCCTATCTCAGCATAGGACCTTGCTACTCACTCAGTTGTTCAAGCCAAAATGCCGGGGGGGGGGATATATATATATATATATATATATATATATATAGAATATATATATGTTGATTTTAGAGAGAGAGGAATGGAGAAAAAGAGAGAGAGAGATAGGAATATCAATCTGCTCCTTCATGTGTCCTGACCAGGGATCGAACTGGCAACCTCTGTGCCTTGGGACGATGCTCTAATCAACTGAGTCATCTGGCCAGGGCCAGAAATATTTTGATCTCTTTCCATCCTTTTCTCCATCCCCACCCCGTTTCATTCATCAGCCAATTTGGTCACCTCTTGCAAAGCACGTGCAGACCCGTCCGCTCCCCTCTCTGTGCGTCTGCCAGCCACGCTATTCTGAGCCACCATCACTGCGCCTTTGGATGACTGACTGCTCAGCCCCCAGCCTGCTCTACCGGCTTCCGCTCCACCAAACTTTTCTGTAAAGGGCCAGATAGTAAATATTTTAGACTCCTTGGGCCATACCCTCTGTCACAACCACTCAGTTCTACCTGTATAGCACAAAGGCAGCCATAGATAAAACTTAGACCTCTGGGCATGGCTGTGCCCCATCCAAACCTACTTACAAAAACAGGCTGCATGCTGGATTCTGCCGAGGGTGATTGTTGCAGTTTGACTCACTTAATTTAAACCTCGGCAAAGGTTTCTCAAAGCCCTGGGTCAGTATATATCCTCCATTGTCCTGATCATGTTCTGCCTGGCCGCCGTTCATTCGGACTTCTGGACACACCCAGCTAATTCCTGCCGTAGGTTCTTGTACCCATTCCCTGAATTCTCCTCCCAGGTTTTAGCATGGCCTGACCGCAGTTCAGACTCACTTCATCCATGACTGTCTTTTATGATCTTTTAAGTACTTACTATCAGCAGAAAATATTTATTGATTTGGTTAATTTTGGATGATGGTCTGTATTTACAGACTGGTTTGGAAGCCACTGGCAAAGACTTAGCTCTGTCCCTGGGACCTCCCCAGTCACCAGGCACAGAGCAGGCCTTAACAAAAGACTTTTTGCCAGGAAATACAAATAAATACTCCCGATCAGTGTAAACCACAGCACCACTTTCAGCCGCAGTCCTTAAAGACCCACAGAGCTTTATCAGTCAGTGCAGGCACAGCTTTATTCTGTCCTCCTTGATCCAAAGTTGACAACGGGGCTAGCCCAAAAAGATGCTATTGTAAGTCCTTTTCAATGAGAAGAAATTTACATTTCAGCAGGGAAGAGAGTATACCATCCATGTAACAAAGAGTCTGAATCACTGCTAAGTATACACTGATTTCTGCTGTGTGGCTGGTCTTTGCCGTTTCCCCTGCTTGATGTCTGGAGGGAGGTGCTTAGAGAAAAGATCCCTAATAAAGAGATAGTTTACAAAGCAAGTGTTATATGTGGGATATTTATATATATTTTTTCTGTTTGTCTGAAGGACAAAGGTCAGAAGATCCCAATTACATATCCCAAATGGGCTCCTTGACTTGAAAAATGTTTTGTTCAACAAGCCACCCTTACTCTTCATTAGAAAAATATATAACCATTATTGCTATCGGGGGACAAGAAATACTTTAGTATCAATATTAGTATTATTATTATTCTGCTACAGCTGTCATGATGCAGTGCTGTGCACTGCTGGGAGGGGGTACTTAAACAAGGGAAAATTCACTTTCTCATAGTTCTGGAGGCTGGAAGTCCAAGATCAAGGTGTCAGTAGAGCTGGTTTCTAGTGAGACCTTCCTGATTTGTAAAAGGCCACCTTCTCACTTTATCCTCACATGGTCCTACCTCTGTGCATATTGGGAGGATGCTCTGGTACCTCTTGCTCTCTACAAGAGGACAGTGGTCCTCCTGGACCATTTTTATGACCTCGTTTAACCTTTATTACCTCTTTAAAGGTCCTAACTCCAAATATCAGATTGGCGGTAGGCCTTCCACAAATGGAACACAATTCAGTCCACAACAGTCAAGAACCTTCAAATAACACAGTATTATTATTATTATTATTATTATTATTACTATTACTATTATTATTTTAGGTGAGAGAAGGGGGGATAGTTAAGCAGACTCCCTCATGAGCCCCAACCAGGATCCCTCTGGCAACCCTTGTTGGGGCTGATACTCCAGTGCTGAGCTATTTTTAGGGCCTACGGCTGTCAGTTCTCCATGGAGCTATCTTTAGCGCCTGGGGCCATGCTTGAACCAGTTGAGCCACTGATTGTGGATGGAAGAGGGAGGGAAGGGGGAGAGGAAAGGGGAGATGCAGATGGTTGCTTCTCCTGTTTGCCCCGACCACGCAGGAGAACCTGGGACATCCACACACCTGGTCGACACTCTATCCACTGAGCCATTGGCCAGAGCCCACAGTCATATTATTGATTAAAGTGGAAATGTATATATATTTGTGTTTATTGGCAACATGAGTGATATTCTTAGGAAATCTATGTGCTTATTAGTTTTCTCTTGTTGGCTCTCATACTTTATAACCAGTCTCAGTCTTGTAACTCGTAATCAATTGGGGATCAGAGTTTCCAAATAAATTAGTACTCCATGTGAAATTTTCTGTCAGTAAGGCTGGATAAGAAAGGAAAAGCCTCAGTGTGGGCCTTTGTCACTCATGGTAACCACACAAAGGTCCCCTCTGGGGATCATGTCCCTTGGGTTAAGAATGAAGCTGTTTACCACAAAATGGCACCCCTTCCTGCTACTTCTCACATGCCTGGCCCTTTAAGGGCACTTTTTCCTAGAGAGTTATTTATTTTCTGTTGCTTGATTTCTGCTCAAGTTTATTTCACAGTATTTGTGATCTTTCGTGAAGAAGACTGTAGATCTGGGTGAGAGCAATGGCTTGAATAATCCACATCTATTCTTTAATTATTTGGCTTTTCAAAAAGGAGGTTTTATTTATCAAGCAAACTTAACTGAGTGTTCACCATGTAGGAATCACAATGCTAATTCACTTTTATGAATACTTTTATTGAATTTCATCAAAAACCCTAGAAGGGAGATGTTATTCTTATCTTTTATTTATGGATGAGGAAACTGGGGCTTGATTCTAGTTCAATACAGCTTCAAGTCAGAGCCTCTTCACTAATATGAAAGTAGTTGCTCATTTATCAGTCATTTCAGTGGAATTGGACTCAAGCCCTTTGTTGTTATAATTTAAAGTGTTAGTGAGTATGCAAAATATTTTCTGTGCAACATTTGATTGTTTATGACCCAACTCCGACATGAAGTTCAGTTCATCCCCAAATTTATTAGGCAGCTATTGCTTGGAAGGTTAGGTGGGCCGTATGAATGGGGCAGGTCCTACTTTTCAGGTGACTGACAAGTTGGCAGTTGTATCCCGCATAAGCACAACAAAGTACTTAGTAATATAGAAAGAGCTTTCTACTAAGAGAATTGGAAGAACAAGGAGTTAGGGAATGATTTCAGCTAAAGGTAAGGTAGGATATGATTTTAGATCAGAATCAGGCTTTGAGTCAGAGCTCTGTCACTTCTGTTCTGGGTGGCTGAACATGTTTCTCTAACATACATTTCCTCCTCTATAAAATGAGGATAAAGACAGCCTCTGGTTGCTGAGTCTGCTGTGCCAATTAATGGCACAATTAGCATTGAGCACTGTGCTTTCATCTGTTCAAGAAATGTTAGTAAATACTGATGTTGCTGTTACTGTTCAAGCCTCAGTTGGGAAAATCACTAGGTTGAAAACAATTACGACTAATCTACCTATATCACTGACAATAAGATTACAGGTTTAGAGTTGACAGATTGATGTGTGTGTTCAGGATCTGTCACATGTCAGCCGTGCAACTTTGGACATGTTTCAACCTTTCTAACTTCAGTTTCTTCATCTATTAAATGGGAATAATGACATTTACTTGTAGCATATTGCGAGGTATAATAGTAGTAGCATCAGATATTTATACTGTAATTACGATGCATCAGGAGTTGTTCTGAGAGTTTTATATGTATCATTTTACATAATCCCCATAATAACTCTATTAGGTCTCAGTTTAAACTACCCATGAGGACATTAGACACACAGAACATGAATAAATCCCCAAGTTAATCAGCAGATAAGCCCTGGAGCCAGGATTTGAATGCTGGCACTCTTCAACACCATGTTGTACTTCTCTCATTTGTTACGTAAGTCTATGCAACCTTTAACAGTGCCTGGTGCAGCATAACCCTTCAGTAAATGTTCTTGGTTATTGTTGTAAGTAATAACCTATGGGAAAAGGACTCCTCAGAAGAGGTAGCAGGTGAGATGCACTTTGAAGAATACATGTCATCAAGTAAGTCGTTAAGCAAACCCAAGCCTTGAGGGAATTTGCGCCCTTGGACATTCTAGACAGAGTCCATAGGTTATACAGTGATATAGAGGCAGGAAGACACGGTACACCTATGGAGAATAGTGAGGATTCAATTTGGCTAGAACACAGGATGAAGGAGGAGGTCTGGACAATAAACCTGAGAAAGACTGGCTGGGGTTAAACCCTGGTGTGGTTTCACTAGAAGGAAGGGACCTTGATAAGGGGAAGTTACTTAGTAGAAACTGACACTATTAGGCAGTGGTGTTGATGACATTGAAGATAAGATGGGTTGCAGGAAGCAGAGTCAGGAAAGAGGGTGACTAATAGAAGGCTAGTGAATTAGTTCACAGGGCAGATGATGCAGTCCTGAGATAGACCACGTGGCCCTGAGACGACATCAAAATCAGCCTCTGTCTATTTAACTCTTTGGTAATTACCAGTTTTCATTGCTAGAATCTTCATCTTTTCAGGCCAACTATGTCCTAAATTAGAACCTTTGCTTTTTAACTTGTTTAATTTACCCACAGAACAGAAACTCTTGGCTAGGTAGAAGTGATGTTTTAAGCAAATTTTTTGCCTATATGTGTATATATGTATATGTATGTATATATGTATATATATGTGTGTATATGTATATGTGTATGTATGTATATGTATATATGTATATGTATGTGTATATATATGTGTATGTTTATATGTATATGTATATACACACATATACACATACACATTCATATGTACATATATATATGTTTTCTATATTTATTAGATTTACATACATTCTTACGTAAACAATAGTTTATATAAAGGATAAGGGCACCTAAAGTCTCAGAAAAGAAGTTGGCTCCAGAAAATTCTTCTAACAAATTGGAGGTCTGTCTCCATGTTAATTATAGTCCTGTTTTTAATCCACAGATACAGCTTAGGTCATCAGGCTTTTTCTAGGTAGGATTAGATGAGGAAACACCTCTACCAAGCATGTCTGAAATGAGAGGCCATTAAGCAGTGCCTGAAGTTTGGTGAAGCCCTGCCAACTCCAGATAGCTTGCATGCTCCAAAGAACCATGAGAAGGTGCCTGTTTCCCCTGGCTGAGTCTGATGCATGCACAAGATCACTTTCGTCAAACCATATAAGCATGTACTTTTTACTCTCAATTGGATCTTACACTCTCAAATTTCAAAATTTGATGTCACATCCTCAGAATTCAGCTCTCTGATAACCTTAACACAACTAATAATGAAAAATAATAACTATAAATTCCTGTCTGTGTTACAGTAGGACATGACTGAGATTATACCGTACAACTATATTAATATACATAAAAATTCTATGCCCAATTTTCTAAGTGATGAATCTGAGTAAGCCTTTGAACAGGCAAAAGTGCAGAAACAAATTCCCAGATGTTCAGGTACCAAAGTTGATGTGCTATAGCTTTAATTCATAGTAACATCACCCCAGAGCTATTTGTGTTTGGTTTTAGACACAACCAACAACGTTGATACTTTAATCTTCAAACTCTCAGGGAAGAAAGAGAAGTACGGGTCAGAGGAGAGTCTGTTATTTGCAAGCTCAATCGCTGATGTGAGAAATATAATTGTTAACAATAAAAGGGAGAGTACAAAAGGCCCATAAAAATCAAACATACGAGCTGAAGCATCCATGGCATTCTGGAGCAATAAGGGAAAGATGGGTAGTTTTGTCCTCCTGGGTGGACACTAAGGGAGTAACTTAGCTGCAGCAAAGGCAGTCAGTAATCACTATAGTGATAATGGATGCAGAGATTGTAAGCCAGGACTTGGTTCCTCTTGATCATCTCTGTTTAATAAAGCAAGGAGTGGTTAATCCAGTAGAATGTAACCAAATCTAAAAGTTTGAGAGCCTAACAGAATAAGCCTAGAGTTCTCCCAATTATTTCAAGACAGTGTTAGTCTTTATTTTCTAGCACAGGCAAATAGTTTCCTGGTGGCCTGTTCTCAGGTTATTGGTGTTTGTTAGTGTAAATCTGTGTTTCATCCCCCAAGACTTGTTTGTCTGTGTTTTCCCATAGGATCTGTTGTTCAGGGAGCACTCAATGGGCCTATAGTAGGAGCTGAAGGCAGATCTCATTTCCAAAAAGAATTTCACACTTAAACTTGGATGCTGTGACCACACAAGGATTGGTGTACAGACAAAGCTACCATGAGAGGGTTGAAAACGTCCATCATAAAATCTAAAATTTTCATCTTCTTGCAGTACCTTATAGACTGCAGGGAATTGAGATTAATTTTATGTCATAAATACTGTATTTTGTGAGGAGCATAGTTTTCCATTGAAAACCCCAGTATTGACAGGTTTAACATTTATAATACAGAGCAACTTTGGGGGAATTGTTTTGAACATTTATTTTTTTAATCCACTGGCCTTTGAGAGTTTTTGACAATTGATTTATAAAAATAATAGAATATTTCTCCAGTGAATTATGAGAATTTGAGTTTGTTCTTAATAATGTTATACAAAGGATTAGATGGGAACTTGGTGGCTCCTTATCATAGACATGGTGTTTCCTGTCATTACAGAATAGGACATGACAAGTGAAAGACTTGTTTTACTTGCCAACCATAGCTGGGCAAAATTTTTATTAGCCATCTTAGGTCCTCTCCTTGAGGTATCTCCAGACACCTTTTGGAGACAGGCCAGTTCCCTGTGTTGGCTCATTTATTTGTCTTTTCTTCTTTGAAAAACAAATGAGGCAACTTCCTTAAAAAATAAGAAATAGGCAGATGATAGAAGAAAGGAAGAAGTGAGGGAGGAAGAAAGAGGGGAAGGAAGGAAGGAAGGAAGGAAGAGAGAGAGAGAGAGAAAGAAAGAGAGAGAGAGAAAGAAAGAAAAAAAAAGAAAGAAAGAAAGAAGGAAGGAGGGTTAGGGTTGGAGGGAGGGAGAGAGAGAGAAAGAGAAAGGAAGGAAGGAAGGAAGGAAGGGAGGAGAGAGAGAGAGAGAGAGAGAGAAAGAGAGGAAGAGAGAAAGAAAAGAATATTGAATTCAGGCTTTGATTAACCTTGGGAAAATTCCTGCCTCCAGAGAGGAGCATAATTTTTGGTTATGTTTTTCAAAGCTGAGCCTTTTTGGAAAGGAACATCACTAAGAGGTTGAGGGGTTGCCAGAGCCTTCTGGTGGCTCTGGAGAATTCACAAGGAAATCAGAGCCAACTCAAATGTAATACCCTGGACCAAAAACAAGAAAGACACAACCTCTAGGTGCATTTCCTACATGTGTTAGGTTAATACGCTGAAATACTGAGAGTAGTATTAGACTGTTCCATCAGATAGCTTATCTATGAATTATTCTCTAAAATAATGGAGAGACAGTAGGATAATCTACTAACCTAGGTTTCTCTCTTGCTCAACTTCACCTTCATCAGTGAACAGAATATATTTTTTAAAATATTTGAGCTACAAGTTTCCCTTGAGATCAGAGTCAAATGTCTGCATTTTATTGTGACAGATACACAGCTTTCAATGAAAAAAAAGTGTGTGTGGGTGGGGAGTTTCTCCCTCATATACACACCCGCTCAAGAACTGTTACTCAAGTGTTGTCAGGAGATTTTTGTATCTTTAACAGATCAACCAGCCTTCTACATGGAAGCTATTAAAAATTAAATGGATGATATGAGACTTATTTAGACAATGTGCATGAAGAGTGATGAAGAATACTGGCTCAGCTCAAATCGGATGGCCTTGGTCTCAAACCTGCCATACCTTCTTCAGGCTGTGGGATGCAGAGCAGTCCACCTGCCCTGATCCCCCTCAGCATGATTCTTTATCGCAGGAAAAAAAGGATCAATGAATATGTCTCTCATAGTGTTAGTGTGAAGATCCATACAACAATAATCCAAAGGACTAACACAGCAGACTAACACACATTCATTTATCACAGTTAACACTAAATAAGGTCAATCATAATTACGATTCTTATTTAAAGGATTTTCTCACAGAGAAAAAAAGCCAAACATTGAGGTATGCGATAGTATGTAAAATTCTCGAGCGGGAATCAAAATACAGTCCTGTTTCAGGTTATCAGTGCTATAAGGCAACAAGCCTTGTTATATACCTTTGATAATGCCAAGTGTTATGCTAAGACATTTTCCTAAGCCACTAATATTTGTATTTCAATAATTAATCTGCTCCTAACATGAAAATAGGATAGGAATTATTAACAGCTCAATAAGTTAAAAGGAAATGTTTTGGGGAGAGGGTAAAAGTTAAGTATGACAGGTCATCATTTCTTGAAGGACCAACTAACTCAGCAAATGTAGGGTGGCGTTTAACTCTGCTCTTTCGTTTATGCAACAAGCATTTATTGAGCATAACAATGCCCTTGACCACACTGGCTAAATAAATCCCCATCCTCCTCTTCCTTACCCTGCTTTACTTCTTCGTTACCTCCCATGCTGTATACTTATTCTTGTTTCCTTATTGTCTGTCTTCCCTTAAAAGACTGAACGTTCCATAAATGCCAAACTTCATCAGTTGTTTACCCTACAACTAGCATACAGTACACGCTCAGTAAATGCTTTTTTAAATAAATGAAAGAGTGAATGAATGAAGATAAACGTGCTTCTTGTTACAGAAGAACTTAATAAGTTGACATAGGCACGTCACTTTAATATGACTGAGCAAAATCTCAGAGGACATAAGCCTGGGAAGCCAAAGTTGGGAGGAGGTTACGGTGCACCTTAGCTGCACTGAATAAAATGCACTTTTGAGCCCATAGTTCAATATTAGCTAGCTCTGCTGTTATGACAGCACAGGGCGTCTCTTAGGTAGCCTTAAGAAACATGTTGCTATCCCACCAAATTCCCACAAAACTTGACAGGAAAATACAATATAATAATATAGAAGTGTATAATCCACATAGTTTATGGAGAGATAAATGTGATCCTTATGGCTTCAAAGAGAAGGTCACAGACAACCACAATACACCTTGTGGTTCAGTTGTGGCAAAGCTGTTGTCTTTTAATATTGTGTGCCTGTGTGTTTGAATTCATGCGTATATGTGTGTGTTCATATGAAATTTTGAGCTGGACCTTTTATAATTGGGTCAACGTTAATATTATTGTCACTTCAACTGTTAAGGTTAGGAGACCTCCAGCAGTAAATGAAGTTCATCTTGACCACTATATCTTTTCAGCAGTTTTGCTGATGCACATACTCACGTTTCATTCAAGCTCAGGCATTGATCGTACTGACCATTGATGCTAAACTAGTAGCATGAATTCAGTACTTACTGTAATTATAGTTCACAGACTATCCCTGAAACTAAAAAGAAAACACTTTTCTTGTGCGTTGCTGAAGGAAAATTATTTTCCTCTAGTTAATTTCTAAAAGAAATATTGCCCATCTCCATTTGTTTTCTGTGTACTTTCACCAGATGCATAATTTATATATAAATTATACATATAATTACCAAACTCTACAAATAATAACAAAATAAAACAAAGATTATTTTATATTTTCTGGTGAATTAATTAAGAAAGTGAGCAAAATTCCTGGCTTCTAGGAAAAAGTATATACTTGTATAACTTTTACCTTCTTATATATTAAATAAATTATATGTGTTGATTTTAGAAATTTATTAAGCAAAGTAATAACATTCAAAAAATAGATATGTAATAAAAACCACCCACTCTCTAGAATTTTGGTATTCACATTCTGAAGCTGGAATTGGCGTGTTTTTAAAAAAATATATCTGATCATATTTTTTGCAATGCAGTTATCATAATTCTTTTAAACATACTCAGTGAAAATGTTTTTGATTTATATCTAGAGAAGTACTGAAATTATTTTAGTATGTAGGTAAGGTTTAAAATATTGTTTCATGGCTCTGGCTGGGTAGTTCAGTTGGTTAGAACATCGTTCCGCTTGAGGGTTTGATCCCTGGTCAGGGCACATACAAGAATCAACCAATGAATGCATAAATAAGTGGAACAATAAATCAATGTCTCTCTCTCTCTCTCTTTTTCTTTGTCCCTTTGTCACTCTAAAAAATTAATTAAACATAAAATATTTTTTTCATGTAATAATATCTTAACACCTAATTTAGTTGATTAACAAGTGAGTGTGTTAATGAGTTGGGAGTTTTGCAAGAAGGTTGTAACTATAGTATACTTCCAGGACTGAATGGACAGGGCGCTCTACACTGATCAGCTCCCTCCTAAGAAGTCAGTCCTATATGAAGTGTTAGTTGTCTAGGTTAACATGAGGGGCTGCAGTAAAGCGTCTCATTGAACCTTCAGCTCTAGCAATTTATGGTTATATTAAAATTCCTCCTCATGTAAAAGGAGCCCACGGCTCATTTTACAGACAACGTACCTCTTCACCAAGCATATATGTTAGGTTTGAACTTCAAGGTAGGTTGCAGTAATGATCACGAGATCCTGTTTTACTGTGATTTACTGATCATGTACTAAATGCCAGTCACTGTGCTAAGCTCTGGCTGTGCAGATAAAGCTCCATACTGGGACTCTAGCTTTAACTCTTTCGTTATGCCAGGGGATTCCTGGGAGATGAGAGAAGAACCTGCAAGGTCCCAGGATTACTGCGACCATCCGTACTGCTCCTGAGTGGTCCAGAAGTTTTGGGAAATGCAATATAGGGCCAATAGGAAAGACTTGATGTTGCAGGGAAGATTTATGAAGAACTCCCAGATTATAGCCCGGGAAAGGCTCTTAGTGAAGTTGCAGGGGGAAAAAAATTGGCTTGTCCTTTGGTAATAAGACTATGACCAGCCAATCTTGTCATAGCTGCTGCCATGGTTAGCACCCTATCCCCTTCCCTTCCCCAGTAATGTTCAGTTTGGCTTCACAGAGCACTAAACGTTTATATATATAGATATATGCAAAAATATGCATATATATGTAATGGCAATCCGTCCTCAATTTCTTTTTTATATCTGTGTAATTAATGTGTGTCTTGCATTCTGATTCTATAAGTAGGCCTTAGATCTTACTGCTGCCTACATTCCTACTTTACATATTTGCCTTATATAAAACTGTGTATAAGTATATGTGTATAGCAACTACCTCTCCTTCATGGTGACATCTGACTACAGCCCAGAAAGAAAGCTAGGCGTGCAATTCAGAAAAACAACACACAGTTGTATAGATAAAGGTCTGGTATCTAGCAAATAAGATATTCTGTTAACTGGGGGAAAAAAGATCTGTTTACACCCACAGTCAGTTGTACTTTGAACAAGTACAGCTCATGAAACATAATAAAACATTTTACTTTTATTTTTCGTTGCTTCCTTTAAAATTTTAGATAATAAAAATTTATTTATAATAAATTTTATTTATTATACATAATAATTTATAATAGATTTTATTTATTATAAATAATAATTTATAATAAATTTTTAGAGAATGACTATGCCAGTCATTCTGTGACCCCGGATGAAAAAGGCAGGGGCTATGATTTTTGTGGTTCATCTTAGGTGATAGAATAAAGTCCTGCGATCTCTTTAAATTACAGATAGTCTCATTTTAGAAATGAGACTATCTAGTCCTAGAGGATGATTGCAACTCTGAAACTTGATTTAATGTTGGATTTTCTCCCATCCACAGTGGAGGCTAACCCCTTGCAGTATGCCTGTGGGGGGGCAGTGCTTGTCTTTTTCTCACCCCCCAGTTCCCTCTCTGTGGTTTGATGCTATTTCATCATGACATCATGCTCTTCTCCTATGGATCTTTTATCTTTTTTTCACAAGAGAGAAGAGTTCAAAGATGACTCTTTTACCCTGTGGATACTTCTGGGCTCTCCCAGTAGCTATTTTATGGGCTGCTGGAGCTGTTACTCTCATGAACCAGGCAGGGTCACTCCTTTGGCTGGCCACCCCTTCACTCCACTGCTGGTTGTGGGGGGAGGATGCTCCCCATGGGCCTTCATGGATAGAGTCCCATTGCCCCTTCCAGAGTACCAGGTAGTACTCTTCAGATAAGTGACAGTGTCCTTAAGCCAGGTTCTTCCATGTGGCTCAAATTTGAGGGTAAACACACACAACTCTCTGACCTGCTGTTAGCGGGCACTCAGTGGCAGCAGGAGCTCCCTTTCACTCTCCCAATTCCTTGGTGGAAGTCAGACTCAAGTTCATTGCCTCTAGGTTTCAGGAGACATATCAAGCTCTCCCGGGGGGCATGTTAGAGCCCCTCACTAGGCTTCTGTGGAGAGGACAGGTATCCCCTCATGTCGTCCCCTTGGTGATGGTTAAGGAGCAGGTGTGATATACCAGCCTCGGAAATCAGCTAAACAAGGCCTTCCCCTCTTTACCCTCAAACTAATAATATCCTACTACTTAGTTACGATCTTGGGGTGAAGACCCAAGAATCATCAAACTGGTTCTCAGGATATACACTGTGAACTTGTACTTTGATCTGGTGTCTCTCTTCAGTTTGCAGCATCTACTACATCTTCGGCCTTGGTTACAATTTTAACATTAGCACTCTTTTACTCGTGACAATCTCATGGTCACATTAAAGCCTAATGACAGTGATGTGTGGCAGTGGACACTCATCATTTCTTTTCCAATATGAAGATTAAACAGCAAAGTAACTGGCTCAGGGTCACACATCTGGTAAGTGGCAGAACCAATATTTGATTTTAAGTTTTTCTTCCTCCAAGGACCAAGTTCTTAATCATCAACCTTATATTTACTAACACACTTGTTGTTATGAATCTAACAGTTTCTATAAAGGAAGTTCAAATTTCTGTGTTCAGTACTAAGTAATCATCTGCCTGACTTATGCATTGAATTTCCATACCTTGAATATTATTTTTTTTGAGACACACACACACACACACACATGGACAGACAGACAGACAGACAAACAGAAAGGGAGAGAGATGAGAAGCATTAACTCATAGTTGTGACACCTTAATAGTTCATTGATTGCTTCTCATATGTGCCTTGATCAGGGGCTCCAGCCAAGCCAGTGACCCCGCACTCAAGCCAGTGACCTTGGGCTCAAGCCAGCGGTCATGAGTCATGTCTATGATCCTACTCTTAAGCCGGATAAGCCCGTGCTCAAGCTGGAGACTTCAGGGTTTCAAACCTGGGTCTTCAGCATTCCAGGGTGATGTTCTATCCACTGAAGAACCACCTGGTCAGGCACCTTGAATTTTTTTTCATAAAATACAAACTACTTAAACTCATTATATTAGTGTTTTAGAAAAAAATCTCTCTCTCTCTCTCTCTCTCTCTCTCTCTCTCTCTCTATATATATATATATATATATATATGCTCATTTAGATACTTGTATCAACTGAGACATTTAAATTACTCAAATTAATCTGTCAAGAATCCTGACTACCTTTAATGAGAATGTTATTTCCAATAAAAGAATGAACATATTTCATAAGCAGAATCTTAAAATCAATCAGCAGCTGTTGGAACCAATCCCTGCATAATATTTTAAATAGCTTTACCTTGAAGTCTATTACAGCTTACATGCATTCTTAAACAGAATATATACCTTAAGCATTACAAAAGCAGAAGAATTATGGGAAAAGCTGCAACATATTCAAGCTCTGAGTACTTCAATTCTAAATTTATATCTTCCCCATCTCATTGAAGGGAAATTAAAATCTCAGTGCTATTTATTAGTGAGTTTCTTCTTTATTTCTCCCTGCCTCTAGATAAAAAAGGACTTGAATGTCTTGGTCTAAAAATGCAAAAAATAAAAATTTACATTCTTCTTTGTTAATGATCCTGCTTTATAGCACTAAGAGAGTTGAGTTACACCCAAGCTAGAATAGGGCATAAAGGAAAAAATGTAGTGATAATCAAAAGCTTTGTCTCCATAATTCATTTTTTAGGTGATGTTTTGACATTAAAAGTGGAAGTGTTTTTATTCTATAAGATCAGGCAATTCTTAAATCAAAGAAATTAAAATTAAATATAATATGCAGAATTTGTTATTGCAATTACTGTTTCTGGAAATAGTCTGGCTTTTTTCTTTTCCTCTAAATTTGTGTTCTTTGATGGAGATTACCAGGATTGACATCAGATACTCAGCACATACCTTACCTGATTGGACAAATGCCCATTTCTGTAGTAAGATAAATGAACACTTATGTGGTCTTACAAATCAAATATCTCATGCAATAATAGTAATTAGGGCCATTTCAAATCTCCTTCTTTCCCTTGGGAACTCAATTAGGAAATAGTAATACTCAGCAGATATGTGTGAAGAATTGACCTTAAATTTCTTAAATTTCCACCAGTGACCTGAATATGTCCAGTATTTTAACATTGAAACAGTACAGGGCTCTCATAAAGTCTGTGTAAAGGATACATATAAATATTCAACATCAGATATCTTTAAAATCCAGGGTTTTGATTCAGTGAACTCTTAAGATTCCCCTTAGTCACTAATGTTCTTTAAAGTAAGTGGATGCATCTCTTAAAATATTCTTGTCAATGACTGAAACAGAATTTAAATTTAGTTAATCAGGAAATTGAATAAACTAGAAAACCTCGTCTCTTGAGACGTATAAGTGAAAAACAGTTTTTCTTTCTTAAACCAGGTGAAGGAATAAGAGATAGGCAAGAGCATTAGTTTATGAGCATTGCCTCATTTAATCTGCCTGAGACTCAAGGGGGACTTGAACTTGCCCAAAGTGGTAATGAGTTGGATGACGAACTGAGGCCAGAACTATCCAACTCCTGACTTCTAAACCCGCGCTATTCTGGTCCATGTGCTGACTTCATTATTTCATAGAACTGGTACCTGCATTGAGTGACCAATAGCAATGATTGCTAGAAAGTACAGCAGCTAAAAACATTGAGTACCACCCTACCAGAATTTCAAGATGGCCAGTTATAAACTAAAGGTCATCCTTTACATATGAGAACTCATTTGGTGGAAATATTTGGAAGATGATCCCTGTAATAATAACAAGCAACATTTGAAGCAGCTTTACTGTTTGAAGATCACTTTCATAGTCTGAAAATGATTGTTGTGAGTTTCACACCACCCACTTTCTATAAATACGGGAACTAAGTTGCAGTAACTTGACCAAGGTGACATTGTTCGCAGAGCCTGCGCTCAAAGTGAGGTCCGGCAGATGAGAAACACATTAAAATTAGAAACACGTGATTAGCAAGGATCTTGGAAGAGCCCTTCCTTTGAGTGCTGATCCGGCATATACAGACCCACAGAAACCCATTTTCAGGGGATTTCCACTTCGACCCTTTGCTTGGAACCTGGCAAACTACTGGCAGTCTGCCTGGGAGGAGGGTGTTTGCTGTGTTTCTTTCAGTACAGTGTTTTCTCATGTAGATGTCTACAAAGGCCCTGTGAGTGCTCCCTTCGCCCCCTCCCTTTACACAGACAATAACTCAGCTTCTGTGTTCACACTCATTAGAAGGAGAAAGCAGTTTATTAGCAGTTTGTTATGATCTGCATGCATGTAGTTTGTAAATCTTACCCCATGCTCAATTTGTCAATAACCTTACTTGCAAAGATGCTGAAACAGCAGTGGCAGATGGAAGGATGGAAAGTATAGCAGGAATAAATAAGAATACCAAAGGGCAGAGGGAACAACATGGAAAATGCCAGCAAGAATGAGATAGTCTAGCAATGGCATAGACACAATGACAGATATTCTCCTTTGTTCCTTCCCTCCTTTGTCAAATACAGAGCCCTGTGTGGACTGCAGTTGCCCATTTCAGTCTTTTTCTGGCTGATCTGCTCTCACAACTAAATGAACGATATGATCCTAGGTGTTTTCTTTTTCTGTTTTATTTGCATTTATTTGAGAAGCATTCCCTGGTGACATTTGCCTGTCAACTGTTGTGCTCATCAATGGAGATGAAATGATTGAGACCATTCCTCCCCCTTAAGATCCTCAGAGTTTAGGGGATCAAAAAAATCCTCACCTAAACTGTGATTAATTATGAGTTAACAGTTTCTCACAGGCGATAGCCATCAATTTCAAACTCTACAAGCATCATAAAGATTTTAATTTTAGATAATTCCTTGAAGGTACTAGGGAGACAGAGGCATCTAATGAGACATTGTAAGATTATAATCTAAGCCTTCGTTTCCTTACTCAGAAAACAGAAGTGATAATACTGACCTCATCAGGTTTTTGTAAAGATTACTGACATGATGCAGGTAAAGGTTTCAGCACCTAGTAAATGCTCAATAAGCATTTGTCATTATCATTATCAACAGTGGTAGTAATGGTACCAGTATCACATTATTATTATTTTATTATTATTAATTATTAATTATCTGAAAGATCACAACAAGCCCTATATTTTCACCTATATCCACCTACAAGGCAGATGGCGGTAATAGCCATATTTAAATTCTAACACACTCCACTTCTTACAAGAGATGGAACCATCTCTTTCTTCTGTGTTGATAATAACAGCTCTGAATAGACCTCTAAGGGCCCCACAAACACATGCTGAAAGAGAACATTAAGAATTACTATAGCAAGATGGGGGAAGGGCATGAAAATGGCAATGATTCCAAATGAGGCCACTAATCTTTTTTATAGTTATGTTGGGTGTTATGGGAAACAGACGGAGTCACATGACCTGGGTTCCTAGATGCCATTTAATCAGAGCTTTACACAGAGTCAATTAAATGTGCTGAAAATAATTCATGCAACATGGACTAGAAATGTAAAGGGGAAGGAATTTGGAGATGCAAATCAGGATACTGTAATAACCACCTTTCTTAGAGCAACTCAGGGACAGGGGAAGAGATCACTCATACAGGATGGAATTGAACTCGAAACTGCTCAGTGATAGTTAGTTTTTTCAATCCCACATATTGCAAACATGTTCCAAGATTTTCTGTAGCGACACTTTGTATGCACAACACACTGATCCTAATTGAAATGCTGAGTAGTTTGTTTCTGCAAGGTTCAAATTCTTGATATATCTTCTGAATATCAAATACCCAGAACAATGCTGCCACAGTGGCAGATGCGCAAATAAATGTGTTAGGTCGGGTTTCTGCCATGATGCCGAGAACAGCTCATTTCAAAATCATCCTCAGACCCAGATGGCTCCAAACAAAATAGTTTTGAAATCTAGGTGACCTATTTTTCAAAACCATTGTTGCGATTAATATGGAGGAAAATAATCTAGTTCTTTTTTTTTTTTTTTTTTTTTTTTTGAGGAGAGTATTGCTTCATTCTCTGGAATGAAATCTGAGGCTGTTTTTCCTCAGTCAACATGACCATGCATTTGAGATACAGTACAAAACCTCTAAAGCAGTGGTTCTTAACCTGGGTTCTATCGAACCCTAGGGGTTCGATGAGTCGGTCTCAGGGGTTTGGGGAAGCCTCTGCCACGGAGGCCAGAATAAAGTAACACCATAATTTGTTGTGAGTTCATGCAGTTTGTTGGTTTTGTTCTCTGAGCAAGGTGATGTTCATGCACGGCTCATTTTGTGCACCAGTAAAAAAACATATACCTATGTCTTGAATTTGGAAAAAAAAATCATATTTTATTTATCACTAAAGAAGGGTTCGGTGAATGCGCATATAAAACTGGTGGGTTCGGTACCTCAAAAAAGGTTAAGAACCACTGCTGTAGGGACTTTATGAGACTCCAACAAAATTTGAAAAATCACCCAGCTTCCAAACACACACATCCCCAATGAAAACTGTGAAGTTCATTTTCTCCTCTATATAATAAGTCGAAATCACGGCTCATTTTGTGCACCAGTAAAAAAACATATACCTATGTCTTGAATTTGGGGAAAAAAATCATATTTTATTTATCACTAAAGAAGGGTTTTTTTCCTGTGCCAGGCACAATGTGCATATGAAACTGGTGGGTTCGGTACCTCAAAAAAGGTTAAGAACCACTGCTCTAAAGTATACAACATGGCACTAAAGTATCTGCTGTTTCCACAGCTCCTGTGAAAACCTCAATCCCTCCAAAGATTTCTCCTTTATCATGAGGTCTCAGAATAGGAGGACTGTTAGTAATTCATTGTCCAGACCTAGATACTTTTAGAGTACTGTTAATGCATAGTTATGCCAAAAGAGCAAGTGCAAAGCATGTCTATCCTGTGCGAACTAGAATATCATCACCATTGCTTTACTCAGAAGTCTAAATGGTTGCACATCCCCAAAAGGATTTTCTTCATCTGTAATGGTTTCTTTTCCTAAATGATCTAAGCAATTCCTTCTCTTGTCAGACTGGATCATCGAGGTCTCATTTGACCCCTCTCCATTCAAAATAGAACCAATATTTTTGGTGCTGCCTCGCATCGCCCCTGGGCATCTGGCCTGGGACATTGACCCTCATTTTCTGTTTATTTGCTTTGTTCCAGTCTAACAAATTTGGCCTTGGTTTTTCCTCTCTCCTCCACCTGCTTGCATTCTTTATCAACCTGAAATGGCCTGAAATCATGCAGGTTTGACCTACAGTTTAAAAAACAAATACAAGTGCGTTCGTCGCAAATCGCCCAGTGTATCACTCTGTAGAAACCATTTATTGGGTGTTTTGTTCCTGTGCCAGGCACAATGCCAAGCACTTTGCACACGTTATTTTTATGTAATTTTTGTAAGCGTATTTCAGATGACTGTTATTATTCCTAGTATATAGATTGTGAGTGAGGCTCAGAGGTATGAAACCACTTCTGTGGTCTTGTAGATAATGAAACGGCCAAGCCCATGTCAGACCAGGCACCGCTGACCTTGAAGTCACCTTCCCCTACCCCTGCACTCTACTCTCCTGCAAGGACAAACCCTTGTGTTTGCTCTGCCATGCTGGCAGAGGTTTTCAGGAAATAAGTATTTCATAGAACAAAGCGCTTTATTTGATAGTATCTAATCCTGCCTTTGCTTCTGAAATTATAAAACTTTAGAGAACGTAAAGATTGGTGATTTTTCGGTCCTTTATTCTCTGCCTCCTCCCAGTTTTTATTTATGACACTGAGAATCTCCTTTCATTTTCCTAAGTGCTGCCTCAAACATCCTCTCACCTTGTCATCATGAAAATAAGGAGTGAAACTAGGCAAGGATGGAATTAAGACTGTATAGATGAGAAAAACAAACATGGAAAGGTTAAATGTGTTGACCAAGATTGTGCACCTGTGACTAATACTGATGTCGGCCGACTCTTGATTCAGGAACACCTTGACTTATACAGGAGAGCAATATCCCTATGTATGTATGTATGTATGTATGTATGTATGTATGTATGTATGTATGTATGTATGTATCTAGCTATTATCTACCTACCTACCTACTTACCTACCTGCCTACCTATCTACTTATCTATGTATCTACCTACTTCATCTATCTTCCTATCATCTACTTATCTATATATCTTCCTACCTACTTTATCTATCTATCTATCTATCTTTCTATCTATCTACCTACCTACCTACCTACCTATCTACTTTATCTATCATCTACATCTCCTGAATCTATCTTGTATCTATATACCTACTTTGTATATCATCTATTGTATTTACCTATTTATCTATCTATCTACCTATCTACTTATCTATGTATCTACCTACCTACCTACTTCATCTATCTATCTATCTATCTATCTATCTATCTATCTATCTATCTATCATTTATCTATCTATCAGCTACCTACCTCCTTATCATCACCTGTTTATCTAATATATATCTAGACAGTAATTAAAAGGGAAGAGAAAACTGGTGATCCAACTTTTTAAAAAAATCAGTTCAAACTGCCCAGACTTGTGAAGACATCATGACTCTAGTGCAGGTACAGGAGAATTTTTCTTCTATATCACCATCCCATGTAACACACCTGAATTTGAATTTGAACTGAGCCTTTTATTAGCCTGGTAAACTCGAGAAATTTAGCTACTCATTCTAAATCTCAGTTTCTTCACATGAAATTACAATGATAATAGTTCTTATCTGATGGAGTGTTTTAGATGGATTTAAAGAGATGAGGCCTGCAAAGCACCAAGCCCAATTCTGGGCATACAATAAGTACACAGCGTATCAGATGTTTTTCTTTTTCTTTTTGTTATTGTTATTGAAGGGAAAGAAAACCTTAAAAAGATGTTGCTGTACCACACCTTGTCTCATTATATCAAGCTGCAGGTGTGCTAACAAGTAAGAGGAAGATAGCAGAAGTAATGGTGTGAGAAAATGTAAGTTTGGCATGTGTACATGGGCCTCTGCTGAGAAGCAGATGGCATATCATAGTAAAAGAAAGCGACCTTGCATTGTAAATACTCCACAATGAAAAACTGAATTGAGGTCAAATGTCTTTTAGCTTCAGGATCTAGCTCAGTGCTTAAAAAATAGTACATGTTCCCCCCAAAATCATAGAATTATCAATAAAGAAATAGTTTACTTAATTTAATTCTCTGTAATCTTCTTATTTTACAGTGAGCCTGCTACAATGTAAGTCCTCATTTATGTATCTGATAAAGGGAACTGTTCTTCTTTAGGATAAATAGTGTCTTCTAGATAGTGAATTGAATTTGATTGAAGCCCCTTTGGAGATGTGAAAATCCTTTACCACAGTTGTTAGGAAATTATAAGATCATTTTACTATAGTACCTTTCAAATATGTTCTGCATCTCTTCTTTTGGGTGTTAGACCATTCTTTTATATATATATATGTTTTTTTTTATTTTATTTTTTACAGAGAGAGAGTCAGAGAGAGGGATAGATAGGGACAGACAGATAGGAACAGAGAAAGATGAGAAACATCAATCATTAGTTTTTCGTTGTTGTTGCGACACCATAGTTGTTCATTGATTGCTTTCTCACATGTGCCTTGACCATGGGCCTTCAGCAGACCGAGCCACCCCTTGCTGGAGCCAGCGACCTTGGGTCCAAGCTGGAGAGCTTTTGCTCAAGCCAGATGGGCCCGCACTCAAGGTGGCAACCTCGGGGTCTCGAACCTGGGTCCTCCGCATCCCAGTCTAATGCTCTATCCACTGCGCCACCGCCTGGTCAGGTCCATTCTTTATATTTTTAAAAGAGCTAATGCATTTTGGGATTGCTATCCCCAGGCTACTGTGAAGAGACAACTATATCATGATCGGTGGTGGGTAAGAAAAAATGAGTACTGTTTAAGCCACGTGCTGTTCTTTCTGTAATGTCTAATGATGGTTTATACAGACTGCATAATGAATGAGATACAGGCAAAGCTGTTATTGCTAAGAATAACCACATCAAAAGACAGGGGAGAGTAGGAGAGAATCATCTGGTGAATAATAAGAAGGAGTATCAACTTTTTTACTATATTTGGATTAATTTTTACCTGTTTTTAAAAATTGCCTATGGCTGAACAACCACCAATGAGAGAAAAGAAGTTCTTAAAAACAAAACAAACAAATAAAAATACCAATGACCAACCTTTACCCCAGGGTATTCCCCAAAATTAATGTTGATAACCCAAAGGGCCATTGTAATAGAACATACCACCTAGAATGTACAAAAGTCATTGTATTAAACTTTTCCAACCCTCTCTGAAAAAATATGTTTTCGAATCCCACAAATGTTTCCTATTTTTCAGAAGAGTTATTTTACATGGTCTCCATGTTAGTTTGAAAAGTCTTCCAGATAACATATGTGGGTATTTTCTAATTTGCCGAGTTTAGTTGTATTTTGTATTTTATCCTCTAAAGATGAAATCTCTTATAGATTAAGTGTAAGAAATGAAACTATTTTGTTTCTTAAAGATTTATATAAGCTAGCAGGTGAGTATTAAAATCACAGTATTATAAGCAAGTTTATATAATGTTTGGCTAATGGATTAAATGCCGTGAAAATCAACTTATTTACAAAATACATATATATCTGGACTTTGTCTGATTATGTGTAATGTATGATTTATTTTTCTCTTGGTCCGATATTAAAATTACAGTAATAAGACATAAAGTCCAAGTAGCTTAGAAAGACTATCCTATCAAAATGTAAAATTTATGGAAGATATTCTAAAATTTCTACTATTTCCTTTGGATTCACTACTGTGCTAATGATGCCTGGTTACATTTTTCAAAATTCAGTATGTAATTAATCACATAATATTCTTATTTTTCCTCTCCCACAATTTTTTTGCTATTGCTGGGTGACTATTCTAGCATTGTCAAAGTAGGACAATGTCTTCTGCAATAAATGACATGAAATAGGGCAGCAGGAAGAAAGAAAAGAAAGGAAAAATACACACACAAAAATGAACTGTATATATTCTACTTTCAATTGTTTTAAGTAGATGACTCTGAGAAAATTAGTTTTCATGGCATTAAGAGAATAATAAATTATAGATAAGTTTATTTTATCAGACAAAACAGGAAACTTCTTGACCTCTTCAGCATCAGATGATTTAGTTTCTTCATTTCACTTATAACAAAAATATTGTCACCATCTTTTTGTGACTAACATTGTCTCATGCTGTCTTTTCATTAGCTGTACTTTGCTGAAGCTGGTCATTTACTTTAAAAATCTCAGGTCAAATACTCTTTACTCTGTGATGAAAAATAAGAAATAAGAAATTTTAGCCTATGCTATTCTAGAGCTCATTGGTAAAAATCCTCTAAGTGGCCCTGGCCGGTTGGCTCAGTGGTTGAGCCTTAGCCCGGTGTGTGGAAATCCTGGGTTTGATTCCCAGCCAGGGCACATAGGAGAAGCACCCATCTGCTTCTCCACTCTTTTCTCTCTTCTTTCTCCCTATCTCTCTCTTCCCCTCCGCATCCAAGACTCCAATGAAGCATAGTTGGCCCGGGTGCTGAGGATGGCTCCATGGCCTTCACCTCAGGTGCTAGAATGGCTCTGATTGCAGTGGAGTAACACCCCAGTGGGGTCGAGCATTGCCCCCTGGTGGGCATGCCAGGTGGATCCCGGTTGGGCGCATGTGGAGTTGGTCTGTCTGCTTTTCTTCCCCCACCCCCCACCCCGCTTCTCACTTCGGAAAAAAAATCCTCAAAGATTTAGAAAATTGGGAAATTGTTAAGAGGAATTGTCAAGAAATAGCCAGTCCTTATAGAAAGAACCACAAAACACAATAAAAAAACCCCAGAAAACAAAGAAAAATGAAAAATGGTTAGAGAGAGAGAGGGGAGAGAGGAAAGGGAAGAAAAGGGAAGGGAGAAATAATTAAAAGAGCAAGGAGACAGTCCTGGCCAGATAGCTCGGTTAGTTCGAGCATCATCCCATTAGAGGTTGTGGGTTTGATCCCCAGTCAGGATACCTACGGGAACAGCTCGATACTCCTGTCTCTCTCTCTCAGTCCCTTCTTCTCTCACTGAAATCAGTAAGTAAAAATAAATAAATAAATAAATATTAAAAGCAAGGAGACAAACCTGTTATAACAAGTTATGACAGCATCTTTAAAAAATTGCACAAATATTTATAAGACCATCAGGGTGAGAATTGCAACCAGAAACAAAATACTAAGATTAGTCATTTGCAGCAAAATTGGATAGAGAATACAAACGGCAACTGGTTGATATTTTTTAAACTTTACAGATGTGGAGGACTCTCAAAACGTTCAGCTCACTGGCTTTAAAATTTTGAAATATCAAGTACTTTTTTATGTCCCTACAATTCTATATTAGTTTTCTTTCTCCCTTCTTAACTGCTTTTGTGTTGTTAGGAAAATTATGATCAATAAATTTATTTTTATTAATTTATAAGTTATAGACTCCTTTTCTATTCTCTTAATGTTAACTCTAGTAATTACATTCCCGAATGATCAAAGTCTAACTTTTTTTGTTGTTGTACTTTTTTGAAGTGAGAAGTGGGGAGGCAGAGAGACAGACTCTCTGCATGTGCCCAACCAGGATCCACCTGGCATGCCCACTAGGGGGCGATGCTCTGCCCATCTGGGGCATTGCTCCATTGCAATCAGAGCCATTCTAGCACCTGAGGCAGAGGCCATGGAGCCATCTTTAGCACTCAGGCCAATTTTGCTCCAGTGGAGCCTTGGCTGCAGGAGGGGAAGAGAGAGAAACAGAGAGAAAGGAGACAGGAAGGGTGGAGAAGCAGATGGGCACTTCTCTTGTGTGCCCTGGCCAGGAACTGAACCCAGGACTTCCACACATAGGGCCAATGCTCTACCGCTGAGCCAACCAGCCAGGGTAAAGTCTAACTTTAATTCATATATCTATCTACTTCCAGGTTTTTAAAACGATATTTACTCTTCTTGAATTATAAAATTATATGCTTTTATTTTGGTGAATTACACACACACAAATCTCAAGAGATACTTATACTTCTAAATAGTCTGTATGCATTTAGATCTGCTTAAATTTTTATCCTATCCCTATTCCTTTCTATATTATTTTTCTTATGCCTGAAAATACCCTTGAAAAATATTTTTCAGTATGCATAGACAGTGTCTATTTTACTTTTATTCTTAAAGGATCTTTTCAGTGAATGCAGGATTTCAAGTAGATGGTTACTTTCTTTTACCATATTCAAAATATCATTCCACTGTCTACAGCTTCTCATTTTGCTATTGAGAAGTCACCTGTTAGTATCTGTTGTTCTTTTGTAAGCAAGCTGTCTATAGTTTTTAAGACTTTTTATAATCTTTAATTCTTGCTGGTACTTGCTAAACTTCATGAATCTACATATTGATATGCTTTAGCAATCCTGGAAAATAATTTAGTCATTATATCTTTAAACATTGCCTGGCCCCATTCTTCCTCTTGGATCCTTCGATGGCTCTGTTGAACCTATGTCAGACTTTTATATAAATCCTCTGTGTCTTATTTCATATCTTGATGTCATTTTCATCTTTTGATATCTCCATGTTTTTGACCTATCTTTCATTTGCTGATTCTCTTTTCTGTTGCACCTAAACTGTCAATGAAGCCATCTGTTGCTTTTTAATTATGGTTGCTAGTTTTTTCAGTTTTTTAATTTCTATTTTGTGCTTTCCCAAATCTAATATATCAGTTTTTATATTTTCAGGTTGCCTTTCAAAGTTTTCAGGCTTAATTTTTATCTCCTTGAATGAAATAAGCATGATTGTTTTCACAGAACCTTTCTGATCATTGCAGTATCTGAACTGAGTGTTTCCCATGGTTTCTGCTGATTCTTATGCATGCTGTTTTGTCTCCTCAGGTGTTTGGTCACTTTTGATTGTGTGCTAATCATGGTATTCTCATAATTGTTAGTAGAAATCATTTGAGCCCTGCAAGTCAGTTTTTTGGCTTTTCCCAGACTCCCATGGACAATAGCAATCTGGGTTTACCTTAAACTAAATTTGGAGTTTGAGATGTTACGGGTCATCCAGATGAATCACAGCCAGGCTGAAGTTTTTATGAATATTCATTTACTTTTGCTTCATCTTTTCTTTCAGTTTGCAGCACTCTGAGGTCCCAGCCTAAAGTAAAGAGAGTTTACTTGGATTTCAATGTTTTTCCACTGGTCCCATTAGTTTATCAAAAAGCTTAGTTCAGCATTTTAGCCATCTCTACTGGAGCAACATGTACCATCAGACCAAAAGCCTCTGAGTGGTCTGTGTTCTTGGCCCTGGGTTTCTGTTGCTCCCCCAGTATCAGCATGGTAATTCTTTACAACCTTATTTGCTCTTTAATGCTTTTTAAATTTAGGCTTTACCCTGGCTGGTTTGTTCAGTGAATAGAGTGTTGGCTCGGCATGCAGAAGTCCCGGGTTTGATTCCTCGTCAGGGCACACATAAGAAGCAGCCATCTTCTTTTCTTCCCCTTCCTTTGCCCCTTCTCTCCCTCTTTCCCTCCTATGGCCAGAGGCTCGATTGGTTTGAGCATCAGCCCACGTGCTGAGGATAGCTCAGTTGGTCTAAGCATTGTCCTCAGATGCTAAAATAAGCTCAGTTTGTTCAAGTGTTGGCCTCAGGCACTGAGGATAGCCCAGCTTATTTGAGCATTGGCCCCAGATGGCGGTTGCTGGGTGAATCCTGATCAGGACAGATGTGCAAGTCTGTTTCTCTATCTCTCCTCCTCTCACTTAAAAAAAAAAATTTAAGCTTTTACTCCAGGCTTTTAAATTGTCTTTTGGTTTTAGTTTATTGGGAATTATCCAGACTGCCATTAACTAAGTAGAACCCTCACTGTACTTAAAATTTATCATTTTCTTACTAATAATTTCATCCTAAGTATAAAAGGCATTATGTACTTTCTAAGACTATTTTAAGTGAATTGATGTATGTAAAACCCCAAGAATAGTATCTGGTACATAGGGAATGTTCAAAAAGGTTTATATAATTTTTCTTAATATTATTGCTGTCGGTTCAAAATGTGTCATGTAAAACATGGAACTTCAAAATTAATGAAGTTGCACACTTGCAAAAAACCATCTTAGTTTGTAAACTGTCAAAAATGTAACAAATGTAAGCAATTTTGTATTACTATAATAAAATCTGCTAATTCTACAATCCTTGAAGTGCAAACAAGTCTGAACCAGCTGCTTTATATTACTCCTAGCTAGAAATATCTCAAATGTAAAATGTAACAAATTAAATTTATGCCACATATTAATATTCAGGATGTGGTTTAATTTTGTAAAATCCCAGTTTTGACAGTTCCTCTTCCTCTGCCTGTGTCCTCTCATACACACATTTCTAAACTGTTAGCTAGATTTCAGCATAACAAAGAGTATTATTTCAATTCGCATCCTTAAAAGGTTTATTGCTTAGGTTGTACTTGAGAAGGAGAATGCAGAATGACTGTGTTTGAAGCTGAAATGGATACCCTTCCATTTCTGCTTTTACACATTCGTAGATGTGGCCGTTATTTTCATGAGAGTGGAAGGGGTGGCCGCCAGGTGCTATGTGGTTATGGTGTATAAAATTAAGATGGATGAGGGAGCAACCAAGTGAAACATGCAATTCCTAGTTTTAAAATGTCTCCTCCCCCCTCTACTCGCTGATATTGACAATGCAGTTTTATGTGAGAAGGGCACACAAAGAGATGAGAATGGAACCCTATGAAAAGTAGTATTCATGGAAGGACTCCAAGATGTGGCCCTGGCCTGTGTACCTACCCTTTCCACAAATTTCACATGATTTTAGAATGAACTACATACAGCATTTGATCATTTTCACATGTTCTATCTCAGAGAGCAACATGCCATATATTTTTGAGATCCAGATTATGAGTAATGCAAGGTTTCTCTTAGAATGTTATAATATATGAGCCTGACCAGGCGGTGGCGCAGTGGATAGAGCGTCGGACTGGGATGCGGAAGACCCAGGTTCGAGACCCTGAGCTCACCAGCTTGAGCACGGGCCCATCTGGCTTGAGCAAAAGCTCGTCAGCTTGGACCCAAGGTCGCTGGCTCCAGCAAGGGGTGGCTCGGTCTGCTGAAGTCCCACGGTCAAGGCACATGTGAGAAAGCAATCAATGAACAACTAAGGTGTCACAACGGGAATGAAAAACTAATGATTGGTGCTTCTCACCTCTCTCTGTTCCTGTCTGTCTGTCCCTATCTACCCCTCTCTCTGACTCTCTCTGTCCCTGTAAAAAATAAAAAAATAAAAAAAAGAATGTTATAATATGATATAAAGTCTATTCGACCAGTTTAAAGTTACATAGTTGGTAAAGAAACCTTTATCAACACCTTAAAGTCTTCCATTTAATAAGAATTTACTATATTATCACACACTGATTTATGTCTATTGTTTCATTTAATATTCTAAAACACTCATGAGACCGGTGAGAGTACTATTTCAATTTTATCCCTAGGGAAATTGAGGCTTAATAAAATTTTCCCAAATCCCATAGGTGTCTGTGTGTCTTCTTTTTTTAATTTTCTTTTTTTAAGACTTTATTCATTAGAGAGAAAGAGAGAAGGGGGAGGAGCAGGAAGCATCAACTCCCATATGTCCCTTGACCAGACAAGCTTAGGGTTTGCAACCGGTGACCTCAGTGTTCCAGGTCAATGCTTTATCCACTGTGCCATCATAGGTCAGGGGTGTATGCCTTGTTAAGCTGTCTGCTTTCTCACCAGTGTGCCACCCTGCTCCCATGTTCTTTAACAGTTTATTTCTATTCTGATTGAAAAAAGGAAAGAGACCTGTCATTTTTATTCACTACTGACTCTTCACTTTCAAGCAGAGGACCACAATGCAAAATAAAGACTTGTTGAATGAACAAATAAATAAGTAAATTAATAGCATATACGTACCATTTTATCATCACTCCTGTGTACTGGCAATTACCTCATTATGACTGCAGGAAACCACAGACTCTACATTTGTATGTTTCTCCTTGTATTAGAAACAAGCATCTATTTCTTGACAGTAACAGCCATATTCTCTTTTGCCATTAATCTCCTCTTTTCAAAGTTTAATGAAAATAAACATAAGAAAAGTGATTTTTAAAGTAGATCCATTCATGTCTCTGCTGTTACAAAGTGTTGTCATTTTACCTGTTATCTTGTCAACATTAGTGAATAGTTTTCAGAAAAATGTAAGAGCCTAGAAACCTGGGCTTAAATAAATAGTGTAAAGATTTTTATTTCTCTGCTCAGAAACATTCATTTGTTACAATAGACATTTTACTCCTAGGAATGTGTTCCTTTAACTGATCCAGAAATCTGCATCAAGATATAAAATATTACCTTCCATTTGCATAATGTAATTAAGTTTTCAAAGCTGTTTCCCATCACATTTATCATTTTGTTTTTATGTTTCTTTTTCCAGAGCCTTGGAGCATTTTAAATTCATTGTGTCATAATAATAGATAGTTGAATACCATTAAAACATTGGTACTGAGGGATAAAGCTACAGTCTTCCTTTGTACGGCACTATATAAACTGCTTTCACATATATTATCTTAACGGGCCTCGCAACAACCCTGAGAGGGAGATAGAGCAGGTATTATGATCTTGATTTTACGGACCAGTACATGGAGCCTCAGAAGTTAATTTACTTGCTTCTGAAGGTCATCCAGCTAGTAAGTGGCAAAGCCAGGTCTAGATTCTGAGATTTCTTACTTTTAAGTGAAAAAGACCATATATCCATATATTGTGTTTTTTACTTCTTGACACTCTGCTGTGCATACAATGCATACCTTGTGCTTTTAGGTATTTTAGTTGATTTTTCTTTTGTGATAGCTAATATATTTGATGGAACAAATGATAAAATTATGTATCATAGCAGATATGTATTCTGCCGTGACACATAATTTTATCATATATATCATACATATATGTTATGTCATATATACTATAGTTAACTGACATTTCAGTGTAGAGCTAGCTATTTTACTGCAGATACTGATATATAAGTGGTTGTCCAGTGTTTTGCTACTACCACCAATGTGTAATGACCAGCCTTCTACAAAAATCATGTGAAGCATAAACTCCTAGAAGTAGAATGTGCATTTCCTATTGTTCAGTATGGTGCCAGATTGTGCTGTAGAAGGGTTGTGCAAATTTACACTCCTCCTGCAATACAGGGGTGTTTCCCCACATCCATGTCAAAGCATTGTACTTAAAACATGCTTTTTCTGGTATGTCAAAAATAGAATTGTACTTTTAAATTGCAAATCCTTAATTATGTGCAAGGGTGAGCTTCTGCCCTCTTTTAAACTGAATAACCAGCCTCCCAATCACATACTTTATCCTGAGGATAGAGGGTCGGAGCATTTCTGCCCTGGAATTGACCTTAGACTTCACTTAATCCCAGCCCCTCACCTTGCAGACCTGGGAGGTGAAGCACAAAGTAGAGGCGGTTTTGCCAGGGGTCACAGCACATTTCAACTATATTCTTCACTTAACAAATAACTATTCACTGTCTCCGAGTTAAATGCACTTGGAATTCTCTTCTGGCTCCAATAATCCACTGCTTAAGGTGCTAAAAAGGTAAGTGACAGTGTTTGAACTCTGGGGTTTAAGTCCAGATTGAGCAAGACAAGTTTTTCTGTATGTTCATAATGGGCTTATCTGATGCAAAAGTCATTCCAAGGAATCAAGACATCAGAGGGCTGTTACCCTTAAGAATAAAGAATCCTCTCTCTTGTAGCACCCGTGAGCAGATTCCAAAGAGATTTCACGCATCCTGGGTATAGCAGCTGACGTGATAAAAATACCGCGGCTGATTCGTGTGCAGATGTTTGCCCGTACCTTGCTTTCACACTATGCTGTGTTTGTTAGTGCTATTTTCTTGCTCTGGCTGCATCCAGTAAAAGCGGTGTCCTTCAGAAAAGTGAGCAAGCACACCTCCGGCAGGCCTCTAACTGCTTTCCCAAAGAGTCACACTACACTACTGCTTCTTCACAGAAGCTTTCTGACTCCACCCGGGAGCCTTTCTTAAAGTCAGAATAATCACCAGTATCAAGAGCAATAAGTCAGACAAAGACAACTACCATATGATTTTGCTTCTATGTAAAATCTATTGTAAATTTCTTATGTGAATCTAAAAAACAAAATAAGTGAAAAAAGAGAACTCATCGATACAGAGAAGAAATTGATGCTTGCCCAATAAGAGGGGGTTTGGGGGGGATGAGTAAACGAATTGAAAGAGATTAAGAATTGTCAGTTATTGAAATAGTTCCCGGAGATGTAAAGTGTACAGCATAGGGAATACAGTCAATAATATTGTAAGCACTATGGATGGTGTCCAATGGGTTCACGATTTATCAGGGTGATCACTCCATAAGGCATATAAATGTCTAACCACTATGCTGTCTACTTGAAACGTACACAATATTGTATGTTTACTGTAATTGAAATATACCTGTACATTTGAAATGTTTTAAAAGGAAAAACTTTTCTGTTTTAAACTATTTATAACAACAACCAAAAAAGAATCATCAGCAATATCAAATACAAATGATTATTGACAGCCAAAGATATTTAGAACTGAAGGAAGCCACACCTCTGCTGAACTTCACTGTTGAGGACATGATCATGTTGCTTGGTTATCGAAGAGATTGCAGTTGGTTTTCCATGGAGGAGCTGATTGATTATCAATGTATGATTTAGTCCTCAGAGAGAATGAATTGTTCCTCCCTGGTTGTCTTTCCTCTTACCTTGCTCTACCTCTGATAATGGCTTCTTTAGCACTGGAATCCCCGGTAGAGGGAAGCAAGGACAGAAAGGGCAAGTATAGCACCATCCCTTCTTGAGAAGAGAAATATGGGAGGTCTGGACTTGAACACTAGATCTACCATTCACTGCTATGGGCCTTGGAGCAAATCAGAGCATTTCCCTACATGGCCTCTTTATCTTGGAGGATCTTTCTCAGGATACCCTTGTTTTGTTGCAAACAAATCCCATCCATTTCAAATTTTCCCCAGTGTATTTGACAGTCATTCTTCTTCCTCTTCCTCCTCCTCCTCCCTCCTCTTCCTTTCTCCTCCTCCTCTTCCTCCTCCTCCTCCTTCCTCCTCCTCCTTCCTCTTCCTCCTCCTCCTCCTCCTTCTCCTTTTCCTCCTTCTCCTTCTTCTTTTTTAGAGAGAGAGAGAGGGAGGGAGGAACAGACAGGAGCAGACAGGAAAGGAGAGAGACGAGGAGCATCAACTCATGGTTGCAGCACCTTAGTTGTTCATTGATTGCTTTTCTCATATGTGCCTTGACCGCAGGACTCCCGCTGAGCCTACAACACCTTGCACAAGCCAGTGACCTTGTTCTCAAGCCAGCGACCATGGGGTCAAGTCTGTGATCCCATGCTCAAGCTGGCGACCCTGCACTTGCTCAAGCCGGTGACCTCGGGGTTTCCAGCCTGGGTCCTCAGTGTCCCATGTTGACGCTTTATCTACTATGCCACTGCCTGGTCAGGCTGACAGTCATTGTTCTTTTACAAGTAACAGAGACATGTTAGTCTTAGTAAACCTCATACCATATAGAACAGAATCTTCAGTCTAGCTGGCATTTGTTATCTGCTTACTAACTTTTGCCCAACCTCTGAAGGGATGTATCTTAATGTTCTTTATGGGATTACCCAACTTTGTTGAGATGAGGAACATTAAGACAGGTAGCAACCTGTCTATTGGGAAGCTCTTCATAAAATATTGCTTTGTTTCTGTCTCTCTTTTAAAATGGAAGAAAATATCATATTAATTATACTCAGATTTTAGGTATGGGATCTGTGTGGCTTTAAAATGTATAATATAATAGAATATGTATTATTCAATATAACCTTGCCAGAAAATATGTTTTGGTCTTAGTCTAAGTCAAGCAAGCATGCCAAATGTTAGTCCTCAACTCCTATAAATCATTATACAATAAATGAGTGTAAATGAGGGAGAAAGTCCTGCACTAGTTACTTCTCTCTCTTTCTCTTTCTTTCTCTCTCTCTCATACACACACACACACACACACACACACACACACACACACACACACATGCACGCACACAGATACAACTTCATTTCTGTAACATTAGGAGAAGAAAAGACAGAAGCAAGGCTTGCTTTGATGATCAGAAGTTAGAGCAGAATATAAAGGTCCAGAGCACAGGCTAGGGCTGCTGTGGTTGAAGCCATGCTATTTCCATTAGACGGTGCAATAGAAGAAATTTTATCATCTGGCTCTCCCTAGAGAGGAAATACGGAAACTGTAGCCAAGCAACAGACTGAGAGAAACCATCATAAATGTCACCTACCTCAAGGCTAAAGAAAGAAAGTCTGCATCTGTGAATGTGTTCTACCTTGTGGAGTGGGTGGGGAAGGAAACTTCTGTTGGTTTCATTTTGCTGTACTTTTTATCCTCTCAGCCAATTTTTAGGCTTTTCCTTGTTTAGATTGTGTTAAATAGCAATTAATTTAGTTGGATTTATAGCTATCTATAAATTGCCAAATTTAGTACAAATATCACCCCATAAGAATCCTAAGTGGTGCCTGACCAGGCGGTGGCACAGTGGATAGAGCATCGGACTGGGATGCGAAGGACCCAGGTTCGAGACCCTGAGGTCACCAGCTTGAGCGCGGGCTCATCTGGCTTGAGCAAAAAGCTCACCAGCTTAGATACAAGGTCGCTGGCTCCAGCAAGAGGTTACTCGGTCTGCTGAAGGCCTGCGGTCAAGGCACATGTGAGAAAGCAATCAATGAACAACTAAGGTATCGCAACGAAAAACTAATGATTGATGCTTCTCACCTCTCTTCGTTCCTGTCTGTCTGTCCCTGTCTATCCCTCTCTCTGACTCTCTCTCTGTCCCTGTTAAAAAAAAAAAAAAAAAGAATCCTAAGTGATAATAGTTATGTCCTCAGCTCAATTGGACTCTGTCTTGATCATGAATACTTTTCTCAGTTTAAATTTGAAAACGAGGTGAGAAAACCCTTCTAGTTCTACAACTAAAAGTTGTCACATAGGAAACCAAGTGGCTTCTATGATCTTGTGCCTTCAAGTTAGTCTCCAAGGTAAAACTTCAAACAAACACAAAATTTGTCACAATTAGATAAGTTCGGAGCCACATATTTACATTACTTTGGTCAAAAGGACAAGAAATATACAGTTTAATTTCTATGCCTGTCGGAACTGCTTAGTTCTGTTTTATTTTCTTCATTTGACAGGAGTCCCATCTTTACTGTATTGTTCCCAAAGATCAACTCTGGCTCTCACAACCAAGGAGAATGAATCTGAATAATACTAAGAGATAAGAAAAATTTGAGAAAGTATCTCACTAGAAGTAACAGGAAGGCAGAGTAAGGGAGGCAGGAGAGGCCAAATTACTGTAAAAGCTGCTGATAGAAACTGCCCACCACAGAAAGGGAGAGAGAATGACAAACTGGCTTTAACAAGCATAGTCCATCAATTTCACTAGACAGTTACAGGATCTGCAAGAGTGTTGTTGGGATGGCTCATTTTCCTGAGAACGTTCTAGCCTGGGGTGCTGACTGCCCACAGAGAAGTCCTGTTTTTATTTCAGCTGCCCCTAATATGACTGTGATCCCAAAATTAGCCACAAAGACAAAATAGGAAACATCCCCCCAAAAAATAACCAACTGCTGGCATCCCCCTGGAAAAAGAACTTTTTCTTCCCCAGCCAAAATAAAACCTTAAAGGAATTTTTAAACCTCAGTAATTTTCCAGTGCAGGTAGTAGTGACTGACAGCAGACAATTCAACATTAAACCTGAGATTGGACAGCCGCGATCTTAAATTTGACACCAAGAGCCCAGCTAAGTTCTAGCCTGGTGACTCTGTTCAAGATTTTTAAAATATATTAATTTGTTATAAAATTCTTTAACAAAGAAGGTATTTAATATATTGTCAGGAGAAATTATTTCTTTGACAAAAATCAGACTCCACAGATAGACTTATTAGATTTGATTTTTCTCCTAAAATCAGATTTGTCTGATCAGTTCAACCCCAAAATTCATTGTAATTCTGAGTCTTTAAACCATGTAAACCATTCTGTTAACCTGATTTTTAATGCTGAGAAATTTTGACTTCACAGGACTGAAACTAAAGTGTAAAACCTTGAACTTCAAAAGTCAGCATAAAAATAAATTAATGTCTTTTAAAAAAATGGAAGTAGGGCATTTTAATTCAGTTTTTGTTTTGACATTTTTAATGCTTCCTATTCCCTTGCCCAAAATAAAAAGATTAAGCTTTTAGCATTTTTTGTCACAAAAAATGTGTTTGTAAAATCTTATTCCTAACCCCACGCATCACTCACCTGCTTATGTTCATTGCTTTCTAATTCTGAAAGATGAAAAAGAAAAATGATTTGTAATATGCACTTATGACATAGATGAAATTATGTCAATGACTGCTCACCATGATCTCATCAAATATCAGATGTCTAGGCCCTGGCTGGTTTGTTCAGTGGTAGAGCATCAGCCCAGCACGTGGATATTCCAGGTTCGAATCCCAGTTAGGGCACACAGGAGAGCAACCATCTGCTTCTCCACCACTTTCCCCTCCCTCTTCTCTCTCTCTCTTTCTCTCTTTTCTCTCTCTGTCTTCCCCTCCTGCAGCCATGGCTTGATTGATTTGAGCGAGTTGGCCTCAGGTGCTAAGGATGGCTCATTAGCCGCCACCTCAAGCACCAGAAAACATAAATGTCTCAGTTGCAATGTCCCCGGGTGGGCAGAGAATAGCCTCCTAGTGGGCTTGCTGGGTGGATCCTGATTTAGGTGCACACAGGAGTCTGTCTCTCTGCCTCCCCTCCTCTCATTAAAAAAAAAAAAAAGTGTACTGGTAATAATAATGCTAAAATGTGTTTAGTTTTAGCCTGACCAGGCGGTTGCGCAGTGGATAGAGCATCGGACTGGGATGCAGAGGACCTAGGTTCAAGACCCCGAGCTCACCAGCTTGAGCACGGGCCCATCTGGCCTGAGCAAAAGCTCACCAGCTTGGACCCAAGCTCACTGGCTCCAGCAAGGGGTTTCTCGGTCTGCTGAAGGCCCGCAGTCAAGGCATGTGTGAGAAAGCAATCAATGAACAACTAAGGTGTCGCAACGGCAACGAAAACCTAATGATTGATGCTTCTCACCTCTCTTCGTTCCTGTCTGTCTGTCCCTGTCTATCCCTCTCTCTGACTCTCTCTCTGTCCCTGTTAAAAAAAAATGTATTTAGTTTTACTATGTGCCAATTACTCTTGTTTTTATTTGCATATATTAGCTTATTCGATCTGAACAACAACTTTATAAGACAAATTAAAAGCTGGGCAGAGAGGACTTAAATAATATGTCCAAATTCACACAGTAAGTGGTTAGAGCTGGTCATTAACTCTAGGGTCTTACCCTCAACCATTATGCAAAATAATTTTTCAAATGTAAGACTGTGTCATTATGTTTATAAATAGCTAACTCTGAGACAAAAAAGTACAACTTTTACTCTTTTTATCAAATAAAAATTGTCAAAAATACAAAAAATATTTGTCTACAATACAAAATTGGTAGCACAAATAATTATTATTGTGCTGTTAGATAAGAAAACAGAATGATAAACAGCCTTCGATTTCTCTAACTTACAGAAAGAAGTTATTTGTTTTCATTTTTTACAGTTTCATAGTATTTACCATCAGCGTCAGTACTGACAGTTTCCCTGCTGTTACAACCTGTTTTGTCAATCTTATTCCCACAGACATTTTAAAAGACAAATGCTCTGGCTCTAACTTGACAAAAGCAACAGAATTAGAGAGAGAGATTGAGAGGGAGAATGAGAGAGAGAATGAAGAAGGAAGTAAAAATGGAAGGAAGGGAGGGAGGGAGGGAGGGAGGAGTTTGTTCTGCTTTCAGACAGACCTTTTTTGGATACCCCCATCCTCAAGGCCAAAATTATAAGTGCTGTACCCTTCTTGCCATTCCTTAATCTATGTATTCGTTCACTCTTTCTTTCATTTAAAAAGTGTTTATTGCATTCTGTACTGTTTTTATGCTAGTCACTATTGATGAACAAAACCCAACATGACCTGTTTTTACAAGGCTTTCATTTTAATGAGGGGGGTAAGTATTGCTCAAACAACAATAACAAAAAACTCAAGCAAGCAAACACATAACCCCAAGTTTTGATACTCTGCTATTTAGAAACAAATTGTTGATGCTGTGAAAACATGTGCTAGAAGGACCCGCCTGATCTGTGAAATCCAGCAAGGCTCTGTTAGTTTCCTGGTCCTGCTGTAACGAATGACCACAAACTGCGTGTCTGAAAACAACAGAAGAATGTTTATTCTCTGTTCATTCTGGAGGACCGAAGTCAGATCCAGGTGTCAATAAGGTGGGTTTTGGGGGGCTCTGATGAGCTCTTTTCCATGCCTCTCTCCCAGCTTCTGGTGGTTGTTGCCAGTCTTTGGTGTTCCTTGGCTTTCAGAGACATCACTCCAATCTTGACCTCCTGTGTGTCTGTTTGTGCGTAAATTTTTCTTTTCTTACGTTGGCTTAGAACTCACCCTATCCAGTATGACCTCAACTTGATTATATCCACAAAGACTCTGTTTCCAAATAAGGTCCCGTTCATAGGTGCTAGAAATTAGGACTTGACCATATCTTTTTTTTTTCTTTTAGGGAACACAAATCAACCTATAACAGCTTCCTTGAGTCCAGTTCATTTGAGCTGTGATTAAAATCTAAGGAAGAGAAGGCCCTGCAAAGGGAATGGGGGCATGTAAAGGTCCTGAGACAGGAGGGAGCATTCTAGCTGATGACTTTTAAGAAGGACACAGACACACTCAGGGAAACGCAGGTGCAAAGAGACTCAAGGACATGTGCTTCCAGGTGTGGCACCCGTGCGACTCCCCTCGCACAAAGTGTGGACAATCACAAACCTCGCAGTCTTTGTGCCGGCCCAGGTGTTTCTTCTTTTCATCTCGCTAGTCAACCCACCCCGCCATGTGCCCTTGAGTAGGAAGAGGGGAAAACCTAATTACACTCTGGGTAAGGCCGTGGGGGAGAAAATCGATGTGTTAGAGCCTCCTTCTGGACCACACCAGGGGGCTCTGAAACATGAGCCTGGGGCATGGAAGAAGACAACTTGGGTTAATTACACCCTAGCTTCCTAATAAATTGTGTGAGTTCTTGCTTCCAAGCCCATTTTCTCATCCGTAAAATGGGGGGAGTCACATCTGCTTCAGTCTCATTGTGACTATTGAGTGAGATAAGGCGTGTCCCAGCACTTTGTAAATTTATAACATGACTAAGAATGCTGGGCGGTACCAGGACCAGAGGAGATTGATAATCCCTGGCCTTCTACACCCAACACAGTTCGTGCCAAACGCCTTCCCAGTAGTAGAAGGAGCAGGACAGGCAGAGGGGGATTTAATAGCAGTTTGCAATCTGTATACCGTGGAGGAAGTGGCAAGGTTAATAACAATCACATTTAATCTGCGTACAGTGGAGAATGTGGGAGAGTGCTAATAATCATTTTAATGACGGAATTTATGTACAGTGGTTTATGGGTAACAGCGAATTTCTCCTATACAATCTCATGCAATGCTTGTGGCTCCTAAACCCCATTTTTAAAATAAAACTCACGGGGCCCATCAGGGGGATGGGCCAGTCCATAAATACAAACTTTATCTGCTGGCACATTGGCAGGAGTGGCTTATCACATTTACGGATCTTGGGAAGCTGAATGGAGTGAGGTCCTGGGCAAGAGAATGGTGACGAGGAGGAGGAGGAAGGGGGCAGACAGGGGCTCCAGTTACACCCAAGTCCCAAAGAAGGCACTGAGGACGGCAGAGAAACTGAAGAAATCTTGTGTTAATCCTGGACCAATCCTGCCCACTCTAAGGGTCTCAGCATTTCCAGAGACAGATCAAAGTGTGTAATTGTCTGAGCTGTCCCCAAGGTGCGGATGACACAACCACACAGCTGTGGAGAATGACCTGCAGGCTGGCCCCTGGTTGAGAAGGGAGGGGGTGGAGCTACATTCCCCAGGGGATTTGGAGCAAAAGATATGAAGCATCTGGGAAGCTTTGAGGTGGAACCCATCACCCAGTCTAGCTTTCCAAAATCTATTATGGCCTCATATACGTATATGTACACATAGAATTGCACGCGCGTGTGTGTGACATACTTTGCACTTTATTCGTCATCTTGCTCTTTGACTAACAAGTCTTGAAGTGCAACTAGTGTCATTGGTTCATCAGATCCACGTATGTACTTTTCACTGCTGTGTACTAATTTGCAGACCGGACATACCGTTTTACAAAGCCACTTCCTTTTACGTGGACATACATTGTTCCTAATTTTTCACTATTGCACTGTTGTGCAGGTGTGGGCTTGATCTTTATGAAGTCGCTCATTATTACCTTTTAAGATGCTATATAATTTATATTTTTACCTTGCTAGTTTTTTGTCACACTCTACTAATGTAAACCCCATGAGAGCAGGAATCTTTGTCTTGTGTATTCACATCTGTAGTTCCAGAACCTGAAACTGCACTCCAAGAATATTTACTTGCATGGATTCATATGACCGCATTCTGCCTCTGCATGTCGTTCTGATTTTTGTCCTCTTAGTAGAGTTAAGCTGTCAAAGGGGCAGAAATAACCACTTTCACCTCTTTCATCTGCAGTGCCTGGCCCTCTGCCTTTGTTAGAGTGGGAGCTTAATACATTTCAGAGACACAGTATAGTGCATCTCAGCTCAACCATTGACTGGTGGTAATTATGGCCAAACACCGCTTTTAAAAGATTAATAGTAATCTATATATGGGTCCTCTTACCACTTCGACAGTTCCCACTCTAGCCTCAGCCACTACCATCTCTCAGCTGGAGTTTTGCTGTGGCCTCCAAATCATCCTTTTTACTTCTACTCTTATGCAAATTCTTCTAGAGTCACCATCACAGTCCTGAAATGCTAAAACCTCAGTCAGATAGGGCACTTCCTGGCAAAGCCTGCAGCGGAAACTTCACTCTGAGTAAAAGCCCGAGTTGATGTGTAATAGCCTGAAAAGCACAGTGCAGCTTGCATGCACACGCTGCCCGTCCATTAATGTCTGCCCGCCCCTTGGCTGCGCTCCCTGCGCTCACCCCTCCGGCCTGCTGGCTTCCTGCTTTCCTGGAACTCAGATGCCTGTGCTCACTGTGGAGCCCTTGTCCTCACCGGGCACTCCTGGAATGCTTTCCCCAGGCATCTGCATGGCTAACCGCCTTCCAGCCCTTTAGCCAAATAACACCAACCCAGGCCTTTCCTTATCTCAACATGCAAGGGCGCCTGGACACTTCTATCACCTCTGTGCTTCGTGATGATTTTCCGATCGCACTTTGTGATAACCTAGTATGGTACTTATTTATTTATTTGTTTATCATACTCATTATGTGTCTTCCAACTAACAGGTTAGTGCCGTGAGCCGGAGATGTCTGTGTTATATTTTATTTATTCAGTGCCAAGACCAGTGCTTGGCAGCTATTAAGTGTTCGATACATATTTGTCAAAGAAACCGATTTTATTTTATTTTCCTTCTAATTGGATTTTATTGGGGTGACACTGGTTAACATAATTATACAGGTTTCAGGTGCCCAATTCTACAGTTCATCTCTGTACACCGTATTGTGTGTTCCCCTCCAAGTCAAGTCTTTGGCCATCATCATTTATCACGCCATACCCTCCACCATCTTCCCCCCGGCCGGCAATCCCCATGCTGTTGTCTGTGTCTGTGAATTTTCTTCCTTCCTTTCTTTCTTTCTTTCTTTCTTTCTTTCTTTCTTTCTTTCTTTCTGTCCTTTTATTTATTTTTTTTTGGGGGGGGTCTATCCCATCACCTGATTTTAAAAGAGAACACTTCTTTGACACACGCCCTGCATTGTTCCGTGTCATTTTCACCACCACTCTCAGGGAGGTACTGAAATGACAGGAGGAAGGCAGTGTACCCTACAGTCAGACCGTTTGTGTTAACTCCTTGCTCGGTGGCTGACCAGGTCTGGGCCCAAGGTCAACAATCACCCATGTTCACTAACTCCCCACTACCCCATCTCGGAGAAATCCAGAGAACTGGTAACGATTTCTATTTACTACTACGATTGGTTGCATTTTGTCAGACTCCGTATGAAGCAACCAGGTCAACACTATAAGAAGTATTTCAACCACAGCCCTAAATTTAGGCTTCAAATCCCACTTTATTTAATTATGTATCTCATGTGATCGTTTAAGACTTAATAGCTATTTTGTGCATTCTATTTTGCAAGAGTAAAGTACTCCCTTGACTTTCCCTATTTCACACAGGCAAAATATTAACTACTAGATTATAAGTGCCTTGATAAATAGGATTTATCCGTGAAAGTGATTAATGCCATCAGCGCTCAGTGCATTGCTTCAACAATGATGCACAGTCTGGCATTAAATGTTTGTCATACTCTGGCCGAGAAATGTGTTTAGTAGCTTTACACTCTTGATTTCTATAGAACAGGACTTGTTTTTGAGTCATCTGAGAGTTTTAAAGATAATAATAAATATGAAAAAGAGAATAATGCCTTTCTGATACTGAAGGAAAATGTTATATAATGCTTAAAACAAATGTTTGTGGATCAGGCTGGCCCAATTTAAATTTCGACAGACACATCCTAGGTGTTCAAGAAACAGCTAAATCAATGAATGGCCCATAGACATACAAGCTATATAATGTTGGGCAAACTTAAAATTCTTAATTTCCTCTGTTTAATAGAAAAATTATATCTATACCATAAAGTTGTTATAGTGAGATAATATATTATAGCAGTAGGTACCGTGCTTGACATATGGCAAGGTTTTATAGAGTTATTATTAAACAGTGTTTTCTGCTGTGCAGTACAGAATATGGAATCCTCCTCCCTCAAATTTAATGTTTTACCTGAAGTATAAGAATGCAAATGAGCTTAATAGCACTTATGAAAATGAGTCCCTTCCAAATTCTCTCCTCCTACTCCATCCTCCAATTAATCAATAGTCTTGGTATAGCCACAGTTCCTTCCAAGTCTTCTTGTATAATAATTATTCAATTCTTTCTTATTCCCTCAATCACACAATAAATCCTCTCTTATCATTCAAGATTCAGGTTCACTGTCCCTGTGTCCCTGCTGTTAGAAATAGTCCCTACCCCCACCCCGGGGAAGTGGCTCTCCTCTGTGCCCCAGTACTGCCTGGTTTGTCTCTCTGTTTCAGCATTCATTACATCCCCAGACCCACAGTTCATTATTTACACATCAATCCCTCCCAGTGGGGAGAGTTGTAGAGAGGATTCATAAATCATATATACATTCAGGGCTGGGCTAGGTGACTTTTAACATGCATCTCAGAGCATTAAAAAGATAATGCTTGTATAAGTAGTTTAGCACAGTGGCCAGCAGGAGTAAATAGTCAATGATAATAATGAGGATGATTAGTAGTAGTGGTAATATTCATCTGTCACAGTATGAGGTGGGTAAGTAGATGAAGTATAATTATCTATACAAACGCTATTATGTTCCAGAATATTACAGGCTAGGACCCCAGAGCTTTGGAATATCAAAGATTGCTTACTATGCAAAGAGGAAATACTGACTCTCAGAATCCTTCTTTAGGGTTCATGTGGAGAATAAAAAATTTGAGCCTTTGATACTACTTTTCCTAACAAAACTAGCTTTAGAAAGAGTTTAAAACCTTAAATGAGAAATTGTAATTCCTAGTTTCTGTGCCGGGAGATAATAAGTCAAAGAAAGTACCAGGAAAAAGTATGCTTTTCAGATGTAAATTGCTTATACTTGAAAGTGTATTGCTTAAATTTCTGAGTAATATCTGTAGGATATTATTAATATCCTACAGAGTTTAATATGGGGTAAAATAACATTATGATTAAGGCAATGGTTAATTATACCTCCTCCTATTATAGTCCATATTTTGGGAGAACAACATGAATCCTTTGTGGGTTTAAGGTGTTCTTTATTCTCGCCAATGAAGATTTCATTTTGGCTCCATTCACATACTTCCATTGAGTACCTACTGTCAGGACATAAAGTAGTGAACAGGGCCAGTGAAATCTCTGCTTTTTTGAAGCAAGAAGGGAGAGAGTGATAGAAGGGGGAAGGTTAGTTTCATAGATAATTCCATTTACTTCCCAGAGTGATCTGTCTTTTTGAGTCTGTAAGATTCACACAGGAGACACTGGCAGGCAGTGAAGGCTTCCCTGAGAAAGGTAACTTTGATCTAAAACAAAGGTCCCCAAACTTTTTACACAGGGGGCCAGTTCACTATCCCTCAGACCGTTGGAGGGCCGGACTATAAAAAGAACTATGAACAAAATTCCTATGCACACTGCACATATCTTATTTTAAAGTAAAAAAAAAACAAAACGGGAACAAATACAATATTTAAAATAAAAAATAAGTAAATTGAAATCAACAAACTGACCAGTATTTCAATGGGAACTATGGGTGCGGATGCATCCTGTGCTCCTCTCACTGACCACCAATGAGAGGGGTGCCCCTTCTGGAAGTGCGGCGGGGGCTGGATAAATGGCCTCAGGGGGCCGCAGTTTGGGGACCCCTGATCTAAAAGAAAAAAAAAGTGTCTCCAGCGATTTCCAAGAAATGACTATTAAAGGTTCAATCTTACTGGCTCTGTAGTCCCTCTATGAGAAGGGGCCCTGCATCTGTTCAGAAGGGGTTTGTTCCAATTTCCTTGATTCTGGTTGTGCAGAGTGAACTGTTGTGTTGTGACTCGCTGTGCCTACTGGCTGGTTCTCTCTTCAATAGAGAGGGGAGGCGTTGTAGGGTCCAAAGCTTCTCAGATTTAGGAGCAAAATCTCTGTCTGCATTAATTTTCACTTTTCAGGAAGTGACCTCAGAAGCTCCACTTTATATTCTAGCCTTACTCCTGGCTTCAGCTGATTGGTTGTCCACCTTTCCTTTCTCTTTGCTCCTCTTCCCTCAATGAATTCTTCATTTGTCTTTAAAAACGTTATTTTATTCAGTGTCTTCTAGAAGAGTTATTATAGAAACCTTGGGGAGGGAGAAGAAGAATCTTACGTAAATTCAGATATCCCCTTACTGACTTGCGGTTTGAACACCAACCTTTATGTATACACCAGTGGTTCTTAACCTTTTTTGAGGTACCGAACCCACCAGTTTCATATGTGCATTCACCAAACCCTTCTTTAGTGATAAATAAAATATAATTTTTTCCCCAAATTCAAGACATAGGTATATGTTTTTTACTGGTGCACAAAATGAGCCATGCATGAACATCACCTTGCTCAAAGAACAAAACCAACAAAGTGCATGAACTCACAACAAATTACAGTATTACTTTATTCTGGCCTCCGCGGCAGAGGCTTCTCTGAACCCCTGAGACCAACTCATCAAACCCCTAGGGTTCAATAGAACCCAGGTTAAGAACCACTGGTATACACACATGTGCTATCTACGTTAAGTGTCTTAAATCTTACTGTGGTAAAGTGTATTTGTATAAAGTCCTTAGAAATTGTTTTCAAATGAGTTGTGGAATAAGTTTTTTAAAACAGATAAGTCAATCAATCAATCAATAATAGATGGCACCTGCTGTCCCTCATGTGTGATTTCTCTAAAAACGCTGGACTATTTCTGGAATAGCATAGTGGTTGGGTTTCCAGGCTCTGGAGTAAAACTGTCCATGTTACGTTCCGACTTTGCTATTTACCACCTACATAATTTTGCTCAATCACTATATTTTGGGGGGCTTCTTTTTCCTAATCTGTCATATTTATCATGCTGTGGATTAAGTGAGTAAATGAGTATATCTCATTTAGCATAATAGTTACTGGCTTCTGTGAACCTCCCTGAAAATATTAGCTCTTGTTATTTCTAAGCACAAAGATACCTCTTTCCGTCTCAGTGAGTTCATTATGGTACCCACCTTCTTCCCATGTCCCATGCACAAGGGTGTCACCTTTGACCTTCCCTTCTCCCTTCCACTACCTCCCAACAATCAGCACAGTATATGGACTCTTCACACATCACAGATCAGCTGGAGAGCAAAGTAGTGGTTTAAGTCCATAAGAAGCTTCAGACTGGGCCTGACCTGTGGTGGCGCAGTGGATAAAGCATCGACCTGGGAACACTGAGGTCGCCAGTTCAAAACCCTGCACTGGTTTGGTCAAGGCACATATGGGAGTTGAGCTTCCAGCTCCTCCCCCCTTTCTCTCTTTCTCTCTCTCTCTCTCTCTGTGTCTCCTTTCTAAAAAAAAAAAAAAAAAAAAAAAAAAAGAAGCTTCAGACTGAAATGCATTTGACTGCCATTTACCTGGCTATGTGACTTCGAAGAAGGGATTTGACCTCCTGTCACCTCAGTTCTCTCCTATATAAAATAGGGGACACTAACAGCGTGTATCCTAGTCCTGGTTTAAATCTGGAATCAGAGGCTAGACAGAAACTACTGCATTTTTCGGTGCTCAGCACATACGAAGTGTTCAATGACGCGATGATGTTGAGTGATGGAGAAGAAAATGGTGATGGGGAGATGAATAAGCGGCCCTTCAGTTTAGGAAAGTGAACAGCCATCTAACCTCCATCCTAATCCAGACTTCATCTGCTACATCTGAACACTGGCAATGGATTCCTGTCTGGACTTTAACCTCTAGCTCCTCTTTCATTTCGCCCTACACATAACTTTAAGATTGATCTTCCTTTCTTTTAAAAAATTGGATTATGCTTCTTTTCTTAAAAATGTTTTATCAGATTCCCAGTAATATGTAGGATGTAAATTTAGTATCAAGGCCGTAAAGATATGCATAATTTACCCATATGTTATTTTTCGAGCTGTACATCCATTGGTTCCCTGCAGTGAACCTTCCATGCTGGGCTTGTGATCTACAATTCATTCTTCGCACTTACCTTCCACTTATCTTATCTGCTTGCCTTTCCTTCATCCTCCTGTTCATCCTTCATTGTCCTGACCTTCAATACAAGGTCTTGTCCTTTGGTAAAGTCATTGGTTTATTCAGAAATACTTCAGAATATGTCTAATCAGGTGGTGGTGCAGTGGATAGAGCATTGACCTGGGATACTGAGCTCCCAGGTTCAAAACCCCAAGGTTGCTGGCTTGAGCACAAGCTTAATCAACTTGAGTGTGGGCTTACCAGCTTGAGTGTGGGGTCGCTGGCTTGAGCCCAAAGGTTGCTAGCTTGCAACCCAAGGTCACTGGCTTGAGCATGGGGTCACTGGCTCAGCTAGAGCCCCCCAGTCATGGCACTTATGAGAAAGCAATCAATGAACAACTAAGATGCCGCAACAAAGAGTTGATGCTTCTCATCTCTCGCCCTTCCTGTCTGTCTGTCTCTGTCTTTCCCTCTCTCTCTCTTTCACCTAAAAAAAGAAAAAAGAAAAAGGAAATACTTCAGAATCTACTTTGTGCCCGGCACTACTAGGCAATGAGAGTCAACATAGTCCTCTCCCCTGTATACATTTTATTGTTTGTGTGTGTGTGTGTGTTTCCACTTTCATATATAGTATATGCAGCTTTCTTTGCTAGATACATATTGTATCATCTTCAACTATAACATAAAACCCTCTACATAATTATAGTTCAACAGATATTTGAAATTATTTTCCTATAGTGTATGGTCCACATCAGGGTTAGGTTGACTAACGGAAGATACTCAACCTAATCCCGATGTGGACCATAGTTTTGCTTCAAAGATCCCATCAACTGAAAAGAAAATGTAGTTAAGTATTGGCCTCAGGGACAACCAACCCAACAAACAACAAACAAACAAAAAACGGAATCCTAAATGTTAAAAAAGGAATAATCTATATTCTATAATTTATTATACTGTATCATACCATATTATAACACAGGGGAGATATTTATGGCAAGTTTCTTTTTAATAACATGTGAAAAGTAAATGCAGGTTTTTATACTAGAACTATATGGTATATCCAAAAGTTATTTTATTCCAACTTTATGAGTTTTCACTTAATGTTGTTCAGTGTAAGTCTTACTACAGAAATTGTTCTGCCTTTCTTTTAAATAGCAGGTGCACATTATACATGTCCTATATATAGAAATTTCTGCTCGCATTTGACATTGCGAAGATCCTTTTATAATAGTTTTTTTTTTAATTCAAGGTCTTTGAAAACAGTCACCAAGGAAACACTAGAATAGGTAGTACACATTTTACATAAACCTAAAATTAGAAAATCTTGGTGTCACTTATAATTATCTGAAGACGCCCCCCTCAAATGATTTGGGTATATATGTGCCAGTTTGCCTTCAGTAACAGTGTGAGCCTGACCAGGTGGTAGCACAGGGGATTGAGCATCGACGTAGCATGGTGAGGACCCAGGTTCAAAACCCTGAGGTTGGTGACTTGAGCATGGGCTCATCTGGTTTGAGCGTGGGATCATAGACGTGACCCCCATGGTCGTTGGTTTGAGCCCAAAGGTCACACTGGCTTGAAGCCCAAGGTCACTGGCTTGAGCAAGGGGTCACTGGCTTGGCTGGAGCCCCCTAGTCAAGGCACATATGAGAAAGCAGTCAATGAACAACTAAGATACCACAACGAAGGAATTGATGGTTCTCATCTCTCTCTCTTCCTGTCTGTCCCTCTCTCTCTATCTCTAACTAAAAAAGAAAAAGAAAAGACTGTGCATATAGAGCAAATACCTACTACAGGCAAGGGCTCTGATTCACTTTTCTTGCTCTGTCTGATGTTGAATACATAATTGTTTCCTGCTGTGTTTGAGTTTCCACCACCACATGTCCAAATGAAATGGGTACTCTTATTCTACAACAGGGGTAAAATCATTTGAATTTGGAAAGGAAGGTCAATGCAAATAAGAATATATAGCACTGAGAGATTTATTTGGCTAAACTTGTCCTTCTGAAAGCCTTCTAAATCCAGATAGAAGAGTTCAATGCAAGATAACTTAGTGCATTGGGTGGAAGTAAACTTGGAGTATGAAGAATAGCAGCAAGAACCATGAAATCTCAACACAGGGATTACATAGAAATTCATTTAATGGTGTTGTTTATTGAATTGGTACACCAAGCTTTAACTTTTGCCTGAAATCAAAATAGTCATTCAAGGGCTCCCACAGAGTAAAAACAACTTCCCATAGAAACTTTATTATAAATGATCTTTGTAAAAACTGTGTAATATGTTTCTCAATCTGAGTATTTTCCTTGAATCTGGATCACTGCTAATTAAATTGAACTTTGTTGTGGTCATTGTGACAGATACTGTGAGTACAAAGATGAATAAAAACACAGTTTACTCTTAAGTGGGACTCAGTCATTCATCTAAAGAATAACTATAATATAAATGAACATAAGCCCAGGCTGGATAGCTGAGTTGGTAAGAGCATTGTCCAGACATGGTAGGGTTGTAGGTTCAATCCCCAGTCAGGGCACATACAAGAATCTCTCATTAAATGCATAAATAAATGGAACAACAAATCTGTATTTCTCTCTCTCTCCCTTCCCCTCTTTCTCTAAAGTCAATAAATAAAATAAAATAAATCAACCAAGGCCTGACTGGTGGTGGCACAGTGAATAGAGCATCATCCTGGGATGCTGAGGTCTCAAGTTTGAAACCCCAAGGTCACCGACTTGAGGGCAAGCTAATCAACTTGAATGCAGGGTCACTGGCTTGAACATGGAATCATAAACATGACCCCATGGTCGGTAGTTTGATCCCAAAGGTCACTGGCTTGAAGTCCAAGATCATTGGCTTGAGCAAGGGGTCACTGGCTCTGCTGGAGTGCCCCTACCCTCATCAAGGCATGTACAAGAAGCAGTTAATGAACAGTTAAAGTGCCGCAACTACAAGTTGATGCTTCTCATCTCTCTCTCTCTCAATAAATAAATAAATAATAAATAAATAAAACAACCAATGAATGCATAAATAACTGGAACAACAAATTGATGTTTCTCCCTCTCTCTCTAATCAATAAATGAAAATTTGGAAAAATAAACAAATATATAAATGGACATGACCACAGCCCCCTTTTCTTTCTACATCTGTGTTGACCCCCTTAGTCAATTCCATCCTCTGTTGCCAGAGGACTATTACTAAAACACTCTTCTGTGGGGTGAAGTCCATATTCTTTAGCATAGTTCATGCTGGTCTCTACCAGCTGCCACCTGCCTGCCTCTTCAAGCTTATCTCTTACCATTTTCTCATTCACTCACCAAGTTCTTGTCTGTATTTTTCCCCAGAGAATCCTTAATATTCTCTTTTGCCTCTAGACTTTCAAACTCAATACTTTGTCTACCTGGAACATTCTTTGGTCCCCCTCTGACCCTTTGCTGGCTGATTCCTTCTCATCTTACATATCTTCCTAAGGTGTCTTTCCGGACCCACCCAGACCTCTAAGATTCTTGTAGCCTATGATATGTGCAATTACCACACTGGATGGAATTGCAGACTCTTTTTCTAGGAAGGACAGGGGCCCTTTCTCTCTTGCTTAACAGATATCCTCTGCCCTCCTATTGTGTCATATTTGTTAATTGATGAATGAATAAATTAAGAAATGAGTAATGAATACTGTAAGAACTGCCTTCAAAGTGAAAATGGAAACCCAGGTGAAGGAACAAGTTATTCCATCATCAGGGTATGGTGAAGAGATATGAAGGGAAATTACACGAGATGGCATTGGCTCTGGACCCTAACAGATGAGTGTGAAAGAGTTAGGGAGTTTAGGAAGGGAACTGGAAGCTAAACCAGGAACTGTGTGAACAAGGTAAATGATTTGCAGAGTAGCTCACTTCTGGATGAATCCTCCCTGCTTTGGATTTCAACTTAGACATCCCCAAGGCTTCCTGACCACCCCCCTTAAAGAAGTTAGATGTTTCTTATATGTGTGCCAAGAGTTCTCTCTTACTACTGACTCTATGAGCTATATTTCTAATTTGAGGTTTTAAACCTGAGACCTAAAAACAAATCCATCAAGAGTAATAACATTTTGGTTGTATTCTTATAAAGCACTTTTTTAAAACTTAACATGTTGACTTTAAATAATTTATAATAGTTGCTATAATTATTAAGTGATAAAAGGGTATTCAGTGAAAGCACAGGAGAGAGAAGCAAGCATAAAGGGACATACAGGCCCAACACCTTACAATCCCAATGATGCAGAATCACTACCACGCTGAATGTCAACCTTCAGATTCATTTCTTTCCAACAGATGTCTAAGGGGTTAAAAGCCCTAGGCTCCCTAGCCAGACAGCCACCTTCTTTTCATATAGAGAAACTAGAACTCCAGGGTTGGACTGGCTTACCCAGAAGCTCTATATTAAATTGCTTTGCTAAGTTAATAAATACATGCTGAGACCTTTTTTCTGCTTAGAGAAGGGTTAAAGAAGGGATAACATGGCTCCACAGGTCACCAGGATTAAAGTAAGTTTCATTCATTCATTTTAAACCCATGATGGTGAACCTATGACACGCGTGACAGCACTGACACGCGTAGCCATTTTTGATGACACGCGGCCGCATACCAGAGAAGTATGGGGCCGCATGCCGAGAAGGATATTTCATCCTCGGCTCCTGCATGGCCAGGTGCAGTAGCCGAGGATAAAACATTTGCTGTAGTGTAGACACTCTGTGCCGGAGGTCTGTAGGCCAAAACAACAGAACTCCGGCACAGAGTGTCTAGTTCTGGGGCTTCCGGTTAGGCCGTTTTTCTCCAAGTGACACACCACCCGAGTTATGCTCGGTGTTTTGGCGAATTTTGACACCCCAAGCTCAAAAGATTGCCCATCACTGGCTTAAACCAACAGGCTGTGGTAGAGTGGACTGATCCAGATATTAATTGTGGAGAAGTGCTGTAGCCGTTAGCTTCATACACATGAACTCTAGCTATGTTATATTACAGTTGCTTTCCAAATCATAACTCAGAGGCAACAGCCTCATTGGAAACTTAAAGATTCATAATGACTTTATTCAGCTTCTAGCTTAAGGCAGAACCAGCTATAAAGCCAAGACTTCTGGGAATACGGATCATGTTAATGCTGGTTCCATTTTCTCAAAAGCATAAGCATGAATTCCTTTAGTCTTTCCAGGAATCTCTGTACTTTTCTTGGCCCGTCTTTTTAACACAAATGGGTGATAAATATGTTTCTCCTTCCCTTAAAAATCTAAGCTGGCTTTTAGTGGATAGTTAGGTCCTACCTAGAAAAGTAATAACTATGCTATCAATAATAATAATTGGACACACTTTGGCTCATTATTCCATATAAGAGCAAAATAAGGTGAACACTGTATGTCCCTTTCCCCATTTTACAGTAAAGAAACAGAAGTTAGAGATTTTAATTTCTCAAGACTAGACAGCCAGGAAGTTTGATTCAAAGCCAGTTTTTCTGATTTCAGATTCCAATCTGTTATCCACTCCATCTGACCAAGTTAATTATCCAGTCTGATCTTCAGTTTCACTTTCTAAAATAGAGTAAGAGTAAATACCAAAAAGGGGTAACCGGAGTAGTTCAGTGAGTATACCTAAAGTTAGTGTGACTTGTGTGACTGCACTGTTCCTGGTACTGAGACAGAACCCAGGCAGGTAGGCAGTGTCATTCAGATCAGGGCACAGGTCACCTTCTCAATCAACCTTCATCTGTCTCGGTCCACTCTAAGCTACAGCATTTACCAACTAGCTCATTCTCAGCTTTGCAGAATGTTTCTTCTTTACGGATGTTTTTCTCATTTTATACACTGGCACCCACTAGAAGAGAGGCATAATGCTCGTTAAACTTCTTTACATCTATGCAAAGCCAAGAACAGTACTTACTAATAGTGGCCCTACTTATTTTGTGTGTGTGTGACAGAGACAGAGGGATAGACAGACAGGAAAAGAGAGAGATGAGAAGTATCAATTCTTTGTTACAGCACCTTAGTTGTTCGTTGATTGCTTTCTTATATGTGCCTTGACTGGGGGCTCCAGCAGAGCGAGTGACTCCTTGGTTCAAGCCAGCGACCTTGGGCTTCATGCCAGCAACCTTTGGGCTCAAGCCAGTAACCATGCGGTCATGTGTATGATCCTATGCTCAAGCCAGCAACTCCGTGCTCAAGCTGGTGATCCCGCACTCAAGCTGGCAACATCAGGGATTCAAACCTGGATCCTCTGTGTCCCAGTCTATTGTTCTATCCACTGCACCACCACCTCGTCAAGTGTGGCCCTACTTTTTTGACTAAATATGCGGCCACATTTTCAACAGAGAATTGTGGTGTATTTTAGGATGTGAGAGCCAGTAGGAAATATAGTTGGTTGTCAAAATGTTAGTATTTCTAGGATATTATTACTTTCCTGGGCAAACTATACAGCCAGATTACAACCTATGATTAGTACTAGAGATTCATCCTGTTTAAAAACTTATAAATTGATCAAATAAATGTTTCCAATATCTTGACTTTAAATATTTCTAATCTCTTAACTTTGATCTTGTGTCTTAAACAGAGAATAATCCTGAATGGGAATTCTTTAACCTGGACATTTGTTATAATGAATGGATGCTGAGGTTCCCTAAACAATAAGAGCCCCAACTACACCTGAAAGATCAGCACGAGATTATTTCAAATGCAGCATCTGACTCAGTCTCCAGAACTGGTGCACAAAGGCAAACCACTCTTCTCTTTCTTTTCTTCCTTTCTTTGAAGGGTTTTGTGCCAATGCCTAAGTAAGTCTACAGAGGACCAATAAGAAGAGCAGCATTTTTAATAGGAGAGCTTCCATACGTGTGGCACTTGAGTTACCATTATTTCTGCACATCCCCTACCATTCTTACTCAGTTTAAAATATCTTAAGGACAGCATTTTATAGGCCATTTTGTTTCCACTGCCTTAGCCAACAGTAGAAATAAAGCGCTCAATAAATGGTAACTTACATGTCATGAGCTGTGTGAGGGACCATCACTTAAATGCTTTTCTTTCATTGTTAGCTAATTCAGTTCATAATGCTATATAGGTCCTCATCTTCCTCACCCCCATTTCAGAGATGAGGACTATGGAGAACCAAGTGATTTATCCAAGGTCCACACCTGTTAAACACTGAAGTTGGACCTAGCAATAACTACATTATACAAATTTTCAATAATGCTGTTGAGTTCATTTTAATTCTCAAAGTGAAGAATGGTGCCTCTTAGAAGTCTGATTTGGCAGCACTTGCAAAGCAAGCATGAAGATCAGCTCCAGCAACTAATCGAGGAGTATTGGTAGACAGTTGCATGACTACTGGAGATAGGCTTACTCTCCCTATCCCATGACCGTTCCCTATCCCCTTTCCCTAGTGACACATCCAAAAGGCATGGCCCCAGTTCTCACAGGATGTGTGACAGAAAATCCAGGAGGCCAGCATGGTCCTCAAAGCTGAACACCAGGGTTCTTAAGAAAGAAGCAGTTGCTGAAACATGTGTGATCAGTGAGAATTCCTATAGTCCTAGACTGAAGTTTGTCCATGTACACCAGGGGTGCCCACACTTTTTCAGCTTGCGAGCTACTTATAAGATGACCAAGTCAAAATGATCTACCTACAATAAAAATGCAAAACATAAATTTATTTCTTCTATATTATCATTATTTAAATTACTATTAAATACTGTGTATTCTTTCACCTTTCTCCTTCTCAGCTCTCTTTTCAGAGGAAAGTCAATGTCATTGTTTTTATGAACAGTCCAAAAAAGCTGCTCCACATTTCCCTTCTTTGGAATAGCAATGGCACACCGACAGATGAGGCAAATGCATTTAGAATATGACATAGTGAAAAAAATCTCCTCCCATTCTGTATGAAAGTGGTAGGTTTTAGGCTTCTTACTTGGACCAGCTATGGCACTCATTTTTATACCCTTTGTTGTATTTAGTTTAAATAAATTGAAGGCTAACTACACAGCAATGTAACTGAACAAGTTAGCGCGGTTTAACGCGCATGCGTAGGGTGTCAAACGTTCAGATGTCAGATTGGCTACACTGTATGCCAATCAAAAGACAAATGTCTTTTTAATGTCATGCGATCTACCCACACTTCCTTCGTGATTGACCAGTAGATCGCGATCGACGTATTGAGCACCCCTGATGTACACAATACTCAATTTCCTAAAAGGTTGCATGGGACTCTTTCTCCAGTATCTTGTTATGTTTTTTCCCATTGACTTTGACAAGTCAGTTTTGTTTGTTTGTTTAGAGAGAGAGAGACAGACAGACAGACAAACAGGAAGGGAGAGAGATGAGAAGCAACAACTCATAGTTGCAGCACTTAGTTGTTCATTGGTTGCTCTCTCATATGTGCCTTGACTGGGGGACTCCATTGAGCCGATGACCATGCTCAAGCTGGTGACCTCAGAGTTTCGAACCAGGGTCCTCAGCATCACAACCCAACACTCTATCCACTGCACCACCGCCTGGTCAAGTGACAAGTTATTATTAATATTTTTCTAACCTCTTTTTTCCTATGAATCATGTAAAAATTTGTAAATCAGGACTCATCCTTCTCTTTTCCTTTCCTCTTACTACTGTTCTGATGAAACCTTCAACACCCTCTACCTTAGCAAGTTCAGTAGGCAGGCTCCCTACCTCCATTCTCTCTCAACTCTGCCCCTGGAATAACCACACCAAAGCACTGTTCTCTTAGGCCATCCACCTGCCAAGAACTTCGACAGAGCCCTGCACCACTTATTGAAAAAAAAACAAAAAAGATTCCAAAATTTGAAGGCTGACATTACAGGTGTCCCACAAATAGTCATCCCCAGGCAACCTTTTCAACATCAGTGCCATACACCATATCCTGGGTTGTAATTAATCAGGCTCCATTTTCATCACTAAATAGTCACCATGCTTTCTACTTGCTGAGGCTCAACACTTGTCATTTCTTCACCCAGGATGCCTCACCTGCTCTCCGTCTGTTAGCATCCTCCTCGTGCCTCAAGTTCCGGGCCAGTGCAGCCTTCTTTGGGGAGTCTTCCTCACTCACCTCATCAGGAGGGGAAGTCTTGTCTGTATTTCTGAAATAACTGGTTTATCTTTTAAAAGGCATTTTCCAATAGATAATGATGAAGGCAATGATGATGATGATGATAACATAGGTAGGTAGGTAGGTAGGTAGGTAGGTAGGTAGGTAATAGAGATAGTGGTGTTGTTGAGAGGCGTTTGTTGTTTTTTGCCTTGAAACTCTAACTTCTTTTCAATTTCAATATATCATACCTAGGACAGCATAGAGAAGGAACTCTAATAATATTGACTAAATGAATAAGTGAGCAATCCAAATAACCCAATACAATTAATCCTCACTTCTCATGGTGTGTTCATTGTATAATTCTAGGTCTTTCAATATCAAAATTTCTTAAAGTAGGAGCTCTTTATGGGGTGCTTCCTTTGACTAATACTAATTAAGTAGCTGGCATGTACCAGGCCTTGTGATAAAGTCAGAGAAGCATGCTGTAAATAAGAACAGCACATCCCTGCTCTCACCAAGTTTCATGGTGGTGACCACAATTAAACAATAAGGCATGTGAGAACCTAGGGGCTATTTCCAGGAGGAACTGAGGTGAAAGCTGAGACCGGAAAAAGTCCTAAAAGGCACTCAAACTCCACTGTGTGTGTGGCAGGGTGTGAGGGTGAGGATGTAAGGGAGGACCGTATGAGGAAGCTGAGCAAATAGAGTAGGAAATGTCCTTATGAGAAGAGAGAATCAGCAAATTAAAAGGCACTCCTTATAGTTTGAGTACAAGGGAGTGAAATGGAAGAATAAAGGTGAGGAGAATGGGCAGGTTTGGCACAAAGGGCACTTGGAGATAGGAAAGCTATATTCACAGGTCTTGAAGGGTTTTAAGCAGGGTGCTGACATGATCAGATTGGGTGTTTGGGAAGATCACTGGAAATTGACATGCAAAGTGGATGGAAGAGTGTGGGTACTGGAGCCCTCATGAGGAGGCTCCCACAGGCAGCTCAGGCTGGGAAGGACTGTCAGGACCCCCTGGGTCTTGCCACAGCAGTAACTGCTGTCTCTTCCCACTCAGGGCTTCCAGGGCAGCAGCTAAGGAGACCTTACCAAGGAGCACCACGCAGTAGCTGCTGAAACATTGCACTCCGGGATAAGAAATGGTAACATGGCAGCACCTGTGTGAAAGGAATTAAAAACCAACGGACTCCATTTAGAAAGGAACAATGTCCAAGAAAGGGCGAAATAAGGGCGAGAAGCCCGAGGCGCTCATTGTCGCCCTGCAAGCTGCCAATGAAGACCTCAGGACCAAGCTCACGGACATCCAGATAGAGCTGCATCAGGAGAAGTCTAAGGTGAGTGCAGCTGCCTGCAGCCCTGGACTGGAGGGCAGCCCCGGCCTGGAGGGCAGCCCCGGCCCAGTGCTACCCCTGGCCCTCAGCGGGCTCCTTCCTGCTGGTTGCTTTTCTGTATGTATAGAGATTCTATTGTGTGTGGCAAAGGGGAATTTAGCCCAGGATACACAGAAAACCTGTTTCAGGAAACCAGGTAATAAAAATTGAGACAATGACTATAAGGCCAGTAGCCACGGCCACCATCACAGCCTCCTGGATCATGCAGGTTCACATTTGATTCGGACAGATGGTAATGAAGCAACAGAGCCAATAACTGGTGGACCATTTTCCTTTATTCTAGACTCGTACTGGCCAACGAGTAAAAACAAGCACACGGGCACCAAAACTCATTCTTTCCAGTTGTTTCCTAGAATCAAAGGCCTCACCAGCCCCACTCAGTCCCCTCTGCATGCCTCCATTTTGGCTGCCTCCTCCTCTCCAACCATGTGGCCTCTCTCTCTTGTAATAATGGGGTCTCCTCCTCCTCCAAAATGGCCTCCTAGCTCCTCCTTTTAAAACCTTTGGGTGGGACAATCCCTCCCCCAGCACACATTAGCATAACCAAGACCCTTCCCAAGCAGGAAGGTAATTAATATTATCACCTAGGTTACGGCGATTCACGTGGGCAGCACCATCTTTAACAATCAAAGTGAGCAAAACCAAATAACACAGATTTTACAACTTATTTGCCCAACAATGACCTCCACCACCACTACCTCCCCTCAACTCTTAATAGTTGTTGACTTGTGTCGCGGACCAGTGCAGCTAGTAATTGTACACATCCTGAGTGAGAATGAGGAAATAAACTCAGAGAGAAAAAGGATGGGATCTGGAGGCCTCTGCAAGCTGATGACAAGCCAGAGCAAAAGCAGCCCCCAATCTGCTTTATTATATAGTGTAGAGAATTAAAGCCTTTAAGCCATATGCAAATAAGGAAGTCTCTGCTTCAAGGTCATTCATCTGAGCATAAACAGGAATCCTCATAAGAGTGCACCACCCCCCATCATGCAACAGTCAAGGGTGTGGGGGAAAGTTTAGTCTTAAAAAGGGTGTTGAGCCTGACCAGGCAGTGATGCAGTGGATAGAGCATCGGACTGGGATGCGGAGGACCCAGGTTCCAGACCCCGAGGTCGCCAGCTTGAGCATGAGCTCATCTGGTTTGAGCAAAGCTCACCAGCTTGGACCCAAGGTCGCTGGCTTGAGCAAGGGGTTACTTGGTCTACTGTAGCCCCATGGTCAAGGCACATATGAGAAAGCAATCAATGAACAACTAAGGTGTCACAACAAAAAACTAATGATTGATGCTTCTCATCTCTCTCTGTTCCTGTCTGTCTGTCCCTATCTATCCCTCTCTCTGACTCTGTTTCTGTAAAAAAAAAGAAAAAGAAAAAAAAAAGGTGTTGAGAAGATCTTAGTAATAGAGGGGTGTTGAAATCTTAGTCTTAAAAGGGTGTGGGAAGCTTAGTGTTGGACTAAGCTCTAGGCTATAAGGACTTTGTCAGCTTGCAGCCTGTCTCCCACAGACTTGGGCAAGTTTCACCTTGGCCTCTCTAGGTTTTGCCCCCTGTGGCATTTAGAGCAATCTTTCTAAGTTATATCACATCATGTCACTCAAAACCCTTCAGTGGCTTCCTCTGTGTCTCAGAATCAGTTTTTCCTGCCACTACAGAATACGCCCTGAAGCTCGCTCTTTGACTCATCTCCTGTCCCCCTTCTCGCCATCACTCTGCTCCAGCCTCTTGGAAGAATTAAGAGAGATGTTGACCACATCCGGGCCTTTGCTCTTTTCTTGCCCCCGTCAGCTCCTTGCTCTGTCCTCACCTTTTTTGGGTGTCAGCTGTCGTGCATCCATCCGGCCACACACAGTCTCTAACACAACATGCCAGTTACTCCCATTCTTGATTCATTTCATAGAAAACTACTTATTTATTTACTTCTTTTGCTCTTATCCCTCCCCAGTCAAGTGCAGTCTCTAGGAGAGCAGAGACTTACTTTACCTCTATATCCCTAAAGCCCAAATAAATATCCAGAACTGAAATGCTCAACAGACATTTCTTTGAATGAGTCGAGGACTGAATGAAAGGTTAATTGTTCCTTAGACCTCAGTTTCCTCATCAGTAACACGGTACTGTCTCATAGAGCTTTGAGGAGGTTTAAGTTCGACAAGGACATAAAGTAGTTCTGAGAGTTAAATGAGAAAATGTCGAGTGCTCAGAGAGCTACCTGGCACGTAGTACACTCTCAACAAAAGCTGATAGTAATACGTTTTCTAGTATGTTCTGCCCCGAGTTGGTGACTCACTAGATTCAGGAGAATCTCTTTACTTCTCTGAATCTCATAAATGGATTTGCTAGCAGTAATCACCACCAGAGCTGTCTGGATATCAGATAGGGTCATGGGCAGGAAAGTGTTTTGAAATATACAACATGCATGAAGACATGTTTGCTCCCAGCAAACTGGACACAACCATGTCTGCACATAAGTTGACTTATCTAGCTAATTTTTCATATAGTTCAAAAATTTTTTGGTCAAACTATAGATCAGAAAACAACAAATCTCCTTATGCTGCTCTATCTCTTCTTCCTTGACATTACTATTAAATTTTAATTTGTTATTTTCCCTCAAATCTATTTCTCCTGATTTCAGCCATAAATATTAGGTTGCCCAAAGCCCTTTGCTTCCTGTCTCAGCAAAACCTTAACTTGGATAATCAATCTATTGTAAAATTTGTGAAAGAAATTTTTTAGTTTCTATGAAGGTAAAAGGAACACATGGTGTTTAAATTTTTGTTTTGTTTTGTTTGCGAAGACTTTATCTCTCCTCAGGGACAAACGTAAGTATCTCGGTGTCTCGATCTGTGATTCAGATGGCTGATTCTGTTTCTCCATCTGTGTCTCACAAGCGTCACTGTGCCTTAGAGTAACCTGAGGGGACTTATTAAAAATTGAGGTCCCTGGGCCCCACTTTCTAAGGATTCTGATAAATTAGGGAGGTGAGGACCAAGATTTACAATTCTAACAGACAGTCCAGACAGTACCCATGCAGGTGATTCCCTGCCTTTATGTTGACAAGCTCATCTCTGAGATTTCTCCCTGGTTGGACAGTCTGTGGACATTTCATTGGTTTTAACTTTCCCTGGGGCGACGTAACATTTTGAGAGAACAGACTCCTTTAATTGTCATAAGGACAGGGTGATAAAATCCATTCACAGGAAGCAGCCTGTTGGCCTGGAGACCAGTAACCAGACACTGTCACCGATTTACAGAGAACAAACTCTGGAGATTTCAAAGAGCCAGAGGCCCCGAGGACCCCCACCACTGCCAATTTCCTACACATTCAAGTCTTTGAAAAGGGGTAACTTGAGCCTGGGCCGGGCTGCCTGTTCATCCAGGACCTGGCACTGGGGTCTAAATCAGGAAGGTCTCTGTAATCTCCCCTTCCTCCAACAAGAGCCTGGAAGCCTGCTTCCTGAATGAAAGCCCTGCCCTTATCCTTCCCTCTACAGACTGCTCCCTTCTCCCTCACCTTGGCAGTTAATTACAATCCCAGCACAGGGGCTTAAAGCAAAGCCCCAGTGCCTGTCAGCAGCCTTCCCCAAAGAACAAAGGGCAAACAAGAACAGAGGGCAAACAAGGCCTAAAGCAGTTTTATTAAAATAAATATGATCATGTTTGCAAGGCCCAGGCTTTAAGAGAGAGAATATGAACAATGCCAGGATGGGAATTCACGCTCTCGGTTTGGTTCCAAGACTAGGATGATAGAATGACAGTTTCACTCCCGGGGAATAGACCAGTTAGAGAGTGGAAACCTTTGGGGACGATAGGGCATTATTTGTTTTTCCAGAAAGATAAATCATCCCGTTGACATTGTGTAGAGAGCGGAGTCATAAATCCTTTGGGCTGGTAACAGAAGTAGCTACACTTTGCTAAATGTTTATTGTCACACACTGTAATAAGCATATTGTCTCCTGACAGGATCCCAGCTATTTCACTTGGCGCCTGAGTGATCCTGAGCAGTTTATGAGATGCCTCAGTGTTATCCTCTCCTCATCTGTCAAATGGGGTGATAGTGGTGTCTGTTTCATAAGGGGTGTGTCCGTATGTTAGTGTCTGAGCAGTTTGTTAGTGTCAGGCATGTTAGGTGTTTTAATTCGTTATCTCATTCCCTCCTCCTGCCACCCCCTGAGATGGGCACTGTTGTTATCCCCATTTTATAGAGGAGGAAACTGAGGCTCAGTGAGGTAAAGCAGTTCACCCAGAGTCATGTGCTAGTAGGTGGCAGAGCTGGTTTCTCAACTCTCATCCCCTCTTCACCAAAGTCTATGATCTTATTTTTTTTGGTATGCCCCCCAGTTCTATAGAGACATAATTGACGTATAACATCTTATATATTTAAGATGTACAACATAACAATTTGATATATGCACATATTGCAAAATTATTACAATAAGTTTAGTTAACACTTATCACTTCACATAAATTTATTGTGTGTGGTGACAGCTTTTAAGATCTACGATCTTTGTGAATTTTGAACACACAACACAGTGCTATTATTGACGATAGTCACCATGCTGTTTATGATGTCCCAGGATGTATTTATCATAACTGGAAGATTATGCCTTTTGACTACTTCCCTCACCCCCTCAATGCTGCCCCTGGCAACCACAAACCTGACCTCTGTTTCTATGAGTTTCCTTTCTTTAGATTCTACATATAAATGAGATTCTACAATATTAGTCTTTCTCTGTCTCACTGATTTCACTTAACACAGTGCTCGGCAAACTCATTGGTCAACAGAGCCAAATATCAACAGTACAACGATTGAAATTTCTTTTGAGAGCCAAATTTTTAAACTTAAACTAGATAGATAGGTACATTCCTTATCAAGGTAGTGCCCGCATGTGGTATTTTGTGGAAGAGCCACACTCAAGGGGCCAAAGAGCCACCTGTGGCTTGCGAGCCACAGTTTGCCGACCACTGACTTAATATAACGCCCTTCAGGTTTATGCTGTCACAAATGGAGGAATTTTCTTCCTTTTTATGACTAAATAATATTCCTCGGTATGTGTAGACTACATTTTTTTAATTCATCCTTCAATGGACACTTAGGTTGTTTCCATGTCTTTAAAAGCCTATGCTCTTTAAAAAATGTGAAGGTCTGGAAAAACTTAGAAACCTGAGGCAGAGGATGAGAGAATGCTAGAACTGTTCTTTCCACTATTATGCAAATTCGAAATGAGGAAACCAGTGGGAAGGGGTGTGTGAATGTGCCCATGTTCTTCCCCTAGATGTCTGCAGAGAAATGAAACAAAACTATTAGGCATAGTCAGCTTCCAGTGAGTAGGAATTATCTAAGATTTGCCAAGCGCGCATAGGAATAGACATTCATTCAGAATAGTAGGTGATTTTCAGCACACTCAAGCCTAGGGGCTGGTAGGGTGGACCTCAGGAGGCGCCGTAGTGGGGAGGAGGCACGCACAGTGGGTCCTGTGTGCTGGATGACCATATCTTTTCTAGACCTGCATATCTGCATTTATAAAATGCATGGATTGAATGAACTAGTAGAGCTGAGGTTCTCTATAGCAGCGGGGTCAGGCAGGTAAAGGCCCCCGTCTGTAACAGCACTAGCCCTTCCTACGCTGAGCTAGTTGTCAGAACCCTTCAGTTGTCAGACCTCCTGGACCACCTAGTCTAGATAACGCTGTTCCCCTCCTTCCATTTATTCGACCGCATCACCCTGTTAGATTTTTATCACAGAACACTGTACTATCTGAAGTTACTTTGTTTATTTGCTTGTTTATTGTCTGCCGCCCCCACCCTAGTAAAATGAGAGCCTCTGTGGGTAAGAGACCGTGTCTGCTAAAGTTTCCCGTGAGTCGGATCTCCGAAGTCAGGCATCCCCTACATCAGATGTCACGGTGGCCTGTGGGAGATGCACACAGTACGACTTGCTGGATGAATGCTCATGATCCCTTTAAAAACTTTCCGGAAGACACCTTAGCATACGTCCTGGCATAGTGTTTATTTAGGTGGGAATCTCTAGGCTCTGGAGTGGAGAGGGTTTCTACGCGGGTCTGTCCTTCTCTTGGACCAGCACTCTGAGCCACTAAGCTGTGTTGCTTTCCACTGATTGTCCCTTCTGTGGACACTGAGGCTGTGAGTCACTGCTCAGGGTGTCGAGCCCACCAGGGATGGCAGTGAGATGTGAAGCCCACTCCATGATCCCAGGGCTTCCCAGAGCCCCTGTGAGGAGCCCACAGCTACAGGAGATGGAGACACAGTGGGGGGGCATCAGGCTGTGGGGCCTGGGGAGGAGGGGCAGGGCCTGGGCGGAGTCAGCTCCAAACTGGAGTTCCCACCATTGGAATAGGCCTTAGGAGACTGTGAAGCATGTTCTCTGTCTTCACAGTGAGCCCTGGACTGAGGGCTTTACCGTACTTCCCCATGTATAAGACACATTGCTTTCCCCAAAATGTGGGGTCTAAAAACTGGGTGCGTCTTATACAGTGGTTGTGGCATTTCAAATGCCGTAGATGGAACCGAGGATGAGGCTGTATAGGAAGACAGTGATTCATCATCAGACACAGATGAGGACAAGCTAATGGATAGGAGTTTTGACAGTGATGAGGAGTTGTATGAATTTTAGGATGAATGAAATAACTTTATGTAATACTTTTTTTTTCAAATTTAGGCCCCAAAATTAAGGTTCATCTTATACATGGGGAAATACGGAGGTATTAATTCTGATTTCACTGAGTGTATAAACTCTTTAACTCATTTGCTCCCAGGGACCCATGAGTGATGGAGCCAAAGGGGGAATCTGGCCTTCCTTGAGGTGAGGAGCTAGGCAGTGGTGACACGTACCCCACCCTGCTCTGCTGCTGCTGGGACTCTCAGAAACCCAGCAGCCTTCTCTAGCCTCAGCTGACCGCTTCTGAGTCTCCAGGCTCGGGGCCCAAGTGTGGGGTGGAGTATTTCTCGCTCTTTGCATCTTTATTTTGTTTTCAGGAAGTGTAAGTGGCTCAAGTCAAGACATGAACAAATGGAATTCCTTGTGCTTCCCTACGTTGTATACAATTTCCGGTAGAAGTCACCGGCCACTGGCCCCTCCTTCACAGGTCCTGTTTGAGGTATACTCAGTGCCCATGGAAATCCCCACCCGCCTGCTGTGGGTTTTGACCTCCAACAACAGCCAGCGCACATAATCCAAACCGAAGCTTTGTTAGCTTATCTTGCCTTGCTAACCTCTCGACCGGTTCTCTTTACCTTTGGCTGGACTGTCCCATTTTTAATCCTAGATTTCTAAGGTCACTTGAGAGCTCACATCATGGCCATCTTTTTCTTGACAGAATTTACACTGACATTTTGCAAAGGCCAGGCTAGAATTGGGACAGAAGAAAATAGGTATGAGGTGTGTGTGTGGGGGGATGTCATCCTTTCCTTCTGTCATAATGTAAGTTTTCCCCTGTAGGATTAAATTGCTCTAGTAATAATTTTTTTCATAAAACCTGTCAGTAGAAGGGATTTGGAAGCTCTGTCATTCAAAGCCTGTTCAGTGCTCACCCTTTGCCCTGCCCCGACCCACACCCCACTCCTCCAGGGTGTTACCCATCATCCAGGTTTAGATTAGATGCCATCAGTGACATCCCGGGGAAACCCCGTTTACCTTTGAACCTTTGTTACCTGTGAACATCTGTTTATGTTAGCAAAACAGGTACCATAGTCTTAGTGCAATAATAAAATGTTAGTCATAGCACGATAATATGGATACTTATATTTATGTTGTTGCTATTCATACAGCATTGAATAGCAATCTTTATCCAAATATGTAATACTGACCATATGTTGATAATTATTAAGCTCCCATGTGGTCCAGCCTTTCCGAAGTACTGGGATCCATTCTTTAAACCATTCCTCACAACTCGAATGACAGCACCAGTCTTGGTTTATAAACAAGCGCACTGAGGCCGAGAAGTTGAAGCACATTGCCAAAGGTTTCAGAGCGAACCGCAGGTCTGGGCTCTGACCCAGACCTGGCTCCTGACCCGCACTGGGCTCTAACCCACCCTGTTTACATCGCATTTACATGGAGACTCTGCCTCACTCTTCTCACCTGAAATTCCTATGAAACAAATACTACCTCCCTCACGGAGCTGCCCTAGGGTTCAATGTACTGAAGCGTGTAAAGCCTTTAGAAGTGTGCCTGTCTCAAAGTAAGCCCTCCATAAAGGCTCTTAACTTACCCAGCTGACATTTTCCTCCATAAAACATTTCTACTCATCAACGTTCATTCTTTCTTCCACTAAATATTGTTTTTTATTTCAAAGCATTATCATCTTCATACCTTTTCACTGTTACCCAGGAATAACTCTTGATCTTTTTGTGCACTTGTTCGTACAATTTACAGAAAGGTATGAAACTGTTTTCTTGGTGTTGCAATATGGGCTGCATATAATTTTCAAAAAATGATCTTACTACAAAATTTTTCCTGGTTTTTTTTAAATCCAAATATCAGTCACATCCTTTTTGTCTCCTTCATTGTGAAACAATTTCTCATGCTTTAAAAAATAGTCATACCTAGAAATCCTACAAACATCTCCAGTTTCCATGACAACCAAAAATAAGTGAACATAAAAATGCCAAATGGAATTCAGTGCCTGTGAATTTTGTTTGGGTTCTAGGGATTCATTTAAGTGACAGACAAGAAGGCTAATAATGTCTGTAGTTGTTTTTGTCTTCAAGCTCAAATACTCAGGGGTGGGCAACAGTAGGTTAAATTACCAGCCATCATTACCTGAAAGGTAAGTCATAGTAAGGATATGAAATAGAAACAATAATAAAAAGATAAATAATACAATAATAAATAAGTAATAATAAAATAAGCTGTTTCTCCTACTCAAAACTGTATACCTACTTCCGCCAACCCTTGTATTTTTCATCCACCTGTATTTTCATGTTTTTTAAATTTATCTTTACAGTCTTCACATGAAAGATTAGTGTTTATAATTTTAAATTTTTTTTATTTAATTAATTGTGTTTACATAGATTCTAGGGTCACCCGAATGCATCCCCCCTCCCCCGTATTCCCCTCAACATCTCCCTTGTCCCCCTCCTAACAGCTCCCTCCCCCCTTCCCTTTCAGGTTTATCCCATCCTATCATCCCCTTTCCCTCTGTCCTCTTTTCCTCTGGTCCCCTTGATCCCTCCTCTGTCTCAATTCTGTTCCTCAGTTCTCATTGTTCCTTGGATTTCTCAAATGAGTAAGGTCATATGATATTTTTCTTTCTCTGCCTGGCATATTTCACTCAACATAATAGTTTCCAGGTCCCTCCATATTGTTGCAAAAGGTAATATTTCCTTCTTTTTCATAGCCCCATAGTATTCCATTGTGTATATGTACCACAGTTTTTTAATCCATTCGTCCACTGATGTCCACTTGGGCTATTTCTAGATCTTTGCTATTATAAACAATGCTGCCATAAACATGGGGGTGCATTTCTTTTTTTCAGTCGGTGATATGGTGTCCTTGGGATATATTCCTATAAGTGGGATGGCTGGGTCAAAGGGCAGTTCCATTTCTAGTGTTTTGAGGAATCTCCATACTGTTTTCCACAGTGGCTGCACCACTCTGCATTCCTACCAGCAGTGCAGGAGGGTTCCCTTTTCTCCACATCCTCGCCAGCACCTATTGTGTGTTGTTTTGTTAATGAGCGCCATTCTGACTGTTGTGAGATCGAATCTCATTGTGGTTTTAATTTGCATTTCTCTAATGAGTGTTTATAATTTGACAGAAAGTGTATAACATCTAATGTACCTGCAGAGAATTTGACGTAAGTCATTTTAGATTATAAATGTCTGCTCTTACATTCAGTAATGGTAATACCTGACATTTCATAGTTCTTTACAGTTTAGCTTTTGCAGGCCTTTCCGAATTTAACCCTAAGCATAATCCTTTTATAGGTATTTTTTAAGTATAATAAAAATTTTTCAGAAGGATAAAGCAGCTTTCTTAGAGATAGCAGATGATGAAATTGAAATGCATACCCACAATTTCTTACCCTTTGTTCGTTTTACTATAATTTCTCATTATTCTAGGAAGAGTGCTAAAGTTTCCTTTAGTAACTTGTTACCAGATAGCCCTCATGGTCATGATGCTATTCCAAATGCCTAATGTAAAAACATCCTGCTGAAATATAAGATGATGGATTTCCTATTATTTAAGCTAAATTTAATGTTCCCAATGTCGTAGATGGAAGGCAAATTACTGGATTCTAAATCAGTGAAAAATAAGGACCCCTTTTCAAAGAGATTTCTTTTTCATCTAGAAGAGGAATTAGCAAACCTTTTCTGTAAAGGCCAAATATTAAAATATCATAGTTTTTGTGAGACAGTCTCTTTAAGACTGCTCAACTCTACTGTAGCCTGGAAGCAGCCATAGGCAATTCATAAATGAATAGACATAAATGAATAAAACTTTATTCACAAAACAGGGGGCAGGAAAGATTTGGTTCATAGACTGTAGTTTGCCCACTCATGAACTAGAGGATATTCAATACAGTTCATTCTAGAAAAATGGGGAGAAGATTCAGGTTGTCCCTGTTGAAGCATTGATAAAAACATCGAGCAGAGGGCCTGTAGGCATTTTTATATGTTAGGGGTGTTTTGTTTTATTCTTGTTTTATACAGGGAGGGGATGGATGAGGGGTTGCTCTGCGTAATCTGAGATGCCTGTGTTCTCTAAACTATATTTCAGGAAATATTAGTCTTGCCTCTGATTAGGTGGCTAGCCAGGGAAACATATTGGTATACATTCTTTATTTTGGCTTATGTGTTGTGCTGGCAACTATTGGGTAGACAAAGGTGAACAAGGCTCATTGGAAGCCTCCTAGGAGTTTTCAAACTGGGTAGAGGTAGGAGAGGAGCTGGTGAGGACAGACAAGTCTCCAGAAACCGGGAGCATAAAGAAAAATGTGGACAAGACATGTAAGGAGGTATTAACAAAGTAATTTGAATAGACAAAGGCAGGAGAAATGAGCTCTGTCCCGGCTGATTAGGGATAGCATGCCCATAAAGGGTACATCTAGCTGGATCAGATAGGACCAGAGGATCCCCAGCAGAGGGAAAGGTCAGTCAAGAAGAGGAAACTGTAGGCACATAAGTACATAAAGGCAAGGCACATGCAGAAGCTAGCACACTCGCCTGTACCTGGAAAGGAAGATACCAGGTATAACTTATAGTTGGAATATAAGTTGGATACCAGGTATATAGTTGGAAGCCCAGCTATAACTTCTGAGAGCCTAAAAGGCGAAGCAAAGTGTTGGTAGTTTATTTCACAATATAGAGGAGCCCTGGTGATTGTGAGCAGGCACATAAATCAGGTCAGAACAAGGCTTTACTGTGAGACAATCACCAGCAGTGTGGGGAAAGCTAGGTTCATTCAGTGAACCTCCAAGAACTCCAGAGAAGTGCTGTCTGAGAGAAATATAATACAAGCCACAATGCAAGCCATATATGTGACTTTAAAACTTCTTGGAACTAGAATTTGAAAAGTAAAAAGAATTCATTGTAATACTATACTTTATTTAACCTAATTTGCCCCACATATTAACATTTTGATATGTAATCAATATAAAAATTATCGTTGACTTATTTTGCGTTTTTTTACCTTAAGCTAAAATCCAGTGTGTATTGTACACTTCGACCAAGTCTTACTTCAGACTTGCGATATTCCAAGTACTCAGTATGGCTGGTGAGCACCACATTGGACATTTCAGCTCTAGACAATATGAGATAAGAGGCATCCAGGTAGGGACCTTGGTCTACACTGGAGGCAAGATCGAAGGACAGTTGTTTGAGGATGCCTGGCTGCCTATTTTGCCAAGTCTCCACGTGCCCTGAGTTCTTTTAGAATAACCAACATGGGAATAACTGTTGTGCTTTTAAAATAAAATATTCATAAAATATCACGTGGACTTGGGAAACTCTGTTCGAGCTAAAGGTATGTAAGCTGCGAAGGTAAGTAAAACCTCAGACACTTGACATTATCATTACAGTAGTTTCAATAAGGAGTTTGAATCTTCACAGTTTTCAGCTGGAAAGTCTTTTAACAATTATTTTATGAAACCTTCCAGTTCTACAAATGGCCAAGACTCAATATCACTCAACTCGGTATTACCCCTGGGGCTGCCTGATTCTTCCTTTTTTCCAGGGTGTGTGTGTGTGTGTGTGTGTGTGTGTGTGTGTGTGTGTGTGTGTATGTACATGCACCCGACAGAGACAAAGAGGAGCAAAGACAGCAGAGATACGGGCAGGAGAAAGGACAGAACAGGAACCATGAGGCTTTTTCAACCTGCAAATGCCAGGGCCCCACCCTGAGCTACTGAATTAGAGCAGGATTCAAAGCCAGATTAAGGTAGTGCCATTGCTACTCTATAAGGAGACCTACTTTATCATTGTGAAATGTAACAAAACACAAACAATATTTTTTAAGTGAGAGGAGGGAGATAAGACAGACTCCCACATGTGCTCGAACTGGGATCCACCCAGCAACCCCTGTTAGGAGACAATGCTTGAATTAACTGAACTGTTTTTAGCACCTGAGACTGATGCTGGGACCAATCGAGGCACTGGCTATGGGAGGGGAAAAGGGAAAGAAGGGGGAGAGAAGCAAATGGTCACTTCTCATGTGTGCCCTGACCAGAATCAAACCCGGCACATCCATATGCCAGGGCAATGCTCTATCCACTGAGCCAACACCCAGGGCTGATTTCTTTAATCAGAATACCTGAATGGCAAAAAGATGAAAAGAAATACTTTATTAAACTACTTGAAGTGTCGACTTAGTGGGGGAGGAAGAAAGGGAAGTAAGAATATGGCTAGAGAAGGGTGCCATCCAGCATAAAGAAATAGCAGAGAAAAGGCCCAGTGGACTGCAGGGGGTTTTGGCTGGTGTGTGTGTATAAAGTTCAGCATGGAACCAAGTTGCCAAATAAGAAAGGGGAGGTGGAGGGCATATCAACTGTCTTCATTCTTCCCCTTCCCCTTAGTAGCAACATCTTATCTTCCAAAAGAAAATAGGAAAGTATTTTATAATATTACTTTAGCCACTGTCTTGAGACACCCACATTTATCACTTGGACCTAACTAGAGACGTGTAGTCTAAAAAGCTCTCTAGGTGGTCTGTTTTGAACTCTCTACTATGGTGAAACCATATAGCACCGCTTGCTAATTTCACTGTGTCTACCACTCACCTGCCTCGGGGGTAGGGGGGTGTTAAAATGCACACTCTCATTCATAGATCTGGGATGCAGCCCTGGAGTCTGCATTTCTGACAAACCTCTGGGTGATGCCTGCAGACCACACATCGAATAGAAAGGTCCCAACACATCTAATATTTGTCTGAACAAAGTAATAGAAACGTCTGTAGGCATTTCCTTCTGTTACACACAGCGTTCCCAGCTTCAAAGCTCATGATTCCCTCCCCTCCGAGCACACAGTGGCCTGGCATTTGAAAAGATAAGGAATTAAGCGATCACAGGGGCCTAATCTGCAAATCCTGCCCGTGGGAGCACACCTTTCCTTTGAGGCTCATCCCTTCTATCCTTTGCACCTGCAGGTGTCGAAGCTTGAAAGAGAGAAGACACAGGAGGCGAAAAGGATCCGAGAGCTGGAACAGCGCAAGCACACGGTCCTGGTGACGGAACTCAAAGCCAAGCTCCACGAGGAGAAGATGAAGGAGTTGCAGGCGGTGAGGGAGAACCTCATCAAGCAGCATGAGCAGGAAATGTCACGGACAGTGAAGGTGCGGGACGGGGAGATCCAGAGGCTCAAGTCGGCCCTGTGCGCGCTCCGGGACGGCAGCAGTGACAAAGTAAGGACAGCGCTCACCATCGAGGCCCGGGAGGAGGCCCGAAAACTATTTGATGCGGAGCGCCTGAAGCTCCTCCAGGAAATTGCGGACCTGAAAACTGCCAAGAAGCAGGTGGATGAGGCTTTAAGCAATATGATCCAGGCGGACAAAATCAAGGCCGGGGACCTGAGGAGTGAGCATCAGTCCCACCAGGAAGCCATCTCGAAGATCAAGTGGGAGTCGGAACGGGATATCCGGAGGCTGGTTAGTACCCCAGTGCAGAACCCTCTCTTGCTGGGGTTCAGAGCGCCAAGGGTTTGCTTTTTCAGGTGTTTCTCACAAGTGGGTTACAAATGGTGCTCACTTTTTTTGTCTAATGTTCTATCCAAAATACAAGATAGGTCAATAAACAAGTAGGTAGGTGGGGTAGACTTATCGACAGATATAGTCATAAAATGTAAAAGATTTTGGACCACCTTCCTCATAAAAACTGGATTCTTCCAGCTCAGTACACACAGAGAGTATCATTCAATGACTCCTGTTTTGTTGGATGTCTGTCTATAAAAATATTGTAAATGCCTGACCTGTGGTGGCGCAGTGGATAAAGCGTCAACCTGGGAACACTAAGGTCACCAGTTCAAAACCCTGCACTGGTCTGGTCAAGGCACATATGGGAGTTGATGCTTCTAGCTTCTCCCCGCTTTCTCTCTCTCTCTCTCTCTCTCTCTCTCTCTCTCTGTGTGTGTGTCTCCTCTCTAAAATAAAAAAATAAAAAGAAATTAAAAAAAATATATTGTAAATGATGCACTCTCCCCAAGCAGGGTGCTTTCCTGTGCTTTTCATTTATAAAAAAATGTTACTGGAGTTTTATAAGGGTAAGGAAGTTCTGTGGCTTTCAAGATATCTGAAAAGGGCAGCCTCTGGCAACATCTGGAGTGATTCACAAGTCTTCTGTCTAGGAACCATGTCTCAAGGCAATGAATAGAGTGATAAAATTTCTAGTCACTTTTAAAGTCGATTTTCTCTCCAAATAATCAAGGGTCATTATAATTTTTAAATTGGATATCATTCCTAAATAGCTCATTCCTAAGCTTGTTATTACCAAGTTCAAAGGCTTAACTTCAGTCCCTACAGAGGTTGGTCTTTCTTTTTAATATGTATGACCAAAGCCAGTGGTCTTTACAAAAGTAAAACAAATACCATTGTTGTGTGCAAGCTATAATATCTTAGGATGATTGTCTAATCATTTTAGAAGAAACTTTTATATGCATATACTCAGAATGTTTAGCATTAGTTATATCTTATTAATTAACTATCACCTGTTGGAATGTACTTTATACTTCTCTAAGACTAATACTGCCTTGGGAAAAATTATACTTCCTCTCTGTGTCTGCCAATTTGAAGCAACTATTTTCTAAGAATTCTAATTATGTTCCTTGGATAATATCTCTAGGACTTTAATTTTAAGTAAAAAGTGATTACCATAGAACATTTTAAAAAGCTAAACATGTAGCATTTTCTTTGTACTGCAATACAGTGTGACTGTAAAATGTTGTCTTTGCCACACTTTTTGAATTATTCATCTGCAATTCTTTCTATTGCACTGGTTGACAAGAGAGGCCAAACACAGTGTAGCAATACTGGTCTTTGCCCTGCCTTTGCTTTGTGAAACAACAATGGTTGATAAAGAATCAGACCTGTGACTTCTGGAGTCAGCAGGTAGGTAAATGAATAGGAAACTTTACATTAAATATTTGTGCTTATTGATGGCTTGCAATGTAAAACCTCCCAAGTACATCCACTTGTTGGCGTGCAGTTTGTTTCTGTGACTTTTCTCTCGCCAGCACATGGCTGAAGTAGACGTGAAATCCCGCCCAATGACAAAGTAAAACCTAAGCGAACCGGAAAGTGCTTCAGAAAAAAATTGGGTGCAAACCAAATCACATGGTAAACTCTTTCAATCACAGATGCACTTTTTGTTTTTACTTTCTTTTTATCCTATTCCTAACCTCAGCCCCAGCTCCATTTGTGGGAGTGGAAGGTAGAGAAATGGGAGTTCTGTCAAGGAAGTCTCCACTGGAAATTCTGGTATAATATACTCTTCAGAACTGTGGAAGATTTTGGCACTCAGAAACCACAGTCCACGCTTATAACCACTATATAATAGAACCTCCTCAACAATAATTTACTGGATATCCTGTAGAAAAGCACTTGAGGAAATGCTGGGGATAATCTTGGAGTCTGTATAGCATAGTATCCAATAGAATGGGCTCCAAAGTCAGAGACTAGATTTAAAATCAGGCTGCACCCGTTAGCCATACGACTATGACCAAGTTAACCCTTGGGGTCCTCAGTCATCTTCTCTGAAATGGTGATAACAGAACCTCCATAAAAGGATGGTTAACCAAATGTGGTAAGGCATGTAAATCTCTGAGATTAGTTCCTCAAATGTGATAAAAGACCTATAGATTTTGTAGTTCGGTAGTCTACATCCGAGCCAACTAGGAGCATGCCCATCCGGAACTATGGTAAACTGTAAAGAACACTGTAGATGACAGGTCTGACAGACTAACATGATAACGTTGGAGTCCATCTTTTACAAGGAGATAGAGACTAAAGACAGTGCCTTTATTCCCAAATTAACAGGACAATGTTTAATTCCTTACCAAGTTACCCGATACTATCATAAACTTACGTAGAATTTAGCCCAACGCCCACCCAAAATTGACCTGAAATTTCATCACGTGACTAGGAGGCACTAGCTCACAGATATTTGCATGTGGGAAAGGTGTGACTGTATAACATAATGTTTGTCCCAGTTTGTTTTTTTTGGTCTAATGAACACAGCAAAGAAAAATTTCTATAAAATGATTTGTTATTATATGGGGATATTGTTATAAGAAGAAGAGTATCATGTTGTTTGTATTAAATGTATTTTCCCTACCTTCCTTTTAAATGTTCACAAGGACTATAATGAAATGTTAAGAAGGGTTTTACCTGATGGCTTGGCTTTCTTCAAAAATTATTTACAGAAATTCACTTCACAGGCCTTCATCCAAAGATGGCAGAAACATTTTAGTCCAATGGAATGCTGAACAGTTGGTATCAAATGCTTGTATGCATTAGATTGAAAAATATTTCTAAGGTCATGCCCAGACTTAGCAGAAGTGAGTGTTGGGATCAGTAAATATACCCCGCAGGTGCAGGAGGGGAAATAGTGCTAATACAAGCAGGTGTTTTTTATCCCTGTTCTTGTTCTAGCCATGGTTTTCTGACAGTAAGGGTAAAGGGGTTGCTAAGAGTTGGCTGTTCTGAAAGATGGACAGAAATGGAAAGAGCTAGATAATGTGAACTGCGGAAGGACCTCACTCCAGAGAATGCCGGCCTTAATGAAGACACATTGGCCTTTGGAAATGACTAGGCTCCTGGGAAGTCTGCAGTATCTTTGGTTATAAATGACCCAGCTCCTCCTAGTGGCTACTGCTATTTGAACTAAACTTTAAAGGTTATTTTTCTCAAAGAGGAGGTGACATCAAAAATTCTTCCGGGAAACTTTGCAGTAGAATATTTAGTATCTGTCTTTGTTAACACTAATGACCCATTTTATCTTATTTTTATTTTTCATTGGCTTTATTGGGCTGACAATGGTTAATAACTACACCTATTTCAGGTGTACCATTTTATAATACATTATCTGCCCACTGTATCACACGTTCACCACCCCAAAGTTGTCTCCCTCCCTCACCATCTGTCCCCCCACCCTCTTTTACCTCCCCCACCCCCTTCCCTCCTGTAATTACTACATTATTGACTAATGACCCATTTTAAAGTAAACCTTTTCTTTCCATATTCAGCCAACTCAGACCATTTCAAACAATATATTAAGTCAAAGCATCGGCACCAAATATACTAAGAGAAAATAAAAGTACTTTCTTTAATACCTAATTAGCCTAGGATAGCCCTTCATTACACAACGTTGCCTTGTCTTATTCGTGAATTCAATACGCTTGTCATACGCATGATGTCTACCTATAGCAGTTAGCGGAAAGAAGTTACACTCATGCCCTCATAAAAATGCCTTTCTTTACAGCGTTGTTAAATAAAATGTCCTGGGTGTCATTTAATTCAGATGGATGAAATCAAAGCCAAGGACAGGATCATCTTTTCCCTGGAGAAGGAACTGGAGACCCAAACAGGCTATGTACAAAAACTCCAGCTGCAGAAGGAGGCGTTGGATGAACAACTCTTTCTGGTCAAGGAGGCTGAGTGCAACATGAGTAGTCCGAAACGAGAAATTCCGGGGAGAGCAGGAGATGGCTCCGAGCACTGCAGCAGCCCTGTAAGTCTCTTCCAGTTGATGTTAAGAACACAGGAGTCATCTTTTATTTAGCTCCCAAGTTTTACTCTTTACTTAAGTTCTTTCCCTGTTTGCTACAAAGAAATCAATTCTATCTCCTACTAGAAAACCAGCTGGTATCTTGGGAACAAGGTTTTCTAAACTCATAGACAATAAAGCAATGTACACTGCATTAGCAGTACACAAGAGAATTACAGATCTTTTATAATCCTTCATAGAATTTTTCTAGCCATCGATACCTATCCAAACTTCAGCCTATTATAAAGAATCATAAATCAAATGGAAATACTTTGCCTCTTGCCAAGACTGGTAATTTTCCTTTGTGTGAGCAATTGGGTTGGAAATTGGCAAAGAGGGTTGTCATCTACAGGGGTCAAAATGTGTAACTATAAAAGACTAAAGCATTTTATATCATCCTCTGAATGCTTCTAGTCTGATTGAACTTGCCAGTTATCTTTGTGGATTTTTATCATTTTATGTGAGAAATTATTTTCAGAAGTGCAGCCATAGAAGTCAGCTTGTCATAGTTGACTTTTATACCTTTCAAATGATTTGCCATCCTAAAAAGATGAAAATGAATTATTTAGGAACACAGACAGGTTCCAAAGTAGTACTTAGAACCAAGTATGAATAATTGATAAATTGGCATTCCGGATATCTATATCCTAGGTGATGGAAAGACGGCCGAACTAGAATTTAGCAGATGTAAGTTTTAGTTCTATCACAGTCGCTTGCCTGCATGCACTGTAGCATAAATGTCAAGAGAATGAGCTCTAGAGTCAGACCCTTTAGTTCAAATCCTGGATCTGCCAGTTATAGTGTAACCTTAGGCAAGTCATTTCACTGCTCACAGCTTCTTCATCTGTAAAAGAGAGACAGTAGATAGAGACAATAGCAGTAATGCCATAGGCTGGTCCGATGTTTAGAAGATACATGAAATGTTGAACACAGTGTCTGGCACTTAGTTAGCATTTAGTCCATATTTACTATCAATCTATTGATAGTAGCCACAAGACCTTGAACAAGTTATGACCTCCCTTGAATCTTACGTGTTTGTTCTACTGAGTCTTCTGGGATATTGTGGATCTAGGGATATAATGTGTGTAAAACTGCCTTGTCAACAATACGGCACTATCAAAATGTAAGATGGTAGTGGGGTTGCAAGTGTATGATAATAGTGGTCCTCTGGACTCTAGAGAATAGAATTAAGTCATGGCTGCTGTGTGTAAGGTGACCCATGACAGTTATGACAGCTGGGAAGCCAGTGGCTCTGGGCAAAATATACCAGCATCAGCCATCCTATAGTCTACTTCCTTTTATACGTGTAGGTCATGCATCAGCCTACTCATTCTGCCCTGCTTCTCTAGCAATATGCAGGAATCTACAGACTCCTTCTCTGCCTGGTATTCCATCCCCTCTTTGGCTAAGTTTCATAGCAGGACATCTGTCTAAGCTGTGGGAAGCACTGTGTAGCCGTGACACAAGGATGCTCCTTGAGCCTCATATAATCACAACATGACCGAGAGCTCCCAGCTCACAGATTTAATAAACTGGTCCAAACATCTCCTTCTCCCTCTGCCAAGAGTCAGGCCTCCAGGGAGTAGCTGCCACATAAAATTTATCTGAAGTTTCAGCTAGGCTTGGTCTTAAACCCAAGTGGTAAATATTGGGGGTAAAAAGAGGGTAAATATTTGCTCTTCTCTGAATAAGAACGTTTTCCTCTCATCTCCTAAGCAAGCTGAAAGGACCGAAGCCTGTCACTATTATGAACTGTATTCCAAAATGTTGTGAGAAGTGTTGTTGACAAAATGCCCATTTTAACTTTCCTGTGTAGGATTTGCGAAGAAATCAAAAGAGAATAGCGGAATTGAATGCCACTATAAGAAAATTAGAAGACAGGAATACCTTGCTTGGAGATGAACGAAATGAATTGGTGAGTTCTAATCAGAAGGTTTTATTTTATTTATTTTATTTTGTTTTTGTTAAGGTTTATGTTATGGAAATATATATGATTTTTTTTTTCAGGGACAGAGAGACAGTCAGAGAGAGGGATAGATAGGGACAGACAGACAGTAATGGAGAAAGATGAGAAGCATCAATCATCAGTTTTTCGTTGCGACACCTTAGTTGTTCATTGATTGCTTTCTCACATGTGCCTTGACCGCGGGCCTTCAGCAGACCAAGCAACCCCTTGCTGGAGCCAGCGACCTTGGGTCCAAGCTGGCGAGCTTTCTGTTCAAGCCAGATGATCCCGCGCTCAAGCTGCCGACCTCAAGATCTCGAACCTGGGTCCTCAGCATCCCAGTTGGACGCTCTATCCACTGCGCCACCACCTGGTCAGGTGAAATATACATGATGTTATAGCAATCAAGAAAAGTACACAATAATCAAGGTACATCTCAATAAATATGCCCAAAGTGATGTACCCGTGTACCCCCTACCCAGAGGTGTAAGTGGACAATTACCAGCATCTCATCCCTCCTGTCTGTGTGGCCCCTTCCCCTCATAACCCTTCTAAAGTTATCTACTGTACTGACTTCCATCATGATACATATCTGTCGCCAGTTTTAAAATTATTTGTAAGTGGAATTATACAATATGTACCCTTTTGTATTTGTTTCTTTTTTCTCAGCATTGCATTTATAATTCATCAATTCTGTTGCATGTAGCATTCATTCATTTCTATATTCTAGTATTTAATTAATATACCACAATCTTCTTATTCTCCTATTGTTAATAAACATTTGTTTCTTAACCATTTTAAGCTGTTAGTGGTGCTGTTACATGTCTTTGGTGAGGACATGGGTTGTTCATTTACAGTGGGAATATACCAAGGTGCAGAATTACTGGATCCTAGAATCTGCATATAGTCACTTCAGTTAGTTTAGAACACGCAACAGTTCTCCAGAGTTGTCATAAGCATTTATATTCCTGCCATGCATGAGACTTGTCATTTCTCCACATCTTTGCCAAAACACAAAGATAATTGTTCATTTTCATCATTTTGATGGGTGTGTGGTGTGTGTTTTTATTGTGATTTCCATTTTTGTTTTTCTTCTTAAAAATGAGGTTGAGTAACGTTTTAAATGATCTATTGACCTTTTGGGTATCCTATGTGTTTTGCTCTTTGTATTTTGCTCATATTACAGGGTCTTCATTTTCTTATTAACATTAAGAACTATTTCACACCATCTTTTGGATATTTTTATTTAAAATACTCTGCTCTGTGGCTTACATTTCACCTTCTTAGGTTACTGTTGGTATAAAGAAGTTACGTTCAGCCTGACCAGGCGGTGGTGCAGTGAATAGAGTGTTGGACTGGGACACAGAGGACCCAGGTTCGAAACCCCAAGATCGCCGGCTTGAGCACAGGCTCACCAGCTTGAGTACGGGGTTGCTGGCTTGAGCATGGGATCATAGACATGACCCCATGGTTGCTGGCTTGAGCTCAAAGGTTCGGGCTTGAACAAGGGGTCACTCACTCTACTGTAGCCCCTAGGTCAAGGCAAATATGAGAAAGCAACCAATGAACAACTAAAGTGCTACAATGAAGAATGGATGCTTCTCACCTTTCTCCCTTCCTGTCTGTCTGTCCCTCTGTGTCTCTTTCTGTCTCTGCCCCCCCACCCCCGCCAAAAAAAAGTTACTTTTAGGCTTTTCTTTTTCAAATGTATGCATTTGGGTCATAAATATTTATTTCATAATGTGTTGCTATTTAATTCAGATCTTTTCTAATATTATATAATTTCTTCTTTGAAATTTTGGGTGACTTAGTATGCTTTGCCCTAACCAGATAGATAGCTCAGTTGCATAGAGCATCATCCTGATACACAACCGTTGTGGGTTCAATCCCCGGTCAGGGCACATATAGGGACAGATGGATGTTTCTGTCTCTCTCTCCCTTCCTCTTTCTCTACAATCAATTTTTTAAAAACCTTAACAACTTGTTTAAAAATAGAAGAAGTAGGATATGGTTAATTTGCACACATTTGAGATTTTTGAGTTATCTTTTGTTACTGATTTCTACCTCAGTTTCACTACAGTCAGAGAACATACCGTTGTTTGTATTATTTAATTCCTTTATATTTTGTTGAGATTTGCTTTATGACTCCAGCATATGGTCAATTTTAGAAATATCTTATGTTCGCATGAAAAGTAAGTGTACTCTGTACTAGAATCAGTTTGAGTCAAGTCTTGCTTTAAATCTTCTATATTCTTATTGATATTTTTGTCTGCTTGTTCTCCCAAAAGATTTGTCCATTTTCTTTCTTAGTTCTGTCAATTTTACTTCATGTGTGTGTGTGTGTATGTATGTATGTTATGGTACTAGGTATATATAAATTAAGATTTGTTATGTTTTTGATGCCTTGACCCGTTTATCATTGTAAAATTATTTTTTATCTCTAGTTATACTTTAAAATTTTTGTATGATATTAGTTGAACTACATAAGATTCTTTTAGTATTTCCATGAAAATATAATGTTCAACCTTTTATCTACGGTATTTGAAGTGTATCTTTTAAAAGGAACATTTTTGTTGGACACTGTGGAACTGTGACTATTGATATATGGTACATTAGAATTACAGATATTGCCTTTTCTTTGTCTTTATCTGCACTTTCCATAAGTAGCATTTGTAGGTAAATTTAAATATTTAAAACTCATGTCACTGACCTCCAGAAAAGGGACAAAGTTTACCATCATGAACCTAGTTAAATAATTTATTTATATTTATATGTACTCAATATTTAATATTAATGCTTCAGGTACTGAAGCTCAAAGTTGAGGATTTAATGAGATAATCTATGAAATATAAATTTATTTTGGCCTTTGATATAAAATGGGAGTTTTTAAATGGCAGTTAGGATAAAGTTCGGAAATACTGCGTTAGAGCCACAAGAGCTTTTTAAAATATTCCTAAGCAGCTAAGTCTCCTATCCTGGCCTTTCCCAAAATGGTAGCCTCCCATAAGCAGGAGTGAGTACTTAAACAGTCTTTTCAGCATACTCACATTCTGAACCATTAGTATGAAATAAATGAAAGAATCATGAGAACTTTAACATGGAAATTCATGAAAGATAGATATACAGTGACCATAAAATATGTCATCCAAATGGGAGAGTTTTGAGAGTAAAAGGGGGGACTATTCATGATTACCCTATTTAACATTTATAAACTTAGACCAGCGTTTTTCACTAGAGACAATTTTGGCAATATCTGGAGACATTTTTGGTTGTCACAACTGGGACGGTGCTACTGTCATCTAGTAGGCAGAGGCCAGGGATGCTGCTTTGCATCCTACAGTGCACAGAACAGCTTCTCACAACAGAAGCAAAGTCTGGCCCCAGATGTCTAGAGTGCAGAGGCTGAGAACCCTGCCTTAGTCTAACCAGCCGAACCAGAGTATGGCCACGGTTAACTATGGGTAGGTAACAATGCAACCATACTTCTCCAAGGCTTGGTGAGAGTTGGGTGTCCTTAAACACACATGTCAGTGGAGTTTCAGAAGTATGTATTATTTCTCTATAAAACGATCTTAAAGATAAACAGCTTGAGTGTGAGTCAGGAGACTCAGCAACATCTCTGATGGAAAGAACAGACTTTGGGGACAAGGATGCCCAGATTCAGGTCCTCGTTGTGCGTTACTTAGTGTGCATTACTTTCTCGTTGCATCACTTTATAGCTCACAGACATAAAGCAGCATTCCGATGAGCCCAGGGAGAGCAGGGTGTGAGCAGGGTGAGACGGGGCTGAGCGGAGTCAGTAACAGGCTGGAGGAGTGAGTCAAGGGGAACAGGGAGTATGATAACCTTTCCCAAACATTTCCAAAAGCAGAATCTTGGGAGCACCTTGTTTAAGGTAACGGACTACTGGAGGGCTATGAAGAATGATGAAAAGCCATTACAGGAAACTGTAACTTGTGTCTTCTCAGTTAAAACGCGTGAGGGAAACCGAGAAACAATGTAAACCTCTTCTGGAAAGGAACAAGTGCCTCGCCAAGAGAAACGATGAACTGATGCTGTCTTTGCAGCGTATGGAGGAGAAACTGAAAGCCATCAGCAAGGAGAATTCAGAAATGGTGGGTGTCACAGATGCTGGAAAACTACACCTTCCTTTCTTATATTACACCAATCACCTGACTTACTGCTCTTTCTCAGTTGTTTTTTTTTTAAGTATAATACTATTTATAAAATTTGGAATTTTTTCCCTTATGTAAAAGCAAGGAACCTTTAAGGAAATAAAAAAAAAAAAAAAAGGAAAAGAAGGTTGCCGGCTCTGGTTTTTTGTGGAGTTTCTAAATTTGCAGAACGGTAACGAGTGCTTTCAGAAATCTGTGCACTCTCTAAACAGGCCAAAATAAAAATGCCAAGTTTCAACATAGCTCCTTAGCTACAGACACCTTCTAAGAATTTTACTAATGTGCTCTTTGCAGAACTGTTCGGTGGGTGTCCTGCATCTTCTAAGAGCTTTCATGATCATTGGAAAATAGATGCTGTCTTTTGTACTATGTATGCATAAGCCGTATGCTGATGTGTTTCTTAACAGACTTGCAACCCAGCTGTAGATATCTTCAGCCATTCCCGATGATTTCGACTTATTATATAGAGGAGAAAATGAACTTCACAGTTTTCGTTGGGGATGTGTGTGTTTGGAAGCTGGGTGATTTTCAAATTTTGTTGGAGTCTCATAAAGTCTCTACAGCAGTGGTTCTTGACCTTTTTTGAGGTACCGAACCCACCAGTTTCATATGCGCATTCACTGAACCCTTCTTTAGTGATACATAAAATATGATTTTTTTCCAAATTTAAGACATAGGTATATGTTTTTTTACTGGTGCACAAAATGAGCCATGCATGAACATCACCTTGCTCAAAGAACAAAACCAACAAAGTGCATGAACTCACAATAAATTACGGTATTACTTTATTCTGGCCTCCGCGGCAGAGGCTTCTCCAAACCCCTGAGACCGACTCATCGAACCCCTAGGGTTCGATAGAACCCAGGTTAAGAACCACTGGTCTACAGCTATTTTATGCTAACCAGTAAAGTGTGGGATTTTTAAAGTCTATACCTGTACATTCTTATTTTCCACTCCAGAGAGAAAAAATAACAACCCATCCACCGCTGAAGAAATTAAAATCTCTGAATGACCTCGATCAAGCTAATGAAGAACAAGAGACAGAGTTTCTAAAACTTCAGGTCATTGAGCAACAGAACATTATTGATGAGCTCACCAGGGTAGGTCTTGATCAATTTATGAACACTAAGCTGATCCCAAGGCCAAGGTGCCAGGACACCACCATACACTAGGAGCACTTAATAAGTTTGATTTAGCCTCAGAGGCCCAAGTTCATACATTCAATAGGTAAACAGCTTCAAGAGACTCTATTCCAAAAACACTTTATATTTTTAAACTGTTTTATGCCTTTTTATTTATAATCTGATTATCACTAGTTACTATAAATTACTTTGTTAACTGATCTGGTAACACATAAAATAGCTGAAAAGCACCTTAAACCTTTAAATGCATTGCAATGTGAGTAGGTTGGTAGTGTGGGTATATATATATATTTTTTAATTATTATTCAGTGAAAGGAGGGGTGGCAGAGACAGACCCCTGCATGTGCCCTGACTGGGATTCACTAGACAAAACCACTAGGGGGCGATGGTCTGCCCATCTGGGACATGGCTCCTTTGCTCAGCAACCCAGCTCTTAGCAACTGAGGCGGAGGCCATGGAGTCATCTTTAGCCCCTGGGGCTAGCTTGCTATAATCAAGCCATGGCTGCAGAGGGGAAAAGAGAGAAAGAGAGAGAAGTGAGAGAGGGAGGGGTGGAGAAGCAGATGGGCACTTCTCCTGTGTGCCTTGACCAGGAATCAAACCTGGGACATCCACATGCCAGGCTGATGCTCTACCACTGAGCCAACCAGTCAGGGCCTGGGTATATATTAAAGTTGCCTCCCATTATCAAGATATTGAGAGTCAGAGATGAAATATTTTACCCATGGTAACAGGACAATACGCTTCTTGTTTGCCAATACCTAATTCAGAGTCTAGTACATAGTCATAGTTTAATAAATATTTGTTGAATGAACAGTGACATCGTAAGTCATGTCAGAGCTGAAATTGCAGTCCAGATCTTCTGACCATGACTTCAGGGCCTGGGGAAGCAGGAAGAGCAGTTGTTGCCCCCATTGCGTCTGAGTTACCAACAGCTGTGGATTATAACCTTTAATGCTGTTGGATTTCCTCTTTGCCTCTCTGTCTTTATACTGTGAGTGACATCTGTGGTCACTCTCACTTTAGGACCAAGCCAAGGCCTAGAAAGTTGAGAAACTAGTGATGGGGGAGGAGAGTTTAGGCAACAGTCTCTGAGTAGGGTGAGCAAGGTGACTTTTTGCAAATGAGGGAAGAAAACATTATGACTTTTGTTTATAATTATTGGTGGTTCACCCTTTTAAAATTTTCTGTTGTGCATGTTATCAACCGGGTATTCTAAGCATACATTTTTGAAAGTTTCAGATATCTTGAAGTTGCATGATCAGAGTATTTTTACACGTAAAGGTGAGAAATTGAAAAGGTTAACACTACTGGCTTAAACTAGATTATTCCTTAAACATGGCCTGGAGTGCTGTGCCCCCCCCTCTACTTCCACACCCTTCATAACATAAATCTCACAGATTCACTGGTCCAGGAATCTGCTTGGCTTTAAGTACCCTCACTTTAAGCTAAAAGTTCCTGATAGAATATTAACACATTTAGGCATGTCAAACAGACTTTCAGGAAAACATAAGTATCCCTTATTTCATCTGTGTTTGAATTTGTACAGGAAGTATCTGAAGTACTTAATACAATGGTGGGCAATCTTTTGAGCTTGGTGTGTCAAAATTCGCCAAAAAAAAACGAGCATAACTCGGGTGGTGTGTCACTTTGAAAGAAAGCCTTAACCCAAAGTCCCAGAACTAGACGCTCTGTGCCGGAGTTCTGTTGTTTTGGCCTACAGACCTCCGGCACAGTGTCTACACTACAGCAAATGTTTTATCCTCAGCTACTGTACCTGGCCATGCAGTGGTCGAGGATGAAACGTCCTTCTCGGCATGCTGCCCCATATACTTCTCTGGTGTGCAGCCGCATGGTCATTGAAAATGGCTACAGGTGTCATGCCCGTTGCCCAGGTGATGATATTAGTTGCCCTTCCTGCTTGAGAATGGGCATGATTATGTTAATATGTTTTGGGTGAGGGCTTTTGCATCAAAAGGTTTTAAAAGGAAGAGAGATCACCTTGTTCGAGAGAAGAGTGATTGCGTTCTAGGAGGAGTTTATGCTGTAAGAGAGCAGAGTAAGGCCACGTGGAAGCTAGGAGAGACAGCCAAGATGGCGGAGTTCTAAAGGAGTAGCCAGTTTGTGCAGAGAGAAGGAGATGGGGAAACAGAGGTGAATAAGTCTGGTGAGCTAGAAACCTTTGATTCTAGGAAACTCAGATAAGTCAGTAGCTTTGTGAGCACCGAATGAGTAGGTTTTGGAGCCCAGTGTGTGTTTTTACTTGCCCGCCGGGTACAAGTTAGAATTAAAGGTAATGGCCCACCAGTTCCTGGCTCCATTGTTTCATTACCGTCTGTCTGAATCTAATGTGAACCTGCATGGGCCAGGCGGCTGTGATGGTGGCCGTGGCTACTGGCTTTACATAGATAAACACCAAATTCCCAGGATGTCTAAAGTGAGAAGAATAAATCAAGAAGTAGTTATTTCTAAATACTTTTTGAGTTTCCCAGAAAATTCCAATGAGAACTACCTTTACCCCCACTGCACCCAAAGCCACTAGATAAGCAGTTTTCACCTCGTAGGCCACAATAATTTTTAAAACATGCAATACCTGACTATTTAGTCAAGGGCACTGACCTATTTTCCCTTAGATTGCCAAATAATAAACAAGACAACAGCCAACACAACAAGAGCCATCTGGTGTGAATGAATCAAAATTATAACGATTGTTTATTTTGTCGTATTGGCAAATAATATATTTTGTGGTTTGCCACAGAATTTTAGCAACTAGTTTATATGTGCCATGAGATGAATAAGGTTGAAAATCAGTACACCAAATGGTTTTAACCCAGACATTCTGTTCCTATCTTTAGAGGCTGCAGGTGATAACAAGGATCTAAGAATAGTCAAAGTTCTCTATACCTTTCAAGAGATTATTAAATGAAAAGAACGAGGCTTTATTATGAAATGATATTTTTTTCAACACTTAAATTTAAAGTAATTTTGGGTCTGAGAAAGCTGAAGAATTGTCCTTTGGGAGAATCTGAGTAACTATTTTCAGAGCTACTCGTTCCTCCTGTATAAAAACCGAAGATTCCAATTGGGAACACAGTGATTAGGAAGCTCTCCGATCCACATAGATTATCAGGAAAAGTTGTAGAATATTTTTACTTTGAAAACATTCAAGCATCAAACCCAAAAGTTGCTAAAAATTACAAAACAGAGTCTTACTTTCAACAACAATATGTAATGCCTCCAGGGAAAAACAACTCAATATTTGCAAAACAAGCAAGAACCACAAAAACCTATAGGGAAAAATGTATTAACTCAAATTTTGAAAAGTTCTTCCTCTGTTTTCCAGGACCGAGAAAAGCTCATTCGCAGGAGAAAGCATAGGAGAAGTTCCAAGCCAATTAAGGTAATGAGGAAACTAGGTTATCAGGCTTTTGCCACAATCAGCCAGAGGAGTGAAGTTTGCCAGGGCATCTTCCTGCAAAGATGTGATAAATGAGATGTTCCTGAGCTTCAGCGAACCATAGGCTTTATTCATTAGAAGAAAATCTCTTCTCTTGACAGTTCTCAGAAGTCCAGAATTGATTGTATTGTGCGTTTTAACATGAAAGGGTTTGCTTTCTTGTAACTTCCTGAGTTAAGAAGCCACAAGGTTTGACGTGGTAAAAGGATTATCTGACAAGTTGGAGAGTCACATTCCAGCAACATACAAGTGACACATAGGATTTGATGTCTCCCATTGAATAATATTAGCATTTGATACCCACCCTGTAATTCATTAATATATTTCCATTATTCACTTGGACAGTATTATTGATAATGATATTTCCAGTTCACCAATATCTGTATAGCCTCTTACTATTAAATAATAAAACACAAAGTTTTATTATCTAATTTGTCTATTTGTTTGATTTTTGTTTCTATCATATACATAATTTGATTAGGATATGGAATTAGATAACAAGACTGAAGATTTGATAATCTTCTTCACATAGATGCTTGTACTTTTTGGTTATTTTTAAATACTGGAAGGAGTAAATAACATAAAACTCTTTGTGGTATAAATTGTACCATTAAAAAGAGAGGCTATGGTGTTTCTATGAAGAGAGCCAATATTAATGAATCTTAAAAAAAAAAAGATCAGAAATTGAATAACAGGGACAAGCATTTATTGAAATTATGATGGTCGTATCCATATTTTTATTTCAGCAAAGCATTAAAGGATTCATGTCTTGTATATTCATTTGCGTGTATGCTAGCTGACTGTATTTTACTAATGTGTCAACTTTTACTTGTGTCAGTAAATATGTACTCTCCCTCCCTTAGAGGCCTGTTTTGGACCCATTCATTGGCTATGATGAGGACTCCATGGACTCGGAGACATCATCCATGGCCTCATTTAGAACGGACCGAACACCAGCTACTCCTGATGATGACTTGGATGAAGTAAGCCTTTCCACTTCTCTAGTCTTTTGTGATATTGCTGCCAAATCTCTCCTGTAAGGGGGCAGAAAAGGCATCTCACTTCTTATCTCCTTCATGAACAGCACAGAACAATCTTGTAATAGTGACAGATTTTGAGACCACACCTGATTTTGACACTTCTTACAAAATAGTTCACCTATGTCGTGTGGCCCTTTTAGAAACTCCTCTGAAGTTCAGCTCTGTAACTTGAAGACTTCTTTCAAAATAAAAGTTACTGTCCCAGATTCTTCAGCTAAGGAACCTGTGAGCCAAGAAACAAGCTGAGAATAAGCTTATCGATATAATCTAAGACAGTATTAAGTGGTATGCACTGTAGACCACCACCTTCATCAGAACCATGTAGAAAGTTTAAGTACATGGAAAACTCCTAGACTTTACCATACAACTCCTGACCCAGGCTCTTTAAGGTCAAACTCCAAAATCTGCATTTTTCACAGAGCTCCCTGATACTATATTGTGCTCTGAAGTTGGAGACCTTAAGCTTTATAAAACTATGTTTTCATAATTTATCTGGATAAGAGGTTGTTGGATAAAAATATATTGAAAAAGAGTGAGACTAAAAGTCTGAATATCATTCCTTCAAATTTGTAACCATAAACAGGATATAAGTTCTCATTTGGATCCAAAATTGATGGTAATCTAAGCCCAAATGGGTAATAATCAGAAATGTATAAGCAAATGCTCCTTATATTAGAATAAATATTTAAGTATTTCTGCAATGTCCATCTTGAAAGTATTAAAGAATTTTATTTTATTTTTTTTCAATTACAGTTTACTTTCAATGTTATTTTATATTGGTTTCAGGTGTACAGCATAGCGGTTAGACAATCATATACTTTACAAAGCGTTTCCCTGATATTCCCAGTACACACCTGGCACCCTACCTAGTTACTACAATATTATCGACTGTATTTCCTCTGCTGTACTTTACATTCCCGTGACTGGTTTGTAACTACCAATCTGTACTTCTCAATCCCTTCACCTCTTTTACCCAGCCCACTAATCCCCCTTCCCTAAAGTACTACAGTATTTTTGTCCATCCACATCCTTAAAATTAAGAATTAGTCACACAGAATTCAAAAGTCAAACAAGCCTTTCAGTTCTTAAAAAACAGACAAGTGTTAATATTTCACACTGAACTCAGAACCTGAACATAACAATTCTTTTTTGGCTTCCCCCCCCCCCCGCTCCCCCACCTCAAGAGTTTAGCTGCTGAAGAATCTGAGCTTCGATTTCGACAATTAACAAAAGAATACCAGGCTCTCCAAAGAGCGTATGCCCTCCTGCAGGAGCAGACTGGAGGCATCATCGATGCAGAGAGAGAAGCCAAGGTTAGTGTGTGACTGCGAGAGTGCTCGGAATTGGCTTTTCTTACTTTTTTTTTTTTAATGCAGCATAAAAGAATCATGGACATAAAAATATCAATAGGGTAGCTCTCCATGGGCTCTTCTCTCCTCCGCAGCTTTTGAACTGTTATATCTTTTATGTCAACAGCCTTAAATCTGGAGACATTAGATCCCTATTGGATTGATGCTTTTGTTCCTTTCAGATAGTTGAGTATCTTGCTATTTAAAAACTTAACATTTTCAAAGCTAGATGATATTGAATGCTGATAATCCTTTTTGTTTTGTTTTGTTTCTTACTTGGAAAAAAACAAACAAAACCTTTTGTCTTTCAAAAGCCAGTTTCTTTTCTTGGTTAGTAAGTGCACAGCGTTGCATTAACAGCTTACCAAGAATTTTCACTGCTGATATCTCATTTAATCCTGTGACTGCTCCCTGACGCAGGTATTTTTTAAAAGAGGAATCTGAGGCTTAGATAGGTTAATTGAATTGCCCAAGATCACACACGTTAATAAATGGGAAACTGAGATTCCATATTAGGTCTTACTGGATCAAATGTACCTTCCATTTTTCACAACTGGCTCTCATAAGCCTATTTCAAAAATAAGCACACACAATACTAATATTTAACATTTATTTAGTGCTTGCTGTGTTCCAGGCATTGTGCTGAGCACTTTACATACATTCATCTCATGTAAACCTAAAATAACCCTATGCCCGTGATGGCGAACCTATGACACACCCATCAGCACTGACATGCATAGCCATTTTCGATGACACACGGCCGCATGTGGCCGCATACCAGAGAAGTATGGGGCCACATGACGAGAAGGACGTTTCATCCTCAGCTCCTGCACGGCCAGGTGCAGTAGCCGAGGATAAAACATTTGCTGTAGTGTAGACACTCTGTGCCGGAGGTCTGTAGGCCAAAACAACAGAACTCCGGCACAGAGTGTCTAGTTCTGGGACTTCCGGTTACGCCGTTTTTCTCAAAGTGACACACCACCCGAGTTATGCTCGGTTTTTTTGGCGAATTTTGACACTCAAAAGATTGCCCATCACTGCCTTGTGCATTAGATAGTCTAGATGAAATAGTATCAGCAAAAACAAGAGATAAAATTTTTTTGATACAGAAAAAAGCTGATTACTCTCAACACCCGTTCAAAGTTAAAATAATTCTGAGCAGAATTAAGCTTGGAAATTTGTTAACCTGATAAAGGTGAATATAATATTTAACAGTCCAAAGCAATAGCCTTCTCACAATAAGAAATATGGAAAGATGACTACCATTGGTCTTTATTCACCTTTGTAACAAAGAACCTATGCAGACCATAAGAGAAGAGAAAAATATGCAAATGGCAGGAAAGAAAAAAACACTATTTTTTTTTTTTTTTTTGCAGAATATAGGATCATATACAGAGAGCATACAAAAGAATCTAAGAACAAATGACTAGACTAGATGAAGTAGGATTGTTCCATACAAGATCAGTGTTCAGAACTATTGATATATACACCGGTGCGCACAAACACACGCACATACACACATTTGATAGATGCATAGATTTGGATTTGAATTTATATACAGGGCACAAACTTGGCTCTGAAAGAATGAAAAGATTTTGGAGAGGCAAAATGGAAGAAGAAGGGTAACTTGTTCGAAAGAGAGAGAAGTGGAGAGTAACAAAGCATATTTAAGTAGTAAAGAGATCACCAGCAAGTAAGGGTGGGCTTTGTGGTGGGAAAAGATTGAAAATATAATGGGAAATCTCTAATCCCAACCTAACGAGTTTGAATTTTAACCCAATGGTGAAGGGAACCACTAAAAGAGTTAAGAAGTTAGATGGTAAAAATAGTTTTAAGAGATTTTTTTTATCATAAAAGACTCTTTCTCTCTCTCTCTCTCTTCTGGTTTGGTTCTAATCAAAGAAAATAAAGGGAAGAAATATTGAATTAACTATTTTACTTACTGAGTTCTGGAATTTTGATTTCACTAGGCTCAAGAACAGCTCCAAGCAGAGGTGCTAAGGTATAAAGCCAAAATCGAAGATCTGGAAGCGACTCTGGCTCAGAAAGGGCAGGTAGGAATTGGGTTGCTGGATCTGACCTTCCTCTAGATCACCCTGTGCACGGGCCGCACCCAGGACACGGTTTGGCTCTCCACAGTGACCTTTCTCAGATTGTGTCAGAATGTTCATCTCTATGTTTCTGTCCCTGGTGTTTTTCTGGCCAGAGTGTGAAGCCAGCTCCAACAGCGAATGAGGTTGGGCAAGAGAGAGAATGGCAGGGGAAGCGGAGCCCTGTGCACATAGCCTAGCATGGTCATAAACTGCCAAGACAAAGGCCCGCCCCTCCAGCTGCATTCTTTGCCTCTGCGCTACATTGATGGTTCTGCATTTTAATGTTTCCATCCATATGTATCTAGCCTGTGTGCATTCTGACCCTTGTCACTTTTTGCCTGTGTGGTCACTTCTGAGTCCCCAAAAGGCTGGTCCTGGATTATTCAGACTGAAAAAGGCAGAGGTAGTGAGTGGCGGTGAAGAGGGGGTTAAATTTTCCTGGCAACTTTGGCCCAGATGTCTTTGAAGAAGGCGCTGGCAGGGGTGGGTGTCATTCACCAGGCCAGGCATTGGCAGGCAAACAGACGGGGTGGAAAGAAGACAGCCCTGGCAAAGTGATTTGACAACACAGGCTCTTCCGTGCCACTCTGAAATGCTGACTGCGCGATATTCTTTGTCAAACAGGATTCACACTGGGTAGAAGATAAACAACTTTTCATTAAGAGAAACCAGGAGCTTTTAGAAAAGGTATGTGGGGCGCAACACACACCCTAGTGGGCCGAGGAGAAAACGATGAGAGATCCAGGAGCAGCAGGGGGTCCTCTCAGGAGTGGCACAGGGGCTAGGGGAAGGGGAGGCTTTTCGGCGTTACACTCCCCTCTGCTGCGTGCTCAACTGCATCCCTGTCACCGCCATCACCATCAGTGGAGTGGCACGTGTGCATGGCTCTGTGCTGGGCGTTGCGCCAATCGAAAGGATGTGATCCTTGGAACTGATTGATTGTTAACCATATAACCATATATATACATATATATATATATGTATATGTATATATGTAATATATATGTATGTATGTATATACTGTATATATGCTGTGCGTACATGTGTGTATATATAAATATACATATACATATATATATACGTGCATACATATATATATATATATATATATATATATATATATATATACGTGCACACATTCTATGTGGTTCTCCATCTACAAAAAAGCACACTATGAATAGGACTTGTTATTTCGTGCCAGGAAGTGACAGATTAGGACTCCAGGACCGTGCTACCACCTATCATGGACTATGTTCTCACCTTTAAGCATTTTGCCAAACTTGGCTGTTTATATATAGGTATATATATGTTGCTTTTGTAAACAAAAGAACTTTTTAAAAGGTGTCTTCCAAGCACAAAACTGCATGTCCAGGGTTTTGTTCAATAAATCTAGAGGCAAAAGAATGGTTTAGTCCTCATAGCTACAAATCATTTTGGTTATCTAGACATGGTTTATTGATCGGGGGCAACAAAATATAACAGATTATTTTAAGTTCAAAGGGTATCTAGCTTCCAGGAATCAAATCTGAAAATTGCAAAATAACCTTATATTATTTTGAACAGAAACAGAATCTGAAATCCCATTGGAATAAAGAAAATAATTCTGTAGGTCTATCCATATTTACTAGCTTGGACAAGTAATAAAATTGAGCACAACACCCTTAGAAGCACAAGACGGCAACAAGGATACTTGTCCTCCCTCCCCTCTGGTCTAGCAAATTAGGACATACTCTCTCGCTTTCTGCATGAGAGACAGAGAACTGATATATACAAAGTAGATGGGCATTCCAGGATTGAGAACTCATGCTCTCAGAAAGGTTGAGAGTCCCTATAAAGAAACTTCACTAGACACTGGCTCTGGTCTGTAAATTATAACCTGTGAACCAATGGTCTAATTGCTACCACTAACCACCAGAACCAGGAGGTTTCCCATATCCCATCTCCGATCCCAATCCAAGATGCTAGGGCGTAGAATCTCTTTCGTGATCTAAGTCAATCTGAAAACTTTTGAAAATTTACTAGACCACAGAAATCTAGCTTGAAGTGATGACATTAGGTAACATCTCATGATGTCTCACTATTTCCCCATCTTTATATTCCTATAAATTTTGTGTATCATGAGGCTATAAGAAAAGGAGCATTTTAATGGTCTCAGAGATGCCCCGTAATGTGTAATTACATCTCTTTATCATCTAAAAAAGAATTTTTATTATGTCTTCTGTCTGATTTCATTTGGTCTTGATTCTTTGGGCTAAAAGAATTTTGAGCTCAGATTTTTAAGAGTAAAAGAAAACCTAAATGACAGTAAAGCAAAACGTCCTACTCCAACTGTGTTTACTTGGGAAAGTCAAATTCATCCTATGCTAAAAAGTCCCTGGATTTTATTTTTTTCATTTCTAGCTTGAAGATTTTAAATATTTTTTGTGCTTAAGGCCCACCCACATAGGTAATATCAAAGCCAAAGGCAACCCCAAACCCCTTGCTGATCATGAAAATTTGTTGACCCCTTGTAGACACGGACCCCCTGTCTATAGGATTTGGCATATTTGTACACTCCAAACTTAATTCCAAATTTCATCAGGTTATACTAGAAGTTCTATAGGAAAGCCCTGTAGGAAAACAGAAGGAAGAGGTAGCACTTCTGAATGGGTAGAGGGGGAAGCCTGTGATGGTAGGAGATGTTAGAGCTTGATGTTCAAGGAGGTGTAGAATTTACTCAGCTGGAAAAGAAATGGCAGGTAGAGGGGTACTTCTTAGGCAGAGAGATGAGCAGACATAGCTCCCAAAGTAGTCAGTCCATGGGGTAGATCTGGGTTTCCAGATCCTAGTGTGCTTGTGATCACACGTGTGTGAGTGTGCTGAGATGACAATGATACCATTGAAAATTGGAAAGGGATGTGGTCACCCGATTATCAAGGTTTTTTGATTCCATATGGAGGAATTTGGCTTTACGCTGCAGATGCCTGGAATTCAGCAAGTTTATATATGATCAAGGATGGGTTATTTTTAATTACTTTTCCAACAATTTGTAACTCCAGACATAAAAACTATACGTATGCATTATTTACACCATTAAATCTCATTCTAAGACACTGTCCTCCACCCACATAATGAGTACCCTCAGATTCACTGTTCACAGAGTCTCTAGAATTTGTCTCAATGAATGGATGTGTCCTCCAGCATTCTGTTCTACAACCCCAGAAACTCAACTGAAGGATCACTAGAAGGAAAGCCACACTGACCTTATTCATATCTCCTTGGGATTTCTTTTCATAATCTAGATGATTTATTCCCTGAATAAATGACTGCTGTCCGTGCTTGCTTTGCGACCTTGTCTTGGCAATGTTTATCTAACTTGAGGATTTACTTTACTAGATAGAAAAACAGGAGGCAGAAAATCACCGGTTACAGCAGGAACTGCAAGATGCCAGAGACCAGAATGAGCTGCTGGAGTTTCGAAACCTAGAGCTAGAAGTAAGGAAATGATGATAATAATTGTAAAAATTAACATAACGCTGAGCACAACCTGTGTGCGAGGTGCTGAATCATTCATTTCAGCTGCATACTCTCATTGGGTCTCATACCACAATCGAGAGTTTATAGATGAGGCATCTGAGGTTAAATCACTTGGCCAAGTCCTGAGACTAGTAAGTGGTAAAGCACTAATACTGGTCAGGATTTTCTGCTTGGATACCATATTTTCAACACTATTATTGCCTTAATGAACAAGACTAATGAATAATTTTTAAATAAATTTAAATAAGAGATTTCAAACTTTATCAATAATCCATTGCTTTTAAATAATCATTTCCACTCTTCATCGAATTCTGACTCAAAAAGAAAGGTCACCTTAAGAATTTATTTCAAAATGTGCTATATACAAACCATTTTATTATTGGACACTTGAATTTGTCAGTCAACTTTTTTATTCTATAATGCATTTATGCCAAATGCTAAGAATCAAGGTAACTTGTTTTGGGAAACTCTTTTGTTAATCTGACAAAATTTCAAAGTTTTTTGTTGTTGTTTTTGTTTTGAGTAAAATATATCAATCAAATCAAATTTTGATTGTATCCTGTAGAATCTGGCTTAGGATCTGGTTGAGTATATGTTGAAATGTGAAGGATAAGGAAAATTCCCATTTGATTTCTCTTATTTTGCCAGCAATTTCTTCTTGAGATTATTTCAAATTAGGTCTGGATAGAGCTAGCAGTTGGTATGTGTCATTGTCTTTGGTAGCTAGCAGTTGGTATGTGTCAGTGTCTTTGGTAGCCCATATATCTTACTCAAAGCTTGAGTCGGTTGAATATGCAAAAGAATGTGAGCCACCATAAAACTTCATGGTCAAAAGATCACTCTCTGTGATACCAGCAGGCTATACATATTCATGTAGTTTAAACTGAAACTCCACTTCTCAGATTTCCCTGATCAAAACATTTGCAGAATTGGATGACACCATCTATAAATTCTCTTCTATACCTTTGTTGACTAGTCAGTTCTTTTCATTAAATTTAAGCAAAAGCATCTTGAGTTTTTTTTGTTGTTGTTTTGGCCAAATGTCATATTGATAAACTGCTGAAATAGCAGACAACTGGTTTGTTGTTTAATCAGTTGTTGCTTTTTTTTTTTAATTCCCATATATTCTTCACTGTGTTTCAAGGAAAGAGAGAGACGATCCCCTCCATTTAATCTACAAATTCACCCATTCTCAGATGGTGCGAGTGCTCTGCAGATCTACTGTATGAAAGAAGGTGTAAAGGTAGGCAGATTGTGATGTTTTGTATTTGTAGGAAGTAGAAAAACTGGGCATTGCAAAAGGGGAAAGGTTGCTCATGACTTGTCTTTCAGTCACTGGATCTCATTTTGCTACAAACTGCATAGGAATTGAAAATAGTCACGTCCTTTGGAAAATCAATAAAACATAAAATGAATGTGTGACAGATGTGCGAATGGTAACAATTAAGAACACAGGAAGCCATGGTTATTTAGAACATATTAGGACATAACATAAAGAATGCTATGGTATCAAAATATTAAGGTAATCACCCTTAATTATCTAGAAGATTATAGTAAATGAATTCAGTACTTCCATGAACATATTTTAAGTATGGCAGGTAAAAATGTAGTAGTTGAGTCCCTCTGTTGTATTCTTTATTGGAAGTGCTGTGGAATTGGTAATCTTGGAATTTCAGTGTCAAAAGAGAGCTTGAAATCATCTTGTCCACCATGTGTTTAGGTGTGTTTAATTTAGGGAAGATTGCTCTTTCTAAAGTGTGTAACATATTGCTGTTAGACGAAATAGAACCCTATCTGTCGTGATACCAGAACACATCGTAAATACGTATTATTAAAGTTGAATGGAGATGGCTGCGTCTCCTGGAATCAATATTGTTTTATGACCGTGAAGTCACATGGTGGTGATCTATCAGAGGTAAAGCTGGGAGGCCCCCATCCCCCACTGTCCCTGGTCTCTCCCTTATCTTCAGCATGTCCCTTCCAGCATCCACTCTGAGCTGCCATATATACCTGCTTTAGTTGCCTTCCCTTTGCCCATGAGACTGAGCTAGGCTTTCCCCTGTGGTAGGATCTGCTATACTGCATTTGAACTTAAGTAAGAGAAGAAAGTGGTACTGATGAGGTAAAAAGCGTGTATGAGTGGCAGGGGGGGAGGAGGTTTGGGGAGATTAGGTAGTAAAATTGTGCTTCTTGACTTCCATCTTAAACCCCTTTCACGATGTTTAAACTTCTGGCCTTCCTGGGCTGCATGAACATTTGTAAAGTAAAGCAGTTTTTTTATTCGCTCTTAATTAAATGAAAAGCACTTCATCCTTTCCTTAGATACTTTTTTTCTTTAGATAAATGATAAACAACCTAATCCAATGGATATAATTTATACCCAAGGGCACTGTTTCAAATAGAGCTCACCTGCTTTAAAATGATCAAGAACAATAGTAAAAATGGGCTTTTCCAAAGATGAAATTAATGCTTAATGCCAAAAACAATGGAACTGCATTATAGTTTATATGTTAGTCAAAATCTCAACCAGGTCAGAATTCTGTTAATTATAATAAAATTGGTTCTCTATTTATAGTTATTCCCTATTTTCTTTATACCTGGCGTTGACCATGATTGAAAAAAACTTGACAACTATTAGAAAAAAGTTGATGAGCTCATCTGAGCCTTTACTACATTCTTGACTATTTCTGTCCATAGTCTCTTTATCTCAAGATCAGCCAGGGAAGGAGGTATTTTGCAGTTGGCAAAATTGCGAATAAACTGTTAGATCCTTTTCCAAAGTTCACAGAGCTTCTAAGAAGCAGAGTGGAAGCTTAAAGCCAGGCATACCTGATTGAAAACAACCCACATAATTATAGATGTTAAAATGTCTTCTCTAAATTAGAGCTGAGGCACTAGAAGAATGATAAGCCATATTTGTGTCTTTGACTTGAGTGTTATCTCCTTGATTTTACAGGATGTGAACATCCCTGATCTCATAAAGCAGCTTGATATCTTGGGTGATAATGGAGTAAGTATGAATTAAGTGCAGGAAAGATAGGAATTTGCCTAAAGTGGGACAAGAAAGACTTGCTAATATATCATGTGTGAAAGAATAGCAGGTGGGAGGCCGCTTTCACTGAAGGATATAGCTCCCTGGAGAGACTCAACAGTTTATCAAATAGCGTGGCTTTGTAAGGATCTCTGAAAGGTAGCGTGAAGATGGGAACTGGTAAAATGCTTTTCGCGAGCAGGTTTTGGATTTGGATGCCGACCACATCTGCAGTGATTAAAGCTAATTATCTTCATACTGTGGCTTGCAGGCATCTAGCGTGAAATTAATCAGTCATGCAGTTGCAAATGGTACTAAATAGTAGGGTTGGTCGCAGCCCCATAAAATGGGGCCAGAAAACTCTAATTCCTTTTCTTCCTAAAAACACCTTCCAGGCAGGGTCAAGGCATATTAATTCAGTGGGAGGACCATTCATTGAAATATTAGATGAATGATGCATGCAAGTTGAAGAGTCCCACCATTTTTTTTTTCCTTAAAATTCTCAAAGAAGAGAACAGTATCAATTAAATCACATCATATGGCTGTGCAGAAATTATGTCATTTTGGTTTTCTCATAACATGACTAGTAATGAAATAGGCTTACAGTGAAACATAAAATCAAGTCAGTATTGGAGTGATATAAAAATAATCACAATATATACTTCACAGGTTTTGAATGAACTCTGTTAAGAATTATTATGAAATAGAACATCTGTTAAGGTCCCATGCAGTCGGGTCTGTGGTGGGTATTTAGGCAATATTTCCTGATAATGTCAATATCCTAAGTGTCTTCAGCTTATTTTCTTTCTTTTTTTCACAGAATTTGAGAAATGAAGAGCAAGTAGCCATAATTCAAGCCAGCACTGTGCTGTCCCTGGCAGAGAAGGTAATAAGTTATACTAACATTGAAACCTTCCCAGTGTCTGGCTTAACGCTTAAAGAGCAGGGGAGTTGCCTTGACCAGATAGCTCATTTGGCTAGACCAGTGGTTCTTAACCTTTTCTGAGGTACTGAACCCACCAGTTTCATATGCGCATTCACTGAACCTTCTTTAGTGATAAATAAAATATGATTTTTTTTTCAAATTCAAGACATAGGTATATGTTTTTTTACTGGTGCACAAAATGAGCTGTGCATGAACATCGCCTTGCTCAAAGAACAAAACCAACAAAGTGCATGAACTCACAACAAATTACGGTATTACTTTATTCTGGCCTCCGCGGCAGAGGCTTCTCCGAACCCCTGAGACCGACTCATCGAACCCCTAGGATTCGATAGAACCAGGTTAAGAACCACTGGGTTAGAGCATCATCCTGAAGCACAGAGGTTCCTGGTTCGATCCCTGGTCAAGGTACAGACAGGAACAGATTGATGTTTCTATCTCTCTCCCTCTTTTCCTCCTTCTATCTCTTAAAACCAATAAATGCATATTCTTAAAAACTAAATAAATAAACCTAAAGAGCAGAGTAGGGGTAAGAGATGTTCTCTCTGCATATGACCTTGCGTTATTGAATACCTAATAAATATTTTATTTTTCAGGGTGACACAACCCAGATAGGATGAGAACACACACCAGAAAAGTCTATACCCTGATTTAGGGTGGTGGATAGTACTTGCTTTGAAGTCTCTTAAAAATGTAACTCTTAATAAATGGAAAACCTTCTAAATTACATTATTCAAGCAATCCTATCAAGGTGGAAAACCAATAAAGAAGGGTGTTGTTGACCCTGGCCAGTGGCTCAGTGAATAGAGCATTGGCCTGGCATATGGACATCCAGGTTTGATTCTGGTCAGGGCATACAGAAGAAGCGACTATCTGCTTCTCCCTCCTCCCCCTTCTCTTTCTCTTCCCCTCCCACAGCCAGTGGCTCGATTGGTTTGAGCGTGGCCCTGGGCACAGGGCACTAAGAATACCTCAGTACTTGAGCATTGGCCCAAGACTGTGTTGACAGGTGGGTCCTGGTCATGGTGAATGCGTGAGTCTGCCTCAGTATCTTCTCTCTTCTCACCTAAAAAATAAAAAGAAGGGCTTTGTTGTTAGGACAAAATTCAACCAAGCACATTTGAAGATCTAATTGGCTTTAGTAGGTAATTCATGAATTGGGCAGCGTCCTGTCTAGCAACTAGGAGGGTTATACAAAATGGAAAGTTTTCATAGGAAGGAAGGTGGGGTAAAGGAGCTATTAAAAAGGAAAAAAATACTAATTTAGACCAGCACATCTTTTGGGGAGGTAGGGCACTAAAGGGATGAAGAACAGCAAATGTTTTATCATGCAGATTGCCTCTTCTTCCTCCCTAGGTAGAGGGTAGGGGGGATGGAGAAGTGACAGACTACCTCAGTGGTGTTGACCAGAAAATTCCAGATTGGTCAGTTGAGATTTCTGGTGAAAATCAAAACTGCAGTTAGGTTAGATGTTAAGTTTAGGTTTGGTATCATGGGCTTTAGCACAAGTGATGCCATTTGGGGCCTGTGGTTTTTTTCTCTGTAACGTTGAGAGGTGGTAGACTGGAGCATGGCTCTTTTAACAAGCTTTTCCTTGAGTGTGTACATTCCCAACCGATTTTGTGACGTTGTGGTGGCTCACTGCAGTCTCATTCAGAAAGCCCAACCGGGGGACTGTCAGAAGAGCAACAGAGGGTGCTCTGCCCCCTTGTGTCTAAACATGGTTGGTGGCAGGAAGAGTGAGAAGAGGGAAGAGGAAGTGGAGGTTTGATGCACTGGCTGTATGTATGAAGGGCGCCTTGAGAATTGACGCATAGTTGAGGGTCATGTATACATGGTTGGATAAAATGAGAGCTGTATAAGTCCCATGAGATGCCTCCTTAATTCCTAAATGCATATTAAACTGTTATAAATTAAATGAAACCATGAACAAGCAATCTACTCACTCCAATCTGAAATGGGGGAATTCTACAAGTCACACGAGCCAGTCAGCTTACTCAGAGAAAACAATGACATCAAGAAAAAAATGGCAGAGGGAGAGGGAAGAATTGCTATAAAATAAAAAGGCACTTAAGAAATACTGAAGTGCCTGACCTGTGGTGGCGCAGTGGATAAAGCGTCGACCTGGGAACACTGAGGTCACCAGTTCAAAACCCTGCACTGGTCTGGTCAAGGCACATATGGGAGTTGAGCTTCCAGCTCCTCCCCCCTTTCTCTCTCTTTCTCTCTCTCTCTCACTCACTCTGTGTCTCCTCTCTAAAATGAATAAAATAAAAAAATTTTAAAAAAAAAAGCCTTACAAGAAGAAATACTGAAGTGATCTTCTTTGGCATCCTGATTCAAGCAAACCAAGTGTGGGGGAAAAAGGGTAATTTTGCTGACAGCTGGGGAAATTTTAATATGAACCAGGTATCAGACAACAAAAGGGATTAATATTAATTTTGCTTGATATAGAAGTAATGTTGTGGGTATGCTTTTTTTTAAAGGCCTTATGTGTTAGGGATGCATTTTGAAGAATTTACATGCAAAATGGTATCTAAGATTTGCTCTCCCTGATTACATGAAATAGGTCTTTACCTCTTTACATTATTATTAATCCCACTTTACAGACAGGAAAGTTGAGGCTTAGAGAAATCAGGTAACCATTCAAGGCCACACAACCATGAAAAACTAGAATTGGGATTTAGACCCAAAGCAGTCTGCCTCTAGAACCAACACACATGATCATTATGCCCAATGACTTCCTGAAGGGATAAGCTGATGTTTCACTTGGTAGAGACACATTATAAAAATTTGTTCCTTTAAGTCATAGATGTGGTGGGCTGACACCATGATAGTCACAGTCTAAATTTATTCAGGGTATTGATCCATGCCACATAATAGAATGACATATTTTAAGTGTTAGGAAAAATATCTAAGTTCTTTTCATGTGATTTAAAATATTGCTACTCAACCAAAATGATTCTTCAACACTTAGCTGTGCTGCTTTCTATATGGAAAAATTGCTATTTCTCCAGTCTCACTTGACCTTCTTTCTTTCATCATGCTCCCTCCAACCATGGAGAATTGGACATCCCTTCTGGTTGGAACTTGCCCCTCATTTTTGCCTAGTCATTTTTCACTCATTTTTTACATTCAAGTGCAGTTGTCACTTTCCAAGAAAGCCTTCCATGGTGTCCTCCAATAAGGGCAAAACTGTGTTATCGGGTAATAATGTGTTGGTTGCCATCACAGCTAGCACATTGCCTGACACATGGTAGACATCAATGAATACATTTGTTGAATGAATGAATAGAAAACTGTAGGCTTGTTTCTGAACGAAAGGAGAAAATGCACCAAGTTTTCACTTCAGTTCTTAGTCCATTTCCAGAGAACATCATATGCACCACATATCGAGGAGTCATGTCGAACACTTTTGTCTTATTTAGTGGATCCAGCAAATCGAAGGAGCAGAGGCTGCCCTGCACCAGAAAATGATGGAATTGGAAAGTGACATGGTGAGTACCAAGTGAGGTATCCTAAAATTGAAGAAAAGTTGACAAGCAAATGGAAAGTGACTCTTTCCTAGCAATTTTATTTAGCAGTGATGAAAATTTGTAGCCTTTGCATTATTTTGTATATGGACTGTGGAGCCAAGTTCCCAGAATTATTCGACAATTTTAAGTTGTATTCTCCAAAACAATCATGTGTTTTTGTGCTATTTGCAAAACTAATGCCGAAAAAAATGCAGTTAGGTGTTTTTTCTCTTGGACTAAATGGATTTTTTATCATGTATAATTATGGCAAAAATTACAGAAATCATGTGGGTAACTAATTTTAAAAATCTCCAAACCACTTCACTTCCATTAGGATGGATACCATTGAAAAAACAAACAAAATAACAAGCATTGGTGACTGTAGGGAAAAATTAGAACCTTTGCATTGTTGAAAATTGGGAATTGCGTTATGGTGGGAATGTAAAAGGACATGCAGCCACTATGGAAAACAGTATGATGATTGCTCAAAAAAGTTCCAGATAGAATTACCATGTGATCCAGCAATATTGCCTTTGGCTATATCACAAAATAATCAAAAGCAGGGTCTCGAAGAGACATTTTTACACCCATGTCCAAAGTAGCTTTATTCACAGTAGTTTAAATGTCGAGGCAACCAAAGTGCCTATCAATGGAAGAATGGATAAGCAAATGTGGTTACTTATAGAAGGGAATATTCATCACTCTTTTAAAAGGAAGGAAATTCTGACATGTTCTATGACATGGAATAACCTTGAGGACATTATGCTAGGTGAAATGAGCCAGTCACAAATGACAAATACTTTATGATTCCACTTCTGTGAGGTATCTAGAGTAATCCAATTCATAGAGACAGAAAGTAGAATGATAGTTGACAGGGGCCAAGAGAAGGAGGAAATGGGAAGCTTTTGTTTAATGGGTATAAAGTTTTAGTTTTGCAAGATAAAGAGTGCAGGGATTGGTTATATAACAGCGTGAGTGTGCTTAACGCTACTGAACTGTATACTTAAAAATAGTTAAAGCCTGACCTGTGGTGGCGCAGTGGATAAAGTGTCGACCTGAGAACACTGAGGTCACCAGTTCAAAACCCTGCACTGGTCTGGTCAAGGCACATATGAGAGTTGATGCTTCTAGCTCCTCCCCCCTTTCTCTCTCTCTCTCTCTCTCTCTCTCTCTCTCTCTCTCTCTCTCTGTCTCCTCTCTAAAATAAAAAAATAAAAAAAATAGTTAAAGATGGCCTGCCCAGGCGGTGGTGCAGTGGATAGAGCGTCGGACTGGGATGTGGAAGACCCAGGTTCGAGACCCCGAGCTCGCCAGCTTGAGCGTGGGCCCATCTGGCTTGAGCCAAAGCTCGTCAGCTTGGACCCAGGTCGCTGGCTCCAGCAAGGGGTGGCTCGGTCTGCTGAAGGCCCGCGGTCAAGGCACATGTGAGAAAGCAATCAATGAACAACTAAGGTGTTGCGACGGCAACGAAAAACTAATGATTGATGCTTCTCACCTCTCTCCATTCCTGTCTGTCTGTCCCTGTCTATCCCTCTCTCTGACTCTCTCTCTGTCCCTGTAAAAAAAAAAAAAAAGAAAAAAAGTTAAAGATGGTAAACTTTACATTGTGTGTATTTTACTACAATTAATTATTTTTTTAAAATCCCCAAGCCTAGGAATTGGCCATTATTAACTTACGCAGTACATAAGAGAATTTTGTAACTGTACTGACATTAATGTTATTATTACTAAAAAATAAATAGTGATTCCTATTAGGTTAGGGAATCCTATCATAACAACTTGCATTCATATAGCATGTGGCAGATTATAGATCATTTGCTTATGTTTTAGACAGGGTATAAATTTCATCAAGAGGTTATGTTCTAACATCAAAGCACATAACAAGTAATGTTTACATTGAAAATACTCTTGAAAACTCTTTAAAATGCACAATTAGTAATTACACATTTAGCCTGTAGTGGGAGCTGTTCTAGTCACAGGAGCTCAGAGATAATTAGGAAAGTCACCAGCAAAATTACTCATATAGTTAAATGTATGTACAGAAGGCAGTTATACATACACAAAGAAATAATTGACTGTACTTGGGGCTCTATTATATACAAAGATATATTTTGAGATGCCAGTGGCAAAATGCACACCATATGAGAGGCACATGGAAGCTAAGGAGAGCAAGGAGATGTCAGATTTGAGTCTCCAGCTCACACTGGCTTTACATCAAGAGCAGATGTTCAATAAGTGGCATTGTGGTTGTGGATGGAATCACCGCCACTCTCTAAATTCTTCTCTTTGTGTTTGCTCATCATACACAGATGACTTTGGGTGAGGTTTTCATTATAGGACTCTGCTATATTACATTTCATAACATGCTTACAAAAATACACCCTCATAATCTATTTGCACACACACACTTATTAGTTAACATTTAGCTTATTGAATCTCTCCTTGGTCCCGTACTGTTGGGTTCGCATAGAAATCCTTGAATGCTTTCCACATGTTCATTATGTCTTTTATGCCCCCTGCCATTGATTTTCACAGTCTCTGTGTGAGACGATGGATGCTGAACCATTTCCCTGACAAAATCAATGGCCCTACAAATACCAGCGATTTGTCTTGTGATGGAATTAGAGAAAACATTGATCAATACAATTATATATCACTTTCTGGTTAACTAACCTGCCTCTATGTTTCAACATGGCCCCTTTTTATAGGAACAATTCTGCAAAATCAAAGGCTATCTGGAGGAAGAGCTAGACTACAGAAAACAAGCTCTCGACCAAGCCTACATGGTAGGTACAACCAGCAATCAGCACACTCTGAGCGTATCCATCTTACACTATGGAGATGTGTTAATTGCTCTTGCCATATACTTGAATAGACCACAGTGTGCAATGCTTTATTTATTCAGTGGCTTCCGGTTCTTATTTTTGAAAATATAGCTCTAGCTCTTTACTGTTACAATATTCTTAATACTTAATACATATTTAGTTATACTTTAAAATTTTGTATTAAATGTATGTTGTTATATAATATTTTAATGAAAGACAGACTGCGTGGCAGTAGAGATTAAAGAGAGAATGAATGAAATCCAGTGAGGAGCAAGTGTAATCTAGTAGTGACGGAGTAATAAAGTTTTTAATGTTCGTTATATGCGTTTTTAATTTGCTTACATCTCACAACAACCCTTGGAGATATAGGTGATATTGTTCCTATATCACATGTGAGGATATAGAAGGTTAGAGAGTGAAAGAACTCTGCCCAGCTTGATAAGTGGGTAGTGTTTAGATCTGCTTGCATACATGATGGCTTAGCTCCCATAACCCAGCCCCCTTGAGCGAGGCTGCATTCGTAATGGGCTGTGCCTTTTCTCTCCCGGCGAAAAGTATGCCGGCAGACGGGCAAGCGCACTCGATCCATTCCCCTGTGCAAAAGTCATAATAACTAATCCCTAAGATTGGGCGAAAGCTTGCATTTCTTCTCTCCATAGATGCCCCTCACCCCATCAATTCACAGTAATGGCTCAAGAGAAGAAAAGCAAACTTAAAAGAGGAACATTTCAAGGAGTTGCTCGTAGAGGTTTTTATAATGCTTTCCTGGAAGCAGCCTGTGTCACTTTTGGGAAAAGAGTGAAGCACTTAGTTTCTGCTTATGACAGAGATGAATTGGTATTTCCCCTCCAAAATGAGCAAGAGATTCTGAGCATTGCTTGATGGGGAAAAGAGAGTATGAGTCGGTCGCTAGAGAATAAAGAAGGAAATGGTGCTTCCCCTCCCTTCCTACCCTTTATCCTTGCGTCCTCCACCTGTACAGAAAAAAGATGAAGCCGTGCGCCTGTGTGTCACATCACTGACTACTCATCCAGTCAAGAATATTTAACTTGAAAAAGATGAGTTCTGCATCGTCCAGGGCAAGAACTAGGAAAACATGCCCTACCAGGACATGTCCACTTACCTCTGTCAGAGTCACAGGGGACAAGCTTGTAGATTCTGGTGACTGTATTTGAAGCATGTTTTTTTTCTTAAGAAAAAATAAACGAACACTAGGATATAAGGAAGCGTAGATACTTCATCATAAAAAGAGAAGACTCGAGAGGCGTTATTATAGCTATAGCAACTGTAAATCTCAGTTTTATAATAAAAAGAAAAGACCAATTCCAGAGACTCTAGAACTCTAGGTCATTTTTCAATCATATTTTCTAATTTTTATTTTTAAAAAGGACATCATGGCAATTGTAAAGCTCTCTTCAGGTGCTCAGGTGTGTCACGTGGAAGAGAGGCAGCATTTTGTGCACGAAATTAATCTCGTTTCAAGTATTCCAAGTCTGACCACTTTTCAATTCTTATTTCTAAAGTGCAGCCACCATAACAAATATCTAAATATCTGAAGGGCTGTCAAATGGAAGAGCAAACAAACTTATTTTCAGCTCAATTTGAGAATGAAAGGATGTACAGTCATTATAACAAAGGAAGAACTTTCTAGAAACAAAAATTGTTCAAGGAAAAGAACAGATTTTTTCATCATCCAAGCAGTGAACATATTGGCTGAATGGCTCTTACAGAGTCGCATAAAGGAGATTATCAAAAGGGTAGTTAGTCTGGACAAGCTATAAAATATATTTTATTGCTCTGATCCTATCAGGCTAAACTAATACAGCCCTTCCCATGCGTGTGTGTGTGCGCGCACACACACACACACACACACGTGTATACACTCCCACACCCAAGCATAGATGCGAAGTTCCAAAGTTAGCCTTTTCTAATTTTATTTGCCAGAGAATCCAGGAACTAGAAGCTACTTTGTACAATGCTCTGCAGCAAGAAACTGTTATCAAGTTTGGTGAGTTGTTAAGTGAAAAACAGCAAGAGGAGCTGAGGACCGCAGTGGAGAAGTTACGGCGGCAGATGCTGAGGAAGAGCAGAGAGTATGACTGTCAGATCCTTCAGGAGAGGATGGAGCTCTTGCAGCAGGCCCATCAGGTGAGGAGCGAGTGGCTTCTGTGTAGGGTTTGGTACTAAGCAAAGTGGACTTCGTGCTGAGTACATGGTGTTGAGGATGGGTGTGGAGCAGCCCAAGAGCTAGAAGCTGTTTTCAGAGAGTAAAATAAATGACTCTTGTTTTCTACCTACATTCAGATAAGGGTAGCTATGTTTGCAGTGATTTGGTGTTAAGAAAATTGGCATTGTAGAAGTATCACGTATTACTATTTTTGCAAATACTTTGTTAGGAGATTCCCTTTGGATCTCGTGGAGCCTGATTATCTCCATCATGTAGGAGAGCAGGACTTTCTTTAGGACAGAAATAATACTTTCTTCCTGTTACTCCTCCCAGTTCGTAACCTAGCCTGGTCAAGTGATCTGAATAGGGTAAAAGAACACAGGGGCCTCGCTCTTTATTTCCCAGAAAACACAGCAGCAACAAAGCTTGGGAGCTGCCACTTACTTCCTTTATTTGCTCTATGTCAGCAAGTAAACTAAGGGCTCTACTGACGTCACTTTATTTAACCTTCACAAGAGCCCACTAAGGTAAGTATCCTTATTATTCCAACTTTAGGAGATCCTGATGCTGAAGATAAGAGTTCCTAAATAATTTTCCCAAGATGACAGATAGTAAGCAACAGAAGCAGGATTACAACCCAGGTCCTTCTGATTCCAGGGCATAGTGTGCATAACCATGGCATGGGTTGCCTCATGTAGTTTGACTCATGCATGATTTATATGCTTCATCTGGACCAGCCAGGCTCCAACTAGACACCTAGTATTAACGAATAGCCCAAATTCTTCATCCACCTTTTAGTTCATGTCATAGCTCAGCAGGTGAGGAATAGGTCAAAAGTAGATTCCCCCAAAATTCCAGAATTGGAAGTTCCTGGCTGCAGTATTTGGTACTCAGAAGCTATAACCAGCACTGGTGCCCAATCCAGGTGGGCTAGACAGGAAGTGAGAATCATGTAGTCATAAGAGATCAAGGTGAGGAGGAAGGGAACAAAGACTATTTTATAATACCAATAAGAACAGTGGATGGGCAGCTTGACACTTAGCACACTTCAGCGGTAGCCCGGAGCCTTGTGAATCTTTATAGGCTAACAGATCACCCAGGTTAACAGGGAACTCTGAAGTCATTTGTCCAGGAGATGATAAACGATGCATGTTGGTTTCAATGCCCCTTTGGATTCCATTATGAAGTTTTGGGTTTTGACCCTGGAAAGAGGTTTGAAAGCCTTTAATAACAGACTTGATGTATCAGTACTGTACTGGAGGCATCCTTTCCTTTTTTATCAGGCACTGGAAGTATCTACTGCATCAATTTCTTATGCTACAAAGCATTTCATTGATATCAACAAGTCAGGAGTTGTGTCATGGAACCACAGAAGTGTTTGTTCTTTAATGGACAAATAGTTATCTGAATTTATTTACAATTAAAACCTTGTCATTTCTTCTAAGTCTCTTTAATCAGCGAAGGTACTTCACTCACAAACGAGATGGTTTATTTTGTTTTAAGTTACGCAGTCTGAGCTGATGGGTACATTACATTTCTAAGCCTCAGACAGATCCACTGACACTTTTTAATTCCAAAATAAGTGTTCATTAGAATGTAGCTTTTCCAGTAATTTCTTATTCCTCTTCTTCCCTGTTAGCCTGTAGCTTTGATTTGAGAGAATTCCTTCAGAAGACATTGACTAGGATTTGTCTAAACCTGTAGTATATCACTAACCGTTCATTAAATATTTCTGTTTGAATATTTCACTGGGAAGTCATGTGAAGGAGCCCTAAATGCTCACTCTTATCCCTCCTGCTCACTTGTGTCCTCACCTACATGTCTTGATCAGTAGACTCACCATATCCCAGAGCACCTAGGCCGGAAACTCTGGAACCTTCTTGGTCTGTTCTCATCAATAATGTAGTAAATACATCCAGCTGGCGTTTCCCCTGCAGTGTTTTTGAGGCTTTCCCATTTTGTCCACACTTGCTATCCCAGGCACAGGCAAGATCTTTTAGGACTGTCATAGCTTCCAGGTGCTGCTACATGTCCTCCGAGGTAACCTGACACCAATCCTCTGTGCATTTCCTAGATGTGACATACCACACTAGACAGAGAGAATGCACCCTTTATGCTGCCTTTACAAAGCTTAGGATCTATGTAGATAGAGACAAAGGAGATTAACGCAAAATAAATAATTATGGTTATCTTGTGATAAGTGGCGTAACAATGCCCTACGCAATATGGTGTGGAAATCTAGTTGTGGGGAAGACTTCTCGCCTGCCTTTCCGTCATGGGTATCAAGACAGGTTTCTCTCACCTCTCTGCATGGTACATCCTTCCTCAAAGCCTCCCTGACCCCAGTTTCCAGTTGAGGCTCGTGCTATGCGGGTCTCTCCAGGTCCTTCATTAGCAAGAATCTCGAGAGCATACCTTTCTCTTGCTCATGCAGAACCCTCCCAGTGGCACTATGGCCATGTCTCCCACCTACGAGCCTTTGTTTGCATGAGTCCTCACCCTGCAATGCCCTCTGGTGTCTGCTGCTCTTGTCCAGGTGTTTTGACTTTCCCAGTTTAAGATCCACCTCCTTCTAGATATTCTCTCTGATGGAAATAATGGACCACATAAAACTGGAAAAAAAAATCCACATTCCATGCCCAGTGAAACACTCATTCAAAACCATTTATGGGGGGCCTGCCTGCTTGTGCCAGGTGCTGGCAATGTGATAGCAGATGTAAAACATAAAGGTCACTACTCTCATCTTTCCTCCAGATGAAGGGGAATAAAGCAGTGATACCAGTGAACACTGATTGAGGCAATTTCAGAGAGTGGCAATGTGTGCTATGAAGGAAATTATAAAGTGTGTGAGTGTATGAGTTTGGGAGTAGGATTGGCCTTTAGACGGGCTGGCTAAGCATGGGTCTCTGAAGACATCTAAAACCCAAGGAACCAAACACTTGGTTGGCAAGGTGTCCCATAAGATAGGGACATCAGGGGCTGTGTCCCTGTTGTGGGGGTGTTTGGAATATTCAGGGAACAAAGAGAAGGCCTGCATGGCAGGAGCATGCAGAGCCAAGGGGAGGTTGACATGATACAAGGTGAGTTGGAGAGGTAAGACAGGGCAGGATCATTAGGGCCTGGAAGGAGTTTGGGTTTTATTCTGAGAACAACTCGGCTAACTCCCTTCTTCCCCTTCCACGCCTCCTTAAAACTCGGAAGTCCATGATCGTTTCCCATTTTAACCATTCACACTGGCTGCTGCAGATGGATGTGGATTGGTCAGGACCAGAAGAAGGAGGAGCTCACAGGAAGCGATCACACCAGTCCTGATGAGGGGCAGCAGTGACGTGGGATACTTGGTAGCAGTAGAGATAAAAAAAAAAAAAAATAGGTGGAGAAGAAATCTGTTTTCAACCTGACAGCATTTCCAGTTGGATTGATGCCAAGTGGACAGGAAAGATAAAGAAATAGATCATGCATCACACAATGGAGCTTAACTAACTCATTTAACAAACACATACAGGCAGCTTCTTTGTGCTGAACATTGTACAAGGTATTGGAGGTTGGCAATGAAGTTATACAAGGTTTGCCATTGATTACTTCTTCTACTTCATTTCTTCTTCCCTGTGTTTTCAGTTTTATCTCCCCATCTGGATCTGGTAGTGCTTTGAGGTCAGGAACTACCATATTTCCCCATGTATAAGACGCACCTTAATTTTGGGGCCTGAAATTTGAAAAAAAAAAAGGTATTACATAAAGTTATTGAACTCAAGTTTCATTCATCATAAAATTTGTACAACTTATCACTGTCAAAACTTCCATCCATTAAGCTTGTCCTCATCTGTGTCTGATGATGAATCACTGTCTTCATATATTGCCTCATCCTCAGTTCCATCTATGGCATTTGAAATGCCACAACCACTGTATAAGACGCACCCAGTTTTTAGACCCCAAATTTTTCGGGAAAATGGTACATCTTATACATGGGGGAATACAGTAACTGATGCCTAATCTATCTTCTCCACGGCATCCTGCACAGTGCTGAACATGTAAGGAGTGGCCAACAAGTTTGAACTTGATGGTTGAACAGTATCTGTCATCTCACATGTCCCTGAGCTTATTGATATAAACTTGTCTCTACGTCTAGTAGGTGCACATCAAGGTGGAAACATCTAGCAACTTTGTTCCTTTGCTGTGTCATTTTGGAGCCTGTGCAGCACTGTGGAAATATACACAAGCACACGCATCACACACATATGTACACACGCCATCAGCATTCCAATTCCGTTCCCTTCTTCAGCATTCCTCATTGTATACGTTCAAAATCAGCCTTGATGATCTCTCTGACCAAAGCACATGATCCTCCCTACACAAACTTCCGTCCCTTTCCTTTAAAGCAGAATTTCTCAATCACTGCACTACTAACATTTTGGACCAATGGTTCTTGATGGTAGGGGAGCTGTCCTACTACTGTAAGGTACTTAGCAGCATCCCTGGCCTCTGCCCATTGGATGCTTGTTACACACTACCTCCTCCATTCTGACCAGTGATCACACGTGATTTAAAAATGCCCAGACAACTAGATTCATTAAAACCAGAATTCTATACTTTAAAACAAATGAACAAGCTAACTTTTAAAATGTATAGACATTACCAAATGTCTGCTGGGGGCGGGGGGCTAATCATCCCCAGCTGAGAACCGCTATTTTAGAGAAAGGGAAATATTCCCATGTTCAAGTATGCTTTGTTCTAGTTTCCTTTTTTTCTCTCCACTTGCATTATAAAAACCTCTGTTTCTGTATCATCACCCTATTCAGCTTCTAGTGTTTTTCTCTCAGGCTCCAGTTCTCCATTTTCTAATTATTCCCAAAAGAGGTGTGAAATAACAAGCCCGCTCTGGAACCATGTGCCCTGAACATAACAGGCCTTTAGATTGTCAAGTAGAAATCTGGAGACTTTTCACCTGCAAATAAGAGTCTGTATAATGTTGATTTCAAATCTGGGCTATTTAAGTGACTGGAATTTTATGATATAATTGACAGAGAAGTTCAAAATAGTCTTGGGACCTGCTTGTCTTCAGGATTACTTGTGTTATTTTTGTTTCCTGATTTATCTGTTCCTCCCTTGAAATTTTTTTGGAAGTGGAATCTCTGCTTTGTTTTATCAAAACTCGCCAATCGTGTTTTGTGAAGAAATTCCACCCTGAAACAGTTTAAGAGGGTAGAAAAAAAAGTTTAGCAGAAAACAATGGGCTTGGGCTTGGGCTTGGCCCTGGCCGGTTAGCTCAGTGGCCCAGCTTATGCATGTCCTGGGTTCAATTCCCGATCAGGGCACACAGGAGAAGTGACCATCTGCTTCTCCACCCCTCCCCCTCCCCCTTCTCTCTCCCTCTCTCTCTCTTCCACTCCCACAGCCGTAGCTCTATTGGTTTGAGTTCATCAGCACTGGGTGCTGAGGGTGGCTCTTTGGAGCCTCTGCCTCAGATGCTAAAAATAGCTCGGTTTTGATCATGGCCTCAGGTGGGCAGAGCATTGGCCCCACACAGGAGTTGCCAGCTGGATCCCAGTCAAGGCGCATGCGGGAATCTGTCTTATCTCCCCTCCCCTTACTTGGAAAAAAAGACAAAACAAAACAGTGGACTTGTTTACATTTGTATTAATCACTTTAGCCATTTTTTTTTTTTAGTGTGGTAACAACCAAAAATCTTAATCGACATGGGGACATTTGTTTTTTGCTCACTAGTGCTGATTCACTCTACTGTCTTTACTAGGATATGGTATTCCCACAGGTCACATCCCATTGGCTAAAACTGGTCATATGGTCAAGCAGGGCAATGGGATGGGGACTGTATTTCTGTCACAGGGAAGGGGTCTGCAGGGACAGACCCAGTAGAGAGGGTTAGCTCATATTTTTAAACATGATCAATGACAGTGATTTGTGATCATTAGTACAGGTAATTTGGAAAATGCAATAATGGGTATAGAAAAACATATATGTAATGTTTCCAGCTGCTAGCACTGATGGGAATGTTTTTATAGAATGATGACGGTTTTAGGTTAGTGAGCAATCTTTTCGTTCAACACAATGCCCACTAATGCTTTCCCTTTTCCTTCTTTCCTCAGAGAATTCGTGACTTGGAAGATAAAACAGACATCCAGAAAAGACAGATAAAGGACTTAGAAGAAAAGGTAAGTATTAAGTTTACTCTCTATTGTAGTGTTATTTTTTATCAGACATCAATATCCCTTTCACGCACTAAGCGTGTTCTTTCCACGCAATTGCTGTGAACTTCGTTTAGGCAGGTGCAGTACATGTAGACACCACCTTCAGGCAGGCACTGGGATTTCCCGCAGAGCCTCTGCCCTCAAGAACCCAGCCTTGACATTGTTGTCTCTGTGTTACTCCCATTCTTTCCTATAAGTGTTTTCCTTCCTCAGTTTCCTCTTCTTCCTTTTTATTTCCTTTTCAAAAGTTTCTTTTGAGTTTTGTTATCGTACCTTGCTTTCTTTTTAAAATCTTTTTAGCACCTTTCTTTAAAAAATTCCATTATTATTCATTAAAAAAAAACCTTATTCCTGATACTGCAGCTTTACTTCAATAATAAATTCAGAAATTTAGATCAGCATGTGATCAGTATGCCCTCATACCACTTTCTCATGTCATTTGCCTCAGTGATCTGAAGGAGTCACTGCTTATTCTAAGTGAGCCAACCCTTTCGGGGGTACAGCCTGGTAGTTCTTGAAGAGGACATTTGCAGGTGCCTGTGTGGTGGTGGTGGTGGTGGTGGGGCTGATCAGCGACAGTGAGTTCCAGTCTTGCATGACAAGAAATTATCCTGCCCACCATGCCAGGAGCACCCTGCTGAGGAGGACAGCAAGGGGTTTCCCTGGAGTTCCCGTCTGGTGGATGGGAAGGAGCCTGGGAAGGAGCCGGCTGATCCCTGTGTTGCAAAATAATATGGTGGTTTTGCAGTATAGTCCATAGTCAGCCCAGGAGAAAATAGTTAACCATCTGCCATTTCTGAGATGATGGTTAGAATTTGGTTCTTCCCAGATTGCTCTTCCGGTAGTTGTCCACACCTGTGAGATCAGATGGAGCAGGTAGGGGCCGTTAGCCAGACCGTCAGCCACCTGTATTGTGTAGGCCAGGTCTTTGGGTACTCATTGGACTCCTCATGTCTAAGCCATGGCTGTAAAATGGGAATGATAACACTTCCTTCACTTCCTCTCCACAAGGAACAGATTAGGTCACTGATGTGAATATTAGAAAACACTAAAAAAAGTGTAAGTCAGATTTAAAAGTATAATTTTTAAAATCTCCAAGCATAAAGCATACTTCAGCAAAATTTTACGTTTGAGTTCTCATTTCAGAAGTATGCTGTTGAGTTCTGCAGGCTGGGATGAGGCAAAGTTAAACAAAGGACTTTGTCTAATTTCCCAGGAGTTTGGCAGGGAGACCCAGAGAAGGCAGGGATGTCTACGACTTCCCTGGTTGTCAGAGGACCCCCACCACCTTCCATTTTCCACATTTTTGAATGGCGAGTTCTTGGCTCTGGTCATTCTTTCTGCTAGTCCTAATACAGCGTTGGGTCTGGCTCAAGCACAAAGTCACAGTTAGGACAGTCGAGCCTGGGAAACTTTAGTCCAGTTTAATCCCATTCAACTGAGGAAAAAAGACAAACAGGGTTATTTTTATAGCCACTAATGTCACCACTCTGGCCATTCTTTTAAGAAGCCCCATGGAAATATTGGGAGGAGGGGGATTAAAATTATGTTTAGTTCAGAATGCCGGGTGAACTTTTCATTTCACAGGTCTGACCTCCCTGAACACTTATGATAATAAGATAATGTACTTAACAAAAAAAAAAAAAGGATCCTTTAGCTATCAAGGCAGAGTGTTCCACTTATAGGAGTAAGTTAAGCCACTTCAGAAACAATCCAGTTTCCGATTAGAGATTTGAAGGAGAGAGGAGCACCTGCTAGTCTTCTACTCACTTGATCTTGATTCTGCTAGTCTCCAAACCTAGTATAAAAAGGCTCACGATCACTTTTGTCAGAGATAGACATTATTTTTTCCTTTGGGATACTTGAACACCCTCTCAGGGTACAAAAATATTTTTTCTTTTTCCTAATTCCCACGCACACAGTTAATAAAAACCAGGTGATAACAAATATAACAAAATTGCTCAAAAGGTGCAGCATCTGACCATGTCTAGAGCACTTCCATCCACAACCATCATCTCATTGGAGTCTCATAGTTATTCTGTGATTCAGACACAGTGGACATTATGATCCCCTGTTATACAGATAATAAAGCAATAGCTCAGAGATGAAACAGCTTGGCCAGGATTGTATGATCAATCCAGGGCAAATCAGTAACAGAGGTCTGCCCACCACACTGCATGGACTAAGAATCAGGAGTGTTGGGCATCTCTGAATTCATGCCCAGAGAGGTAGTGCTGATACTTAACCTTCTCCTGGGAATATGGCAGTCTTCCAGTCCTCTCCTGCTACAGGTGCCATCATCATATCCCTCTCCATCTTCAAGGAATGTAATAGAAAGGATAATTCCTGCATTTTAGATTCATAAAATAGTCACCAATACATGGCTCTTTGCACCTTATTTATAAGTTGTCCATACACTTTTTCCATAGTGAAGCAAGAGCCTTATAAGCAATGGCATTAAGCAAAATATGCAAATAACATGCCCAATATGAGAATGCAGACATGCCATTCAAGAGGTCATGTGCAGCAAAACGCTCCTGGGGGGTGATAACAGGGCAAAAAACTTCCTGACTCTGTAAGAGAATTCGGTGTTTGAAAAGCCAGACCTGACCCGTGACCTTTGATAATTAGTAGAGAGTTGGTCATATGCTAGTGCTGCACAAGCGTCTGTTGGTCTATCCAAGTGTCTGCTTCTCTAGTGAAGATTCTTGGTGAAGAGAAACAAATCAGACTTCCTTTAACTTCTATAAGTCAAGTAAGGCTAGATCATATGTTCATTATCTGAGGGGTCCACCAATGTCTAAGCATATTTCACACCCGTAGGATGCCCACACAAACTCACTTGCACAGGACGGACCCAGTTTATGCCTTTTGCCCTGGTGTAATTACTGATAGTATCCCATTTCCCTCTTTGGGGTATCTCCCTGTGGATAATGTGTCATAGGTTTTCCCTATATGATAATATTCTTCTGTGCCTTAGTCCTAAAACCTAACACATGAACCAAACAATGACAACATTGCGTGATTGAGTGTATGCTTTGATCATATTCTGTGTTTTTGAAATAACCTCCCACACATTAAAAAGGGAGGCAGTAACGAATCACAGTGCAGGACTCAGGAGGTCAGAACTTCACTGTGCCATGAAATTAGTCTATTGATTAACTGTTCTGTGCTCAATTTTCTCATTTATAAAATTAGAGGCTTAAACTAATTATCTGTAAGACCCCCCCCTCAGAATTCTAAAATGTATGAGTTAATGTTAATTGAATGCCAGTTAATTATCCATCATGTTGCTTTGCCAATAGACAAATAAAAGGTATGTTTTCTGTTTTTTATTTTTAAACAAAAGGTACTTGGTGTTATGTGAAAAGTGATCAGATGAGGAATGTGGAAAAGCTGAGGTTTTGTACAACCTGAATGGCACTACTGAAATTCAGATTTACATAATCTTCTTCTTTTTCTTCTGCAGTTTCTGTTTCTATTCTTGTTCTTCTCTCTTGCCTTTATTCTATGGCCTTGATGTCAAGGTGCCTCTTAAAGGTAAGATTCCATTTAATTCTCAAAATGTGGTTCTGATATCATACTTCTGATGAGAAGGATGATACATGTAGTTATTATGCCCATGTTTTAAAAAAAATACACTTGGTTTGATGAGTTTAAATGCCATAATATGGAAAATGGATCTATTCCGTTTGAGTGTTTATTGGATAAATAAAGCAACTGTGACGTATAATGAGAATCAAGAATTTTTTTCTAGTTAACAGTTTTCTTTGAGAAGGCATGATGTCTGTGGATCTCAGTAATCTCATTGTAATTATTACAGAGTTGCTTCTATATCTACAAAATAAAAAGGTAGATTTCTAGTATCTTTTTCAGCTTGAAAATTCTGATTTCTGTGAATCTTAACAGGTACATAATTTTTTTCACCCCTTCTCCTCATCTCTCTTCATCAGACAGAACTCGGGAAAACAAGAAAGTGAAACAGATCTTGGGTTTTCAGATAAGATCATTGTCAATGTCAATTTAGGGGAAAAAAGGAGTCTTATGGCTAAATTAAGTTTATGCCTCATGAATACATGTATAAATAATCTTGGACAATCATTCCTAGTGCTATTAAAAATAAAGATTCCATGGCCTTCCTTTTACTTAACAAAGCAGATTATTGTCCATGAATGTGGTGCGAGAGAGAAAGAGCAAGGATTGGTCTATACTTTTAACAAGCATAGCAGGTGATCCTGATGTCCACCCAGGTATGGAAACCACGAATCTCAATACCATTATATAAAAATGAGAACATGCTAGCTGCTATTCTAAATCCATTTATCACAGTCTGTATCAACTTTGGTTGTCCTATTCAGTTATAATACTCAAGGATCTTTCCTGGATCTCATGTGATTTAACGTTTTCTATAGCTAGTTGAGAAGGGGAAGAGAGAGACCCTCTTTCTCCATGGGTATCAGCTGTGTTACCTGCAGTCGGTACACACAAGCAGAAGGGCTTCAGCACAAGGAAGAAGTTGAGCCGATATACCCAGAAGGTTATGTCCTCATATAACCAAATCTATGGCTCTATTTCTTCCAAAATATTTCCTTTTCAGACCGACAGATACCCTTTGTCTGACGTGAAGGTGGTAGCCTTGCAGCACAGGAAGAAGAGGACAGAGTCTCTCTAAATGAATGAGGCTGTCTTAAGAAAAATGGGAGGAGATTCTCTAAGAAAGAATCAGAACGGTCAGAGCATCAGAATACAAACAGCCTTCCCCACAAAGTGCAATAAACAAACAGCAAATAAAGTTCATGAGGCACAAGTACTACATGTTGGTTTAGGAAAGAAGAGCCCAACTTCATAAGTAAATACTGGCTAGAAAATGAATAGGTTTGAGCATTAACATCAGTAATGGCTAGCATATGTGTCAGGTGCTATTTTAAAGCAACAGGTACTTGAAACCTCACAGAACTCCCTAGAAAGTAGATGTTGCTTTATTGCTTTTTTTTTTTTTTTTTTTTTTACAGGGACAGAGAGAGTCAGAGAGAGGGATAGATAGGGACAGACAGACAGGAATGGAAAGAGATGAGAAGCATCAATCATTAGTTTTTCGTTGCTGTTGTGACACCTTAGTTGTTCATTGATTGCTTTGTCACATCTGCCTTGACCGCGGGCCTTCAGCTGACTGAGCAACCCCTTGCTGGAGCCAGCGACCTTGGGTCGAAACTGGTGAGCTTTTGCTCAAGCCAGATGGGCCCGCGCTCAAGCTGGCGGCCTCGGGGTCTCGAACCTGGGTCTTCTGCATCCCAGTCCGACGCACTATCTACCGCGCCACCACCTGGTCAGGCTTATTGCTTTTTTTTTTAACATGTGGAGGAACTGTAGCATGTGACTTTTCCAAGACCACACAGCTGCAATGTTCAGGACTCGGATTGGTAACCCAGACAGACAACCTCGTTCCAGAGTCCGCTTGTAACCACCATACTGCCTCACTGATGAAAGAGGGCTTCTCTCTTTTTGAGGATCATTTATGTTTCTGTGTATCAGCAACCAGAGGTGTCCTCCTCAGTGTGTGTAGGACTCCTTAATTACTAGGTTTGGAAATGACAATGTCCTCATCTCGACACCTCTTCCACCTTTTCCTTTTTTATAATTCTTTGAGGGATATACAAGATTTGGTTTGCTTTTCCTCCAAAGTGTGGCATACAACCAACACTTAGTAATTGTCTGATGAATAAAAAGCATTATTAATAATAATGTAGCCAATCCATGTGACAGTGGATCTGGGGGGTTTAAAATACATACAGGGAAATGGCTGAGTAGTTTAGACTCTACACTTGAGAGTATACCGCGTTCAAGTTAAGTAGACTGCTAAGTTTGAATCTACCATTTCCGAGCTATATCATAGTAGACATTTAATCTACCTGAGATTATAACCATAAAGTAGTTATAATATTACCTACAGTATGGTGTTATGTTAAAAGAATTAAATGAGAATATGAACACAGAGGCCTTTTTACCTGGCACATAATTCAGTAGTCAGCAACTCTTAGCTATTTTTATTTTTTGAAAAAGAAAAAGCTATCACATTTACTGATTCTGCAAATGTCTAAGTTTAAAATTGTAACCTCTAGTATTGCCGAGTAGTTTACCCTCTAAACCAAAACAAATAGCTGCCTTTTCATCTCTTCTTTTTGGGGAGTAATCTGGATTTAAATAATACAGCAAAATAAGACATTCCTGGAAGACACGAGGAAGAAAAAGACTTGGCATGCTGTGAATAGTCGTAAAAATATGTTCCTACTACATTAATAATGTATAGTCTACTCTTCAACCCAAGACTAAATTATACATAAAGATGCCCTCTTTAAAATGGAAGGGCTCATGCTTATTTTCGTTTAGCAATTACCGAAGTCATTTTTGTCAGGGATGCCCTAAAAGCCGCTGATGGCTTCCAAGAAGGCACCCTTCCTGCTCTTCATGGTTGCTACCTAAATAATTCAGGCCCAGGGAACATGCTGGGACTTCGGCCTCAAGCAGGAGAACCCCTGTGGTTTCAAGAGATAGCATCTCTCCATGCACTCTGTAGATTTATTCCAAGTAAGTAGTGTGTGCCGATAGTGTTTTTTTCACATTAGTTATACCGGGAGACGAAGGAAAGAAGAGAAGAAAGGAGTACAAAACTAGCTGTCACCAGGTTACTTGTTCTATTCTGGTTACAATGACCCATTGAAAATCCTCCTCTTCTGAAGAGAAATGGACCGGTGCAGAACATAACAGCACTGGCTTTGATATGAAGCTGGGAAGACCAGACAGGGAAGAGGTGACCACGAGTCTTTATCCACTTATTCTAGTCAAGTTTTTTTATTTAATTTTAAAAAATATTCTCAATGACAGTTTCCATTCAATATTATTTTGTATTGGTTTCAGGTGTACAGCACAGTGGTTAGACAATCATATACTTTACAAAGTGTTCCTCCTGATATTTCTAGTACCCACCTGGCACCCTACATAGTTCTTACAGCATTATTGACTTCTTTCCCTGTACTATGGTCTCGTTCATTGTTAATGATACTGTAGTGGCAACCACAGATTCTTGATCTCGATTGCTCAGTATTTTCACTTCTTGCCTAGTAACCTAAAGCATGGTGAAAAGCACATAATGCCATATTATGATTATGATTTTAAAAAACTTAAAAAATACTTTATTATAAAAACAGCCACATTTGATGTTAAAATATGCAAATGTTTATTTCTTATTGCATTTATATTTTACCAGTCCCTGTTCTCACCAATGCCTGTAGGTGGCAATATGACCAATCTCTACTATGTTTGCATTGAGAATAGGAAAATTTTGCTCCTTACTCTTTTATGTTGGTTAAAAGAGGTCTGTAAGATGAATCATTTGGTTTACCAGTTAATCAGTCCTTCCTTTATGTAAATATACCCATTAGCCTTTATCTATTCATATTAAAGTTGTTTCCCTATCTGTCTCAGACATTAGACTATTACTAAAGCATAGAGGAGGGCTTATGCTGTGTTCATCATTGTATCTTCCATGTTTGCACCAGTGTCTTACATGCACTAAATATAGCTGGATACATTTTACAGGTGGACAGAAGGACAGATGGATAAATGAATAGATAGCTGGGTAAATGAATGTAAAAGTAGGTTTGTGACATGTTAAATCAGAGCCCCAGATAGCACAGTAAATGTAATACCAAGATGACTATCTAGTTTGTTCTTCACTAAGCATTTGGAGAATAACTTAAAGACTGAGGGAACGAAGGAAGGAATACACAAACAAAAACATTCTCCCCAATTCTATAGTGGGGATACCTGATTAACTGGGCTCAGGGCTTCTCCTCTGAACACTCCTCTTATTACTCATTCTGCACACAGCAGCCTGAGTGAGTTTTAGGAAACACAATTGCCTTCTTCCCAGGAAAGCATCACGATTAGGGTCGTACCTGGTTCCTTAATGTGGCCAACAAAGCCCTAGATGGTCTAACTGCAGACCACCCCCCAGGCCTCCTGCCGTTCCAGGCTCCCCCTTGAGGAGCCCCACTCCCCCGCCAGCACGGGGCTTCGCCAAGCTGTTCTGTGCACAGGACACTTTCCCTTCTGCTTTCTTTAGTGAACACCTACTCACTCATCCTTCTGATCTCTCTTCACCTGTGACTCCTGCAGGAAGTCTTCCTTGATTTCACTCCTGGCCAAATGTTATGTGCGTTTGGTTAGGTTTTTAAAATGAATTCCTCTTGCTTGACCTGCGGTGGCGCAGTGGGTCAAACGTCGACCTAGAACACTGAGGGCCAGTTCGAAACCCCGGGCTTGCCTGGTCAAGGCACGTATGGGAATTGATGCCACCTCCTCCCCCTCCCCCCCTCTTTCTCTCTGTCACTCTCTCCTCTTTAAAATGAATAAATAAAATCTCTTAAAAAGTAATGAAACGAATTCTTCTCTCCCTCATTATATGTGAAGTTCTTCAAGGCAGGGACCCTACTTGTTTTCTTCATGCTTGTGTCCCAGGTACGTAGACAGATCCTCGCCCTTCGCTGTCAACCAAGAAATACTTTATTAAGGCTAGTTGATGATAAGAGGAAGAGGACATCCTGCTTTGCAGTTGAAAAAGTACATTTCCTACCCATTATTTTATTTAATACTCACAGCAACCCTGAAAAATTGATAATCGTTACACCTCTCCACATATTAATTTCTTTTTCATAAAAAATAGCAAATAATGACATTTATTATTTTTCTGAGGGTTGATATCATATACGCAAAGCAACCAATATGGCACCTAACACATGGAAGGCCTCACTGAAAAGCCAAGTTCCTAGGACCCACCAAGCCTTCTCTCTTGGATCATGCCTTCCAAGATGTGCTTCCGACTCCCTGGACCACATTTCCCACACCACCATCTACTAGTTATTATCCACTGGTCTTTGCTGTCTCAGTGTAAAATCAGGGATGCAGGGCAGCCTCCCTGATACTCAGGCTTCAGTTAAGTTTTATTTGCTATTATTTGTCTTCCTGGCTAGGTTTCTCATAGACCAATTATGTACGTACTTGAGTGTCTGATAAGCTGTGGAAGGTGTCAGGAATGACCCTGAGGGGCTCTGTATGATATAACTGGTTGGGTGGTGGTACCTACCACAGAGACATGGGAAGCAGCAAGAGTGAGGGGCTTGCCTGACCAGGCGGTGGCGCAGTGGATAGAGCATCGGACTGGGATGCAGAAGACCCAGGTTCAAGACCCCGAGCTCGCCAGCTTGAGTGCGGGCCCATCTGGCTTGAGCAAAAGCTCGCCAGCTTGGACCCAAGGTTGCTGGTTCCAGCAAGGGGTTGCTCGGTCTGCTGAAGGCCCGCGGTCAAGGCACATGTGAGAAAGCAATAGATGAACAACTAAGGTGTCGCAACAGCAACGAAAAACTAATGATTGATGCTTCTCACCTCTCTCTGTTCCTGTCTGTCCCTATCTATCCCTCTCTCTGACTCTCTCTGTCCCTGTAAAAAATAAAAATAAATAAAAAAAATAATAAAGAGCGAGGGGCTGCTGTTCATGGTGTTTGGTTATTTGTGGTAACTGGAGAATAGGACTTAGCTACAGTTGTTAATCAATATACTTCTCAATTTTTGTCCATAAAAGACCTTAAGAAACTTCTAGCAGTTAGAAAACCCTAAAGAATAGTGAACATAAGTAGCCTTTTAGTTGATCTCAACAAATATCTGCTAAGTGTCTTCTATGAACCAGGCATCGTTCATAGTGGTCGGTACCTAGACAGCAGAGTCACAGGTCAGCTGTGACATCACTGCATCTGTTGACCTTGTAGTCAGTTCTCAGAAAGAACAGCTGCAATCCCTCTTTGAAGAAGGAAACTACAGCACAGTGCTGTTGAGCAACCCATTCAAAAGAATCTCTGAGGTTCTGTAATATCCAGAAGGGCCTTCTAAATCAAAGATGAATTTATAGTCTATGCTGTTTTAGTTATAGTGTGCTGACCTTTACCTCATTGAAAATTATAGGTCATCTGTGGTGACCTGTTGAATAACACCGCGGTTGTTCAGAGTGCCAACTTGAGTAAATCTGACTTGGCTGCAGAAACTATACTTAATTTTACAAATACCCAACTTACAGAAATTCAACATTTTTGGAGACTGCCTTTTAAGTCCCTTTGGTTTTTAAAACCAACATGGCTTTACTCAAATGGTCTTTTATGACAAGCCTGAAAGACAGAAATTATACATATGTGCTTTGAAACAGAATTAAGAATTTCTTGCCGAGAGTCTATAAGTTGAAAGTTTGCAAGTAATAGACTTTTGTATTTACATGTTAATTTTTAATACACACACACACACACACTGATCTTAAAGTGTCCTTTAAATGTATTCAGATCAGTTTTCTTATTTGCCAGAGAAAATGGGAGTATTATAGTTGTAACTAGTTGTTTAGGGCTCTCATCCTACTGGGATGTAAATATGAACTATTTTTCTCAAAGCATAGCTTCAACTCAGGTTCTGTCTTATTTCTCTTTCTGATCCTGTAGTTAATTCTGAGGTTGGTTCCCAACATTTTTAGTCACTTTCGGTTTTTAGATGTCTAGTTTCATTTAACAATTCTTTCTCAGACTCCCTTCAATCTCGTTGCTTCCTTCATCCCTGGTGGACGAGGAAGTTCATGGTCCAGCCATAAGCGGCCTCTTTCCCTTGCCCCTTTGAGGCTCAGTTCTGCTGGAAGGCCGGGAAGGGGAAGAGGAAGAGGGCAAGGGTAGGTGCCTCTCAAGTCCAAGGGCAGGGGTGGGTGTGGCCCTCTCCCTGGTGGTTGATGCTGGTCCTCTGGATATTACTGACCACTTCTCAATATCTATATGGAGAGAGATGACAACGGACTGACCATTTGGGGGATATCTGTATGAGTTGCTCAGAAGCAGTGCAGGGTGTGCTCGCTGCACTGTCCCCTGATTGATGGAATCCCAAGCTCTCCCACTGCCACTCCAGATTCCACCATTGGTGGCACCAGCCATAGCTTCTGGCTGGGAAGGAAGCCACCACCCCTGTCTCTCCAGTTCTCTGCATGTATAGACAAAGCAAAATGAGTGTTGCCCTGTGCATGCGAGTGTCCTTTGCACAAGTCCCACCAGTCTCTAATTATGCTTTTTGGTACCCTCCTTGTCCCCTCCCACGGTAGGCCCTCATCCTGGCCGCTGCACTTCCTCATTACCGTTCTCTGGGACTCCAGCACTCCCGCATCCCAGTCTGATGAAGGCTTTGGCGCCAACAGAGTGGCTCTGTAAACATAAATTCCAAATACTTCTGACTTTGCATTTGTGGTGGGAAGTTCTTTACTGCTTTTATTTGCCTTTGTATGGTGGGCTAAAAGTCCACCTCCTCCATCACTTTGGACCTTGGTCACCCTTTCCGTCTACATTTGCTCAGACTCTGAAGGTCATGACCTTAAGCAGCACATGATAGCACATCTTCTATGCCATTTTCAGCTTTTCTTTGAAGAGAACATTATGTTCCTAAACTTCTACCCAAGTGAAACACAGACCCATGGATTTAAAGAGGAGCAAGGCTAGGAGTCCTGACCAGCATGGCCCAGGGAAGTACCTTTTCAAGGACATTTCTCAGATCAATCTGGAAAGCTGTGTGACAGATTTCATAGGGAGTCCTCAGGTCAAGACCTTAGGGTACGGGCCACCTGCCTTTGGATACAATTAATGGGGAGGAAGTGTAACATAAAAGTAAGTCACTGAAATGCATAGACAGACATGCTTTTAAAATGATATCTTAATATGTGGGGGCATGATGGTTCATTTGAGTTTCTTAAGACCTTAGAAGGCCCCAGAAGAAAAGGCAATAATGATAATATGTAATATTCAGGCCACTTACAGTGAGGCAAGAAGTATCCATTGCTTTAGATGTGTGATGATACAACAATCCTTGAAGTAGACACTTCTATTTTCTCATCTAAAACTAATGTAATTAAGCTTTGAGACTTTTTTTTATGTAACTTGCATAAGCTCGTTCAACTCAAAGAGGTGGTAAAGAATAAGAGTATTTTTTTCTTTAAAAGTATTTTGTTTTTCTGTTTAAACTATTAACAGAAATGGTAATTAAATATTTTCTCTGTTTTACAGAGTAACCGAAAACATGGATAAGACCCCAGAAAGACAAATGCTTCCAAACCTTCAAAGATGGCAGAAATGTTTACAGCAGTGAGAGGGAAATCTAAAGCTAAGAACTACCCCGTAGCCAGGACTACAGCTGTGTGTTTTAAAGCCATTATTCAAGGTTTCTTACTTGACAGTTCCTACATGACCCTGTTGAAAATCTACAGTATATGCTGCATTTAATGAAACATGTATATGTCAAACCAGAAGAAAGAACTATAAACATAAATTGTGTAAAGGAAAAAAAATCAGCGATGGAAACAGTTTCAGCAGATCAAGCAAAGACCTGTCTTGGGCATGGAACCAAAGTTACAAAGAAACATTCTACCCCTGCTGTGCAGGGGGAGTCATTTTAATGTAACACCACACACCATGGAAACGCTAGTCTGAAATAAACATTGTTTTTAAAAAATCAAAACAAAAAAACAAGGGTGGGTGGGGATGAAGCACGAGGAATACCTATGAGGAGCTATTTACAATAAAATGTTTCATTTGAAAAGTCTGGTTTCTTACTACAGGGATTCGCTTTTCCGTCTTTATTATTATTTAAAACTCAGGAACAGAGACATCTACAATGGGAACAGGAAGAAAAGCACTCTCTGGTTCGTCTTTCTGCCAAAGGTGGAGCGGGTGGAGTGCATTCCACAGATGACAGGTGAGAAGTGGATCACAGTGACCCCGGCGACACTGGCAACCATGGTGAAGGGACCCAGCGAATGTAACAAGAAACAAAAGCAGACCCGATGCTTCCTTGACCTCTGTCACATCCTGTGTTGCTCCGCAAACAGAGACTGATCTAATTCATACTGCAAGTTAAGAAGATGATGCTCCAAATCACAGGCTCCATGACTTAGTTCTATTAACAATACCAACAGCTATAGGGAACAAGGGCCAGAGAGCATCTCTGAATTTGCAGTTTCCAAAACAGTGGTTTTCAAATGGCTGCTTAAAATTGCCTGCAATTAAGTGTCATATGATTTAAGTAAAAGCACCACAGAGGCGATACGTAAACATCTACCAACTGTTACGTTTGCCACAGAGATGTGAATATTAAACTAGATTGCAATTATTTTTAAACAATGTCCAGATACGTCTAGAGCGCTTGGGTTTCTTGTCATTTAAACTGATAACATTTTTCCCCCTGAAAGATGACAGCAACAAGATAGCTCTACTTTTTTTATATAGAATTAACAGTATGTTACTGACGAGGTTGTTTTCTACCGGAAACAACGAAAAGACTGGTACTTTTCCTAAGTTATGTAATACTGAGTCTTGGATTCAGGTTTGAGAACAAATAAATATTCCTGAAGAGCTAATTTTGCACCTCATTTTACTGTAGATAACAAAACAGCCTCAATTTTTCAAATCGTCAAGGTTTTATTTACAGGGCTAGAATTCCCATACATAGAGACTGTGTGTAGGGAGCCAGAAACTCTTCCTATGAAATGCTACCCAAATCCTCCCACATGTGGGTTCAGTATCTTAGTCTTCAGTGTTAGCCCTGGCGTTTTCAAAGCCAGCACAACTGGGGAATGGACAAGAAAAGCTAGAATGCTGTGGTCCTCATTTTGTCTTTCTATTTACTGCTGACACAGGTATCTTTGGCCCAGTCACTTAACCTCTCTGTGCCTCAGTTTCCTCATCTGCAAAATGAGGTTAAAATGCTTTTTTCATATAGTTTCTTTCTTTGCAATTCTGGAACAAGAGGTGCTTCAAGTAGCACAAAGTGCTTTGTAATTATTATGACTGCTGTATTTTTTGACTTTTCTCGTGTTATTGAAACAGAGTCCCATGTGTAATAATACAATAGTGCTTCAGTCAGGTTGAATCTAAGTACTGCAGCACTGAAGGTCTCCCATCAAATTACCTGGGACATTACTAGCAATAAAGATTGAGAGATCCAGAGCCAGGATCTCTAATAACCTCTCGTAAATAGATCATCTCACGTTATTGAACAAGATAGAAGAATGTGTCATTTCAGTGATGAGGATCTCCTAGCTTTCTATATTGAGTATGCATGCCATCATACAAACAACTCCACTTTATTATAGGAGGGCCAATCCTAAAACTAAGGTTTCACGTGAACCAAAATCATCACATAATCTGATTACCCCTTTCATCTTGGGAGATGGTCCAGTGATGTGTCCTACTGGGAATTTACAAAATAACTATCCTTCTGCTGGATTCATTGTTCAGTTGGGTAGGTTCCAGGTGAAACATGAATAAATTTGTTGTGCAGGCATTGTGAGAAAGGGTGCCTCTCCAGACTATGTCCTAACCCTTTCAAATCTCAGAACACGTGGAATAGGATAAGTTACTCTTCCATGTCTTCAGCTTTGCCCTTTCATTGCTTTTCATTGCCATTCCAGGGTCCATCTGAGCAAATTCATATGCCATCTCCTCCAGCAAACATACTTGCTTTTTCTGCATCTTGCTTTCCCCACTGAGAAATGCGCAGTTTAAAATTTTTATTCAAGCACTGACTATGGTAATTGTTGAGGAATATTTGTAAAAATAGAGTAGTTTAATCATATACATTATCTGCTAAAAACCATTGCATCACACACCAAAAATTATACAAGAGCAATGACAACTAGGATGACCATCTAAGCAACTTTAGGGCAAATGCAAAAGGAGGGAGTTCTTTCTTGTTGCTGAAGATCCAGGAGATGAACAAATTTCTTTAGTTTTAGCTAAAGAATGATATTTTTAGCAAATGTTACTCCTGATCCTCCAAATGAACTTATTATTGCATGAGGCCAAATATTTTCATAGATACATCTCTGTTATCCATTTCCACAATTATAAAATAATAAAAATTAGTAAAATTGTAAATGTCAGTTGCTTGTGGATCCATGGAAATGGACCGTATCTAGAGCAGTGGTTCTTAACCTTTTTTGTGGTACCGAACCCACCAGTTTCATATGCGCATTCACCGAACCCTTCTTTAGTGATAAATAAAATATGACTTTTTTTTTTCCAAATTCAAGACATAGGTATATGTTTTTTTACTGGTGCACAAAATGAGCTGTGCATGAACACCACCTTGCTCAGAGAACAAAACCAACAAAGTGCATGAATTCACAACAAATTACGGTATTACTTTACTCTGGCCTCTGCGGCAGAGGCTTCTCTGATCCCCTAGGGTTCAATAGAACCCAGGTTAAGAACCACTGATCTAAAGGAATGCTGCCCTTGTATATAATGGTCAGCAATAGTAGCATGTTTCGTGAATGATGGAGAGGTTCACTGGTGGCTCCATGTCTCACAAAGAGCAGATAATTTCCACTCTGATCCTTAATTTCTGCATCTTAACTGGCCTGCCCCATTTGGCCAATGGGTTAGCAATCAGAACAGCGTTCATCAGGGTTCATTCACTTAATTGTTCTTAAAAGACTTATCTCTTGGGAAAGAAAGATAACTGACAATATTTTTTTAAAAATAGTTTCAGATAAAATAAATTTAGCACAGTTATTTAAGACAGGAGCTTTTTATGATAAAAGGGGGAACTATGGAGTACTATATTTGGCTATATGACTAAATTGACTACTTTTATTCTAATGCCACCCAAGTTTTATTTTTGGAAACACCAGAATTTGCTGAAAATAAGTATAAGATTGCTTTTAACCCATGTCATGTAAGTGAAATTATTGCCAGTAGTGAGATTTTAGGGATGGAAGTATACATGTTGCTTGTTTTTTCTCCTACTCACAGATAACCTCACATAGGTGGCGTGGTTCTGTAGGAGGGCAGAGAGGATGTGGAAGGCTCCTGGGTCATCATTGGAGTACAAAGGGAGCATTTGTTCTCCACTAGTCACAGAGGAAATAAAGTTTTGCCCAACTCTTTTTGCTATCATATTTTATTTTAATTTACTGTGTTCAGTTTAGAATGAATCTCTGGCAAACCAGTTCCTTTTTTTTTAACCTATTTATTGTCAACTTTTTTGGTGAAAACATTGTGTAATTCCTAGATGTCAGATGTCTTCAGTGTCATGCATAAATTGATTGCTTTAAAATGGAGCAAGTCTTGTTTAACCTGCCTTGGTTTTTATGGAAACTGTAAAGATAGTATCCATCTGTTTTGTGCTGGTGTTTCAATAATTGGATTATGTGTGTTATGTTTGGTCAAAACAGGTTGAAAACATAGATGTTTTATTTTTTAAATATGTAATTGCATTGTTTTGATCTGTCAATAAGTGGCACAGAAATATATATAGATATATATTTATCTACTATATTGAAAAAGTTCAAGATACCTTTTGTGAGATCAGTAATCAAAGCAAGTCTGAGATGACTGTTTATGTACTGAGTTAATGCTTCCAGAATGGGCCCCAGCCTTTCTTTAAATGGACTTGTACTTTCTAAAGGAAAAAAGCAGGTCACAAGGTCTTTAGAGATGAAAGCTTCCATTCTGTTCAATGGCCTTGTTGTTTCTATGTAATATATTGTTTTGAGAATTAATTTCAGGCCGATTGGCAAGAGGATTCTGCCATAGTAGAAGGTTGGGGTTGATCCTCCATGATTGCATTTGAGTGCTGGGCAGGGTGAGATTCACACATCTTTGCTGCCTTTACTTAAGCAGTTTAGTTCATCCTAAATAAATCTATTGTTGGGTCCAAGGTTTAATCAAAATGACTAAACATATACTTCAATGGGCCATGTGGCAAAAAATAAGAAGGATTATAATTTGCTGTACTCAACATAGTGTATCAAACTCAGAGGGGCAAGTGGTTGGTTGGGTGAAGTTCTTTATTATTTGTCTTTGTGCTTTTACATTGACGTCTTTGTGCCCATGCTTATATGTCCATCCTTGTCACGTCAAAGTTCTATCGGGTGGGAGTGGTATAGATCAAGAACTTTGAGTATACCTTTGCCTACAGTCAAGACTCCACAAACTTTGCTAAATTGTGCATGACACAATTTTCCAAAAGCAGATCCCCAACATCCATTAATAACAGCAACCAGTTATATTTATTTGATGGACATCTCACAAAATGTGCCTATTTCCCATTAACCATAATAATGAGGCAGATCAAAATCCAAACACTTTAATAAATATGTGATGTACATATATACACATATATATATATATATTCTGTACATAGTATGATGGTGTGACTGCTTACTCAATGTGTACTCTTGTTTAGGATTTGAGGACTTAAGGAAGGGATTTCTCCGATGCTGCTGGGTAACTCATGTTTGGCTCCTGGCGTCAGTGCTCTTCCCTCTTTGCCTGCCTCTTCCCCTCCTCCCCCACCTGCTTTTCATCGCTACTATTCCCTGTTGCTGACTGAGGCAAGGAACTACTCATTGGTTTTCTGTATACCCACACCCATAAACCAGCCTTGTAGTGATGCCGATGGTCTTCTGGGAAGGGCAGCAGTAAGTCCAGCACAATCTACAGTATTGATATTAGCCAAAAGTCTCATATTTTTATCAGCTTTTGCAGAAGGGTTCATGCATGTTTTAACCTTCAAGATCCAATTCTGCGGGGACTCGAGTATAGAGCCCAATGTATTTGATTACATAATTCCCCAAATGTCTACTGCAAACATGTATCCAGGGGGCCAGTTTTTCAGAACTTTCATCCAATCAATCGCCTCTCCTGGGCTTCTTTCTCTCCATCGCATTAGCATGACTCCATATATTGCTTCAATGCTCGTTTACTAATGAAAGAAAACTACAAGTTGACTGACTGAGTTTCCCCAAAATGATCCTCTGAAGTACACTGAACATGTACATGTATTGTATGTATTAACATAGAGACTGGAATTAACTCATTGTATGTAAAGTTTTATGAATGGTTATTTTATAATTTGTGTATTTAATATAGGAATCAATGAGCTCTGGTGTTTTAGTTTATATAAAAATAAAACAAGCTGCATTTTTTAAAACTTTATCTTGCATTGCTTATAGGTTTTGTTTTGTTTTTAACTGAACTCTTATCTACTTTTAAAAGAACAGGGTGAAAGAAGCAAGAGGGCTATCAGCATAATGTCAGGGAAAAAAAATTGTATGTGAAGGCCAGTAAGTTTCTTCTTTTCTATCCACTCTTTATTATTTCCGCCGGACTCTGCGGTGGGGAGGGCAAGGCAGAACTTACACTCAGAAAGAGAGAGCGATAGTCATTAGCATGCCTACTCTGAGGATAATTTGGGAGAGAATCTTGCCATCTATTTGGCATCCTTATTCTAGATATTACTTCTCTTTCTTTTTTCTCCACCTTGTAGAGCCACTAGATGTAACAAGTTAATGTGTCATGGGAGCATCCATTTGTGTGTGCCCATTCCTGTGGCCTGGCATGCTGGGATGTATAGGTCTACCCTCAAAGAGCTTACTACGGGGCAACAACCCATGTGTGCATGTAACAAATTAAGAACCAATATGGCGCCTGACCTGTGGTGGCGCAGTGGATAAAACGTCGACCTGGGAATACTGAGGTCGCCAGTTCAAAACCCTGCACTGGTCTGGTCAAGGCACATATGGGAGTTGATGCTTCCAGCTCCTCCCACCTTTCTCTCTTTCTCTATCTCTCTCTCTCACTCTGTGTCTCCTCTCTAAAATGAATAAATAAATAAATAAATAAATAAATAAAAGAACCAATATGGTACAACATGAGGTACAAGTTTGTAAGTCACTGTTGAGAACTCTTAAAAATGATTACAGTATTTGGGGGTGGGCTAAAAAAATCTATGCAAAGAAGTTTTCTCTTTTCAATTGTAACCTCTTATCTTTAGCAGAAAGCGTTCCTCACCAGTTCATTACAATATTCTGTTTACCCATTTATAGGAGCCATCCATGAGCCATGTCAAATCTTTAAAACAGAGAAGACATGGCCCTTGCCCTCAAGACATCACCGTCTATGTTATTGGATGAGGATTTACAACCAACCGAGTCTCTGGGAAAGGTACCAGTTAACATCAGTAGACCACGAAATAGACCATTATCATTTTGGATTCTGTCTAATTTTATAAATGAAAAGCTCTGTTTTGATTAACTCCAATTTGGATACAAAACTCAAATATGCTATCATGTCAACAATTCCACTGACTTTTTCTAGCTCCAAAGGAAAGTGCCTTGGGGACTTCTGGAGATATTAAAGACGGTAGGGGACTTTCTTGACCTCTTGTGACAGCAAGATAGTAAACACCCATAAGGTCCGTACAAAGCTCGCACGGGGGCTTCCTCCTATGGGTTCAGGGCACATCTCTGCCTCAGACCTGCAGGCGAGCAAGGGCAGTCATAGAAGGGCAGGAGTGTTCTCAAGTGCTGACCCACCCAATAATTAAGGATGTAATTTTTTTTGGGGGGGGGACAGATAGGGACAGACAGGAAGGTAAAGATATGAGAAGCATCAATTCGTTGTGGCACCTTAGTTGTTCATTGATCACTTTCTCATATGTACCTTGACCTGGAGGGTGGGGGGAGCTACAGCAGACAGAATGACCCCTTGCTCAAGCCAGTGACCTTGGGCTTAAGCTGGTGAGCCTTGTTCAAACCAGATAAGCCCACACTCAAGCCGGTGACCTCGGGGTTTCGAACCTGGGTCTTCTGCATCCCAGTCTGACTCTCTATTTACTGTGCCACTGCGTGGTCAGGCAAGGATGTAATTTTTAATTAAATTCTATAAAGATTTGTGCCAAATGGCTGATGAAGAAAGCTTATTGTATTTAAGCCATTTTATAGTCTCATATGGAATATGAGGGTGAATTGTGAACCTGAAAGTGCTTCAGATAAAAACCTGTTCTTAAGAAATGCATTTTATTTTTTTGGCATGCAGAGGCACTTATAAACATAAAGCCTTTGGTTGGATCAAAAACTGCATAACAAATAGTCATTGGTAATCTTTGCCTGCAGTTATCATAAATATAGCAAGAACAAGGGATCTAGCATCTGTTATCAATGAAAACTTCATATGACACCTTTATTTAGAATTCAGAAGGAGGAGAAGGAAACACAAAATATCAACCGTCTCAAAACTGGCTGTTTCTTCCTTTATGATAAGAGATAAATAACTTACTGTGTAAATTATTTTTCCCTGACTGCCTAGGAATATAAGAACAAATCTAAAAATTAATCACGGGCCTGACCAGGCAGTGGTGCAGTGGATAGAGCGTCGGACTGGAATGCGGAAGACCCAGGTTCGAGACCCCCAAGCTCTCCAGCTTGAGCGCAGGCCCATCTGGCTTGAGCAAAAGCTCGCCAGCTTGGACCCAAGGTCGCTGGCTCCAGCAAGGGGTTGCTCGGTCTGCTGAAGGCCCGCGGTCAAGGCACATGTGAGAAAGCAATCAATGAACAACTATGGTGTCGCAAGGGCAACGAGAAACTAATGATAGATGCTTCTCACCTCTCTCCGTTCCTGTCTGTCCATCCCTATTTATCTCTCTCTCTCTCTGTCCTTGGGGAAAAAAAAGAAATGTTAAAAATTAATGACGGTATCTTACCGATTTTCTTTTTACCTTATTGATTTTATGGTCTTGCCTTCATTTTAATTTTGCCTTGAATTTAGACTACCTCCAACCTTTTTCGCACAGCCTCAGGGTGGAAATTCAATATTTTAAAAATATATACTAAGTATTCTTAGAGATGCTACAGGAGAATTTACAGAAAGATACTGAAAGTTTATAAGTGAGTCCCAATGATGAGGATGTATGTGTTTTTATAATTCCTCCTCTGAGTGCTTCCTAATACGTCACTTAGAAAGCCGTTTGACTTTAGGGAAATATAACAATTGATGTGAGCCCAGGTGTTCTACAACCCTGTGAAGTCGGAGGCTAACTTACAGAGAATTGATAAGGTGTGATGTATTGTTTTTCTCTGTTTGATAGGAAAAGAAAAACTCAAAGATTACTAGGTTTTGTCCCACATCCACGAACTACTTTGATTTCTAACATATTGCCTTCATTTCAGCATATTTTTTTGATTTAAGATCCTTCTTAAATCAGCTCATTCTACGGGTTGCTTTAATTATGAAGGACATAAAACTCTGACACATGCTCATTTATTTTTACGAGGACATTTTTGACAATTTGTTAAAAGTGCTTTCTCGAAAGGCATCCAAGGGGATGGCGAGGCAAGATGTGTTCCTTGCTCTAAGGGAACTTAAAGTAAAAGAAGACAGATAAGGCCCAGGAACAATGAAATAGAAAGCCAAAGAGGATGGTTAAAAGCCAACAGGGTACCACAAACCACAAAGCACCCTGAGTGAGTCTCTCCTTCCAGACCTGCTTCCTCTCCTGCGTTCCCCCAACTTGGTGACAGGTGCTAGGTGGCATTAAATGACTTCAGGGGCTTCATTCTCTCCTGCTTTTCCCCTCTCCACGTGGACTCCCTCACAAGTGCTATTCATTTCAGCTCTCCAGCCCATCCTCCATTCTCATCATAGAGGCTAAGAGCTTCTCACCTGAGCTCTCTAACAGCGTCCTATTTAAAGCAATTGCTTCTAGTTTGCCTTTTTAAATACAGCCAGTCCCTGGCTTAAGATGGTTTGATTTAGGATTCTGTATTTCACGATGGTGCAAGAGCACTATGCATTCAGCAGAAACTGTTTCTGAGTCTTGAATGTTGCCCTGTTTCGAGGCTGGTATTGCTGGGCAGCAGCAAGGAAGCCCGGCTCCCATTCGGCCACGTGATTCGAGGGTCAGCGGCCGACACGCTGCAGCGTGCTGTGCGACCAGGGCTCTGGGGATACTGTTTTGTATTTTGACAGCCGCTCCCGTCTGCCCATCCATGTGCCCGAGTGCTTTCAGCTGTGTGTGCCAGTGGTGAGTACCCACACTACTATTGTTTTCCACTTCCCGCCTAGTACCCTATAAGAGACCGAGATACTCAGCACTGTTATAAAACAGGCGTGGTGTGAGATACTTTTTGCCCGACTGCAGGCTAATGTTGAGTGTTCCGAGCACGTTTAAGGTAGCCGAGGCTAAACTAGGATGTGTGGTAGGTTAGGTGTAGTAAATGCATTTTTTACTTACAGTGTTTGCAACTTAACCGATGGGGTTATCGGGACGGAATTCCATCATTACGTCAGGAGCATCTGTCTACCTTCCTGGGTTTTGCCAGCTTGACTTACTGTACTGATGGTACCAGGTTCTTTTCATCTTGAAAATTCCTCCTTGGTTTCCTATGCCTACCTGAGGTAAACTCTCAAACACTTAAGGACATAAACACATAACAAAAGTGGAATTCAGGAGTGGGGTACGACACTGCAGCCAACACCAGGCTGCTGTTTTATCTAACTCAGCTGTAGCAAATAAGGTTCAGACTCCCTTCTTAGCATGGCCGTTTATTTCCTGACTGAACCTTGCCCATATAGAAGACTCAGCCATAATCTTCTTGAAGAGTTGGAGGAAACATCCTTTGATCTCCCAAAGCATTCTGTGTGTACCTATCTCATCATTTACCAGGTACATTAAAAATCACTTGTTCTGTTCACCCCCATTTACACTCCCAATTAAATCTGAGTTGTTTTAAGGGCAGAGACTAAATACCATTTTCAGCTTTCAATCTTTAGCATCGAACACGGTTTCTTGAAACAGTGGTGTCTCACTAAATTATTCTGTGTTGCTTATATATTGGACTGTGGAAGGAGAAATCTCTTCTTTGGATATAAAGGTAGAAATAGGAAGTTACTTTGAAAGTTATTTTGTTGTTGTTTCTCGGGTTTTGCCTGCTTTGTTATTTTCTTCTCTTCTTTCCGAAGAGAGTTTTGTTTCCCCAAACCAAAAGCTCTTCGGAAAACATGCAAAACAAACAAACAAACAAAAAACTCAGTTCCTGCGGGCTTCCCCACATGCTCCTGGTCAAGTTCTCCATTCTCCTGCAATTCTATTATCTGACCACAAGAGGGGAGCATTTGTCCAGAAGTCCCGGAAGATGTGTCCGTGCAAGGGAAACCTGAAACTGATTTGATGGCACGTTTTGTGTCCCTTGTTTTTGTGTTTCTCTTCCACACATTCGTTTAAAAGTAATAATCTAAACTGAAGCACTGTGTTGGCCACTCTTCAGCCATTTATCACCACCTTAGTTAGCAGCCTCTTCTTACTCCAGGGCGGCTGCATTGTGTTCACACAGGCAGCAATTCTGTTTGCAAACACAAAGCCTCAGGGATACTTAGCGACCAATTATACGATTCCCAAATATTCCAGACTCCCTCGGACGCCAGGCCAAAGGGGTCAAGGCAGTTCATTAGATTCACTCCCTACTCGTCTACCTCCAAAGCAAGTCCTTCCCACGAAACAGACAAGGGACGGTATGTTATTGTGTCTCGAGTTTCTCTGTGTGAATGCACTTGAATTTTTTTTAATGTGTTATGCTTTAAATATCTTTGCCAAACATATTATGTTTCTTAAAGGAATTTTAAAAGAAAAATAGGGATTTGTCCTTATAAAACATTTACCTCCCAAGAAGTAGAAGAATGAAAACAGCAATCATTTCTTTTTGTTTGGACGAAACGTTGGCTACATAAGCTTTTCCCCATGAGCCTGCCATTCTCAAACACAAACAGCACTTCGTGTCACTCTAAATGACAAAGGAGCCTGGCTTCTTCGCACTCTCGTTCCCCCAGTTCTATAGGTTATGGTGTGGGAAACTGGACTTTTGCCCAGTTCCAAGTAAGCCAGGTGCTTCCATTTTAATTACTGATGGAAGTAAAGCAGGCGCCCAATTAAGTTGGCTTTTCTTTCTTTGACCTATTTTTATTTCTACTCTGTCATTAGAGGCAACATGTGTATAAAAGAAAGAGTCCGGGTCCCAGTCCTGTCTCTGCCATGAGGTGTGTGTCGTTGACTGAGTGACCCAACTGTCTGAAACCTCCCCTTCCTATTTTGTACAATGGGACAATGAGTTCATTGCCCTTGTTGGGCTGTTGTAAGAAGTCAATGAAATCCAAGCAGGATTAGTACAAACGTGATAAATCACATTTTTAAGTCATAAATCACATTTTTATTATGTTTTCGGTTCATTTATTAGTATAAAAGGGTATGATGCAAAAGGTTAATATAAGAACGTAAAGTATGAAAGAACATTTGTATGCTTCTCACCCTAGACACCCCTGCTTTCACAATCTTTCCTGTCTCCTACACTCTGACAAAGCCGAGCAAAATGTATTCAGCCAAACTGTTGCGATGCTAAGTGAATGAGCAGTGGTTTATGTAAAGGCCCCAGAAAAAGTCTCCCTGCTCAGGCTAAGGATGAAAGGTGGGTAGAGGAGGAGCAAACTAGGGGCAGATTACCCCCTCTGGCAAAACTGAGGGACGCCTGAGCAACAATTGCTGCAGTACCCGGTTTTCACCACAGGGGGCACTATAAGGAATTGTGATCGGTTACCTCTGACTCAGATCAGCGAAGTTCATTCAGCCTTTTCATCTCAGGGCACACATAAACTAATTACTAAAGTTCTGCTGCATGCCAAAAAAATGTATTTTTTGCAGATGTGAAAATATATAGGTATAACTTTGATTCATTCCTGGACGCTAGTCTCGTGTTGGCTGTTGTCATTTTTATTTGACAATCTAAGGGGAAAAGGGTCGGTGCCCCTGGCCAAATAGTCAGGTATGGAATATTTTAAAAATTCTTGTGGCACACCAGTTGAAAATCGCCGACTCAGACATTACCGATAACTTTTTACTTGAGCATTAACTATTTAATATTTAGTTTGTGTACACCATGAGAGTTGTTTTTTAAGACCTAGATGAGATCTTAAACATTTGTTTATTCATTCATTTATTCCTACATTTTTTTGCAATACATTTATTGAACGACTACCATGTGGCACGTATGCTTATGTATGAATGAGAATTACTTGTGTAAGTGACTTGCTGCACTATTGTGATTTATAAGATACTCAGTCTACAACCACCGTTTCTGGCTTATAGCTCCCAAAACCCTTGCAAGTGTTGCGACTGATAAAAGTATGTTCTCTTACCTCAAGGAGGTGACATTTGGACCCCACCCAAAGGTAGGTAGGGGCCAGTTACCAGCAGAACCAACTGTGTGATTATAGGTTTGGAATTTTTAGTCTGACTCCCACCCCTGTTCTAGGGAAGGGGAGATGGGCTGGAGACAGCTCAACTACCAGTGGCCAGTGATTTAGTCAGTCACTGGGTGGACATCATCCTGCATCTTTCCGTGTAAATATACAGGGGGGAGGGGAAAGGTTAGGCTACTTTTATGGAAATGGAGTTCTATAAGAGATCCTCGTTTTAAATAAATGTAAATAATTTAATTATACAGTGTGTCCGTAAAGTCATGGTGCACTTTTGACCGGTCACCGGTCAAAAGTGCACCATGACTTTACGGACACACTGTACTTGAGTTTAACAAAAGAACCTGATGCAGAAGAGAGGGAAGTAGGGGGCCTGGGGGAGGTAATGCACAGCATAAGGAGTATGGTCAACAATATTGTAATAACTATGTACGGTGCCAGGTGGGCACTGGAATTATTGGGGGGAACGTTGTGTAAAGTATATGATTGTCTAACCCCTGTGCTGCGCACCTGAAGCCAATCCAAAATAATATTGAAGGTAAACTGTCATTGAAAAAAACTTTTTAAATAAAAAAAGAACCTTATGCTAAACTGTAAGAATCAGTATACTTCAAATAAGTTTGCCGTTACACGCACACACGCTAACAGTGGAGTATCAGATTTCTTAAATGACCAGACCAGAGCCTATGAAACCATTTCGTGGCCCTAAAATTAAGGTCCTTAAAATTATAAGTCGAGCCCATCCATTTCCTGCTCTCAGAGATCAGAAAGAAAGCATGGAGCGAGTCAGCCCACTAAGATTTCAGAAAAGAAAGCCAAAAAACCACCGAGCCTTAACCCTTCAAAACAGCTTAGAACCTTGGTGGGAAACTATGTTTTCTGTATCTGACTCTCTGCCTTGTTTCATAGCTCAAGTTTTTGGCCATACTCTCTTAACTGGAGTACAATGTTAATGAAAAATAACAAAAACAACAATATTTGTCATTGAGTTTGCTTTGTTGAATATTGCAATGAAATAATAAAATCATCATGCATATGTAGCAAACAGTATCATTTTAAAAGCAATACACAGTGTTTATATCCTTTGAATGTTATAGCAGGTCTGCTAAAGGTCCAGTCTGATATTTTATTCCCATTTTACAAGTGTCAACATGAAGGCTTAGAGAAGAGAAGCAACTTGCCTACAGGCATAAGGAGTAGGTGGGAAGGCTATGGAGTTTTGCATATTCTTGGACTTTTGCCCTTTCTATCATATGTTAATAACTAAGTGGGACCCTGGGACCCTTAAAACCCCAAAATAGTAAAAGTAATTTAATACAGCTTGTAATACACTCAGGAAATTAAAGCATAAAAATAAGGAAGGTTTCTTCTTTCTTCCTTACTCCCCCTAAAGAAAAACATTCCAAACCTACTAAGTGGTTAGTACAATTTAAAAAAAAAAAATTATTTTAGCAAATTGTCTCATCTTACAAGGGAATGGAATACAGGACAGGCAAATTTGTGTATTGGATAGGAAAAGTAACAATAATAGTATTTTTATATGTTATGGCACTGTGCTCAGTATTTATTTGTGTTATCTAATGCTTATAACAATCCATTGAGGTAGACATAATTATTACGCCAGTTTTGCAAAGGAAGAAAGTAAAGTTTGCAGAGATCAAACAGGAATAATAGAGGATGTGGGATGCGAGCCCATGTTTGTCTGATGCAAAATTCTGCATTTTTAAACCAAAGTGAGGCTGTTTTGTACAGGCATTCCCTGGGTTACAAATGAGAAGGTCTGTAGGTTTGTTCTAAAGTTGAATTTGTATGTAAGTTGAAACATGTACATTTACCTATTAAATGCAACTTAGATATTTGTCTTAACATAGTATTTTTTTTACCTTTCTGTGCTTATAAATTCTTAAACATTTTTGAATAAAGCCTTAAACAATCTTGGATGATGCAGGAGATGACACAATTGTTGGAGAGGAGGGGACTGGTGTTAGAGGGTCCGGGTTTGATTCTGCTGCTGGAGTCAGTTTCTTGAAGTCGGCATTGAGGGAGGTTTGTACAGAGCTTTTCTTTCTCTCATCATAAATGGCCCTGTAGCATCTCAGACCTTTGTTAACTGTACAGTAAACAATGGCAAACTTCTCTGTATCAGGATCTTGCTCCTGTAACTTTGCCATTCCTGCTTCAATGAGAAGAAAAACATCAGCTAACTCTTTTGTAAAAACTCTGTTTTAGTTCTAGAGTTTCTAGGTCCCTGTTTCTTTCCCTTCATCTGCTGCTCTAGTTCCATAAGGTCTTCATTGGTTAGTTCTTTGCCATGGGAGCTGAGTAACTCTATGATATCATTTTCACTGATGTTCCCTGTAATTGATTATCAACATCCCTATGGTGCTACATTCATAAGTCCGAGTTGTATGTAAGTTGATGTTTGTAACTTGGGGACCTACTGTATAGAATATACAGTAGGTATAGAATATAAAACAGAGGGAGGACAAACAAAACGCTAAACTAATTAAATATATAACTGAAAAGAAGAAAAGTTGACCTATAGGATTGTGATGTAGTCTCTGTTTCTTTTTTTCTATTCCCCTTCTCCCCTCTAGTTACCCAAAGCCATAGGACTGTGTTTTCTCTTGTCCATCTATGCATAAAGTTGTTCTCTACAAAGTGTCTAGAACCCATTTACAATACAGGACAAGTGACTCTTCACAGATTTAAAAGTTGTTACCCCTGAAGCTTTTTTAGATCAAGTCTTAGTTAATCCTCTAGAAGCTTAAATTGCTTAGGTTTCAGGAAGTAAAGATTTGGGATAGAGAAAAAAATAAGTCTAAAAAATACAGTGTAACAGTTCATTGACTTTTGATGTGAGTGCTAATGCAATTGAAAGGGAATGGTCTTTTTGACGACTGGTTCTGGGACAACTAGATAGCTACATGTATAAGAATGAATCTGAACCCCTACCTCACACTGTTTACGAAAATGAACTCAAAGTGAATCATAGACCTCAATGAGAGCTTAAACTATAAAAGTCTTAGAAGAAAGGTATAAGTCTTCATGCTCTTAGATACAGCACCAAGAGTGCAAGCAACAAAACAAAAACTAGTCAAACTGGACATGATCAAAATTAAAATTATTTGTGCTTCAAAAGGCACTCTCAAAGTGAAGAGACAACCCACAGAATAAGAAAATTCAGAAAATCATACATTTGCTAAGGGGCATATATCTAAAATATATAAAGAAATTCTCAAACTCAATAGTAATAAAAGTAAATTTAAAAAATAGTGAAAAGCAAATAATCCAATTAAAAAATGGGAAAAGTTTGCCTGACCTGTGGTGGCGCAGTGGATAAAACGTCGACCTGGGAACACTGAGGTCGCCAGTTCAAAACCCTGCACTGGTCTGGTCAAGGCACATATGGGAGTTGATGCTTCCAGCTCCTCCCCCCTTTCTCTCTTTCTATCTCTCTCTCTCTCACTCTGTGTCTTCTCTCTAAAATGAATAAAATAAAAAATTAAAAAAATAATAATAAAAAATGGGAAAAGTTCTAAACTGTTCACTAAAAGAAGATATGCAAATGGCCAATTAGGACATAAGAAGATGCTCACCATCATTAGACTGCAGGGAGATGCAAATCACAGTGAAATACCACTTCACATCCACTAGTAGTATGACTCTAGTCAAAAAGAAAGATAATAATTGTTGGCAAGGATGTAGAAGAATATGAACCCTTAGATACCTGATGGAAATGTAAGTTGGGGCAGCTATTTTGAAAAACAGTCTTTAGTTTCTCAAATAGTTAAACATACTGTTACCAAGTGACCTAGCAAGTCCACCTGTTGGTGTATACCCAAGAGATAACATGGCCACACTAAAACTTGCATATGAATATCCATGGAAGCATTATTAATAAGAGCCAAAAAAGTGGAAGAACCCAAATATCCATCAACTGATGAGTGGATAAATACAATGTTCATACATGGAAGTATTATTTGGCAATAATGAAGTAATAATACCTGCTACACATGGATGGACCTTGAAAGCATTATGCTAAGTGAAAGAAGGCCATCACAGAAGACCATATATTGTATAATTTCATTTATATGAGAAGTCCAAAATAGGCAGACCTATAGGGATGGTAAATAGGTCAGTGGTTGCCTAAGGCTGGGGGAGGGTGGGTAGAAGGTCAGAGGGTAATGGCTAAGGGGGAAGAAGTTTCTTTGGGGGGGGTAGTAAAATATTCTAAAATTGTTTTGATATATGCAGTACTCTATGAATAAACTAAGAGCCATTAAACTGTACACTTTAAAGTGTGAGTTACAGGCCCTGGCCAGGTGGCTCAGTAGATAAAGTGTTGACCTAATATGCCCAAGTTATTTGTAATTTCCAAAAACTGAAATAATCAAAAAGTCCTTTCAAGAGGGCAATTTGCTTAAACAAACTGTGCTACAACCATACTGTAGATTCTTACTCAGCAGTAAAAAGTAATGAATTATTCATACCTGCAACTTGAGTGGATCCCAAGGGTGTTATGCTAAGTGAAAAGGGTCAGTCTCAAAAGGTCACCAATGATAAGATTCCATTTTTATAACCATCTTCATGTCAAAATTATAGAGATGGACAACAAATTGGTGGTTCCCGGGGGTTAGGGATGGCTGCAGAAAGGGGGTGGGGATGGTTATAAAGGGGCAGCAAGAAGATCTTTGTGGTGATAGAATAAACTGTATCCTGAGTCAGGGAGTGGTCACTCTAACCCAGTGGTAGTCAACCTGGTCCCTACAGCCCACTAGTGGGCGCTCCAGCTTTCATGGTGGGTGGTAGCAGAGCAACCAAAGTATAAATAAAAAGATAGATTTAACTATAGTAAGTTGTTTTATAAAGATTTATTCTGCCAAACTTCGCAAAAATCCGACATAAAGTACTTGGTAAGTAATTATTATTATATGCTTTAACTTGCTGTAACTCTGCTTTATAAATTTTATAAAGTAAAGTTATTTCCCTACTTTATAAATCACCATTACTGTGGAACCAGTGGGTGGTTAGAAAATGTTACTACTAACAGAGATACAAAAGTGGGCGGTAGGTGTAAAAAGGTTGACTCCCCCTGCTTTAACCTCTACATGCAGCAAAGTGACATAGAGCTGTACATGTCTTGTGGAAATATCAATTTCCTGGTTTTGCTATTGTGCTAGAGTTAAATAAGATGTTGTCATTAGAAAACCTGGGTGAAGTGTACAGAGGAACCTCTCTATAGTATAGGAAACTTTGCAGCTTCCTGTGGATCTATAATTATCCCAAAATAAAAGCTTAAATATATCTATGTATGCATTTATATATAGGTGTGTTTATATATGGCAATATATGCATAAACATATTGCTGTAAGTATACATATTTATATAGGACGGTGTAGCTGGTGGACACTAAATAACAATTAAGCTGTTTGTTTAGAGCATACATATAAATGTCCAAGAAATTCAAGAAAATTAATTTTTTTAAGTGAGGGGAGGTTAGATAGAGACTGATTCCCACATTTGCCCTGACCAAATCCACCTGGCAACCTTATCTAGGGCCGATGCTCAAACACCAAGCTATTTTTAGCACCTGAGGCTGATGCGCTCCAGTAGAGCTATCCTCAGCACCCCAGGGGCCACATTTGAACCAATTGAGCCAGTGGCTGCAGGAGGGGAAGAAGGAGAAAAGGGGGAGATGGAGGGGAGTGAAGAAGCAAAAGGTTGCTTCTCTTGCATGCCCTGACTGGGAATCGAGCCCAGGATGTCCATACACCAAGCAGACACTGTCCACTGAGCAACCAACCAGGGTCTCAAGAAAATTAAATAAAATTAAATACACTGACTCCTCATTGCCTCTCAGACAATAATGCCCCAGATAAAAACCAATGAAATGAGTCATCTGCTGGAGAAATTATAATACCTTAGGTGTCTTGTCTGCATTGCAAATATGTTCAAATAAGTGATAAATAAACATGACACTCCCTAAATTTCACCAGCTTCTAAATATTTATTACAATAGTGGGCTTTTGTTTCTAAAGATTTTGAAATCATGGCTTCAACCCCCAGTCCGAGGGAAATGCTGGAGCTATGACTTCATTGCTTTCCATGGCAATTTTCTCCCTGTTGGGTTTTTGCTCATGTGAAATCCTCTCCTCTTTTCCCCCACCGGGCAGCTGGTTCCCAGCCTTGGAGTCAGTTCAAGCCCTGTGGTTCAGAACATGCCAGCTGCTGCCAGAGGAATCCTAATCTTTCAGTTCCTGCACCATTGGGAGAAAGGGGTTTGGGCCAAGGTACTCAGAGACTGACTGATTCTCCTTTTCAACATAAACCAGACAGCCAGGGTGGAGGGCTTCCCCTTGGGAGCCTGGCTCAGCTTCCCATGCACACAAACTCCTTCACCAGGTCTCAGCGACATGAGCCTCATCCCTTGTTGGTCATGTCCCTCCCCGCAGGGGTGAGACAGCTCTGTGAACCTGGCGGCCGGGCACAAACCAGTATTCCATCTCTAAGGCTGTCTGGGACCCCAAGGCCAGGAGGGGCCCAACGAGGAAGCCCTGAGCACAGGGGAACCCACCTCTGATTAGCTCTTCATCTCTGGTTATCGTCCTTCAGGACTTCCACCCAACTCGGAACCTGCCATCCAAATTCCCACTTCCCTTCCCATTGTATACGTATGTCCTCATTTCCTACAGAATCGTATAGAACTCACATCACAGTCCAATTACTATTGTTAGCGTTCTTACTCACAGTCACCGTTTCTCAAAAAAAAAACCCCACTATATTCCAGTTCTTTGTGGGAGTGTTTACTTTGTTCATGACAAGAACCATAAAAGTTAGGCACAATTATTTTCTCAATTTTCCAGACAAACTAGAAACAACAGCAGCAACAACAGAGGGCTGTGTATTTCCAAAGTCCTTGCTTTTAATGTTACCATGTTGCAACCACAGGTCTCCCTACTGTCCTCGTGGTTCCACGGTCAGTGCTGTGACCTTTGGAATATGAAACCCCATGTCGGTGACTCCATAAGTGGCGCTGGCATATGGCAACCTGGGCTTTCTCCCCCCATTTGTGAAAATTGGGGATGAAAATAATGCTTGTCTCACTAAGCCAGCTTGTTAATTAAAGGAGATAACAAAGCATTTGAAATACTGAGCATGATCCCTGTAGCAATTAGCATGAAGAGGGGAGACAGAGTCACAGAAAATGCCAAACAATGACAAACAGGCCATCAGTAATATCTGGCATTGTGATGTGGCCAAGGACATTTGGACAAGAAGGCCCCGTGGCTAGCTCCCAGTTCTGTGGGCTGTTGCTGTCTGTAGTTCAGCGCAACAGCGACAGCGGCCAGGAGATCCACCCTCTTGTGACCAATTCACTCTGGTTCCATGGCTACTGATGACATCTCTAAGGCTGCCATTCAAAAACCCTGTTTTTGAGAGGTACTGATCCAAACATAGTTATATCTGAAGAGTTCTCTCTTTACTCCTCAACAAAGGGATGATTTTACACAGAAAGCAAAATTCACGGGAGTGCTGACTCATATCTGTATTGGAACCATTGTTACTACATACATCATCAGCTCATCACTTCTGGGACTCCGGGATTTCACCTACTGTCAGATAGGGGGAAACCATCAGAAAGAATTTTATAAAATAAATGAGATTTTTTAAATCAAAAGAGTGGAAAGAGCTTACCTGGATTTAAAAAGAAAAACTGTATAAAACTTGATTACCATTCATAATGCTGATCTTATTTTTCTTATTTTATTACATGCCAGTGAAAACTTTGTAATGGAGCGAATGCCAGTCTATGGACAGGGATTTGGGAATGACTTCAGTGTATTATTTCATGAAAGCACAGTTACTCTCAATTTACAGAGGAAGAAATTAAGGAATACAAGAGGTAAAGAGAATTTCCAAAGACACTGTGCATTGAGTAGGCTCAGATAAAAAAAAAAAAAAAAAGCCCAGAATCAGATAGTTCTCATGACTCGGTGCCAGGAACCTGTGAGATGCCAAGTAGTTCATAAAAGCTTAGCATAGTGGATCTTAGGCGATCGTTATGTAGCTGTCAAGTACATAAGAGGAAACTGAGCCTGACCAGGCGGTGGCGCAGTGGATAGAGCGTCGCACTGGGATGCAGAGGACCTAGATTCAAAACCCCGAGGTCACTGACTTGAGCATGGGCTCATCTGGTTTAAGCAAGGCTCACCAGCTTGAGCCCAAGGTCGCTGGCTTGAGCAACGAGTCACTCACTCTGCTGTAGCCCCCAGTCAAGGCACATGAGAAAGCAATCAATGAACAACTAAGGGGCCACACGAAGAATGGATGCTTCTCATCTCTCTCCCTTCCTGTCTGCCTGTCCCTATATGTCCCTCTCTCTGTCTCTGTCACACACATACACACACACACACACAGACAAAAAAAAAAAAGGAAATTGAAATTTTCATCAGTGATCTTCGGGCTTTTCCACTCCCCCATGACACAAACTGTATACCTAGATTGCATCTAAAATATGGCTACTGATTTGTTGTAAGAACTATCTTTTAACCTCCGTGTACACAAACTCAGTTTTAGAGACCACCGCCTCACCGTTCTCCTGCCTTGTCACTGCTCTGTCTCCAGTGTCGAGCACCTGCTCCCCCACATTCTCTGTCCTCCCCAATGCTCTGTCCTTTCATATCATCTGTATATTACAGTAGGAAAGAACTTGGGGGAGTCAAGTGTTTTTTAAAGTTTTAGAAACAAGTTGATAATGAAAGCATCTTGGACACTCAGCTAATGAAAAGCCAACCCGTCTTTGCCGGGAGGTCCCAATATTATGATAAAGCCTTTCCCCCAATACAAGGCTGCCTGGGTCTACCCGCTAAGACGTCTCAGCCTCTTAGTTTTCAGAACTATGGCCGTTTAGAGCCACTACTTGAGAGCAAGGCCTGGTGTCACCATAATTGTAGCGAAGAATTTTATTTTATTTTTTTATGGACTGAACACCCTGCATGCAAGCACTTGAGCTGACAGCCCATATCTGGGCAAGTCAGTTTACAACCAACTCCGTTCTTGGGAATAATCAGAGAGCCCAGACCCCAAATGCAAGTCCCACGGGCCTCTGTTTTTCAGGATGTTGATACGGGCACCCTTCTACCTCCTTGCTCCAGACAGCAGCAGTGTGGAAATAACAACAAATGTTTCATATGCACATTTATTGGTTTTACAGTGGATTATGTTATTTTCATATAGACCTGCTCTAAGCCTTTATCCCAGGGGTCCCCAAACTACAGCCTGCAGGCTGCATGCAGCCCCCTGAGGCCATTTATCTGACCCCGCCGCACTTCCAGATGGGACACCTCTTTCATTGGTGGTCAGTGAGAGGAGCACAGGATGCATCCGCACCCATAGTTCCCATTGAAATACTGGTCAGTTTGTTGATTTAAATTTACTTGTTCTTTGCCTGACCTGTGGTGGCGCAGTGGATAAAGCGTCAACCTGGGAACACTGAGGTCGCCAGTTCAAAACCCTGCACTGGTCTGGTCAAGGCACATATGGGAGTTGATGCTTCCAGCTCCTCCCCCATTTCTCTCTCTCTTTCTCTCTCTCTCTCTCTCACACACACACACACACTCTGTGTCTCCTCTCTAAAATGAATAAAATAAAAGTAAAAATTAAAAATTAAATTTACTTGTTCTTTATTTTAAATATTATATTTGTTCTCGTTTTGTTTTGTTTTGTTTTTACTGTAAAATAAGATATGTGCAGTGTGCATAGGGATTTGTTCATAGTTTTTTTTAATAGTCCTGCCCTCCAACGGTCTGAGGGACAGTGAACTGGCCCCCTGTGTAAAATGTTTTGGGACCCCTGCTTTATCCTAATGTTCATTAGGAATTCCCAGATAGGCTAAGCTTTTCAAATATGTTTGACCAAAGAACCTCCTTTTTATGGATAGGGTTCAAAAGAAGTTGCTTTACAAAAGTTTCTGTTATTCTGTGGGAATGTAGTCTGGGAAATTAGGTTCAAATATCAATGTGCTAAACCAATACAGTTTACTTGAGACCTTTCAGATTTGTAAATGTGTACTAAGATACCCTTAATCTCCAAACCCATGAATCCTGGCACTCAGGCCTGAAACCTTCTATAATTTTCTCCGTTCCAGAACCCATAGCCACCTCCCTTTATAAATCTAGCCTCAGCTAGAATTATAAAAAAGCAAGAGTTTAATAAAAGGCCAAAATGTGCCCGTAAACACGTTGCATGCAATCTTTCGTTTAACCCTTTAGTCCGCACTATGAAAGAACTATAATTCTTGTCCCCATTGACAGATGGAGGATCTCAGTCTTGCTAAGTTAAGACATTTTTCAAGATCGCTTGGGTAAATACTGGAACTCGAAAGCCACTCTGCAGAGCCAGCGTCTTTCGACACCGAGTACTCTGTTGTACAAATGCCAGCACCTCCCCTGATGTCTCTCCTTGATACCTTATCATACTTGACCCTGTGAAAACCTGCACATGACTTCTCCTACTTCAGAGGCCCCCAGGGCCTTGACGGTGTGCTGGGTGTTTCACCAGCCCCCTTTTTAAAATTTATTTGACTAGAGATAGTAAATAGCCAAAAGTATCAAGACATCTGCAAAGGAGCAAAGGGGACTGACTGGCTGTCCCTTCCTGGACAAAGGCCGTGTCCCTCTCATTCCTTTGTGAGTCGTTCCTCACTTGAGGGATCCTCAGCGAACACAAAGGACTTGTGAAATGGGAAGAGCAGTCCAGCTGACAGATAAAAGGGCTCCTCTGTGTCCAGTCTCTCTGACTTGGACCCCAGTGAATACCATTTGTTTAAATAATGATCAGAACATAATAGACACGATGAGGTTGCCAAAAGCCCATCTATTCAGCTCTGCTTGGCTAAGAGAAAAAAGGAGAATAAAGGAAGGGAAAAAAAACACAGAAAACACCACCCTGATGTGGCCATGACATGCTTCACTGGGCTCAGATTTCTCCAGAATGAAGTTTGAACTGAATCCCAAGATTTATCAGTTCTGAGAAATAAAGAAGTTTGTAGACACACAAGACCTCTGACCCCCCTCCCCCACACACATACAAAGAAACAAACCAAAAACTTACAATAAAACAAAAACAAATGGGGCAGAGAGGACTGGTACGTACTTAGGAGCAATTATCAGAGCAGTAGACCTTAGTGATGCTCGCTTCTGGTTGCTCCCCTCATTTGGGAGTGGGGTGGGGAAGGGGTGATGTATTTTGGGGTGGCAGGAACATGCAAGGCTAAAGAACAGGATTTGGGGTGTCACTTGATGGAGGTTGGAAACCCACCTCTTCCTTGCTCAGATTCTGTGCTCTTGATCACGCTAGTGTTACTTCTCTGAGGCTTGGTTCCCTTAGTTGAAAAATTGGAGAAAATGCTGTCACCAAGTTTTAAGAAAATTAAATGACTTGCTCTACCTCAGGGCTATGGGAATGGAAAAATCTTGCTCATCATCGGAAACAAAATCACCATCAAAGCATGGATGATGCATTAAGTTCTATGCTCCAATCTCCACTCCTACCCGGAGCCCTAAACTCCCCTCCCACTTTGAGACCTATGACACGTAAATGTTTTAAAAAGCACATGCAGTGCTTGAAATACAGTGTAGTCAATAATAAAACAAATAGAGATACTGGATCTCCGGGCTGAGAGCTTGTTTGGTTAGTGCATCATCCCAAAGCACAGAGGGTGCAGGTTCGATCCCTGGTCAAGGTGACATTCAGGGGCAGATTGATGTTCCTGTCTCTCTCTTCCTCTCTATCCTTTCCTCTCTCTCACTCTTCCTCTCTCTCTAAAATCAATAAATTTTAAAAAAATAATAAAACAAGTAGAGATGCTGGTGAAGGCATTAGGTTTTGAGCTTCCATGAGAATTAAGTCATCCCCAAGGAGGAAAAGGAGTGATTATTGATACTCAGTCTATACCATCTTCACAACTCTCCCTAGTGCACTCCGAAGCCTAGAATACCAACATACAGGGGTGCTTCCCTGACCAGCAGCAGGAATTCAGAACTACCCATTCAGAAATGGCCACTGAATAGTGTTTCTGCAGGTTAGAGACCTTTGAAGTCCAGGCTTCTCTAGGCAGGAATGCTGTCACCCAACAAGCAAAGCCCATCTCATAGTATTGGCAATTGTATTTCCCTTTATCCCATTCTCTGCGTAACCAGATGAGGTACCAGATGGTGGTAATAAACTTATCCATTGGAACCCTCCACACCTGAGAAATACTATTATTTACATAGCAAGTGCTCACTAAATAGAAATCACTTTATAAATGTAACATTTGACCTGCAGCGTAAGAAGCTTCTCTTCGAGATGGGAAGAATGTCTAACCATGTGCAAATGATCATCAGGTAAATTCAGAATATTAGCCTCTTGATACACAAAATACCTTCTCATCTCCATCAGTGTTTCCCCAACTTTCATTTTCTGTAAACGCAATCTTCTTCATCTGCTTCCTAATTAACTTATTATTCTCCAGCATGTAAAAATATGGTACCTTTATTGTCAGCTTTTCCCCATTGTCCTTGTAGGGGAGTAATACTAATTTTTCTCTACCCTTTTAAATGCGTGGCTGAGAATTTTCTTCCCTCCTGGTAATAAAAAAGAAATTAGCAGGAGAAAGATAAACTGTAGTTCTATAACATGTACTTCTTATAAACATGGAAGATAGCCAGGAAAACTGAGTAACTTCTTGAAATGACCCAAGCCACCCCTTTAAATACCTTCAGCTACCCTCTACTGGGTGATGCTCTGCCCATCTGAAGCTATTGCTCCATTGCTTGGCAACTGAGCTATTTTTAGCATCTGAGGTGAGGCCATGGAGACATCCTCAGCGCCCAGGGCCAACTTGCTTCAACCGAGCAATGGCTGCAGAAGGGGAAGAGAGATATAAAGAGAGAAAGAAGGGAGAGGGGTGGAGAAGCAAATGGTTGCTTCTCCTGTGTGCCCTGACTGGGAATTGAACCCAGGACATCCATACACTGGGCCAAAGCTCTACCACTGAGCCAACCTGCCAGAGCCCATAGTTTCATTTTCTATGATTTCAGTTACCTGCAGTCAACTATGGTTTAAAATTATTAAATGGAAAATTCCAGAAATAAACAATTCATACGTTCTTTAAATTGCACACTATTTTGAGTAGCATGATGAAATATTGCACCATTTGCTTTGTCCTGCCTGGGATGCGAATCTTTTGTCGTCCAGTGTGTCTACATCATATATGCTTCCTACCCATTAGCTACTTAATTATCAGATTAAGTAACTGTGTTAGTTATCAGATCAGTTAGGAGAGAAAGACCACATTCATATAATTTTTATGACAGTATATTATTGAGTTCCATTTTATTATTTAGTTAGTTAATCTTTTTACTGTACTTAATTATAATTGAACTTTATCATAGACATGTATGTGTAGAAAAAACATAGTTATATACAATGTTCAGTACTGTCCCCATTTTCAGGCATCCATGGGGGTCTTTAGACCATATCCTATGGATAAAGGGAGGCCGATATAAATGTAAATTTCTCTTCTAAAAATGGTAACTTCTGCTTGGTTTTCAGAGATCCTCCTATCTCTGTAGACTCTCAAAAATCATCACCCGAAAATAATCAACATGTCAAAAAGGCGTATCTTGATGTGACATATTTTGCTCCTCTCTACTCCATTCCTCTTTTTGCTGTTGCATTCTCTTCCTTCTGTGTAAGTGGACTATTGATATCAAAAGCCTACCCAAATTATTCTAAAAAGGATTTGAGTAGTCTCATATGTATTTAAATTAAACCTAATCCTCCACGTGCACGCGCGCGCACACACACACAATTATTTGAAATCACGAATCTGAGATGAAAATGACCAGGTCACAAGCAAAGAAACCATCCATACTCAGCCCCTCCCCCACTGCTGTGGGTTTGCAGAGAAGGATTTGCGGCCCTTATACTAAGAAGCTGGAGAATATGTGAGGCTTCATGAGATAAACAAAAGAATTGCAACAGTGAATTAAACACAGCTACCAAAACAATTCCAGTCAAGGACAGCTTTTGCTCATTAAGTATCTGGACATGTAAGCCTCAAATTTTATCTCGGCCAATTAATAAAACTATTTTAGTTCACTCTTTCCCTTTGCTATAACGTTTCCCACACGGAGCCCACCCAAGGTAGTATTTCAAGAGAATGTAATCCCCAAATTTTGATCTCAGTGTGAGGCCTTCAGAACTTATCACAGGAGTCCAGACTCAAACAGCACTGAAGAATCAGTTCTTTCAGTTTTCAGACAAAGAACTTCTGGGACCCAGGCAAACACCAGACTGACTTAGCCCGGCATTTACTCTACCCATGAAACTAGATTGACATCCCTTCAAGCAGCTTCCGATGCAGGTGGAGTGTGTCCTTCCCCCTGGGCAGTCATGACCCTCTGCTCCTAACTTTGTATAGAAGGCCAACCTGTGATTAAGGGGCTATATATATATATATATATATATATATATATATATATATATTATCAAGACTCAAGAATTGCATAATGAGCCTGACCAGGCGGTGGTGCAGTGGATAGAGCATTGGACTGGGATGTGGAGGACCCAGGTTCAAGACCCCGAGGTAACCAGCTTGAGCACGGGCCTATCTGGCTTGAGCAAAAGCTCGCCAGCATGGACCCAAGGTCGCTGGCTCCAGCAAGGGGTGGCTCGGTCTGCTGAAGGCCCGGGGTCAAGGCACATGTGAGAAAGCAATCAATGAACAACTAAGGTATTGCAATGGCAATGAAAAACTAATGATTGATGCTTCTCACCTCTCTCTGTTCCTATCTATCTGTCCCTATCTATCCCTCCCTCTGACTCTCTCTCTGTCCCTGTAAAAAAAAAAAAAAAACAAAAAACAAATTGCATAACGAGAGAACTGGCAAGTTCCCTAGCTCACAAGAGAAATACAAAAGTCTCATTCTATAGTCTTCTATTCTTGGACCCATGGAAAAATAAAATTCAAATGATAGCTAAAGGTCCCCCCAGACTCCTGGGGAGGAGGAGCCTTTAGTTGAGCAGAGAAATATGTACGAAGATACCAACTAGAGCAGCCAAGAACTTCCTAAAGAAAGGAATGTTAAGGGTCCAGAGGGGATGATCTTGGAGGGAAAAGAGGTTGAAGCCTGCAAGATGGAATGGCCATAGAAAAGGAGATTTGGGGGAGAGAAAATACGTGTCTGGCACCTAGACAGAAAACATAGAGCACAGAGATAACACATGGATTTTGTAAACTTTGGACATCTACTTGAATTGTTGGTATACTTGTGGAAGAACTGAACCAACTTTCAATCTGCTGATGGGTGAGCAGAGACTGTGGGAGCAATCACACTTGCGTTGTGGGTCCCTTTTTATTAAATACTTTGAAAAGGCCACATGGATTCATTTATCTCTTGTTAAAAGATAAATTGAAGCGTATTAAAATGTATAAGAGTTTATTTGAGGAAAAATCCAATTAAATAGGGCAGCATCCAATCCAGCGGATAGAATGGAGCTCTGAGGAGCTGTACAAAATGAAAGATTGCTACAGCTGGAGGGAGCAAGAACAAGGAAATTACACCAGACAAAAGGCAGGTTGGTTACTGCAAGGCTCCTGTCCTTTAGGGGATGGCGGGAGTCTGTCAGACTAACTAGTGCTGATCACGCGATTCCTGACTGACTGTTGTACGAGTCCATTTCTGAAAGAGACAAAACTGTAATTAAGTCTGGGTTTGGTGATATAGGGCTTAGCCTAAGTGACTCCATTTTGGGCCTGTTATCTTGTTTTTTAATATTCTCTAAAATCAGTGCCTAAGACTTCCTTAATCCCAAAAGCCATTCAGTGAGCATTCTTTTCTATGCTGATAGCAGAGTTTATTCCTTTGATGAAGTGGGAGGGGGAATAGGAGATAAGAGATAAGGGAGTTCTGTTTCTCCCCTCAACTAGCTGTTCTCTAATGATCCGATTTCAATTCAACTACACTTCTGTAAAACTATACACACAGGCCTGACCTGTGGTGGCACAGTGGATAAAGCGTCGACCTGGGAACACTGAGGTTGCCAGTTCAAAACCCTGCACTGGTCTGGTCAAGGCACATATGGGAGTTGATGCTTTCAGCTCCTCCCCCCTTTCTCTCTCTCTCTCTCTCACTCTGTGTCTACTCTCTACAATGAATAAAAGAAAAAAAAAGATTTAAAAAAAAAACTATACACACGTATAATTATTCCGTGCAACATTAAGCATTTTCAGATTGTTATGATTCCCTTTTTTATACAAGAGAACTAAAGTTAAGAGGTTTCAAAACTCCCCCCAAATTCATAGTCAAAATTTGGAGGCCTGTTTTTGACTCCTAGATTGGAATTCTTTCCACCACACCAGTGTGTTTCTCAAAGCGTGGACCGCAGACAGCAACGTCGTCACCAGGGAGCATGTTAGAAATGCAGTCGGCCAACCAAGGGTTAAGAAAGTACTGCACAGAAAACCCATGAATTGGCATAAAAGAACTGTAGAAATGCAGAATCTCAGGTCCTATCCAGACCTCCTGAATCAGAGTCTGCATTTTAACCAGGTCCCCAGGTGGGTCATATGTACACTTCAGTCTGAGTAGCGCCGCTCACCCCCCCACCCCCACACACACACCCCCAGGACTTTCGTATCTAGCTGTAGCAGTACTCGGATGGGAAACAGAAAAGCTCTGTAGGAAATTTGAAAACTCTACGCCATTAAGACACCATATGGTATTGCCAAGCAAGCTACAAAGCAGTTTGTTTAGAATAATTCCATTTTAAAATAAGTTTTATATAAATAGGCACGTATATCCACACAGAGAATCAAAATGAAAGATTTTAAGGAAAGTGTTCTCTCTGCAGATGGGATTAAGGGCAATTTTGTTCTTTTTTTTTCTTCATTTTTAGTTTTCTTTGAGAAACACCTATTTTATTATTTTTTTCATTGATTTGAGAGAGAGAAAGGAAGGATGAGAGGGGGAAGAGAGAGAGAATTGTTGTTCTACTTAGTTGTTTCATTTAGTTGTGCACTCATTGATTGCTTCTCATATGTGCCTTTACCCAGGATTGAACCTGCAACCTTGGTGCACTGGGATAATGCTCTGTCCATTGAGCAACCCGGCCAGGACCCATTTCTTAAAGTCAATCTTTTGGTAATCACTTAATATGGCCAGCTAAGAGGTTAAAAAAATGTAATGCACAGGAAAACCACGAATTGGCATAAAAGAGTCCAAGAGAATGCCACTTCTAAAGTTTTCTGGGGTACCAGCCAAGCAGGAAGGGACGTCTCAAGAGCATTCTAAAACATCAGCCACTCCACTCCCTGCCAGGAAGGGGCTCATTTGGCTGGCCCCCAGAGGGCAGCTCTATGCAGGTTACAAGAGCCTGCTCTTCTCCCCCACAGTGTGAATAATCAGGTCTCATGTCAGCCATAACTCATCTACATTGAAGGTCTGAAACATCCTGGGCACTTTAACAACAAATATTACAGACAGAGATAATATTTTATAAACAGATAGTATTTTATAAACAGCCCAACCCCCAAATAAACAGAAGAAACAGAATACAAACCACCCACATGGCTCAACCATAGCACCAGAGAACCTCTGGCTCCAATAATATCTGTATTTGTGGAGGGTGGGGGAAGGTGGGAAGCATAGACACAACCGAGATACTAGACCAAGTTCAGCCGTTTAACCTTGGGCATGTCCTTTGCTTATTCTGTTCTATTCTATCTCCTGTCTGCTTCCCAGTCCTCAGCTTGGAGGATTTTATGAGTGCTTTGAAAACTGCTAAATGTACAAACATAAGAGTTTCCCTGTTGTGGTAGTCTAAGGAAAAACACTCCTGTGTACCTTCTCTCAATTACTTCAACAAAGTAACTTCAACATTATTTCACTTCTGACACCACACGTGTGAGTTCTTCACACATTAAACAATTCTGTGACATTAAGCAGTTGGGTGTCCCACAATTTCACTTATTTCTGACACTATCTCCAGGTAGATAGGGTCAGATCCAACAGGTTAAGGGCTCAATCCAAGACAACAACCCTCCCCCTTCAGATACCAATTGCAAGTCCCAGGTTATCACTTGTACTTCTGCCTGACAGGCTATAAATTGCAGGTTCCCATGACCCCCTTCTCTGGTTCCATTAATCTGCTAGAGTGGCTCACAGAACTCGGGAAATATTACAGATTACCAGTTTATTATAAAATGACCTAATTTAGGAATTATAATATATATAATATTGTATAACATGTATAGTTATATATAGATGTGTGTGTTAATACAGAAGCAAAGATGACCTTTCGACCTTTATATAATAGGATAATATTCTGTAGGAGAGGATGAAATTTTCTTCTACCCTTCTAGGTTCTTTCGGCTGTCTAATAATCAAAGAGGCATGAGAGATATTAACAAGAGAAAATGATTAAATTTAACTACATATGTATATATGGGAACCCCGCAAATATGAGAGCCAGAGACTCCACATACATGAGAGCTTCAGAGACAGAAAAGAAAAATGAGGTATATATGACATTCTGAACTAAGGATGAGGTAAGTCACATTGGAGCTTCAAAGGGCAGGAAGGACAATATTCTGATTCTCAGGACAGTAAGAAGAGCAAATGTTGAGTTGTTAGAAGTTTGACCTGCCCTATATATAGTTCACAGTTATCTCTGTTCATAACTCATACTGTGGGCAAGGCCACCAATTTCAATTCTTTAAGGGAGAGGCAAAAGTCTTTCATGAGCCCACCAGGGTCTCAATTGTCTTCGGCTCGAAATAATTCACAAACCAAGGACACCCTGGGGAAGCCTCTTTTGAACCCTTTCAATTTCATCAGCCAGATGAAAGGGGCTGAGGGCCAGGTGTGTGGGGAGGGCACTGTACTCATGTCCTCTCTGGGAGACCCCCTCTCACAGGGCCTGCACCTGCTCACCAGCCTGGAAGCTCAGCAACTCTAGCTGTTAAAGACCTTTTATACAGCGTTGATTGTTTCTCATCTCTCTCGAATTTACTTGTTTTGTGTGACCAGCCCATCATCCTAAATTACCCCGTTAGCATCAACTAAGGTGCCATTGGAGAGTTTGTTATAAATAACAAAAGATACTCCTGTCACTTTGGAAATAACATGGGTTTTAGGAGCTTTGTGCCAGGATCCTGGGACAAAGATCAAATAAACTTACCTTACTGTTACTGGACAGGGGGCCTGGCCCTTTGGGTCTACCTAGGGCCAGCTGGTAATGTGTGGGTTCTTGACTTCATGCTGGAAGTCCAGGTGATTTTGAGAGTAAGTTTAATAAAGCTGGGGACAGTTGAACAAGGAAGGGCCTAGAATAGAAGAAGGAGGAGAGAACCTGGGTGGGGCTGGCTTTCCAGAAACCTTAAGGGAAAGAAATGAGTCTAGATTTGTACTTCTCCACCTAGTAGACCTTTTATCTGACATTTAAAAAAGAGCACTTTAAAATTTTCAATATATTTGTTTGCACTCTTGTTACAAATGGACATGCTCGCCCTGGCCAGGCAGCTCGGTTGGTTAGAGCATCATCTTGAAGTACAGAGGATGCCTGTTCGATCCCCGGTTGGCACATATAGGAACAGCTTGATGTTTCTGTCTCTCTCTCTTCCTTCCTCTCTCACTAAAATCAAAAAATAAAATTTAAAGAAGAAAAGGACATTCTCCTTCTTGCATGCACATACTTTTTAAGATACTCATTTTAAGGCCATTCATAGAGGAGTCATTACTGTGATCTGAAGTGTTTTTCTTTACTATTGGAAAATTGACCTGGAGCATATGGTGAATATATTCGTTTATCCTAATGAATATTCTGGGCTATATTGACTCAGTCCATTAGCCTTGGATTCTCAAGACAGTGTCCTCAGATTTTAAGGGCAAATGTATCATGTTGGCTCAATCTGGCTCTATCTAGCCTGTGCTGTGGATGTTGTGAATTTATGAGGTTGTTGTGGACTTGGAGACCAGGAGCTCTTACTCTGCTAAATAGAGAGTTGTCAAGGCTGTGAGATTTGAACTTAACCTACTCTACACTGGACTTTGAACGATTCTTGAAATCCTCTAATGTTTGGGGAAATGAAAACTTTATGTATATTCAATAAAGTAAATCAATATTATCAGAGAACTTGAAGATGCCCGAATGAATCCTGAGTGAAGGCAATCACGGAAAGAGTAGGGAGTTGATGACATAAGACTCAGCCAGGCCAAAGCCTCCGGGAGGCATGCTCTATAAAGCGGAGCATGAGGACAGAGTGTCCAGTGTGGGAAACGGAAGGGTCTGTTTGATTCCCAAGCGGAGTGGTTCTCAGCTACCTGCCATGATGGTATAGAGGTTCTGATACCAATCTTATGTGGGGAAGGGGCTTGCCCCATACCACCAAGCAGTGCCCCAAACTCCACTGGGTGTCCTAACGACTCAACTCAATTCTGACACTATCTACCCAGAAATAGCTTCAATCCCACAGGTTAAGGCTGCAGTCCTACAAGAGCCTCTCCCCACAAGCATGCTTCATAATGCCAGTCTCAAGTCCAGGTTGTTCCCTATGCTTCTGACTGGCTGGATGTAGATCAGAAGTCCCCATGACTCCCTCCTTGTGTTTGATTGATTGCGAGAACAGCTCACAGAGCTCAGGAAACCCATCTACTCACTAGATCATTGTCTTATTATAAAAGGGTGTGTAACTCAGGGACAGACAGGTGGGAGAGATGGAGAGGGCAATGTATGGGGAAAGGGCACGAAGCTCCCATGCTCTCTACATGCAACACTCCCTGCATCTCCACCTTCACCAACCAGGAAGCTCTTCAAACCTTTGGGGTTTTCATGGGGACTTTCTGACAAGGACATGATTGATTAAGTCATGGATCATTGGTGATTGAACTCAGTCTCCAGTCCCTCTACCTTCCCTGGAGGTCAGGGCTGGGACTGAAATGTACAACTTTCTAAAAGCAACTGATGGAATCCACTGGCACCCAGTCCCTCCCCATCCTTAGGTGCTTTCCAAAAGTCACCTCATTCATATAGCAAAAGACACCATTGTCACTCTCAACAGGAAACTCGATGAGTTTTGGGAGCCCGAGCCAGGAACCACAGAGAAAGACCAAATACATACAAAAAGTATATTTTGGTTATCTGAATGACCAAGAATATGTTTTTCTTATAAATCACAGTATTGCAGCTGCAAAGAATTTTAGGGAGGTATCGGTCGAAGGTACTAAAGACTAATAATTTTATCTCAGTGTGAACACTAAGGAACAAAGTGTCTAGTCTCTGCTCTTTCAGAATGCCCGTGGCCTTTCTTGTGACTCCTCAAATCACACCACACGTCATGCCCTAAGTATCATGGGCTTCCATGCCAGACAATAAAGCCCCGGCTTCGTCATCTATGCAATTAGGATAATACTGACGCTTTGTAGAATCGCTGGGAAGGTTATGTGGGGCAGTGAATGTAACAGACTTAGCACAATGGCGTGCACACAGCAAAGATGAAGAAACACTGGCCATCATTCTCAGTCCCATTAATTGCAGTAGTTTTAGAGGGGACTGTGTGCTCATCACTATATTCTTAGCACTTACTAAGTGTCTGGCAGCTAGAAGGTGCTCAAAAGTTGTGGCATGAGTAAAGGCATTGTTAAAAAACTCAAGGATGCCCAGGGTTTAGAATTCAGGATGGTGAAATGTCCCCATTCATTTTTTATAGCTCATAAAAAAAAGAAAGAGAGAGAACACAACCTTTCTACAACACTGAGAAACTGGAATATTTATGGTTTTATCCTAAACAACAACAGTAAGAATGTATTTCTAATTAGGGGGAATACTACCTTGACCACCAGCTTCCAAACACTGACTTCCTAAAAGAAAGTGGAAAAATCCAAATCTATACAGAAATCTACAGCTTCTCCAAGACCCGTGCCTGCGACCATATCAGCTATAACTCCAGGAGGGAGGAGCTTCCGTTCGCCAATGAGACTAGCCTCACTTTGCAAACCCCTTTTATAGCCAGAATTCCTCTTCTATTTCCTTGGGGTTTTATTTTACTTTGTGGTCTGCTTGCAATGTTCCGGTTTAAGGGAGCAAAAGGAGATGGGGGAGGGTGCAAAATGCAGGGTGAGTTCCTTCAAATGTCATGCAGGGTAGTGCCAGGACAGCTGGGCCTGACGCCCTGCGCCCGAGGAGGGGCACTGGCGTGACCAGGGAGGGATGTGACCTCAGCTTCATCTGGTTTCTTTTAATGCGCGCAGCAAAAGCCCTGAGTTATTGCATTCTTTCTCGATGTCTTACATAAAGTCGGATTATTAAGTGCAGAGACAGTCAACTGTTCCCTGCCTCCTGGCTAGCTTTTTTTTAGCGTCACCATAGCAACATCAATAAACAGAGAAGTAAATTAACCTCTGAAGAAGAAGTCTGCTGGCTTGAGCGTTCCAACTGCTCCCACTTTCCCTGCTTAGACACGCACGTGGACACACACACACTCACGCACACGCTCACACACGCACAGCCATTGTGATTGTTGTTTTCCTTACTGTTAGATCTATGGGCTATTTGACTCCGTAGTGACAAGACCTGGGAGAACAGCTTGGTTCCTATCACTGTTTTGTTTTGAAAACCATCTCTTACTCCCCGTGGCCCTCAGAATTAAGTGTGATTCCTTTGCACAGTGTCTGAAGTTCTTGATTTCTTCCAAAACCACATCTTCATCGTTATTTGTCAATGGCCCCGTAAGCCATTCAAGGAGAAAAAGGCTTCATTTCTTTATGGAACTTTTTCTTGTCTGATCTGGGCATTTCTGTCTGAGCCCCCACCCCCACCCCACTATCATCTTAGCACAATCGGAGCAACCTTCAAGTCCCCCTCCAACACTGAAGCCCAAACTCCCCCCTCCTGTTTCTTCTGCCACCAGCCTGGTCTATTTTTGACACAGCAGTCAGAATGATCTTTTAAAAATTTTAATCATACTAGTTTTTGCTCCCGCTCAAAACCCTTCTGGGACTTTCCTGGTGCATGGATTAGATTCAAAGACCTTACAATGTCTGCTGGGTCCTGGGTGAGCAGGCCCATGCCCATCCACCCGACTTCATTTTCCACCCTTCTCCTACCCCTGGCTCTTCCTCTTCAGAACTACTGGCCTTATCATGCCAAGTCCTTTGCTCCTTCTGGCCGTTGGGTGTTTTCTCTTATTCTGGACAGCTTCCTCTGACTGTTACAGGGTTCGTGCTTTCTCGTCATCACTCAGGTCTCAGCTAAAATTCTCCTTGGGGAATTTCTGGACCACCGTCTCTACAGTCACCCCACCCCACTTCAACACTCTTATCAGATTGTCCTATCTGATTCTTTGAACGGCATTTAACACTGTCTGATGTTCTATTGCTTGTTGATTGGATAAATGGACTGATCCATCATCATCCGTGTCTCTTCCTCGTAGTGTAAATAGGGTAGGGACCATTTCTGATTGTTTGCCATAGAGTTTAGAGTTTCTATCATCTAATAAAACCCCTGGCACACAACAGGCCATCAATAAATATTTTGTGAGTGAATAAATAAATAAGCCTCATTTATAAGATCCAGTTTGTATGTGACCTTTCTCATGAAGACTTTATTACCCCTTCCTGAAAAAGCTCCCTTCCCCCATATGTAACTTCTACACATTATCAATCAATCCTTTTCTCTGAATAGAGGGTTTTGTCCAGCTGCTATATTTTCCCTATTAAACTGTTGGATTTTGTTTTTATAACTCACTGTTCCTATCCTTATATATCAGAGCTCCTCGGTGAAAAAAAAATGTGTTTTGTATCGTACATCTGCGATCCCCGGAAGACACGGGCCTCATTCCACAGTTGAACCTCTGCTAAATGTTAGAGCAAACGATGTTTATTTCCTGCTCACTAACTATAGCAGACGCGGTCAGCGGCCTCTATTCCACCCCTTGGCCCACATTGGATGTGTGAGCCATTGAGGATGGTCTTTGAGAGCTAAAACGCAATGGTCAGTCTCCAGGTGGGTACCACACACCAGAGCCTTTTTCCAAGTCCAGCAGGCCACTCCATATACACATGCACCCTCTGGAGGTGCCAGGGACTGATTATCTCCCTGGACTAACCCTCAGCCAGTGGAGACAGAAACTAGGGGTGAGGACCTCAATTTCCTCCTCTCAGGCCATTTTGGGAGATGTTCTGGATGGTTTTTTGATGTCCTGGCAGAATTGAGCCTCTGTCACTTATGCCAGTGACATATGTAATGCACCTTTATGCTGGATATTTATCCTTCCCTGTTCAATCTCCTCTTTCCTTTACTCCCACTTCTTGTGATCATCTTCCAAATGAACTATCTGTAAATAAGTTCTTGTCACAGGCCCTGCTTCAAAGAAACCCAAAATAAAAGACAAAAGAAGATAAATCAAACTATATCAAAATATAAAACATTTGTGTGTCAAAGGATTCTATCAACAGAGTGAAAAGACAACCCATGGATTGGGAGGAGATATTCGCAAAATCATGTATCTGATAAAGTGTTGATGTTCAGAATATATAAAGAACTCTTACAACTCAACAACAGAAAACAAACAATGCAACTCAAAAAACGGGTAAAGGACTTGAATAGCCATTTCTCTAAAGAAGATATAGAAATCTCCAATAAGCACAATGAAAAGATGATCAACATCACTAGTCATTAGGGAAATGCAAATCAAAACCATAATGAGATCCCACCTTGCACCAGTTGGCTGGCCATTATCAAAACATAGGACATAAATGTTAGTAAGGATATAGAGAAACAAGGACACTTATGCCTTGCTGGTAGGAATGCAAATGGTGCAGCCTCTGTGGGAAATAGTAAAGCAGTCCCTCAAAAAATTAAATATTACCATATAATCTAACAATTCCACTTCTGGTTATCAATCCAAAAGAATTGAAGGAGAATCTCAAACAGATATTTGTACACCTATGTTCATAGCAGCATTATTCACAAAGCCAATAGATGGAAGCAACAAAAATGTGTATTGACAGATGAATAAATAAACAAAACAGGCCTGACCAGGCGGTGGCACAGTGGATAGAGTGTCAAACTGGAATGCTGAGGGCCCAGGTTCAAAACTCTGAGGTCGCTGGCTTGGGCTTGGGCTCACCAGCTTGAGCACAAGGTTGCCAGCTTTAGCGTGGGATCATAGGCATGACCCCATCATCACTGGCTTGAAGGCGATGGTTGCTGGCTTGAGCAAGGGGTCACTCACTCTACTGGAGGCCCCTGGTCAAGGCACATATGAGAGAGAAATCAATGAACAACTAAGGTGCCGCTGTGAAGAATTGATGTTTCTCATCTCTTTCCCTCACAGCCTGTCTGTCCCTGTCTGTCTGTCTCTCACTAAATAAATAAATAAAGCAGAGCATATATACACAATGGAATAACATCCAACCTTAAAAAATAGAGAAGTTCTGGTGCATGCTACAACATAAATAAAACTTGAATATTTTATGCTAAGTAAAGTAAATCAGTCACAAAAGAACAAGTACTATATAATTCCACTTCCATGATATACCTAGAGTAGTCAAATGTGTAGAAACAAAAAGTAGAATGAGGTTTCCAGGAGCTAGGGTGGGGGAGAAGGAGTGGGAGAGTTATTGTTCAATGGGGTCAGAGTGTCAATTTTGGAGGATGCAAAAAGTTGGGAGATGGATGGTATGATGATTCCACAGCAATGTGATTGTGCTTATAATGCTATTGAACTGTAGAGCCCTGGCCAGTTGGCTCAGCGGTAGAGCTTCAGCCCATCATGTAGATGTCCTGGGTTCAATACCTGGTCAGGGCACACAAGAGAAGTGTGCATCTGCTTCTCCATCCTTCCCTCTCCCCCTTCTCTCTCTCTCCTCCCACAGCCATAGTTCAATTGGTTCAGCCCCAGGTGCTGAGGATGTCTCCATGGAGCTTCCACCTCAGGTGCTAAAAATAGCTCAGTTGTAAGCATGGCCCCAGATGGGCAGAGCATCAGCCCCAGATGGGGGTTGCCAGGTGGATCCTAGTGGGGGCGCATGCAGGAGTCTATCTCTCTATCTCCCCTCCTCTCACTTAGAAAAGAAGAAAAAAAAATGCTATTTAACTGTATATTTAAAAATAGTAAAATGGTAAAATAAACTAAACCTCTTTTGCTATAAATCTGTAGAGACAGAGAATAGATTAGTGGTTGTGTACGGCTGGAAGGAGTGAGAGAAATGGGGAGTAAATGCTAATTGGTAAAAAGGTCTTTTTGTCATAACGAAAATGGTCTAAAATCTGTTGCGGTGATTGTTGCACAACTCAGTGAAATACTAAAAGACATTGAACTATATACTTGAACTGGGTAATTTATGTGGTATATGAATTATAGCTCAGTAAGCTTGATACACATAAAGAAACCTCCTTTGCCATTTGACCACCCCTTTACTTAGGCAACAAATTCATGACCTTGGCTAGCTACGGCATTACTTCTTATTACATCGAAAAATTTAAATTCCTTTTTACTTCTCCACCGAAATTAATTATCCTCTACTCCATTTCTTATACTGCTGCCTAATACTAATATGATATACGTTTATGTTTTTACCAAAACCTGTCCTGGCCAGGCAGCTCAGTTGGTTCGAGCATCCTCCCGACACGCCAAGGTTGCGTGTTTGATCTCTAGTCAGGGCACACACAAGAATCAATCAAAGAATGCATAAATAAGTGGCACAATGAATCTCTCTCTTCTTTCCTCACTCTCTCTAAAATCAATAAAAAATACAGATTTTAAAAAAAGACCTAATGAGTACCTATAACGAAGAGCCTTTGATGCCTAAAAGACTGAGCTAATGCAAAAAATCCAGGAAACCCTACCGGCCGTGGAGGAAATATTTAGATAGGTGTCACAGCAAATGCAGTAAAGGAAGCTGCCCAGGTTCTTTTCTCTTTTTGCTGCCAAGAGGGTTAGGAACTGTCAGTCACAGGGCTAAGCCTTAACTTTCCAGAAAGAAAGAAGAAAACAAAGAAGGTCTCCCCAGCAACCCAGGTCACTGATCTCGCTCTGCAAGGCAGTGGTGTTCTGAGGGACTTCTAGTTCCCCAGAAGGTCAAATCCTGGGGTTCACTGAAGAGCTCGACATGAGAAAGGGCAGTCTGTGTTCTAGAACAGCTCTGTGTCATGGCAAAGATAACCAAAGCCAGACAGTAGTTAAAGTGGTAAGGACAGATCTTAATCATTACACTAGGTGGAGAATCCAGCATGAACTGAACTCAACTTTGATTTGGACAGAAGTGGCTGCGTGTTTTAAAATGAGAACAAGGGGACAGGGAAATGGTTGAGCAGGGGGTGCAATACAGAGTGTCCGTAAAGTCATGGTGCGCTTTTGACCGGTCACACGGACACTCTGTAGAGTCAGGGAAGTGTAAAATGGAAACCTTGACTTTAAGAGGGGCTACGGTCATCCTAGGGGTATGAGCTTGAGCTGTTAAAAACTCTGTTAGTGTTTCATTTAAGCCTTTAGAGACCAAGATTGAGACCTAGTCAAGAAGAAGGCTCAGGGGAGCCTGGCTAGAATTTGGTCAAGGAGAGAATCTTTGTCATCTATCACTTGCTAGCTTTGTGATCCTGGGTGAGTCAAATATCCTCTCTGTTTCTAAGATCAAAACTGAATATTTCCAAGCCCAGTACCTTTACCCTCCCATGGATACTTGTACTGAAAGGGAGGGGACCTGGGTTTGAGTCTCATTTTAGTGCTTATTAGCTATGTGACCTTGAGTAAGTCCTATAGTCTTGAATATCACTGTGCACACCCTTAAAATAACAACAAAGGAACAAATGATCTTCATAAAGATTGGAAACTATGACTTCTGCTTCATTACATTTCCTGGACTATATCAAAAGTGTATATAATCCTAATTAGGACTTTCACTATTGTATGTGGTAAGGTGAACATTTAAAAATAACACAGTGTCTTTCAGTAGAAGACTGGTTAAGTAAACGGCACATTCATACAATGGAATCCTCAGAAAAAGTTTAAAAATAGATCTATATACGTAATTGAATAAAGGCCCCAAATCAAGAAGTGGGGTGAGGTGGAGGGGTGGAATCAAATTACAAAACAGAATTGTCAATTGGATCTCAGTTTCATTTTTATTAAATAAAACATATAAATAGTATGTGAATATGCATGTGTACATATTTATGTGTATGGAGATAAAAGCTTGGTAGGATACACACCAAACACAAATATACCTGTATTGTAGGGTACTGTGTGTGTTGAATGTGTATGTGGCTGTGGGGAGTGAGGGGTGGTGAGTTATACAAGATTAGGATATCACTTTTCCCCTTATAGAACAGGCAATTTGTGCCAGGCTCCTGTGCTGTGAGCACTTTATGTTTAGTAAAACTCATACACTGGGGAACAATTATTTTTGCTGTTTTCAGTTGCATGAGGTTTTAGAACTTTTTCTATATATATCTACATGACTGATTCCAAATCTGAAATCCATTTTTTGGTGCATGCTCTAGTTTTTATGCAATTTTAATTTTTTATAGTTAATGGCATTTATTGGTTTTTAAATTAGAGTTAAAGGGCAGCAACTCTTGGATTGAACATAACCACAAGGCAATTAATGTTTTACAACCATCACTTTTACATAATTGTAGTTGTTTTTAAATGTAAAAAATTATTATCTGATAAAAACACCCTCTTATTTTGTTTTAAGATTGAATCATGGCTTCTTCGAGTAGGCGTAAATGTAAGAATAGTCCTGACACCTTCTGTTATATATGTGGCTGTTACACACTTCAACGTCAAAAGCGCAATATTTCATCATTTGTGACACATGCATATATTGCCTATTTTCAAGTTCCCCTTGATGATTAAGACAAGAATTGGGCTCCTCATATTTTGTGTCATAATTGTGAGAAAATGCTTCGTGACTGGACAAAAGAAAAATGCAAAGGAATGCCTTTTGGTATTCCCATGGTTTGGCATGAATCTAAGGACCACAGCAGTGACTGTTATTTCTGTCTGATCCATACAAAGAACATTGGCAAGAAAAAACGGTATATGATTGCATATCCTAATATTCCTTCAGCAATACAACCTATCCCACACTCCTGGTTCCAGTTTTCAATGGTTTTATTTCTTCTAAGGATGAAGAAAGTGAACGTGGAGATCAAGTGTATTTTAATAAGATGCATGAGGAAATGGTTGTAGAATCTGAAGGGTCTTCTTCTGATGCCAAGCAGTCATTAACCCCTCAGTAGTTTAGCCAACCTGAATTGAATGACTTAGTAAGAGATTTGGGCCTATCAAAGAAAGCAACTGAGTTATTAGCCTCCAGGCTTCAAGAAAAGAATGTACTTTACCAGTCAGCTAAAGTATCCCATTTCAGGAAGCGTGAACAAATATTTGTGGACTTTTTTTTCCCAAAGACAAACACTTTGTTTACTGTCATGATATCAGTAGTCTTCTCAGCCAGCTAGGTGTTATCACTTACAGGCCAACAGGATGGCAGCTATTTCTTGACAGCTTTAAATGGAGTCTGAAATGTGTTCTCCTACACAACGGTAATGTTTATGCAGCGGTTCCAATTGGTTATTCAACTTATCTGCGAGATTATAATGACATAAAAATTGTACTCGACATACTGAAGTATGACAAGCATAACTGGATCATTTGTGTGGATCTTAAAATGGTAAATTTCCTGCTAGGACAACAGAGAGGTTTCACAAGGTATCCTTGCTTTCTGTGTTTATGGGACAGCCGAGCTCAGGAGAAACACTGGACATAGAAGGAGTGGCAGAAACGTGAAGCTCTGGAAGTAGGGATGCAAAATATTGTGAATGAACCTGTAGTTAATCAAGACAGGATCATTTTTTCCCCACTTCACATCAAACTTGGCTTAATGAAGCAGTTTGTTCAGGCTTTGACTAGAGAAAGTGAATGCTTTCAACATATTATTTCTTCTTTTCGTGCCTTGTCTTTCGAGAAGATAAAAGCAGGTGTATTCGATGGACCTCAAATTCGAACCCTCATATGTAATGAAGAATTTTCCAGGAAGATGAATAAGGATGAGAAAGCAGCATGGCAGTCTTTTGTGGCAGTTACAAAGAACTTCCTTGGCAACAAAAAAGCAGAAAACTATGAACTTCTGGTTCAAAGGATGCTGTTGGCTTTCTGTGACATTGGATGTAAAATAAGCATTAAGATTCACTTCCTAAACAGTCACCTTGATAAGATTCCTGAAAATCTTAAAGCTGTTAGTGATGAGCAGACTACTGCTGGAGAATCAAACGAGATTGTCCTCAACAAGTACATAAACACAGAGCTACATACGCAAATTTTTGCATGAATATAATTTAAATAGATTTTGCATAAATTTTATGGTTAAAATAAGTGTTTTAATATGTTCTATTTTGAAATTGTAGACAAATTCTGATGCAGTCATACCTTTTAGTGTATTAGTGCAATTACTGCATTATATAAATTATTCTATTTTCACAAAGATGATGCCCAAGAAGACATTCTACTTCATTATGTTAAACTAAATGTTAAAAATTTTACAAGATGAAAACCTAAAATCTTGAATTGCAAAAAAAACTGTAGCTTACATAGAAAAACTAATGTCAGATTTGAGATCAGCACACTCGAATTAGGTAAGAACAAGTGTTTTTGTGGATGTAACAAAAATTTTGTTCCCCAGTGTAATCAATCAAACATCCTGAGAGGTGATAATGACAATGCCGACAATAACAATTATTATTATTCCCATTTCACAGATGAGAAAAGTGAGACACACCAAAACTAAATAACTTCCTCCATATCACACTACCATCAAGTGCCAGAGCTGCATTCTCACTGTGTCACTGACTGCAAATTGTTCACTTTTAACTACTATTTAGCTTCTTTGCCAATTGCTTTTGGAATAAAAATAAACAGCTAAGTGCTTATCAGCAAATTAATGTTTTAATTCCAAGAGGGCTGATGTCTCTTCATCACAAAGATACCACTCGCAAATTTCTCCATTTTCCATTTAATATGGGGAAATACAGTGTGTCCGTAAAGTCATGGTGCACTTTTGACCGGTCACAGGAGAGCAACAAAAGATGATAGAAATGTGAAATCTGCACCAAATAAAAGAAAAACCCTCCCAGTTTCTGTAGGATAATGTGGCAGCATATGCGCATGTGCAGATGATGACATAACACCATGTATACAGCGGAGCAGCCCACGGCCATGCCAGATCAGATGTGGACGGTACAGAGGAAAGTTCAGTGTGTTCTGTGGCTCGCTAAATTTGAATCCGTGACCAAAGTGCAACGTGAATATTGGCGCGTTTATAACGAAGCGCCACCACGTAGGAATAACATTACTCAGTGGGATAAACAGTTGAAGGAAAGCGGCAGTTTGGTGGAGAAATCCCGTTCTGGTAGGCCATCAGTCAGTGACGAGTCTGTAGAGGCTACCCGGGATAGCTACCTAAGGAGCCCTAAAAAATCTGTGCGTGCGTGTGCTCAACAATTACACCTAAGCAAGACTACAGTTCATAAGGTGTTAAAGAAACGTCTCTGTTTTACAGGGTACAAATTGCGGCTGTTGCACGCTATCACACCGGCGGATAGACCCACACAATGCGCGTTTGCTACAGATATGCTTCATGAGATCGACAATGATGCAAGATTTTTGAAGAAGATTGTGTTTAGCGATGAGGTGACCTTCCATATCTGTGGACATGTTCATCACCATAACGTCCGAATATGGGCTGCTGAACATCCTCATGCCTACATTGAGTATGAACGTAACACCCCTAAATGAACGTGTGGTGTGGCCTGATGCATGACAAGGTGATAGGCCCATTATTTTTAGCAGAGCAGTCTGTGACGGCAAACACCTGTCTTGACATGTTGGAATTGTATGCAGTGCCACAATTTCCAGGTGTCATCTTTCAACAGGACGGCGCTCCTCCACACTACGCCACCATTGTTTGTGAGTTTCTGGATAGAACATTCCCCCTGGCGGTGGATAGGCAGGGGTTCTGTCAAGCCATGGCCACCATGATCCCCGGATCTTATGCCTTTAGACTTTTACTTTTGGGGTTATGTGAAGCAACATGTGTACATTGAACGTATCAACAATATTAATCACTTAAAACAAACATGAATCACAGACGTTATTGACTCTGTTACACCAGACATCCTTACCCGTGTGTGGTAAGAGCTTCACTATCGTTTGGATGTGTGTAGGGCAACAAATGGAGCCCACACCGAACTGCACTGAATAGGTATAAAATTGGGAGAGTTTTTATTTGGTGCAGATTTCACATTTCTATCATCTTTTGTTGCTTTCCTGTGACCGGTCAAAAGTGCACCATGACTTTACGGACACACTGTATATCCCACATAGGAGTATATATAAGTAAAATAATGCCTGTCTGTATTATATTAACATATTTGTTCTTACCCACATGCAGTTTAAATTCTTCAAACTATCTCTTTGTTTTCCCTATCTTTATAAATAAATTGAATGAGGGGAAAGTTCCAGCATCTATAAGTAAAAAAAATCATTTCTTGTTTGCTTTTGTTTATTGCCCCTGCTTCTAATAATCTGAGAAGTGAATGTCTCTAGATATATCCATAAACCAGAGAACTCACAACTTGAGCATAGAAATGGAAATGGAAATACAAAAAATATATATATTTTTAATTGTAACACAATTTACCAGTTATTCAGCATGCTCCAAGTAGAAATAGTTTTGGAAAACAATGGGAAATTGTCAATTCTATCTCATAAACCTTTCTTTGGACCAATCCAGCTTTGACAGCAAAGAGCATGGAGGTGGGGTTCAGCAATAGAAGGGAAAAAGGGCATGGGAGAGTCAAGCATAACCCACCCCTGGTCCCAGCCATGGTGTTTATTAATGGCATCAAATGAAGAAGAAAGTTCACATTATTACCCAGAATTCCCTATTGCGTGACTTCTACCTTTCTGAAATCTCATTTTCCCCGTCTGTGAAATCGAATCTTTCCTACTTCATCTCTCTCAGGAAACAATGGTCAAGTATCAATTCTTTGTTTATTCCGTTGAACATAGAAAACATGATTAATGCAAAGTAATGCCCTAGGGCTAGAAATACCTGAAGACTGGGTTTTTTTCCCCCCTTTTCCTCTTCCTTGGCCCATTGCTTGTCCTCCTTTCCTGGTCCCCTCACAGGTGAAGCTGCCCCAAACCTAGTTCATAGGTGCATTCCTGTGCTATGTTTCAGCAAACGTGTTTACTAACATTTAAAAATGATAGAAACTGGTTTTGTTTTCTGGGGAGAATAGAGAATATGGCTCAGGGGCAGAGACTACCAGGCAGTCACCAGACCCATACCTTCTTCTTCCTGAGCCTACAGCCAGAGTAGGTTTCTCAGGCTGCTCATGGTTGGCTGTGGTTGGTTCATAAGACTCCCAGCTCTCATCCTCCATGCTCTTTCTCCTTCCCCTGATTTGAAGCTCAAAAGGATAACAATCCAAGCAGCTAGGTGTTGAGGGTAGCTGGGCCATGGAATGGAGGAACCTAGATAACTGTATCACCCTGTGGAGGAAAGTAACTTACCAATTAGGAACTTCTATTATAGGTCTTGTATGGGCAACAAGTAAATGTTTCTTGTATTTTGAGCCATTATACACTTTGAGGTTTGTTTGTTACAGCAACTGTTCTCACCTAACAAATACAAGTTTTCTTCTACTAAAAAGAACACAGACATGAGAAGCCATGGCTAAGAACTTAGGTTGATGAAAGGGCTACAATGTCAGCAAAACAACATGATCATCCATTATAGCTACGAAAACTGAGGCCCCAAGAGAATGCCTGAGTGGTCAAGAAATCATCAAAAGAACTAAACAGTTCAATATAACCAAACCAGAAGATTTTATATAGTTTTTTAGAGTAATTCCAGAGTGTCAAAGATGCTTTAAAATGCTTATATTGGGGCTAAATAAATAATTTGAAGAGATGAAAACCTTATATTAAATTTTATATTATTAGCTTTGTTATGATGTGACACACTCTCTTCAATTAATGTAATGCATTTCCTTGTACTGGGATATTTTAAGGAAATCAAGGAAAACATGCTACATGTCCTACCCAGCCTACAGGATAATAGTGCCAATTAAAAATTAAGAGATGCCTGACCAGGCAGTGGCACAGTGAATAGAGTGTTGGACTTGGACACAGAGGACCTAGGTTCAACACCCAAGGTTTCTGGCTTGAGCACAGGCTCACCAGTTTGAGTGCAGAATGGGATTATAGACATCTCCCCATGGTCACTGACTTGAGCCCAAGGTCACTGGCTTGAAGTCCAAGGTCACTGGTTGGAGCCCAAAGTTACTGGCTTGAGCCCAAGGTTGCTGGCTTGAGCAAGGGGTCACTAACTCTTCTCTAGCACCCCCCTAGTCAAGGCACATATGAGAAAGCAATCAATGAATAACAAAGGTGCCACAACAAAGAATTGATGCTTCTCATCTCTCTCCCTTCCTGTCTGTCTGTCCCTCTCTCTGTCTTGTCACAAACACACACACACAAAGAAATAAAAATTAAGAGTGAGCCCTACCTGGGTTGCTCAGTAGATAGAGCATCATCCCGGTTTGCCAAGGTCACAGGTTTGACCCTGAGTCAGGGCAGCTACCAGAGCAATCAATGAGTACACAACTATGGAACAACAAGTTGATGCTTCTTCACTCTTTCTCTCTTTCGCTCCCTCTCTCTCATTCTCAAATGAATAGAAAATTTAAAAAGAAATAAAAAAATAAAATAAAGAAAAATTAAGAGTTACAGTGTTTACCCATCAAAAACCAGCCATATGAGAAAGAAAGAAATAAGGGGGGAAAAAAAGTAAGCCTCCGAGAACTTTCGGTGCTAATGGAAGGATGCTGGATTTTCTACTGCATGTAACTATGTGATAATGAAGAATATTCTTTAAGTTTGGCCCTGAACTTGAACTGCTTATGACTTAACCCAAGTATTACCAGTTATTAACTTGTTACAACTTAATTTACTTATCTGGGCTTCCGTTTCTGGACCCTGCAAAAAGAGGATATTACAAGAGCCTATCTTCCAGTGATGTCATGAGGAATAACTTAAATAATGTTAAGAGAAATAGTGTCTGGCATATAGTAAGCTTTCAACATACTTGTTTGTTATTATTGTTAGTATGTGTGCATGAAGAAAACAATGTAGTGAAGTCAGGAGCTGGTGAAGTCTTAAGGCTTTTAGAGTATGTAGTTTTACATAGACATTTATAATATTTATGCATAGCTATTGTAAGTGAATGTAAAATTAGCTTACAAGGCGAAAATGATTGCCTAAAGAAACGTTATTAAAATGAGGTTATTTTCTGCCCAAATGGTTAAAATGTAAAAGATTGCCCAGTCTTAAATTTAAACAGGAATTCCTATATACTATCAGCAGGAACACAAGTAGGTACAGCCACTTTAGAGAGCTATTTAACATTATCTATTAATATTGAATGTACACAAAACCAGGGCCCAGCAATTCTACTCCTAGATCAGTGGTTCTTAACCTTTTTTGAGGTACCAAACCCACCAGTTTCATATGCGCATTCACCGAACCTTTCTTTAGTGATAAATAAAATATGATTTTTTTTTCCAAATTCAAGACATAGGTATATGTTTTTTTACTGGTGCACAAAATGAGCCATGCATAAACATCACCTTGCTCAAAGAACAAAACCAACAAAGTACATGAACTCACAACAAATTACGGTATTACTTTATTCTGGCCTCCGCGGCAGAGGCTTCTCAGAACCCCTGAGACCAACTCATCGAAACCCTAGGGTTCGATAGAACCCAGGTTAAGAACCACTGTCCTAGATGTATACTCAGTAGAAATACAGTATTTGCTCACTAAAAATTCTTTAAAACAATATTTATCCCAATCTTATTCTTGATATCCTCACATTAAATTCAGCCCCAATGTCCATCAGGAGTAGAATGGATAAATAAATAAATTCATACCATGGAATACTACAGAGCAATAATAATAAGAAAAATAAACTCCTGCTACATATGAAAACCTGGGCAAAGCTCACAAAAATAATGTTGAAAGTAAAAAGCCAGACAAAAAGGATTAGATACTATATGGATCATGTATATACAATGAATACACAGAGTTGTAAATATATAATGAATATACAGTGTTGAATATGATATAGTGAGATGACTATACGTATAGTGTTACACGTCCAGGTAGTAACGACCTTGCAGAGGCAGAGATAGTGATTGGGAGGGGGGCCCGAGCAGGATGTTTAGTAATGTTCTAGTTCCTTTCCTGGGAAGTGGTTGCATAAATACATTTACTTCGCCATAACTGTCAGCTATACACTTATAATTTGTGTGCTGTTATACCTCAATAAGAAGAATTTTGTTTTATTTCCTTTTTCTTTCTTTCTTTACAAAGCAGATCGTTGATAAGGATGGATTTAGTGTTAGCCTTGACTAGCTCCAAGGTGGCGCTTGCTCCGTGCTCCCAGGATTGCAAACTTTCAGTTTCCATCACTGTTCAGAGATGAAGCCATAGAAAAGAATCTGGACTTGCCACAAAATAACCTAAAGACAATGACATTTCTTAAAAGAACTAAGCAACTAAAGCACATAATTATAGTCCATTCTCTGCAAACCAATAATTCAATTCAAAGCTGTTCTCTCCACTCCCCAATAAAATAAAACAAAAAAGAAAAAAACAAAATGGAAAATAACACCCACAGAGTGTTCCAAGACTTTGAAAAGTTTAAAAATGTCTTTCCATTTCCACAAACCTATCTGTCTTACCATTCCCACTGCTTTGCATAGCAGGACTTCTCTTTTTTATAAATTATTAGCTATTTTAGATTCAATGTTGAAATGCATTTGAATAAGGTTTTTGCAAAAAAAAAGTGGTTTTTGAGCCTTTCTATAGACAATATTTGAGTTCAGTTACCATTTTTTTTTTTACATTTGGTGATACCATTTTGCCCCCCCCCTAAATATTCCATCATAAATTTAATAATCAAGTCACACCAACAAAAAATTTTATCTTCAAAACTACTTACACTTATAGTTTTTTAGTGTGTTTACTTCCTCCCTTACTTTCTTTCTTTTTCTTTTTTTTGAAAAGAGAGAGAGACAGACAGACAGACAGAAAGTGAGAGAGATGAGAAGCATCAACTCATTGTTGCGGCACCTTAGTTGTTAATTGACTGTTTTCTCATATGTGCCTTGACTGGGGGGCTACAGCTGAGCCAGTGACCCCCTGCTCAAGCCAGCAACCTTTGGGATCAAACCAGCTACCATGCGGTCATATCATATCTATGATCCCAAGCTCAAGCTGGCAATCCATGCTTAAGCTGGCAACCCTGCACTCAAGCTGGTGAGCCTGTGCTCAAGCCACTGGGTTTTGAACCTGGGTCCTCAGCATTCCAGGCTGTCACTCAATCCACTGCGCCACCTCCTGGTTAGACATGTGTGTTTACTTCTTTAATTTGGTTCTTACCCATGAGACTATAAACTTCACTAGAGCCAGGATTAAGTCTTGGTTGATTCATTTGTTCTATATATAGTACCTAGGAGATAGACAAATAACTAAATGACTAACTATTCTTATGACTTACCAATGTTCATATGTTTCCATCACTTTTAAAGGAGCAACAATAAATAAAACCTGATGCGACTCCCTGATCCATCATGTATATAAAATCGAAGCTATGGTGTGGTATTGTCCTCGGGTGTCTCTATACAGTCCTCAGGTCTGAGTCTGAGGGCCTGAGAATCCAGGGTCCTGATGTCTGAGGGCAGGAGACAATGGATGTCCCAGCAGAAGCAGAGAGCACATTCACCCTTCCTCCAACTTTCTGTTCTATTTAAGATTGCGACAGTTTGGATGGTGCTCACTCACATTTATTCAGTCGGCTGATTCAAATGCTAATCTCTTACAGAAATATGCTCACAAACACACCCGAAAATAATATTTTAACAGCTATCTAGGCATCCCTTCGCCCATCAGGTTGACACATAAAATTAACTGTCACAGTGACATTTAAAAAAGCTTGAAAAAGTTGATAGGAGAAACCATGACTACAAGGAAAAAAATGCTTCGGTCTGAGGAAGGCAGGCCAGCATGGACAGAGCAGAGTGGGTAAAAGGCAGAGTTAATTCTAAGATGTAAGACCAGAAAAGTAATATGGGGTCACACAGTTCACTGACACTTGACCCAGTTAAATCAAAAATAAATTCAAATAATTAGAATGCAGCAGTGTAAATATTTACGGCTATTTGCTTGGATGAGTTATTAGAACATAGGAATAGATATTATTTGATTAATAGTAAATAGTTTTAAAAAAGAGATGAATGCTTTGAAAAAGCTTTCATAAACCAAGAAAAATTGATGGAGAGGATATGTTAGACATAGTTTATGACAACATAGAAATTATGAAAAACTTAGAAAGTAATGATCAGACCATCTTAGACTGCCATAAAATTTTACCATAGAACCAAAATATTTTTGTTTTTTAATTTTTCCATTAATTTGAGAGAGAGAGAGACAAAGAAGCATCAACTTGCTGCCCCACTTAGTTGTTCTACGTAGTTGTGTGTTCATCGACTGCTTCTCAATATGTGCCCTGACCAGGGATTGAACACGCAACCCCGTGAACCGGAACAATTCTCTACCCATCAAGCCACCCAGCCAGGCCCTGAAATCTTATAGTAAGAATGTCTCTGAGATTATTCTACATTTTAGATGCTCAAAATGCAACTTAAATCGGCTTAACAAAGAGATGTGTTGTCTTGTGTAAGTAAAGGATTCAGAGCTGGCAAAGCTTCAGAATTGATTTGCTTCAGCCAACTCTAACACCCATCCTCCCATCACTCCACTCTGCTTGCCCAGGTATTGCTTTGTGGATGAGTACCTGTGGGAGGAAAGGGAAGAGTAAGAAGTAGGGTTGACAAAGGGAGCAATCAAGCTGCTAAACAAACTCATCAGAAACCTCAACTGATCCCTTTGAGGAGTTCCAAGGATGGGATGATCCCTCATATCTGTCCCAAATTGGGATGCAAGCATTGGGCTTTATATCCTCATATTAATCCGTCATTGGATATGAGTTGCCTTGGGTGAAGTGACCCTTAAAGGCATTCCCTGAAGGAAACTGACAGTGAAGGAGACACAGCCACACTTCTAGCAACTGATATAACATGTCCTTCATTCCTGAAGGATGATCTGATTGACACATCACAATGTTCAACACAAAACTCCGTAATAGATCCCAAAAGAGAACTGCCCAGCTGAGCCCAGACAACCCATGGAATCATGAGAAGTGACAATAAATTGTTCTTCTAAACAATGGAGGGTGGGGAAGTTTGTGAAGCATTGATAAATAACTAGATGAGAAGACAGAATAAGGACTGAATTTTGAAGCAGCTCAGCATTAAGATGGCATGGAGAAGAGTAGGAGCCACCAGAAACACAGGGAAGGAGTACCCAGTACGGCAGGGGATAAAGTAGGTTCCTCGTGCCAGAGTTGGTCCTCCAGACCCTCAGCTGCTCCCTCAGCCTTCCCCAACTTGGTTCTGGGTTTCAATGAGGTTGACCACTGCAGGCTGCTTTTCCAAGATTCTGATGTTACTTGCTTTTCAGCTGAGATTAGTTTATAAAAGGCACTGATGGAAATTTGGAGGTAGGGAGAAAAAGAGAAACCAGCAACTTCTCTCCTTTCAGGTGGTGTCTCTGGTTGTGGCTGTATCTCTCTACCTTGACTCTCGCTTTTGCCAGACAAATTTTCTAGAGTTCTAGCTTTGCCTGGGAACCCCCATGCCTATGGGCATCTCCTCTCCCCCTTGCTTCTCCTGCCTAGGTTGTATTTCTGTTGTTGCCAATCTTTGGCTTTGTCACTCTCTCCTGTTTGCGTTTTCAGCTTTTTTGTCTCCTGCGTCATCAAGGCCTCTGGTCAAATAATAAGAATAGTTTGTTTTCTTGATTAGATGTTGGCTTGAGTAGGTCCAGGAAGCCAAGTAAAGAAAGTGCATCCAGGAGGAAGGAGTAATTAACTTTGCTAAACACTGCTGAGAGGTCAAGTAAGGGGAGGGCTGGGAATTGGTTGTTGGATTTAACAATATAGAGGTCGCTGGTGACATGACCAGAGCAGTTCCAGTGGAGTGGCAGACAAGTGAATGATCAGTTCAGTCAAATCAGAGGTCACTTCTGCAACTGTGGTAGGGCCAGTTCCTCAAAGGACTGACATAGGGAAGACATGGATTGTATGGATGATGAGAAATAAGCACCGTATCCACTTTCACCAGGAGAAACGTGGAAGACTGACAACACAAGAGAATATTCATCAAGGTGGAAGGAGCCAGAGATCACAGCCAGAGCCTTCCATTGAAGAAACTCAAGGACTTAGGTCCATGGCAGAAATACATGCCAAAGCAGGAAGGTAAAGTCACATAAGAAAAATTCAGAAACTCTAATCAAAACACCAGAAAAACTCACAATCCCTTTGGGGACCAGTGACTTTGTTTTCCAAACTTTATTTTGGAAACTGGACAAACCAATTAACAGTGTATTCTGGATGAGTGTATTGTAGGAAGTTAGTATATGCTGATAGAATATGTTTATCTGCAATAAACTATAAAATATGACAACATTTTTGAGTAATGATTCTACTTGAGGTATACTAACCCAAAGAAATAATCCTAAAATGGAAAATGTTTAGGCATAGAGATGAATTCTGAAGTATTATTTATTAGAATAGAAAAGTAGGAAGCATCTTAGCTATTTAGGAATCTGGAAATATGTAAACTATAGATCATCCACTCAGAAGACTATAGTGGAAACCATCGAAGTTATGGTTGCATATACAAAGAAAATACAGACATAGTAATGTTCAGCATTAAAAATGAAGGATGCAGCATTTGTATTTATAATGCTATAACCAAGTGAAATTGTGCAAACATTTAAGTAACAGCATGAGGGGGGTGAGACCCTAGGTAACCTTTCTATGGTTCAATGCTTAATCATTCATTGTGTATAATTTTTTAATAACAGAAAAATAAACTCTTTCAAAGGAAAACAATTCAGATGATAGAAGACAGAATTAGTCCCTATGGGAGAAATTCTCTATTTAGTAACATACACAAAAGAGTTGGTTCTTTTACTATTTGGATAGACTATACTCTTAGCTAATCAAAGTCTTAATCGAAGTTCCAATTTCTTGGGTTCCTTATGATTAACACACTGTGAGGTCGGTTGCAATGGGGAAGGTCACATGAGGAACCACCCATGCCCATGACCACCAAAAGAAACAGCCCAGGAGCATTTTGAAAAAAAGACAACTGTCTGTCAGCCAGTGAAATTTCGCCATGACCTATCACCCCACCACCACCCTACCAACCGCTATAAATTACCCCCCGCGCAGAAGAAGCTGCATGACTTCCCTGGTCCCTGTCTTGTGGACCAGTGAACCTCGCCCAGGAGCGCTCTGAATAAAGCTTTTGCTCATCCACACTTGGTGGCTACGTTCTTCTTTCTTCCTCGGTGGAAAATACCTTACACACACTATTTAATTTTGTGTCAAAGCTGCTTTTCTTGCCATCTTTTTTATCCCATTACTGAAGCTTTTAATTCACATGTCATATCACAAAGCTTCAACTGACAAAACTACATATATACAGATGTCATAGCCAACTGTTGCAAGCTTCTGGGATCCTAATTATATAGAGGAAAGCTTGCATTCCATGCAAATGGGTTGAAAACCTTCATGGAGAGAGGAATGGGAAAAAAATATGCTGTATTAAATATATCTTTAACATAGTCCTTAGGAGGAAAAAAAAAAGTGGGGAGATTGAGTCTGAGATGAAATTGTGCCGTTCAAGTTTATTACAAATTCTCAGTCTCAGATTTGAAAGGGTCTGTCTACACATCTCCCCATCCAGAACCAACTCCCTTTTCAAACCACTCTGTAATTTCCAACCCTAAATGGATGTGTGTATGATGCTTTCTTTATATTTTTGGAGAGTATATGCTAACAAAGATAAGGGCGCTCTCAAACATTAAATTAATCTCAGAAGAATGTCAATGTCAACCAGTATAGTAATTTCAATAAACACAACAACAAAGAAATATTTGGGATTTCATTGTGAATGAGGTGAATCCAACTTTTGGCTTCTTCTTAAGGTTAACCAAGAAGCATCAACTAACATGACCCTCTTGGCTTTGATCAGAACAAAACATTCCAGATATCTTATGCAGACAAGGACTTGAGGTCTAACCTTCAGTTCCTCTTACATTCCTCAAATTACTTTTAAAGATGAATAAACAGGGGGTATGTTGTTTTGGTAACCCAAGAGATTTCTAATCAGGTATAAACATGTTTTCTCCAAAATTTAGCATTCTTTCTTCCCTCAGGTCAGGCACATTTTTTCCTACTCACTATGCTACCAGGCAGGGGACCTGGCCCTTTGGATGGGCCTAGGGCCAGCCCCTAGTGTGTGGGTTCTTGATTTGGTTCAGGAAAATAATTTCACAACAAAAGTCCAGGTGATTTTGAGGGTAAGTTTATTAAAAGCTGAGTACGGTAAAACAAGGAAGGGCTTAGGACAGAAGAAGCAACAGGAGAGAGCCTAGCCAGGGCTGCTTGGCTCTCTAGAAACTTTATAGAAAAGAAATAAGCAGAGCAAAGGGGGACTTGGAGACAAGTTTAAGGGTTAGCCCAGGACAACCTGCCGCTGCCCACTGCTCCCTGGGATTCAATTCTTGAGATACAAGCCTGTGCGGGAAGAAAATGGGAAAGGAAAAGGAGGGAAAGACATAGGTTTACCCCCCGCCCCCCCACCACCAGGGAGAGCATGCTAGATGGGTCCTTTGTTTTGAGGGTTTTTAAGGACTGGGAATTTAGGGGAGGATTTGGATAGAATATCCATCAGCTTTTCCTGCTGTTACCAACTGGTCAGTCCCAGGGCAGGGGGTAATTATTCATTGTAGCTGGTCCTGGTGTCCTCACCTGGTTTTGCTTTTCTGAGCCTGGAGCTAAAATGCAACTGAAGCCTAGATGTTATCTCTTATCTGACTATAAATTGCTTGGCCAGTTTGGTCAACTCTTTGTCTCGGTTTCCTCATTCTACTTGCCAAGGAATTTTCCTAGCCTCTTACTGCCTTAACAATAGTTTTAAATGCCTTTTTACTCACTTATAGATTAATGATGAGCCTAATATATTAATATATTTAAGTTTTAATAGTATCTGGGGAATTGTATAGGGTAATGGGTAGAGCATAGCTTAAAAGTTTAGGCTTTTGCCTGACCTGTGGTGGTGCAGTGGATAAAGCGTTGACCTGGGAACGCTGAGGTCGCCAGTTCAATACCCTACACTGGTCCGGTCAAGGCACATATGGGTGTTGATGCTTCCAGCTCCTCCCCCCTTTCTCTCTTTCTCTCTCTCTCTCACTCTGTGTCTCCTCTCTAAAATGAATAAAATTTAAACTTTATTTAAAAAAAAAAAAAAAAAGTTTAGGCTTGGGGGTGTCAAAGTTCCTGGATTCAAGTCATCTTTTACCACTTAGTAACTGGGTGACCTTGATCAAGCTGCCTAACCTCTTTGAGACTCATGCCTTCATTCATAAAATAAGGATGACAATAGCACCTCCCTCCAAGGAGTATTGTACCACTAAATGAATTAACACGTGAGAAGCACTTAGGGTAGTGCTTGGTACCTTGTGTGTTAATAGAGTGTTAGTTGTACTTATCAGCAACTTTTGTGGCGGGCTCCAGGAAATTCTTTGGAGATGATCATACCCACCCTTCCAGATAATATGGTAGGACTGATAATTAATCTCTCTGGTTCATTTAAGTGAACATCTGGTCAAGTTTTCATTCCAAACAATATCAGTTGGATTAACTCAGCCAGACCATGACTAAATAAGGCAAACATTCTCTAATTCTACTGTACTGCTGACCAAAAAAATATTTTTACCCTCTGCTAAGAGACAGAGACAATGTTAAGGCAGGGTGGAAACTGATTTCATTCTACAGACAAGGGAGTGTTTAAGTTAACTACATAATTCCAACTACAAATATCAAGATAAAATATTTTTTCAAAAAGTCAATACTTACAACACCATTCATATTGTCCAAGAATTTATTCATCAAATCTTGGTTATTTGCATGAAAATTTTTCCCCCATAGAAAAAAAAGTTGGAAACAATATAACTAGTTTGCAGAAGACAGTCCTCACCAAGGTTGCATGCTGCTTTTGCAAAATATAACACCTTGTCTACAGAACTTTGATGCCTCATGGATTCCAAAAATAGCATAACCCTCTACTCCCTAAGAATAATAGAGATAAAGGTATCTTTGAGGTTGTCTCTTGTTCAACCAGCACCTTTTAGACAGGAGATAATCTAAGAGTGAAGCAGAAAACTGATGTATTTAAGGTCATGTGACAAGGTTAGGACAAAAGTGGAATATAGGTCCTAAGACTAACTCCTTTCACACTATTCCTGTGCTGTCCCCAAACTCCACTGCCTGCAATTATGGAAAAAAGGGGGTGTGGGGTTTTTTGGGGGGGTCTTGGCACATTAACTTCCAGAGAGATATCAGTGTCAATTTCCTTCTCCCATTGTCCATATGCTAATTGAAACCAAAGTTATTTTCATCCTGCCCATCTGTATACCATATGTAGCATATTTGGCACTTAAACAAATAAACAAGATGTGAGGATGCCAAAAAAATTTCAGTAAGTGATTAACAATACATTGTATTTGGGATCATTTTATTATTGAAGATTCAGGATGAGCCAGGTCCTGGGTTAGTGTTTTATAGGAAATACTTCATTTACTGCTCACAAGACCCTCATGATGTAGTTAATGTTGATTTCGCTCTTTGACAGATGTAATAATTGAGACTTAACGAAGTTAGTTGCCTAAAGTTACAAAGGTATGGAGTATCAGAGTCTAGTCATTCAGACACTTTGGTAATCTTACCTCCAAGCCTATGTGTAAGCATTTTTCTGCCATCTATGGATCTATTACTGTCTAATTGCTCTTTTTTAAAATTTATTTTTTAAATTTATTAACTTTAGAGAAAGAGGAAAAGAGAGAGAGAAAGAGAAAGGGAAATGTCAATTTGTTGTTTCACTCATCCATGCATTCATTGGTCGATTCTTGTATGTGCCTTGATGGGGAATCGAACCAGCAACCTTGACATATGGGGATGATGCTCCAACCAACTGAGCTGTCCATCCAGAGATAATTGTTCTATTTCTTGCTTTAAAGTTCACATGAATGCACTTAAGTTTTGTTGACCTGATGCTGTTTTTCCCCACTATTTTATTTTATTTAACAAACACTTATGCAATAGTTAGGTGCCAGGCATTATTGTGAGCAACTTATATATATTGCATATGTATTTATTTAATCTTTACCACAACCCAATGAGTGAGGTAAAATTAATATCCTCATTTTATAGATAAGAAACTCAGGCATTTGCGTAACTTGCTTAAGGTTACGCAGTTAGTCAATGACAGATTTGACCACAAAAGTTACATCATTTAATGTTATACTTTTTTCACTTCTTTCTTTTTTAAGAGCATATTTTCAAAAGACAACTTAAAGCAGCAATGTTTCTATAGAAGGAAGGTAGGATTCTCTCAGACTTCTCCTCATATCTGTTAAAGAATAAAACTCAAGCCAGTAAACTGGAAGGTCTAATTGGCGTTCTGAAGTAATTCGTGAGTCTGGTAGTATGCCATCTAGCAACTAGAAGTACATGCCAATGAGTTGTTCCAAATGGAAAGATTTTATATGGGACTAAGAAGTTAAAAGAGTGGATTATTTCAGGTAATGCCATCTTTCTTTAGGGAAAGGCAAAGGGTTTTTTCAGGCAGATTACCTCACTGGTGTTGTTCTAGACATTCCAGACTGATTTGTTTAACATTTTACTCCTGGGAGAGGCTGAAACTGCAATTAGGTTAGAAATTAAGTTTTGGCACGGTGATGTGGCTTAGCAAAAGTGACTCCATATTGGCCTGTTGTTTCTTTTTTTCTTTTCTTTCTTTTTTTTAAAAAATATTTCTTATACCATGGTAACTTTTGGGTTATGCCAGGAATCACATTCTGAAAATCACTGCTTTAGAATGTGTTTAAATAATTTTTTTCTACCTCAGTTTTTTAATGTAATTGTTACCTGTTCTCAGCCCCAAGAAATTGTGTTGCCGCAAGCAATAACTTGCAGATGATTACTCAACCATTAAAAGTGATCATTATAAGGACCTTGTAATAACATGGTAGGGTGGCTATAATGTAATATGTGGAAAAAGGAACACAAAATTGTATGCATTGAATAATTATGGCTGTATAAAAATCTATATGTCTACACTCTTCAAGTGATTGTTACAGCAGTAGAATCATGGGTGATTTTTTTTCTTTTTCAAATGTCATCTAAGCTATTCTACCATCTCATTTTAAAATACCGTGTAAAGCCAGTAGCCAAGGCCACCATTACAGCCTCCTGGCCTATGCAGGTTCACATTAGATTCGGACAGTCGGTAATGAAACACTGAAGCCAAGAACTGGTGAGCCATCAGCTTTAATTCTAGCTTGTACCCGGTGGGCAAGCAAAAACATACATTGGGCTCCAAAACCCACACATTCAGTGCTCACAAAGCTACTGACTTATCCGAGTTTCCTAGAATCAAAGGTTTCTAGCTCACCAGACTTATTTACCTCTGTTGGGCAGATAAAATATATTATGCTCACTTTGTTAAAGATGGCGCTGCCCACATGGAAGTTCGTTGATATTAATGTGTGTTCTGGAACAGGCTGTGGGCAGGCCGGGTCGTTATAGCCTAAGGCTTAGTTTAAGAGTAAGCTCTTCCCCACACCCTTGACTGATTGGATAATGTAGGGTGGTGCACTCTCCTGAGGAATCCCATTATGCCTCAGATGGGTGGCTTTGTATCAGAAACTTTCTTTATGTATAATTGGATTAAAGGTTTGGATTTTCTATGCTATAAACTGGGGCAGTCCGGGAGCTTGCTCTCTCTCTCTCTGTTCCTCGGTTCCTGGGATTAGTAGAAGAGAGGAGAGCAGAGTAAGGCCACGTGAAGGCCAGGAGAAGCAGCCAAGATGGCAGAGTGCTGAGGAAGAGTTTGTGCAGGAGGAGATGGGAAACAGAGGTGAATAAATCTGGTGAGCTAGAAATCTTTGATGCTAGGAAACTCGGATAAGTCAGTAGCTTTGTGAGCACTGAATGTGTGGGTTTTGGAGCCCAGTGTGTGTTTTTGCTTGCCCGCCGGGTGCAAGCTAGAATCAAAGCTGATGGCTCACCAGTTCTTGGCTCCTGTGTTTCATTGCCATCTGTCCGAATCCAATGTGAACCTGCACGGGTCAGGCGGCTGTGATCCTGGCCCCGACTACTGGCTTTACAACCTCTGTTCCCCATCTCCTTCTCTAGCACAAACTCTGCACAAACTGGCTTCTCCCTCAGCACTCTGCAATCCTGGCCTCCATGTGGCCTTAATCTGCTCTCCTCTCTAGTACTAACCTCAGGAACCAAGAGAGAGCAAGCTACTGGTCTGTCCCACTTTATAGTGTAGAAATACAAACCCTTAATCCAATCTACAAACAAGAAAGTCTCTGATAAAAAGTCACCGATCTGAGGCATAATGGGATTCCTCAGTGGAGGGCACATTATCCATTCAGTCAAAGGTATGGGGAAAAGCTTACTCTTAAAACTAAGCCTTAGGCTATAATGACCCCGGTCAGCTTACATTACAGCCTTTCCCCCACACCCATCCCAAGCATAAGGGCAAATAATATCACCTGGGTGACGGGCTTCCATGTGGGCAGCACCATCTTTAACAAAGTGAGCATATCTGCCCAACATATTTTAACAGGTCCTGGCCAGTTGGCTCAGTGGATAGAGTGTCAACCCAGCGTATGGACGTCCTGGGTTCAATTACATGTCAGAGCACATATGAGAATCAACCATCTGTTTCTCTCCCTCTCCTTCTTTTCTCTCTCTTTTCCTCCGGCAGCCAGTGACCTGATTGGTTCAAGTATTGGTGCCAGGAGCTCAGTTGATTCACGCATTGAACCTACACAGGGGTTGCTGGGTGGAACCCTGTTGGGGTGTCTGTCTTACTATCTCCCCTTTTCTCACTTAAAAAACAAACAAACAACTAACAAAATACCAGAATAAAGAAATATCCCTGAGAAAAGAGAGGACATACTGTATTGTTTAGCCTAAAGGAAATATTTAGTTGTAGATTAAGTATTAGGGTAGTGATTCTTCTCCAGATTTTATTTTTGGGATGACTGTCTCAAAATCTACTAGTATTTAGTTGATTATTTTTAGGGTATTGCTCTTGAAAGTTAGTCAAGAGCCTACTATTAAGGTAAATTATACTCATCCTCTTTAATATAGCTATTTATAGTGAGGAGGGAGCAAGCCTCCCTTCTGCTCTGGGAGGGTGTAAAGCCAGTAGTCAGGGCCACCATCACAGCCGCCTGGCCAATGCAGGTTCCCATTAGATTCGAACAGTCGGTAATGAAACACAGGAGCCAAGAACTGGTGAGCCATTAGCTTTAATTCTAGCTTGCACCCGGCGGGCAAGCAAAAGCATACACTGGGCTCCAAAACCCACACATTCAGTGCTCACAAAGCTACTGACTTATCCGAGTTTCCTAGCATCAAAGCTTTCCAGCTCACCAGACGTATTCACCTCTGTTTCCCATCTCCTCCTGCACAAACTCTTAACAAACTGGCTTCTTCCTCAGCATTCAGCCATCTCAGCTGCTTCTCCTGGCCTTCACGTGGCCTTACTCTGCTCTCCTCTCTAATGCTAATCTCAGGAACCCAGGAACCAAGAGAGAGAGAGATCAAGCTCCCAGACTGCCCCAGTTTATAGCCTAGAAAATCCAAACCTTTAATCCAATTATACATAAAGAAAGTCTCTGATACAAAGCCACCCATCTGAGGCATAATGAGATTCCTCAAGAGAGTGCACCACCCTACATCATCCAATAAGTCAAGGGTGTGGGGAAGTGCTTACTCTTAAACTAAGCCTTAGGCTATGACGACCCGGCCTGCCCACAGCCTGTTCCAGAACACACATTAATATCAACGAACTTCCATGTGGGCAGCGCCATCTTTAACAAAGTGAGCATATCATATTTTATCTGCCCAACAGAGGGAAAAAACCAGAAGAATACAAAGAAAAAGAGCCAGCAGGGATAACTGAGTCAGCTAGTTATAAATTTAACTACATTCCATAGTTCTCTAAATGGTTGCTTAGAGCTGCTTGCAACACAAAGCAAGAGAAGCAGAATTTATATGTAGATATGACCAGTGATCTGGTAACCTCTTCCTCCTTGCCTACCCCACTGATATTCCCCCTCCCATCTCCTTGAGTCCTGGGAAACCTTAAACAAAGGAATCACGTGCCCATTGCTTAGATACTATAAAGGTATACAACCTGTGAGAAAATCTAATTTGGGGAGTGTTGGTCAAATAAGTTTGTAAATATGATATATATGTTTGCTCACTTATAGTTTGCATTGGGTGTAGGGGACAGGCTGTAAGCAGGCAGGGTCTTTATAGCCTAAGGCTTAGTTTTAAGACTAAGCCTTTCCCACCCTTTTAATACTAAGATCTTCTCAACACTAAGCCTTTCCCCACACCCTTAACTGTTGCATGATAGGGCTGGTGCACTCTTATGAGGAATCCCATTTATGCCTTAGATAAGTGGCTTTGTATCAGAGACTTTCTTATTTGTAGATTGGCTTAAAGGTTTGGATTTCTACACTATAAAATGGGGCAGACCGGGATTTGGGATTTGCTCTCTCTCTCTCTCTCTCTCTCTCTGTTCCTGAGATTAACATTAGAGAATAGAGCAGAGAAAGGCCACATGGAGGAGAGGAGAAACAGCCAAGATGGCGGAGTGCTGAAAGAGAAACCAGTTTGTGCAGAGAGAAGGAGATGGGGAACAGAAGTGAATAAGGCAGGTGAGGTACAAACCTTTGATTCTAGGAAAACTTGGATATGGCTTTGGAAGCCCTGAATAGAAAGGGAAGTGTTTTCCTGCTGTGTGTATTTCTTGCCCACCAGGTGCAAGTTAGCATTAAAGATAATGGCCCACCAGTTCTTGGCTCGTGTTGGGCAGATAAAATATATTATGCTCACTTTGTTAAAGATGGCACTGCCCACATGGAAGTTCGTTGATATTAATGTGTGTCCTGGAACAGGCTGTGGGCAGGCCGGGTCGTTATAACCTAAGGCTTAGTTTAAGAGTAAGCTCTTCCCCACACCCTTGACTGATTGGATGATATAGGGTGGTGATGTAGGGAGGAATCTCATTATGCCTCAGATGGGTGACTTTGTATCAGAGACTTTCTTTATGTATAATTGGATTAAAGGTTTGGATTTTCTATGCTATAAACTGGGGCAGTCCGGGAGCTCGCTCTCTCGGTTCCTGGGTTCCTGAGATTAGTATCAGAGAGGAGAGCAGAGTAAGGCCATGTGGAGGAGGGGAAGAAGCCAAGATGGTGGAGTGCTGAGGAAGAAGCCAGTTTGTTAAGAGTTTGTGCTGGAGGAGATGGGAAACAGAGGTGAATAAGTCTGGTGAGCTAGAAACCTTTGATTCTAGGAAACTCGGATAAGTCAGTAGTTTTGTGAGCACTGAATGTGTGGGTTTTGGAGCCCAGTGTGTGTTTTTGCTTGCCCGCCGGGTGCAAGCTAGAATTAAAGCTGATGGCTCACCAGTTCTTGGCTCTTGTGTTTCATTGCCATCTGTTCGAATCCAATGTGAACCTGCGTGGGTCAGGCTGCTGTGATAGTGGCCTCGACTACTGGCTTTACAGCTCGGTTGTTTCATTACCATCTGTCCAAATCAAATGCGAACCTGCATGGGCCAGGTGGCTGTGATGGTGGCCGTGGCTACTGGCTTTATAGAGAGCTTGTATGTTTTGGTGCTACGGACTCCACCTGCTCCACTGGCTACTAATAAATTCTCCTTCCTCCATTAATGAAGTTGTCTCAGTGTCTTATCCTCCATGGGGGTTGTAAAGCCAGTAGTCGCGGTCAGAATCACAGCCGCCTGACCCATGCAGGTTCGCATTTGATTCGAACACTTGGTAATGAAACAACAGAGCCAAAAACTAGTGAGCCATCAGCTTTAATTCTAGCTTGCACCCGGCGGGCAAGCAAAAACACACACTGGGCTCCAAAACCCACACATTCAGTGCTCAAAAAGCTACTGACTTATCCGAGTTTCCTAGAATCAAAGGTTTCTAGCTCACCAGACTTATTCACCTCTGTTCCCATCTCCTCCAGCACAAACTCTTAACAAACTGGCTTCTCCCTCGGGGTCGTTCCTGCAATAATAGTGAGTGTGTTCTAGCATAGTAACACATTCATATTACATGGAAAGCAATGTAATGTTTAAAAGGGAAGAAAAACACAATGTTGCATATATGACCAGTAGCCACGGCCACCATCAAAGCTGCCTGACCCATGTAGGCTCTCATTTAATCTGGACAGATGTTGGGCAGATAAAATATATTATGCTCACTTTGTTAAAGATGGCGCTGCCCACATGGAAGTTCGTTGATATTAATGTTTGTTCTGGAACAGGCTGTGGGCAGGCCGGGTCGTTATAACCTAAGGCTTAGTTTAAGAGTAAGCTCTTCCCCACACCCTTGACTGATTGGATGATGTAGGGTGGTGCACTCTCCTGAGGAATCCCATTATACAGAGACTTCCTTGTTTGTATAATTGGATTAAAGGTTTTGAGTCTATGCTATAAAGTGGGAGAGACCAGTAGCTTGATCTCTCTCTTGGTTCCTGAGGTAGAAGAGAGGAGAGCAGATTAAGGCCACATGGAGGCCAGGAGAAGCAGTCAAGATGGCTGAATGCTGAGGGAGAAGCCAGTTTGTTAAGAGTTTGAGCTGGAGGAGATGGGGAACAGAGGTGAATAAGTCTGGTGAGCTAGAAACCTTTGATTCTAGGTATAAAGCCAATAGTCGCGGCCTCTATCACAGCCGCCTGACCAGTGCAGGTTCGCATTGGATTCGGACAGATGGCAATGAAACACCGGAGCCAAAAACTGGTGAGCCATCAGCTTTAATTTTAGCTTGCACCCGGTGGGCAAGCAAAAACACACACTGGGCTCCAAAACCCACACATTCAGTGCTCACAAAGCTACTAACTTATCCGAGTTTCCTAGAATCAAAGGTTTCTAGCTCACCAGACTTATTCACCTCTGTTCCCCATCTCCTCCAGCACAAACTATTAACAAACTGGCTTCTTCCTCAGCATTCCACCATCTTGGCTGCCTCCTCTCCTCCACGTGGCCTTAATCTGCTCTCCTTTTCTAATACTTCAGGAACCCAGGAACCAAGAGAGAGAGATCAAGCTACTGGTCTCTCCCACTTTATAGCATAGACTCAAAACCTTTAATCCAATTATACAAACAAGGAAGTCTCTGTATAATGGGATTCCTCAGGAGAGTGCACCAATCAGTCAAGGGTGTGGAGAAGAGCTTACTCTTAAAACCAAGCTGTAAAACCAGTAGTCAAGGCCACTATCACAGCAGCCTGACTCACACAGGTTCGCATTGGAGCCAAGAACTGGTGAGCCATCAGCTTTAATTCCAGCTTGCACCCGGCGGGCAAGCAAAAACACACACTGGGCTCCAAAACCCACACATTCAGTGCTCACAAAGCTACTGACTTATCCGAGTTTCCTAGCATCAAAGCTTTCCAGCTCACCAGACGTATTCACCTCTGTTTCCCATCTCCTCCTGCACAAACTCTTAACAAACTGGCTTCTTCCTCAGCATTCAGCCATCTCAGCTGCTTCTCCTGGCCTTCACGTGGCCTTACTCTGCTCTCCTCTCTTCTACCTCAGGAACCAAGCACCAAGAGAGAGAGCAAGCTCCCGGACTGCCCCAGTTTATAGCATAGAAAATCCAAACCTTTAATCCAATTATACATAAAGAAAGTCTCTGATACAAAGCCACCCATCTGAGGCATAATGGGATTCCTCCCTACATCACCACCCTACATAATCCAATCAGTCAAGGGTGTGGGGAAGAGCTTACTCTTAAACTAAGCCTTAGGCTATAACGACCTGGCCTGCCTACATTATAGCTTTTCCCCCACAGCCATCTCAAGCATAAGGGCAAATAATATCACCTGGATGACGGGCTTCCATGTGGGCAGCGCCATCTTTAACAAAGTGAGCATAATATATTTTATCTGCCCAACACATTTTAACACCATAGTTGTTCACTGATTGCTCTCTCACATGTGCCTTGACCGCGGGTCCTCAGTAGACCGAGCAACCCCCTGCTAGAACCAGGGACCTTGGGTCTAACCTGGCGAGCTTTTGCTCAAGCCAGATGGGCCCGTGCTCAAGCTGGCGAGCTCAGGGTCTCAAACCTGGGTCTTCTGCATCCCAGTCCGACGCTCTATCCACTGTGCCACTGCCTGGTCAGGCTTAAGGCTTAGTTTTAAGACTAAGGCTTTCCCACCCTTTTTGATGTAGGGTGGTGCACTCTCATGAGGAATCCTCCCATTATGCCTCAGATAAGTGACTTTGTACCAGAGACTTCCTTGTTTGTAGATTGTATTAAAGGTTTGAATTTCTGCACTATAAAGTGGGGAAGCCCGGGAGCTTGCTCTCTCTCGGTTCCTGAGGTTAGCATTAGAGAGAAGAGTAGATTAAAGCCACGTGGAGGTCAGGAGAAGCAACCAAGATGGCAGAGTGCTGAGGAAGAAGCCAGTTTGTGCCGAGTTTGTGTAGAGAGAAGGAGATGGGGAACAGAGGTGAATAAGTCTGGTGAGCTAGAAGCCTTTGATTCTAGGAAACTAGGATAAGTCAGTAGCTTTGTGAGCATTGAAAGAGTGGGTTTTGGAGCCCACTCTTTTTGGAGTGTGTGTTTTTGCTTGCCTGCTGGGTGCAAGCTAGAATTAAAGCTGATGGCTCACCAGTTCTTGGTTCCGTTGCTTCATTACCGACTGTCCGAATCTAATGCGAACCTGCATTGGCCAGGCGGCTGTGATGGTAGCCTTGGTCACTGGCCTTACAGCATAAGTCATATCTTTTCTGGAACATACACCATCAAAATGATCACATTAGAAAAAAGAAAAATTACTTAGATATTTAGTTTTTGAATTATTTAGTTTTTTTAGAGAGCAAAGGAGAGAAAGAAGAGAAATTTGAGGGAGAGAGAGAGAGAGAAACATCCATTTGTTCCTCTTACTTATGAATTCATTGGTTGATTCTTGTGTATTCCCTGACTGGATATCCCACCCACAACCTTGGTATATTTGATCGTCGCTCTAACCAACTGAGCCTTCTGGCCAGGGCGCCATTTAATTTTTGAATCTTCCATCTTCTTTTATGTTTCTCTTTCCCAGTGAACATTTTATTTAAGAGCATATGGATAGGGTTTCTTAGCTGTTAGGACTCCAATCTAAAATGCTTTTTAGGAAAAGGCTAAAAGAATGACAGTTTCATCTAACACACAGGTCTAATCCTCAGACATCCTGGATAAAAACATTGTCTTTATTTTTGTTTCTTCTTTTTTCAGCTTTTCAATGGTAAGATAATAAACTCAGACATTAACAAGGAGGTTTTCCTGCAAAGTTTGGACTGAAATTAAGGTATTTAGGTCACTTGGTCCATCTGTTGATGCTGGAATGAAATTATTACCTTCTTCATCCTTCATTCAACAACACTACAGTTGGAGGTATGAAATAAGAACTGGAGCATTAACAAAGGGAGGAGTGATGTTTGTTATTACCAGAGACTCATTCTATCATGAGGAGCACATATTGAACCATAAGAAGTAACATAATTTAAAGCAAACTTCTTACATAAATGTAGCAAAAAGTGACTTTTTGTCCTTTCTGCATCAAATCATACTGTGGGAACAAAAACAGACCAATAGTCATTTTTCAATCATTGTTCCAAATAAAGCAATATTGTTTTCCCAGTAAAAACAAAAACATTGTTATTTTTACCTTTCTCAACTCTGTGTTAAGGAGAATGAAATTATATGGAAGTTCTAAAAGATGTGATTTCATAACAGGTCCTTTTGACATTCATCTGCAGTACAGACTCTTGGGGAAAGTTGGCTTGTAACATTTTAATAGTTTTGGCTATCCTTTCAAGTGTCTTATTTTCTTTAACAATAGGCTTCCTAACCAGGATCACAGAGCAAGCAATCTATTGTTAAATCAGCCTGTAATTCTAGCTGAGGCCAAAAAAATCAAGGGATCGTGATGCTTTGGAGAAGCTGATATGAGTGGTGTGCAGTCAGCAGGCGGTATTGGGTAGTGGCTTAGCATACTGGCTCTGGAGGAAAACTGGTTTTGTTCATCTCCAGGCTTTTCCTCTCACTGGCTCTGCAACCACAGACCCCATCTGTAAAATGGAATAATAATACTGACCGCATAGAGCTTTTCTGTGGCTTGCAAGAAATAAGCAAAGCATCTAGAACATTGTGAGAAGTGAGGTGTCTGCTCAGTAAATGCTGGTCCTTGATGTTATTCTCTCTTCCTCATCCTCCATGTTCCAACCACATGGGATGTATTAGTTCTTAAAATGTACATGCTGGGGCCCTGGCCAGGTAACTCAGTTGGTTAGAGTGTCTTCCTGATATGCCAGGTTTGCAGGTTCAATCCCAGGTCAGGGTATTGAACAAGACCAACCAATGAATGCGTAAATAAGTGAAACAACAAACTGATGTTTCTCTCTCTTTCTCTCTCCTTTTCTCTCCCTAAAATCAATCAATTAAAATTGCTTTTTTTTTAAAAAAAAAAAAGCTATATGCTCAATTTCAAGCATAGGTCTTCACAGATGTCATTTCACCTGCAGGAAGTTCCCCTTGACCTTCACCTTACGAAATCTTAGCATCCTTTCAGCCTGCTCTTCTGGGAGGTCTTCCCTAGACACCTAAATTAGAGGCTGGTCACCTTCATGAACTTTCTCTTTATTTCTCAGAGCAAGCACATAATAAGCACTTAAGAAATGATAATTGTTTACTGACATCATTCTTATTCAAATAAAGTGGGGAAAAGATAGCTTTGCAAAATAAGGGCATCTGTAGCCAGTGGATTGTTCCATTTCTTGTTGTAAATAACCAGATTACAGCAGAACGCATCATGTAGCATTTACCAAATTTCAGTGATTTCTATGTCTGTTCAATATGTATACTATTTTCCAGAACTTAAAAAAAAATTTTTTTTCATTGATTGAGAAAGAGAGAGGAAGAGAGGAGGGGGGAAGAGAGAGAAGTATCAACTTACTGTTCCAGTTAGGTTGTTCCATTTAGTTGTATACTCACTGGTTGCTTCTAGTATGTACCCTGACCAAGGATCGAACCTGCAACTCAGTGCACTGAGATGATGCTTTATCCACTGAGCCACCTGGCCATGGCCCAGAATTTTTTATACTGGTTCACTTTTGTGTTTAGATTAAGTTGTTCAGAGGAAATACAGTGTGTCTGTAAAGTCATGGTGCACTTTTGACTTTTGACCATAGCTTCTATCTACTTTTCAAGGAGAAACAATAAAGTCAATGAGAACAGATTTCATCATTGCAATTACAGTGTTGTAATGGACATGCTACTTCTTTTGTGTGTGTGTGTGTGTGTGTGTGTTTCTGAGGTAAGAAGTGGGGAGGCAGAGAGACTTTAGCATGTGCCCAACCAGGATCCACTTGACATGCCCACTAGGGGGCGATGCTCTGCCCTTCCAGGGCATTATTATGTTGCTACCAGAGCCATTCTAGCACCTGAGGTGGAGGCCATGGGGCTATCCTCAGCGCCTGGGCCAACTTTTGCTCCAATGGATCCTTGGCTGCAGGAGGGGAAGAGAGAGAGAGAGAAGAAGGAAAGGGCGAGGGATGGAGAAGCATATGGCACTTCTTCTGTGTGCCCTGGCCAGGAATCAAACCCGGGACTTCCACACACTGGGCCAACGTTCTACCATTGAGCCAGCCGGCCAGAGCCCAAGCTACTTCTTTATAAATGGCTTTATTGAGATTAATTCTTACATAATTAAAGTGTACAATTGAATGTTTTTAGTGTATTTACAAGGTTGTGCAACTGTCACCACAATATAATTTTAAAAGAGTTTTTTGTGTTTTTTTTTTGCCTTTAAAAGAAACCAGTACACATTACCAGACAATTCCCATCACCCCTCCTTCCCACTCCCCAGTCCCCTCAGCACTAAGTAATCACTAATCTACTTAACCTACTTTCTGTCTCTCTAGACTTGTCTATCCTGGACGTTTTGTACTATGTGGTCTGCTGTGGCTGGCTTCTCTCACATAGAGTAAGGTTTTCAAAGTTAATTGTGTTGTAGTATCAGTCCCTGATTGTTTTCTATAGCTGAATAATATTCCATCGTATGACTACATATTTATTAGTTGATGGACATTTGGGTTGTTTCCAATTCATGGTTCTTATGAATAATGCTGCTATGAATATTCAGTTATAAGCTCTTACGTGAATGTATGTGTTTGTTTCTCTTGGATATAATACCTAAGAGTGGAATCTCTGGGTCATATGGTAATTCCATATAAAACTACTGTTTTGCCTGCTTAAAATCCTTGACATTCCCTTCTAGTAATGGTTCATAGTAATTACTTTCATAGTAATGGTTCTTCCCATGTCCCTTCTGTCTTGTAGTATAATTTCTTCTACCTTAGCTAAAGTCTTGGTGGAAATGTCAATGAATTCATTAGGGCCTCCCCTGGCCAAGCCAAGTCCTATCAATTAGATACCCTCTCCCTGGAATCTGAATCTTTGAGGAGCAGTGAGGTGGAGAGAAGTAGGAAGTCATTCATCTCTGTCCATTAATGTTTCATTACATACATCTTAGGGTTACTCTTACACTTCAACTTTTTCTTCAAATATTCAGTTATACCATATCTTTTCAATACATTCTCTAATTTTGGTTTTTTCTTAATCAGATCAAAGGTAGCTCTGTTGCTTGCATCCACCTTTAGTCACATCTTGAATACTTTCTTTGATACATAAAAATACATGCCTCTGTGTTACCCAAAATTGATCTTTCTGTTCATGCTATCATTTAGCCAACTCACATCTCCCTTCTTCACCCTACCCCCAGCCTCAGTCTGTTATCCAAGAAGAAGAGGAAAAACACCCTCCATTATAATCCCTGATCTCAAAAATGAGAAATTGAAGCAAGTCCCGAATTCACTCTGCATCCCAAAGTCGAAGATGGAAATGCCAGAGTCACCAGCAATAGTTCTTTCTTGGTCAAATTATAATCTGAGGCTTTTGCAAAGCAAGATTCCTTCTCTTTCATGTATATAAAAAGGATGCAGTTAAAACAAATGAAAGGCTTGCATGCCTTCATCCTGTATTAACCCATAGACCCTCAGAAGAGTTCTTCAAACCAACAGCTTAGGTCCTGAACTTTTGTCCTTCTAACTGTGAAAGACAAAAGGCACAGAACAATGAAAGAGATGATTTTATTCAGGCTGTTGCAATAAGAAAAATGTTCATGGATGAAGAACATCTCAAAGAAAAAGATGGGGACCTGTGGTTTTATAAAGGGAAGTGGACAAGAGAATTATGAGGCAGAGCGAAGGCGGGGCTTAACTGAGTCATATAGGAAGGGTGGCCTTTTGTGGTTAGCCCTTTCCTAAGGCAGTAAAGCTTGGGAAATTGCTTTTTGGAAACGTAGTGTTTAGATCAAGTTCAAAGTTTCTTTCCATCCTTCCTTCCTTCCGTCCTTCCTTCCTTCCTTCCCTCCCTCTTTCTCTCTCTCTCTCTCTCTCTCTCTATTTTTTCCTTCTTCTTTCTATACCAGTGATGGGGCAATCTTTTGAGCTTGGTGTGTCAAAATTCACCAAAAAGCCGAGCATAACTCGGGTGGTGTATCACTTCGAAAAAACAGCCTAACCAGAAGTCCTAGAACTAGACTCTCTCTGCCGGAGTTCTGTTGTTTTGGCTTACAGACCTCCGGCACAGAGTGTCTACACTACAGCAAATGTTTTATCCTTGGCTACTGCACCTGGCAGTGCAGGAGCCGAGGATGAAACATCCTTCTCAGCATGTGGCCCCATACTTCTCTGGTATGCGGCCGCATGTGACTGCATGTCATTGAAAATGGCTACGTGTGTCAGTGCTGACACTATGTGTCATAGCTTCACCATCATGGATCTATATTTTTGTTTATTAAGAAAATATATATTGTATATCTTTTTTTATGCTGGGACCAGGGCCCTGGGCTTAAGAGAGGATCCTGCTGTCAAGAGTTTTTGTTAAAGAAAGCAGAGCTTTCTCAACCTGTGTAGGCTGACGGAGTCCTTTGTCTTGAGGCAGACCCTTCCTCTTACTGTCTTTCTCACCATTCCCACTGCGATATCACACCACCTCTAGGTCTCTGCGCCTTGAGTCAGAATGCCCCTTTGTCTGGATAGCATTTTTATATTTTCCTACTATTTCCAGCTCAATCTAAAGACTTTTTCCTCTAAGGAATTTTTATTGATTTCAAATGAAGTACATAAGATGACTTTGGGAGCCTTTAATTATCCTTACCAATGTCATGGCATTTTTAAAACAGAGATGGTCTACTGTTTTTAATTTTATGTAAAGTATTATCTAACAGCAGCTTCCAATAGCCTTCCTTCCTCTCTTCCTAGATTACCTCCTATAAATGCCTCACATAGAAATTCTAATAGGTCCCCAGAGCTGAATGTATCTCTCCATCCCTTATTTATATTCTTTAAAAATCTACCTTATTGAAATTACAAATGTTCACTCTGGTAGTTTCTAAGATAGTTTTTATTCATATGTCTATCTCCCCAAAGGCCTTTTATACCTATCATGTGTAAATTTTTCTGGGTTTGAGGAGCAAAAATGAATTGTTAAGCATTATCAGGAAAATTCTGTGTTTCTGTGGAAAACTTTACATTGTCTAGAGCACAGCGTTCCAGTGTTATCTTGCTCTGATTCTGTGGCAGCCACAAATCTGTAGGCTGTGAATAATTGATAGCATTGTCAAATAATTCTTGTCTATATACGTGCCATTTTGTCCATTGGAGTCCAGGTTTGCCTCTTTTTCACATTCATTTCAACATTCCTGATACATAAATATCTGTTTGTTTAATACATCTCTAGTTTCCTCTTTAATGAGTTAATAAAACCTTTGACCATATTCATATTTATATTTATATGAGAGTCATGATTTTACCTTTTTTTCAGAGTTATGTTTTAACAGGTTGAGATTATATTAAATTGTTCAGATCGTCAAGGTGTACTGAGGAAGGTCCCAATAGGCGTGGATTCAGAGGAAATGAAGTGTAGTAGTTAAGAGTACAGTATTTGCAGTAGGCTCTGTGAGTTCAAGTTCTACCCAGATCTACCATGTTTCTTCCCCCTAAGCTCTGTGACCTTGGGCATGCTACTTACCCTCTCTGTGCCTCAGTAGAGATAATATTACTTATTGTATAGGGTTGTTGTAATAAGGATTTCATGAGCTTGTCAAACAATGTGCAGCATATAGTTAGAGCTCAATAAATATCAGCTTTTGCTAGTGTTACTTAATAAGGAAACTTGTAAGTAAATTCTTGGTCCCATTAAATCTCAGCAGGTTAGAGACAGAAAATAAAAATTTCCCCATCACATGTCTCAAACATTCACGGCCACAGTTCCATTTGTGGAAGGACAAGTTGAGATGAAAAGAAGAGGTGAAAAGAAGCTCATCTGAGAGATTATTCTGCAGTCCTGTCTGACTTTGCAAATAAAGACTTTAAATATTGGCCCTGGCCTCTAATTAACCGATAGGGGTCCTTCATGTTTCTCTCGGTCACTTTTATTTTTTATTTTAATTTTTGCTGTTCTTTTTATTGATTGATTCTGAGAGAGAGAGGAAGAGGGAGAGAGAGAAAAACATCAGCTTGTCATTCCACTTATTCATGCCTTCATTGGTTGCTTCTATTATTTGCCCAAAATGGAGATTGAACATACAACCTTGGCATTTCAGGATGATATTCTAACCAACTGAGCCACTCAGCCAGGGCTCTCTGCCACTTTTAGACACCACCCCTCATGCCTACTCTCCCAGAATTTCTTACAAGTCTCCCTTCTGATTCACAATTGAAAATGGGGTTGAGGCACAATTATCAGGGTCACGTCTATCTTAGAGCACCCACTTTCCAGTTATCAATTTAGAATCCCATTGAAACCAATTCCCATTAAAGTATTTTCTGAGCCATTTTTGGGTTCTCTATGACCTTACATTCTACCATCTCTCTTTATGCCCAGGTGATAGCAAAGCTTCTTCATTAGTATCTGTGATTGAATGCTTGAAAGATACGATGAAAAAGAAAATAAAAACCCCAGAAATATTAGAGGTAGAAAAAGGAAGTGTCACACTGACCTAGAAAGTCAGGTTGAGAGAATAGCCTGTACACGCACAGGGCAATTTGTGGGCTACACTCAGAAGAAAGAAATGACATCTCAGGGTAACAATCAACAATCATAGTACTTGGGTTTTTGTTTGTTTGTTTGCCCGGGGGTGGGGTGGGGTGGGGAGGGCTTTCTTTCTGCTTTTGTCTATTTATCAGAATAAAATTTTGAAAAGATGTTGATATATAGTTTAGCTTTGAATTGGTTTTCTACCAAGTTTCTCTGACTTCACTTTGAATTTGGTGTTCTACTCCAGTGCCCATCTCCATAGCTAAAAGATGAAAACCGTTATTTTATGTTTTTCCCATAATGTCAAGTTTCTTAATTATGAATTCATGGAACCCGTTAGAGGTCAAGATTGGTGAATATGTGAAGCATATATATATGTATGAATGTATGTATGTATGTGTGTGTATATATATATAAATTCTTCTGGGGACCTTACTTTTGTTCATTACTTAAAAGGGATCACTATTAACCCAAATTTAAGACTCATTGCTCTAGAGGATTTTTAAAAAATGGAATAATTTTCTTATTTCTTCCATTCAGCAGGCAATAGGAACATACAAGCAAGGAAGGGATTTTGACTCAGCCTTTGTTCCATCTCTGCTCCCTGGCCAGGACTTGATGCCAGTGAGTGTGTAATTCAGAGAGGGAGAGAGTGATTACAAGAAACCACAGGGTATGTATGTGATAATGGCAATTTCACAGAATCATAGGAGACCACTTTTCAAAATTTCTGTCTCTTTCATGCCATTAAAAAAAAAGAGTAATGGGTTTATCTTTTATTTGGAGAAGTGAGTCTTCAAGGTCAACTGGTTCAGTGATATAGATCAATTTCATTCATGCCTTAGCTAATGTTCTGATTCTCTAATGATTCTGGATGTTTGGAGGGATTTGTTCTCTGAGGAGGCTGCAAAGTCATGACTTTGAGACTGCCCATGACTCATCACAAAGGTCAGGAGGGGAAAACTATGACCCCAGTATGGCATAAATGGTTGAATTCATTCTCCCCACTTTCAAACCTGCTTTTGAAACATACTGAACTGGATAAATTAGAGAGAGGTGGGGGAGGGGTGTTCATTTATTGTCCAGTTTGGCTCCTCTGACAGCACTATCTTTTAAATTTTAAAAATTGAGTCTTTAGCTATCTTTCAAGGAGGAGGTTGCTTTTGAACAAGGAATTTCGTATTTAGAAATTATTTACTTACCCATGAACAATTTCATAAATTCTCTAGGGGTAGACCATGGCCGTCATTAGTTCAAAAAAATTCTCCAAGTTATTCTAATAGGCAGCCAGAACTGAAAATCATTGATCAGTTTCTGAAAGATCTGGACTTTAAACATTGTTTTTTTATAAATCACTTTACACTCAAAACCTGTTTTCTTGTCTATAAAGTGGGAATATGCAACAAATATTATTTAGGTTTTAATAAATGTGGAAAAAGAAAAATAGAAAGGCATACTCAAAATTATATGTTAATCCTTTACCCTCCTACAATGGACACTCTACCCCACAAAGAGTTGTAAAAGTGACAAATGTCTCATTACCATATTCAAATGTAATGAATTTAAAATAACTGTTTTATTTTTAAGATGATTAATTCTAAGCAAGCATTTTCCCTCTTTGCTAAGTGAATAATAATAATTTATTTACAGTAAGCAGGGACTTCAGATTCTCCTCACATCCAGTGATTTCCTGGCTCAAACCAATGCAGAGGAGTGAGCCATCTTGGCTGGCTGCCTATTCACCCGACAGATTATTCTTTACAAACAGACCTGGCCACAGCAAGGCAATTGTCCTTATCACCATACATCTTCTGGGAATGTTCCTCAATCCCTGCCACATGTCCTATGTCTCTTTTTGTTGTGACACAAGAAAGCATTTTTGAATGCTTTCTCTGTGTTGGTCCATTTGTGTTATCTTTTACATACATTATTGCATTTAACCCTCACACCAGCTCTGTGAATGAAGTGTACTATCTCCATTTTACAGATGAAGAAATAGGCTTAGAAAGTTTTCTAAATTTGCCCTTGGACACAGAGCTGATCTTTAACCTGGACTTGAATTCAAGGCTATCTGGCTTGTAACCATTACACTAAATTTCTTCTTGACCTACCCAGCTTCTTCCCTTTGTTCTTGCTCAAATTAAAGAGCAAATAAAGTATCCATTTCCTAAACTTGGGACTTCTATTACTATAATAGCTGACATTGATTGAGGGCTTTCCAGGTACCAGATAGGTATATTATATGCCTTCTTTCCTTGTAACTACCTCTTCTAGACTTTCCATATACATATTTTTATTTTACTAATGAAACATTTTACATGTTGAAAATTATATGTATTTGTATTTACAAACATATATCATGTCTACTCACTTTATTTCTCACACTCTTTGATCCTCCCACTCTGCTCATAGGAAACTACAAGTTCCAAGAACCAGCCAAGCTATCTCATGCCATGCCTCTGGTCATTTGCATATAATCTTCTTTAGCAATGTGTGCACCTTCAACACCACTTTGCTTCCCCTATTCATTCTTATTCTTTTCTTTTTCCTTTTTGAGAGACACAGTGAGAGAAAGAGACAAGAAGGGAGAGAGAGAGTGAGAAGCATTAACTCATAGCTGCTTTCACTTTAGTTGTACATTGATTGCTTCTCATATGTGCTTTGACCTGGGCCAAGCCAGTGTCCCCTTGCTAAAGCCAGCAACCTTTGGGCTCAAGCAAGAGACCCTGTGCTCAAGCTGGTGAGCCTTTGCTCAAGCTGATGACCTTGGGGTTTCGAACCTGGGCCCTCCGCATCCCAGTCTGATGCTCTATCCACTGCACCACCACTTGGTCAGGTGGGAATTTTTTAAATAAGGCAATTAACTTCTATTTCTAATCTACACCAAGCTACCTAGGCTATACACCTCATGTCATATTTCTAATCTCTGTCTTGCTAACCATTGCAAAGTGAAACCAAAAGTTATTTTGTGCAGAAATGGCAGAAACACATAGAACTGTTTGACTTGGTCAATGACTTTCTCTTTTCTTTTTCAATTATTAACTTTTCCTGGGCCATCTTTAAACTTTACCTTTGAAAGACATAGAAGCATTAGCTAAAATATCAGTTTAATTCAGATTTAGAAACAGGAATAGGAAGCAGTAGATTCATTAATTTGCTTACCACAGTCCAGATTTGTGGTCCTTCTTCACATATTGCACAAAGTTTCATCTCTTTGTAATTGATGTAAATATTTAAAGCAGAGTGTTTTGGCTTAAAAAGCTATGAAACATGCCCTGGCTGGCTGGCTCGGTTGGTTGGGGAATCGTCCTGAAGCACAGAGGTTGCCTTTTTGATCCCTGCTCAGGGCATATGCAGGAACTAATTAATGTTCCTGTCTCTCTCTTCCTCTCTCCCTTTATCTTTCTCTAAAATTAATACAATAAACATAAAAAAAAAACAACTATGAAGCCAAAACAGGATGCTATGCTATAGGGACTACATGCAGAACTTTCTCTTGACTGTAAACCTATAAGTATTTGTTTCCTCAAAGAGTCATAGCATACTTGTAAAGGCAATAGCCACAGCCACCATCACAGCCGCATGGCCCATGCAGGTTTGCATTTGATTCAGAAAGACGGTGTAAAGACAGTAGCTGCAGTGTAAAGCCAATAGCCACGGCCATCATCACAGCCGCCTGGCCCATGCAGATTCGCACTTTATTCGAACAAACAGTAATGAAACAGCGAAGCCAAGAACTGGTGGGCCATTAGCTTTAATCCTAGCTTGCACCCACCGGGCAAGAAATACACACAGTGAGAAAACACTTCCCTTTCCATTCAGGGCTCCCAAAGCCACTGACTTATCTGAGTTTCCTAGAATCAAAGGTTTCTAGCTCACCAGTCTTAATTCACCTCTGTTTCCCATCTCCTTCTCTCTGCACAAGCTGCACAAACTGGCTTCTATTTCAGCACTCCGTCATCTTGACTGCTTCTTCTCTCCTCCACATGGCTTTTCTCTGCTCTCCTCTCTAATGCTAATCTCAGCAACCAAGAGAAAGCAAGCTCTTGGTCTGCCCCATTTTATAGTGTAGAAAGCAAAACCTTTAATTCAATGTACAAATAAGGAAGTTTCTGATACAAAGTCACTTATCTGAGGCATAAATGGGATTCCTCATAAGAGTGCACCACCCCATATCCTGCAAAGGTCAAGGGTAAAAAGCTTAGTCTTAAAACTAAGCCTTAGACTATAATGACTTTGTGGGCTTACAGCCTGTCTCCCACACCGAATGCAAACTATAAGCAAGCAAACATATATGTATATCAAATTTACAAACGTATTTGACCAACAATACTCTTCATAGAAAAATTTATCTAGAACCAGTTAGAGTATTCTAGTGTGTTATGAAAAATTGCAAATTATGTGATTTGTGATCAATATAAAGCTACTACTCTAAGTAATACTTGGTCTCTCCATTTCCATCTTGTCCTAGGCTGCTTTGTTCCCATGGCCTTCAGGCTAATAACGTCTTCTTAGTCTTGCATATAGGCATGCTAATCAGTAGAGGAATTCTGCTTGCAGCATAGGAGATAAGGGAAGTATGCATAGTTTATCAAAGATTTGCAGGAACCTCACAATCAGACTCACATCTACTAGCACAATCTTCCTTGAACCCCTGCTGGTGCTGAGATGTCTGTGGGGGTCAATCACCTCTTACCCTTCCCATTTCCCCTTCCATTGGCATAATAGAAGCATGAATTTGAGGTACCACTAGTGGTCCCATATTCTTGGTTGAAAACTTCTTGATAAATAAACTTTTACTGACTCTGAAATTTGATGTTTTGAGTTTTGGCCTTTTGAAGTACCAGACACACAAACTTTGGACCAGTAACATAGGGTGAGACAAAAGTACATTTACAATTGTTTGTATGGAAAATGACACAATAATTAATAAACAAATGGTACAAGAATAAACTTTGTGTTTCACATACTCACAACTGTAAACTGACTTTTGTCCCACCCTGTATTTAAAATAGGGAATGATGGGACTTGTAAGGATGTGCTCTTTGACGAATCCATTAGCTACAGTTTTCACTCAGGTGTGTGAAATACATTTAAGAAGACTGGTGGTTTGTGGTGCTGAAAGAACAGTTCCTACAGAAGCTTTTTCACCTACTCCAGGATAGACGACAGGGAAGGGAGACCTGGAAATCCTCTCCAAGTTAGGGAAACATCAGCAGCACATAACAGAACAAGAGTTTCTTTCTTTCTTTCTCTCTCTCTCTCTCTTTCTCTCTTTCTCCCTCTTCCTTCCTTCCCTCCTTCCTTCCTTTCCTTCTTTCTTCCCTTCTTTCTTTCTTTTTATCTTTCTTTCTTTTCTTTTTTTAGTGGTGCAGAGACAGACAGACAGACAGACAGGGACAGACAGGAAGGGAGAGAGATGAGAAGCATCAACTCATAGTTGTGGAACTTTACTTATTCATTGATTGCTTTCTCATACATGCCTTCACTAGGGGGCTCCAGTGAAGCCAGTGACCCCTTGTTCATGCCAGCAACCTTGTCTATGATCCCACACTCAAGCTGGCGACCCCACACTCAAGCCAGATGAACCCACTGTCAAGCCGGTGACTTTGGGGTTTTAAACCTGGGTCCTCCGCATGCCAGGTTGATGTTCTATCCACTGTGCCACTGTCTGGTCAGGCCAGAAGAAGAATTTCAATAGAGACAGTCTCAGAGACACTAGAGAACACTGCCTCTGAGGATATCACCTGGCTGAGAACCACTTGCTACAGACATTCCTGGTAGAGGCATTGTTGGGCAGGTAAGATATATTTTGCTCACCCTGTTAAAGATAGCCACTGCCCATGTGGGGCAGCTGATTGCCTTCTTGCTTGGGAAGGGGCGTGGTTATGCTAATGTGTATTGCGGGAAGGCTTTTGTGCCAAAAGGTTTTAAAAGGAGGAGCTAGAAGGTCATTTTAGGGGAGAGTGGCCAAGTTCTTGTAGGGAGGAAGAGCCTGTGCTGGAGCAGGGCAGGGAGACCACATGGAGGAGGCAGCCAAAATGGCGGAATGGTGAAGGAAAAGCCAGTTTGCGCAGGAGAAGGAAATGGGGAATGGAAGTGAATAAGACTGGTGAGGTAGAAGCTTTTGATTCTAGGAAAACTCGGATGAATCAGTGGCTTTTGGAGCTCTGAATGGAAAGGGGAGTATTTCCCACTGTGTGTATTTTCTTGCCTGCTGGGTGTGAGCTAGGATTAAAGGAAAATGGACCACCAGCTTTTGGCTCAATTGTTTCTTTACGATCGATCCAAATCAAATTTGAACCTGCATTGGCCAGGCGGCTTTGATGGCATCCATGAATACTGGCTATACAGGAATCTAAAAGGCAGATTTCTTGAATATGCTCCGACTTTTGATATCTATTGTTAAACTACCCACTAAAAAAGCTGCACTTTATAAGTGTTCCCAGAAGTGACAAGAACCTAGCTTTCAGCACACTCACCAACCTGAGCATGCTAAAGATCAAGGGTTGACAAACTTGTGCTGTAAAGGGCCCTATAGCAAATATTTTCAGTGTTTGGATTTTGTAGTCTCTGTTGTAATTACTCAGCCCTGCTGTTGGCGTGTGGAAACAGCCATGGGCAATGCTTAAATTAATGAGTATGACTCTCATCCAGTAAAACTTTACAGACATTAAAAATTGTGTCATATAATTTTCACATGTCATAAAATATTTTTTGATTTTTTTTCGTACACCTAAAAATGTAAAAAGAACAAAAACGAGCTTGAGTGCCACAGAAAAATAGGCATTGGGCAAGATTTAGCACATGGGTGGCAATGACCTGATCACTAAGCTGGCCACTTAGTGAGCTCTGGTATAATTACAGAAATTACTTTTGGACTAGCACTTAACTTTCACAACATGTGTGAAAGATAAAACTCCTGCATGCTCCTGTCTGTACTGTACTTCCATCATTCCCTTTTAAAAAGACATGGGAAAAGACTTAGCCACGTACACATTAATTGAGTTCTCAAGTCTCCACCTTTAGACCACTGCCGACCTCAGTAGGAGAACCTCTGAGGCCCCATTGATGAAGCCTGCATGGCTGGGAGAATCATCTTGCTGTGACCACGTGAGGCCAGACTCCGCCACTCTTCTGGTTCACGATACTGGGCTCCTCTGGCTTAAATATTCAGTAGGCCTTGCCCAACTAATAGCTCTTCAAGATTTTGCCTAAGAATGTCTCCCTGAATTTTTTATAAATTCCCACATTGTATAAATTTTTACAACTGCTATCATTTGATCCTTACAGCCCTGTGGTATGGTCCTTACGTTTTACAAAATAGATATGCCTGTTAGGTTTACTGTTCATTGTGCAAATTGTCAAGATTCAGAGGACTGGGGTGTCCTGTCTGAGAGCCCCCTACTAGTAACTGGTGCTGCCTTAAATAGAATCCTGATCCCTTAAAGTGCTCCTCCTCCCACTCCACAGGACTCTCAACAAATCATGCTCAAGAAAAAGACAAAATATTTTATTTAATTCAATATATATTGTATTCATCAGGTAATCTCTCATTGTTTTATAAATTTTTGCTGATAGCCTGACCAGGTGGTAGCACAGTGGATAGAGCGTTGGACTGGGATGCGAAAGACCTAGGTTCGAGACCCCGAGGTCGCCAGCTTGAGTGCGGGCCCATCTGGCTTGAGCAAAAGCTCGCCAGCTTGGACCCAAGGTCGCTGGCTCCAGCAAGGGGTTACTCGGTCTGCTGAAGGCCCGCGGTCAAGGCACATGTGAGAAAGCAATCAATGAACAACTAAGGTGTCGCAAGGGCAACGAAAAACTAATGATTGATGCTTCTCATCTCTCTCCATTCCTGTCTGTCTGTCCCTGTCTATCCCTCTCTCTGACTCTCTCTCTGTCCCTATAAAAAAAAATAAATTAATTTAAAAAAAATTAAAAAAATTTTTGCTGATAACCTAAATATTTCATAACAAAATTCCATTAATAAAATATAATTTTGAATCATATGATCATATCTATAGAGCCACACTCAGGTATGTATGTAGATATTTTGATATTTAGTAAATCCTTAAGCACTAAGTGATAAACAGTGGAGGGAGTTGTTTAGAAATGGCTTATCTGGCCCACTTTTGAACAAGTTTCCTCATGGAATAAGGGCATTAATATGAAATCCTCACCTATTAAAGATTCTGTCATATGTCTCCCTGAGACAAGCAGACTTCTAATGCCCATCAACAATCCCACTACTTTGGTTGTATACACCATGTCCCAGTTATCCTAACAAATATTGAACTAGGTCCTACTCTGAACTGATTATGCAGGTGTAATCAAGACCCTAGATCACTTTATTTTAAATTAGGGAGTATCATGGTGGGCCTTACCCAATCAGGTGAGACTTGACAAGATGGCAAAGTGTAAAAGCAACAGTGATTCTCCTGGTGATCTTGAAGTAGTAAAGAGCCATGTTTATAACATGCTTATGAGGGGTTACATGGCACGGATGTGAGTACCCACTAGGAGGTGGAAGTAGCCCCTGGCTAACAGTCAGCAAGAGAGTGGCTGGCAGTTTTGCTACTGGAAATGACTGAACTCTGCCACCAAACAAGAACTTGAAAGGGGACCTCAAGACTGAGGTACAATCTCAGCCTTGCCTGATACTATGAGTTCAGCTTAGTAAGACCTGAACAGAGGACCCAGCTAACCTGTACTCAAATCCCTGTTTCATGGAAACTATGAAAAAATGCATTTATATTATTTTCTTCTTTGTTAATTTTTTTTTTTTGTATTTTTCCAAAGTAAGAAGCAGGGAGGCAGAGAGACAGACTCCCGCATGCACCTGACCAGGATCCACCCGGCATGCCCACTAGGGGGCGATGCTTGACCCCTCTGGGATGTTGCTCTGCTGCAGTCAGAGCCATTCTAGCACCCGGGGTGGAGGTCATGGAGCCATCCTCAGCGCCCAGGCCAACTTTGCTCCCATGGAGCCTTGGCTGCAAGAGGGGAAGAGAGAGAGAGAGAAAGGAGAGAGGGGGAAGGTTGGAGAAGCAGATGGGCACTTCTCCTGTGTGCCCCGGCAGGGAATCAAATCCGGAACTTCCACATGCTAGGCCAATACTCTACCACTGAGCTAACCATCCAGGGTCATCTTTGTTAATTTATTTTTAAAATTTAAGACTTTATTTATTCATTTTAGAGAGGGAGAGAGTGAGAGAGAGAGAAGAGAGGGAGGAGCAGGAAGCATCAACTCCCATATGTGCCTTAACTGAGCAAGCCCAGGATTTTTAACTGGTGATGTCAGCATTCCAGGTCAATGTTTTATCCACCCTGTCAACACAGGTCAGGTTCTTTTTTAATTTTTTGAGAGTCTCAAAATAAAACTTTCTGGTCAGCTGATTTTTACCAAGGATATCAATATCAGTGAAGGGGGAAAGAATAGTCTTATCAACAAATATACTGACACGACTGGATATCCACATGTCAAAGAATGGAGGTTGGCCCTCATGTCATACCACATACAAATATTAACTCAATATGGGTCAATGACCTAAATGTAAGAGTGTTATTCTCTTAGAAGAAAACCTAGGGATAAATCTTAAGGACCTGGGATTTAGCAATGGCTTCTTAGATATGACTGCAAAATTTCAGGTAACAAAAAATAAATAAAAATAGATAAATTGAACCTCATCAAAATTAGAAGTAGGTGACTCTTCCAATAATAAAGTCTTCTAATTCCTGGAGTCTCCGTATTCCCTTACATTTCTGCTTACAAAACAGCCAGTTCTTTCTCAAACTTGTCTCTTTTTCATTGGTATTGTTTTAAGTGGCTAAATTTGTAGTTATTTGTTATAGAAAAACAGAAAACTAATACACTCTCATAGAGAGAATGAAAACCTTTCTTCAGGTGCATGTATGTATCATTTGATCTTGTATCTCATACCCCACCCGCCCCACCCCGCCCCACCCTCAGTATGACAGAAGTATGTTCATCTCATCAGTCACAGCTCTAGGCTTTCTGCTGTGCTGTTGAATCTCTGGCTTTCCAACAGCCATTCTCCTCCCTGCCACCTGGACAAAAAGAAATCAACTCTCACCTTTAATACACTGTAGACTCTCCCAGAAACTTTCCCTTTCCGCGGTGAAAATTTGCCTCCTGATTCTAACCCTTTCTCCAAACACTCCTTGCACCACACCTTGAGATCTAGCAAACTCACTCAGCAAGAGATGGGAAACCCATATACTAATAGCTGGATGTTATCACTGTCAGGAGAATTTGTATCTATGTGTAAAGCCAGTAGTCAGGGCCACTATCACAGCTGCCTGGCCCACGCAGGTTCGCATTGGATTCGAACAGATGGCAATGAAACACGGGAGCCAAGAACTGGTGAGCCATCAGCTTTAATTCTAGCTTGCACCCGGCGGGCAAGCAAAAATACACACTGGGCTCCAAAACCCACACATTCAGTGCTCACAAAGCTACTGACTTATCCGAGTTTCCTAGCATCAAAGCTTTCCAGCTCACCAGACTTATTCACCTCTGTTTCCCATCTCCTCCTGCACAAACTCTTAACAAACTGGCTTCTTCATCAGCACTCTGCCATCTTGGCTGCTTCTCTCCTCCACGTGGCCTTAATCTGCTCTCCTCTCTAATACTAACCTCAGGAACTCAGGAACCAAGAGAGAGAGCAAGCTCCTGGACTGCCCCAGTTTATAGCATAGAAAATCCAAACCCTTAATCCAATTATACATAAAGAAAGTCTCTGATACAAGGCCACCCATCTGAGGCATAATGGGATTCCTCCCTACATCACCACCCTATATCATCCAATCAGTCAAGGGTGTGGGGAAGAGCTTACTCTTAAACTAAGCCTTAGGCCATAACAACCTGGCCTGCTTACATTATAGCCTTTTCCCCACACCCATCCCAAGCATAGGGCAAATAATATCACCTGGGTGATGGGCTTCCATGTGGGCAGCACCATCTTTAACAAAGTGAGCATACCATATTTTATCTGCCCAACAATCCACCCTTATGCTCACTTTACTACCCACAATCTACACCACCGGCATCCCTGTACAAGGAAATTAAGTACATTACACAAATTACAGCAATAGCCCAAATCATACAGTTTCAACAATTACAAAGATACATTTCACCAGTCTCTGAGCACTTTGCCAAAAGCGCAAAATGTCCTCGGCCTTTTCTCTAGCCATGGGAAAAGGTTCCCAGGGCAGGAGGGCCTCCAGCAAAGCCATCCCCACCCCCATCAGGGTATTTCACATTGTCCAAAATCCATAAGTCCATTCAACAAAGGAGCTTGTGCCCATCCGGTCATAGTCCAGGAAATCAGTCCACACACATAGGGCTTTAGCCTCCCCCCTCATTCCTGCCATCCTGGCAGCTCGTACACTGTCCCAAAAAGGAGCACGTGGCCATGGCAGTCAAAATTTCCATCTCTGCTCTGGGGAGCATGATGGCATCCACCCCTATGTCCCCAAATTGCAGACCTACCGGGAGCATAACTACTCCTTGCTGCTGGGCTCTCACCTTCTGGAGACTGCGGATTGCAACTCCAGCTTGATTCTCCTCATCCTCCAAAGAGGAACTGAAAACACCAGCTCCTGCTGCTGGGCTTGATCTCCGGGCCACCGCTGCCTTCTGCTCAGCAAGCCTTGCAGCTCCAACCCCGGCCTCAGCCCCGGTCCTGGCCTCAGCTCCAGCCCTGGCCTCATGCTGCTGCTGGCTCTCCACAACATCCAGGGCAATCTCTAACTCACGAACCTGTGATTCCTTCTCCAGCATTTGCTTCATTTCCAGGTGAATCTCGCAAACCTGGTCAGCCTCCTCCTCCAGCACTTCCTTCAGCTCCAGGGTCAGCATCTGTTTCTCCCACGTTTCCTCCAGCTCCTTCCGCTGCTCAGTTTGCAGGTCCTGGGCAGCCTCTTTCATAGAGCTTTCAGTTTCCTCACACATGGCTGTAAAAGTCAGCCAGCCTACAGTCCCCCAAAAAACAGCTATGGGAAGCCAAAACAGCAACCAGTCCTCTACTCCACCACTCAAAGGTGGTGGTGGCTCCATGCCGAACTGTATCGAATCCTGCCAAAGACTACGCCAAATGTAAAGCCAGTAGTCGAGGCCACCATCACAGCAGCCCGACCCACGCAGGTTCACATTAGATTCGAACAGATCGTAACGAAACAACGGAGCCAAGAACTGGTGAGCCATCAGCTTTAATTCTAGCTTGCACCCGGCGGGCAAACAAAAATACACACTGGGCTCCAAAACCCACACATTCAGTGCTCACAAAGCTACTGACTTATCCGAGTTTCCTAGCATCAAAGCTTTCCAGCTCACCAGACTTATTCACCTCTGTTTCCCATCTCCTCCTGCACAAACTCTTAACAAACTGGCTTCTTCATCAGCACTCTGCCATCTTGGCTGCTTCTCTCCTCCACGTGGCCTTAATCTGCTCTCCTCTCTAATACTAACCTCAGGAACTCAGGAACCAAGAGAGAGAGCAAGCTCCTGGACTGCCCCAGTTTATAGCATAGAAAATCCAAACCCTTAATCCAATTATACATAAAGAAAGTCTCTGATACAAGGCCACCCATCTGAGGCATAATGGGATTCCTCCCTACATCACCACCCTATATCATCCAATCAGTCAAGGGTGTGGGGAAGAGCTTACTCTTAAACTAAGCCTTAGGCCATAACAACCTGGCCTGCTTACATTATAGCCTTTTCCCCACACCCATCCCAAGCATAGGGCAAATAATATCACCTGGGTGATGGGCTTCCATGTGGGCAGCACCATCTTTAACAAAGTGAGCATACCATATTTTATCTGCCCAACACTATGTAAGCATGGGAGTCTTAAGGAATAGAACATAGGTCCTAATAATGATTTCAGATAGCAGTATGAAGACATTTGGGCAGAGGGCAGATGCAGAAGTCATCATTACATCTGAAATCCAACCCAGGCACTTATGGCAAAGCATGTAGATGCAGGGGATAGTTGTTTTTCTAATCAAAAAGTTTCTCCTCTCTCAGCCCTGGCTGGGTAGCTCAGTTGATTAGAGCATCCTGCCAATAGGCCAGGATTGCAGGAATGATCCCTGGTCAGGATGCAACAAAAACAAACAATGAATGCATAAATAAGTGTAATGACAAATTGATGTTTTTCTCTCTGTTGCTCGCTCCTCTCCTCTCTCTCAAAACCAATGCATTAACAAAGAAAGTATTTCCTCTCATTCATGTCCCTCATATTCAAACCCTGTCCAGTCTTGCTGGCCTTACTCATGACTTTCCTGCAAGCATTGTGTTCTCTGGCCAGGCAGGATAGCCCACTGTTCTCCTGTTTCTTGCTCTGCCAGGAATAAGCTCACCCAGCTTCCCCTTCGAGACTTGTGGTTCGCTTTTCAGAAGACCTTTACTGATCTGTACTTTTCTTTTCCTTAGTGACACTGGCTATAATCTGAGCAGTATGATATTGGAATACTTGTCTTATCTCCTGTGTTATAAACTCTCACAATGCCTTGAACATTTCCTGACATGAAATAAGTGCTCAATAAATATATAATGAATTCAGTTGGATTAAACAGACCCTTCCTCTTATTACCCCAGCAGAGTTGACCTCTCCCCTTAGCTCAAGGAGAGTGAACTTGGCTCAGACATTGTCTCTCTTGCATTTGAACTATTTTAGGATAGTTAACTGGTCTTTGGAAGAAACTAAAAAGAATGAATAAGGTGAATTCAGAAATGCACTTTAAAAAAATTTTTTTAATTTTTTTTACTAGTAAGGAGAGAGAGAAAGAGAAAGGCAGGGAGGAGCAGGAAGCATCAACTCCCATATGTGCCTTGACCAGGAAAGCCCAGGGTTTCAAACTGGCAACCTCAGCATTCCAGGTCACAGCTTTATCCACTGCGCCACCACAGGTCAGGTGCACCTTTTATTTTATTAACAAGAAGAAATTTCAAAGGGGTTCCTTAGACATTATTCAATGTCTTTAAAGGTTAAAAAAAAAGAAAAAGCAAATTTGATTTTCATATCATCAGGTAAAATTTTGGAAACAATACTTAAAGATCTATAGAAATAGTTATATTTCTAATAAACTTGGATCTGACTTCCCCTATGGAAAGTTTTTATTTATGTCTTGTTCTGAATGAAATTAAAGATGTCTCATGATCTGAATGTAAGAGCACTGGTAATAATCTAAATAGTGATATAATTCATCATATAATTTAAAATTATATGTTAATAACTGATTATTTAATTTTAAAATAAAAAATTATGGCTTGCCAACCAATGTCAAAAACTATATTCATAACAATGAATAATCCAGCTAACAATATTACATCCTTATTGTATTTTGTTCCAATGGGAATTCCCAAATTCTACATTCACCAGACTTACCACAACGCTATAGATGTGTTATAATTCCTATGTAGGTCTTAACTCACTCAAATTTTTTAGTTTGATAATTAATGTTTAGTTAAAATTCAGCCATAAAACAGATTATTATAGTAAAAATCAAATCCCTCACCAGAAAATTTGTCTACCATAATTTTTACATGGTGTTTAATCTTAATTTTCTTCTTTTGGAAAGCTTTCTAATTTATGTATTCAATAAATATATGGTTTTGCGAATTTTAAATTATTCTATGTTGATATACTCTAGTTATTCTTAGAAATGATTAATTTTATTGCCAAAGACTGAAATATGTCATTTTGTAGGTATATATTTTTCTAGCCAAAAAATTCTTTCTGATATAACTAATGATTGTGTAGTATGTATTAGAGCATATGCTAGTAATTACAATTTTTTGATAAGACAAATACTTCAGCAAGTTAACATTTTACTTTCAATGTTACAATTCTTAGTGACAGCCAACATTAAGAATTATTAAATAAGTTATTAGACATCATATAGTCAATACCAAGAAAATTTGAATATGAGATCTGCTTTATAATATCAATCTTTAAAAACATTTATCTGTATCTTATTGTTTTTATAGTATTTTTATATCATAAGTTTCACATATACATCTGACTATATCTTTGATATAGGATAATTTTAGGAAACAAATATCTAAGAGTTTTAGGTTTGGAATTGCAGGTAATCTGATTTATTTTTCCCCATCGATTTGAGAGAGAAGATGAGAGAGAGAGAGAGAGAGAGAGAAGCATCAACTCATTGCTCCACTAAGTTGTGTATCCTTGGATTGCTTCTCAGTTGTGCCCTTTCTGGGGCTCAAACCAGCGACCCTGGGATCGAGTCAGTGACCTGGGCACTCCCTAATGACACTCTATTCGCAGCTCCACCAGCCCGGACCTGGTGATCTGATTTGGTTTCTCAAAATATATTTCCACTTTGGTCATGCCTAAGACTAATTAGTAATCATTAGTTATATACTATCTACAGTTCTATCTACCATTGAAAAGCAAAAACCCTGGATAATATTAATTCAGAATGTATCTTTTGTTTACCTGTTAGATCACAGATATTGGGGGTGAGGCTCTGAAGAAAATAAAACTATAACATTTGTAGAGAACAGTTATAACTTGGTATGCAATATCTCACTTTTATTTTTTCTAACACCACAGCTTTTTATTCTCATTTTGTTGATGAGGGAACAGAAATCAAGAATTTATGCCATCCCCCCACATTCAGTCAGCCAGGGGTGGCACCCACAATTGTAGTTCAAATTTTCTCCCTTCAAGTCCCATGTCTTTCTCAAATATATCACACTGCACATAAATACCCTGATATCTCTTAATAAGAAATTGAAATGGGGACTCTATGATTAAACTAATTGTCTTTCTTTAGTTTTCAATTTATGTTTCTAATATAAATCGCTGTAAGAGCTTAAAACATTAAACAGATCCTGTTTCTTACCCGTTTGTCTTAATTGTGCAAGATCTGGAGGAATAAGGCAGGATAGGGAGCTGCCCGAACAAGGAGTTATTTATTAACAGAAAAATGAAATCAGACAAAATCACTAGGATAAGGAGGCATTACCAATGCATTTATGTTTTCTGAATCTCTATATATAGCTGTAAAGTTCTCAAAGAAAGTATTATGCAAAATATTTCCATTTTTTTCCTCCCATATCTCTCAGTATCTGTCATTCATACTCTTGCCTGTTAGCTATTGATGTTGGAGCCAGGATGTGCCCTAGTCTTGTGGAGCCAGCAAATCTCTGTCTGGAGTGGAAGAGGCTTGTCTTTTCAGATTGTCACTTTATTTGACTACCTTTCCTTGGGCATGACTTAGCCTATGCTCATGGGAATTCCAAAATAAAAGTTAACTTTTTAAAATGTGATATGTTAAAAAGTTTCATGTCTGGGTTCCCTGAGCCACTCTAGCTATATAAACAACAAAAATATTCCTCGTAACAGCAAAATGATTCCATTTTGAACTTGTTTCTAAGGGAGTTGGTATCATTGGATTCTGAAACCCAGAGTTCAGAAGACACATACCTTCTCTGAGAGTTTGAATGATCACCTTTATTGTGTTATTGCTGCATAGGTGTTAGGGGCTTCTAGAGTCCAAACATATGATGGTTATTTTTAAAAGGAAAAAATTAAACAAGGGCAATTAATTTATTTGGTAAGAGAAAATGTTTTAAATGTCCCAATGAATAATCAGGTTCCAACAGATAGCAGGTCTCTAGGAGAATATGAGAGATTAATATAGTTTATTGGTTCTTTACTGAGGGAGGAAGAGCGAGGAAAACAGATAGGGGGCACTTGAAGTCTATTTTATTGCTTAAAAACATGACTAAGGCCCTGGCCCATTGGCTCAGCAGTAGAGCGTCGGCCTGGCGTGTGGAAGTCCTGTGTTCAATTCCCAGCCAGGACACACAGGAGAAGTGCCCATCTGCTTCTCCACCCTTGTCCCCTCCTTCCTCTCTGTCTCTCTCATCCCCTCCTGCAGCCAAGGCTCCATTGGAGCAAAATTGGCCCAGGCGCTGAGGATGGCTCCATGGCCTCTGCCTTAGGCACTAGAATGGCTCTGATTGCAGCAGAGCAACACCCCAGATGGGTAGAGCATTGCTCCCTGGTGGGCATGCCAGGCAGATCCCGGTTGGGCGCATGCAGGAGTCTGTCTGCTGCCCCTCACTTCTCATTTCGGAAAAATACAAACAACAACAACAACAACAACAACAAAAAGACTAAAATGTGATGAAAAGTTAACATTTATAAATTCTAGTGAACAAGTACATGGGAGTTTGTTAAATTAGCCTTGGCTTTTCTTTCCTTTTGAAATTTTCATTGAGAAGGAAGGAAGGGAGGGAGGAAGAAATAAACAAAAAGTTCATGATTGTTATTTTTACTTTGGATAGTAACACATACAAGAGAAACAGTTTTATTTTAAATAATCAGAATGACACTGTTATAACAATAATATAAAACCAATGAAATTTTATTATTTTTTATAAATGGACAAAATAAACAACAGGAAAAGTAACTGGAAAAATAACAAGTACATTTTTTAAAACTTTGGAAACATATTGTGAGCCATTGTGGGAGGTGGACAGGTGATAGGTTCTGTTTTTGTTTGCTTGGTCTTTTTTTTTTTTTTTTTCTGTTACATCCTGTCACTGGATTTATTGTCTGTCCCTGACTCAGAGATGTTCATTAAGGGGATTAAATTGCACCTGTGAACCTGCACGAAGGCAGCTAGAGCATTTGAGCATTGGAAGTGAGTATCTGCTTGATCATATTGGTCAGCAATTACTTAACCTTTGTTTCCTTCTCACTCAAGGCCAAAAGAAATTCTGTGATTGACATTGGCCTTGGAACATTTGAGAATATTAACATCAAAGAGACATGCTAAGTGTATGAAACTGAAAGGAACCCCCTTCAAATCCCCACTAGGAAGGTGATTATGTCGTGTCTTATTAAGTAATCCTTTGGTGGAAAGGATTTGCCCCAAGGACATTTATAAACCCTCATTTCTCTCCCTCAGCATAATGATCATTTTCTCACTCAGCTGTCCAACTCCTGAGGTGCTTTGCATGAGGTGACAATTTGATTCTGATGAGGGGCAGTCTAATTTTCCTTTATTTTTTATTTTAGATAATAGAGTTTCACCATAGAGCAGGGAGTTAACAGTTTGGTTTAATAATTCTCTATCAGAGATTCTTAACATGCCCAATAAATGTTTTTTTCTTTACTGTAAAATAACATCCTGGATACAAATTTTAAAATAACATACTTTTTTTATTATAAAAGTAACTCACACTTATTATTAAGATTTTGGAAAATATAGAAATGCATGAAAGAAAAAATGAAAAGTTACACATAATCCTACAACTCACACCCTGTTAATATTTTATATATGTTCTTATAGCTATTTTCTCCCGATATGTGTATATTTATCAAATAGCAGGGATTTCTTTTCTGTTTGCACAACTGGGATTATTAAAAATAATTTATAAAGTGAATTTAACATTGTGCATATATTCGAAAAATGTCTTGTTTCCAGGTTTCTAGTGGACACTTGGTTTACTAATATTGAGCTGTAACTCGGTAGTATCCTGTCAAGAGAATTAACTAGCAGTTGTTTTTAAACATATATTCCAAATGTTATTATAGTGTCAATTTACTCCCTAAATCTTGCAAAGCTAAAGTCACAGGTCAAGCTCATTGTTGCAAACTCTGTGTGATATTAATGATATATCTAAATTTACTAGAGGAGATGAAGGGTTAATATTTATTAAGCTCCTACTATGTATCAGGCAGAAAGCTGGATATTTTGCAAAGATTGCCTTCTATATGCTATCTATGGGGAAAAAATGAGGTTTCTAATCTCTGTTCCTGTAAAGTAGGAAAAAGAATGTAGGTTTTAAATTCTGGAATTTAAAGAAGAAAAAGATAGAGGATGGGTTTTGATCCGAAATATTATTTTAATATTTAAAAAAATTTTTACTTTCATTTAGTTATTTACTTATTTATTTTTTGAGAGCAGCAGAAAGAGAGAGAGAGAGGCCTGACCTGTGGTGGTGCAGTGGATAAAGCGTCGACCTGGGAACACTGAGGTCGCCAGTTCAAAACCCTGCACTGATCTGGTCAAGGCACATATGGGAGTTGATGCTTCCAGCTCCTCCCCCCTTTCTCTCTTTCTTTATCTCTCTCTCTTACTCTGTGTCTCCTCTCTAAAATGAATAAATAAATGTTAAAAAAAGAAAGAGAGAGAGAGAGAGAGAGGAACATCAAGCTGTTTCTGTATGTGCCCTAACCAGGGATTGAACCAGCAACCTCTGTGTTCTGGGACGATGCTCCAACCAACTGAGTTATTCAGCCAGGGCTTGACCAGAAATATTTCAATTCACTGTGAGGCAAGGTAAACTGCACTACTCCTCTATTTTTTTCTTTATTGTGAGTGTGGAGGCACAGCCTTAGTGAATATTAAAATTTTATCTTTCCTTGGGTAGAATTTTGCTTTATAAGAATGCAGTGCAATTTATTTTGCATAAAAGGATTTCTAAGGGCAGCTATATTGGGTTTGCTTTGTGCATGGCATGGCTTATTGCCTAGCAGATGCTGTTTTGTGCTGATCTATAGGTGATAGAGACACCTCGGAATACATTTCCCTAAAGTTATAATCGGATATGCTATGGGCTTCCATCACAAGTCATCTCAATGCAAAGTGGCAAGTCATCTACTGCAGAGTTACAGGAAATGCAAATTTGATCTGGTATGTGAAAAGTGGAAGGCTCTATTATGTTGCCCACTGTTTTGGTAAGCCCCTTTCTCTGGGAAGTCTGACTTAAGGTGGCCACAGGCATAATGCTGCTCTTATGTTTGTGACTGTCATAAGATATGCATCCTCTATCTTACTAGGGAGAGACATAACAAATATTCCTGTTTGTGGGGCTAATGCCTTTGTGAGGAGAACATTGGTAGGATATTTCTTTTTGTTTTAATCCAGGTTACCTTTTGCCCAAGTACAATTGCACCACTTAGAATTATTTTATTTGTTAGCACCTGACTTCTGGTCTTCCCGTTTATTATTTCTCTGGATCCTTTCAACATAACTATGTTGTTTGGTGTTTTAAGAGCACGGGCACTGGAACTAGCTAGTAGAGTGTTTGAATTCCAGCTTGAAGTGCTAGCTGTGATACTTTGGGCAGGGAACATAATTTGTCTAGGCCTCGTTTTCCCCACTGATAAAACAAAAATAACAATCACACTGCATTTATGAAGTTGATATGAAAATTAAGGCAATGCACATGATTTTTTTTTTAAACTAGAGAGAGAGGGACAAACAGGAAGGGAGAGAGATGAGAAGCATCAATTTTAGTTGTGGCACCTTAGATACTCATTGATTGCTTCTCATGTGAGCCTTGACTGGGGGGTTCCAGACAAGCCAGTGACCCCTTGTTTAAGCCAGCGACCATGGGGTTGTTTTTATGATCCCAGGCTCAAGCCAGTGACCCTGTGATCAAGCTGGTAACCTCGGGGATTTGAACCCGCGTCCTCAGCATCCCAGGTTGTCACTCTATCCACTGTGCTACTGCCTGGTCAGGCAATGCACATGAAATTGTTAGCACAGTTTCTTACTGCAGGTATGAACTCCTGCTAGGTGGGTTGAGGCAAGGATGAAGCAGAAAGACATCAAGAAGTTAAGTAAGACACATGGCCCAAGGCCGCATAGTTGCAGAACTGAAGTCAGATCAGCCTTTTCCATTCAGTCTTCTTTCTTAATTAAACACAGATGTGTATACACAGCTGTTGACTCTAAATATGATGGTTCATCAACAAATGTAATTATTGAGCATATACAGTGCAACATAGTGGTGAGGCAATGTAGCTGTAACAATGGGGCTGATCTCTTGCCCCCTACCCACATGCATGAACACATACGTGCAAGCATCTATGTTGGGAATGTGCCCCTCGCAAAGGAAACAGACTCCACACATACCTTACTTCCATTATGATTCTGACCTAACTTGAGCATGTATGCAGAGCCTCAGCTTTTTTGGTAGTAAAAACAAAAACAAAAAACAGAAATGATAGCCCCTGACTTGCAGTGTTATTAAGATTAATTAAGACACTTTATAGAAAGTCCTCAGCACTGAACCTGGCACAGAATAAATTCCAAATAAATGTTATTAAGTAGCCTTATTATTCTTGGTGACAGCATAAATAATATGTTTGGTGTCGATGGTACTTATAGGGTCAGGGGGCAAAGACATAAAAGTCTTTCCTGACCAGTCAGTCTAAAAGTTGGCTTATTTTCTTCATAGCTCTTATGACTCTCTGTCCCGGTCAGTCTCCAGTTACTGTCTATTTCCCTCCACTAGAATTATGTTCCACAGAGGAGGGGACCCAGGACCTTGCAGGACACATAGCAAGTGTCCCCTTAAAAGTCTGTAAGTGAATGAATGAGTGGATAAGAGGTTGACAGCAATGGGAAAGAAGACAGAAATAACCTAGATGAGCAAGAGGAAGGGAATGGTCTGTATTACTGATTTCTGACATGAAAGTCTGGGTCCATCACCAATCAGCTTCTGTCAAAAAGGAGCAGCTGCCCAGAGAAAGTCAGCTTAGGAAGTCAGCATAGGAAGTCATGAATAATTTTGATAGAGCGCAGACAGTTTAAGCAAATGCCTTTCTCCTTACTGGGGGTAGGTATAACTTGTGTCAATATACCTGTCTTCGATCCAAGCTCAGGTCCATTTCCATGTCCAATCCTACAAGGCGGTCACAGGTCTACCTCTGAGATCCTATTTTTCAATACCCTAATTCCCCTCCCAAACTAAGTTCAAGTTCAGAGTTTTAGGTCATTAGAGTCAGTGCAGATAGATGCCTTCCAAAACTGTGTCTGTGTATACAAAAAAGCCTGCCATCTGTTGATGAGCATTAAATGAGTCAATATGCCTGACCTGCGGTGGCCCAATAAATAAAGCATTGACCTGAATGCTGAGGTCACTGGTTGAAACCCTGGGCTTGCCTGGTCAAGGCACATACAAGAAGCAACTACTATGAGTTGCTCCTTACCCCTTTCTCTCTCTCTCTCTCTCTCTCTCTCCCTCCCTCCCTCCCTCTCTCCCCTTTCACAAATCGATAAAAATAAATAAATAAATAAATGAGTCAATACATGAGAAACAATTACATAGCTATTGGCACATAGCAACAACTCCATAAATGTTTTCTGTTGTTGCTGTTCTTATTATCATCATTATACATTTATTCAACAAGGATATGGACTACCTATTATGTGCTTGCAGATGTTCTAGGCTCAAGATATTCAAAGGTAAACTAAACAGATCAGAGATCTCACCCTTTATGGAGCTTCTGATGTAGTGGGGGGCTCAGAAAATAAAGTTAGGTGCATTGAGCAGAATCATCGATGACTGTGCCGCCTAGATGGGTGGCTGTAGTCTACACTGTTAGTGAGGACGGGTCCCCTGTCCTCCTGTTTTAACACCGTTGTTCCAGGATCTTGTGATGGGCATAGAAGACACTCAATTCATGTTGGGTGAACGTATGAATGAGTAAATTTCTGATAGGCACCGCAGGTTCTGGGTTAAGGCTGTGTGTGCAGGTGCCATCCATGGAAGCTCTGCTGTTTGTGGACCCTGCTTATGTGGCAAAGTCTGGGTTAGAGAATATGTGGGTGGATGTAGGGAGGACGAGGTTGTGAGAGCGTGTATGTATATGTGTGTGTGTGTATGTATGTATATGTATGCTAAATCTTCATGTACCTGAAGTAACATGGAAGGCAAAGTCTTTGGCTCTGCATGTTTTAGGTAAATCTGAGCTACCAAAGAGCACAAGTATAGGATTCTGACTGTGGTACATCTGAGCTTGAGTCAGCGTGTGAGGTATTAGGCCAGGGTTGTTTGAGGATGGTATTATGAGTATTTTGAAAGTATTTTTCTAGTGAAAAATATGCCAATAACTACGGTAATTGTTTCACATATATTGACTCATTATGCATGCCTGTGGTCTATAATGTAATAGTCTGTGAGGCAAATTAAGGGTGGGATAAAAGCAAAATGAGGGTGCCTGTATAGGGGGGAAGTGTAGATTTGTCTGTGAGTTAATTATAGGCTTTTGTGATTGGCGATGAAAAAAAGGGTCCCCCACCCCCCACCGCCACTCCCCCAACCGGCCAATTCAGGAGTTCTTTTATTTGAGGATTCAGGCTTGTGAGATTCTAGAACAGGGAGCAATTTTGAGACAATCCTAAAACTAGGATAAGACCAGTCTGGGATTATGGGAAACCAATAATCTAGGATCGTGAGTGTGATAGAAATCTAAATTGTGTGTGTGTATGTGGCTATAAATCAGGATCTGGCTTTTAAATGAACACCCCTGAGCCAACTAAGTTTAAGTGCATGAGCAGGACAGAGAGAGTTGTGCTGGTGAGGCAAACTCGGTAGTTGGTGTGGGGAAAGAAGCGTTTGTGTGCCTGTGTGAGTGAGCCAGGTTCTTGAGTGTGAAATCTGGGGCTTCTTGGGCGAGCGGGAAGCCTGTGTGCGCGCTCGTGTGTGCACGCGCGCGTCAAGTTGGGATTTCTACTATCCTTGGGCAACAAGAACGTGAAGCCGGTGAGGCCACTTTGGGGTTCGAGGGTGAGGAGATCGGGCGGGCGAAGGGTCCCGCGAGCGGAGCGCGCCCTGCTCTGGCCCCCGCGCCGCACTGGCTGGCTGGCTGGCTGGCGGGGGACTGGCAGGAACGGGAGCAGCACTGCCGCCTCTGGCGCGAAGGCTCAGGCGCCTCCTCCCGCCCTAGTCACTGTGGCTCAGCGCACGCTGCCGGTGGCTGCCCTTTCCGCCTCGGGGGAAGAAAGACCGCGGGCCGCTGTCGTGCAGGAACCATGGCCACCGGCCGAAGAGGCTGGGACAGCTCCCACGAAGATGATCTGCCCGTGTACCTGGCCAGGCCGGGCACCACGGACCAGGTCCCGCGGCAGAAGTACGGCGGCATGTTCTGCAACGTGGAGGGTGCCTTCGAGAGCAAGACGCTGGATTTCGATGCCCTGAGCGTGGGGCAGAAGGGCGCGAAGACTCCCCGGAGCAGCCAGGGCAGCGGCCGCAGCTCGGGAAGCCGCCCCGGGCTCGAAGGGGACTCACCGCGCAGGGGCCAAGGCCGGGAGGAGAGCCGGGAGCCCACGCCCGCATCGCCTGCGCCCGCTGGGGTGGAGATCCGGAGCGCCACCGGCAAGGAGGTATTACAGAACCTCGGCCCTAAGGACAAGGTAAGGGCCCCGGGGCGCCTGTCTGCCTGCCCTCCTTCCCTCTGCAGCCGGGGGCGCCATGACTCGGGCACAACTTTCTTTTGCTCACTTTGCACAGTGAGCAGGGACTAGGAGGAAGAAAAGGGCATCCTCTGCTGAGCATAGCGTGATCTCCTAGCCTGGACGTGGATTCATGCGTGTCCCAAGTTGCAGCTCTTCGCGAGCGTGGGTCCCCCTACCTTCCTGCTGCACCCCGGGACTATTGGTTCTGAGTGGGTGTGTCAGCCCGGCCAGTCCAGGAAGGCTTAGTGATTTCCAGCCCTTCTCTGGTTTGCGTAATCAGACACAATTGTCTTGGCCCCTTTGCTGGCCTTTCAATCTTAACACGGGTCATCAGGGCAGAGGGCAAACTGGTGCTGGGAAAATGGGGTCATCTCCATAGTGCCCGGATAAAAGTACAGGATGGGAGGTCTTCCCTCTCTCAGAACAGCAGAGCCACTCTGTTCCTGAAACTTTTGGGTGTAGAGCCGCAGACTAAACAATCAAATCTCCATGCCTCGCTTAGGTCCTAGATGGACATTTCACATCTGTGTTTGTCAAGTGTGTAGTCGTGTACAGAACTTGGCACAAGCCTGGGCACCACCAGGTTCCAGCTGGCTCTGGAAGAATATAATTGTATTTTTGAAAATAGGCAAGAGTATTAAGGATGCACATGAAACTAGCAAATTCCCTCCTGCTCTTCCACGTGCCAAAGCCAATTTCTTCTGTCTGTAGTTTTGAGAAACTTAACTGTCACGCTGAACTGACTGAAGGCATGACATGGAAATCCAGCTGACCCTGAGTTATTTATTTCATAGAAAAATCAGAACTGTAGTTCAGAAAACTCAAGGGCCTGGGCAGGACTGGAGTATATCAAAGTTCCAACTGACGCTTTTCAGTTGAGGGACAATAGTGATCAGATACGCCACCCTTGTCTACATAATGGCTGCAAAATCCAGCTGCGTATATTATTCTGAACTAACACTGTTATGAATAATAACCTGAAATGGAAATGTCTGCCTCCAGAGCAATTACAGTTAATGCTTACCCAAGCTTTAGATGTTTTTCCATTAAAATGCAGATAGCCAGAGAAAGGACAGCACATTGCTCTCCACTGTTTAAAGTTTGGGAGTTAAAACTAACAAACAAACCTTTCACTATTGATACCACCAGGGAAAAGCAAGCCCTGTTTGAAAGTGCCATTGGGAGGTAGTGTCAGTGTGCCTGGAAATCACTCAGTTGGGGATTTTCACCTCCTCCTTGGACTATGGGGTTCCTCTAGGTTCTACTCAGATGCTCTTTTAAGAAAAAACTTCAGATCTTTTTAAAAGGCTTTGGCTGGATCGTGAAACCGAAGAATAACCCTGTGGGGATGGTTATTGCTTGTCTTCGAGTCTGAATTGATCAGGGTTAAAATGGTCCCCTCCTGACAGAGGTCAGTAGCAATTGCTATGAGTCAGGGCTATTCCCTTTGCTGGAACACCCCTGATGTAAGCCAGATAATATGCCTGGTTTGGAAGATTTAAGAATGGTAACTAGAGAAAGGGGAAAATGTTCCTCTTTTCAACCCAGCAATTCTCTCGTTTTCCTTCCTTTTGTAAACCCTATACTTTGGACTCCTAATTGAAAAATAATAATACAACCTAGCATCAGCAAGATTTCTAGTGCTACATGGTTATTTCTAAGTTCAGCCTTGCTGTCAGCTTCGTCCAGGCTATGTTATTATCTCTAATTTGGTTGAATCACATTGTTAAAAGAGACATCATAGGTTATCTACTTTTGTACTTGATGGCTCTTTCTCTGAGGAAAGGGGTTGTGTGGTTGAATTTATCATTGCAACTCTAGTACCTGGCACATTGGGCATGCTCTGTAAATGTTTGATCCACTAAACCTCCTTAATTAAGCCATATATGATGTTACATATAATCCAGATGATCACCTGGCATCTGTTTAAGTATGGCCATTTTCAGGGTGCTCTCCCTCAAGAAGCAACTTTTGGACAACTTTACTTAGGAAACTTAAATTAAGCTTAAATCTGCCTTCTCATAGTTTATACCACCTATTCTAAGTTCTGACCTTTGGAAATAGAGTAATAAATGTATTTTCTTCTGAAATATTTTCATGATTTTAAGTATCTGGGTTCATATATCTGTCAGGAAAGGCGGGGTAATGCTACAGTAACAAGCAGCCCCCAAATCTCCATGCTTTAGTCAAACAAGAGAAGTTTATTTCTTACTCCTGCTACTTGGCCAGCATGGGTCAGCAGGACAACTCTGTTCATCATTGCCCCTCAGAGACCTAGACTGACGAAGGATCCATGTCCACACACTCATGATGGGAAGAGCATGTGGTAAATCGGTACAACTCTTAAACTCCCACACTGAAGTCACAAACATGGCTTCTGCTCACGTTTCATTCACAAATCATCAGTGTGTGCCTAACTAACAAAAGAATTGGGAATATAAAATCTTACTGTGATCCTGTAAGACAGATTAGAAATATTTAGAAAATAGCTTTAACATCTCTCCCAGATCTGGGGGTGAATGACTAGGGTGAAACCTGGCTCACTTCTTACAAATTATGTGACTGTAACCACGTACCTTGGCTTCTGTGCCTCAGTTTCCTCATCTTCAAAATGTGGAAAACAGGGACTGCTTTGCACATAGTAATACTTGATACAGATGAATTACTCTTACTCTTAGATTTTCACTGCCTTCATATGTTTGAAGGCAATATACCAATTTCTCCAAAATTCTCTGGTACTTGTATTATTCCTAGCTTATTCAGCTCTTCCTTGTATGAGCCTTTTACCATTCTGATTTCTGGTTATACTATATTTTGTAAATATTCTGCCCCTAATACAGTGCCCAGGACTGAACACAGTGCTCCAGATGGGACATGGCCATGTCAAAGTGCACCGGGCTAGTTAATGCCCTTGATTTATACATGACATATGCTTCTGTAGCTACAATTCAGTGTCCATGTCCTTCTATTGTCTCCAGTTCCCTGCCATTCAGCCTTCAGAAACTTTGTCATGCAGCTTCTCCATTATATGCTGGTACAACTAGACTTAAAACCAAAAGAAAAGAAAGTACTATGGAATCTTATTTATCTTCCTGCTATAATATTCACCACCGTCTTAGCTTATATTTCTATTCTGTCATACCACAATAATTTGAAACTTAATTCTATGTATGATATAGTGTCCCCACCCTCAGCTTTGGACCATCTGCAGATTTCATTGTAAGTGTCTCTTTGGCAACACTTTCTATGTGCCTAGTATGAATATATATATCCCCCCCTTTTTCCTACAGAAAAAAATGATTTTATAGATAAGGAAATCAAAACCGAGGTATTCTGAATGGTTAGCCACAAATCAAAAATAATAAAGGGGGAGCCAGAATTCAAACTGATTTCTCTAATTCCAGAATCCATCTTCTTTCCAGACTGGGAGGCTGCTTCTTTTATTTAAATTCAGCGGGCCTCACCACTGTGTCTGCTCCTGACATGCTACTATGATGTGGGGCAACAACAGATCTTCCCGCCCCATCTCTGGAAACTTTCATCCATCCATTTTGCCAGCCTTTATTCAGGATGCTTGGAGATCAGTTGCTCTGCCTTGAAAACAATTGCTGCAAAACCTTATTCTCCCTAGTTGATCTCAAAGTTATCAAAAGAGATTTTAAAAAAGGTCTTGATAAACTCAACATAGGCTTTGTGTATAGCATACCTACTCATTACCCCCTCCATAAGAAAATGAGTTTAGTTAATTAATAAATAAATTTTGAAGGAATTGCATAACAAAAGTGTTTGGCAGAAGAAAAGTATGAAAAGGTTTCTGAGTTATACATCAAATGCCAAAGTCCATGTTTGAGATAGGACTGGGCGTTTATGTTGCGGTTTTGGACCTACCTGAAAACACTTTGTTAAATTTTGTAGGTAAGATTTTTCTCATGACAGGCATTCATCTTGCCAGAATCCCCCATGGTTGGCTCACACAACTTTTTGTTTATAATGTTTGACAATAAGTACATAAAAAAGAATTCTATATGAAAGGTAAATATATTCTACTATTTATCTCTTTTTTTAAATTGATTTTTTAGAGAGAGTCAGAGACAGAAACATCAATTTGTTATTCCACTCATTCATGTCATTGGTTGATTCCTGTATGTGCCTTGACTGTGACTGAACCCCCAAACTCAGTATGTCGGGACACTGCTCTAACCAACCTGGCCAGGGCCTTCCACTGATTCTCAGATGGTTTCCAGAATCGTTCTAGCAGTGAAGAAATTACTGAAGGGAGGAGAATTATGATGTATGTTTGGCCAAGAGCAAATGACACTGCAAAGACTCTGCCATCCACTGAGAACAGTCATGACATATGATTACATGTGTGTATTGATAACCCCCTTTTGAGAGCCGCGGGTCATTTCTAGTTCCCTGCTTCCCACATGGCCCACTTTTGTGCAAGATGTTTCCTTTGTGAAGTCAGCAGGGGGCTCGGGGTTGGAGGAGAGAATTTAAACAAATAAGATGTGGCACTTAACTTGTTACCATTTGTCATTAGCCTTTTGGTCCTGGGTGATAAGTTTTCAAAATGATTTGGATACATTGGAGTTCTCTTCCTTACCCTGCACAAAGGCAGACAGCTGAAAATAAAAGCCTAGGTTTATAAAGGCCACTCCAGTCCTCAGAATCCAAACCCTGGAGCGTAAATTAATTTTACAAGGCTGCTCTGACACAGAGAGTTGGCTCTTAACGCCAGGAAAAAAAAAAGGCTCTGCTTACCTATAACCCTCAGACCACACTTGAACCTGGGAGTGTGTTTACTTCCCCCAGCTGGGAAGTGTTTGAAACCTTTCAGAACTTTGGTTTAGTTTGACAGTAGGCATTTCAGGAACAGAAAAAATGTGCCTTCCAAGTAATGCTACAACTGGCAGGGTTCCCTCAAAGTAATGGTCCCTGGAGACGGGGTTTTGCTGACGGCTCTTGTAAGTAAAGTTTAAGGCAGTCAGAGACATGATGCTTTTCTGTTGATTTCTATAGCTGATTCTCCTTATGATTTATTTCCACTGGGCATTATCATTTCAAGTAGTCTTCCTGTGAGATGGTGGATAAAGCTTACTAGGAATAGGATCTCGGGCTGAGGAGAACGCCGTCGGTACCTGGAAGCTCAACCCTCCCTTTGTGAGAGGAGACAGACGGTCCATGTGTCTATGTAAGTGCATAAGCACTTTTTGAAAATTAAACTTCTAGCCCCGGCCAGATAGCTCGGTTGGTTAGAGCATTGTCCTGAAGCACGGAGATTGCTGGTTCGGTTCCCAGTCAGGGCACATGTAGGAACAGCTCGATGTTCCTGTTTCGCTGACCTTCTAGGAAAATGTGATGTTAAAAATGTATCTGTACTCTTAACATGAACTCATATGGTATTCAAGAAACAGTTTTACTCTGTGAAGAGATGAGGCAAAGAAAAAACCCAAAACAACAACAATAAAACCAGTGGTGGGGTTCAGCCTGTTTGCACCCGTTCAGCAAAAACGACCCCTAACTTTTGTTGAGTTTGGCAAACCCGTTAAAATGGCACTGATAATCAGGGTTCTCTCTAAGGTGGGCGCCTGGGCAGCCGCTCAATGTGGAGATCATAAATTTACATTCCTTACTCTTTTTGAAAGTTCAGCTCTGCAACAGCATATTCTAAGCACCCATAGTAATGTTCATTCCCTCCATAGGTGAAAACAATTGCAAGTGAAGGCACCAATCAATAAGCAGTATGGAGCCCTGGTCAGTTGGCTCAGCAGTAGAGTATTGGCCTGGCATGTAGAAGTCCTGTGTTCAATTCCCAGTCAGGGTACACAGGAGAAGCAACCATCTGCTTTCCCCCCTTTTCTCTCTCCCTTTCTCTCTCTCTCTTCCTCTCCTGCAGCTATGGCTTGAATCGTTGAAACAACTTGGCCCTGCCCACTGAGGATGGCTCCATGGCCTGTCCTCAGGTGCTAAAATAGCTCAGTTGTCAAGCAACAGAGCAGCCCACAGATGGGCAGAGTATCAGCCCCTAATGAGACTTGCTGGGTGGATCCCTGTCAGGGCGCATGCGGTAGTTTATCTGCCTACCTGACTACCTGACTCTCACTTAATAAAAAAAAATAAAAGAAGCGATATGGAAATATCTTGAATAAGTTTTGTTATTTTTGTCAGATATTATTTAACATTTTTTCATTAATATTTTATAACTTTCTTAAAATAACATAATCTAGTTTTGTGTACCTCTCTTTATTTTTCTTTTATAAATACTAAATGCATGAAATAATAAACTACCTTTCAGTATATTGTTCTTTTATACTTAAAATGGTCATTAGGGCAGAAGCTGGTTGTTAAATTATTTGAATCCCACCACTGGATAAAGCCTCAGCAGTCTCAGCTTGGAGAGCCCAACTTTAACCAGCTCTACTTCTTGGGCAAATTACCCCCCTTTTCTCTGAGCTTTAGTTTCTTTCTTTCTAAAACAAAGGGGCTAGCGCAGATGTGTCACTATGGTAATGGGCTAGAAAATTTTTGATTGTGCATCTCTACGTAAACATTTTTGAGCATGTTCTCCCTGTCTATATGCACATGTACATACATGTGCATCAATATAAATTACATACACAAATAATGTATTAGCATCTTGTGAACATTATACCATACAAAGAACAAACTGAAAAGGAAGAGATATCATCATAAATACAAATAGAAATTCTGATTTTTTTTCTTGTGCTCCAGTAGGTTATTTTGCTGACCCAATAGGGTAAGTGCTTATAAGTCCATGATCTTTAGATCAAAGCCAAAACAGTCAGTGGTACTAATATTATAGTCATTAATAGCCCTTTTAGATTGCCTTCTTTCACTCAGTAATATGCATGTAAGCTCCTCCATCTGTTTGCATGGCTTGATAGCTCATTTCTTTTTAGCGCTGAATGAGAGTCCTTTGTCTGGATGTACTGCGGTTTATTTATCCACTCACCTACTGGAAGGCATTTTGTTTGCTTCCAAGTTTCAGCAATTAGTGCTAAGGATGGTGTAAACATCTACATACAGCTTTTTGTGTAGACATAAAATTTCAGTTAATTTGCATAAATGTCAAGGTGTGTGGTTGCTGGATCATATGGTAGGAGTATGTTTAGTTCCAAAGTGGCTGAACCATTTTACATTCCCGCTAACCATGAATGAGAGTTCCTGTTGCTCCACAGTGTTGTCAGCATTTGGTGTTGTCACTGTTTTAAATTTTGGTCATTCTGTTGAGGTATCTCATTGTTGTTTTGGTCTGCAATTTCCTAATGATAGCCAATGTGAAGCATTTTTTTTTATATGCTTATTTGACATCTGTACATTTTCTTTGGTCAGGTGTCTGTTCAGGTCTTTTGCCCCTTTTTAAATCGGGCTGTTCCCATTATTTCTTTCATGGAGTGTGCTTTTGGTGCTGTATATAAACAGTTCTTGCCATTCCCAAGTTCATGTAGGTTTTCTTCTATGTTATCTTCTAGAAGTTTTATAGTTTTGAAATTTACATTTAAGTCTATGATCCATTTTGAGATAAAGTTTTTGTGAGGGGTATGCAATCTGTCTAGATAATGTTGTTGCATATGGATGTCTATTGTTCCAGCACCATTTGTTGAAAAGGACTATCTTTGCTGCATTTACCATTACTTCTTTATCAAAGATCAGTTTACCATATTTATATGGGTCTATTTCTAGGCTCTATATTCTTTTCATTAATCTCTTGCTTTATTTTTTTGCCAATACTACATTGTTTTGATTCTTGTGGTATTATAGTAAGTCTTGAAGTTGGGTAGTGTTAGGTTTTTTGAATTTATTACCATTAACTATGATAGCTGTGGGATTTTTTTGTAGATGCTCTCTATCAAGTTGAGGACATCCTCATCTATTTTTTGATTTCTGAGAATTTTTATTATGTGTGCGTGCTGGATTTTGTCAAATGCTTTTTCTGTGTCTATTGATACAATCATGGGATTTTTCTTATTTGTCTGTTGATGTGATGGGTTATATTAATTTTCTAATATTGAACCAGTCTTACATACCTTGGATAAATCTAACTTCATTGTGGTATATAATTCTTTTTATACATTGCTGGATTTGACTTGTTAATATTATGTTGAGAATTTTTGCTTCTATGTTCAAGAGAGACATTGGTCTCTAGTTTTCTTATCTTGTAATATCTGTCTGGTTTTGATATTAAGATAATGCTGGCTTCATAGAATGTGTTAAGTAGTTTTTCCTTTGCTTCTATCCTCTGGAACAGATTGTAGAGAATTGGTATAATTTCTTTAAATGTTTGGTAGAGTTGACCAGTGAACCCATCTGGGCCTGGTGCTGTTTGTTTTGGAAGGTTATAAATTATTGATTAAATTTATTTAATAGCCATAGGCCTATTAGATTGTCTATTTTTTTCTTATGTGAGTTTTGGCAGAATATGATTTTTTAAGGACTTAGTGCATTTCATCTAGGTTATCAAATTTGTGGATATAGAGTTGTTCGTAATATTTCTCTATTTATCTTTATAGTATCTGTGAGATCGTTGTGATGTTCCCTCTTTCATTTCTGATAAGAGTAATTTATATCTTCTCTCTTTTTTTCTTAATTATCCTAGCTGGAAGCTTATCAATTATGGATCTTTTTAAAGAACCAGCTTCTGCTGTTGTTAATTCTTGATTGATTTCTTGTTTTTAATTTCATTACTTTATGTTCTAATTCTTCTTCTTTCTTCTTTTCTGCTTATTTTGGGTTTAATTTATCTTCTTTTTCTAGTTTCTGAAAATGTAAACTTATACTATTGATTTTATGTCTTCACTTTTTTTCATAATACATGTGTTCCATGTTAAAAATTTTCCTCTAGGTACTATTTTAATTGCATCCCAGAAATTTTGTTGTGTTGTGTTTACATTTTTTTAGTTCAAAATATTTTTAAAAAGTATTTTGTCATTATTTATCTGATTTATAAATAAGCATACATATGTGTATGTGCATACATAAGTGAATACATTATTACTATATTATTTTGAATAAACTATTATATTGATCAATTAAGAATAAGAAAAATAAAAGTTGCCTGATCAAGTTCTGGCACAGTGAGTAGAGCGTCAGACTGGGATGCAGAGGACCCAACTTCAAAACCCCGAGGTTGCCAGCTTGAATGTGGGATTGTTGGCTTCATCATGGGATCATGAACATGACCTCAGGGTTGCTGGCTTGAAGCCCAAGGTTGCTGGCTTGAGTCCAATGTCAGTGGCTTGACCAAGGGGTTACTCAATCTGCTGTAGCCCCCCCATCAGGGTACATATGAGAAAGCAATCAATGAACAACTAAGGTGCCATGCCGCAACAAAGAATTGATCTTTCTCATCTCCTTCCCTTCCTGCCTGTCTGTCGCTGTCTCTCTCATTAAAAAAAGAAAAGAAAGAAAAAGTTTTCATTTTAGCTTTAATTATTCTTTCTTTAATGCTCTTCCTTTCTTTGTGTAGACCCAAGTTTCTGACCTATATAATTTATTTCTCTGTAAAAAACTTTTAACATTTCTGGTGAGGTAGATCTACTACCAAAAACATTTTCTCAGTTTTTGCTTTACCAAGAAAATCTTTATTTTTCCTTTACTTTTTAAGGATATTTTGCAAGATCAGAATTCTTCTTTTATTTTACTTATTTATTTATATTCAGTGAGAGGAGAGGAAGCAGAGATAGACTCCCGCATGCACCTCCACCTTGATCCACCCAGCAAGCCCACTAGGGGGCGATACTTTGCCAATATGGGGCATTGCTCTGTTGTTCCACAACTGAGCTCTTCTTAGCACCTGAGGTGAAGGCCATGGAGCCATATTCAGTGCCCAGGGCTAACTCACTCCAATTGAACCATGGCTGTAGGAGGAGAAGAGAAAGAAAGAGAGAGAGGCGAGAGGGGGAGGGGTGGCCTTTGTGCCCTGACCAAGAATTGAAACCAGGATGTCCACATGCTGAGCCGATGCTCTACCACGGAGCCAACTGGCCAGGGCCGAGATCAGAATTCTAGGTTGATGACTATTTTCACCTCATTGTCTTCTTGTTTGTATAATTTCTGAGACTATTTGGGCATGATTCTTATCTTTGCTTTGCTATAGATAAAGTATCTTATTTTTCTCTGATGGCTATCAATTTTTAAAATTTATCTTTGATTTTATGAAGTTTGAGTATGATATGCCTGGGTAAATTTGTTTGTTTTTCCTCTGAGCTTCTTCCATCCCTGATTTGGTGTCTGACATTAATTTTAGGAAAGTTCTCAGTCATTATTGCTTTATATAATGCTTCTGTTTTTTTCTTCATTTTCCAGTAATACCATCATGTGTATGTTATACCTTCTGTAGTTGTCTCACAATTCTTGGATATTCTGTTCTGTTTTGTTTAGTCTTTCTTCTCTTCACTCAGCAGAAATTTTTATTGTTCCATCTTCAAATTCAGAGATTCTTCTTTCAATAGTGTCTAATTTACTAAGAAGCCCATCAAAGGCATTCTTTATTTCCATTACAGTATTCTTTTTTTAGCACTTTTTGATTTTTTTGTTAGACTTTCCATCACTGTGTCCATTATGTGTTTGTTTTTGCATGTTGTCCTTTTTTTCCATTGAAGCATATGTCATAGTTTTTCTAAATTCCTGGTCTGATAATTCTAATATTCCTGCCATATCTGACTCTGGTTCTGATGTTTGTTCACTCTCTTCTCTTCAAACCATTTTTTTTTTAACCTTTTAGTATGCCATGTACTATTTTTTAGTGGAAAGTTGTACACGATATATTGGAACAATGAGCTCTAATAAACAGACCTTTAGTAATATAGTGGTAAGGCGTGGAGAAACAGGAAACATTCTATAGTCCTATGATTAGGACTTAGTCTTTTGGTGAGCTCATGCCCCTGGACTATAAGACTTCACCATGCTTCTCAGACCACTCTCTGTTCCCCCCATTCCAGGTGGGACAGGATAGCTGGAGAATCTGGAATTGTACATTTCCCTTCTCCCACATGGCAGTCTAGAGGTTGCTGGTTTGGATTCCCCCCCTCCCTCTCAGGTAGGTTAGGCTCTGATAAAAGCCCAGCTGGTTCGACTCTGGTAAAATAGTTTCTCCTGAGGGTTTCAAAATGGTTCTGGTTTCCCTCCTCCTGCCAGAGCAGGAGGAAGTTTATCTATGCTATTCGTCATGAAGACTTAATACAGCTCTTGGAGGTCATGGTTAGTTATAAAACTGCAAGGGCCCTCCGATGACTGAGTCCCTCTGGAATTTTTAACTCCCAGAGTTGTGTACACTGGGTCTCTAGCAATTTTCAGCTGCACTTCATGTTTTCTACCCTAGTTGTTTCCCAAGGAAGTGTTTGCTTATGGCTTTCTGCTCAGGTAAATTGTGATTTTTCTTTTTCTTTTTTATTAAATTGGATTTATTGGGGTGACACTGATGAACTAAACTGTACAGGTTTTAGGTGTCCAATTCTACAACACACCCTCTATACACTGTATTGTGTATTTATCCCTCATTATGATTTTCTGTAGTCATCTGTCTAAGTTTTGATGCAACAGTTTTTCTTGTAACCTCACCTTTTTGCTGTAGCTAAGAAGAGCTGTTGATTTGTTAGTTTGCTCAGCTTTTTACTTGTTCTGATGGAGTGGCAACTTCCAAGCTCATTAATTCCAAACTGGAAACCCTAAAGTATATATATATATACACACACACACACACACACACACACACACACACATACTGTATTTTTCGCTCCATAAGATGCATTTTTCTCCTAAAAAGTGGAGGGGAAAATGCCCGTGTGTCTTATGGAACAAAAAATATGGTATTTTATTAAATATTTTAACACATCATTTGGTTCAGAATATTTTTTTTCTTATTTTAAAACCCACTTTCATCTTATGGGGTGAAAAATACGGTGTGTGTGTGTGTGTGTGTGTGTATAATTTATTGATGTTTAGAGAGAGGAAGAGAGGCAGAGAGAGCGAGCGAGAGAGAAACATTAATTTGTTGTTTCATCTATTTATGCCATCATTGGTTGATTCTTTTTTGTGCCCTGAACGGGGATCAGACCCATACCCTTGATTGTCAGGACAATGCTCTAACCAACTGAGTTACCTAGCAGCCCCTAAATTATATATGTTTAAATTTTTATTTATTGATTTTAGCAAGAGAGGAAGGGAGAGAGACAGAGAGAAAGAGGGAGACAGGAGCATCAATCTCGTTCTGTATGTTCTGTATGTGCCCTGCCTAGGGATCAAATCAGCAACCTTTGTGTTTCAGGATGATGCTGTAATCAATTGAGCCATCCAGCCAGGGCCTAAATTATATTTTTAACCCTGAATTATTATGACAGCTTTATAGAGAATGAACATTTTTCTAAAGCACAATTTACAATGGCTATATAGTACTCCATTGTGAGGTATATAATGTATTTAATTACTAATACATTTTAATTGGATATTTGTAGATTTTTAAGTTTTGATTTTACTTTTTTCTTCATTTAAAACATTCATTATTATTACTTATTTATTTATTTTTAGCGAGAGAGGGACAGACTGGAATAGGCAGACAGGAAGGGAGAGAGATGAGAAGCATCAATTTATAGTAGTGGCACCTTAGTTGTTTGTTGATTGCTTTCTCATACATGCCTTGACTGAGTGGCTTCAGCCAAGCCAGTGACACTTTGCTCAAGCCAGTGACACTTAAGTCAGCGACCTTGAACTCAAGCCAGCGACCCCATGCTCAAGCTGATGAACCTGCACTCAAGCTGGCGACTTTGGGGTTTTGGACCTGGGTCCTCAGTGTCCCAGATTGACACTCTATCCACTGTACCACCACCTGTTCAGGCTATTTTCTTTTGCTATTGTAAATAAGGAGGTGACTGACCTCTTTCTATCTAACTATTTTGTACATATTCATTTCATTACCGTCTCACAACAGAAGATTCCTAGAAATGACAGCTTGTGATGGGGTCATTTTCATGCTGCAGGAATACTGAGCATGGGATGGTTGCTTTCTACAGGAAATTTCGCAGACAGGACTCAGGGCATTAAAAGTCAGGGAAACCTTTGTGTAAATTCCATAAGAAAGAGAGCTGTATCCTGGGCCACATTTCTCAGTAGCAGATGAGATTAAGGGGACACAAGAGCCAGGTAAGTGGGGATAATGTGAAAGACACAGGAAGAAGCCCTGGTTGGTGGTGCAGTGGATAGAGTGTCATCCCAGGATACCAAGGTTGCCATTTGGATCCCGGGATCTTCAGTTCAATTCCAGGGCCGCGGGCTCAATCCCAAGGGTGCCAATTTGAGCCCTGATCAGGGCACATATGAGAAGCAATCAATGGGGGCAGAACTAAGTGGAACAACGAGTTGATGCTTCTCTCTCTCTTTCTCTCCTCTCCCTTCCCTCCTCCCTTTCTCTTCTTTCTTCTCTCTCTCTCTCAAAAAATAAATAAATTTAAGACACAGAAAAAAGATTTTTAACTCTTAGCTGCAAATAAAAAAACATAGAAAGCTAAGTTATGAAAAGGAGACCCACTAAAAGAACAGAATTTTCTTTACCAAAGTGTTTTCCATATTAATCTCTTGGAATATAACCTTTGCTTGGGTTTGGGGACACAAATATAAGGTTCAAGGTGTGTTCTAGTGAAAAGTTTCATTTATGGAGTACATTTTTATGCAAGGCACTGCTGTCTGTAATCCTCACCATAAGCTGACAAAATAAGTGTTGTTATCTACATAGCCTGAAAGAGAAACTGAATCTTGGAGAGGTTGCTTCACTTCCTATGGTCATATAACTAGAAACAATGTCAGGCTTTAAGCCCTGGGAGTTGTATGATCTATTCTGCTACACCATGTTGCTCCTTCTTTCAAATGGTGGCTGCTAAATGTCCATACTAAATGAGGTCCAGCACCTAATACTGACATGGCAAAGAGGGTTATTCAAAATAAAATGTCTACTCGTGGGACTTTCTGGAGCGTGAAAGGAGGGGGTGCACAGAAACGGAATAAGAAGGCAGAACTTGGTCAAGCCCAGAAGTTGAACACTAACTAAAGCAGAAAGCATCAGAAGTTTTGAGGCCCTAGAAAGATGTCAGAAAGGGAAGAAAGAAATAGAAAGGGACTATGACCGTTGTCATGATAAGCCCCAAGTGCCTAATGATCATTTTTACTGGGTGCTATGGCTTTCTGGGTGGGGTGGGGTGGTCAGCCTGATTTAGAGACACCTACCAAGGGCAGATAGTATTCAAAGGATGGTGGTAGAGACTGGAATCAAATCCAGGTCTGCAAGACCCTGGAGCCTACATACACATGGCTTCCATTCTGAACTGTCTCTACCAAGAGCAGAACCAATTGGTTTGTTTTCTAGCAGTTAGGCTATGTCCAAAGAGAAAAGATGTAGTGCTTACTGTGAGTTGGAAGTGAGCTCGGGATGGACTGTTTTCCTTCTGTATTTCTACATACTGTCATTTAGCTAGAAATCAAACCAATGGAATTGACAGTTGTGTGATAAATGGATACAGAGTGAGAAGGGGAAAAAAATACAATTGATGAATGATGGTATCTTACTCAATTGGTAGGGAGGGAAAACCTCTCCAGAGATACAGTTTGCTCCTATACACCAAGGGTAAATTGGGAAACTAGCCAGTAGTACACTTAGAATTTTTAGTGAGATTATAGGGTGGGGAGCTAGGAGTTTGAAATGAGGGTGGGGGATTGAAATGAAGGCAGTACCCATGCTGTCAGCTAAGGATTTGCAATGAAAGGATGAGATGCCCCTCAACTGGGTACAATGGGAGACTGAACTTTTTCTGTGGATGTCTAAATAGTAAATATTTTAGGCTTTATGGGTTATACGCTGTCTGTTCCAACTAGTAAACTCTGTATAGCAAAGGTGTGGATAGACAATATGTGAATGAATGGGGTGGCTGTATGCCAATTAAACTATTTGCAAAATCAGGTGGTAGGCTGGATTTGGCCCAAGGACAATAGTTTGCTGACCCTGGTCTTGAATACAAGAAAAGGGGCATGTGTGCTTGTATGTGAATGTGTGTATTGTTTGCAAGTGTGTTAGAGTAGTAGAGTGAGTCCTAGCAACTTTTCAATATGAAAAAATTCAGGCATTTGAAGTGGATAGGTAACTATGCAAAAAAAATCTGAAAGACTCAACAAGGAGTACTGGTTCCCCCTTCCAGGATGTCTGAGATTGCAGAAGGAAATGATAAGTAAATACATATCAGGCATTGCAGAGGAGAACAATGCAAAATATTTTAGAGCATGCAACTCTGTGAAGGGGAGGCAAGACGTTGGAAAGAAAAAGATAGGAGAGGGGGGGAGGCTGAAGAGGATAACCTGGAAATGACAGCAGGGAAGAAGTAAGTAAAGGAAGTCCGAGTAATGAGGAACGGGGAGGCCAAGCTTAAAAAGAAGGCTTTGCCGGAGTCTAGGGAAAGAAGGGCAGAGGCAGCAAACAGCTTGGAGCTGGGAAGAGGCAAGGTAAAGGTGACAATGGGCCCTTTTGGAGCGTTAAGGGATGTGGCATAATTAAAGGGACAGGGAGAATGCTAGGCTCACTCACCCTGAAGACATGTCAGCAGAAGAAAATGTGGAGTGTTGAGAGATGAAACAATGGCTCATCTAATAAAAGTGTGATTAGTTAGTTTAGTCAGTTAAGAGGGTTTTCCCAAAATGACAAGGTGTGGGTTGGATCCCTGGTCAGGGCACACATGGGAAGCAGCCAGTGAGGGCACAACTGAGCAGAACAACAAATGGATGCTTCCAAGCTTCCCCCTCCCCTCTCACTCCCTTTCTCTTTTTGTTTCTCTGAAGCAATACATAAAAAGAAATTAAGCCCTGGCCAGATAACTCGGTTGATTGGAGCATTGTCCCAGAGCGCAGAGTTGTAGGTTTGATTCCCCGATCAGGACACATATAGGAGCAGCTCAATTTTCCTGTCTCCCCCACCCCTGAAAAAAAAAAAAAAGAAAGGAAAGGGATAAAAAAAAGTGTGATTAGGAGTTTTCAGGGCAAGGGTGGGTGTTCCTGGGAAGGTGTTTATTCCCTTTGGGAAGATGTGTGCTCACCATAGGAAATCTGACTTAGGGGTGAGCAGTTCAGCTGGGGCACGAGGCATGTAGTGAGGATTATGGGCTATGCATTCACTCTTTCATTCATTTTTTTCTTTTCTTTTTTTAAAAATCCTTTTCAAAAATTCTTTTTCATTGAATTCATTGGGGTGACATTGGTTAGTAAAAATTATATAGGATTCGGTTGTATAATTCTGTAATATATCATCTGTATATTATATTGTGTGTTCACCGCCTGAGTCAAGTCTCCTGAGTCAAGTCTCTATCATCACTGATCCCCCTTTACCTTCTTCTACCTCCCCTTTCCCTCTGGTAATCACCATGCTGTTATCTGTGTCTGTGAGTCTTTTCCTGTTTATTATTATTATTTTTTGCTTAATTTCTTCACCTTTTTTTACCCAGCCCTCTTATCCCCCTCCCCTCTGACAGCTCTCAGTCTGTTCTCTGTATCTATGAGACTGTTTATATTTTGTTCATTAGATTCCACATACAAGTGAGATCATATGGTACCTGTCTTTCTCTGACTGGCTTATTTTATTTAGCATAATATCTCCAGGTGCATTCATGCTGTCACAAAGCAAAGATTTCTTTCTTTTTTTATGACAAACTAGTATTCCATTGTATAATGTACCACGGCTTTGCTCTTCACTCATCTGCTGATGGATGCTTGGGTTGCTTCCAAATCTTGACTTTTGTAAATAATGCTGCAATGAACATGAGGATGCATATATTCTTTTGAATTAGTGTTTCATATTTCTTCAGATGTATTCAATTTTCCTTCCAACGTTCACGGGTCCACCATGAGCCTCTTCGGGGTCCCCAGCAATCAGAAATCATCAGGTCCTTGAAGAAATTATGTTAAAGTGGTGATAGCAGCTTCGCAATAAATGCTCAGAAGGAGGGCACTGAGCCCCCTGTCAGGCAGAAGGAGGGAAGGGCAAGACATGAATATTCATGAAGAGATTTCCCCAGCACAAGGCAGATGCATTTAAGTAGACTGTAGAATCTTAGAGCAGAGCTAGAAGCAATTTCAAATATTATTTTGTCTCTTTCACTTTATAAAAAGGAAAACTGAGATATTCAGAGGGCAGTAAGGATGAAAAATAAAAATTGTCGAGTGCTTATTATATGCCAGGCACTGTTTTATTTATATAGCCATTTTTGTTGTTGTTTTACTGTGGTAAAATATATATAATAGCCAGACTATGCAGTGGTGCAGTGGATAGAGTGTTGACCTGGGACGCTGAGGGTCCAGGTTCAAAACCCCAAGGGTGCCAGTTGAGCGTGGGCTCATCTGGCTTGAACGCAGGGTCACCAGCTTGAGTGTGAGATCATAGATGTGACCCCATGGTTACTGGCTTGAACCCAAGGTGACTGACTTAAGCAAGGGGTCATTGGCTCAGCTGGAGTCACCCCCACCCCATCAAGGCACATATGAGAAAGCAATCAATAAACAACTAAGGTGCTACAACAATGAGTTGATGCTTCTCATCTCTCTCCCTTCCTGTCTGTCTGTCTGTCCCTGTCTGTCTCTCTCTCTTGAAAAGTAAAAAAAGAAAAAAAACTAACAAAGTTTACAATTTTTACTATTTAAAAAATATAACAGCATTATTAAATACATTTACAGTGTTATACAGTCATTACTGTCTTATTCCAGAACTTTCCCATTACCCCAAAAGGAAAGCATATCCATTAAGCAGTAACTCCTCATTCTCTGCTCTGTCCAGCCCCTGGTAACCACTAATCTGCTTTCTGTCTCTATAGATTTGCCTATTTCTAGACATTTCATACAAATGGATTCATATAATAGCTGACCTTTTTTTTTTTTTTTTGACTGGCTTATTTCACTTAGCATACTGTTTCAAGGTTCATCCATGTTGTAGCATGGATGAATACTTCATTTCTTTTTGGTGAGTCTATAATTTTCCATTGTAAAGCGACATCACACTTAGTTTATTCATTCACCAGCTGATGGACATGTAGGTTGTTTCTATTTTTTTTTTTTTTTTTTTGGCTGTTGTAAATAGTGCTGTGCTAGGCACTTTAAAAAGCACCTTACATTTATTAATTTAATCTGTTCACAAAATCCTTCAAGGAAGGAACTATAATCACACCCATTTTACTAATGAGAAAAGAGAGATTAGTTTACTTGCTCAAGTTACACCATTAGTAGCGGGGGATTGTAAGGGCACGTGCCACTCGCTCCTGACTGCTCTTCTGCAGTGTCCACCCAGTCACATGTGCTCAGTGTATTTGGGATAAATTAGTTGATTTAACCCCTCTGCTCAATAATATATAGGAAACAAAAAGAAGGACTAGAGATTATTTATAAAAAATCACTCTATGTACTATAATAGTAAATACATATATAAAAAACTGATCCAGTAGCAGGCTATTATAAGTAATTTATGGCCCTGGCTGGTTGGCTTAGTGGTGAACATCATCTGGCATGTGGATGTTTTGGGATTGATTCCCAGCCAGGGCATACAGGAGAAGCAGTCATCTGCTTCTCTATCCCTCCCCTTCCTTTCTCTTTCTTTCTCTCTCTCTCTTTCTCTCTTCCCCAACCACAGCTATGACTTGATTGGTTCGAGCACATCGGCCCTGGGTGCTGAGGATGGCTCCATGGAGCCTCTGCCTCAGGCTCTAAAAATAGCTCAGTTTATGAGCATGGCTCCAGATAGACAGAGCATCAGCCCCAGATGGGGTTGCCAGTTGGATCCCAACTGGGGCACATGTGGGAGTCTGTCTCTCTATATCCCCACTTCTTACTTGGAAAAGAAGAAAAAGAAAAAAATTATGGCATATTAATATGAAATGATATAGAGACATTAAAAATGATACTGTAGAAGAATAATGGCTGGAGGAAATGTTCCTGGTTTCTCGGGAACATAGTCCCTCGGCCCTCTGAAGGAAGGTATTCTCAACTTCTTGGGTAAGAAAACAGGCTTAGAGGGGGAAAATAACCCTCATGAACTAAAGCCAGAATTCTGTTGACATCCCCAAATCCACGCTGTCAGCCATAGTAAAAAGTTAAGTGGAAAGTTAGCAAAATGTTAACAATAGCCTGTTTCTGAGCAGTGGGATAAGGGGTAAGTTGTGTTTTCTTCTATTCCATCAGCAACTGTTGCCACATTTTCCACAAAGATCTTGCTTGCATTGCTTTTGAAATTGAATAAAGGTGTTACATTTTCTCTAACAACAAAGAGAATTCTGCTCAAGTCACCCTCAAAACATAGTTGATTAAAATAAAAAGGTTAAGTTCTCATGGAAGAAAATATGGGTCACACCAAAAGTCAGGAACAGGGCTGGAGACAAACTTCAATGGAGGTCCAGTTCTGTGGTCACTTTCTTTACCGTCTCAACATTTGGGAATGACTATTGATGGATGCTGACCACTCTTCTTTCTGAAATAAGCATTACTATTTCAGAAACCCCCTACAAAGTTCTTGAGATGATTCGAGAAAGCAGTTGACAAACCACGCCAAATCATACACAGTTGTAGTCTGTTCTTGTATGACATGGTGGAAATTTGAAGCATTCAGTTAGTAAAGTGATACCTCTCGATTCTCTGACCTCTATGTAAAATTTTATCTTGCTTTTTTAAAACTTAACTTAATTATTTTGTTTTGTTTTATTGTTGAGATATAACTGACATGTAATGTCATATTGGTTTCAGGTATCCAACCTAATGACTCAGTACTTATATATATATACTGCAATGTGATCTCCAAAATAAGTCTAGTAAACACCTGTCACCATCCATAGTTACAGACATAGGATCCTGTCTAGATTTCCTTGTGATTAGAACTTTTAAGATCTACTGGCTTAGCAACTTTCAAATATGTACTACAGTCTTATTAACTGTAGTCACCATGCTGTATGTTACATCTCCTGAACTTATTTATTTCATGACTGAAATTTTGTACCTTTTGACCCCCTTCCTGTCCCTCTGGCAACTGCCAATCTGTTTTCTGTATCTAGGAGCTTGTTTGCTTGTTTTGTAACTCCTCCAATGAGGGAGATTCCCATTTCTGAATATTGCCAGGGAGCCCTTGGCTGGGACCTATCCTGTGGCCTCCACAGAGAGTTTGAGAAATAACCCTTCTTTGTATCGTTAGCATAAGAACAATAGTACTTTATTATTGTTTTTACTGTTGATAGGAACAACATTACCAGAAACAGTCATTGTCTCTAAGGATTTAGGTTGTTGATATTTGATTCTAAATTTCCCCTTTCAAGTCCCATCTCCTCATTCAATCAGTAAGGATGTGACTCCACGGTAGCTGTAGTGTTGTCATCATTTCCATAGAAACCTTCTATAAAGCTGCAAACACAGGATTACGCTCTCTCCGTAGGCTGAGGCAGGAAGGCCAGATGGGCTATGAAGGGGAAAAGGCCCTCAGTGAGACATAAATCATTGGAGCCCGTGGTGAGGGGGTGGGGTAAGGGGAGACAGTAGAGGAGAGGGAGGGGAGGAAACCACTTTCAGAGGAAAAATGGGTTTGGTGCAGTCTTTGCCAGAAGGTGAAATTCCCAAATGAAGTGGCCAGCGTCTTTTCCAAGACTAGTGTCTGGGCCTGCTTACTTGCTTGGACCCTCATGCTCATGAGGCTGGGGACAATGATTTCTTCTTATGGGGGCTGCTGACTTCATTGGTCATCAGCCACAGACAGACATGAGGTCCTGGCTGGCACCTGTGTGTATGAAGATAGCGACAGAAAGTAACATGTAATGCCATCCCTGTGCTCCAGGCTGGTCATACATAGTCCCCCTGTATCCTCAGTTTCCGTTCAGGTCAGTTGTGGTCTGAAAGTATTAAATGGAAAATTTCAGAAATCAGCGATTCGCATGTTTTAAATTGCATGCTATTCGGAACAGCGTGATGACATCTCTCACGATCACGCTTTGTCCCTCCCGAGGGGTGAAGGATCCCTTTGTCCATGTGTCTGCACTGTATACACTACCCATTTATTAGTTACTTGCTATCAGTCTGGAATATCAGATCAATTATTAGAGAGAGTGAGAGACCACATTCACGTAACTTTTGTTACAGTATGTTGTTATAATTTCATTTTTTTTTTTTACTAGTCATTGTTTTTAATCTTGTGCTGTGCCTCATTTATAAATTAATCTTTACCATAGGTAAGTATGCCTAGGAAAAAACACAGTATATCTAGGGGTCTGTACTCTCTGCCGTTTCAGGCATTCACTGGGGGGCTTGGAATGTAGCTTTGTGAATATGATGGGTGGACTACTTTCTCTTTGGAGCTTTATAGTATCTCTAAGAAGAAGATATGATTTATAAAAAGATTTTTAAATTGATTTTAGAGAGAGAAAGGAAGAGAAAGAGAGAAATATTGATCTGTTTCTGTATGCGCTCTGTAAGGCCAGGAGCCGGGCCATTATCACAGCTGCCTGGCTCATGCAGGTCCGCATTAGATTCGGACAGACAGTAAAGAAACAACAGAGCCAAGAACTGGTGAGCCATCAGCTTTAATCCTAGCTTGCACCCAGTGGGCAAGTAAAAACACACACTGGGCTCCAAAACCCACTCATTCAGTGCTCACAAAGCTACTGACTTATCCGAGTTTCCTAGAATCAAAGGTTTCTAGCTCACCAGACTTATTCACCTCTGTTTCCCATCTCCTTCTCTCTACACAAACTCTGCACTAACTGGCTTCTCCCTCAGCACTCTGCCATCTTGGCTGCTTCTCCTGACCTCCTCCACGTGGCCTTAATCTACTCTCCTCTCTAATGCTAATTTCAGGAACCGAGAGAGCAAGCTCCAGGTCTGCCACACTTTATAGTGTAGAAATCCAAACCTTTAATCCAATCTATAAACAAGGAAGTCTCTGATACAAAGTCACCCATCTGAGGCATAATGGGAGGATTTTTCATGAGAGTGCACCACCTCACATCATCCAATCAGTCAAGGGTGTAGAGAAAAGCTTACTCTTAAAACTAAGCCTTAGGCTATAACGACTCGGCCTGCCCCAACCTGTCTTCCAACACACATTAATATCAATGGACTTGCATGTGGGCAGCGCCATCTTTAACAAAGTGAGCATGATATATTTTATCTGCCCAACATGCCCTGACTGGGGATTGAACCCACAACCTTTGCATATTGGATCAACACTAACTGAGCTCTCTGGCTAGGGAGAAGGGTAGACATGATTGTTCTCATTTTATAGATGTGATAACTGGGCTACTCTCACGTTCTCTGCCCCTCAGATCTCAGCTTCATCTTGAGTACTTCCAGTGACCTTTCCCTGGGTTCTCAAAGCCAAGTGAGGTATATCTCTCTACTCCCTGTTGCACCTCTGAAACAGCATTCTGTCAGATAGATTCTTGTTTACTTCTTTCCTATGAGCCTGGGTGTTTTTTGAGGGCATTTCCCTTAGTGCTTAACATAGTGGTTAACTTATAGTAGGTATTCAATGCATATTTTTGAATGAATAAATGAGAAAATTTTAATTAACTTATTCAAAATTAATCTTTTTTCACAGTGGTATCCCTGGGTATTAGGATACTCTGTGGCATGTTACTAGACCCTTAATGAATATTTAAATGAAATTGTGAGTGAATGAACATCAAGTAGCTCATTGCCAAGTGTACCAGGGAGTCATGCCAAGATTTTCTGACTTCGGGCACCATGTTACAGTAGCTAGTGGAAAAGATCATTGTCATGTCTTGCCAGCAATTCAAAGTGCATAGCTTCCCGATGGCTTGGTATGTCTGCTCTGTGAAGGACATCTCATTATATAGTAGTTCTTGCGCTTATCTGAGTACCCCCAGCCTGGTGGAGAGAACATTTGTCCGAAAGCCAGGAGAACAAAAGTGAACTGGTTCTGTTACTCATTGTGTAAATTTGGCCAAAGGTATTTATTTTGGCTTCTTCATCTTCAAAACAAAGATTTAGTTGACTTAAAGCTGAGATTCCTGGGAGCATACCTCCCCTTAAAAACAAAGAAATCCAAAGTAATCTTGCGTAATCCCAATTAAGTAGAGCTGCTTGGATGGAGGCCTTGCCCACCCTTCCTCACCCTTCCTCACCCTTCCTCACCCTTCCCCACCTTTCCCCACCCTACCCCACCCTTCCCCACCCTTCCCCACCCTTCCCCTCATGTGCCCTACCCCTCCCTTGGTAATCTCAGTGGACAACAAGGTCTTGGTAAACACAATTTGGAACTCACTGGAATAAAGTATGTTAGGACCCCTTTGGTTCTAAAGCTCAAGAATTCTAGAAATATGGGCACTGAGCCCCTTAAATTATGCAGCCAATATAGATAATGGTATGTGGTACTTATCTTTACAAATAGGCATTGTGGTGGGCATGGGATTTGGGTTACGATTCCTGATTTTGAAACTCAGAACCACCACTTTCCCAGTGGGTATTACCATCGACCAAGTCATTTCACTTCTTTGAGCCAACTCCCTCATCTATACGCTGGGGCAAGTATTCCATGGTGGTTAGGTTTTATGAGACTCGTAATAACTATCATTGACTAAGTCATTTTGTTGGGAGAAGCCCTCTACCCTGGGATTTGAGCATCTCTGCATGTTCTTGCTGGTTATCCTCCAGATGCAAAGCCCTGACTCCTCTTTACCTAGGTTATTTCTCATGGTTGTGTTTGCAGCGGGTAAGCTTTACAGATGAGGTCACATTTCCCCCAGGCACAGGGTCATCTTACTTCAGTGTACTGTAAAAATAGTGAGTCCCCAAAGCAGAGTGCTCTCCTATAACATAACACACTGTGTGTGCAGGCATCCATGTTGGACCTTTTACATCATCCATCTGAGACTTGGAAAACATGAGCAATCAATGAAACCAACATGAAACTCTGGCTAACGCTTTTGTCATGAGTACTGAAGTCATTTGTCTCTGACCCAGGAGTTTCCTGTCTTGTCATCATCCATGAAACAGCAGCAAGCTAACTTATATTGTAAGTAGGATAAAAATCTCAGACCCTACACAGTTCTTGACATATATATATATATATTACATTACATTAAGTAAATGATCACAGCAGCTATTTGAGGTAGATATTTCTAGTAGCCAGATTTCATAGATGACAAAACTAAGTTTCAACAAGGATCAGTAATGTGCCAGAGATCAGACAGCTATTATATGGCAGAAGAAAGATTAAACTACTAATGTCTATCTTCCGCCAAAGGTTATACCCATAGCTATAATATATTTTCTTTCTGAATTATATGAGGTAATGGCTATGAAATCCTTTCCAAATTGTAAAGCATTCTACACATGTTATTATTAATGAAAGTATAATTATGATGTGAACCTTAAGAAATTAGTCCATTTCAACACACGTGTTGGATTGATTATCTGCTGTGCTAGCACCCTCGCAGCAATAAAGCTGTCTCCTTAATCTTCTATGGAAAACCTGGGTTTAGTCATCATCATGCTGCTTACTAGCTGTGTGACATTGGACACGATATTTAACATCTTTGTATCACTTTACATTCAGGAATAAAAACAGATACCATACTAGGTACTTCAGAGAGAGGAGTTAATGCAGAGACTTGAGTATATACTGAAAGAGCAAAGAGGAGCATACAGGTAAGCCTAGAGAAATTGACTACATGCATCAGCAACCATCAAAGACTGAGTGAACAGAGAGAGGGCTGCTAGGATGAAGATGCCCAGAGAGGCTGCCCTGTAGGCTTGGCCCTCAGATTTTCTTCTTCTTATTATTATTACTTTTTTTTTTTTTTGAGAGAGAGAGAGAGAGAGAAACACACAAGAAAGGAGAGAGATGAGAAGCATCAACTTCATGATTGCTTTCTCATATGTGCCTTGACTGGGGGCTCCAGCAGAGCTAGTGACCCCTTGCTCAAGCCAGTGACCTTGGTCTTCAAGCCAGTGATGTTTGGGCTCAGCCAGCGACCATGGGGTCAAGTCTATCATCCTGCGCTCAAGCTGGCAACCCTGGGCTCTAGCCGAATAAACTGGTGCTCACCCAGGCTCTAGCCAGATAAACTGGTGCTCAAGTTTTCAACCTCGTGGTTTTGAACCCTCATAGTGTGTCCTAGGTTGACACTCTATGTACTGTGCCACCGCCCGGTCAGGCTAGATTTCTGGGGAGAAATCTACCGGCTGCTCCTGATGCTCTTGAGGAGGCATAGCAACACTGGGAGGGGAAGGGTCCAAAGGAGCTGGAGTCTGGAGACTATAGGAGTGATGGATGCTGCAGGAACAGGCAGGAAGGAAGTTCTGTTTCCCTTTAATTGGCTCCCCCTTTTTCCATTTTCTTTCTTTTATTTGCAGTACCTCATAGGAAACCAGTGAAGGGCCCTGGGTCATATAGTTTGCAGAATACCAGCCCAGTAGAGGTTAGAGAGTCTAGAATATAGAAGGATGGGCTTGGGGCTGACTAGTAGGCAAGTAACAGGCACAATTGCTGTCCCTGAGTCCCATGTCTGTAATGTGGGGATAATGTCTATCTCATTATATTCTTTTGGAGGATTAAGTGAAATAACCACTCAGTTGCTTGAGACTGATTGCAAGTGCCCAATAAATGTAAGCTTTTCTTATTATGCTAAGCTTGCTTTCTATATAATCTGCTGCCTTTGCCTGGTTTCCAGTGGGACATGGGGGTTAATGCTTGCTTCAGGGATTATCAGGCCATCTGGGAAGCTGGTTTTGCTAACCCCCTGTGAAGAACAGGCTTCAGAACTCTGCACTTGCCCTTGTGAGTCAAGATGGGCATCCTTTCCTTAGAGATGTTTAATTAGCTGGTTGTCAGAGTGATGTTGATTGATGAAATGCTTGTCTTAGATGCGGTCTGTGGATGCTGTGATGGGGATTCTCGGTTTATTTCATTTGTCATCCTGCTTCCTCTCTTTTGCCAAAGAAAGACCCCCTAGCCTTCCCCTTTTCTTTCTTTTCATACCCCCTTCGGACAAGATAAAACGTTCTTCACCGAGTCAGCGAGATTTGTGCTACCTGACAGCTGTTCAGTGCTCTGGAGCGTGACACTGTAGCACCAGCTCAGAGCATCCAGCCAGCCTGAGTCTCAGCAACACAGCCTGGTAACAAAGGACTTAGGATGCGGTCTAGAAACAACCAGGGTCCAAATCCCTGGTCGATATTTTATAGGACCTTGGGCGAACAGTCTCTTTGAGCCTCAGTTTTCTCATTTGTAAAATGAGCTTGGTAATTGTATGTATAATGTAAGGGTTATTAGAGAAAAAAGAGATAGTTCACATAAAGCCTTTAACCCAGCATGCTTCACATTTCATAAGCACTCAATGTACAATAACTAGTATCCCTGCTTGTTAGCCCATTTAGTTTCCTTATGAACTCCTAAAACACTCAGAGTTGAATTTATTTATTTATTTACTTACTTACTTACTTATTTATTTACTTATTTATTTATTTATTCCACAGATGTCTGTTGGTCAGTCGCGACGTGCCAGGCACTGTGCAGATAATTGGCAGACCAGAAACGAGCAAATGCAAACGTGACCTGGTTAAAATAGAATAGAGTTTCTGCCTTTAAGTGGCTAACAGTTTGGGACGGTGGGTAGGGAGGTTGGCCACGTTCATGGACACTCAGTACATACAGTGTTAGGTGTTACAGTAGGGTTGCAAAGGGACACAAGGGCTAAGAGACAGATGGGGAGCTGAAGGCGAACTTGGGGGCAAGGGAAGGTTTCCCATAGTCTCTGTGCAGAGTTGAGTTAGGCTGGCAACATAGGCATGCTTGTCATGGTGATGAAAATGTATGCTGTATGTGTGTGGAGGTGGGGGGATTGGGTTTATGGTGGGAGCTGTTTCCAGGGAGAGGATCTATAAAAGAGAAAGCATGGTATGCTTAAGAACCTGAACTCCTGTAGAAAATAAGAGCATTAGTTGGGCAAAAGTTAAAGCCAGAGAAGTCAGTCAGGGCCACATTATGCAGAGCCTTACAGAGCATGTGCAGGGTCATAAACCCTGGGAGCCTTCTTGCATTCTACTGGCTGTCTTTCTTTTGAAAGGTACCATCTGCTTCTCAGACCACACTTCTTAGAATATTATGGACTTAGCCTAACCAATAATCAGTTGTCTCCCTTTTTATTAAGATGGCCCTGCTTTTGTTGAGGGTGGAAGCATGCCCAGCTTGAAAAACTCCATTTTCCAGCTTCCCTTACAGATAAAGTTAGTCATGGCTAAGTGACCATCCTAATAGAGACTAACATGGACATCCTGGAGATGCAATGAAAATAAAAAGGCAGAGTGTGTCTTAAGATGTGAACCTCCTGTAATAGACCAACAAATACAAAGGGAATATTAGATGCTTTGAGAGATGTGATATCTTATACAGTGCATAACGCAAGATAAATCCTTTATTGAAAAGCATTTTTATAAGAGTAATAATTGAAAAGAGAGCAAAAAAATGGTAGGACACAAGAGACATGAATTCTGGTCCTAACTCTGAAAAGTCTAATAGTGATTCTGTATGAACCATTAACTGTCAAATAAAGCAATTCCCTGGAAAAATGGAGACAAAGCCTCTGGTTCAGTTCTATTATGAAGAACAAATGAAATATGATGATAATAACAACACAGTTCATTGAGTGTTCCCTGTATTCCAGGCACTGTTCTAAGCAATTTACATAGATCATTTCACTTCCAACACAAAACATTAAGATAATTTGTGAGTGCCACCATTTTATAAGTAAGTGAAATGAGATAGATTAAATAACTTGCCCAAAGTCAGGTCAGAATGCTTCTAGTAGGAGGAGTCAGAGTTAGAATCTCTTTCAAATGACTCCAGAGCCAGAACTCATCATGTGGCCGAGATTTTGAGAAATTGTATACTATATACAAAGAGAAGATGATTATTATGTTCACATGTGACTTGTGTGGATTACTGAGAATTAGATTAAATAAAACATGCTAAACATTAACCCTGTATTGAGAAGTGTTTCATATTTCTTTAAAGGGTCTCTCAAAATTTGATATGGTTTCAGAATAAAAAAATTTTTTTAGGTAATTGGTTTAGCATCTTCTTGTTGTTTTTGAGTTCCACAATTTTAGTAAAGATTTAGGTATTTTTTTATTTTATCTTCTATGAACTCAGCATACTTTCTGAATCTGAGGATTTGTATCTTTCAACAGTTCTGGAAATTTCTTAGCCATTATCTTTGTGAATATTGCCTCTCGCTAGCCCATCTCCTTTTCTATCTGCAATTCCTATTAACTTAATGGTGAACCAACTCACTAGTGTCCAGGTCTCTTATCCTCTCTATTGTATTTTCCATTTCTTTTCATTCTTTGGAATAATTAGAGTTATTTGATCATATTTACATTCCAGTTTACCAGTCCTCTCTTCAGATATATTTAATCTGCTGTTTAACTCTTTGTTAAGTGTTTAATTCTATTGACTGCTTTTTTTTTTTTAATTTCCAGAAGGCATATGCCCTTCCCTTTCTTTTAAATTTGTGTTTTTCTATTTTGATAATGTCTTATTCTGTTCTTATATTTAAATATTACTTATACTTTGAATTTTGTCAATTTAAACATACCAATTTTATTTTGTCTAATTATTATATGAAATTTGGAGGGGACTTACTGTACTTATTGTATCTTCTAAGTTTTGCTTATGATATTTTCTTATGTGTTTTATAATCTATAATTATGAATTCAGATAGTGCTTTTTTATTGTAATGAGCCTGAGTCTAGAGTGTCTCTTGTGAGTGGTTGAAATTCCTATGGTTTAAAGTAAAATCCAAGCCTGTGTGAGCTTCCCCTCATCATTACAAATTCTGAGGATACCCACCTGATAATGCCCTACTAAGAGCATGAGCCAAGGCCAACAAGTTCCATGTTGTCATCCTTTATTAAAAAGGTTTTTCCTACTTGATTTTCTTTACAGAAGGACCAAAATTTATATGGGGGAGGGTCTCTGTTCCAACCCTGCCTACTTTGGTGGGGACCAAAGGGCCTCCTTTCTTGTTCTCTCTGAAACTTTAAAACCCAAACCCTTGGCTATTAAGATGGGCAAATTCCCATAAGGCAGCCAGAGTTTCAAAATGTCAACTCTTCTGCTTACTTCTACATTCAATTCTCTTGTTCTTGCCCTTAATTATGAGTGTACATATTTTGCGTTGAGAGCACTAAGTTATCTAATCTACCATATTGCCCTACTCATCATTCCAGATATCAATTATTTTATAGTCATAGAAATTGTCCTCTGAATGGGCCCTAGATAACTAAAAGTTCATGTTAATTTAAACAAAATCATCTATTGACTAGGTGATTGAAGACTCATTGGCCTTAAGGCTTAATTTCCCAGGCTAAAATTTTAGATTAATTTGTATACTTTAATTTTGAATTTCAGACTGGGGTTCATGACCATTTGCAGCCAAATGAATTCCATCTCTAGCTTTACAATTTATTTCCTATGTGAGCTTGGTCAATTAACATAAAATCATTGTGGCTCAGTTTTCCTACTGAATAAGGGACCATAGTAATAGTATCAATCTCAGCAGTTTGTTGTGAGAATTAAATAATACATTCAGAAAAGTTCCCGGGAAGATAGCACTTAATAATTTTACCCTGGTTTTGATATTACTTTTATTTTCTGTAAAAGCAATATAATCATCACACATTCATTTCTGGTGCTACTTTGAGTTCATGCTCTTAATCCAAATAAATTCAGATATTTTTTCATGATAATTTTCCCCTCTAAAATCTTTAAGAGTGTTTTCAAAAGTCTGACTCATCTTCCTCTTTATGATAACATGTTTAGACAGTCCTTTACATGGGATTACTCCTGTAGTTTATAATTACTTTGATCTTTCTCTCTTTTCTAAGGTTTATTTTTTCTCATTCTGTATTTTACCTTGTATTTATGAACAGCTTTGAGGTTCTACTTTTATCTGTCCTTTCAAGACATTCTTTCCATTCCCTTGAGTCATTTTCCATTTTGAGCAACTTTTTTTTTTTTTTTACAGGGACAGAGAGAGAGTCAGAGAGAGGGATAGATAGGGATAGACAGACAGGAACGGAGAGAGGTGAGAAACATCAATCATTAGTTTTTTGTTGCCGTCGCAACACTTTAGTTGTTCATTGGTTGCTTTCTCACATGTGCCTTGACCCTGGACCTTCAGCAGACCGAGCAACCCCTTGCTGGAGCCAGTGACCTTGGGTCCAAGCTGACGAGCTTTTGCTCAAGCCAGATGGGCCCGCCTTCAAGCTGGCTAGCTTGGGGTCTCGAACCTGGGTCTTCTGCATCCCAGTCTGACACTCTATCCACTGCACTACCGCCTGGTCAGGCTGAGCAACTTGTTTTGTTAGTTCAATCTTTCTGTCAAGCCTCTAGCAATGATGATCAAGTTGTGTCAATCTTCAGACTGGTCTTCACAATCATAGATGTGCCAGTTTTCATGTCTGGGAATCTTCTTCACAACTCATCTTGGCTTTCTTTTTGAAATGCCATTATTTTAGCTTTTTTGTTTTGGAATGATGATAGGCTCACAGGAAGATGCAAAATAGTATATAGAGTTTTTCGAACACTTCACTTTCACCAATGGTCACAGCTTATGTGACAGTAGTACAATGTCAAATCCAGGCAATTCACACTGATATAATAATGTCTAGATCAGAGGTCCCCAAACTATGGCTCACAGGCCAAATTGCGGCCACCTGAGGCCATTTACCCCGCCCCCGCCGCACTTCCGGAAGGGGCACCTCTTTCATTGGTGGTCAGTGTATGGAGTACTGTATGTGGTGGCCCTCAAAGGGTCTGAGGGACAGTGAACTGGCCCCCTGTGTAAAAAGTTTGGGGACCCCTGGCTAGATGGCAGGTCTTATTCAGATTTTACCAGTTTTTACATTCATTTGTGTGTGAGTATGCATGTGTGTGTGTGTGTGTGTGTGTGTGTGTAGTTCTATGCAATTTTATCCCATGCATGCTCATATAACCATGATTACAACCAAAATACAGAATTGTTCGATCATTCTAATGGAAGTCCCTCATGCTGCCTCAAGTTTTGTCATTTTTAGGATACTATGTAAATGGGATTATGCAGTATATCACCTTGTGAAATTGTTTTTGTTCATTAAGCATAATACCCATAAGATCTATCCTACTTTTTAAAAAATCTATCAATAGTTTGATTCTTTTTACTGTTGAGTAGTATTGCATTGTGTAGATATACCAGACTATTTATCCATTCACCTACTGAAGAACATTTGGATTGTTTCAACTTTGGGGCTATTACAAATAGAACTACTATAAACATTCTTTCTTTTTTCTTTCTTGCTATGAACATTCTTATACACATTTTTGTAGAAATGTAAGTTTTTATTTCTCTGGGATCAATGCCCAAGAGTATAATTGTAAGGTCAAATAGTAGTGCATGCTTAGTCTTACAGGAAACTGACAAATTATTTCCTGGAGGGGCTCTATTATTTTCTATTCCAAACAGCAGTCTATGAGAGAAGCGATGTTTCTGATACAATTTCTCCTTTCAGAAATCTATGAAAATTCAGATGTTAAAAAATAAAGGCCTTTTCTAGTGATAAAAATGCCCCACACTTAGATGATGGCGATCTCTGTGCAACTCTGTTAGTACACTAAAAAACATTAAGTTGGAATTTTATGGTATACACTTTATTTCTCAATAAAGATGGTAAAAAAAAATATGGCTATTACAAGAAGGAATCTAATTTGATTACAAAAGATCTTATTTCTTCACTAAATTTCTAATATTTAAGAATTTATATATGGCAGGCATTACATATAATGCTTTCTATACATTAAATCTTGACCCATCTGCTAACTAGCATGTCATTTAACCATTTGCAACTTCTGCATGCTTTTGTGCAAGCGGAATAGTAAAATTAACTTTCTTTGTGAGGAATGAATGGAATAATGCATATAAAGCATTTAGAATGATACCTACCTAGTATCATTATTCCTATTATTAAATTCATGAAAAGACATTCCATCTTAGCAGCTCACACCTGCCTGGTAATAGTGTGACAAGAAAGTGAGCCACATGTATCAGTAAAAGATGACAGATTTTTGCCATTGTCTTTATGGGAGGACAAGGGAAGCAGCTGACACTGATCAGCTGCTATACACCAGACACTGTATTTATTAGCTGCTATATTTCTCATTTAATCTAAAATTTTTCCTATTATAAAAAAGAAGGAACAAATTCAAAAAGGTTAAGAAAATTTCCCAGTTTCCTGAAGCAAGTATTTGATATAGCCAGGATAGAAAACCAGCTCTGTGTCCCAAGGTCATGGTTTCCTACTTTCACAGATGAAAGAAATTAATACAAATTAGACTTTTCTGCAAACACTGCAACTAACTTAGGGCAGCAATTTCCCACTGGAGTGCTGCTAGAATTTTTCTTTTTAAGTGAGAGGAGAAGAGATAGTGAGACAGACTCTCCTGTGTGCCAACTAGGATTGGCCAAGCAACCCCATCTGGGCTCAATACTAGAATCAACTGACCTGTTTTAGTGCCTAAGGCTGACACACTTGGACCAACTGAGCTATCTTCAGCGCATGGGCCATGCTCAAACCAACTGAGCCACTGGCTGTGGGAGGAGAAGGGAGAGAGAAGGGGAGGAGGGGGAGAAGGAGATGGTCGCTTCTCATATGTGCCCTGACCAGGAATTAAACCTGGATGTGCATACACCGGGCTGATGCTCTATCCACTGAGCCATTGGCCAGGGCTGCTGCTAGAATTATTAAAATTTGCAATACCTGACTATTTAGACAGGGGCAATGACCCTTTTTTCCTTAAATTGTAAAAAACAAACCAAAACAAAAAGACAACACAATAGCTGTCTGGTGTGAATGAGTCAAAATTATACCGTGTGTGTGTGTGTGTGTGTGTGTGTGTGTGTGTGAGAGAGAGAGAGAGAGAGAGAGAGAGAGAGAGAGAGAGCAGCAAAAGGCATCTTTTTTGGTGTGCTGCAGAATTTTAATAATTATTTTATTTGTGCCATGAGATGAAAAAGGTTGAAAATCACTGACTTAGGGTATCAAGAGACTTGCAGCGTTTCTCTCCTTTGTTCAGAAACTAAAATTGAGCATTTTTCAGGTTGCTGTATGTAACATGTTCTAAAAATATTCTTAAAGAAATGGAGAGAAACTTATGGTAGTTCAGAAAGAGCCCCAATGTTTTACTCAACCTGAATTTCCAACTGTTTAGAGCTGGAACGGCAAAAGACAAAATTGCTGGTGGGAAGTCTATTGCCAGAGGTGCTCAGTAAGAAATGAACAGATATAGTCCAGAGATTAGAAGGAGACAGAGTACCCCAGGCTGAACTCAATTAAAAAACCAAACAAAAGCTAATTCCAAGCTAAGAGGAAAAGAAAATTGTTTGCGATAATGTGTCATCGAAAACCGTTTCTCAAGTTTATTCTCCCATGGATTAATCTTTGTGTTCTTTTTCTTCTTCAACCCCCATTTCTCTTTAGAAACTGCCAAGTGTTGTAATGGAAGCAAAGAAGGGATTTTTAATGTCAGCCAAATTATTGAGAAAAACAAGGAACTGTTTTCTTTGTAGTGAGCCTCAAAGATCAGGCACCCTGTTCTCCAGGTTTATGGAGGAACTTGGCTGCAGGTTTGCATTGGAAAGAAACATAAGTCTTTGGAATTCCACTCGGAAAACGTAGGTCCTCCTGATTTCTGGATTCAGGCAGAGACAGGATCATGATGAGCACCCTCACATTGATGTCAGGCAGGAGAAATTTGGAAAGGAACTGACTGATTTACTCTCATGTGTTGGCACGCTATATATAACTTATTTCACTTTGTTTTATAACGGTCAGGAGAAACAAGGTCTGCTTCCCATATGACTAAAACCAAACCTAACCGAGCAGTCTTGGGTTGGGTAAGGAGGTTCTCTGAACCATGAGATGTGACCTCCAAACTGGCTGAAAAAATAAACTCCAATGAGAATGAAAAATGGCAGGCTGCAAGTCCCAGGAAGATGCTGTAGCAATCAGCTTCAGACACATTTCATTTTGCATTGTTATTAATGGCTTGGAAAGAGGCTATAAACCTATTATGGTAATTACATCTGCAGATGAGGGCAAATGGAATGGTGCTGTAGACACTGGTGAGCAGGAGACATAGTACAGAGCAACCTTAGAGAGATTAGAAATATGGGCAGGAAATGAACAAATGAGATCAGCCTGGAAAAGTAGGAACGTGCATCTGGAGAAATACATAATTTGAAAAACAGAGAGGTACTTCTAGGGAGGGTCATACTTGGAAACAACCATGGTAAATAGGTCTTTGAGCGGATATCAGTCCCGGGTATGTTTCTATCATGATGGGAATAATAATAGCTTACTAGGCCTGGTGTTCGTATACCCTTTCTGAGTCCATTTTTATTTTTCAAACAGGGGCATTTCCATGATCTCATTTGATCATCAGCCCAATAGAAAATAACTTACTTGTAGCAAATAACTTATTCTCCACTGAAGATAAGAGGAGAGGTTAAGTGAATTGCTTAAGGTCAGTCTGTTAATAAAATAGACATGACCTGGGTCTCTTGACTATTCTTTTTCTCTTTTCACAACATCACCTTTGTAGTATGTCTTGGATCTGAGAATAGTGAGTGTTTCCTATTCAGCATTTACCCCTCTCTTTCTGATATTGCACATGAGTTGATTTAATTTGAGACTTAGTATTACTGTAGGTTTGAACAGGGCAGGAACCGGCCCCACCCCGATGTAGGATGAAGCGAGACAGTATGGTGTGGATGGTGGGTGGTCTCAAGTAGAAGTCGGAACCCTTCACTAACCGTGTCACTGACTGTGGGGTGAGAGGTAGGCAAACTTCTGTAATCTCATGTGCTTCAGTAGGACCGAGTGGGTTGATTGCTCTGGTCTCATGGACTTGATCTCTTTAAAGATCTAAAAGAATAATGAAACTAGAGTAAATAGACAATTAGACACAGAAACCAAGAAGCCTGAGAGAAGCGGAAGGGGGGGCAGGAGAGAGAGACTCTGATACCTGTGACATCTGGGCTGGGAACACTAGTAGCATATGGCAAGCAGGCAGATTGACATCCTCAGCGATCACCCTTGCAAATATATATCTTAATCTATTCTCTCCTGTACTTGTTAGAGAGTTCCTATCTTAAACTTGACGTTTTTTCTTTTCCTGGGTAATGATGTATGAGTTTCTGTGTATTCTCCTATGCCCCCTTTGTGTGGACAGCAGATAAGAATCAGTGCACCAGGTGTCTTTTGGGGTTCCGTCAAGATCATAATGGCTCGTTTTTCTCTGTGTTGGCGTGGTGGGCTCCTTGCAGTCACGTTTATGTTGTGATTTCTCCATCCCTTCTGCAAAGGTGATTGGATCGTAGGTTTACAGCTGACTCCAGCTGAACCAATCAGATTCTTTCCATTTGAGACTCTCATTTTATTCTCCGAGTGCGATTAGAACAAAGAAATATGGAGCAACCCAATATTTAGCTAATGTAAATAGAATTGACTGAATGACCATGAGACTCCAGAAGGTAAAAGAGACTATCACTGACAGGTCCTGATTCCAGCCTGGCTGGATACTTACACTTGAATCTTTTAAATAAATACAGTCCCTCTTTTTTTTTTAAATTGTTTTTACTGTGATTGTTATCTTTAACATTTTCACAAGGTGTTTTCATTCATAGTCTACCTCAGTGGTCGGCAAACCGCAGCTCTCGGGCCACATGCGGGAGACGCGCAGCTCAGCGTCAGCTAAATCCCAACCGTGGACGAGGAGGCCTCAGGAGAGCCCACACATGCGCATCTTTGTCGCTTCTGTTGGCTTAAACCCACTACTGCCAAAGAACCCAGCAGCAACCTCCTGTTGATATTTGGCTCTGTTGACTAATGAGTTTGCCACCCACACTGGTTCTATTAACACGCAAAGGAGTCTACCCAAACCTTTCTGCCACCCCAACGAACCCATTAGTCCCTTCAGGATTCTGCTCTCTAGCAGACTTTACCTTTGGTTTGAGTTTGTTTATGAACGTATGAATATGTGCTCGCATGTGTGTCTGTATGGTATAGGTATGTTGGTATGTGTTCATCCAAGGCATTCATCACACATCTCATGCCTACCTTTGTCTATACGCAAGACACTACACTGGCACTGGGATCCAGCAAGGAATAAACCCAGCACCACCCTCAAGGGCCCTGAGGACAATGGCCAACGACACAGCCGGTTATAACATGCTCCGTAAGCCTAAGCGTGGTGCTGGAAGTCGGCAGAGTCTTGAGGAAGCAGCAGGGGGCAGTGGATTGGTATTAGGGAAAGCTTTCTGGAAGTGGTAGGTAATGCCTGGAGTTTCCCAAGTGAAGGAGGTCAACCTTTGTTTGAAGCAGAAGGTATGACATAGGATGTGAGAGAGGGACCCGTGGTTCCTAGGGTGACAGGACCAGAAAGTACCATCAGCAGTGAAGACAGATGAAGCCACAGAGATGAGCAGAGGCCATGTATGGGCAGTTTTTTAAATCTTATTAAGAATCTTAGACTTTAACCTCGTAGTGCTGGGGAATGATTGGAGACTCACATATAGATAAGTGAGGAGGTGACATTTAAGATGAGACCTCAATGACAGGAAGAACCAGTTTTCATCCCCTGGCTCCTTTGGGACTTTGCTTAGGGAAGCAGTGACTAGACCCTCAGGTATATGTGTCTGCCTTCCTACTTCTCTGAAAAGATAGGGAGCCAGGGGCTGCCAAGCCTGATGGCCCTGGAGCATTTGCTGCAGCTGAGAACAGGAAACCAGAGGAAATAAAACAAAGGATATACAGCCAAAAGCCCTTCCTGGAGACGGATGGGAAGCCTGGAAAATATAAACTGGGGTTGCAGCCTTGCGCTTGGGGGTTGGCTTGCTATTCTGAGCCTCCATCCAAGAGTGAGTCTCATATCCCGCATCTGGGGGTGAGCTGTTGTGCTATAGAGGGAGAGAGCTGAATCCAATCACACGTGTTTCCATTCAGTCTAAGGGTGATACTGACTGCAGTGAACGGTGGGTTCAGCAGCGCCAGTGCACGTTCTCAAGCAGGATTTAAACAGATGATCTGGTGGTTCCGGGAATCAATCTTGTTCTTTAGGGCCCATTGCAGGTGGAGTGGGGGTTGGTTGGGGAGGAGGTAGTTCCTTGGAGACAACTTACTGCTCTCTCAGTTCTGAGCAGACACCAGACTGCTTCGAAAAAGAACAACCCTCACCTTTGAGACACAATGGTCCCTATTCTTTAAGGACTAAGTAATTCCTGAGTCTCCAAATAGTCTGATGTCGGAAATTCAAATTCAAATGATAATAGCCAGGCAGGGGGCATAAATACATGGAAGTGTGTATTTACACAGGGTTCTGGGTAAAGGAAGAGAAAGCCGCAGGCACGATGGCCAGTTGGAGAATACATGTCCTGTCCAAAAAGTAGCTGTGATCACTTCCCACTGATGGGCACTGGTGTGTGCCTGTGAGCCCAGAATTGCTAGGTTTCAACTTTTTAAAGAAATCTCAGTTTGAGTGCAAAATGTATGCATTGAAAAATATTGGCTAAATAAAAATGTCACACCATGTAAATGTTCATTGAATGTTAGCCTCACTGTTACAGGTCGGGTTTCCTGGAGAGCAGATTCTGAGGAGAAGAGGATACAGGAAGTTTATTAGGGAGGGTCCCTGTAATCAACAGCTGTGGAAGGAAAGGGGAGGAGAACAGGGAGGGAGAAGAGAGGAGGGGAGGGGAGGGGAGGATTGGGCCCAGGGGGAAGTGGAACTGTAATGTGGTCTTTAACAAAGGCATAGCTCACCTTATAGCCCTAATATTGGGGTAACCCTTGTAGTCGTTGCTCTTTTGTGGCCAGGAGGTCAGCCTTTACATGCTCATGTCAACCAATGACTGGGTCAGGCTGCCCTTGCAGGGATGGGTACCTTAGACCAGGGCAGCTTCCAGAAAGGGCTGACCACTGAAGGTTGAGAACATCTAGGGGAATAAGTCCTTCAGTATGGGAACCGGGAGCCAGGTGGAGTGTCACAGGGTCTCCTACAGATCTCTCCTTGCACTGCTCAGATTCACTTATTTGATAAGTGCTCGGTGTGACAATTCCAGGATCTGGAGGTACCTCTTCCCCTGGGAGTCTTGGAACTTCTTTTCCCATAGCTGGTCTTAGGTCCACAAAAATACTCATTATTGTCTTTTACTAACTATTCTAGATTCTCCTCATTCTCAGCTAACTCCTTCACTGGTCCAGGTGATTTACTGGGAGTTGGGACATGGAACCTCACTGCCGAGGGTTCAGACCCTCTGGTCACCACACCATGCCCTTCTCAGGGTAGAGCTGATGTTCTTGTTCATTTACCAGCAAGACTGGGCAAGGTAGTAACTAAAAGAACCCATGTGATCTCAGGGGTATCATACATATCTCCCCTTGCCCCCATGTGGACCAGAAGCCCTACAGCCTCCTGGTCAGGGTCTTACAAAGGTGCCGACTCACCTTCTTGTCTTGTTGAGTCCTTGGCCACGAAGAGCCCAGAGTGCCCTATAGCAGCTATAACTTATAGTTCAGTCAGACTCTTGCTCTGCCCCCCTGGTGGAAGCATTTCCCTTTTGGGGAAAGTCTACACCACCTCAAAATGCAGGGATGTGAAGTACAGATTCCCCTGTTGTGCCACTGGAAGTGAAACAGAAGGGGGTCACTCCTGCTTCTTCTTCCCCTTGGTTCTTAGATCCATGTATTCTTCCTTTCTGAACACTGCATCATATAGAGGGCACTGATAAAAATGTTCATGCAACTTGGACGTCGGTGCTTTATTCTTTTAAGGAATCATCTCTGAATTGGTGCTTCAGTAGGTGATTCTTCCACATGCAGGGTGGAAGCTTTGGGCTGATGTGATAGTTGGCATCACTGATGGTTCCCCATGATCACGTGTCCATGCCTGCATCTCATTTGTTTTAAATAGGCCTCTTGGTCTGATGTGATATCATGTGGGATCCCATTCCAGTGCATCAAGCACGTCTTAAACCCTCAAATAGTAGTGTTGGCCAAGGCCCTAGCAGCAGAAAAGGCAAGTATATACCTAGCATATGTGTTCATTTCTGTAAAAATGAATCACTATGCCTCTTAGTGTGAAAGGGGTCCAATGTAATAAATTTGTCAACAAGTGGCCCATCTGTATCTTTGAGAGATGGTGCCTTATTGGGGAGGTAGTATTACTCTCTGTTAACTAGAAGGATGAAGGTTTGACAGCACTAATAGTTGGATCAGCATTGGTGAGTACATAGCCTCTATCCCTGTCACTATGTCTATTCTACTGTGTGCCCATTGTACCAACTTTGGGGTGGTTACTGATGTCAATTGACTGAGTCATTTTGTCTTCCTTGTTGTTTAGTGTCTCCTCTGTGATGGATGCTCTCTGTGGAGGACATTAATATGTAATTCATATATCTTCACTCTTCATGCCCACTTCCATAGGTCCACCATATGCTTCTACCTATGACCTCATTTTCCTTGTTCTTTCTATCTATCCCCTTTCTACCTAGGAACACTTCAACATTGAGGAGGCCACCTATTATCTTGAGCCACTTTTCTTTCTAAAGTGGATGAATGACTAAATGCATTTGCTAAAGCTATGATCATTGGGAAGAGATGATCTCATTATTGTCTTTCAAAACCACCTCTGACTGGATGGTCATGTAGTCATGACCTGTTTCCAATTTGCTCTGTGTACCAAATCAACCCATTTATAAACCAGGTGCAGCTGATCATAAGGATCATAGGTGTGTGCCAACAGAAAGTTACAGGAGCGATAGTAGTGGATGACATGGGAGATTGGACCACCTGCTCAGGTGGTTTTTCTTGTGCCCTTTAGCCCTTCTCCTGGTCAGTCTTAAGATGGATCACATTCATCTTATAAAGAATTGCTGCTAGGCCAACCTGATCTATGACTTATGACAGAACCCAGCTCATGATGGGTATTTCTGACTGCTTTGTTACTTTGTGACGCTGGTTCTGCCTTCCATCTCTACCAGGATCCAGGAGCGCTTGAGGATCTAAATAGTGAATAATTCTCTTGTTCCAAAATCCTAGAAGTGTGAATTGTGATACTCTTATTGGGACTTGCATAACCTCCTTGTGGTGACTTTTCTCACCACAGGTCCCTCCAATGTTGTAGAACTTATTGGGTCATATGGTTCAAGTGGGAGGCTGTTTGCACTGCACTGGGGGATCTCCTTCTCTGGGAACCATTCAAAGCTGACATGTATATGAGCTCTAAAAGTATTTCCAGGTATGTAATGAGATGTCTATAAAACCTGAAGAGGTCTACCAGACTTCATATTTCCTGGAGGAGATGTTGGGGTGTGCCCTAGTCCACTGGACTCCTAGCACTTAACCAAGGTGTCAGGCTCTGAATCTCTGTGGCCTTCATCTTCTACCCTTTAGAGTTCATGTGTCCTTCATAAATGCTATAGAGCTCATGTATCGTCCTTACCAAAGCTTCCAATGTACTTGTCACTTCTTACTCATCTAGCAAGATTTGCATGATGTCATCTATACCAGTGGGATGTTCTTCAAGATGTCCAGACAGTCTAAATCAGTGGTTCTTAACCTTTTTTGAGGTACCGAACCCACCAGTTTCATATGCGCATTCACCGAACCCTTCTTTAGTGATAAATAAAATATGATTTTTTTCCCCAAATTCAAGACATAGGTATATGTTTTTTTACTGGTGCACAAAATGAGCCGTGCATGAACATCACCTTGCTCAAAGAACAAAGCCAACAAAGTGCATGAACTCACAACAAATTACGGTATTACTTTATTCTGGCCTCTGTGGCAGAGGCTTCTCCGAACTCCTGAGACCGACTCATTGAACCCCTAGGGTTCGATAGAACCCAGGTTAAGAACCACTGGTCTAGATCTTTTGAGACATTACTGTGGTGGAGGGAAGGATAATTAACATAGCATTAGGGTCAAGTTTATTCATGTGTACTGTTGTCTGTTCCAAGTATGTCCATATGGCTTTGGACCCCCTTTTCTTACAGGGATATAAAAGAGCTCATTTGCTAGATCAATGGCTATGATAGTCTTCCCTAGAAAAAATATTACAGCAGCTTAAATTGGTCTGTTGATTGATTGAGTTATACTTTGGGATTCATCTTGCTTTTGCATATCCAGCCTAGTGGATTAAATGGCAATGTGAAAGGGACTATGAGCCCTGTATCCTTCAGGTTTTTAAGGGTGTCCCTAACTTCTGCTATTACTCTAGGATGCAAACATTTCTTTTTGTTTTAGGTTTCATTTATTGATTTTAGAAAGAGGAGAGAGAGAAAGAGAAAGAAAGAGAGAGAGAGATGGGAGAGGAGCAGGAAGCATCAACTCATAGTAGTTGCTTCTTTTATGTGCCTTCATCGGGCAAGCCTGGGGTTTTGAACTGGTGACCTCAGCATTCCAGGTTGATGCTTTATCCACTGCGCAACCACAGGTCAGGCTCAAAAAATGTCCTAATTTACTATCTTGATTTGGGTAGTAGTAGGGGTCAGTCTAAAGGTCTTTTACTTTTTTTTTTCCTACTTGATAACTCTTACCCACAGTCTAGAAACCAATGTAAAAGTTGTACTAATTATCATATTTTATTTTTCCAATTACTCAATGAACGTTTTTATTCTTTGTTTTTTCTTTTTTTTTGTGACAGAGACAGAGACAGACAGAGAGATGAACAGATAGGGACAGACAGGAAGGGAGAGAGATGAGAAGCATCAATTCTTCGTTGCAGCACCTTAGTTGTTCATTGATTGCTTTCTCATATGTGCCTTGACCAGGAGGCTACTGCAGACCGAGTAACCTCTTGCTCAAGTCAGCGACCTTGGGCTCAAGCTGGTGAGCCCTGCTCAAACCAGATGAGCCTGTGCTCAAGCCAGCGATCTCGGGGTTTCAAACCTGGGTCCTCCGCGTCCCAGTCCAACACTCTACCCACTGTGGCACCGCCTGTACAGGCAATGAAAGTTTTAAAAAATGACCACTAGATGGCCCTGTGAACTCAAAGGGCTAAATGCAAGCCAAATCTAGACCAGGGATCCATTTACTGCCTGACCTCAACATGCTTCCTCTCTAACAGAGGAGCTATGATGACACTTCAAGTCCCTGGCTATGAGTGTCAACTGGGAATTGTATCCATTGGTTTTCAAGATTTATAGTTAATCTTCTTTCCCAGTTGATAATGGCCTTTGTATATCACCCTAGGACCCTTTGAGGAAGGAGTAGAGGAATCATAATATACATGAGGCATGGTGTTGCAGGCCTCTTCTTCCTGATGATCAAGTTCCTCCTTCAGTTAACATATTGCAAACCTGAAAACTACATTCAGAAATTGGTCCAGGGAGACACTAGTGGAGTGACTAATCCAAGCCTCTTGATCATCAATCCCTGGTTCACTTTGGTTTCTACCTATTTTAGTTTCTTATTGCTGCCATAATAAATTACCATACACCTAGAGGGTGAAAACAATACAGTTATTTTCTTCCAATTCTGGAGATCAGAAGTCAAAAGTGGGTCTTATGGGGCTAAAACCAAGGTGTCAGTAGGGCTGCAATCCTGTGGGAAGCTCCTGTTCCTTGCCATTTCCAGTCTCTAGAGGTGGATCACATCCCTTGGCTCATGGCCACATCATTCTGACTTTTTACTTCCATCATCACCCTTTCTCTCTCTGACCCTTTGTCCTCCCCCTTTGTGATTACATGGGGCCCACTTGGCTAATCCTGCCTGTGGCTTTGAAGTGGGTTGCCATTATAGCTTATGGAGAAGACCTGAGGCCCACAGAATCATTCTCTACTAACAAAGTGAATGAGAAGCTCCATCCAGGGAGAAGGACATTCACGCATCTTGTTCATGCTGATGTAAATGTGATTTTGGAATAAGCCCATGGGAACACTACTTGGTGGCTAAATATACATATATATGTGTGTGTATCCATATATATATTTGGCTGTGTATATCAAGGGGGGAATTGTCAGGTTATTTCTGTGTATTTAATATGTAAACATCTAAGAACAGAAGGGGAATCACCAATTTGATTTTCATTCTATCACACTAGAATTACATGACTAAGATTTTGATTATTTGTATTAAAGGTAAAATTAATAGACCCAAATGACTTAATGGGCAGTTCTGAGATTAACTCTTTATTTATTCACACTAGAATTGCCTACATATTTCACAAAAGCCTAGTGTGGGGCTTTTACCCTTTCAAAACTCTTTTATTTTTATTTCAGGACTATTTTTTTTCTCCACCCTTCAAATCAGGACCAGGGGGAAATGTTTCCCCATATTAATATAGCAAAATAAAATTTTATTTTTAAAAAGTAGCAAATCTTTTCAATACTCAAAACTGTGTACATGGCTAAGCACTTGTTTTAGATATTTTGACAATTAAAAGACAGAATATTCTTTACTTTTCCCACTATTAAAATAAAATTCCCCACCTCAATTCTACTCTTTTACAAGCATTATAAAAGAGCTGGGACTCCAAAGATAAAGAAGACAAAGTTCCTGATATAAATTTCAGCAAATAATAATCAGTACATTAAAAATAATAGTCGGTCCTGAAACTGATATAAAATAATATTGAGCCTGACCAGGCGGTTGTACAGTGGATAGAGCGTCGGACTGGGATGCGGAAGACCCAGGTTCGAGACCCCGAGGTCGTCAGCTTGAGTGCGGGCCCATCTGGCTTGAGCAAAAGCTCACCAGCTTGGATCCAAGGTCACTGGCTCCAGCAAGGGGTTGCTCGCTGAAGGCCCGCGGTCAAGGCACATGTGAGAAAGCAATCAATGAACAACTAAGGCAGGGGTGCTCAATACGTCGATGGCGATCTACTGGTCGATCGTGAAGGAAGTGTGGGTAGATCGCATGACATTAAAAAGACATTTGTCTTTTGATTGGCATACAGGGAAGCCAATCTGACATCTGAACGTTTGACACCCTAAGCATGCGCGTTAAACCACGCTAACTTGTTCAGTTACATTGCTGCGTAGTTAGCCTTCAATTTATTTAAACTAAATACAACAAAGGGTATAAAAATGAGTGCTGTAGCTGGTCCGAGTAAGAAGCCTAAGACCTACCACTTTCATACAGAATGGGAGGGGATTTTTTTCACTATGTCATATTCTAAGTGCATTTGCCTCATCTGTCTGTGTGCCATTGCTATTCCAAAGAAGGGAAATGTGGAGCGGCTTTTTCGGACTGTTCATAAAAACTATGACATTGACTTTCCTCCGAAAAGAGAGCTGAGAAGGAGAAAGGTGAAAGAAGAATACAGAATACTAAATAGTAATAGCCTGACCAGGTGGTGGCACAGTGGATAGAGGGTCAGACTGGGATGTGGAGGATCCAGGTTCGAAACCCCAAGGTCGCCAGCTTGAGCGGGAGCTCATCTGGCTTGAGAAAAAAGCTCACCAGCTTGAACCAAAGGTGGCTGACTCGAGCAAGGTGTTACTAGGTCTGCTGAAGGCCCATGGTCAAGGCACATATGAGAAAGCAATCAATGAACAACTAAGGTGTCACAACGAAAAACTGATGATTGATGCTTCTCATCTCTGTTCCTCTCTGTCCCTATCTATCCCTCTCTCTGTCCCTGTTTAAAAAAAATAAATAAAATAAAATAAATAGTAATAATAGTAACTTAAATAATGATAATATAGAAGAAATAAATTTATGTTTGCATTTTTATTGTAGGTAGATCATTTTGACTTGGTCATCTTATAAGTAGCTCGCAAGCTGAAAAAGTGTGGGCACCCCTGAACTAAGGTGTCGCAACTGCAACGAAAAACCATGATTGATGCTTCTCATCTCTTTTCTTTCCTGTCTGTCTGTCCCTATCTATCCCTCTCTCTGACTCTCTCTCTCTGTCCCTATAAAAAAAAAATCTTAAAAATAATATTGAAAGTCAAATAAATATGGAATTTAAAAAAAGATACAATTGCAACAGTTTTATTAGCCTTTTCAAATTACTGATAACTGATATTTAGCTTCATAAGTCCTCTCTATTGCCTACTAGTTTTTCTTAAATTTGGTCTTATTTCATTAGTAATAATAAATAGCACTAGTTCCTACTGAAAAAAAAATAATGGTAGGAATAGCTGCCATTTACTTAACTTACTTTGTGCTAAAAGCTTTACACAAATAGTCTTATTTGTCCTTCAACATGTTCCTTGTCCTTTAATTCCCTATACATTTGCGCTGTCCCTTCCCTCCTAACCAGCTTAGATGCCATGCCTCATCCTCAGTTCCCTTGACTTTCTCTTTCCCTTCTCAGTACTCATCTAGCAAAGCCCTTGTTAGACTGCACACCCTCCCTGCCCCATGCCTGCATGTATCTCAGCTGGAGGAATATGTACAAACGTGCTTATGAATCTTTCTTTAAATCCATGGCGACTAACTGAAGGGATTCCTTAGTACTGCCCAATAATCACCCCAAATTTCCCTAATCCCTCTACTCTTCTGAAAGATTATTTCATACCAACTCCCCTCCCCTCTGACTTCCAACACCTTCCCGCCCAGGCAGTCTTGACTGATGACAGAGAAAATGGACACACTCACAGAGAAGTTTCGTAAACACCCTCGATAAACTTGCCCTAGCTACCTCTGTCTGTAACTGGGAGGAAACCATCCTTGCTCCTTGCTAAGGGGCAAGCCCTCCACTTAAGCACTAGGTGTCACCTGTGCTGCCCATTCAAGAGTGATAGAACGTTTGTCCCATTCCTTTCTGGCATCATGAAGTTTCCTCTCCTTACTGAATTTGTCCTGTTGCCATACAACCATGATATTATTTCTCCTGTAATGGATCCCACTTTCTCTGTTAGTCACTGCTCCATTTCCCTGTCCCGTTTGCTATACAGTCCCTTGAATGAGTTGCCTATCTTAGATGTCTCCAATTTCCATTCTGACTTTCACCCCTTTGCCTGAGGCTCACGTACGCACATAGTAGGTCCTCAGTAAACACCACTTGAATAATTTCATGCATGCTCACAAAAAAAAAACAACCCACTATGATTAGGGCATTAGGCTACTCATTTTATAGGTTCTCTGGTTAAGGTCTAATTACTGAGTAATTTCTATGGGTAAGGCCCTGTTTCATGCACTTAGGACATAGCAGTAAATAAAACAGACACATCCCCTGCCTTCAAGGGCCTTAGATTCTAGTGATGGGAAGGGGAATAATGCTCAGTGATAAATTAATATGTCGTGTGGCAAAAAGTACCACAAAAATAAGTAAAATACAGAAGGGGGCTAACAAAGGACAGGCAGCAGCACTCTGTAGATAAGGGTATAAAGTCAAATCCATGAGATCTAGGACATTTTATTATTATTTACTCACGGAACACTAGTACCTAGAAATATAATAGCATATAGGAGGCACAAGGTAAATATCGTGTGACAATGTGGGAATGAATGAATAAATGATGGTGGAGAAGAGAGCCCAGTTAGGAGGTTACTACAGCAGTCCAGGTAATAGCTGATGGGGGCTAGACATAGACAGCAGCTTTGTAGATAGAAAGAAGAGGTTATAGTCTGGATGTATAAAACAGAACTGATAGCATTTCTTGACAGATTGGCTAGGAAGGCAGTGCAAACTGGATTGGATTGATTGAGAAAACTCACGGTTCAGATGATGTCAAATCTTAGGCCTAAGCAACTAGAATAACCTAGTCTTGACTGAGGTGTGGAAGTCTATGGGTGTGATAGGTTTGGTGGCCCAAATTAAGTATCTCTGGGACTATTAAATTTCTCTGTGTCTCCCTCCCTCTCTCATAGTTTCCTGAGATACCTAAAGCCAAGTACGGCTGTGTATCCAAGGAAAACCATTCAGAGTCATTCTACTGTGGAAAACATCTGCAGCTTCCACTCATCGCTGTCCTGGCCAGACACAGAGGCATCTTGTGTTGATGGCTGCCTTTCTTCTTACCCCTTGAATAAGAAAGGCAAAACCAAGGAAGGCCTGTTCCTTCAAACTCATTTTAGACACTTATTTTGGTTTTAAAAAGAAAAGGATGATTGAAAGGGATGAAAGAGGGAAAAAATAGTATTTGTTTTACATTTCTGATGATGGCAACAGCTTAGATCTATTAGCTGGTTACTATGCATTCCTGTGGGTGGCTTGTCCCAGTGGTCTGATCCAGAGAAACCCATCACAGGTCCAATTCTGCATGGCCTCTTGCAGGCAAACTCGACCTCAAAGAGTTTAACCAAGTCTTGTAATTTGCAACAACAACAACACACATGCAAAATCAAGTGACCAAAAATATGTGATAAATCTTTTTGGTAGAGAGTGTTCTGGGTTATAATGACCTTAACAGAGGAGGTAATTAGGACACAAGACAGGCAAAGAAGAAACCCAGGGGGTGGGGAGAAAAGAAGAAGGTAGTAGTATTTCTTTAGGATTGTAAATGTTCCCTATACATTTTTGCTTTTCTAAAGAACTTGCAAGACCCCTTCAAACAAGTTGGGGGCAGCAAAATCTATGGGAAAGATTCAGAGAGACTGCTGCAGGGTTTCATAGTATGTATTTTAATTCTCTTTTACTCTGCTCTAAATAGAATGCTGCTTATTTGCATGCCAATCCCCAGAATGCTTTGTAATTTCACAACTCTTGGCTAGTGGTCTCAGCACTTAAGTTTTAAGAACAAAGCAAAATATTTGGGGCGTGCCTCTTGCTTCAGTGTGTGTCGTGTGTCCCCCACCCCCATGCTTTGCAAAAGAGTTGAGGGAGGTGACCTTTGCCTGGCATTCATCAGCCTAGCCAGAGTATCACAGAAATGAAGTGGAGGGAAGTGCAGGGACTTTCCTTTGAAACCTGCATTCAGTCTGGCTATCCAGCTACCCATGAATAAACCGGAAGCTCGCATGAACTCAAGAAGGGAGTGTTTCAGGGGGCCTTCATCTCCCTCTTCATTATGTGACCAGGCTGGTTCATTTCAGGTTTCTGAAAAGCCCAAGCTGAAGTATTCTATACTCTCTTTTTGTGGAGGTTTTTTATAGCATCTGCATTGATAAGTAAGCCTTCACTTTAATAAAGAGATGTTCTGAAGTGGGGTCAGTGTTCTGCCTAACAGAAACGTGAATTCAAGATTCCTAACACAGACCTGGTCCTGCTTAGCGATATCTACAGAATTTCTATTTAGTAGGGCATTGGGATCCACAATTGAGGAGTGGGGATGGCAGGAGACTTGTATTGAGAGGGTTTTATAATTTTTGCATAGCAAGCCATGGTTGTTATTTAAATGGTATCACTAGAGTATTATATTTCAGGAGAGCTGGAAGCTAGTTTCCACCCACGGCAGCCTCTCCAAGTTTGCCTCTCTGGGCGGCTTAACTTGAGCAGGTATCTGAAGAACAATATATTCCGGTGCCGAAAGGGCATGATTTTGCTTCTAATAACATAGTGACTTTTGTCTGTCAGCCCTGCTGCCCAAAGTAAACTCAGGATGGTGAACAACAGCGCACATGGTTGACTCACAAAAGCCCCTGCAGCACACAGGGCTTCTGCCTTGCCGTACAGGTGAGCTGTTCCCTACTTTTTACTCACAGAGCAACATCAATGCTCTGTCTTCCATTCTGAGAACCAGGTAGTGGAGTTCCTTAAAAACACATTATTTTGATATTTTTAAAATCCAGAAAAGGGTAGATGTTAGCTGACACGGTGCCCTTCGCAGTCCTCTGAAAGTGATTGGTTTGCCTAACGTTTTCTGATACCCGTTCTCTGGGTCTCTGGATAACAGCAGGCCGGCCAGGCTGCACAAAGTCAGACCAGGGCTCTGTGCGGCTGTTTACACAGCCAGAGACCAGCAGAAGCAGCGCCCAGCCCAGGGCTGTAACAAAGGAGGTGGCCGCCCTATCCAGCCCGTGCGATGTATGTGGAGGAGGGTAGTTCCGGGAGGGACGTCCGGGGCTGTCACCTTTCTGAAATGAGGGTGGTGACAGAAAGAAACTGGACCAGGGACTGGTGGGAAGCGTTGCGCTTTCCGGAGCTTGGCCTTGGAGGCCAGGAGCGCGACATCAGAGCTCTTCCTGCACCGGGACTGCAGCATCCCCGCCCGGAAAAGTCCCTCACGCCCCCTGGTGGCCGTAGAGCAGACGGGCTCAGCAGTACTCTCAAGTCACCGGAAAAAAAGGAAGAAAAAGAAAACGTGGGTGAGGCAGATGCAAAGAGGAAAATCAATAGGGATAAGAGAGAAGAGGGAGGAGTCGCATATCAGCCATTCTAGTCTTACGGGGTCCCAGCTGGCACCGCAAAAGAAAAAAAAAAAACCCGGGCGTGAACGCGAGTGGAGGAGGGTGTGTGTGGCGGGGGGTGGGGGGGCGAGGGTGAAAGGGGGACCAGGGAGATTTACTATTGTCTCTGGCAGCCGCCGCGGGAGCCCGGGAGGGGGGCGGAGGCGAGGGGAGGCGGCGGCCGCGGCCAGCGCACTATTCGCTCCACCTGATCTCGGGGCGCTGTGCGCTGAGGAAGGCTCAGGCGAGCCGGAGCTGAAGGAGGAGGGAGGGACGCCACTGCTCAGCCACCGCCGCCACCATGTCCTACCAAGGCAAGAAGAACATCCCGCGGATCACGGTGAGTTCGGGAGCCGCCACCTCCCTCCCTCTTTCTCCTCGGGTCGGTCCGCTGCGCTGCGGGCGGGGCGGCTTTGGATCCCTGGTCCGGTCCCCGGGGAGGGACGGGGACCTGGGTCTTGGGGGTGGGGTGGGGGTGGGGAGTGGTGGTCAGTCCAGCCGGAGCAGCGGGCGCCACCCAGACAGAGCAACCCAGGGGTTTGGGGAAAACAAAACAAAGAGGAAACCCAAACACTGGCGCGGAGAATTTAGGATTATTTAGCCTCCTTTCCCACCACCCGGTAGTTTCCGAAGAACGCAGGGCTCCCGGCTCTTTCTGAACTCCTGCGCCTCCTGGAGTATCGGTGTGTGCTGTCCCAGGCCAGAGGTGCTTTTTGTTTAAGGTTGCTTTTGGCCGGGCGTGGTGTGGAGAGACGACACCTTTCCCCAGGGGTACTAGGCAGCCCGACCGCGCCCTCTCTCAGCTTCAGCCCAATGGCTCTAACCCCAACCCCGCGCCGCTAGGGTGATGGGGTGTCTGGACCATCCATCCTCACCCTGTCCCCTTTCAGCCTGCATTCACCCTATTCGTATTTCAGTGCGTCATATCTGGGACTGGACAGCTAGCGTGGCTGTAGCGGGAATGACAACTTTTGTGTGGGTTGTGTTTTGTTTGTTTTTTGGGGTTTTTTTTTGCCCTCAATGCATTTTATATTTTTCGTTTCATTTCTCCTCCTCATTCCAAGAGAAGGTTGAGTTTTTAGAACAGATTTTAGTTAGCAGTCACAGGCACACGCTGGGTGCATCCCGTGTCCAACTGCCATTGTGTGCGAGACAGAGCCACCCGCGGCCTGCCGGGTGTCAGATGCGCTAGGGGAGCGCCTAGGCAGAGTGCAGAGGGGACTTGGGTTATCAGGTACAGAAGCTAGCGTCCAGCAAGATGCTCACCGCAAAGGTACCGTGCCCTGGGCTGAGATTCCTTCAGGATGTCCTGAAATAGTGGCCCCCAAATGGAAGAGACATACTATAGGTTGGGATGGGCATTAAAAAAAAAGAAAGAAAAAAAACACTGACATTTGTTAGTTTAGCACGAAGCAATGCAGTTGGGCTTTGTCTGTAGTGAATGAGGTGTGTGTGCCGCGTGTGTAGTGTGTATTAAGGGAATGGGTGGCTACTCCATCTTTGCAAGGCGAACAAAGGAAGTGATCAGCCGGCCCCTGGGAGGCTCCGCAGCTGCCCTAGGGCAGAGCTGTACCTGCTACTGTAGTTAATTTGCCCCAATTCACTAGGTTTTGCTGTGGGCATGAGTTTGTTTGCACCTGATGGGTTATGCTTGGAACACCCTGTGCATTTGTGGTTGCCATGCCCCTCCGTAGGCAGGAGGAAGCTGTTCTTGCCTCTGGTGCACTTTGTCAAGTGGTTGCTTTCTGTTGCAACAACCTACCTTTTTCATGCACCTGAACTTCATTCTGCACCAGTGTGCCCCACCCCTCCCTGCTGTTTACCTGGTCCCAGAGAAGGGATCCTCCCCTCCTTTTCTAGGTAGAGGCAATGGGTTTAAAGCCATCCTTCTTTGCTTTTCGTTACTGGACATCATTGACTTCACTTTATTGAAAAAACATTGTGTGTCTTTTACAATGCTCGGTATTTTCTCAGTGCCAGTTGTCTTTGCAAAGAGCTATGATTAGCACATAAGTGCAATTTTTATACTTATTTTGCTAACTCAGGAGAGGTGAACCCTAGCTCTCACACTGTTCCATATGGGAGGTATGCTGCATATATACCACCTGCTTTACACCCAGAATGCAGTTGCTAGTTCTCCTGTGTGGGATAAGCAGAGAACAGGTTATTTTTTTCTTCCTAGTCTGAAGATCGCAATGGTTCTTCCTGTGGATTTAGCCTGCGATATGGCATTGAGGGCCACACCCATTCTTGTAGGTATCACTTAAGCCACCTTTAAGGAAAGATACAGAAATTTAGCCCTGATAACTTACTTGCCATAGAAGCCACCCTGTATGTGGCTGCCCCTAATCCCACAGCCAGGTTTGCAAGGGGGTTCCCTTTTGTTCCTGTTCGGATGCTCTTCCCTGGGGTGCATCCTTCATTTTCAGCACAGCTTCCATCCTTTCTCTCTAGCGTGGGGCGTGGTGCTGCATAGAGCCTGTGCCTGAAGCTGGGGCTGGGTCTCCAGCAGCTGTGACGGGAATGCACAGTGCTTGTGAATTTCTTCAAGCCACGCTGCCTGGTATTCATTGTTGAAAGGGGTGGGGTGGGGGGGGAAGAAGAGGAGTAGGGCAGGAGTGTGTGTGTGTGTGTGTGTGTGTGTGTGTGTGTGTGTAATGCTGGTCTTTGGGAGCAAGAAATCCATCTGTAGATCTTTTTATGCTTTATGTTTGTATTTGCACGAACAAGGATTCTATTTCAAAATAAAATATTTCTGTACTTTTGCATGTCTAGTGATGATTATGGTTATCTACGTACTGCAAGGGATGAGATATTTATCTTCCTGGATAACATAAAAATACGGGCCCAGATATAGATATAAAGAAAATATGATTAAAGATTTAAATAGAACATATATCTCCTACTGTCAATTCTATTACATTTTTAATGGTAAGATTGTAGAATGTGAATTAAGTTTATTACCCTCTCTATATTCCCTCCTGTGAAGGCTGCCCCACCCAGGAGCTAAAATGTAACTATAATCTGAGGACAAATGAGGGCAATCCTTTTTGGCCCTGTACCCTTTACCTTCCAGGCGCCACCCTCTGCCACAATTTGGGGGGCCAAAGTAAGGTCTTGTTGGTTTGTTGTCTTTTCTTCTACCTATTTGTGCTGCCCTCCTGAGATTAAAGCCTTCTTACCACCCTGTGTTTACTGGTTCCCTGGAGGGGGCAGGGGTTTCTCTGTGGCTGGTAGAATTGTCTGGGACTTCCCTTTGAGCGTCTCAGGCTTCAGATGTCACTCTGCCTCCTTAGGTCCTCTATGTGCATAACCTGAACAGTCTCCCTAAATCCTGGTCCTTGCTTGTAAATGTCAGAGACTGACCTTTGGGAGGTGGTCCAGCAGGTCCGAGCAGGGACCTTGTTTTTTCATTCACCTCAGTCCCCACTCAGTGGCACAGTGCCTAGTGCACAGATCCTTAATGACGACCTAGCAAATCAACAAATGGATTTAAAAAGGTTCCTAATAAGAATATCTTGCACCCATTGTGTGTTTATTACCTGTACTGTCTCATTTCATCCTTGGATCAACACTGAGAGGTCCTATAGTTATCACAATTTTATGGAATATATATATATATAAGCCTGGGCATTTGGCCCAGGTCAGAGCTATAATGTTAGAGGCAGGAGGCAAACCTACACACCTGGCCAAAGTCAAAGTCCACAGCTCTGCTTCTCTTACCACTATTCCTTGCGCTTGGTAGGGCAGATGGGTTAGCAGAAAGAGGCAGTCTCTACTCCTGGTAGGACCTGTGAGGCTTATTTTTCCTGCCACTGTCAATCAATTCTATAACATGGTCTGTCACACTTTTATATTCAGTAAATATGAATCCCAATTTTAGGGACGGTAGCTACCATATCAATGTTACAGGTAGAAAGTTTGGATAATTATGGTCATTGTCTTCCTTCTATATAAGCTACAACTTGAAGCTGACCGCAGGAGTGGATAAGGATCTAACACTTCGGTTCCAGAACTTTATATGTTGTCTCTTATCAGAGTCTCCGCAGAAACCCATCTCACAGTTAAGGAAATTGAAACGTAGATAGATAGGTGAACTCAGTTATCCAGTATTACACAGAATTTGGGGGCAAAGCTGGAAAGGAAACCCAGGTCTTGTCTGACTCACAGCTACTGCCTCCCAGAGGCACGAGCCGTGGAGGTTTGAAAAGGTGTGGTTAAAGGGCTCCTGCGTTCCCTCTAGGAGACCGATCACAAAGAACTGGATTTTTTGCAAATACGAATTTGGTTTCTGTAAATACTGTCTGGCTGATAATGCGGTTCCATTGCCTCGGGGGTTGGGTCATCTGTGTGCGATGTTTGGGAATTGCCGGAAGACGTCCTTATTCCGGAACAGGGCCTGAAGAGTTCCGGTCTCAGGCACCCGGTCAGAGTGCTAGGTGTGATTGTGGGAGTTGTGGGTACCATGGGGATTAGTTATTGGAGGGAAAGTGGGGGGAGGGGCTCATGAACATGGGAAACATCCAGATCTCTGCAACAATTGAGCAGGGGGAAATGCAGCCCCATGCCAGGATCTGGGCCTTGTTCTTACTTCGATAGGTGTCTCTTTGGACTGGGAGCAGGTAGGAGGAGATGGAGGGCTAGAGTATGGGACACCGAAGGAAGAAGAAGTCACCCAAAACCAGCTCTGTCCATGTAAGGTGTCTGGGAGGGGCAGTTCCAGTGTAAAAAATGAAGAAAAACTATTGAAGATTTAGGAATAGGAAGCATTTAGATATCTCGGTATGGAAATATCAGCCCAGGCCCTGCCTGGGGTGTTCATTTGTTACTTTATATTTTGAGCAGGTATGTGTTGATTCTCAACCAGGTTATTCCTGTTTCTCAAATAGCAAAATGCCTCAGGTGAATAAAGAGCTATTAGTAACTGATGGAGCCAGCTGGCCACTTGGGGGAATTCTAGAAAAAATTGATTTCCTGAGAGAATTCAAGTCTCTGGGTTAGACCTGTGAATTTATGAATAAAAATCCATCCTGCTTATTTCACTGGACTGAGGAAAGGCTTACATGTGATGGAGTGACTGTGAACGTGGTCTGTGAATCCTGGATGCATTCAAGAGAGCAAACACTGATTAATTCATAAAATCTCAACCACTTTGCAATGTGGAAATTAATAAAGGAAGACTTGACAAATGGCTGGAGTAGAAAGAGACTACATAGGAAATTTTTTTTTAAAACAAGTTTTCAAAAAAAATTAGTGCAATGCTATATAAAATTTGCCATTTTTTTCTTTATTGTAGCTTTAGTTATGCTACAATGTTCCTAAGGGTTACGCTTGTCATTCATTTGTGACAGTCTAACAGAGGCCATTGGACTGTATCTGGACTTTGAGATAGAGACACTCCCTTAACCTAAACAAAAGATGCTTTTCTTAGTTGAACTACAGGGCAAAAGTAGGTTTACACAGATTATCTCAACTCAATGCACAACAAGTTGTGTAGCTACAATTACTAACCATCATTTTGTGGTCTGGATAGAGGCTCAGAGAGATTAAGTAACTTGACTCACATCACACAGCTGAAAAAGCAAGATCCCTCCAGCAGTGAGTTGGTTTCACAGGCAGGAAAACGGTGATTCCTTATCTACAGGTGACTCTCCCCACCTCCCATCACCGCCAGCTGTCCCCACCTGTTACCTCACAAACCTGGGTCAGCGTTGGCAGGATAGAAGGCGTGGGGATGGTCTGGCCAAACCTATCACATCACCATTGGAACATCAACTGAGCGCACGTCTTCCGAACAGTGGTTCATGCATCGCTCTGCCAGCTGTCTGAGTTAGCTTCTGGCTTTGTCCCAGGAGCATGGATGAGTGAAAAAAGATGGAAAAGCACATGCTTTTTTTCTGCCTTACTTAAGTGCATATCTGGGCCCAAGGCCCCTCATCACTCTGTGTCCCTGTCCTCTTCCCGGACATAGAAGGAGCCAGGCTCCCTGTTCCGGGTGAGCTAGGCAGAGAAAATAGGACACACCCAACACTCTAAGCCAGATGGTGGAGCTCCACTCAAGAGTGGTCCAGGAAGCTCACTGGGACATCTGGAACTCACACACTTCTTATGGCTTAATCAATCTCCCCCCCCCCCCCCCGGGAAACACTGGACAGTGAGATTCGAAGGATAAAATGACATTTATTTATTTATTTATTTATTTATTTATTTATACAGCCACTGCTCTATACTTTTCTGTACCTTTAATTTTTTAAAAAAATTTATTGATTTGAGAGAGAGAGATCTTATTTTTTTTAAGAGAGGTGTTTTTCTGACTAGTAGAGCAGAGGAGCCCCCTTATTTCAGAACTCAGGGGAAGGAAGAGCACCATGGATGGAGTGTCAGCACATTGTGGTTTGGGCCTGCCCTCGCCTCCAATTTACGTGTGACTTCGTGGAAACTCTCATTGTCCTTCTCAGGTTCTGCATCAGTCAAATGAGGGCACTGAACTAGATGATCCCTAAAGTCCCTGCCAGTGCAGATGACCCCTTGAGCCTTTGTTTTGTCTTCTGTTTTCGCATGAGGTCATGGTCAGCTCCTCTTTGCTTAGTTCCAAATTCACAGAGGGGCGTTCTAAGCCTTCCGCCCCGTGAGGGAAGGCAGAGCTGTGAGAAAATGGATGAGAGCATCAGTTGTTGGCTTTAACTCAGCAAGACAAGCCGACATCTGTGTTGGATAGAAGGGTCTTTGGTTGCTTTTTACCCTTCAAATCCCAGTCTTTTTCTCATTTAGACAGTAGCCTTGGTGAATGGCCTCTATGCAGGAGAGAAATGGAATAATGATGATTGATAGGTCCATTCCTTAGCAGAACACTACCATTAATTCAGATGAGTATTATTAAAGTGAAATCCTGACTCATTTGTTGGCACACAGCCTCTCTTTTGGATAAGGCTACCATTGATATGGGCACAAAGGCAACAGTTGCCCCCAATCTAGACTGGTCAAACAAACAAGCAAACCAACAGAAAGCAACTCCCGATCTGTAGATGATCACCAAGCTCTGTTCAGTTACCCTTGCCAATATTTTAAATGTGATGGCTGACATCCAATAGAAATAACCTACCCAAAGGGCAAGTAATGCCACAGACACTGCATGAGGTAGGGGTGGTTTTTGATTTGTTACCACTGAACCTGCAGTATTTAGTCTTTGGCTGGCATGTATTCAGCCTTCTGTAAACACTGGTTGGATGAATGGATACATTTAACACTTACTTTGAAGGAATAATTTCAAGGGAGGAGATGATCAGGACGTGCATGCATTTGTGCTTGGACATGTGTCTCTCGTTTGCTGACAACTTTCTAGAATATTAATTTTTAAGAGATAAGACCCAGGTCTAAGAAACTGACATGAGATCACTGGGCCAAGAGAAACATGACAACCCTTTAGCAGAAAAAGCAGAATTAACTGTAACCTGTGACCTGACTTGGGCAAATGTGCCAGGAAGGCCATCTATCATGTGTACTGGCCTCCATCCATTCTTCTCCTTCTTCCAAATCCTGCATCTGGCCTCAATATCAGCCTGTTTCGGGGGCCTACCTGGGTATGTCTTCCTTTTAAAAAGAACCATCGTGTCTCTTACTGCAAATGATTAAAAGGAGTGAATAGAGACCTTTATGTCTTCCTTCAAATGGAGAAAATTGTCACTGTGACTTTTTGAACCAGGATCTGACATAGATCTTAATTGGGGCCTCTTTCTGCCCTTGCACAGAAACTACAGTCATTAGGGTTATTAGCTGCAATTAGAGAGGCCAGTCTGCATTGGTACAGCTGACTCCGCCGTTTAGAAAGCTGGGTTAAGAAGAAGCCCATAGTTTCTGCTGCTGTTATTGTCTCCCTGTTAGGGTTGGCCATTTCTTCCTCCCTCCCTCCCTCCCTCCCTCCCTCCCTCCCTCCCTCCCTCCCTCCCTTTCTTCCTTCTTACCTTCTTTTCTTCCTTCCTCCCTTCCTCCCTTTCATCTTTTCTGCTATTATTGCTAAATCTCTTTTAGAGCCCAAGGGCACTAGAGGCTTCTTAGCAGGCTAGAGGAATAAAGCCCTAGAGGGCTCATTAGACCCTAGAGCCTAGTGGGCTCTTAGAACATTAGAGGGCTCTCAGAGCAGGAGAGATTTAGTGGGTTCTCAGAGTGCTAAGCCCAGAGGGCTCAGAGAGCCAGAGTACTCTAGCGGACTTTTAGATCCCTACGCTTCTAGACCAACAGAACCCTACAGAGCTCTTTGATTCCTAGAATTCTAAAGCATTAGTTGTCTCTTAAAGACCTAGATTCCTAGATGGCTCTTAGCTGTCTAAATTTCAAAAGAGCTCTTCCAGACTTAGAGCACCAGTTCCCAAGAGTGCTCTTAGAGCCCAAGACTCAACGCAGGTGGCACTGTGGACCTAGTTGCAGTACGGTTAGCCATTTAAATGGAATATTTTTATGCTTGTTTATTTGTTTTCTTAGATTTTTAGTCCCTCGCCCTACCACATCTGTCAACTTTCTCTGGGATTATGGTATATTTGGAGTTTTTTCTGTTATTGGCTTTTATTCTACAAATCCATTCTTTGGTTTGCGGGGCGGGGACAGTTAAACATGTTTTGCCAAGCTCATCTCTGTTTGTAAACCATCAAGATCATGGTCTCAATAATCTGTATGTACTAATAATTACTAGATCCTTTTAAAGGGAGCATCTATAAGGGAAGGCAAAATGAAAAATTAGAGTATATTCATGAAACCTAAAGCCTTAGATCAGAAAGCATTTGAAGTACTACAGGCATTAGAATGTGTCATAGACAATAGAATCAGGTGTAATAACAGCATTTTCCAATTTTTTGATTGAATAAATATTTATTGAGCATCGACTCTGGCCCAGCAATGTGATGCTTATCACAGGAACATCTACTCTAAAACATATAGGGAAATTAATTTGATAACAGTAAGAATTAGCATTTATTGTAGCCTATTATTAAGGCTTTTTATCTATTACTTTATGTAATTCTCCTACTCAATTAGGTAGATGTCTTTCCAAATAGGCTTCCCACTGTATTGATGAGAAAACAGCGAGATCAGGAAGTCTGCCTAAGATTGCACAGCCTTAACTGGCGGAACCAAAATGCAAACTGACTTGAGTTCACACTCTTAGCTCCACTGTATGATGCTACCTTTCATTCTACCCTCTTCTTATCTTCTCCCACCTCTGGGTCATGAGTTGTTGGTTCAAATTAGAGTTCACTTAGTGTCCAGGTTAAGTCCTTCTCGGTATCTGTTTCCCCTGAGTCGTGAATGAGTAGTTCTGGTTATGAGAGTCACACAGACCAGCCAGATGGTGCCCTCCTCTGTGTAGGGTTGGACTCAGGAGCACTGCCTGGTATTGGAAGCTCTTCAGCCTACCCTTTGGGGGCAGCCTTGCTTTTGAGCAGCTCTACCCTGTTGTACTTACTCAGTCAGCTTGCCAGGGGTGTGCCCACCACTCTTAGCATTGGAATTTAGTTTGCATTGACTTAGCAAATGTACCAATGATGGATTACCTTCTCCTCCTCCTCCTCCTCCTCCTCCTCCTCCTCCTCCTCTTCTCCTTCTCCTCTTTCTCCTCCTCCTCCTCCTCCTCTTTCTCCTCCTCCTTCTCCTCCTCCTTCTTCTTCTTCTTCCTCTCCTCCTCCTTCTTCTTCTTCTTCTCCTTCTCCTTCTCCTTCTTCTTCTCCTTCTCCTCCTCCTCCTCCTCCTCTTCCTCCTCTTCCTCCTCCTTCTTTTTCTCCTCCTCCTCTTCTCTTCCTCTTCTTCTTCTTCCTCTTCTTCTTCTCTTCCTCTTCTTCTTCTTCCTCTTCTCCTTCTCCTTCTTCTTCTCCTCTTTCTCCTCCTCCTCTTTCTCCTCCTCCTCCTCCTCTTTCTCCTCCTCCTCTTTCTCCTCCTCCTCCTCCTCCTCCTCCTCTTTCTCCTCCTCCTTCTCCTCCTCCTTCTTCTTCTTCTTCCTCTCCTCCTCCTTCTTCTTCTTCTTCTCCTTCTCCTTCTCCTTCTTCTTCTCCTTCTCCTCCTCCTCCTCCTCCTCTTCCTCCTCTTCCTCCTCCTTCTTTTTCTCCTCCTCCTCTTTCTCCTCCTTTTCCTCTTTCTCCTCCTCTTCCTCTTTCTCCTCCTTCTCCTCCTCCTCCTCCTCCTCCTTTTCCTCCTCCTCCTCCTTCTTCTTTTTGGCATCTTAGTTATTCAGTAATTGCTTTCTCATACATTTCTTGACTGGGGGGCTACAACAGAGCAAGTGACCCCTTTCTCAAGCCAGTGACCATGGAGTCATGTCTATGATCCTGCACTCAAGCCAGTGACCCCAGGCTCAAGTTGGCGACCTAAGGGTTTCAAACCTGGGACCTCTGTGTCCCACTCCAACGATCTATCCACACTGTGCCACAGCCTGGCCTGGCAATGAGGGATTCTTCTTAACATGGATTTGACTGCCTTCTCCTCTCATGCCCAATGCTGCACTCTCCAGCTTCTTGATGAATCCTAAGCAAGATTCCTCTGAGGCTTTGACTAAACGTGACTCTATGAAAATCATAGAGTCAGAGCCTACTTAGAGAGGATTTTAATTCAGCCTTCCTTTACAGATGAGGAAACTGAGACCAAAGCAGGGCTGAATGAATTGGTGCTTTTTCTAGTATCTGGTTTGCTGTAGTGAGATTTTAAAACTGAGTAGAAAACAACCTTTTCAATTACAAAAGAGCATGATGATGGTTATAGAAATATATACCAAAAACAAAACAAAATCAGGACAGTAAACTTAAGCTAATGTGAAATTAATTAGAGATAGCCATTGTAAACCTTATGAATATCTCCATTTAAGATTTGTTTCTTACGACTATACATGCCATTCATTAAAATGGCACCAGGTCTCATTCATGTCATTTTATGTCCTGCTTCTTGTTCCACAGTATGTCATGACATCTTCCCATGTTTTAAATAGTCTTCCATAACATCATTTTAAATACCAACATATTATCCTTGTGTGTGGGGACCTGGTTAAAATTAATCCCATTTTGTTTAGATATCTTTCAGTGGTTTCCAAGACCTTGGAATGAACAACAAAAACAAAATGATGGATTCATTTTCAGTGGCCGTTTTTTAGCTGAATTTAAAGGAAAAGCTGCCCAGAATGAGAGGTTGAATAACTTGCCCTGAGTTGCTCAGCTCATGGGTATCAGACTAGAGACTTGACTCCCGCTGTCTTTGATCTTAGTCTTATATTCTTGTGATCGCTCCAGCTGCTTCCGCTGTTTTGCCATTTTCCAAGAAAATCCGTTTTCCCTCTCCAATGAGCGTGCTTGTTTTCTCACCGCCACCCCTGCTTGCCTCCCTGTCCTGTTGAGGGTGTTGACATTTGTGGAGGTACAAGGTGTCTTAGGACCTGAAGCTGCACAGCTGGAAAGGAAACATACCCTGTCCTTCCCCACCTCTTCCCTCTCCTTAATGGCTTAACCTATATAAGCTGGGAAGCTGGTTTTAATTTGACATTTTCTGTGTGTAAAAAAGTGTGTTTGTTTTTAAACACCCCCCCCCCCCCGCAACCCTTAATTCTTTCAAGGAGACCTTTGTTTGAAATCATACACTCTTTCCCTCCAAGCCAATCTGCGCCCTGAATCTTGATGGGATTACTTTGTTTTGGGGATATCGATAAACTCAGAGTGAGGTTTCTGATTTATCTAACTAAATGGATTTAAGTGATGGCCTTAGAGTAAGCGCTTTGAACAACTTCGAAGGTTTGAAAACCATTGAATATAATCTCCTGCTTCTACAGACTCCATCCTGGGTTTATTCCACAGAGAAGGTATGTTTTTGTTTTGTTTTTCAGTTACCTCGTCGCATGCTCTAGATCAGATGCTTTGGGCTGTGAGACATTATAGGAAAAGCTTAGCTTTGTTCAGTTACGGGCAGAAAGAGAAATAAGGAACCCGTTATTCTAAACCCTCTCATTTTAATGATTAAGAAAAGTATGAGCCAAAGAGGGAAAATAATTTGCCAAAGGTCACATAGCAAACTAGCTTTTATTTTATTTTTATTTTTTAAAGTGAGGCTTAGGACTCATTTCTCTTTCTATTTTTTTTAATATACTTTTTTTTTGGGGGGGGGGATGTGAGGAGCTCTTGTGGGCTGAATTTGCCTCCTTAAAATTCATGTGTGAAAGTTCTAATCCCTAGCATCAGAATGTGACTATATTTGGAGATAAGGGTCTTTAAAGAGATCATTAAGTTAAATGAGGTCATTAGGGTAGGCCCTGGTCCAATAGGACTGGAGTCCTTATGAGAAGAAATCAGGACACAGACACACACACAGCAAGACCACATGAAGGCACAGAAAGGCAAAGAAGCCCGTTTATAAGCCAAGGGAAGAGGACTCAGAAGAAACTAAGCCTGCCTGCACGTTGATCTTGGTCTTCCAGTCTCTGGAATTCTGAGGAAATGAATTTCGGTGTTTAAGGCACCCAGCTGTTGAGACGTTGTTATGGCAGCCCCAGCAAACTAATATGGGAAAAGTTCAGAGCAAAGACATTTAAAAACTCACAGTGTCCAACGGGGAAGGTTCTCAATGAACAGAAAAGGGGAATCTAGATAATAGTATATTTATAAGAAATTATGCCATGCCAGAGTCCAGGCTGATTCTCAGTCATGATTTTATATATGGCATCTTCTTCCATCCTTATAAAATGCCAGGACCATAGTTATTCAACTCACACTTTACAGATGAAGAAACTGAGGCTCAGAATGTTGCATAGTTATTCACTAACTGGTGCAGCTAACTCCAGATTTAGTCCATTGTCTGCCTTTAAAACCCTCACTTAGTAGTCATATACTGTGCTACTTCCCAATGAGGAAGTGAATCCAAGCTGTTTAGTAAACATTGTTACCAAGTTTTGTAAAGTTAGTAAGAAGAGAAAATGTACTCCACAGTCTCAGTGACCTGTAATTCCCTTAATTGATTGGACTGAAATATTTGGGTCCCTGATTTTAGAATGAAAACAGAGATCAGGAAATTTAAAAAGATAATCAAGGTACTGTTTTTGAGGTTCACCAGTGGCTTATACCTTTGCATGTTGAAATGGACAAGCTACACATAATAAAGGATTAATGTTTGTGGTGATGGACCCCAGGCCCTGAAGATATCTAGCCCATCCAAGGGAAGTCTATTACCCACACCGGGTCACATTTGCTAAAGCAGGAAACCAGATCCCTACATCTGTAATGTGAGCAGATGTGCAAATGCCAGAATTTTACAGTGACTTGTTTTAGAAGTAGTTTAAAAAACAAGACCTGGGAAATATGCAATCAACCAAAACAAACAAACAAACAAAAAAATGAAACTTAAATTAACTTGGAGCTGCTGGCAAACCCAGTTGTTATGATAAAAGAAATATGAGCTGCTTTAAATATTGAATGTAGATGACCCTCCTACAGCTGTGTCCTCCCTGTTTTCAAGAATGTATGGTCTATCAGTGCTTAAAAGTATAGGTTTTAAATCTACTTGGACTTTATTAGTAAGAAGACTTTGTTTTCAAGTCCTAGTTAAGACAGCCTTAGACTAGCTGTGCAACTTTGTGGCCTCTACCTTTAAGATAGACTATTACTTCAACCACTTCTCACTATTTTTTATCACCTCCACCATCATGCTAGCTCAAGCCTCTGCCATCTGACTACAAGAACCCCGTAACTGAATCATTCCCCCTAAGGCTATTCTCCATGCATCATTCTACTAAAACATCTATTGCATTTAGAATGGCTGTCAAAGTTCCACGCGGCCTGGCCCTGTCTATCTCTTCAGACTCCAACTCTGCCCCTACCCCTCAGTGACATGGCATCAGCCATCCTCCCCTCTCACTGTCCCCAGGACCTGCCATGTCCGTCTCCAGCTCAGAGCTTCCGCCCTGGCTGCTCCCTCCGACTGGGGAGGAGCCGTCTTTTCTAGGAGCAGTTTGTTACTTGAATTTCTCCACCAGATCATTCAGGGCTCTGTTCAGTGGTCAGCTTCTCAGACATGCCTTTGAAAACCTCATCAGAAGCAGACCCAGACTCTCCTCCTAGCCTCCCCCATCCCTTTACCCTCTTCCTGAATTTCACTATGACTGTTGAAATTACACTCATTTCGTAGGTTACTCATTCTTTGTTTGCCCTTTCAACCATACAGCCCAACAGGGAATCTATGTTGCTCATTGTTGTGTCCCTAGTCCTATGAAGAGGAGGCATTTACAGTCATTAAAGGAATGAAGAGCTAAATAAATAAATGAATGAAAAGGTACACTGCTACTTTATTGTCAACTAATGTTTCTTTGAGCACAGTGGTTTGGGGACAACAATCGTTAAGGAAACGGTGTTATCAGAGGGTTATGAGCCTGTCTGCTCCCTGGCGATGGGGACCATGTCTGCATTGTTCCCCGTATCACCAAGGCCTAGCTCAGTTTAACCTTGGATGAATGGAGTGATGAATGAAAGATGAAAAGACTTGGGATAGATAACAGGGACAGAAGTGATAAAATAGCGATGAAAACTGCTATGTCTCAGATGACTTGAAGATACTGGCAAGGGTTGTCACTGGTTTGCTGTCTTAGCCACACTTTAAGATGTGTCACATCTTGCTTGGATACACATGGGACAGTGGCATCTGTAAACGTCAGTAGTCACAGCACTTTTGGAAACAGTTCTGAACATAGAAACAAAAAGAACACACATTTTGGAACTGTTCCAAAAGACGATTATTCTGCTGGTGTGGGAATCATACAATGTTCAATAGTGACTGTTGGAAAGAGTGCAACTTCATGGCTTTGCAGGCAGGGGATGAAGGCTGCAGACCTTTGGGTACAGGAAATTTCTTCCTGTAACAGTAGTATGATATTTGCAAATAAAAGCAGTCTTGAATGCATTCCAGGAGGTGCCCCTTGTGTACGGCCTTTGATCTTTGTTGAAGGGGAGAAAACATTTCATTATGGGATAACTGCCCACTAATCTCATTTTTGAGCTCTGATCATTTTTATGACAGTTTTTTAAAAAAATTATTTTTATTTATTTATTCATTTTAGAGAAGAGAGACAGAGAGATGAGAGAGAGAGAGAGAGAATGGGGGAGGAGCAGAAAGCATCAATTCCCATATGTGCCTTGACCAGGCAAGCCCAGGGTCCCAAACCAGCAACCTCAGCATTCCAGGTCGACGCTTGATCCACTGCACCACCACAGGTCAGGCCTGAGCTCTGATCATTTTTAAGTGGAGCCTGATTTGTATTTATTTTAAGGGTTCATTTCCTTCAAAGTCGGCCTGACCTCTTGAATCTTGAAGTCCTTGACCTCAGGGCATCTGCAGTTTTCTCTGTCAATATAACTGGAAGAAGTTTGGGGTCCAAGAGTCAAAAATGGCCACTGCTTTCATAACCACCTAGCTAGCAAATGAAAGTGAAGCTGTGTGTATGCAGGCTTCTAGGCGGATAGATGGCTGTGACCAAGAGAATCAGTCATCACCATTGTCTGCTTCTTGTGTCAAAAAAGAGCTAGAAAAAAGAGTGATCTCCTCTATGCCCTTCGCTCCCCATATCCCCATACTCTATCTTTGGAAGTGACTGGGCTCTTCTTGTAGGAAGGCAGTTTATATATATATATATATATATATACACACACACACACACACACACACACACACACACACACACACACACACACATATATATACACACATATATATACACACACACATACATACACATACACAAATGAAAAGTCAAGTTACTTTTTGGGGACAGAGTGGGTAGGCATCCAGGTGAGAGAGTGACCGTGACCTGAATAGATTTGGGTCCAACCTTTCTTTTTTTTGACATATGGAAATTATTGCTGTGTTTTTGCCATCAGAATTTATGGTCTTGGTCTTCCCTTCTGTCTTTGTCTGCGGCCAAAAGAGAGACATTGGCTACTTTGACCAAAAAGCAAACTCCAGGATTGTCACCAATGGCGTGTCCTTGGTGACCAAGTCCAGCAACCACAACTTCTTCATTTTTCTCGATGAGATTCAATCAGCCATCACTGGGTACAAAGGCTACGATTCTTTTTTCTTCCTATTCTCAGTCAGCTGGACCCTGACATACTTTCTGATGGCAGAGTTTGGCTGTTTGGTTTTAACCCTGACTTGTTCCCTTTGCATGGGACATGCATCCTCAAGGGTTAACTTGGGGGCTGTGCCCAAATGGGCTTTCTCATGCCACATCTGGTGTTGTCAGTGGCTCCTGGGCTTCCTGGCAGTGTGAAGATTGCGACACTTGTCCATTCTTCCAGCACTACTGGCCGGAACAAAAGAGCATTTGGGTCCAACTTGTAGAGAAATGTGTATTTATTGAACATCTACTATGCATCAGAATCTAGGCCAGTGGTTCTTAACCTGGGTTCTATCGAACCCTAGGGGTTCGATGAGTCGTCTCAGGGGTTCAGAGAAGCCTCTGCCGCGGAGGCCAGAATAAAGTAATACCGTAATTTGTTGTGAGTTCATGCACTTTGTTGGTTTTGTTCTTTGAGCAAGGTGATGCTCATGCACGGCTCATTTTGTGCACCAGTAAAAAAACATATACCTGTGTCTTGAATTTGGGGAAAAAAAATTATATTTTATTTATCACTAAAGAAGGGTTCGGTGAATGCGCATATGAAACTGGTGGGTTCCGTACCTCAGAAAAGGTTAAGGACCACTGATCTAGGCTTGATACTCCCTCAGTTGTTCGGGGCAGAGAAACATTTTGTCATTTTCCAGCCAGGACTGTGGCTCTGAAGTCCCCTCTCTTTCACCATTTCATCAGGCTGCCCCGGTATGTACATTGGTTCTTTTGCTGCAAAGCGAATGATGAGTCCTGGACAGACAGGTCCAGCCTCCCGTACAGACCCAGTCTCTGCTGTCTGGACTCCAAAGCAGAGCAAACTGGGGAACCTCTCTGGGCTTTGAGACAGTCCCTTCCTCCCACACTGTCTCTCCCTCCAGGGGCTCTGTCCACGGCAGCATGGTGTGAGTTGCAACATTGCAGCTGTTCTCTTAAATGCATCCACCATGGGACAGTTTTAGGAAGTTGCATAAGCCGGGGGTTTGTATGCTTATAACCGCAATCTCCAGGCAGCCCCCACCGATTTGAAAAGTATAAGGTCAGATTTGGAGAAGAATCCCTGTGGCCACCACAAATAGATGGGGAGTAATTGCCTGTCATTTGAAGGTGCCGCTCACACATTCCAAGCCCGGAGCCCGCACGCCTCCTCTGGGAATCACATTTTGGCTGGCTTTCAGATTTAGTGAAAGAGTTTCTTGTTTCTGAGAAGCAATTGTGGGGAATTCACTAGACTTCCCTGTCATTCTAAAGGCCCGGTCAGAGCCGGCTGCCAGTCAGGAGTGATCAAAGGGGAGAAACACTTCTAAAAGAGGGAAGTGGGCACAGATTGGCAACTAGCCCAGAAAGGCCAAGTGCCTTGCTTGGGGTCACAGAGTTAGGACCAGAATGCAGGGCTTTTGACTCCCATCCCAGGGGCCTCTCTACTGTCCTTTGTTGCCTTTCAGCTAATGTAGCCATTTGCAGTGTGACATTAACTCACATCCCTCCATGAACACCTGACCATTCTCCTAAATCACAGGCCCCCCCGTCCCTAACTACCTGCCGCACGGCTGTTTGGTGGACCAGCGCGTCTAAATTATTACTCATAGTCCTGTGCGTCAACTTTGTTACTCTCCTTTCTGTTCTCCATTTTTACTGTTGGGTCCTTTCTGCCGTCCTGCCAGGAAACTTCAGTCGATGCTGACACATCCCCTTTCAGCCCCTTTCAGGTGCTAAGTTGATTCCTGCCTTCTCTGCAGGACAACGTGCATTTTCTGATCCACATTCTTGCCGCCCCACTGGACTATAGCAACCATCTTATTCTTTTCGCCTTTTTATAATTATTTTATTAAACCTCTTTGAAGAGTAATAAAATGTCATCTGCATTGTGGAATGAAATGACATGAAAAATAACTAGAGGAGAAAGGGGGGGGGAGCAAAATTAGGTTCCCTGTGCCTCTCCCCTCCGCTTTGCTTCCTCCTTCCGTATCCCGTGTTCATCATTTGCTGAACATCCTTTCAGACCTTTCTCTTGCTCACACAAAAACATGATAGACATAGAGTACTTTTTTGTTGTTGTTTGCGTTTTGTAAGAATAGAACAGTATTTTGCACTTATTGTAAAGCTTCAGCTCAAGATGCCTGTTTAGCCTGTTTACAAAATAGCTGCATAATAATCCATAGTGTGGCTGTTCTGCAGTTTATGAGATCATGTCCCTTGGCTGGAGATTCAGGGTCTGGGTAGAGTGTTTCCTGCTGGCCTCTCCAGATACCCGCAGCATCTGTCTCTGCCCTGCTGCATGCCCTGGACCTGCCTGGTCAGCCTCAGGAGGTCCTTTGCCCCTTAGGTACCTGCTGGGATTCAGTTCAGGTCATGCCAGTAGCAGATTGGACAAAGGGTGAACAATCAAGTCAGCGTATCTTCTCTGATTCCTTCCTGCTGGGTCACTGGGAAGTGGCCACAGACCTCTACAGAAAGTCACAGCGTAATGTCACACAGAACTCTCCCCACAGCTGCCTTCCTCACGGCCAACAGGCAGGCCCTGCCTTCGCCTCCTTCAGGCCTGGGGGTGGTAATGACTCCTTGCTGTTGTTCTTGTCCACACTTGGTTAAATAATCCCTTTGCCAGAATCTCTTTAGTAATCCAGTTGGAGCATTCCTTGTGTCCTGGCAACCTAGGTGATAAAGGTTATTTCTTTTTCTTCCAGTTGCTGTTACTTTCTGACTAGATCCTTTCTTATCTCCAGCATGGCCATTCTGTCAGCTTAATTTTTTGTTTTCCTCTGAGATTGTATTTCACTCATTTTCTCAGAATCCTTCCCGAGCTCCCCAGGACTCAGAATAAAGGTAGGACTCTCTAGCCAGCTATCTCTTGCGTCGCCACCCACCCCCATGGCAGGATGCTGAGCACAAGAGACCCTGTACAACTCCACCATTCCTCTGTGACATGTATTTCTTGTATTAGTACAACTGGGTCTTCCAATGACTAGTTATGTGATGTTGGACCATGATCTTCCATCTCTTCATCAATTCAATGGAGGTTAATAACAACATAGAATTTATAGCTTTTGATTGAGGATGAATTGAACAAAATGTACATAAGGCTTCTAAGCGTTTCAGTAAGTGCAAGTTAGGAATTATTGTTCCCCTACTCTGATTAGAATTGCCTTTGGCCATACCTGCATGTCCTGACCAGCCATTTTCTCAAGACTTATGCCCTCTTTGATACCTATTCAACATAGAATCTCTCTCTCTCTCTTGACTTTGCTTTTTAGAGCAATTTTAGGTTTACAGAAACAATGAGTAGAAAGTACTGAGAGCCCCCATAAACTCTTCTTCATTCTCCCCACCCCAGAGTGTCCCTTGTTATTAACGTATTGCACTGGTGCGGTACATTTGCTACAGCTGATGAATCAATATCGATACGATATTAACAACAGACTATGGTTTTTATATTAAGGGTCACTCTTTTTGTTGTACAGTTCTGTGGGTTTTGACAAATCTCTACTGTCATGTAGCCACCACGTAGGTCCCTCAAGGAATACTTTCACTGCCCTGAAAACCCTCAGTGCTCCGTCTCGTTCCCTTATCACTCCTTGTACCTCTCTACCCACCTCCCCAAACCACTGATCATTTTACTGTATCTGCAGTTTTACCCTTTCTCTTTTTATTTCACATTATTATTTGTGTTCACGGCTTACTTTTCCTGCTGTTCTATCTTTGCTTCTCCATCAACCTAACAGACAACTTCACAGCCAGTTGTTCCAAGTGTATGTTGCGGGAACGAATGATTAAACATGGTTTTCCCTGGAATCAAGGCCTGGGTTGGGAATTCAGGCCCTCCTGCCTGATGACACAGGCCTCTGGCTGTTGTACAGGCTCTGGGACTCATGGACACAGGATCGCGTTGGAACAAAGCTGGGGCCTGGTTTGTGTTGTCTGCAACTGTGCAGAGAGCTTTCACCCAACACATGTGGGTTGGAAGCCTAAAGAGGAGCAATGCAAAGCGAAGCAAAAAAAGTAACAAAACACGGAACTCTCATATACGTACAGACTAAAACAGGGCATGACTTCATTCTAGAAAGCACTGTTGTTTTCTTAGTCTGGGTTCTGCCTTGCCCTCCGGTCCTGAGCCAAACGTTTCTCGAGTAATTTATTTATAATAGTAATAGCTTACTTCTGTTTGCACTGCAATTTGGATTTGCCTTTAATCGTGCATCTATATAAAATGAGTAATAAAACAGAAATGGTAGCATAGTATTATTAGTAGCAGTAGTAACATTTACAATGCTTAGCACTTACGGAGCCTTTTCTAAGTGCCCAACCCAGCAGCATGATATTTAATTCTCACAATAACCCCTCCGGTTGGCATAGTGATCTGTCCCTTATAGATACAGAAGTGGGCCTTTATAGAGAGCTACACCTTCACTCAGCAGAGGAGACTGAGGCCCAGAGACAGATCAACTCACTTGCCGAAAATCACACAGATAAGCAGTGGCCTTATTTATTCCCTGGGTTGCTACCTAAGTTCTGAATGGCTCCGCAGACTGCTCTTGGGACTGGTTTACGTCCCAGAGAGCATCCTTTCTACTTTCCCTCCCAAAAACCCAGCTAAGAACATGCCACATTTCCTTTTTCACTCTCATCTGGTACATCCTGTTTTCTGATAAGGCATGTTCATTCCCACACTCGACCTTCCCACCCTGCCTTTCCCTCGTCCTCCAACCTTCTGACCCAATGATCCCTCATGATCCCCCATGATCCCCGCAATCTCCTTTCTCTGCTGTGTTGCCTGGGACCTAAAAGGTCCCTGTGCCTCTGCTTTGGGCCCTGCTGTTGCTTCTGACAGGCCTGTGTCTACCCAACCCACGTTGACCCATGTCCGTTCGTATTTCCAGAGCAGGGATGATATTTCTGCTGTTCCATTAGATCATTTAAGGTGATTCTGGAAGAAGACATTAAATTACATTTGACATGTGTGGGAAATTTTGTCCCCTTGCTAATTCTTTTACAAACCTACTGAGTAACTAAAGGAAAAAGTCTCCGTGAGGTGCTAGTCTGTCTTGAACACCTCCCTGACACTCAGTAACCTTCCTTTGTAGCAAAGGCAGTGGATCTGAGATCATCCTTTAGAGCCCTCTCATCGGTCGGCAGCAGAATGTAGCCAAAACTTAGCAGTGTTTTTATTCCTAGGTTTAATGTCTATTTTTGGTAAGTGATACTGGCTTAGAATTTATGAGAGGGTAGGGAGTGTTTCCTTTCAAAAGACATTTATTTAAGTATGATACTAAGTCAATAGCAGTACAGTTTGTACCAAAATGTGTCATATATCATGCAAGTAGTATACAAGTGACTGAGGTTTGGGCTTTGCAAGCCCAGCTGACCTTCATGCTTGAGAATGGAATGTCTCTGTGGCCCCTCTTGTGTGGGGCCAGGTCTTCCCTCCCCTCCCCATTCACGTTCCTGGCCTGGTCATCCACTTGTGCTTATCTGTGTCTGAGACCCTGTTGAAGATGGAGAGGCTGTTATCAGGGGGCTGGGATTAAGGGGCCATTGCAGCTCATCCCCCCTGCCCCCTGCACTCTGACCGAGGGCAGGCCACATAACTCGATTGACCCTTTGATAATTGCATCTTTAGAATAGCGAACGTGAAGTTCTGGGGATGGGAGAAGGCAGGAAGCTGACTTTGATGTTCTGGTTGAAAAGATGGAGCTCCCTCCCTGTTCTGGTTATCATTGCCCTTGGCTACTGCTTCCTCTGCTTGCTGCTTTTCCGATGCTGCAATCTGTCCCTGCAGAGCCAGACCAAACATGATAAAGTGGACGCATTTCTTCTCCTTCGGTACAAATTCTACTTAGTGGGTTGGTTGTGTCTTGAAGGTGCCCCAGGTTAATCTCTATCCAGCAGACTTTGATGATCGTAGTATGTTTGGATGACGAGAGAAAGGAGGAATGTTTTTGAGATTCATCTTTAGCAGTTCTGGTTTGGAATAGCCAACCCTCCCAGACTGTGTCCAGTTCTAATGAAGACTCGAAACCTGGAAACCATATTGCTCTTTGGACCTTTCTCTTTTTCTGTGTCTCCATGGCATGTTTGTCATTGCGGGTTCGTCCTAGAAACAGATCCATGCCCTGGGCAGGGAGTGTGGGTTTGGGTACAGGTTTAAGACCTTTCTATCCACTCTCCATTTCTGCCAGAAGAGAGTAAGTAGACTGTTATCTCTTCATGGAGGCTTATTTCCAGAGGAAGAATGACCCGGAGGGGCCGTGGGAACTTGCCCTGTGGGAGCAGGGGGGTTAAAAGGAGAAGTCTTGGCTGACCTTGGCCATTGATGGCAGGAGCTGAGAACAGTTGCTGAGGGTCGGCTGGGGATTGGCATCTCTAGAATTGCCTTTAGGGTCAGATCTGTAGATTTTGATTAAAAAAAATGTCAGTTTAGTTCTTCTTGAGCATTTGTAAGAGGGGAGTTTACAGTGGCCAGTTATAATGATAAGAAATAATAATGATAATAGTTCACATGGATTAAGCATTTACAGAGCGCCAAAACAGAGTTCAACCCTTTACATATAGTATCCCCCATAATCCTAACCAGCACCCTAAGAGAGACATACCATTGTCCCTGTTTCACAGATGATGTCACCGAAGACATGAGAGGTGAAGTAATTTGCCCTAACACAGGGAGTATTAATGTTAGAATTTGACTCACGCCTGTATGTCTCATCCAAAGTGCGTATTTAACAGCAGAGCCCTGATGGCAATACTGGTCACTAAAAGCCCATTGAGTACCTTGTTCTGAATACTATTTTGAGTCAACTGGACTAGCTTAGAAAGCCTTTTCGTTCTCTTCTTTAAAGGATGCTGCTTTGGGGAAGAAAAACAAGACTTCATGTAGTCTGCTCATCCTGATGTGTTCTTAAGAGTAGAAGTGTTTTTAGGAAGTCTGATCTAATTACCCAGAAGGGGATTGGTTTTACATGACCACCAGCGCCTTCCTCTGGAATTTCAAAGGCTCTTGAGTCCCCCTTGAGGGCTGGAGTCAGTGTTCTGTGATCTGAGCCCAGGTATGTGATGGCAGGGGGAGCCACAAGGGCTCTGGGTTCCCTGGGAGGCGTATTCTCGTTACTTCAGATAGATGGAGGGGATCATTTAAGTCCCAGTTGAAGACCAGATGAGGAAAACAAAAATGAGCACCAACATCTCTAATAGACTTGAATTCAAAATTCTGTTCTTTCATTCTCTATTCTTGTTTGGATCCCAGCCATTGTTAGCAGCATCCCTTGTTACAATGGAATTTATTTCTTCCTGCCTTCGCTCTCTCTACTCTCCCTCCATTTCCGTCGTTTTTGCTCTCTCTCTCTCTCTCTCTCTTTCTCCCCTCCCCCTCTTTCTCACAAACTTCTCATTTTTTTATACTGGTTTGTCTTACTTATTATTATACCACAATGAAGGAGAAAAGACTGGACTTTGTCACTTTATCAGACTTCAAGGACCCGTGCTACCCCAGATTGCAAATTAGCTCCCTTTATGAACCACATTGACACATTCAGGCCAGAAGGGGCAGGTTTACTGCCCTGCTTTTATAAGGAGTGGCGGAAAAGTTCTTGGATTCCTAAACTTACCTACCGCAGAGCCCGGTCAGCAGGTTCAGCATGGGAACAGTCAGATGCAGTATTGCACAGAGAAGAGAGACCTGTCAAAAAGAGCCTACTTGTCATACGGTTTAAGGACAACTGGGACAGCGGTTTCAGATGGAAATCCGTATGGTGCCATGGGGTAGTGAGACCTGGATTTGCTTCCAACTGGAATTAATCGACTCTGTCACTCAAAGAAAGTCACTCACCTCTATGAATATTTCCCCATTTGGAAAATGGAAACAACCATCCCTTTTTTAAGATACTTCTTGGGACTTTAAAAAAAATAGTGTTATGGAGACGTACATCTGAAAGCTATGTGTTCCCATGGACCCGTGTCACCGCATTAAATTTAATTTCTAAATTAGAAAATATTTAGAGTACTGTAAATAATATCAGTGGAATAACTATAACTAATATTTAGAGGTATTTACTTGTGTGCTAGATATTTCATATATGTGTATACACACACACACACACACACACACACACACACACACTTTATTTCCTCATTCATTCCTGGCAGCCACCCTGTGTGACGAGCAGCTATTATTATCCACTCTAAGTTAATTAAAAGACTGAGGCTCTGAGAGGTTAAGTCCTATTTCAAGATCACACACGTCGTTAAATTGGTCTGCCTGATTCTCCCAGTAGTGGGAGAACCCAGCTGGCTCCACACTTACCACCTGGCATGCCTGGCACTCCAAGGGGCTGCAGGACCCTGGCACACTCAACCCTGGGAGGCTGTGCAGGGTCTAAGGCAGACAGAATCCTCGGCTGCTCGTTTAGGGCTCTGAATAGCTCCCTTTGGCCTGAAGCTACCCTCCAGGTTATCCCACTGTGCCCTCACAATGCCATCCTTTAGATGTCTCCTTACATCAGAAACATGGGTCAGCTCCAGACTAGACCGTTTTACCTCCTTGGGCGTCAGTGCATAGATGCTTGACAACTTTAGCCACGGGGAACAGAAAGTCAAGAGCTCACAGAGCCACGCCCACCTGTCCTTTCAAACATCATCCAGGATGCCTTTTCATTTTAGATGTCAGATTTGTTTGTCTTGTTGGTTTCTGACCCCAGTGTGTGTTATGCTATAACACTGATCCAGGAATTCATAGACAAGCACATTCTGTAAGAAATGAGGTTTGGTTTCATGGGGCTTGGGTGTGGTCAATGGTTCTGTCATTATTCAACGACAAGCCCAAGGTTTGCTTTCCAACTCTCCTGTGTCTGATGACAGTTTGCCTGGGCTGCCCTTTGCAGTGGATCCCATCCCCCATGCATGGAAAGAGTTAAAATTAATAAAGTAGTTTTATTAACAACTTCAAGAAATGTTAGGGGAACGAGCTGAGGGCCCCAGGGACAGCATCTCTTGGACTTCTGTGAGTTGAGGTTTTGCTATCTCTGTTTAGATTCCTGATTATTGAGCCAGAGATGAGTTATTTAATTTTTATTTGAAGAGTTTCCAATGACTCCATCTTACTGGTGCTAATTCCACTTAGATCAGCTCTTACTAATCCCCCTGGTGTATGTTGGGGCTGAGATACCTTTAGCCCCTGGCTGACATTTGATATTTGTTGAAGGAAGTGATGGTCATGCCAGTAGCTCAGGGCTGGATATCCCTAGGCAGGAGGATGGTCATATTTCAGAGCTGGGCTCTGTTCAGGCAATAACTGGCTCCTTTCCAAAAACCAGCTTACTTCAGCTCTTTGCTAGAAAGATAAAAGAACATCAGAAAAGCACTGAGCTATAAGAGGGAGCTCTTAGAGTTACCAAGGTTATTATTATTACAAAGCTCCTGCTGGAAGCGCTTCTGTTGCCCTCATAGACACACAGGACTGTGCCGGGGGCAGTGGTTTCTGCTGCTGGGCTGTGACCTGGTCCTGGGCTCGCAGATGGCCACATAAGAGCTGTATAAGGAGCGTATACAATACAGATTGGGTGGGCTGCACAGGGCATGGAAATTTAGTCTCCCTAGCTTCGGAAGCACAGTCCTAGGTCTGCTTCATGCACATTTACAATTATTGATGAAAGAGTAAATTACAATCGCCTTCAATTTCTTTTCTTCATTTTTCTTAAAAGTCCAATGTTTGGACAGTTCACGTCACTTTCTGACTCAGATGGCCTTTCCAGCAGTCCACTGTAATGCAACTTCCTGTTTCCCACCCTTCACTCATTCATGTGGCCAATATGTAACAGCTATCAAGGATGGGCTGCCGGAACTAAGGTAGAATGGTTAAAAGACATATGGTTCCTAGACTAAAAGAGTCTTTGGCCTAGTCAAGAGTCAACTGTACAATAAACCAGCTGTTGTAGAACAATATAATTGTTTGAACTAAATTGCAATGGCAGCAGGTGGAATTTGCTGGAAGGTCAAGTAATGTGTTCCTAAGGAAGGAATCCTTCGGCTGGTGGCTAGACAAAGAGAAGATAGTTGTCAGATGCCAGGTGAGCATATGAGAAAGCAGAAAAAACACCTTTGCAAAGGCTTGGTGGCCCGAGAGCCTGACATGTGACAAGAACTATTCATTTTTTAGTGTAGCCACTGTATAAAATACAATGCATGAAGGAAGGAGAGTGGACACACTGACCGAGGCCAGATCATGAGGGCCTTGTAGGTCACGCGTGCTGGGAATTTGTATTTGACGCATAAGCACATGTCCTCGTTGTATGTACAGGTTCTTTCTAAGCGCCTCATTGATCTGTATCCTTTTAAAATCCTCTCTCCTGACGATATGGCACTGAAATTTCTCACGGTCATACAAAACCTTGTGAGCCCGAGAAACTAAGGGGTGATGTGCTTTATTCCTCATGGATCCCGTTTTTGAATGATCATTTTCTGGCCCTGTTTATTTTTATTTGTGGAGCCAGAAGTCAGCTTGTGTGGAGGGCTTCCTTCCCCTATGGACTCTTTGAAGGCCCTTGCTTCCCTCACCAACTTCATGTCCTGCTTCTCGCCTCCTTGATCCCTAAGCTCCCTTCACGCTGATCTTTTTCAGGTTTCCAAAGAAACAAAGCACACTCCTACCTCAGGGCTTCTGCACATGCTCTTCCACCTGCCTGTCACACACACACACACCTCCACCCTCACCCCCACCCCCCGTCTAAACTGATCTTTCCAAGAAGGCTTTTCCAGCCTCTGTTTAAACAAGCTTCACTCCCATCTATTTTGGGACACTTGATACTCTTTTATGTTTTATTTGTTTTGTTGACTTTCTTTTTTCTTTATTGATAGACTTCTCCTTTAAGTTCCATAAAAGCTATGACCTGGCATGACTCATTCATAATTGCACACTCTCCACCTATTTAATAATATTAAATTATTATTTGCTGAATGAGTGGAGGGGTGAATAATGGATGGATGGATGGATGGATGGATGGATGGATGGATGGATGGATGGCATCCTTAAGTTAAATCCTAACAAAGTCTAATTCATGTTCTAGTCCACTCATCCAGGCTCCTAAGAGTTCTCTCTCCCCCATGAACCTAACAAAGCTTCATCCATCCCTCCTGCTGCAGTCTAGACTCCATTCACTTATTGAAATCTGTGATCTCGAAAGTTGACAGTAACTTGTCTCTCTCCTGACTTGTCTATAAAATAGATGTTTCTGTTTTGTTAATAACCTTGGGGGTCTATGTGTATTGTTTCCAGTTAGGTCACTTAGCCACACTTCATCTAAGTTGTAATTTTTAAAGACTTTTCTCCGTAGAGAAAGCAATTTTAATAATAAAAGCAATAAGGAAGTACATTTTGAAAGATGTGAGAAATACTGAGTATAGTGAAGCAAATATGAATCCTACATAATTTCTTCACTCTGAGTTAAATTCTACAGCTATTTTGTCATTATTATTATTATTATTGAGAGGCAGAAGGCAGCGAGGCAGAGAGACAGACTCCCACACACACCCTGACTGGGATCCACCCAGCAAGCCTCGTTTGGGGCCAATGTTCCGCCCATCTAGGGCCACTGCTTTGTTGCTCAGCAACCAAACTGTTTCAGCACCTGAGGCAATGCCATGGAGCCATCCTAGTGACCAGGGCCTACTTGCTTGAACCATTTGAGCCATGGCTGGGGAAGGGGTGGAGATGCAGATGGCCACTTCTCCTATGTGCCCTGACCAGGAATTAAACCTGGAACTTCCACACACCGGGCTGATGCTCTACCCCTGAGCTAACCAGCCAGGGCTTCTCTTCTTTTTTTTTTTTATCAAGTGATTTTCTTATATATTCCACAACTTTATGTGCATGTGTGCATACACATATTGTGAATTTTAACTACACCATTACTACCATGTCATTGTAAAACTCTTAAAGGCTGTTTCATGGTATGCCTGATCTTAAGTTCTATTTTTGAGAATCACTGTGGAGTGTCAACAGAATACCAAACTGGGTGCTAAGCACTGTGGTCTATGTTTTCCCACTTAAAATATTGAGGGATTGCTGAAGCAGGAAAGATAATAAAACGAGTGTCTTCCCGCAAGTAGCTATGTTTCTGAGTAGAAATGATAGGTGCAAAAGCAAGAGGGGGAACTCTAGAATAATTTGAATTAGAGGCAAATGAGAAAGACTGGATCCCCAACAAATATACCCAGTTTAACTACTGAGGGCATTGGGCTCGCAGATGCCTCCAGTAAATGTGTTCTTACTAGACATCTAGAGCAATGAATTGGAAAGACCTTGGCAGTTGCCCTTCTTTGAACTCTTAGCTGTGAGGCTGACTTGTGTTCTTTTTTTTCTTCTAGAGTGACCGTCTTCTTATCAAGGGAGGCAGAATCGTCAATGATGATCAGTCCTTTTATGCTGATATTTACATGGAAGATGGCTTAATCAAGTATGTATATGGAAGCCTTCCCTTTAACTCTTTGTACTTAATTTCTTCTTCAGAAAGAAACGTGCTGCTTGTTGCTTACTTGGCTGGTGGTTTTTCATGTGTTTCATTTCTTCTCTTTAAAAATGAGTATTTTTATTTTCACCCCTCACTCTGGATGCTCATGACTATTCAAGAGTGAGTGCTATCTTCAGTTCACTTGGATTACGTGAAAGAAGTGAAAAAATCTGAATTTGATCAATCGACGGATGCTGAGAGCCCATTGGCAAGCTGTGCCGATGGGCATTCTATGCATCTTGGAGAAGTAGATGTGACCACTGTCCTTAAGGATACTGAAAAATGCGCACAAGTTATAGCATCCTAAAACAGGTACCTGAGGGGCTCGAATGAGGATAAGTTATTTAGAAGTGCCGAGAGGAAGGTTTTGGGGTGGAGGGGTCACTTAAACTGAACCTTGACTTAGGTAAAACTTGGATGAGCAGAGCACAGATAGGACATACATTTCAGGCAATATTTCCAAATAGATGCTTCAGGAATATATGATTACTTTACAGAATGGTTTGCACTTGGATGCCTGTAAGCAACACAGCCAGGTAACCTTTATGTGCAGGTTTCTTACCTGGTGACATTTAAGAAGGATTTGATAAACACATTACCTTCATCTCATAAAGCACGGTCCATGCCTACTATGATAAGATATTGTATGAAACTGGTGTCTTCAACTCATCCTATTAGCCATCCCTGACTTCGTTCAGTTTTATATTTATCTTATTCAACTTCATTGGCTAGTTTAAGAGTGTGGTTACAGAATAGATATAACTTTTTGTAGGTAGACGTTCCTTATCAGCCCACAAATCTAAGCTACCTTCTCCTTCTTTTGAAACACCTTGTACTTTATCAATCATAGCAATTCTGACACTGTTAGGCCCCCTTGAGAGCAAGGACCATATCTTGTTTACCTTTGTATCCCCTGCACTTAACTCAATACTTAGCACTTTCATAAGAGCTACTTTTTATTGAGTAGGTAGTACCTGCCAGGTACTGTTAAATGTTTTTGTGCCTTATCTAATCTAACAGCAGCCCTATAAAGTAAGTGCTATCATTACCCTCCTCTCAGATGAGATGAAAGAACAGAGAAAGTAAATAACTTGCTAAATGTCAACGTATTCATCAGATGCGTTGAATGAATGAACAAAGGCAAGATATTGGTGTTTAGTTGTCTTGACAATTTCTATAAGTACTTTCTCATATTAGAAATAGGAGAAAATGGAAACACTAGGCAAGCTAACTGATAGAAAACAATAATTTTGTTGGAATAGGTCATAATTGATCTTATATTTTTTATTACAAAAATTATTTTATATAGTCAGCTCTTTGGAGGTAGTGAATTCCCTTATGTAGAGATTCAGAGATGGGACTAAAATATTAGTATCTAATGCTCCTTCCTTATTTCAGAGCTCATGACAGGCATCAGTAATTGATCACAGAACTTGACACAGTTGAGTCTTAAATACAGGCTCAATCCATCTTCACGTTGAGGCAGGCATTTATTACCGGAGTTGAATATACAAACTGAATTATTTCTGCCATCTCTATTAGATTGGACTAGAGACCACTTGCCAAGGTTGTTATAGAAGGAATTTAACCATCAGGTCTGTGTCTTGGTGGTGGAGACAAAGTTGGATAAACATGATCTTCATCCAATCCTGGAATTTTGTATGTATCTAACAACATTAACAGAGCATAAACACAGAAATACAGATGGTCCTCGACTTACAATGGTTTGACATAGGATATATATATTTTTTACTTTACAATGGTGTGAAAGTGATACACCTTTAGTAGAAATCATACTTTACATTTTGATCTTTTCTTGGGTCAGTGATAAGTGGTATGATACTCTCTCATGATGCAGGGCAGCAGCCACAAGATGATTGCATCCAACTCTAGGCTGATCTAAGTGTTCTTAGATTCAGATGGAGAGGGCTGTATGGGGGTAGGCTAGACTACAATATGATGTTTGGTAGATTAGGTGTGCTAGATGTATTTCAACTTATGATAGTTTCAGTGAATGATGGGTTTATTGGGACGTATAACCCCATTGTGAGTCTGGGAGCATGTGTTATTTCCTCCAACTGTTACATAGTTGTTTGCCTGTGAATATTTATGCAGTGCCTGCTGTGTGCAAGGTAGTTGTCTAAGTCATTGGAGACATGCTTTGTCACATGCTATGGTAGATACCATTGGGGCCCAAATCTTTACGCTCTTGCTTCCCTGTGGACCTTATAGATTTTTAGGGGAACTAAGTAGTATGTGTGTGTGTGTGTGTGTGTGTGTGTTTGCGCGCACACAAAGGACATAAAATTACCGTATAATATCAAATATTAATGTTAAATTAATAGAATGATGAGATTTAGAGGGAGGGGGCTAAATGGGGAAAAGGTGGTTATTAATTATAATAGCTCATCTTTATTAACTTGTTATGCCCCTGACAGGGTTCTTTAGGCTTAACACAGCAACAGTTAATCTCCACAACAACCCTATGGAATAGGCATTTTTATTATATTTTACATATGAAGGAATTGAGACCTGGTGAGGTTAAGTAACTTGGGCAAGGTCATAAGATTAGTAACTGGCAAAGCCAAGATTGTGCATCTAGATACCGCACATCTACAGCTGATCCACTCTTAATTATTAGACCTGGCTGGCTGTCAGTAGGAACTTGACTCAGGAGGGCAGGATTAGTGTGACCTTGATTAGTTCGATGTGGGGAATGGGGAAGGCATTTGTGTTTCTGACTTGGTGTTGTACTGGTTGTCAGAATGGTGGACACACACACACACACACACACACACACACACACCAGGCAGCGCTTTGTGCCCTTAGCTCACACTTTCCCCTCTCAGTGAGGGAGAAAAATCGGGAACAACACTGACCGGCATGTGGACCAGAAGGGGTTACCACCAGAAGCTGCATTTTTTCCACAGTGTGTTTTGAATTGTGGTGGCTCTGGAATGGCCCAGCAGTGATGTGGTGGGGTTGAACTCTTAGAGATGTCATATACACTTTGCTTTAGTTGCAGAACAAATAGTTTGGCAGGCCAGTGTTGGACTTATAGTGCCCCAGGGGGTTTCTTTCTTGGCCGACTATAAACAAAGGGGAAGCATTCATACTGCTGGCCGTGGGGCTCATGGATCCCCAAAGTTGGAGACATTTAATGACAGTATAGGGGCTTATGAATCGTAGTTCTAGCTGGAATCTATATTGGACAGATTAAACTGGCCATCGAAGTCCAGAGTGTGAAATCACATATAATTCAAACAACATAAGATGGTCAATGAGGTGACATTGTTCCTGTAGTAATTGTGTTTGCCCCTTACCTTGTGTAGTGTCCCTGTGGGATACTCATTAGCTTCCTCCCCACCCAAGTCCCCCTCTGTCTCCCTCAGATGCTCTGAAGCTTCCGGGGTGAAGGTGTGTTTGGTGGAGGATGTCATAATCATATTTCTTGGTTTGAAGCTTCTACTGAGATGCTGACCCCACAAAAGCAGCTGGGACTGGGCATCTCCATCTTTGACTTTCTCCCTTTGAATCTGCCCTCATGTGTGATTGATGGATAAACTATCACAGAAGGGTGGACTTGGGAGTGAAGACTGAGGTGCAAAGGACCCAGGTAGATCCTTCTTTTGTTAGGAGCCCAGATGGACCCACTTATGGGATAGCGAAGTTCACAACCTGTTCTTTAAATGATTCATTACCTCCTGCAGTCTCTCTTAATGATTATTTTATAGTCTTTCAATTCCCCTTCAAATGTTATTCTTCACCCTTAACTGAAAGAACAAAATGAAAGGGATAATAAAAACATTATTATTTTCAAAAATATTTCTTTCACACCCAATATTCTAGATACTCTCAAACTCCTGGGGTTACAGTACTAAACCAAGGCTCATGTTTCTGCCAAACAGCATAAGGGGTTGTTCTGTGTCTATAAAAACTGTCTTCTCTTTGTATACCTATTTGTTTCTAGATTGCTAAGCTTGTGGATTTCTTGCAAAGACTACTTTGATAAATGTGTTACGATGTTAAGGCCCTTATAACTCTATGTTTGTCTTCGAAGTCACTCTTTTACATCACTGGTTGTTTCACTGTCTTCCTAGGCAAATCGGAGACAATCTGATTGTCCCTGGAGGAGTAAAGACCATTGAAGCCAATGGGAAGATGGTGATCCCCGGAGGCATCGATGTCCATACTCACTTCCAGATGCCCTACAAGGGGATGACCACAGTGGATGACTTCTTCCAAGGGACCAAGGCTGCCTTAGCCGGCGGCACCACCATGATCAGTAAGTCCCCCGAAATGACACTTTCCTGGTCCCAAATGTTGGGAATGTGGTAAACACTGTGCTCTCTGATGACAACTTGTACACTTCCCTTAAGGCAATTTGTAGACTTGCTGCCTGATGGTACCTGCTACAAGCAGGTTGGAGTGAGGATGTTGGCAGCTTACCATGACTGCTTAGAAGGGTTTGATAAGGCTTATGACTGTGAAAGAAGCCATCCTCTCCTGTCTGCCTTAGCATCAGGGGTGGGGTGAGCAGGTGATGGAGAATCAGAACTAGCTGGAGCTGGAGCCTACTAGGGGAATCAGAAGTCTGGGCTTGCCACTGGGGAAAATGGACTGAAAAAGTGGAGAGAAGGCAAAACGTTATTTCAGAACATCCAATTTGGGTCTCAGGCGGGAGGGGGCGGAGAGCAAACCAAATGTGTGAACAGGGCTAAGAAGCATTCCAGAGAGAATGACAATGGAGACTTGACGTTTTGGAGAAATGGGTGGGCTTTGTGGCTTTTATTGTTATCTGGTCAGTGCTGTATTTTGACCAATTTATATCCTTAAGATTAGGCAAGTTGTGTGAGTGGTTTCCTTTTTTTTAATTTGTTTTCCTTTTCCTGGTAACTGTTGCAATTTCAAAGAAACCTAGGAATTTGCACGCTATTGGGTTACTGAACAGAAAGTATACCAAGCCAATCCTTCCTGTCCCAAAGGAATTCCAGTGAATTGGGTGCCCTCCCATCCCCATCCCACTCTGGGCCAGCAAGGGCACTGTTTATTTTAACATCATATACATCTACCCAAGAAAACAGAACAGCCTAAGATGTAGGACTATTCACTTCTCTTTTGGTGGGAGCCCTAGTAAGCTCCAACTCCAGCTAGTTGGGTGCAGAAACCCAGGAAAAGTGCATTGAGGCCATAAAAGGTGCAATTTAGGGAGACTGAAGCTTTCTCCAGCCAAAGGGAGGAAGCCAGCTGACTTCTCAGCAGACGCTGCCCACGAAGGCCCTGGTGCGGGTCCAGACATGGGTCACGTAGCTCAGCGCATTAGCCTTCCGATAAGTGCACTTAGGCTGCTTATGATAGAAGCTGAGGAAATGAGTGGCTTGGCTTGGCTTTCTGCCATCTGGCCAGGCAGCTGAACTTGTTCAGCGTTCTGGATGGAGATGTGGGTTTTGCTTGTTCTTCTGCCTTAGGGAAGAAGCAGGAAGAAAGTCAGAGTCCTGGTCACAAGGGAGAGAAGTATATAAAGAACCACACAAATGCTCATGTCCTTCGTCAATAATTTAAAAACCCTAGATATGCATAACAACAACAACGAAGCACCCATAAATCCCACATCGCTATTTCAGTTTGCCTATATTTTTTTCCTATTTAACAAAAGCAGGGTCATAATAGACATACTGTCTCAGCCTCCCATTTTCATGAAACAACATGCTACAAATGTCTCTCCCCCCCTTTTTTTTTATTCTACCACAACATGTAAAATGAATGTCAAATCATCCGTTTTAGGAAGGTATCACAGTTTATGTTTTTAACCAAACTCCCCTATTATTAAATATGCCCTTTTTGGCTCCCGGTTGTTCACTTATATAAATATATAATCATTTGCATTGACAGACATCTTTAGAACCCAGACTTTGCATACAGTGTTGTTTATTTCCTTGGGAATAATTCTTAGGGATAGGGAGTTGAGTTAAGGTATGAAAAAGTGTCAAGGTTTCTGGTAACTATTTTATCATTGTTTTTAGGAAAGTTGTCCCAATTCTCCCTTTTCCTCTACTGTCACTTTTGCCTTATCCTCACTAACTGTAAATGTTATTATTTTAAAAACTGTTATTCATGGTTGCAGGTACTACTGAGTAGATTTGGGTCTCAAAGAAACCAGATTCTTTTTTTTTTTTAAGTGAGAGGCAGAGAGGCAGAGACAGACTCTCGCATGCGCACTGAGTGGGATCCATCTGGCAAGCCCCCTACCGGGCAATGCTCTGCCCATCTGGGCCACTGCTCCATTGCTTAACAACTGAGCTATTTTGGCACCTGAGGAAAGGCTATGGAGCCATCCTCAGCACCTGTGGCCAACTTTGCTCAGACCATTAGAGCCATGGTTACTGGAGGGGAAGAGAGAGAGAGAGATGCAGGGAGGGGTAGAGAAGCAGATGGTCACTTCTCCTATGACTGGGAGTCAAACCTGGGTCTTTCACATGCACGTCGGGTTGATGCTCTACCACTGAACCAACCAGCCAGGGCAAAACCAGATTCTTGACAAAGAATTTACAGAAAAATAAGATCTATGGGCCTAGTGTCAGGTTCATGTAACTGACACTGGCTCTTTGCTATGCCTGTAAGCATTAGAATGCCACTCTTTTGTGCCCTGACATAACTTTAAAATCCCTCTTCCACCCTTAGAAGAGAGTCAGATTTATTTATCTCTTCTAGTGACTCCCGGCAGTACTGGTAATAATGGCACATAGTAGGCCCACATTGATAGCTAACATTAGTTGAGCACTTACTGTGTGCCAGGCATCAGGTGAAGTACTTGAATGCCCTTTCCCACTTCATCTTATAACAAACTTGAAGGAAGGCACTAGGACATCCTGTCCTTCACCCCCCTGGGACCCATTTTAAGGATGAGAAGAACAAGGTAGAGTGAAACTAGTAATTTGCCCAAGAATACATAGTTATGTGACTGTAAAACCATCAGTGACACTTTCCACGGTTAATTCTGTGCTCAGGAAATGGAGATTTTGCAGCGGGGTGGCTAAGTAAGCAGGAATGGGTCCCTGTGAAGGGAAACAAAGGCTGTGTCAGTGAGTCGCCCGTCTGGGGTCTCTGTCATTCAGTTGACCATGTGGTGCCCGAGCCCGAGTCCAGCCTGACGGAGGCCTATGAGAAGTGGCGAGAGTGGGCCGACGGAAAGAGCTGCTGTGACTATGCCTTGCATGTGGACATCACCCACTGGAACGACAGTGTCAAGCAGGAGGTGCAGAGCCTCATCAAGGACAAAGGTGAGCACGAGCATGCCTTCTTCTTTTCCCCCTCTTCTTCCACCTTATCCATCCTTCCCACACCATCCTCTCATGGAGTCCCTCCTCCTTGCTTTGAGCTTGGAACCTCCAGCACATGTCCTCGATGATGGGGACACCCCTGTGTTCCTGGCACTTAATTTATTTCATCATTCTTACTCCTTCCAGGGTCCCCACGAGGTGGGGATTATATCCTCAGTTAGCAGATGGAGCACCTGAGGCTCAGAATGAGTATCCCAGGGTCACAGAGCTAGTAAGCCATAGATCTACTCTCAGTCTATGTGCTTCACCTCCGTGCAATGCTGCCCATTTGACAGGGGAAGAAACTGAGGTCAGGAGAGGTTAGCATCATATATAAGATCACATACCTACTTGATACAAGATTAGGAATTTTTAAGCTCCATCATCATTTTTACTTCAAAGATCAAACCCATTGCTATTAAATATCATCAGCATCCTCAGAAAAGCTAAGGCATTTCTGGGAGCAAAGATGTGTTTGTACTCAGGCTAGGAGCTTAGGGCGTGAAAGCATATTTGTGTACACAATATGGTGTACAGGGATGTGTTGTAGAATTGGGTGTCTGGTATCTGAAAACTGTGTAATTACGTTAACCAGTGTCACCCCAATAAAATTCAATTATATAAAAAAAGAAAACATGTTCGCGTGTGTGTGTCCTCTCAGTGAGTATATGATTTAGGTTTTTATTGTCTTCTTAGACTCTTTTATTCTCCACTTTTTATGTTTTGATCGCCAGATATTTCACACACATGCACCGTCCCCCGTACACCCCGTACAGCCACGTGATGCACTTGGCATCTCGGCAGCTGGGGGCTTAGGGAGGTCTAAGGAATGGCCTCTGCTGAGCGCCCATCCAAGGCAAAAGGAAGCAGGCCAGTGAAGAGCCCCAGAGTAAATGCCGCACGACGCAGGACTGGTGCTGGATGAGCAGTCTGAGGCAAAGGCCAGAGTGCAGTGGGAGAGGGTGTGTTCTGGGTGGGAGGGGAGAGGGTGACTCCCCAGAGGACGAGTTTTCCTCTCCATTCCCCTCCTCACCCCACAAGCTCTGCCCCGGTTCTTCCTGATTTCAGAGAGGCTCACCCCTTCCCTTCTTCCTCTGGTCTCCTTTCTCATCTGAACTCAAGTAGAAAACTGAACGACTTTAACACCCACTTCCCTTCCAAAGTGCCTGGGCCATTGCACGGATGACACAGAGGCTGCGGGAAGGGTGATGTTGGAAAGAGCTGCCCTTGTTTGAACCACTCGGATATGGAGGTTCTCAAATTCCAACCCACTTTTGGCCTTGAACACTGTGGGCTCTGATGGTTGCAGACCAAAATGACCCTCCTTTTTTCTAAATGACTCTCTGTTCCCCAGTCCACTTAATTCTGGACACTGCTGTAGTAATAGTTTGCTAGGGGTAAAAAATGGTTCTGTTTTTATAACCCTTATGATTTAGATATTTAAGGTGACACTTCTTCCCAGTAACTGTGTTGGTTCTCCAAGGACAGGGTCCTCTCAGATTCAAGCCTGCAGAGGTCACAGGTAGAGCAACTCATTATGCAGTGAAATAAACCAGCCCCAAGAGATCTGTTCATGGAGACCAAATCTATGCCAGGGGAGGTGCCAAGAGCTCTGCATGCATCTCATTTAATGTTTCCAGCAATCTTATAAAGCAGGATATTGTTATTATTCCATTTTACAGATGAGAAAACTGAGGCTCAAGAGGTTAGGTGTTTCAAGCTCACTGAACTAGTGTGTGGTACAATCCCCCCATGTGTAAGCATAACCAGTGCACTACAGTGACTCAATGTCATATGTATATATTGCTTCAAGCAGCAGCAAAGCTTATTGACCCTGTGGTGGGCTGGCGAGTGCTGGGGGGTACAAGGAAGGGGTGCAGAAGGAGTGACTATTCTCTATGGCATTACATAGGAAGTGTGGCTTTTACTGTGTGAGGAGGGAATAGGAAAATGCTCTTGGAGAATGGGAAGCATTCACTTTGCATTGGATGGGAGCCTGTAATGTACTCAGGCCCCATGGGCCATAGAAGTGGGAATAAAGGATGGAGAGTGGTCGTGATAATGCTGTCTTCTTGTTCTCCCCCCCCCTTCCCTCTCTCGCAGGGGTTAACTCCTTCATGGTGTACATGGCCTATAAAGATCTGTATCAAGTGTCCAACACAGAGGTAATGACCCGTTGCTGTGTGGCTTGGGGTGTCTGGATGGGTTTCCTATTGTTGTGATGATCTTGGCTCCTTTAGCATGAGTCACTGCGGACGCTGTGGGGAGACCGCTGGGCTGGAGTGCTTCTTGAAGTCACCACAGTCCATGCTCCATTTTTAAAATCAGGTAACGGGCAGGGTGCCCGTGGGCAAGGCAGACAGGGAGCTAGAATTTTCACCGGTAGCAGCTTGCTCAAAAGGACGAGAGGAAGGACATGCCTCAGTCTGCGTCTACCAAACAAATCCAGCCCCCCTGGGAGCTTGGCGAATGTGTGAGGTGCTCAGCCTTGCAGGGTTAAGGAGGACCTTCTGCCATTTGAGATAATGGTCCCAGATCGTTTCTGACTCTCTCCTCCTAAGAAATTCATGGTGTATGTTTGTGTTTTGACACATCTAAAGTTTTCAGAGGAAATGCGGGAGTTTAATTTCCTTATTTCCTGATTAGAAGGTGAAGGGAGGTCTATCTTTAGAGGTTAAGAACGGAGTTTCAGCTCTTGCGTTCGCTTCTGGCCGGGCTGGAGTGGCTCTCGGGAGACTTGTTGAGAAGGATTCTGCAGCTGTGCTTCAGATCAATGGAAATAAGTCCATTAAAAATATGGGCTGGAGTTGGGGATGGAGGGGTTCGTAGCACTTTGTTATATGTTCGCCCTGTCTGCTTAGGCGACACAACAGGTTCTGTATATAGACAGTTTTCTGGATTTCTTTGGGTGACCACTCCCTTGGGTTGTGTATGTTTTAGTCTGTATCTCTGCCCTGATCACTTCCTTCCTCTGGTTTATCCCACTCTGGCTCTTACAACTGGTCCTTGTGTGAGGTTGCTGAAAGCATCGGTGGCTTGTGACAGTGACAAAGACTCATGTCTGTTTCAGCTCTACGAGATCTTCACCTGTCTGGGCGAGCTGGGAGCCATTGCTCAAGTTCATGCTGAGAATGGGGATATCATTGCCCAGGTAACGACGCACAGCACTCTGGAGTGCACTTTCTGCCTGGGCTTCGCTCCGCATCCCACCTGGGTCCTCCTCTTCCCTGTCGCCTGAGCTCTCCCTGTGTGCAAGGCACCATCATAAGTACTTCACTAAGAACCTGCCCCAAGGGACCTCACTTTCTTGGAGGAAGAAACAAAGCCAATGTAGACAAGTGAGGGAGAGAGTGGAGGCTGTGGGACAACAGGAAGAGATCTGGCCATTCTGGAGAATCAGGAAAGACTTCCTGGAAGAGGAGGTTTTCAAAGCACACTATATTTAAGAGAGCATTGCTGATTCTCTTTTGAAAATTAGTCCAAGCTATGTAGTATTTTCTGTCCTAAAGCAAAACCCTAAGGCAGCACTTCTCAGAAACCAGAAATCCGATCGGGAACTACAGCACTCATGGCCTCCTGGGAGCTTGGCCATGAAGAATGAAGGGCTTGTGGGGATCCGAGGTCCCCTTGGTTTCATAGAACTCACACTGAGAAACCCAAGGAAAGCAATGAAAGTGAGGGTCCCCAGACACAAATTGATCATTTGTGAGGGAGCAGAAAACACTTTCTCTCCCCGTCTCCAGGGTGGCTTAATGGGCTAGATACACAGATGTGTCTCAAGCCAGGGTTTGTTTATCCCCGATCGGCCTCCGCTGGTGGAAGCTCCCAGAAAGGAGTGTGAGCTCTGAGGCCATTCAATAACATTAATAGCGAGAAACCATTATTCGTGCTTTCAAAGAGTATTTCCTGAGCACTCTGTGCCAGGCATCAGTCTAGAGAAAGGTGAGCCAGAACAGATGTCTTCTGTAGCTCAGAAGTGCTTGGGCTGTGCCTTCATTATAGGAATTGTTCTGGACTTGATGGATGTGATTGGCAGGGCTGTGGGAACAGCGTTGGGGCAGAGTGTAGACCAGACCTGTTAGCTCCCAATAGCAGGTCCCATTTTGTGAGCACTTACTACCAGTGCTCTATCATATTCTCGTTTAGTCTTTACCCAATCCTTTAAAGATGACTGCCATCCTCCCCATTTGATAGATGAGATCATTGAAGCACAGAAGGATTATGCCTCTGGCCCAAAGATCACAGCCAATAACTGGGAGAACTAAAAATCTTAGTCCCCAAGGGGAGGTGCCCCCGCAGGCATCTTTCAGAGATGGTGCATCCGGGCCTCTTGCTGCACCAGCCCGGCTGCAGGACTCCCGGAGAGGCAGCGCCCAGGCATTGGGGCTCCAGCTGGCGTGTTGTCTGACCAGTGGGGGAGGTGAGCTGAGCGGGCAGTTTCCCCTTGCTTATGACTGAGGAGGCTAATTAGTGAGGCCCGGGACAGCCTCCTCCTATGTCCCCCACACCCCAGAAATAATGACATCATTTTCCAAAGAGGGTCCAAGTGCCTTGCTCCCAGGGGGAGGTACCTGGAGGTGGCAGAGTTGTCACTCCTCCCCTTTCTCCAAGTTTTCAGTGCAGCAGCCAGGGGTCCCAGCACTCCCTCCAGAGGCCCTGGAAACTGAACTCCCGCCTTATCATTCTAGAGCAGTGGTTCTTAACCTTTTTTGAGATACTGAACCCACCAGTTTCATATGCATATTCACCAAACCCTTCTTTAGTGATAAATAAAATATTTTTTCCCCCAATTCAAGACATAGGTATATGTTTTTTTACTGGTGCACAAAATGAGCCGTGCATGAACATCAAAGGTGATGTTCAAAGAACAAAACCAACAAAGTGCATGAACTCACAACAAATTACGGTATTACTTTATTCTGGCCTCCGTGGCAGAGGCTTCTCCGAACCCCTGAGCCGGACTCATCGAACCCCTAGGGTTCTATAGAACCCAGGTTAAGAACCACTGTTCTAGAGCCTGTGGAGGCAAGCGGGCTCCAACTCCAAGTCCCTTCTCCTGCTTCCCCTGTGGCTCATGGACCCGGCAGTGTCTCTGGCGTCCCCCACCCCCACCCTCCCCTAACTTGGAAAGGTCTGTCCTCAGTCAGGAAAAGGAAAAGGGCAATTTTCCATTTGGATGGGTTTTTTGTGCATGTTTATTAAGTTCAGCTTGAGCCGAACGATTTGATCACGTTGTCTCAACACAGCAGAGCTGCTGTTCTCAAGGTCTCTGACTGCACTGGAGGCCAAAGTGACTGCAGGGGACAGAGAAATGTTTTTCTACAGGTCCCCACAGGGTGATTTTCAAAAAGAAAAGGCAGCATCCTTAGCTGCTCAGCCAACAAATATTTATTGAGCACCTGCTGTGAGCAAAACATTGGGGAAGGGAGATGAAAAAGACAGGGTTCCTTTTCCACAGGGCTCAAACTGAAACTGTGCTGTGACCCCAATTGGGTACCTTTCTCTGTGCCATTGCTCCCCATCCACGTCAGGCAGCTCCGATGGCCCTTTACCTGCCATTTTTAGTCTCCCAGCTGTAGGGGCACCTTGGCTTTAGAAACAGGACCTTTCAGCACATGCAGGGCATTCGAAACATCTGTGCAGCTTAAAGACCCTGCCTAGGATTCTCCTAGTTTGAGAGATTTCTGATTCAGGTGGTCTGGGGTAGAGTTCAGACAAGTGCATTTTGAATGAATTACCTGGGTAAACTTCATCTGTGTGTTGTCTGAGAACTCTTCAACTAGATAAAAGTGAGTGTCCTATCAGAGCGTCCTAAGAGACCTTTGTTGGAGACCTTAATCCTTGTGTGAGTTCAGGAATCAGTTCAAAGTGGAAAACCACCAGATTTCGGAAGAAATTTTATTTAGTCCAGGTTTCGATGACTGAAAGAGTAAGAAGGAAATGTGGAGGTAAGTAACATTGCTGGAAACATCAGCGTCTGACCTTTCCTCAGATTCTGTAGAGACAGGGACCCTTTTACTTCTCGTGGTTGCTTACAGTAGCTTCTTCCATTCTCCTCCTCTTTGTAAGAGAGAAACAAAGAACAAAGACAAAATGGTTCTTCTTTTCCAGGTAGAAGGAACCCCTTCTTTTCTAAGCATCTCATGGTTGCTGAGTGGAACAGGGCATGGCTCAGTGGCCTTGTCTCCATGTCTCACATCACCAGCGCAGAGGCTCATGGGAACTGCCTTTGCGAGTGAATGCCGGGAAAACCTCAGAGATGGTCGCTTAGGATTTGTGCCAGTTCCAATTAGCCTGTGTGTGTGTTCACTGCCCAGCCACCTGCTTCTTGCAGAAAGTTGGCCAGAAGGCTGAGGAATTTAGCCATCAGCCACAAGGGGTAGGCAGTTCTGCCTCATCCAAGATCTAATTAAAAAGAATTTAACCAAAGGTCTAACTCAATGCTGGATAGAGGCACTATTCTATTTGGTTCAATTCTAATCCATGCATTCATTTAAATCATGAAAGTAAAGCATTAAAGAGCCCGATGGGCTTACTAAAATGCAGATTCTTAGAATTTAGCCTCAGATATTCTGATTTGGTAGTCCTGGATAGGGCCCAGACATCTGCATTTCTACAAATACAACCCAGTGAATTCTGATGTAGGTGGTGGGTTGACCAGACTTTGGGAAATGTGAGATGACATTGTAAGTCCCATCAAGTCAGGGACCTTGTTGCCTTAATTCAGATCCCTAACCTAGGGCCTAGCGTGAAGCAGATACTGAATAATTTTGTTGGAAGAATGGGTTTTAAAGTGCATGAGTTAATTAAAAAAACAAGTTGAGGGAATATACTTTCAGAGATCTCCAGCTGAAAGAAATGAAGTACATACAGTATACGTGACTGTGTGACTTTTGACGTGTAATGTAGAAAAAAAGCTGGTACCCTTTAACAGGCTGTCTTTTAATAAAAGCACCCTTAAATGTCTTTTCTCCTTTAGGTTAAGATTCCACCCGATTTCACAATTCCACATACAGAATGAACACATTTGTTCAACATACATATTTCATTCTTTTTTCCCTTGAATGCGTCTTCAGCATAACTTTTCCAAATCTCAGTTGAGCTCATCTAAAAACTGTCCCCTGTTTCTTAGGACATAGAGGACAGTTTTTATGAGTTAGGAATTAGTTAATAGTATCTTATGCTTTTTAAAGTCTTAGTTTAGCCTGACCAGGCGGTGGCACAGTGGATAGAGCGTTGGACTGGGATGTGGAGGACCCAGGTTCGAGACTCTGAGCCCAAGTTCATTGGCTCGAGCAAGGGGTCACTTGGTCTGCTGTAGCCCCCCCCCCCCCAGTCAAGGCACATATGAGAAAGCAATCGATGAACAACTAAGGTGCCGCAACAAAGAATTGATGCTTCTCATCTCTCTCCCTTCCTTGTCTGTCTCTCTCTGTCCCTCTCTCTGACTCTCTCTGTCTCTGTCACAAAAAATAAAAATAAAGTTTTAGTTTAAGTATTGTTGTGTCATAAGAAATTGCAGTAGAGCCATTTTTGGTTGGCCCGAGTGCTTTCCGGCTTTGAAATAAAGCTTGACTAGGTATGTCATAAATTTCATAAAAACTGTTCTGTATTTTTTTTCTCATTCTAGGAGCAATCCCGGATGTTGGAAATGGGAATAACTGGCCCAGAAGGCCACGTGCTGAGCAGACCAGAGGAGGTAAGTTGCACGGAGGGGGTGGTAGATGAGGTAGGGAGGAGGGAGAGAGAGAGGCAGCGGCCGTGGGGGCTTTCCTTTTTCCCAGCATCTTCTAGAGACTCCATCATCCCAATCCCAATCCCAGCAGCTACTCCGATGGCCTGTCAGTCATTTCACATTTGCATTGTTGGTGTTCAGTCTGCCTCTCCTAGGCAAATGCACACACAGTGTATGAACAAACATGGTAGAAAGTGGTGAGGCTTTATGAATACCAGACAGCAGGATTGGAACATTTCTTTCAAAGACCACTTTGACCCAACTCAAGGGCCCCTGAGAAAATTAGAAAGGGATGCTATGGTGGACCCCCAATCTCTAAAGATAGCATCAGTTGGAGGGTACCCCACAGTTATTCAGTAGGAGTGGTAAATATCTAACTCTTTTTTTAAATATGAATTTCAGAGACATTTCTACTCATTTCCTTCTTCCATATTATATTTTGAGTCCTACAAAATATTGGCTATCTGGTTAGGAGGCTGAATGGGTTTCAATAGGCAATATGTCTGTTGAGTTGTGTAAGGGACATGTGGGAAATCAATCAATGAACAACTAAGGTGTTGCAACAAAAACCTGATGATTGATGCTTCTCATCTCTTTCTGTTCCTGTCTGTCTGTCCCTATCTGTCCCTCTCTCTGACTCTCCCTCTGTCCCTGTAAAAAAAAAAAGAAAGAAAAAAAGAAATGGATCACGTTCCTGTCTCTCTCTCTTCCTTCCTCTCTCTAAAATCAATAATAATAATAATAAAACCCAGAATAGAACCATCAGCAATTTCTTCTGGGCATTTATTTGAAGAAAATAAAACCACTAATTTGAAAAGATATCTGCACCCCCGTGTTTATTATTTACAATAGTCAAGACATGGGAACAGCCTAAGTGTCTATCGATAGATGAATAGATGAAGAAAATATGGTATACTTGCGCATGCGCACACGCACACATACACACAGAGGTATATTATTGAGCCATATAAAAGAATGAAATTCTGCCATTTATGATAACATGGATGCACTTTGAAGGTGTTATGTGAAATACTGTATTTCCCCATGCATAAGATACTCCCATGTATAAGATGCACCTTAATTTGGAGGCCTGAAATTAAAAAAAAAAAAATGTATTACATAAAGTTATTGAACTCAAGTTTTATTCACCATAAAATTCATACCACTCCTCATCACTGTCCAGACTCCCATCCATTAGCTTGTCCTCATCTGTGTCTGATGACAAATCGCTGTCTTCATGTATTGCCTCGTCCTCAGTTTCATCTATGGTATTTGAAATGCCACACTTCTACAACCACTGCATAACTTGTGCCCTGTTTTTAGATCCCAAATTTTTCAAAAAAAGGTGCACCTTATACATGGGGTAATATGGTAACTCAGAGAACAACAAATACCACAGGAGATCACTTATGTGTGGAATCTAAGAAACAAACAAACAAAAAATCACCCCCCCTAAAAGAAAACAAAACCAAACCAAGATCATAGTTACAAAGAACAGATGGGTGGTTGCTAGAGGCCAGGGCGCCAGGGCTTAGGAAATTAGATCAAGATAGTAAAAAAGGTACAACCTTCCAGATGCGAAGTAAATAAGTCACGGGGCTATAACATGCCACATAGTGACTATAGTTAATAACACTCTATTGCATATTCAAAATATTTGAAAGTTGCTGAGAAAGTAGATCTTGAAAGTTCTCATCACAAGAACACATTTTGTAACTGTGTGCAACGGATGTTAAGACTTATTTTGGTGATCATTTCGCAAAAGGTAAAAACATCGAATTATGTTGTCCACCTGAAACTCATATCGTGTTGTATGTTAATTATACCCCTCAATATAAACAAAATTGTTGTGATGGGGCTGCAGTCACAGCATTCCTGTGGAAGTCTGTGTCCTTAGTGCTGGTCCCTTCTGTGGAGCACTTGCGCATCCCCAGTACTGTGACGCCTGCATTGTCACAGCTGTCCTTGCTGCTGCCCTGGGGGGCTGGCTGGCGTCCTTGTGCATTAAGAAGCTGATGATCAGCGTGGTTAGCACTGGCCCGTCCTGTCTGAAGGACTGAAAAGATGTTTGCACAGTGCGAGCAGGCCGGGGTGATCAGCTCTGCTTGTGACGCTTTCCTTAAATGTCGGTCACTGTTGAGATGTGCTGGCAAGATAGATCCTTCAGCAGCAGCCAGGGGATTTCTGAGCACAGTCTATTTTTGTTCTTTGGTTTGTTTGTTTAACGTCCCACACCCCCCTCCTCCCTCTTCCCGTCTCCTTTTTAGTAGAAAGCCTCTCTGCTGCCGATCCCCACAACCCTGGAAGCCCTTTTGGGTGAAGTTGGGGAGTGATGTAACCTTCCAAAGATAGTCTTGTTGTCAAGGTGCTGAAAAACCTGCCGTGCAGTGAGGGCATGAGGTCAAAGGGGCTTGGGTGGTGGTCACTGCCAGGCTGGAGTGGTCAGCTAGGTGTAAAGGAGGGCGGGGCATAGGAGGAGCCAGCCCCTCCCCCATCAGGTCGGAGCACACCCAGTTATTATTGATGCTGTTCAGAGAGCTGAGCCTGAGGCCCAGAGACACCACTTCAGGAGTCTGGGGACTCCAGCAAGGTGGATGCATGTTCCCATAGTCAGGGGCCTCCCGGGTCTCATCCACGTGGGGTCTGGGGGACGCCAGCTGGACCAGCCAAGTTCTTAGGGCCTGTCTGCTGAGCCACACTCACCACGGGCAGAAACTGGTTTGCATCGGGCTTGTGCAAGATATTTTTGGTCTTTTTTAGAGGGTTGGGCTGCATAGGCTAACCAGAATGTCAGACCATCCAAAAAGCAAGTGTTGCCAATCGAATGGAACAATGACACATAGTGTCTCTGCTTTGGGCTGAATCGGACTAACTTGGGCAGTAACTTTGGATAGTCACACAGCTTTGGGCACACTGGCATCAGCAAGACCAGCACCCTTTAGGGAACACGGCCCTTGTCCCGGGAGTGGGCTAATTGATTTGCACAGGTGAACTCAAAGCAGCCATGTGTCAGCTCCTATCATTATCCCCACTTTATGGACAAGGACACTGAGGCTTTAGGAGGTTGTGTGAGGTACCTGAGGTCATCCAGCCTCTGAGTGGCAAAACTAGACCTTAGACCCAGGCCATTTTAGAAAGCACAAGCTCTCAGACCTGCTGTGTTAGCAAAATAAGGGAAAACTCACTACTTCTAACTTAGTAGATGCAACCCGGCTGGTTAGCATCTTTGAAACCATGGATAGGATGGAGGAGATTGGTAACAAAAGAAGTCTTTGTGCGGAGAAGTCTGGGAATTATTAGTATGAGACGTGTCTGCTGGAATGAGCCCATCACTGACCACCTGTCGCTGTAGGAAAGACTTAGAAGAAACGTGATGCTGCCTCGCCCAGACTGGTTATTTCATACACATTGGGGTTGGGACTGTGTTTTGTCAGAGAATCTGCCCTGGGGAGAATGGGGAGCAAAGGCTTCCATCACCTGTAGCCTTTGTGATAATCGCAGGGAGGGGAGAGGCCACGGACAGACTTGCGCTGTGCTGACGCAGTGCGTGCTCTGTGCCAGGCGCTGATGTCACATGCCACCCCTAGCTGTCCTCTCCTGATCTCCACTTCACAGGCGAGGCACTGCGAGGCCCAGGAAAGTGGCACAGCCGGGAAGCGCTGTCTCTGAGATTTAGGTCCAGGGCGTCCAGCTCCCGATCCTCTAGGTTTTTAAACCTCTGCCCTGCATTCTTTGTGTGCGGAGGCAGGGGAATGGTGGCTTTGAGGGGCTGCTCTTCCTATTGACTCCTGGGGACTTTTTTCTTTGGCAGCTGGAAGCTGAGGCTGTGTTCCGTGCCATCACCATCGCCAGCCAAACCAACTGCCCTCTCTATGTCACGAAGGTCATGAGCAAGAGCGCGGCGGACCTCATCTCACAAGCCCGGAAAAAAGGTGACACGCGCTCCTGGGATCTCAGGGCTCCAGCACACCTTGACTCCTTTCCTCCCTGGATAGCCCGTGTGCATGGGGCCTCTTTTGCTCATGGCCTCACTCTCTGGGGGATGGGGGGTATCCATGGCAACCCATTTGATTATTTCTGTGTCCCCATGGATAACGGGATCTCGGGATTAATCCGCTTGGCAGATGAGTAAACTGAGGCTCAGGAACAGTTAGTTGTTTTTCTGTGATGACCCAGCTTGACATTTCTTTGGAGACTTGATTCATCTTTCTGTCTCCCTTTGATCTATTGTCAGTTCACATTATCTGAGCTTTATAAACAGGCATGTTAGTCAAGACTGTATTGGGTGCAGAAGTCAAAGATCCGACTCAAGTGGACTTGAAAGTAAATTATTGGTTGATGGTTGTGAGGCGTGGCCAGATTGAGGGGCTTAAACAATGGGATCAGAGTTCTGTCCCTCTTATTCTTCCCTTGGGTCTGGTGTCCTTATTTTCAGTACGAACAGTGACAAGGATAAATGCCAAGAGGCAGCTGTTGTCCTTCATGCTTGATGGGGGCATGAGGAGGAGGTAGGGGACATCTTTTTCAACAGCTCAGGTTCAAGTCCTCAGGATGGCCTTGGCTAGGGTCATGGGCTCTTTCCCGAACCAGTATCTGCTCTAGTGACATATAATTAATTAGCCAGGGCTGAGGGCAGAATGCAGGGGCAGGGTCCCACCCCCTGAGCCACACAAGTTGACAGAAATTGTTTTAGGAAAGGGTCTCTCCAAAGCATGTCCAGGGTCATGGCTTTTATGACCTGGGGCTCTGTCCCCACTGCCTTCAGCCACTTTCCTTCTTTGTTGTTAACTTGGGCTACCTTGGCTCACCTGAGCCGAGCTCAAGTCGACTTTCATTTCAAAGTTTTCTTTTCTGAGTTTTATTCTTGTAATGGAAGACTCATGGGCTCACTTGTGAACAGTGTGGTTGAGAACCTGGGGGCAAGGGCTCTGTGTGTGGTTGGGAGGGAGGATTTACTAGGCCCGCTGATGTGATTGTGAGCACTGTGTGCGGTTGCTGTGCTGGAAGTGGAGTAATGCATCTGCCACACTCAGACCTGGTCTGGAAAACTCCAGATGGGACTAATGGGCGTGTCTAAAATCAGTCCCAGCTGACTCTGATGGCTGAGTCTTTAGCTGCCTGGCCTTCTAGCCAAGGGGGCCCTTTTCTTATGGGAGCGGGAGTCATCCTAATTGTCTAGACAATAGAAAGATTGCTGGCAGATTCCAGGGAACCTCCTGCCTTTCCCTGCTCACAGGGAGCCTGCTGTTTTCTCTCTTAGCCTTTCAGTGTCTCAACATGCCATGGGTCTGAGTCATCGGGCAGTTAGAACCAGGAAAGCAACCCCATGTCCCTTACCCATTCTTGGAGGAAGGCAGAAAAAGGAAAAAAGAAAGCAAAGAAAGCTAAGGGTCTGTGATTATCAAAGCCAGGCGCAGGGCAGCGGTACCTTCTGCAAACTCGGCCTGTTTCCCACCCGTGCAGGAAATGTGGTCTTTGGTGAGCCCATCACTGCCAGCCTCGGCACAGATGGAACCCATTACTGGAGCAAGAACTGGGCCAAGGCAGCTGCATTTGTGACATCCCCGCCTCTGAGTCCTGACCCGACCACTCCTGACTATATCAACTCCTTGCTGGCCAGGTGGGTGCAGAACGACAAGCGGCTGGCATTGTGTGGAAATGTCCTGGGCCCGGTGGGATGAGGACTGGAGCGGCCCATCCATCAGCCTAGACCCGAGTCTGCAGCAATGAGAATTCCCCTGCAATCTGGAGCACAGACATCAGGCTCTTTTCATTGTGTTTTTAAAAATACTACAATCATCACATTAATAATGGGAATAGCAGTTAATGTGTATTATGTGCCAAGAACTAGGGTGAGACTACATGCATGATGTCATTGTTTCTCATGACAACTTTATGAGTGAGGGACTTTCATAACCTTTTTACACATTAAGCAGCTGAGGGTCAGAGACTGAATTATTTGCCGAATTTTGAACAACTGGTCACAATGACCATCAAACCAAACTTAAAGGGTGCTCGTTTGCTGCTCTTCTCTGCGGATCAGTCCCATCACTCATTTGGGTCCCTTCTGTTTTGTTACACAAGAGGTGATCTAATCCCACCCCCTCATTTTCCAGATGGGGTAGCCAAGCCCCAGAGAGGGAGAGAAATGCACCCAAGTTCACATAGTTGGCTAGAGGTAGAGGAAAAATTTCAAACTCAAGTCTAGGCCCCCAAGGCGTCTCTAACTACATCTCCCATTCACATGGAGTCTTTCCCCTTTGCCAGTGGGGATCTGCAGCTCTCTGGCAGTGCCCACTGCACCTTCAGCACTGCCCAGAAAGCAATCGGGAAGGACAACTTCACGGCCATTCCAGAGGGCACCAATGGAGTGGAGGAACGGATGTCTGTCATCTGGGACAAGGCTGTGGTAAGGATCAAGGTCATGAGAGGGTGGCCAAACTGTATGAGTATTTGTCTATCAGCCTCTTCCAGCAAAGGGGCCTGGTTTTATTTTCCTTGTTAACATCACAGAAGTTGGGGGGAAAAAAGCCATTTAAATGAAGGTTCTCCGAAAGGGTACATCACCTTCAGTAGGTCATGTCCTTCTGTTCTATTTTATTTTTTAAAATTTATTTATTTATTTTTTACAGGGGCAGAGAGAGGGATAGATAGGGACAGACAGACAGGAATGGAGAGAGATGAGAAGCATCAATCATTAGTTTTTTGTTGCGATATCTTAGTTGGTCATTGATTGCTTTCTCACATGTGCCTTGACTGTGGGCCTTCAGCAGACCGAGCAACCCCTTGCTGGAGTCAGTGACCTTGGGTCCAAGCTGGCGAGCTTTTTGCTCAAACCAGATGAGCCTGCGCTCAAGCTGGCAACCTTGGGGGTCTCGGACCTGGGTCCTTCACATCCCAGTCCGATGCTCTATACACTGCGCCACCCCCTGGTCAGGCCTTCTGTTCTATTTTAGAAACACTCATTTCAGAGCCAGATAGAATGTGCATGATCTAATGACTCATTTGGCTATGCCGTGTAATCCACCAAGTTTTCCTTTTCTTCTTGGCTACCAGGAAGCTCAAAAGATTTTAAACTAAATTCTTCTTTCCTTACCAGGGCTTTATGTTTTGAGAAGAGGGAAGGGATAAATATTTTTGTCTTTTTTGTTAACTTTGTTATATATTTATAAATATATATACACATTTATCTTGGCACTATCTGGAATTGTTATAAATAATATATATATATTTTTATTACCAACATGGTACATTCTTGATAAAGAACAGTTGGAAACACCAAAAGGCACACACAAAATTTACTCATAAATTCCATACCCCAGGGATAATTATTGTTATCATTTGGGTGAGGTTCTTCCATGTGAATACAAATACATATTTAAAAAATGGGCTCATCATCACGTTTTTTTTTTTTTTTATTGTAAACTTTCTGTAATCCTTTTTGGAATTAGAAGGGGTAAAAGCAACTAAATGTATGCACGTAACCAGAAAAGAAAATGCATACTTTAGAGGAGTAACTTCCCTCCTTTTTTAAAAATTTGTTTTATTTGTTATTTTGCAAGAGAGAGAGAAAGACATTGCTTTTTTTGTTCCACTTATTTATGTGTTCACTGCTTGATTCTTGTATGTGCCCTGACCAGGGATTGAACCTGAAGCCTTGGTGTAGGGACGACGCTCTAACGAACTGAGCTACCTTGCCAGGGCAATAACTTCCCTCTTAAGCCATTTATTTAATCATTTTGCCTGGGGTGATCATGACATCCCAGCTGATTTTAAAGCTTGCTGGGTGAGGTCTGTGCTTACAACCTCAGAGGTCCCTCCCTGGTTGTATTTTGGGGCCTTTGAGTTCATCCTGCTCCAAGCTTAGAAGCCCTACATTGATAATTAAAAAAAGATCATATTTCCATAGGCCACCGGGAAAATGGATGAAAACCAGTTCGTGGCCGTGACAAGCACAAATGCTGCAAAAATCTTTAACCTGTACCCCCGCAAGGGAAGAATATCTGTGGGTTCTGACAGCGACCTTGTGATCTGGGACCCAGATGCTGTGAAGATCGTGTCTGCCAAGAACCACCAGTCGGTGAGGCTGGATGGGCGGGCGTGGGCGCAGGGTGGGGAGTGCGTGCAAGGAGCTGGGTCAGGAGACATGTCTGTATGTGGGGTACCGGGGTAGTTAGGCTAGGAATTCCAGCCTGTGCTTGGGGAGCATGTGTTTTTCTAGCTCACTTTGTGGATGCCTTGTACGCTTTTCCTGCTTACCTGGAGAGTCAGCTCTCGCCACACTGATGGCAGCATCCCAGGCGCACGAGAGAACCAGGATTCTCTTTCTCCCCTTCCCATGCTCCTGCCCATGGCTCTTCCTGTCCCCTCCGCCTCCAGGCTGCAGAGTACAACATCTTTGAAGGGATGGAGCTGCGCGGGGCTCCTCTGGTGGTCATCTGCCAGGGCAAGATCATGCTGGAGGATGGCAACCTGCACGTGACCCAGGGGGCCGGCCGCTTCATCCCCTGCAGCCCCGCCTCGGACCACGTCTACAAGCGGATCAAAGCCCGGAGGAAGGTGAGAAGGCCTGGAGCCCGCGGGGTCAGGTGGTGGGGGCTTAGCAACCACGGAACAGGAGGGGTCTGTGTGCTCCAGACCCCACCAGAGAAATTCACAGCAATGATCTCTTCCAAAGGATAGTCACACAGATTCAATGTACATAACAAGGGGTTTCAAAAACTCTTTTGGTGGAAGAAAGCTGTGGCTTTTGAAATAATTTTCCCCATTTGGCCACTGCACCTGAGTTACTGGCTAAAGAAGACGGCTCTATGATGTACAGATAAGCCACCCTGTACTGTCAGGCTCCTGGCAGCACACCCTCCCCTGTAATGAGTGGGGGTGTGACCCCAGTACCCATCCCTGCAGGGTTTTACAGTGTTTGTCTACTAGACTGTGAGCCCTTTGGGGGCTGTGCCATGTTTCCTGGGTCCACAGGCTCCAGCCTCTGGCATAGAACATCACTCAGGTGATGGTGCTGGCTGGCTCCACAGTCCCAGGGCAAGTTCACAGCTCCAGCCAGAGACCAGTGGGCCAGACCACCGGATGCTCATGGTGTAGCCTGCCAACTGATCTGTGCTAGGAGTGTGAGGGTGGGGCTCCCATGGGCCCTCATCCCTGCCAGCTCTCACGACCTTGTCTCACACTGCCACCCTTCCCACCTGCTCTGCTCTGGCCATGCAGGTGGTTTTCCACCCTGTGATGTTTCCACCACCGGTTTCCTCTCGCTGTCGTCCACACCACCCCTCGGCATCCCCCAGCCTCCTCCCTCCCTCCACCCGAGTCCCATAATAAGCTCCTTGGATCCTTAAGATCAAAGCTCACCTACCTCCCTCATCAGTACTGGAGCATAACATTCCCCTTTCTTATCATTATTTTCTGGCTCCCACTCCCCACATTTAATTCACTGATTTAGTTGTGCTCCCTAGAACAGACCCTTAATTGTGACAGGGATAATGGTGACATGCCTTCTCTGTCGTAGATGGCAGACCTGCACGCGGTCCCCAGGGGCATGTATGATGGGCCAGTGTTTGACCTGACCACCACGCCCAAGGGGGGCACCCCCGCGGGCTCCACCCGGGGCTCCCCCACTCGGCCGAACCCGCCCGTGAGGAACCTCCATCAGTCAGGATTTAGCCTGTCGGGTGAGTCGCTCGAGCTGATGGTGCCCATTAGTGAGGAAGGGAGGAAAGAAGGGGTTCAGGGTCCCAAGTTAATGGGCGATCCTGAGAGCTAACCCAGACCACCTGTTAGGGAACTGGTTACTGGGCAAAAAGGTTGGTTTGCCAATAATAATAATAAAAAAAAAGTCCTGCTGAGAAAACAAGATAAAGCGCACTCAGGTTATAGATGAGGCTTCAATGGTGGCCAGTTCTGCTCAGAGCCCACACGTGGTGAGGGCAGGAGCAGGATCATTTCTGTTATGAATTTATAACGATTTTTGATATTAGACTGAGAGAGCTGGATAAGAGGTTGCGTTTCCTTGTTTGCCCAGGTGAAAAGAGAGCTCAGATTATTTTTATGCTCAAATTGCAATAGCTCCTTCCAGCCTAGGATTTTTATCACCATCTTCCCTTACCAGTAATAATAACCAAGCTAGCAGCAGCTACCGGTGATGGACCAGGTACCATGGGGTAGCCACATCGTGAATCTTATCTATTCTTTAAGAACTGCCTGATATAAGTATATATATACTTCAATTGGGGGAAAAAATAGATGTCGATTTGCATCTCTATGAACAACTTAAATGGGAAGGAAGTAAGATAACAAGAAGAGACAGATGTGTAAGGAGAATACCGTGGGGGCAGGAAGAGGGGTAAGGAATGCAAGCCACAGGACCATGGGGAGGAGAAGAGATAAGGGGGACAGGTAAGGGAGGGGAGACAAAAGACAAGCCTAAAAGTTTTGAGGCGACATGGCCAGGCGATATGCTCTCTGCACATTATGCTATTTGCAGAAATCTTTGTCGGCATTTTCTTGCCCCATTCTGTTGCTCCCTGGCTCCCCCCTATGGCTCCTTCTGAACAGAGAGGTGCCCACTGATGTTTCCTTTTGCGCTGGGGCTGCAGGGGCCTGGCCATCACCCCCACCCCACACTGGGACCTCGGGCAGGTTACCCAGCAGCTTGCCCCCTCAATTGCCTCCTCTTTTCATGGGATAACAGTACTTCTCTGAAAGCATGGGGGGGGTGAGTGAGATAAACTGAGAAGTACTTCAAACATTACTTGTTACATGAACGTAAGCAGCTATTTTTTTTAAATATATAACATTCCCATTGTTCTTTTTACTGTCACTGTTACGATGCAGAGGGTCAGGAGGGTCGGATGAAATCTAGACAGGAACCTGGCTTTTCCTGACAGATGGTGATTTTTCAGGAGGGTGGGTATGACTGGAATACTTGACACACTAGAATGGAAGTTTCTTGGGAGATGAGGACTGGAAGGCACATAATATCTTAACACTCTTAAAATTAATCCAGTTTCTTTCTTCTCATACCCCTCTCCCTTTTTCTCCCTGGGAATTTGTTGCCAACTGCAGGCACCCAAGTGGATGAAGGGGTCCGCTCCGCCAGCAAGCGCATTGTGGCGCCCCCTGGAGGCCGTTCTAACATCACATCCCTTAGTTAAGCAACCCCTCTTCAAAGAGAGAGGCGGAAGAAAGAAGAGATTTTTTTGAAGCCAAAATGGTACACCGATATTTAAGAAGGAAAGCGAATCCAAACAGTTACGATCTAAAGAATCGATAAGCCTCAAGCCTTATGTTTCTCCAATGTTACGCTCGCTTGCCTAGCTTTACGAATATTGCTTTGTTTTCTGTTTATGCCTAGCCTTGATTTGGTTGACCCCCCTCCCCCATTACCATGCATGCAATCAGACAGGCCACTAAGGTAAAGCGTCTGCTATATAGTGTTGGGAGCGTGTATAGTGCTGCATTATAAGACAAGGGACAAAGCTGAATGTCAGGAAGATGAACAAAAAGGGACACAGTTATTTGGGGTGAGTGGGTGGCGGGAGCCCAGAGCAAAGCGGAGGGCTCAGAGGGCTAGGGTAGGGTGTATACAGGGGAGGGGGTGGGGGGAGAGCATTAGGGGTCTTGTGTATTGTGTTAATGAAGTACAATGATTTCCGTGGAAGATGGTCGCTGGGGGCACCGTCATTTCATCATGGTCCCCTGGGGTCTGCGGAGAAGGCAGGCAGGCGGTCTTCAGGTTCCGGACTTGGTTATGTCCTCTCTTCGTAGATTTTATTTCTTTGAACATTTTATGAAAACACCAAAAGTCAAGCATTGCTCCCGCTCGCCCGTGCCCACGTTTGGGTGGGCCTCTTTCTCAGTATGGCTGCCACTTCTCTTTTCCTGGCTGGGAAGGAGGAAGGGAGGAGAAAGGACGTTTCTCCTGTCTTGCCCTACCTGCCTCTCCGGTGCTCTTAAAAGGCAACAGCTGGGAGCATAGCACAGGCCTTCGGGGCGGGGCTACCACGCTTTACATAACACCCGCCTCTAAACACGAGATTGGAGGTCACCTCCCTCTTTGGTCTTTGCAAACTGAGGAGGGCGCCTGCCTCTGGCATCCTGAGCAAAGGGCTTGTCTGGCGGGTGGTGAGTGTTTGATTCTCTTGATCTCCTGAGATGCAGGCACAGCCTTGATTGAATAGCATTTTTGTTGATGTTACTGAAACTGGGTTTCCTTAGGCATTCCTTAACTTTTACTACAAATAGGTCATCTCAGCTTATCTGGGAATCAAGCAGGGCTGTGGGAAGGCCAGTCTGGAGCAGCGAGAGCACGTTCTGTGGCCGTGGTTCCAGTTTTCAATCCTAAGGCACCTGTTTCCCCTTCTGTTAGCACATCCTTTGGGGGAGGCTTTGTTTTGGTACCAGAATCTCCCAGGGTGGTGGCCTTCCAGGTGTGGCATGCACGTTAGATAAGGGAAGTTAGCAAGGAGCGTTTGAACCCACCTCGTCTGTGAGAGCTGAGTGTCCACTCTGGCCCCTCACAGCCCCAAACTCAAGTTTGGAACAAGTTCTGTGAGCCAGATGAGGATATGCAGAACTAAAAGGCCCATATACACGGAGAAAATGTACTTAATTTGGAAGCAGACTTCTGAGCTGGGGGATCCTGCTGGTGGAACTCATAACCGGAGAAGAGCAAGCCTCAAACACCTTTCAGGTGCTTAGGAGAAACCATTATCTCTAACTTCAGGTTTTATGTAGAAGGTCAAAGGAAAGAGAAGATGTGTCTGGAGAGGCATATGGAACTAGCCAAGGATCAGGATTTCCCCTAGCAAAGCTAATTTCTGTTCTAATCATGAAAAAGATGATTTCCTTTCAAAAGAAGGGGTCCTGCTACTTGTAAGGCTTTTTTTTCATGGTTCCTTTATTTTAAAGAAACTTAAGGGAAGGAGAGAATGAAGCTTTTGGTTTTATAACTCAACGATGTGGGACAGGAAACTTGTAGAAGCATAGTCTATATACCTCATTGGCTGGGCTGGGATTTAGGATATGTTGCAGTACCAGCCATAACCACCAGATGGAGGAAAAGAATCATAAATAGCTCTAGTGCAGTGGTTCTTAACCTTTTTTGAGGTACCCAACCCACCACTTTCATATGCGCATTTACCGAACCCTTCTTTAGTGATAAATAAAATATAATTTTCTTTTCCAAATTCAAGACATAGGTATATGTTTTTTTACTGGTGCACAAAATGAGCCGTGCATGAACATCACCTTGCTCAAAGAACAAAACCAACAAAGTGCATGAACTCACAACAAATTACGGTATTACTTTATTCTGGCCTCCACGGCAGAGGATTCTCCGAACCCCTGAGACCGACTCATCGAACCCCTAGGGTTCGATAGAACCCAGGTTAAGAGCCACTGCTCTAGTGGGTGCATCCATTTCTGTCCCATCTGCTGTTGTTACCAGCTCCGGAGTTCAGCTCTTTGTGACCTCTCTGTGCTATGAAAATAAATCTCCCATGACCCAGTTGGTTTCACTTGGGACTTCTAAATAAAACATTCTACCAGAACTTTATATTATTCTACACAAGCTTTCTTTCCATGCTGTAGGACCAGCCCCTTCACGCCTTGTTGTGGGGCGACATGATCTGACACAAAAGGCCCCCCTTTTTCATTATTAGTAACTTTCCAAGCATAGAAACTCCTGAGAATTCCAAGAACACTGCCACTATTTACATTCAAATGTGTCCTGTTTCATAAGGCACATCGCAGGGCCTTGTTGTGCACAGGGTTTAGGGAGACACCATGACAATGAGTCAGGGCCTTCTCAGACTTCACTGGCACATCATCCCGCTGTTGGAGGGCTTGCTGGATCTTCTGTCTTCCTCTCAAGCTTTCTTTTTCTGTCTCATGTCTGGGCCTGGCCCCTCTCTAAGGATGCCCCGCCTCCTCCCTTACCCCCGACCTTCTCACATTGTCCCCAAACCCACATGGCAATCATTGAGAGAGTTCTGTCTGGAAGGGCCACAATCTTGGGTAGATGAGAAGGTATTTGTGGAACTATTGAATCAATCACCCAACAGAGATACTTCTTCCAAGCTTTCTAAAAATGTCAGAGTTGTCCTCATCCCGAAAATGGGTCTCCTTCAAAGTCTAGTCACTCATCCTCTGGCTTTTTTTCTTCATGACTACACCCCAGAGAATCATACTCTGCTCCGAAAGCCTCAGTCCTAAGCCTGGAGTTATACTCACCCTGAGAAGCCCTTCCCAACAGGGTGACCAATTCTACAGCGTCCCAGGCCTTCTCCCCTGGAAGAATCTAGCTGGAGTCCCAGATATACACACGGGCTGTCCCGGGCAGCCAGCATTCATCGTACGTTCCCTCTTTGGAAAGTGGTGTGTGGGTGTTCCGTTCTGTGTCTGGTGACTATGGACAGACAGTAATCTCCCTGTGATCTGTGGTAGCTGTGAGGCAGCTCTGGAATGGGAAGAGCTGTTTGGTTTGAACCGTGAAGAAAACTGTGTTTTGAGTTTAGCTGAGATTAAAAAAAGAAAAAAAAAGAAAAGTTCATCAAGTGACTGTTAATGTAAACCTGGTTATTAAAATAACTCTAAAATCACATATGTCGTTCAGTCTTTCTCTGTGTGTGACATGTCATCTTACCTAAAATATTACAATTAGATGTAAAACTGAAATGGTTAGTGGGGGGGGGATTTGATGAAGAGTGATCTGGAGAAAATTTGGGGAGTTCCTGTCTTTTCAGCTGAGAGAGGTTGAGCTTTTGTTTGGCTACAGGGTTGATGATCGTTATTGAAACTTTGGGGAATGACTACATTTTTTTTTTCTCTATAGATCATCAAATTCAGTGTTCATGTGAAAGGCATTGCCTTTGGGGGTAAACCTGAGTCCAGAACAGATCCTGAAAGGTCTGAGGTTTTTTGTCTGTTTTCTGGTTTTGTTTCTGTCATCTTCTTAAAGCATTGCTTCTTCATAAAAGCCTAGACTTTGAGAAAACTCAGACCAAGCAAAGTTCCTAAGTATCTTCTTGCACAATCCGGCCCCAAGGAATCTCAGGAGGGTTGGGAAGGATTGTTTACTGTCTACCCCTCTGAGAGATTTAATGTCTGTATCATCACATTCAAAACTCTGAGAAATCCTGTCTTTCAAAATTTGTTCAAGGTTCTCAAACGATTTTTAACTACTTCTAATATTCCACACAACCTGTTACACTAAACCCTTTTGCGGAAACTCTCCTGAATCGAATTACAATTTATGTAGGGCATTTTTCATTGCAAGTGTTAGGTTAGTGTATGCAAACAAAAAACAATTTTAAAGGGTATAACTGAAAAGTACAGGAATTGATTTGGGTAGATTCAAGCAAAGCTGGATCTAGAATGTTGTTTCTTTTTGATACGGAATGCTTCACGAATTTGCATGCCATCCTTGTGCAGGGGCCATGCTAATCTTCTCTGTAACGTCCCAATTTCAGTGTATGTGCTGCCAGATGTTTCTTTTCATCTTTGTCCTGCTGGCCTTCAGTAGGTAGTCCATCTCCAGGAAAGCTCTTTGCATATGGGAGCAAAATGGGCCATCAGAACGCCTAGGTTTTCATTTCAGGAGGAGGACAGATGCTCCCTCAATAGCTCCAGCCACGGAGCCTGACTCTGATTGGCCTGGCTCATGTCACGTGCTTTTACCAGCAAACTAATCACGGTGGCCAGGAGACTGTGGGCATGATTGGCTGTGTCTGCTCACATGCCCCCCACCCCCACCTCCACCCCACCCCCAGCCACCTGAACAATGTGGACTCTTAGTAACTCAAAGAAAATTTGTGACAACAGAAGAAGAGGGGACCATGCTGGGTAGGCACAAAGAGCCAATGGCCCCAGCACTGTCCTCAAGCCTGCAGGGCAAGAATGCTTTGCTCAGCAAAGCGTCTGTGTTTAGGTTGGGGCAGGTGGGGAAGGGGATTGGGGTGGTCATTTCTAATGAATTGCTTTTGTGTGATGAACCCCTCTGAGTACGGTAGACCGATGCCATCATCCAGGAGCATAGGCGATGATGCTTTTTAGTGCAGAAATTCAGAAACTACTAAAAGCACATGAAGAATGATTTCAGCTTGAGGTTCAAGGTCTGATGATCAATAAGCTTTGGGCCATAGTCCCATTTTCTGGCTTGAACTCAGGACCGGAAACACGTCTCTCTAGCTCATGACCAAGGCAGCAGCTGAGCTCTGTTTAGGATTAGTGTGGACTTTCACAGCCCATGCTTAAAGTGATCTCAGGTTACAGGGTTCTAAAAGGGATGGAGCGATTTTTAAAAAAACGTTAGTGAAATTCACACACTGACTACCTTTCACACGTCTGTGGGCTGGAGGTATTCTGGGCTGAGTCACATGGACCACGTGGGCAATGAGAACGCTGAATAGGAATAATAGGACCTCTCTGGATCCGAAGAACTTTCTGGAATCGGCTCTGCAACCACGAAGCCATCACAAAAGGAATACTAACCATGAACAGGAAGTGGCGGGGAGGAGGAGAGCCAAAGCAGTCTGCAAAAATGACATCACTTAGGGCCGACACTCTTCAGAATTGAAATAGGTCTAGATCCTGCGGGTGCTCAAGTGACTGCTGGGAGCATGACACGTGACTTAACATGACCTGGACAGCAGGGCACCCAGCACGCAGGACTTTAGAGCTGCCCACAGGACTTACAGGAGCCTCTCTATTTCAGGACAAGCCTGGGGAAACAGCTGGCCTGGCTGCTCAGCTACTGTGGGTCTGAGAGGTTAGGGAAGTCCCTTTATTCTTCGCTAAGGAAGGAGTTGCTGCTCGCTGCCGGAGGTCAGAGCTGCAGTCACCTCCCTGTCCCGGAGTACATGCCTTGGAGCACCCACCTGCTGCTTTGGTGGGTGGGATGGAGCAGGAGAAGGATGTTGAGGGGCAGGAAGGCAGAGCGCTGGAGAGAGGTGTCTGGGCTGCCCGCGGACTTAGGGTCATGGTGAAAGGCAAGATCTGGAATTCTGGGTTGTGTTCCCTAAGACGTGAATGCTAGAGAATTTTTAGTTTTTATACATAGGGATTAAATTGTGTCGCATCCCATAGTTAATAGAATATCCTCTCTATCACCAGTTTGTTTTGTAAAAGGATTTCTCAGAGCAGGAAATGGAAGTAACCGGTGACTTTGGGCACCAGAGCCCTTCCTCCAGGGAAAACCATCTCACACACAGCTGGCAAAGGAGGGTCATTGGCTTGGTGTATACAGAAGACATTTAATACAGGCAGGCATATTTACATTATAGATGCTACAGCCAAACAGAACTGCTTGCTTCCATCCAAGGCTGCCTATTTGCAACAGCACAGATAAGTGACATCTGGAGGTCTCACATCAGTGTCTACTATTAGACACACTGAGCTCGTAAGAAGCAGTAATCATAAGCAGACAGTGGGAAACAGGATTTTGTGTAGACACGATGCAAGGACAAGTGGACACTGGAGCAAACCTGCCGTGCTTTTTATGCCTTTTTGTTCAACTTTGAAAGAATTGAAGCCTGAGAGTTATTACATCAGCCCAAAGCAGCAGCGCTGGCCTTTACTAGCTCTGTTACCATTCTTTCTCCATAGGTATCTCTTCCTCCATTCAGTCTACACAACCTATGATAATCTACAGATTAGTCATTTCTGGTTAAAACGTTCCTATCAGAAGAAGGCTAACCACTAATTAATCTAATTATCCTAATGAATGTAGCAATGCTCTGTGCTGCTTGACATTCATCCCTGCCCTAGTCATGACCTCAGCCCAAACCAGTGCTGCCCATGAGGCGTGTTCGCCATTAACGGAGTATTTAGTTCCAGAATTAGGGCTGTGGCCAGGGTCACAGGGTTCCGCTGCCCTGCCCACCCACTAGAGGTCACTGTGAATACACGGGGGTTGGGTGGCCAGCTGCAACTTCCGAGTGTTATAATCACTAGGCTTCTGGTCTTCAAAACCTGCTCAGGCTTTTTAGATGCTCCACACAGATAAGGCAGGAAGTTGTTAAAAGGAAAGGATTCCAGGAATACTAGACAGGAAAATGCAATACTCGCCTCATTTTCTAAAACTCTTAGCCCTGAACCTTGGTCATCACAAATCTAGATGAGACATGTTCCATCTGATAGGATAGTAAATTTTAGCTGAAGTTATGGAAGAAAAGGCAGAGGATCTGATTTCAATAAGTAGCAATCATGGTAAGTATTTAGGCATCCTTTTTTTTTAGAAAACTTGTTTGTCCTAATGTTCAAAATATATAGTGGTGGCAGGTGCTTACAGTCAGTCATTCTGCACTAATAATTGCAAAGTGGTTTCTTTTCTAACTGGAAACACATTGTGCATCTGTAACTGTCTCTGAGGCTGTGTTCTCTATAGGGTGCGTCCGTGGTCCCTGAACGCCCAGAGGGGTGTGTCAGGCACAGACGCAGACCACTGGGAAGAAAAACTAGGGATTCAAGCCACAGTGATTACATTGGGCTCTTATCCCATTATAAACTGTATAGACATGGAATGGTCCAAGTGATCAGCTCCCATCCCAGGGGAGACCCTGCCAACCCTGTTGCCCTTTGCTGAGTGTTTCCCAAAGTCTCCCCCTTTGAGTTGATACATGCAAGGTCATAGCAAGAGCAGGAATCAGAGACTAGGGAGGTAAGTCCACAGTACATCAGGGCTTCAATGAAGACCAGATGAAAGATGGAAGCTGGTAAACATGCAGGGTGGCCCTTGATACCCTGGAGCAGAATCTGGTCATCTTGTCAACCCATCCTCCATTTGTGAAATTGAGTCAGGGCAAGCACTTAGAATATATAATGTTCAGAGACCAACGAAATAGCCCAGAACAAAGGAGCTGGCTTTAATTCTTAACAAAAGTATGGCTGCTGTTAGAGTAGGCAGGCACTGTTTCACAAGTCTGCTGGAAATTCTGGACCTATTAGCAGTGTGAGGAGACAACTGTATACACTGAGTTAAAATTCAGCACTGGCCTCTACCATGCTGAGATGCCCTAGTGCAAATGACATCCTGGAAGAGTGTGGTGAGGCAAGTGGCCGCATCTGTTACTTCTGCCTCTGTCCATCTGTCTGGCTTTCCAAATGGGCCAGTCTGGTCTCCCCTCTTGCCAGCTTACCACCATCTTGGTGAGTCCCATACTCTCCATAAGTAAGGACAAGGTTTAGGGGATCCGAGTGGCAGAGAGGTTCAAACAGCCCCCCACCAAAACTATTCATTTCTTGACTCTACCCAGGCGTCCCAAAATAGTTCCTCTGCAAGCATCTTCAGGAGAGTAGAGATACATCACATGCACATCTCACTTAGGTGAATTAACCTTGGTGTTTTACAAAGACATACAGAAAATATAAAGAAAAACAATGAGGCATCAATCACATTTTAATTAATTAGGTGATTCTGCCTGTCATCTTGCAGGAGGCACAAGACAGGGAGACAGTCCCGCTGTACCCTTAGCTCCGTGACCCTGACCTCTCAGACGTGGGAGCACCCCACAGTTCTAAGTGTAATTCTACTCTGTAAAGGCATGTATGATGTGTTCAACAGTTTGATTCCTCTGATATCAGCCAAATATAAAAGTAAAAAATAATCCAAATGAACCAAAAACAGTGACATGTTTCATTCACTGTCTTGGGTTACACGAAGACAAGACACCCACTATATTATGTTATGGGTCGTTGAAGGGAATTTTCAAGGGTAAATCTTACTATCCAAATTCACCTCACATTCTAACTTAGACTATGACTCCCGTGTAAGACACGTCACTGCGCTACAAGGTGGACATGCTTTCAATGCGACAAAGGTCTTCCCTGATCCTCTACAGACTCAGGTTTCTGATAAGAGGACAATTAGCTCTCAAAGAACATGATTACTAGAAGAAGACAGTGTGCTAATAAATATTTAAAAATTGGCTTGTAGGGTGGGGAAAAAAAGCCCTGACTGTGGAGGAAAAAATACCAAGAACATTTGCCAATATCCATGGTGTAAATACCCCATCATCACCAATTTCAATGTCTCAACTTCACATCACTGTACAGGGCATTGGGACAGATATGCATAGCAGGCTCTTGTTAGCTGGGACAAGCTGATGTGGTGTGCGACTTTGGCCCACCCTGGGAAGACCCTGGCAAACCTGTGTCACTTTAATATGTTCCCATTCATTTTTTTCTTGACTGAATTCCTTATTCCCATTCAATTGGGCTTGAATGGGGCTTGTAATCTCTTTATGAAGTTTTCTAGCTCAGAAGAGCCTCACTGAGTCACCCCCCCCCATGCCCATGTGTCCAGCTGTCACAGTGTAATAAGAAAGAGTGGAAAAATAAATCAACCCCCAAATATTCCTTTGGAAATAAAAATAAAGGCTGTTTAGGATAACAGTGGTCGCAATAAAAAAGCAGAGTAGAGCTCATCTAGCGTAACCCTCTCATTTTAGAAAAATCAACTGAAGCAGAGAAAGTGGTTAAGTGACTTGCTTAAGGTCACATGGTTCGTTAGTGGTAGATCTAGTTCCCAGAAGCCCAGGGAAATCTTCACTGTTTCATGCTGCTTCCTTCCAAAGGGAGGCAAACCCATTCTCTAAGCTGTGTGAGGTGTGCAGAGAGAACTACTGTCAGCTGGTCCTCAGATGGAAGTCAGAACCCATTGGCCTGACATGCCAGGAAATGTCCTGAGAAGATGTTGCAGACGTCACTGGTTATTACTCTGGCCGCTCTCTTCTTGTGGGTCTTTGGTTTGTTCGAAGGCTAGATTTGCTTGTCTTTTATTAAAGTCCCTTTTTACTCTTAAAAGGAAAAGAAAAGCAAGAGAGGGTTTATTCACTGAAAAGAAAGAGAGGGAAGCTTTTGAAATGATAGCATTAAATCCAACCATTTATAAAGAGGTCAGGGAAACTGTCTTAAAAACATTATTGATATTAAATGTTCAAGTTTCACTTGCTCTGTCTTTATCAACAGGAACTTGAAGCTCATTTATCTAGTACCATCTTTAAATTCTCTTACAATAGAAAAACGTTTCTGAAATTTCCAAGTGGTCTATCATGGCTAGGCATCGTTTTTGTTTTTTTTTTTTTTTTTTGTAATGAGAAAGAATAAAAAATGTTAAAACTATATTAAGGCTTTGCAAGTAAAGTCTGGCTAAAACCCCTATCCTGTGTTCTTTCTGCTGCTGTCCTTCCAGGAGTACTCACTTACTTTTCTCTGTTGAAAATTATGAACTCCTTTTGCACAGATTCAAGGTGCTGTTGAAGAAGGCATGCCTTTCAGGTGAACATTGAAAAAAAAAAAAAGAGTTATAGTTAGCAGATCACTGAGGATTCTTAAACAGCCAATAACTATTGAGTGTCTGTTCACTGAATGACCCAAATCAGAGAATGCATCTTCAAAATAGATGCTATCTCAACAGTTTGTAGCAGGAGTGAGACACCATCCAGAATAATAGGGGAGCAGATAGGGAAGAAACAGCAAGAGGATAAAATACATCAACAGTCCGCTCCCCACAATGAGCCAGCAAAGAAGACCTGGGTTCCAGTGTATGAACATGATGGCTTTTAATCACCCAACCCGGGAAGAGGCCATGGCTTCAAGGGGGGTGAGGACAAGGGTTTATTGAGCTGGTTACTTACTCACCTCTCATCTCCTGGCCCTTGTGTGAAAGATCGGGAGATTCTACTTGAATTTAATGAATAGCCTAGAAACATCTATTTACACCAAATTCTTATCAAACATTCCCATCCCCCCAATAACTGCTGAGGTTCATGAACTAGACTTTAACAGCAGCAAACAGAGCTGTCTTTATCTGTGACTTTCTCACTGATGTGCAAATCATCTGCTTTGATGTTTCACTGTCTGACTTTCAACACCTATCAATGACTTTTCCATCCTCACGAGAAAATTTAACTTCAAAATGATGCTATCAGGCTCAAGACAGAATCAGCCCAATGTTTTAAAAGTCTGTAACAATTACTTCTGATGAAAAATATTCTTCTTAAAAGAATGTCATTCATTTATTTATTTTTAATCCAGGAATTATAAATTCTGTGTCCTCAAGTCCTGAAGGGTTTTCTTTCTTTCCCAAGCAAATGCCTAAGTGATAACAGAAGAAACAATAACAAGGAAAGAAAATTTCAGAAAAGGGGGGAGGAAAGCAAAACAAAGGAGAGAGAAAAGACCCAGCTACTCCTCACTCTAATGCTTACACAGGGGAACTTGTAACCCTGAGAGTGTCCAGTCTCCCGTGGGCATAGAGCTGTGGGGGAAGCACAATCTGATAGCTCCATGGAGCAGCAGCTTTGCTCTGAGATTTTAGGAAAACTTTTTAACACTAAAATATCACACAAAATATAAATATATAAACATGTAAAATATTACCTAATATTTTAAAATACATTTACATAATACTTTGTTTATATATTTATATGTATGTTTATATATTTATGTGCATATTATGTTTACTTACATTTATAATGCATATACAAAATATTATATATTATAAAATATTTTATGTATTTATATATTACATGAACAAAACACACCTACATAAATATATATACACACATGAAAGATATAACATATAAAATAGAACATGATAAAAGGCATTTATAAAACGCCTAAAGGTAACACAATAGTAAATGGTAAAAACTAAAATCTTCCTCCCTGAGGTTGGAAAAAAGATAAAGAAGCTCACTTTCGCCATTGCTATTTGGTGTTGTACTGGAATGCTAGCCAGAGTTGACCACATAAGAATTCCATCATTCCTTCTACTTCAGCTAACCCTGCAATAGTGAAATTTTGCTTGTAGCAAAGAACAGACGCCACTTCTAGGGCTGGCTGCTCCCAGTGGGAGAGAGACCCCAAACAGCCACGTGTATCCAGGCATAGCTCAGAGACATTGTGGGTTCGGTTCCAGATCACCTCAATAAAGCAATTATCACAATAAAGCAAATCGTAATTTTTTTATGCTGGTGGTGGAGAATGCTGCTTTCAATTTGTAAAAAAAAAAAAAAAAAAAAAAAGCCACAACATGAAAGCAAAGGGCACATAAAACAAAGTATACCTGTGCTTTGAAACCTGCCCACTGACCATCGGTTTAGGGGCAGTCACCTGGCCCAGGTGTGGCCAACTCGTCTCTCCCGGCAAACTGACAATACTGAATTGAGAGCTGGGAGAAGTTCATGAGCGAGCTTGAGAGGCCACAGCGAAACGTTGCTGCTAGGTCCCCCAGGCCCACCCATTCACAAGGGGGCAAAGCCGGGCGCTGGGATGACTCCCCAGCAGACGCTCGTGAATGAACTGATGCCACCCCCGTAGGTTCCCAGGATTGTGCCGGGCCTGCTCACCTGAGAGGAGTCACATTTCTTCATCTCCTTCTCCTTTTTCGCCAGCCGCTTCTTTTTCTTGTGAAGAGGTTTGGACTCTAAAATCATTTCTTCAAGTTCAAAGGTGGGGTCGCAATTCAGCCTGCCTTTCTGCAGGGAAGACAGGTGGACTCGCTCAGATCCCTGGATCACTCACATACTGCACATGGGCGCATGCGCAGCAAACCACGTGGTGCTGTAGGAACAGCCCAGGGACAATGACCTAGGATTCCCACACTAAGTTTTGGGTAATGTTTGGCCAGCAGTATTCTTCACATCCTTAGATTTTTATACTTTATTTTCCTAAACTTCCCCATGAGCCTTTCGTGAGTTGAAAGAAAGTCAAATGACAATTATTTTTCTACAGTTTGAGCTTCTGGGTTCTCTGTCTCGAAAGTATGTTCTAACCATCACGTCGATTATTAGAATCACCTGAGTTGTTTGCTCAGCCTCCCCGTTCCCCCAACTAGGCTTCTTGGATCGGTGTTTCTGGGCACGAGGCCCCGAAAACGGGACCTTTAACAGGCTCCGCAGGTGGTGCTGATTCAGCGTAGAGTCAGACCCGTGGGTGGGCGGCCCTGAGCAGCACTTGCGGTTCCTTGTCATGGTGCGGGGTGTGGGAACAGCAGCCTTGGTGCCTACGTCTCCCCAGTGTCATGCGTCAACCTGGTGCAAGCTGTCCCTACTGAACCCTGCAAAGTGGCCAGGTAAGTAAGTCCTTGACCCCACCCTGCAGTCACTCCATAAAGCAGCGATTCTCCACCCCAAAATTCCAGCCCCTGCCGTCTGTCTCACTGAGCACTTTGACCGGATTCCGGCTTTTCCTGCGGCAGTCCGCAGGAGGCCACCAGTATCTCCTGGCCGGGGACTTATCCAGTGGGAATTACCTCCCTTTGGCTTTCAATCATCACCAACATAAGGGTGAATGGTAAAAATAAATAGCTCACCACAACCTACCAGTTTGCAATCCTTTGACTCATAGAACCCATGGATACAATGTCTTTGGAATCAGAGAAAGCACTGTGTTTTCTCAACTAGCAGATTCCCAGAAAGGACAACGGCACGTCTTTGAAGTTTTAGTTCAGAGTAACGCTGAGCAGATGTGAAGGAACTTAATCTCTTGTTTGTATCAATCAGCCAGTGGTAAAACTGGCTTCATTCTGTCATTTCTCTTAAAGTCACAGGACCTACTGATGACATTAAGTGAGGACTATGTATTAGGAGGATTAGAGCTTTTTTTTTTTAAAAAAAAGCACAATACGAAAAATGGTTAGAAACTAGAAATCCAGATTAGAATTTTAACTCAGCCACTTGCTAGCCGTGTGTTCCTTTGGTGGCCAAGTTACCTGCGTGTGCCTGTTTTCTCATGGGCGGAATAGGAATGTGGGCTGTCTTGCAAGTCTGGCATGGTTATCTAAGGAGACGTGTGTGCATCCGGCACACAGGGTGATGTGCACTGAATGAGCATTATTACGGGTTTGTTAGGATTGACTCACATTAGGAGTGAAACCCGGGGTGAGCCTCTTCTGCAAAACTGCATCCCAGTTCACGTCGTACATATACGGGAAGTTCTGAACGTCGCACAAATGAGCAAACCGCTGGTCCGGATTAGGCTCCAGTAGCTGTCAAAGGAATAGAAACGTCAAGATCACAAGGAAGGTCAAAACGAGGCAAAAAACAACCCCGTACAAATCCCCTCGATGTGTTTTCAAGTGTAGGATTCAAGAAAATAAGGCAGCGTTCCCCTTCCCTGACCCGATAAACAAACAATACAGATAAATGCCCAGTTAGAATGAATTATAAGTTGATTTTTGCAAGGTGAGGAGTCCAAGTAGCTTGTCTTCTTGGGTCAAACATACCTTTGAGGATGGCTGATTCTGCGTCTTACTAACTATGGGCAAGTTCGTTCTCTAAATCTCAGTTCACCCATCTGTAAAAAGGGGATACTATCCTATTTCATAAGGTTGCAGCTAGGTTTCAATGAGACCACCTATGTAAGGATGGTTCTTATTAGGTGACGAATGTGCACACGTTTTTACAGATGAAATACAGTGTATCCGTAAAGTCATGGTGCACTTTTGACCGGTTGACCAGTCAAAAGTGCACCATGACTTTATGGACACACTGTACATCTCCCACTAAAAATGTTAGCTGTTTTTGCAACTAACCAGAATATACTGGGAGTGACAAAGAGAAGATGTGAGTAAGGTTACTGTTACAGTTCCGGGTTTTATGAACTGGGATTCAAGATTTTTTCTCCCTAGCCACTTTAGAACCAACAACATTACATCAGCCCCATGGATCACGTGGGAAATGGTCATTCTACCTGAGAACCATCCTGGAGGTGACAACATGGGACCACTAGGGTGGGAATTTGGGGACGAAGAAAGCTGTCTTCAGACTGAGGACAATTTGCTTATGGAGAATGACCATCTTATTCAACTCTGATGTTACCAACAGCAACGTCTCTTTTCTAAAGTGGGGAACTTGACCCCCAAAGACGAGACACAGGTTTGAATCCCTAGCTCCAGAAAGCTCTTTTCCTTAACCTGCCAACACCTGTGCAATTTTCCTTCTTGAAAAAAAGCCACACTCATCATCTCTGGGTCCATACTCTTTCTTTCACGTGACCGTTCAATACATACAATGGAGCACCTGCTACGATTGTTCTTAATCTCTTTCGGTGAATGTGGACACCGTGAAAATCTGATGAAAGCTATGGACCTTGTTAATTCAAATACCAGATTTTACTACCCATCAGGCTGTGTTAGATGCTGAGGATACAATGGTGAACTAGTCAGATGTGGTCCCTCGTGCAGCTTAGAAGACAATGACTGTTAACAAAGGAGCACACAGACTACGCAGAATTTCCCACTGGGAAATGCTATGAAGGAAAGCTAGTGCTATATGACCTTGCCAGAGGGAGGGTCCCCAAGTGAGTGATGTTTGAGCTGAGATCTAAAGTTGTCCTTCTTGGATCCCGGAGAAGAACCAGTTTTGTTCATTTCTTTGTCTTAATTTCAAACCCACTAAAATCAGTATGTGCTGCTCTTGTGCATAGCTCTTATAGAACTTCACACCACGTGGAATTTGACTTAATTTGAACTGGACATCACCAAATAGGCCTTACCCTGTTTAGTGAGATGAGTCTACTCATCATGTGCTTAGGGGCATCAGGAGTATCAAATTGCTTAACTTTTTTTTTTTTCTAAAAGGTTCTCTCAGTTTCTGTACTGTCATGAACTAGAGGAAACAACTCATGGACTTGAACCAATCAGTGAATCACACCGAACAGTACTGGTCTGAAGGAGGGGGCTGAAAAGGTTGGCGAGGGGCCCATGTTCTAGGCAGAGGGCCTGGTGTGTGCAAAGGGCCTGTGGTGAGAGACTGATATATGAGAGTGAGGAGGGGAAGGGGAATCAGAAGAGAAAAAGACTAAAGCAGTTTATGTGTAATCGAAAGGGTAACAGAAGTCCACAGGCAGGCTTGAGAGGTAGTTAGAACCTTTATATTGTATAAATGATTCTTATCTTTATTCTAAGAACAACAGGAAGACAAGCTTGCTTTGAACAGATACTATGGGACAGAATGGAGTGTGTAAAAGTGATCAGGGGCACAGCAGTTTTTAGACTCAATGGCAGTAGGATTGGGAAGTCAGCAATGCAGATAGACAGAAGTGACAGGTTCAAGAATATTTAAAAGGTCACATTACAAACTTGGTGATGGATTAGATAGGGAGATGATGAATGATTTCTGGTGTCTGCTTGCATAAGTGAATGGATGGAGAGGCCAGTTCCTGAGACAGGGAACTCTAGAGATAGTCCAGGGAATACAGAGAGATCAAGAAGCCCATTTTGGGCATGCTGAGATGGCTTTGGGATACGCCGAGGACATGGGCAATGCCTTAAGGAAGGCAAGATTTGCAAGGTGTTAGTTGCAAAGCCTACTTTAGAAATATACATGATCCCACTGCCTCTAGCACTGTCCTTGAACTTCCAGCCACAGAGCAAGCTGTTGATTTACCATTTCCTGTCATGCAGTCCTCCTGCTTACCTTTTTAATAAGTGACACCATTTGCTGTGACCAGGCAGAAGGGTAAGTCACAATAGCCGTCTCAAACAGGTGTGCAACTTCCTTGCTGGACGTACTGGAGCGAATATGATACGGTCTCTTAAGGGAGAGAGGAAGGAAGAGTCTTCATGTTTATAAGGTGAAAGGGAAAAAAACAACATTGCTTTGCAAATGTTTCCGAGTTAAGTTTTCAGCCAGTAAAATCTCCGTATCATTTTCTGACCCCTTCCAGCTGGTGGATGTGTTGGCATATGCATATATGGTCCGATGTTGCCAGGTCGCCTATGTTTTTAAAAAGACACTAGAAAACCCATGGATTCTTTTGAAATCTCAGAAGTTTTGAAAGTTGGTGATTCCTCTGGGCCAAACAAAAGATTTCTGTGGGCTGTATCCACCTCTGAGAGCCTAATGTAGAACTGTTTTATAAGACAACTTATATACATATTTTCATAAAACATTGGGCACATGCTGAGTAAGTTAAAGTTTTAAATAATTGTTATTTAGTTTGATTTTCCAGAGTTTTACCATATACCACTTTTCATTTGTTTGAATCATAATGAATACATTTGGAATACAGTTACCCAGGAGACTTCAACCCTGTCCTGCATGTTATGAGTTCCTGGTTCTATGGGGTGGGGGTGGCCAATTTTATGATGAGGTAAAAGTACTTTCTGAGAGAACAAGGATCTTCTATGGTTTTAATTTGGGATTTGGTGGGGGGGTAGGAGGGAGCATGCCTTTATCACAGTTTTCATGAATGTCCACTAGAGGGCAGCCTTTACCTATAGTAATTCTATTTTGTAAAGGAATCAACGCCGGGCTGTTCTCTTTTATGTGAAAGGAGAGCTACTAAAAACCGGAGATTATACCGTACTCACATTCTGCCCATGGGGCCTAGCGCCCAGTAGGTGCTCATCACATGTTTGTTGAATGAACAAAATTTCCATATTGGATTAACCAACAACAGGACGGTTAATATGATATGTACATGTTTCACGTGTCCACCCTTTTGAAATTCTTAGTAGCTGATGATGAATGGATGAACTACGCTGGAAGAAATGGCAGAGTTTATTCATTTCCCTGTTGTAAATCAGCATTAAAAGGTAAAATATTATGAAGGGTTATATATAATGAGCACTGAAGGCAAAAGAATTCAAGGGTTAAATAGAGTCACACAATTTGTGTTTCAATTCCTTCACCTGTAAAATGAGCCCCCTTGATGAGACTGGCGGGAAAACGAAATGGCATAGTATATGTCAAGTTCTCCACAGCATAGCTAATACATATATTAGACACCATATGGGAAAGAGATTTTTATGGTTCCTGACACAGGGAATGTAAATGTGAAAGTGACCAAACAGCAAGAGGAGTCACCCTAAAGGTGAAGAGAGGGTTAACACTGCACAGGGCATATTAGTTGGGGAACCATGAGATGCTAGGAGCCGACCCCCTAATAAAGAAGCTTGGCCAGACTATTTTTTAATGCAAAGTCTAAAACAAAAACAACCATGTATAAAGGTGTAGGTGAAAATAGATCCTTTATAAGAACAGAAAAGGTTCGGAATTGAGTACGGCCTATTGTTAATTCTGAAAGGTGGGACAGGAAGGTCAAAGGAAGGTTTAATTTTTTAACTGGGAGCATGCTTTGCCTTAGTGGATGTGGTTAATTTTACTTTCATTTTTCTGCTTCTCTGTATTTTCCAATAATTTTAAATTCAGAAGTGCCTACATATTTGGGAGAGATACAGGTCGCTTTAGTGAGATCAGGGGAAGTTTCTTCGCAGAGGGGCTGTTATGTCAGGGGCCTGAGAATGGGAAGAATTTGAATAAGAAAGACCTGGAGGGAAGGCCTTCCCTACAAAGAAATTTGAAATAGTCTATGCTCAGTTCTTTTGTTAGAAAGGATCAATATGCATTTGAATATAAAGATTCTGAGCGGCCTTGCAATTAAGACACATCCTTAACCTTATTCAAATTAAATTTAGTGATTCCCAAACTAATTTGAGAGTGAATTTTTAAAGACCAGGGTTTACCTTGGGAAATATCTTTATAGACAAAGGAATACGAGGTTGGGGACGGGGGGTGGGGTGGGGGGAGAAAAACTCCCAAGAGGCCAAAGTGAGTTTATCAAGAGTCAATGTCAGGCAAGTTGAAGCAAATATGAAAAAATATTCTAGTTCTAAAGGACAGAGAATGCCATCTGAAGACTGTGTTTGTTGGGTGGGGGCAAGTCGTGTGAAGGGTGTGTGTATGTGTGTGTGTGTGTGTGACTATTTAAAGCAGTGGTTCTTAACCTTTTTTGAGTTACCGAACCCACCAGTTTCATATGCGCATTCACCAAACCCTTCTTTAGTGATAAATAAAATATGATTTCTTTTCCAAATTCAAGACATAGGTATATGTTTTTTTACCGGTGCACAAAATGAGCCATGCATGAACATCACCTTGCTCAAAGAACAAAACCAACAAAGTGCATGAACTCACAACAAGTTACGGTATTACTTTATTCTGGCCTCCGCGGCAGAGGTTTCTCTGAACCCCTGAGACCGACTCATCGAACCCCTAGGGTTCGATAGAACCCAGATTAAGAACCACTGATTTAAAGCATTGGGAACAGCAGTATTTGTTTTCATGGAAGTTCACCTCTCTGCTTTAGAAGAATGAATTGCACCCCCATGTTCATTGCAGCATAGTCACAAAAGCCAAGACGTGGAAACAACCAGTGTCCATAAACAGATGAATGAATAAAGATGTGGTGCAGATACACAGGGTGGACAAAAGTAGGTTTGCAGTCATTCATATGGAAAATAATACAATAATTTACAAAAATACAAAGATAAACTCTTATGCATACTCACAACTGTAAATCTACCTTTGCCCCAGCCTGTGCACGCTGTTTACGACAGCCTGGATGAAACTTGAAGGCAGTATGCTAAGTGAAACAAGGTGAAATCTAAACAGACTAAAAGAGTCAAACTCATAAAAACAGACAAGAAAAGAGGTTGCAGGGGGCTGGAAGGGTGGAGAAAACAGAAAGAGGTTGGTAAAGGCTACACACTTGCAACTATTAGATAAGATCCGAGGATCTAATGTAAAACGTGGTGACTAAAGCACTGGATTGTATAATTAAAATGTGCTAATAGAGCAGAACTTAAATGTTTCTGTCTGTAATCCACCAATATAATAGTAATTCTTTTTACCTTTCTAAAAAACATTTGACAATATTGATATACTTTAAATGGGCAGCACCCATCTGAGGCATTTTCTTAGTTTAACAAATATTTCTTTTTAAAAGGGAACTATTATAATTTGCCACTAAACCCAGAACCCAGGAGCCAAATGACAGACAAGACTCCAACAATACAGGGCATGAACTGTGTTGTATAAATAACTCACACTCGCCTTGGGGAGTGTGTCTGAGTTAGAGTCCTGTACCGTGACTGCAAAATGCTTTTCTTTAAACAAATATATTTATACAAGATATTTAGTGAGGCATATTGATTTCTTCCCACCTAGGAGTTTATTATCTCCACATTATTCATTGGATTTTATCTGCATAATTTAATGTGAGCTTGCATGCTTGGTCCTGTAATTAGGAGAACGGATGAATGCAGACATCCTAAGGCTTGTGAATGGTATCACAAGGCAGAGTGATTTTTCACCTCTCAAACAAACTGCTTGGCTTTTAGCAAACACACAAACAAAAAATAATCCACCTTTTCATTCTAAAAATGGAAGTTGCTGGAAGAGTAACCAAGAGAAATGCAATGCCACCATACCCGGCCTCTCAGGAGCTCGTACGCTGTCACGCCCAGGGACCACCAGTCGATAGCAAAGGAATAGCCGGCTTCTCTTCTGGAGTTGAACATCTCGGGTGCTGAACACACAGGAAAGTTAGGTCTGTTTACTCCCTGAGATGGTAACAAATCTTTTCCCAGCATGGTCCCCCAAAGGCAAAACACCAGGATAAAGGGCAGCAACCCTTGTAGAGATGTTTGCCATCCATTATTACATTGCTCACAGCAGTCCAATTGTCTAGTCTCTCTCAGGAGTCTTGTTCATCAGCTTACACAACAGGCAGGCACGGGCCATGGTCAATTCATCCTTCTCATTCTTAGAACATGCACCAACGAAAAACTAGATCCCATCAGGCCTCACACGTGTGGCTAACCCCGAAACCGAGATAGTGGAGATGATGTTAGTGTTGTCTTGATTTGGCAGGTTTGGGCTTAAGGGCTGAAATTTGTGTTATGGTTGCAAACACCACTCAGAAGTTGGTGCAGTGTATGTTGAATTGGCTCTCCATCTCAGCCATCTTGAAGAGGCAAGAGCAACATTTGTATCCTGCTTTTGGGGGTGAGAGAATGGAGAAGAGTGGGCACTCCGAAAGACATAATGTTTTATAGCAACACAGTCCTTTGAATGTACTCCAATGGAAGGCAGAGCTATAGTCAACTTTAAGACAACCCCTCCCCCCAGTTGGGCATTCTCTAAATCAGTGGTTCTTAACCTTTTTTGAGGTACTGAACCCAACAGTTTCATATGTGCATTCACTGAACCCTTCTATAGTGATAAATAAATTTTTTTTTTTCCAAATTCAAAACATAGGTATATGTTTTTCTACTGGTGCACAAAATGAGCCGTGCATGAACATCACCTTGCTCAAAGAACAAAACCAACAAAGTGCATGACCTCACAACAAATTATGGTATTACTTTATTCTGGCCTCCGCAGCAGAGGCTTCTCCGAACCCCTGACACTGACTCATCGAACCACTAGGGTTCAATAGAACCCAGGTTAAGAACCACTGCTCTAAGTACTTTGACACAATGTGAACCTTCTACATTCTACATACTCATCTAAGACTGTCCCTAGCTCCTGGCGGGGGGGGGGGAGTAAAGAGAATGAAACACAAGCAAGGGCAGGTGTTTTATCTACTTGCTCACCACTGCATTCCTAGTGTCCAGTATTAAGTGTGCCATGTAGTGTCTCTGAAGAGTCATTTATAGGATGAATGAACAATGCTGAGTCAATTAGTCAAGGAATGGTTGCAACCACTAGCTCTGGAGATGCACTGTCTGAGTTCAAAACTTGCCTTTATCACTATTGGGACCTTGAACAAGTCCATTGGTTGAGCTTGAGAATCCTCACCAGCAAAATGAGAATAATGTAATTATTCTCTAGAGGTGAGGAATAGAGCAAGCCAACTAGAAAGTGCTCAAATAATCAGACACCCTTCTAGAGAGGCAAACATCTATAACAACGGGTATTTTACCTAGCCAGGAGCCACACACACTTGACCCATCCTCTGGTAGTGAGGTGCTGTCTCTGGACAAAGAGTATTGTTGGGTTATGGGTTCTGCACACATCGGCTAGCCCTCTCATTGCACTCAGGTCTAAGTAAAACCCTGTGGACAACATCCAATGAGAGGTAGAATGTTGACATCCCAAAGCCCAGGGCTGATCCTAATGGGAGCCTGCGGTGGCAGGGCTGTGCAGGTCTCATTCCCTACTGAATCCACCTTTCATGCATTATGCATAATTAATGCCCAATGTAAATCACAGGTCCCTGGGCAGTTTTGGAGATCATTGCCTTGACCCTGTGGTACCCCATAGACTGGATGGAATGGGCTATAGTTCTGCTTTTCCTACTCAGCATCCCACAGCCAGCTGTCTCACACAGTCCCTCAGGGTGACAGACATGCCACTTAAGGGAAGCTGTGGAGAACTCTGAGGGATAAATAGACCATCGTGCTAAGAGAATACCTATCACACCACACATCACACTACTAGAGCTGTGAATTCTGTCATCTGGGGTTACCCTTGGAGTTTATGTGAGTATCCTTTTTTTTAATCTCCTTTTTCTACTTACTCTGTTTTTCAGCACGAAAACATTTAAATGTGTTCATTCATTCAACAAATATGGTGTGCTAGGCATTGAGGAATTTTGGTAGAACATGGAGAAAATACATCACATACAGAAGATGGGTAACTCTTTGAGCTTTCAAAGAGCTGAAAAGCCAGAGCAGGGAGATTAGAAGGGTTCTTATCACCCTCCGAGAGCATGACCTGACCCCCGAGTGGGTACCAGAGAGGGATGGAGAGGGACCAAGCATCCTCCAAGTTCCTTCAAAGAGCCATTGGATGTTTTGTCTGGTTTTTAAAGTATTTTAATCTACATTCAGAAAAGGAGATACAACATCAAAGAACAGTTTGACAAGTAGTTACATGCAAATGGCCAGGGGACCGTTACCTAGGTCACAGACTAAAATCTCGATCCCATCATAGTTCCTGTTGTGTTCATGACCCTAGAAGTAATCACCATCTTGACTTGATGCTAGTAATTCTTTGCCCTTTCTGCACAGAATTACTATCTACATATGCACTTCTAAACAATACTTCAGTGTGGCCTATACGTTATCTGTGTGTACATACATATGTACAGGGTGGGCAAAAGTAGGATTGCAGTTGTGAATACTAAAAACTCAAGAGTTTATTCTTGTATTACTATTTATTTATTTATATTAGAACTGTAAACTTACTTTTGCCCACCACTGTATATATAACATGTATGCATGTGTGTATATGTACATATATCTCCTATATGTTAAATCCCATTCTCTGTTTTCTTTGGTTTCTTGCCTTCCTTGCTCAAATTGACATGTAAAGTTTATCAGCTTGCTGTGCATGGTCTGTCTGCTCGCATTCGGTGTTTTATGAACGTACTGTAATTATCTACCTATCCTGTCATCAATGGCTATTTGGATTGCTTTCAATTTGGCAGAATTGAGATCAACCCTTTCATGAACCTGCCTGCATACGTAAGATTTCTGTAAGTTCACATGTCTTTTGGGTGTATTCCTGTAAGGGGAACTCATGGTCATGTTATATGTATCTTCACATCCTCCTGAAACACCCAACTGTTTACTACAGTGGTTGTACCAATTAACACGATGACCAGCAATGTATCAGACTTCTTTTAGCTCAACCTCCTTATCAAGACTTGGTATTGACTAAACTTTTGATATTTTTCCAATCTTGTGAGTTTGTTGTGATTGCCTTTCATTGTGTTTGAAATGGACATTTCCCTGATTACTGATAAGATTGGCCATATTTTAATGTGTTTATTAGCTATTTGGATTTTCATTATTTGGTTTTCAGGTTTTAAAATAACTAGAGAGCAGATTCTGGTCAGGATGTAAAGAAAGGGCTCCAAAGGTAATCTGCAACTTTAAAGCAATAGAAATAATTAATGGAATTTTAAAAAATGATTCTAAATTTTATTTCTCAAAGAAGTGTGAGTAATGGTTTTCTAAAAAAGCATAAAGAGACTTGCATCCCATGTAGTAAACTATATTATAAAGCCACAATGATCAATATTTGAAAGCCACAGAATATAGATTCTAGTACATAAATTACTTAGTTTATGATGACCATATTTCTTTTTTCTTTTAATGAAGGAAAGAAAGACAAACAGAGACAGACAGACAGGAAGGGAGAGAGATGAGAAGCTTCAACTCATAGTTGCAGCACTTTAGTTGTTCATTGATTGCTTTCTCATATGTGCCTTGACTGGGAGGCTACAGCAGAATAAGTGACCCCTTACTCAAGCCAACGACCTTGGGCTCATGTCTATAATTCTATGCTCAAGCCAGTGATCCCACGTTCAAGCTGAAAGAGCCTGCACTCAAGCTGGTGACCTCGGGGTTTTGAACCTGGGTCCTGAGCATACCAGATCGACACTCTATTCACTGTGCTACTGCCTGGTCAGGCATATGATGACCTTATTTCAAATCAGCATGGAAAAGATCTTATTTAATAAATGATCTTAAAACAAGTATTTAATAATCCAACAAAAAATAAAGTTGGATCCTTGCCTCATATCTTCAATCAAGATACTCTATAGCTGGATTAAGTAAAAAAGAAACTATAACAATAATAAAAGTATTCGGTAACCACATCAAAAATCTGGAGGTTACGAAGGTTTTGCTAAAAATAGCATACAAAATAGAAACTAAAAAGATGAATGATTTGAAGATGTTAGAAAAATAGTTTGTGTCAAAAATGTCATAAGAATAATAGCAAGTAAAAAATGGGAAATTACATTTATAACACATATGATACACTAGAATTTAATATTCCTAATAAATAAAGGGCAAGAATTCTTTATATAATCATAACAAAACATCAGAATAGGTATAAAACCTTAACAAAATGGGTGAACAGCATGAACAGGCAATTTACAAAAGAAGTCAAAGAAATACTATTTTAATACCATAATGAGGTACTATTGTACTTATCAGATATTGATAGTGCAGCCTGAAACCAACTGGAACTTTCAGGAGGGAAATGCGTTAACATATATACCCTTTGACCAGGAATTCTTTGGGAATTTATCACAAGGAAATAATTAAGTTGCAGGAAGGACATACTTCTGCTAACAGAATTTTTATTGTAAATTTATATTTCAAAGTGAAAAACAACTTAACATTCAATAAAGAAATTGGGTAAATAAATTTTGATGCAGGCCTCTGTTTTGTAGCATGTGACCATTAGAAACAATAGTTATATATATATGGACATGGAAAATTCATTGTCTAGAGTCAGCTTTGGCTGAGGCATGTGGATGGACTCGGACAGGGAGGTACCAAGAGGAGTGTTCAGTCAGGCTCTGATGTCAGACCCCGAGGGCTATCTCCACAGCTCTTCCTGGGCAGAGCTTAACTCCTCAGTCTGCACGTCTCAAGTAGGAACAACAAGAGTACCTGCCTCATAGAATTTTATTGTGTAAATGGCATAATGCATGTACTTAGAACAGCGTTGGGCACATAGGAAGAGCTCAGTAAATGTGAATCATTCATTGTACCACCGTCACCATCCATGAGATGTTTTGAGACTTGGGTCTAACCTTGCGTTCCACAAGTCATTTGCTGTGTGGTTATTTCTCTAGGCCTGATTGGTTTTTTTTTTTTTTTTGTAAATTTGTAAAATTGGAGTAATAGGGAAACCTGAGCCACAGTATTGCTTTGAGAATTTAATGATACAATGAATGTTAAAAACAGCAAAGTGCTCAGGCGATAATAAATGCTCACTGTAGGATGCCTGTTATTACTGTGATTCCATAATGGAGTGAAAATTTAAGTTACACAGATTCAGCACAATCCAACTTTAGAAAGAATGTGTGTGTGTGTGTGTGTGTGTTCGCGCGCACACACAGACAAAAGGGCTGGATGAAAACCATAAATATCTGGAAGTAGAAGGATTCATTTAATGTCCCCTTTGCTTATCAACATGGCACACATTTTCCACAGTGAACTTGTGTTTTTGGAGAATGTTTTAATTGATTAAACTGTAAGTGATCTGGCTTATAGTGGCCTTGACCTAGGAGGAGGAAGAAAGAAGGGTTGGAGTGCTGAGAGGGAGCACGGAATGAGAAAATTATGAATGAAGAGTGGTTTAGAATGGGCAGACTGCTCAACCTCGCATTTCCAGAGCCAAGGAGCTGCTTCATAATCCGCTCAGCATTGCAAATGAACAGCTGGTCCGTATCCTGTAATCTTCATGCAGTATTGAATCCAAGGTTTCTTTATTTCATTTCAGATTTTATTTCCCTTCCTGCTTAATTGCTAATTAATACTCTATTGGAGTGCTATAAAATGAGTGCTGGTGAGGGTCTGTTCGGGAGGTTTTACCAAATTATTGGAAACATAATATTTTTAATAAAGGAAAGATGGTTTCTAGCCATGATACTCTTGGAAAGATTGCCACCCAAAAACCAAAGCCGAGGGCAACTTCTCCATAAAGACATAAGCAATAATGGTCAGATATTCAAGAAACATTTCTAACAGATTGGCCTACTTAAACTGGTTTACATCCATTGAAGAACCATAAATAACATTAAAAAAACGATCCCTTTCAGGAAAAAGCTTGATTTTCTAAAGTCAGACAGTTTGCTTTCCATCTAGGCCATTTTCAATGACTAGCCGTGTGATCTTGGGCAAATTACTTAGTTTCTTGTTGTCCTGTTGGAAAACGGGGATAATTATAGCCTGGCAGTATAGGGTTGTTGAGAAAAAATAAATAAATGAGTAAATGAATACAAAACATTTAGCACATTGCCTACTCCACAGAAGGCTTTCAATAAATATTAGTAATTGTTAATTATAAGTGTGAAGACGGAGGGGCACAGAGAACCTTGTCCACGCTCCAATTTCTAAGCTCTATGTTATAAAAAGACTAGAAATGCCCATTTTGAGGAGGGTTAAATTATATGGATCTTGTATTTAAAATTACTGGGAAGAGAGAACCAAGGTGGCTTCCCGGTCCTCCTCTCACCATGGAAACCAGGCCTAAAAGGCCCAGATGCACATTTTCTGGTTTGACTCCCAGAAAACAGCCCTTAATGTGGAAACCCAGGGAACCTGCCGAATAAGCCCATCAGAGCAGCAGGCGGGAATAGTCCTTTATTTCCTTTAAGTACCATGGGTTTTGGGCAGAAAAGAGGCGAAATTATATGGGCCCATTATTTTAGCAGTGACAAAAGAGACTTAATCCCCCCACTGATAATTGGTAGCCAGGAAATTTGCAGTTGTTCAAACATCGTAGAAAACAGGGCTCATTTTCTGCCATAGATTTCTTTCCTTTCGAAAGGGATGTGGCCCTGCGTGTAGAATTCTCTTTTCTTTTCTCTCTGCAGTTGCTTGCAGAGAGAAAAGAATGATATAGTAAAAGAAAGTGGCATTGTTTTTGCCCTTGCTTTCAAGTACAAATATTTTGCCTGTGAATTACTCTGCCCGCATCCAGCTGCCGGTACAATTCATTCCACCCCTCACTTCTTGTAACCCCACACGTTTCACTAGTGACACTATCCACTTTCAGCATCACAGCTCATCAGGGTGGGAGCGTGGCATCTCTATTCTTTTCTCATCTGTTAACCGCCACGCAGTCTCTAGCCTTCCTGTTTTGCCAAGTATGGGCTCCCTTCATAGGGGCTCAGTCTGTGGCCAAGTAAATTTAATCCCTTTTGCTTATCAAAACGTTTACTTTATATACATTACAACTCAGTCCTGTGAATTTTAAACCCAATCTTGGGTCTGATTCAGAGCTCCGTGATACCACCAGGCCAGACTCGGCCACCTTGGTGTGGAGATGGATGGTTGCTCTGGCTCTCATATATGTCCTTCTCTCTTTTCCAAGAAAGTACCACTTGTTTTAGAACCTGGAAGAAGCGCGGAGACACGGGTCCTAACACAAATCCCCTGCCCCGGGGGGTGGGGGTGACTGGGGGGGCAGGAAACCTCTCTTTAGTTGTTTCTGATAGCTAACCAAACTCATGGTCTTCAGGAGGGGGTTCTCAACTCCAACTGCATGTTATAATTGTCTGAAGAGCTTTTATACCACTCTGGGCTTGGGGGTCACCTCCTGAGATTTTGACACAGTTGGGGTGTTGGGACTATTGGTGTCTCCAGTAAGCCATGCTGACAAGGAGCCACCCTGACTTCCAGGCAGCACCCTGTGGGCCCTGGAGGAGCCCCTGTGCAGCTGGACCACATCCTCTAGCTGGATCCCTACCCGCACACACTCTCTCTCTCTCTCTCTCTCTCTCTCTCTCACACACACACACACACACACACACACACACACACACACACACATCTCCGTCTCCTACCGCAGTAGTTCCCAGCAAGACTTGACTCCAAACTCATCAACATGCCATGGGCAGCTCAGCCCCGTTAGCACAGGGACCAGTCAGCAAGTACAGTGACTAAACAGTCCTCAACCAGGAATGGAACACCAGGCACATCATCTCATTCTCATGCACTGACTTTGCAGGTGATTCTCTTGAGATCTGACTCACCTGCCTTAGGGACAGCAGGGAAAGCGGAGTAGAAGTCCCTCATCCTGAGTACCATTTGCACCCCCAAAGAGCAATGGACCTTCTTTTATGTTTCCGGGGGTGCACAGGGGGTTAGGACTACTTATGTCAGAATGGTATCTGCAGAGAGACGGCTGCTTCCAGTGACAGAACGCAGAATTTGTATTACTTTGTGACTGTTAGCACAATTCAATGTGAAACCGAATTGACCATTTGGCACTATTTCCGATCCTTTAGACACCCTCTCGGTAAACTTTAAAGCTTCAGGCAAAACACAGGTCCTCATCTTTAGCAAAGGAGAACCCATGGGACTGGGATAAAATAAAAACTGAAATGAGAACAGAACACTGTCAACTTCACAGCCCTCTGCATGTAATGAAGTACTATGTAAATAATGGTGATAATCATACTTGTCACTTACTAGCATCCTACTTATTTCTGAGCCTGTCTTCTCTGTTTGATTCTATTTTTAAACTCCTCTCACTAGGAGGTAAGCTCCATGGGCTGGTGGCCTTGTCTGTGTGGCTCCCTACAAGGGCTACCAGCACTTGAACAGTGCTACGCATCCAGAGGCAATGAGTAGACATTCGTCAAATCCATATTCTTTGTTAGGAAGTGGGTAGATGCTGCCCTAAATATCTCTATGAAATAGTGTTTTCAAGGTGTAATCAACGGCCATCCTGAATCAACATCATCAGATGGGGTATTCCCTATGTGGAGAATTCTGAGGCTCACCTGAGACCCAGGATATTGGAAGCCCCCAGGTAAAGTCAGAGGGAGAGGGGGTAGACCTGTCATTTCCACCTGCAAATCCCTACAGATCGGACCCATCATAAGTGGAGTCTACAGGAATGGAAAACAAAAGCCTCGCTTAGTGATGACAGCTGCCCCCCAAACCCGTACCCATGTAAGGCTTGGTGCCGGCCACGGTGGTGATCCGCGTCTCCCGGGGCAGCATGGTGGCAATGTTGAAGTCTGTGATGTGCACATGCCCTGGCAGGAGAGAAGGACCACAGAGAATGTTAAGTCCATTCAGTCCAGTGGCACAACCATGCTTCTAGCTGGAAGTTCCACCTGTACAATCTTCTATGCTGTGGGTACCGAGCAGTAAAAGTGTGGTTATTCTGTCCCCAACACCAGTATGTTCTTCAACCAGCAAACCTGCCAGCAGCCAGAACATGAAATGCAAACATGAGTATCCGACTGTAAATCTGTAGTACAACCGCAGAAAGCATTGACTGTGGCGGTTAAGAGATTTTGGTCTTGTAATTCTAGTTAGGCGATTTCTCTCCACGGCATTTTCAGTTGGTGGTGGTAGGTACCCACAGGGACCCAAGAGCTGTTCAAACTATCAAATTTCCACTGATGTCTTATGGGATATTTTTTAAAGAGAAAAACTTTGTTACTATAAAGCAGACATGAATGTGGATACAGCTGGTCTACAAATAATGTTGCTTTGTTCGAGGGTGTTTTATTATAAAATTGATAGGAAAAAATCAATTCCCAGCAGGTGCCACTGTCTGGTGCGGAGTTTGCATTTCTCCCTATGCCTGCATCCCAAAGATGTGCACGTGAGGTGAACTGGCCTGTCTACACTGTTCCAGCAGGAGAGAGAGTGTGTGTGTGTGGCCCTGTGATGGAGGGGCATCCTGTCTAGGGTTCATTCCCACCATGTGCCCTGAGCTGCAGGAACTGACCACCCAGAACCCTGCACTGGAATTGGTGGGTTGGAAACTCACTCTCTTTCTTATTTTTATTTATCCCTCCTCAATGTATGTCTAGCTCATATTTACTTCAATGTTTAATATTAAAAGTGTTTGTGCTCTTTAGAAATTGGTGATGTTTTTGTGAGCAGAAATATGCTGTAGGAACTTAACTCTTTTTTATATCAATTAGCCTATAGGACAACTAGCTTCCTTATATGTCATTTTGCTTAAAGTCACAGTTTCCAGGAACCTACTGATGACATTGAAAGTCTTTTTGTTTATCCTTGTTCTTTTCTGAAATAGCATGAGTAGTTTCTGTCTGTTACGTCAATGTGTCCCCTAGTGAGGACTAACAAAATAAATCCCCAAGGGAAAACGGGGAAAAGTCAAGTTTCATTTATAACTAGGTTGTATACAGAGTTCTAGACTGGGAGCCAGGAGCTTTGGGGTCCTACCATGAACTTAGTCCCTAACACATTGCAGACCTACATCCTGTTCCTCTGTTGAACTAAGTTTCCCTTCCTAAAGACAAGGAGTGGGCTATCTAGACGATCTCTATGGTCTCTTTCTGCTCTAATACTCATGGCATCGCTATGAGGGTCTAATGCTTGAATTCAGCAGGGAGCACACCTGGCAAGTGCATTGGGTCCCTGCAGTGACAGCGGGAATGAACAGAAGCTCAGACAGACATGCTTTTTGTTTTAACTGTTGGTACAAAAGTCACGGGCTTTCAGATAATTGCAAAGCATTGGCATTTCCATTTCTGTGCCCCTGTGGTTTGGAGGAGACATAGTTGTAATTGGAGGGGATGCCATCTGATTCTTCTCCAAGGCCCCCCAGCCCACACCCCCCTGCCTAGCTCACTATCTACTCTGTGATGCCATCCAGCCTGCTGTCAAAGAGAACTTTCACTGCCTATATAGCCAGGCTTTGTTCCGTGCCCAAAGTGTTTATGTTTGTTTATGTGATGACATGTCAACCAAGTCAAAGCGGCACTCATCTAGCAAAAAGTGGGGATTTTCCTGCCTAACGGGTACCAGTGGGTGATTTTGATAATTCACCCTGTCATGGTATATAGGTGGTCTCAGGTTTCCGTCCTCTCTTTTTCCCCATGGGTCATGCTCAGAGCACTGGATCAGTGGTTCACAAGGTTTGATAGGAAGTAGGTGAGCGTGAGCGTGAGCGTGAGTGTGGAGATACTGTGGGGAAGGGTCTGTTCTCTGGGGTCAGACTATTTGGCTTCAAGTCCAGGTTCAATCACTAACTGGTTGTGTTATTTTTAAGAGGAGGCTTATCCCCTTGTAAAATTGGGGGGTAATAATGGTCTTCTCATGAGATTGTTGGGAAGAGCAAGTAAAATAATGACTGGGATACAGCCCAGCATTTGGGAGGAGGTAAATGTTCAATTGTTGCTATTTGTTATGATCAGGAACTCCAGAGTTACAGAAGGTAGTGTGTGTGTGTATTTTAATACTCTGCCCATTTAATTTTTTAAGCACATTTTGAGATTCTGCAAGGAAGGAACTGTTAAGATAGCAAGCTTAGTTCTTCTTTACCCCCAAAACTAAGTTTTTGCCTTTCTCTGTTCCTAGTGACTAGGGATGATATTAAGAAACATCAATTATAGATGATGCCATAATTGTCATTTTTTCAGATATCCTAGGCTGGCTATATTGTTTGTCTGGAAACAACATATATTTCCTGAATAACCAAAAAAAGAAAAAAGCACAAGAAGTTTAGACACCATGGAATTGATAGACTGGGATGGTGTACTTACATTGGTAGGATATGAAAATATGAGTCAGGACAACTGGTTATGTGTCATCCAAGGTCTAATGCCTTATTGGGCTCTGAACTAGTGAATGAGCTATTTGCTGAGAACAGTAAGAGGTATGCTCTAAACTAAAAAAACAAAAACAAAAACATTTTTAAGTAAAATTCTGACGTACAGGGAATGTTTATTGACACCATGGAAAAACTCTCTGTTTTATGAAAGGATTTTGCTCTTTTAAATATCCATTTTTTTTCTAATGAATCAGTGGGAATAAATCAATGACCCTGCCTATTGCTAAATAGTGCTGAATGAAGTATGTTAGCAACGTGGCATAACAAACAGCTCACTTGGAGAAATGGGTGTAGGAGGCAGAGCAGAAATGGCCAGTTATCCTTCACAGGTGCTAAAAGACCTGGGCAGGAGGTACCCATCAGGGATGACATATTGTGAATATGGATGGAGAGGGCAAATGAGGGTTTCAAATATAAAACGTGGGAAATCACAGCAGAAGACCTTCCCAAAGGCAGGCAATGATTTGCGGTTCAATTGATTCTCCCAAGAGCGACTCTACATGGTGAGCTCAGGGCAGGGGTGGGGGTGGTGGTCTACTATGAATCGATTGATTAAAAAGTGGTTCACTATGGTCCCTGAGCAATGCCTGAAAGCCTTAGTTGTATTTTTTTTGGTCCAGAATCTGAATAAACAGAAAGCAAATAACCTCAAAAATTATTTTCCCCAGATAGGGCTCCCAGGACAATGTTTAAAGAATAGCTCTCAATCTTCTTTGCTTACTTTCATCCCATTCCCTTACCCAGTATTTCCCGAAGCAATGTTTCCCTTACCAGTGATTCTCAAGTTGAGTTCAGGATGGGAATACACAACAGAAAAGCCCCATAGTAATTCATTGTCCAAACCCAGACTCTTGAGAGAGAAAAGGGGTCCTTGTTAATAATACACCAGATAACAGGTGTAGTTGGGACTGGCCCCCAGGCCGACTGGAATAACTTCTCACAGTCTCTAAGTACCGAGCCTGAGCCCCACCAAGAATAAATGCCCTGGAAAGTGGGTTTTTAGCTCCCTGCACACATGAAGAAACACAGAATGGGCCGTTAACAGTGTTGTGTCTTGAGAATTTGAGTTCAACAAAATTGTTTAACCCTTTGAGTAGTATGAATGTTCACGTACGTCCTCGTGCCTCCTGACCATCCAGAGGGCCATCAATTTATTTAAAAAATGTGTAAGGCAACCATTTTAAAAAAAGGCAAATGTATGGTTTTCTTGTTTCCATAAATTGGTTATCAAACAAACAAGATTTTAAGTTAATAAAACTGTAACTGGAACTAATTTCATTTTTTGAAAAAAAAAACTCACTCCCGGGGGTCAGTGAGCATGAAAAAAACCCTCACTACTCAAAGGGTTAAACACCAGACTTAACAAGTAGACACACAGAATCTTTGGTGTATTTCCTCTGGAATCAAAATAATTCTTTTGGAAAGATAGGTAACACCCAGATTTCACTGACTATCTGATACAGAGACATAGCATTATATAAGATGAAGTAGTCTTAAGTTTCCTTCTGTATGGGAAGAAAACCCCTACTTACTCATAGAATCATACTAATATTTAAATTTGTTGAGTGATTTTCTTCTGGCAGATATTAAAATCAAGCACTTTATAAATAGGACATCAGTCTGTTTTACATTGAGCCCTAAGGAATAAGGATTCTTTTGATCTCTGGAAAAACTAAGGGAGCAGAGAAAGTTTAGGCAACCTGTTGGTTGATACTCTCAGAGTTACAGAGGGAGTGAATTGATTTTATTGAATTTTTATTAAATTTATTGGGGTGAAACTGATAAAATTACATGGGTTTCAAGTGTACAATGCTCTAATACATCATCTGTATATTGCACTGTGTGTTCACCAGCCAAAGTCAGGTCTCCTTCTGTCACCATATACTTGGCCCCCTGTACCCTCTTCTTTCCCTACTACACCCCTTTCCCTCTGGTAGTCACCAGACTGTTGTCTGTATCTATGAGTTTATTTTTGTCTTGTTTGTTCGTTTGTTGTTTTCAGTTTTATAGCCCACATAGGAGTAAAATCATATGGTTCTTGACTTTTTCCATCTGACCCATTTTGCTTAGCATAATATTCTTATGACCTATCCATGTTGGTGCAAATGACAATATTTCATCTTTCCTTAGGGCTGAGTAGGATTCCATTGTATATATGTATCCCATCCTCTTTGGTTTTAAACTCAGGCAATCTGGCTGCAGAATCCATGCTCTTAACCACAAATTACACAACTAATCCTTGACAAGGGTAGTCTCAAAGGGTGGTTAAATTTGAGACCTTTCTCCTAATCTGCAACCACCAAATTGACAAGACCATGAGGAGGCAGAAGAAGGTGAAAGAGAAAGGACAGAACAACCTCCTGGTAAAATTAGGATGAAAGCACGTTTGAGCTCTAGGGTTAAAGCACTATTCTCTGATGTGGAAGGTAAATCTTGGGCAGATTTTGGTTGACAGGACCTTTGTTTCTCCATTCAGAGCCTTAGTGAATGGTGGTGCAATATATTGTAAACAGTGGCAACCAATGCAGGTGGGAACAGACCTCAAATCTGGGTTCTACTTGACTACCCAGCCATGGGATTTCATGAGGCTGCAGTGGGCGGAGGGAGCATCTTTTTCTATGTTGTGCAAAGGTAACCTCCATGAACTAAGAGAGACCCTCACCACCACCAGGAAACTCTGTAGAGTTTATATGCACCAGAATAAGAGGGGACCCTGCTTCCTATTTAAGACAGGGAGAGCTGGTGTGTTAACAAAAGTCACCTTCATGCTAAGTCTCATCATTGCTCATATTTCTGAAATTCTGAGACTCTGTTCCAAATGTCAAAAGCAGGAAAGGGAAGGAAGAAATAAGGCATTGAAAGAAAGTGGAAAAAATCATTTTAGACAGTCTGTAAATAAATAATGACCCCGAGCTTTGAAATTAGAGGTCATATGTGAAAGTGTTCCTTAGCCCCTCTGAGCCCAGGTGGGGGTCTGGCAAGTCAGGTTGAAAATGCAGGTAGGTAAATAAATAATGAGCAATGGATGGCACTTGGTGTTTTAGTCCCACTTGCAAATTCCTTCTGTTAAAGTCAAATGACTAAAGAGCTTTGCAGACTGACTACTCATCTAGTGGCTCTCTGAAAAGAACAAGGATATTATTGCCATCGTAACATTTATAACTTGCAAACTCTGGGTCCTACAGGTCTACTCGGATAGACCAGTAAATCCAAATGTGCATTCAAGTATATATTAAAAAGAAATTAGACACATTTAATCATTGTTGGCAAAAGCTTGTCTATAGGACATCTTTAATGAGTGTATTTTGCACTCCAGGCTTTCATTATTCACCTTCCTGGTTCTTCCCATATCCCTGTATCATGTTTCTATCTGGGTACCACAAATACTTTCATCTACTTTATGTTTTTCCTTAAAGTGATGATTTTTTTGACTGGCAGACCTTTGCCTAGAAAATGGGTATCTCTTCTGCAAATGTAAAACCAATTTGCTGCATAAAAGAATAAAAGTAGCCGCAATGCCGATAAAATAGTGCTCCTAATTTCTAGGGAGCTACTATTGTCTGCCACAGGCTCTCAGCTTGAGACTTGTTCTGTCTTTATGAACAAAAGGAGATGAGGGATACAAAGATATTAAAGCAAACATCCACCCCCAAACTGTAATGGTTTTCTTGAAGACACTAGTAAGGATAGAAGGAAATTGAAAAAAGAATGACTTTCTCATTATATCCATTCAGTGTTATTTAAGGGTGTATATTGGTGTACTACGCCACTGCTGTGAATACTAAAACGTACCCAGCTCGTCCCTCCCACTTCTAAAATGGAGTTTGTACATAGAACTCAAGTCAATCAACAAAGACATCTTTTCTATCTGGGATGCCCCTTTGCCAGGAATAATAATTTTCATTCCATATGCAAGTCACATTGGTTGCAAACAAATCAGGTACTTACCATGTTCATCGAGCAAAATGTTGTCAGGCTTGATATCCCTAGGGGAGTAAAAAAAAGAAAAAGTTGCTCATAGTAAAACAAACAAACAGAACTAAAGGGGAAAATGCTCAAGAGTGCTAAGTTGGGTTGAAACAATCCACTGGCCCCTTATCACTCACAGCCTTATTCAGTTCTCACAGTGAAGCTATGAAATGATCAGCACGAACACTCCCAATTTCTAGATCAGAAAACTGAGGCTTAAAAAAGTTAACTAACTTAGCCCAAGGTCAGAAGTAGCAAATGGAAGAGCTAGGCTGTGAACCTCGGTCTCTCTCATTCAAAAGCTCAGAGACTATTTCTGCAGCACATGATGTCTATGCACATAAGTACTGCTTTGTAGGGTCATATGGGGCCCTTAAGTTACCATAAGGTAGTAATGCTAATTATCACTTCCATCTGTGTAAATCTGGAGTGAATGTAAAGAGTATAAAATATGAAAAGAAGGTCTACAAGGCGATTTTATTTTAAACTTGCAGAAATTAGAATTTCTTCAGGACGATGCTATAATTCCCTAATTTACAATAGAAATATTATTCCTAGGGTGGTTAATTAAAAGATTTGGACCAATCTTGCATGCTTTGGTGAGATCCTTAAATCCACAGAAAGGAACACCGCCCCTCCCCCCCACCTCTTCCGGTCAAGGGAGTATTTCATGACAAATACTTAGAGGAATGGCCTATAGAGTTTTAAAAATTCTCCTGAAACATATAAGGTGAGTGGTCCTCAGTTGGAAAACAGCGACATGGTTACTAAAAGCCCTCATATCCTGCACTCTCAGGTTTTGCCGCCCTTCCCTAACATGCCATTAAAGCCCTTCAACCAAAATTCACAGAAGCCATTAGGGAAGAAATTCTGAAACAGATTTCATTTTCAGCCTAGTCAAGTGGCTTTTATGTCACTTGAATAAGGTGACCTTGGTCTTTGACAGACCAAGATTGTCAGAGTCCTCTTTTCTGGACAATAGTAATGAATAAAAAGCCTCTGACCTACGAACAGAACTATGCATACAGCCACCCCCACCCCACCCCCACATGCAGGTGCATGAGCAGTCTCGTGAACTTGGAGTATCTTCTCATTTAGTCTGTTAGGCTCTGAAAGTTAATTTTGGATTCATAAGGGATCATCAGTAGCTGTGGCAAAGTTTTATCTGGTGCAGGGTACCATATGCTAAAAAAAAATGAAGTGTAGTGGGTTTTCCAACTATGTTTTTATGGCTATTCTCTCTCTCTCAAGTCCTTTGATGGATCCTATTATTTTAAGAATTATCAAGTTCAAACTCACTCATAGACTAAAGGCCCTTTTATTCATCTAGCTCCTGTCCTCCCTCCAGCCACATGGAAGCCCATGGAGTCCCCTAAATACTCCCTGCATCCACCCACCTTCTGCTGTTCCATTGCCAGAACCATAGTCCTCTCACCACTGCACCCAGACAATGCAGATTCACCCCTCCCCTGTTGGATCAGGTGCCACTTCCTGCAGGAAGCCTTTCCTGATTTTCCAGTTCTGAGTCAATGGCCCCTTCTGTGTGTTCTGCAGAATACGCTTCTTCCATCCTAACGTTTATTGTTTATATTTATTTCTTCTTCAACTGGACCATGAACTCTTTGATGTCAGGGATGGTTTCTAGATTAATGGCAGCCTCCATCACATAGGCTCACGGTGCCTGGTGGGCAGTAAATGAATGACTCAGTGATACAAGGAGAATGTCTAGTGCACCTAAGGTTGATCCTAACAGTGTCTACCAGAGCACTATGATGAACCACAGAATGCTCTACAGTTGAAAGCTTGAGGTTAGGCTCCTAACTACTTCCTTCAGACCTGCATCCAGTGAGCATCCGTTACTGTTTGCCAAGCGAGAAGGAGGCCCTTAGCCCGGCCAGAAGCCTGGCCAGGATGGAAGCCAGACCTGGGTGTGGCAAGATCAGCATACTGATCCCTGAATTTATGACAGCTTGCTGGGGAAAATGAATTGTTTTGGGTTTGACACTTTATGAGCTTCTATAAATCCCTGAACATCACTTTTTAACTTATTAAAGCTACAGATCATTATACCTACTACTTCCCCCAGAAACTAAAGATGATGCTTAAAGAAGAATACAGCGAACAGAGAGGCAACAATTTAGCTTAATGTGACACTTCTAACTTCAATCTCATATCCGTTTATTCATCAAATATTTATCCATTTTGGTAAGGACTTCAGAAATATAAAGACAACAGAGATATAGTTCCTTTGGGGATTGAGAGGATGAGAAAGAGTCATAAGAAATTGTGCCAAAAAGGTGTGTTTACTACTAAATTTAGAGAAAGCACATGAGGAAAATCCAAGACAATTATAAAAGGAAAAGTGGACTTATAACAAAGTATGTAGGCATGGATTCTAAGTATATAGTTTTTCCAAAATGTGATGAGGTTCCTTCTAAGTCACTAAAGGGTCAACTGCGGAATGAAAACATTGTTTATTCATATATCAGGAGAAAGAAAACTAAAACAAACCCAGTGTGCTATCTAAAAATTCCTGCTAGAACAAGTTGAGATTTTTCTAGCTCTGAAATTTAGCACCATTTTCTTTTTTCAAATAATCCTAAATGTGAAATAACTTGTGCTAAAATGTTTCTTTCATTTAAGACACTCGACACTCTGGAATATAGTTTCACTTAGGTGATCTATAATATGGTTTCATTTAAAACTATAATATGATTTCCCTTGGAGGTGACCAAAGCTGGATATGTTCAGTCACCCGGCAGGCTTTATAAAACATGGATTCTGTGACCTACCTAGCTCTGTCCTGTGGCATTTGGACTATCTGTAGATTGAGTCAGGCATCTGTCCGAAAACAGACTCTTCTTATGTACAGTAGTGTTCAGAAATACCATCCAGGCGTGATTCAAATAAAGAAATTGTAAATGCGAACCTCTTCAATGCTTACCTATGAAGGTAGGTGTTGGGAAAGTACACTTACCATTCTGGACAAATTCTTTGGTTAAAATATAGATGAAGGTCTCCTACAGCCTACACATCATTAGCAGGTAGCTAATGAGTTTCCTTTCATTCTTTATCGTTCTTGGTGATGACAATGTCTGCGTGTATATTCCAACTAATACCTTATCCTCTCCCTTCCCTGACTTTTCTCCAATAATCCTTTTGAAAATTGATTTTAATTTATTGTGCTTACATAGATTTCTCCAATAATTTTTTCAACTGTCCCATCCAATTATTTTCTCATCCCCATTTCCTTCACCTTTCTGTTGTTATTCCAACCTACCCCCTGGCTAATGTGACCGTCTGTTCCACACACTTCCCAAATTGGCATGTCTAACGCACTAAGACCATCAGATTCTCAGAGTTAAGATGTCTTTTTCTATATTGTTCAATGAGGTAGCTCCCTGGCTCCCCAAAGTGCCTGGGACAAAGAAAGTAAATATTTGTCACAAAAATGAATGAATCTGGGTCTTTGGTTTCTCAGACTTCTGGGATGATACACCTTGTATCCTTTATTCCCTTAAGAAAAGAAAAGACTAAAAGAAAACGAAAGAGCAGCAACTCCACCCCCCATAAGAAAAACAAACAGATCTCTACCTATGCCCGAGGCACTGTATTTACTGTTGGCCAACTACAATTGGTCATTCTATTAAGTGGACGAGTGTGAATTAGAGTAAGAGGGATAAAGAAGGAATTTCTACAGTCCGAGGCTACGACCTCAGAGGGAGGCTCTACAATTTGGGTAGTGGTCAAGTCTAGTTCTGGGCACCCACATGTTGTAGAAACTCTTTATGGCATCTTGTTTTGATGGAATAGAAAAGGCCATGTCCTGCTGAGTCTGCTGATTCCTACTGTGGGAACTAGAAACAGTGTGGAAATGCAATGCTCCCTGTGGCAGCATCCAAGGGGGAACTGACCTATCTGCCATTCTCGCTTGAATGACTTTACAGGACATTAGCAGAACTGAATAGGCTAATTACATCCCTTTGGTGTGCCTACCCTGGGATCAAGTCGCTTGCCCTGCCATTTGATCTGGGGTGTGTTGTGAGAACAGGGAACCTGAATCCAAAGCCCCTCCCTGGGTATGCCATGGCTTTCTGGCAGATCTGCAGGTCAGGTTTAATTCTGTTACAAAATGTTCTCCTAGATTGGGGTCTCTCCATGCTCTTCAGGGGGGGTGAATATCATACATACAATTCTAGAGTATATTTTTGAGGGTGTCACACACGAAGGCTGTTGGTCACAGGAACAGATCTATGTTAAGAAAAGAATCGGATGGTGTGGGAGAATGTGAAGGGAAATTGTAAACCAAAACACACGGTTTGGAACAGGAGGCAGAAGTGAAAACTGCCCAGATTGAATTATTGGGGACCAGGTCTCCTCTGGAACCTCTTTCCTATCAAGTGGATGCCACAGCTGCTGCTGCTTTTTAAAAATTGGTTCCAATTGGGCTGCACCAAGTTTAATGTTTTTCACCATAGTTTCTGTAGCATATTTGAAAATCATGTTGATTTTGCACCCTACTCTATAATATATCCATGTGTCCCTTTTTAAAAAAATCATTTTTTATTTTTCAATTGCAGTTGACATAAGTATTATATTAGTTTCAGGTGCACACTTTAGACATTACATAACTTGCTAAGTGATCGTCCTGATAAGTCTCATACCCATCTAACACCATACACAGTTATTAGAGTATTATTGACTACTGGTATATTCCCTGTGCAGCACTTTATATCCCTAGGATGGTTCTGGGGCTACCAATTTGTACTTCTTAATCCTTTCACCTCCATGTATCTTTGAGCATACAAGTTCCAAATTTCTTGCTGTGCTGTGGATGAAATCTACTGGTCTAGGAAGTTAAGTGCTACTTACCCTGACATTACCAATCCCCGGCGGTACAATCATACAGAAACTCTAGTTTGAGAAGTATGATTGCATACCACGCCCTCCAGTAATGAGATTTTTAACCGTTTTTGCAATGTTTGGAGGCAGAAAGGTTAGCTGACAAGGTTTCCTGCCTTATAGTTTAGGAAGGGCCAGTGCTCATCATTACCACATTCCCTTTCATTGGGAATTTGCACCGATAAAATCCTATGTCACATTTAGTCATCCTGCCATGAAGCAGGCAAGGACACAGCATCAGGGACCTCAACCAAATCACTCAGCTGCAAAGACCAGCCTGATCTCAGACCTCCTGGGCCTTTCACTCAATCTCACAAGGTTCTAAGGAAAGAAATGTGCCAGTCAGAGGTAGGGAATATATGCTGTAAGGGGAACCAAAAAGGAAGAAGAGCAACTGTAATCTGCTGATGGTAACAGAGAGGGTTTTTCTGTTTTTAATTAAGGAGAGGAGATTTCAATTAGGGGGAAAAGTAGTCTGTTCCATTTTAGCTCCAGAACTTAAAGTATCATCAAGAAAAACTGACCTTGCCAATTAAAAATAAAATGGATGAATTCTCTAAGACACCAAGAAGAAAAACAAAAATGAAGGCCCTGGCCAGTTTGCTCAGTGGTAGACAGTCCAATGAGTAGATGCCCTGGGTTCAGTTCCTCATCAGGGCATATAGGAGAAATGACCATCTGCTCCTCTGACCCTCCCCCTTCTCTTTCTGTCTGTCTCTCTTCTTCTCCCACAGACATGGCTCAATTGGTTTGAGTGCATTGCTCCCAGGCACTGAGGATGGCTCCATGGCCTCCACCTCAGGAGCTAAAAATAGCTTGGCTGCAGGCATGGCCCCAGATGGGCAGAGCATCGGTCCCAGACGGGAGTTGCCAGGTGGATCCCAGTTGGGGTGCATGTGGGAGTCTATCTCCCCTCCTCTCACTGGGAAAAAGAAAAAAGAAATGAAGACGAAAGAACATATGAGTCCTCTCTAGAGCTATAAACTCACTGGCTTTTGGAAAATTATCAGGCAATGTGCCTGTCCTAAAATATGTCCCAGGATGAAACCAACTGGTGCCCACACTAAGATGTTTTGCTTTAATATCATATAAGGAGTACAAACTTATAGTAAAATAACAACATGGAAGTAGCATATGTCAGAAACCGTGCTAAATGTTTTGCTTACGTTATTTCACTTAATCTGCCCTGCCACTCACCCTGGAGGTAAGTACTGGTACTCTCTCAATGTCATCAATAATGACACTGACCTGCAGAGCAGCGATTTTCAACCTTGCTCATCTCACAGCACATATTAATTACTACAATTCTGCAGTGCACCAAAAAGTATATTACATTTTGTTCCAGTCTGACCAAAAACAGGGTGTAATTTTGATTTATTCACACCGGATGGCTCTTGTTATGTTGGCTGTTGTCATTTTTTTATTTGAAAAAGAGGTCAGTACCCTGACTCAATAATCAGGTATTGCACATTTCAAAAAAAAATTCTTGCAGCACACCAGTTGAAAATCATTAGAGAGAGAGAGATTTAGCAACTTTCTAAGTCTCGTGCCCAGCTCCTGGCTGATGGTCCAGGACTTGAGCATAGGCTGTGTGACTCAAGACCCCAGGTTTAAAGCCAGAGAAGGGGACACAGTGATGGGCCTCCAGGTGGATAGGTATGTGATCATGACGTCTTAAGCAAACAGATGAAGGGGACCAGCAATGGGAGACATTATGCCAAGGGCAATACCCCTATAGAAGAAAAATAGAAGCTAGGCATGGTACAAAGCAATTAAACCAGCAAATAAGTTTTCTGGGCAGATGCTGTGGTCAAAGAGGGCTTGAGGAGGAAGGTGCTACTATAAATTGCTTAAATGAGCAAAATTACAGCATGGGGATCACTGGTTGACATAGGTATTAGCGCAGTGGTTAGAAGTGAGTCTTGTTACAAAGGACAAAAAACCTGACTCCCATTAGTTTAAGCAAAGAGTATGAGAACGTATAGGCGGCCTCTGCCAGCTGGGAGCTGCTCTGTTGTAAAGACCGGAGCTTTTCTGAACACCAACATTGCACAAGGCCACTCTGTGGCCGTGATTGAGGGGTCAAAACAACCATGTCGTCATGTAATCATGTCTCAGCACAAAAGCGAGAACACTGTACAAACTCTAAAAGGGACTGTTGTATAGCCCCTCCCCTGACCTGGCTAATGGGAGTGGCGCACGGGCCCACTCCATTCCTCCTGCCTCCTAGATGAAAACTATTAAAACCCACTCCATTCCTCCTGCCTCCTAGATAAAAACTATGCTCAGCGCATAGAATTGCTCCTCTTCCTGATAGTACCCAATTATGAGGGAAATTATGATTCCTCGAACCCTCCCCAAATCACCTAGCAGAGCCCCAACCCTATTCAAGGCCTTCCTAACATGCTCTCCATAGATACCCCGCAGTCCACCGTGTATGCAGTCTTTCTTTTGGAACAAATGCCAACAAACTCAACTTTGCTGAATTATGGATGTATTCCTGGGCTCTAGCAGAAATTCTAAAGGACTTAGAACAGTGACTACTGTACACTAGCTTATCATTGTGATGGCTCTTACTAGTAAGAGTGAACTATACCTATAATATAGTACACTATATTTTAAGTATTGTGAGTATATATAGTATGTGCAGAAGTATATCTACTTATAGTCAGGGGTAGTATTCAAAATACTTAACAACCAGAACAGCACAGTCATCAGCTGAGAATGGACACCAATGGAGAAGTAGGCATTGTACCTTGAGGGACTCCTTCTGGGCCAGGAGATAACACCTTAGCTGCTGAATCAAGGGAGATAAAGGTTGGGTGGGAGAGAAGAATGTAGAGGATGGGGGAGGCAGGAAAGGGACTGGGGTAGTGGAGGTGTGTGGAGTGGGGATGGTTCAGGCAGCAGCTCTTTATCAACTAATACAATGAAATACAAGTATTTCAGTATTTTTACAACTGGTATGGTCATACCAGTATATGGAGTACACTCGAGTCTTGTATATGCTATACTGTATTACACTATGTAGTGTGTATGCATGTGTATATACACATACCACGTCTATGTATATATACATATATAAAGCATTTTAGGTATACGACTACATTAGTACATAGAATAACGTCGGTGATAGTCTCAACCACAGATGGTTCTACCCAATCCCAGGGATTACTAGGTTCATTTGGGAAGTAGTAGATCCTAGATGTTATGGAAGAGGGTTTTTGATTCAAATGACCCAGGTTCAAATCTCAGCTCAGCACTTATTAGTTCTGTGATCTTGAGCAAGTTGCAACCTTGTAGAATGTCCATTATGATTGTCTTCTTCTTCCTTTTTTTTTTTTTTTTTTACAGGGACAGAGAGAGTCAGAGAGAGGGTTAGACAGGGCCAGACAGACAGGAATGGAGAGAGATAAGAAGCATCAACGAAAAACCAGTTTTTCGTTGCAACACCGTAGTTGTTCATTGATTGCCTTCTCACATATGCCTTGACTGCGGGCCTTCAGCAGCCCAAGTAAACCCCTTGCTTGAGCCAGCGACCTTGGGTCTAAGCTGGTGAGATTTTCGCTCAAACCAGATGAGCCCGCACCCAAGCTGGTGACCTCTGGGTCTTGAACCTGGGTCCTTCCATATCCCAGTCTGATGCTCTATTCACTGCGCCACCGCCTGGTCAGGCTGTGATTGTCTTCTGAACATAACATTCTTCATTCCCTTAATATTTCAATTTTCAGATAAGAAATAAGGTTGAACCAGAATATTGTCTTGAACAGTAAGATGGTCTGGCCAGGGCTCACCTCGCTATAGCAACTGATACTACTCTCTTCCTTTCCTCCACGTTCCAACCACGGAGGCTTCTGTTCTGCTCCAGGACAAATCACTTCCACCTTAGAGCTGCTTGTCCTGCAAGTCTTGGCTTAAATGCTACCAGTTACTGTCTAGGTCTTCTTTGAGCACCATGCTAGGTCACCTCCACCCACCCCCAAACCTACACTCTCTCTTTCTTAGACCCTGGCTTATTTCCCATAGAGCACTAAGCAATCTGTCATTGACATGGTTATTTATGTATTTAATTCCTTGTTCATTGTCTATCTTCTCAACTAAACTATAAGTTCCATGAGGACAGAGGCCATGTTTTCATTTTTCAAGGCTCTATTCAAGGGCTGTGTACCTGTTAAATAAGTAAGCAACCCGTACTGTGTTTATTGCAGTTATTTACAATAGCCAAGATATGGAAGCAAGGTAAATGTCAATCAGTACAACTGCATCCAGAAGCTGTGGTATATATACACAATGGAATATGACTCAGCCACAGAAAAGAAAAGAATCTTATCATTGGGACAGCCTGGAAGGGCCTTGAGGATACTACGCTAAATGAATAAGTGAGGCAGAGAAAGACAAATACCATGTGATTTTGCTTATGTGTGGAATCTAAAAGACAAAACAAGTGAAACAGAAACAAACTTAGAGACTCAGTGAACATGTTCATGGTGGCCAGATGGGAGGCAGATTGAAGGGATGGGTGAAAAAGGGGAAGAAATTAAGATGTGCAGATTGGTGGTGACAAAATAGTCAAGGGGACGTCAAGTACAGCACAGGGAATATAGTCAGTAACATTGTTATAACTGTGTACAGTCCCAGGTGGGTCTGGGACTTATAAGGAGGAACACTTTGTAAATTATACAAATGTCTAACCCCTACGCTGTACACCTGAAATGAATATAATGCTGAATGGCAACTGTAACTGAAAAAAAAATCACTCCGTGTTAAATGACTAAACCTGAAAGGATGACGCTTAAGCTTTATACTAAGATGTGCACTAGGCAAAGCTTAATTTGAGCTAAGTCACGTGTTGCATATTAATGAAACTCTTGACCTTATAGAAAGTATTCAAAGTTCAGCACAGGCTAGTTAAATGTTAACCTGGAAATGAGCAGTTCTCTAGCCTTTTTTATGTGGGTTTCTACAAACGGGTGGTCTTGTGTGAAAAGCACAGGCCCACAGCTCCTTTCAAAACTGCCTGATGCATAATACAAAAGAAGGCAGATTCTCCTGTTTTCACAATGTGTAATTCATGCTCATTCATAATTCGGTAGCTTGGGAGCAGGTGTTGAATAGAACATATCAACCTAATACCCTCATTACCATGCTGCGGTTTTGCTTTGAAGGCTTGGTTGCCCTTCTGCTGTGGGAGTTAGAAACATGGACAAGGGCCAGTGAGCTACTGGAGAGGAGATTTATCAAACCAAAAGGAAAGGGCAATTTTTTTTTAACCACTCCATAGAAAATGGAAACCTAAGACCACTTAGTGCCCTGCAATAAACAGAAAATATTATCAATATATTGGAAGAAAGAAAGCCAGCATCCAGAGATACATGCACAATATAAGTTTTCAGATAACCCAGGAGTGTTTTTGGACTTTTAATTTTCTCATGCTGGATTTACTGCTCTGATTATTTGGAAAAGATTTAACTGCCCTTCTAGATATCTGAAAGCAAGATGAAACACCTTGGGCTAGACCAGTGGTTCTTAACCTGGGTTCTATTGAACCCTAGGGGTTCGATGAGTTGGTCTCAGGGGTTCGGAGAAGCCTCTGCCACGGAGGCCAGAATAAAGTAATACCGTAATTTGTTGTGAGTTCATGCACTTTGTTGGTTTTGTTCTTTGAGCAAGGTGATGTTCATGCACGGCTCATTTTGTGCACCAATAAAAAAACATATAGCTATGTCTTGAATTTGGAAAAAAAATTATATTTTATTTATCACTAAAGAAGGGTTCGGTGAATGCGCATATGAAACTGGTGGGTTCGGTACCTCAAAAAAGGTTAAGAACCACTGGGCTAGACAAATGTTATAAAACCACGAATAGATAAAATATCTCACGATCTGAAATACAAAAGTAAGCAAAAAATAGTCTCTGGGCAACATCAGACAGGTTACCATACACTAATGCTAACAGATTGTACTACCATAATTTTACAGACAATTCTAACAGGTTTTGTTATCATCCCATAATACATTTGAAGACAGAAGCTGATCTGCATAGCTAAAGAAGTAAAGATTGAATCTTAGAAGCTAAGAAAACTATTAAAATATACTGGGTGAGTTTGCCAGGGCTGCTGTAATGAAGTACCACAAATTGAGTGGCTTTCAAAATTAACCAGAGCCAGGCGCGGTGGCCGCGCCTGTAGTACCAGCTACTCCGGAGGTTGGGCTGTAGTGCGCTATTCTGATCTGGTGTCCGCACTAAGTTTGGCATCAATATGGTGACCTCCCGGAAGCGGGGGACCACCAGGTTGCCTAAGGAGGGGTGAACCGACCCAGGTCAGAAATGGAGCAAGTCAAAACTCCTGTGCTGATCAAAATCAACTAGAGAACCCTAGCGGGTAGCTCCATTAATTAGAGCATCGTCCTGATACGCCAAGGTTGCGGGTTCGATCCGAGGTCAGGGCACATACAAGAAGCACCCAATGAATTCATAAGTAAGTGGAACAATGAATCATTATTTCTCTCTCTCTTCCCTTTCCTCTCTCTTGCTAAAATCAATAAATAAAAGAATTAAAAATAATACAATAATAATAAGCCAGAAATATATTGTCTCACAGTTCTAGAAGCTAGAAGTCCTAAGTCATGGTGTTGGAAGTAAGTGCTCTGCTCCCCTTGGACCCTGGAGGGGAGGCTCCTACCCTGCTTCCTCCTAGCTTCTGTTACTTTGCTGGCCATCTTTGGCCCTCCTCCTAACCCTACATTTTCACATGGACTTTTCCCTGTGTCTCTTCATACCACCTTCCCTCTGAGTATGTGTAGCTCTGTATCAAAATTTCCTGCTTTAAAAAGGACACCAGTTACATTGGACAAGGGTCTGCCTCAATGGACTAATTTTTACTTCATTACCTCTTTCAAGACCCAATTTCCTAATAAGGCCACATTCTGAGATACTGAGGTTTAGTGTCTCAACATATTTGACGGGGGCACATAATTTAAATCATAATACCAACCAAAAATATTTCTATAAACTAATGTTTATTGCTATAGGGTATATAGCACTAAAGAGCTCATCTGACCTTGAGAATGTCTATTATTTCATGAGTAAAAAAAAAAGGAGCCTAATATGAATTAGAAGAGTGGGTCTTTGAATCATGCAATCCTACTTTGGAATCTGGCCTTAGAATACTAACTATATGATATTGGGCAGGTTATTTAACCCCATCGTGGTATTGTTGACTACCAAAATAGGCAGTATGTGCAAAATGCTTCTTAGCTCAGTGCTTAGTTCTTGGTATATGCATAATAAATGATAAATAGCTCTCCTTAAGTCATTATGAAAATGATGTGTGGCCTGACCAAAAGGTGGTACAGTGGACAGAGTGTCGGCCTGGGATGCTGAGGACCCAGGTTTGAAACCCTGAGGTCCTTGGCTTGAGCACGGGCTCACCAGTTTGAGCACAGGGTTACCGGCTGGAGCATGGGATCATAGATGTGACCCCCATGGTTGCTGGCTTGAGCCCAAAGATTGCTGGCTTGAGCAATGGGTCACTAGCTCAGCTGGAGCCCCCAGTCAAGGCACATATGAGAAAGCAATCAATGAATAAGTAAGGTGATGCAAGTATGAGTTGATGCTTCTCATCTCTCTCCCTTTCTGTCTCTCTGTCCCTCTGTCTGTCTGTCTCACTCTAAAAACAAAAAAGAAAAAGGAAAATAAATTGGTGTATGTACTTTGTAGTATAAGTAAAATTGTTAAAATGTTGTTGAGCAGAAAGGAAGGAGTAAACCCCTTCAGGAATTAGCAAAACCTGTCTCCAGATGACTCATTCACATGGGCTTTAGAAACCTGGGGTGTCACTGTGTTCACAGGTTCATTGTCCAAGAGCTCATCTGTCATTGAATAATCATTGACAAAAATTGATTAGCTATAGAAGGAGCTTGTTTATTTTCTTCTGAATTATCATCTCAAGAAAATAAAATGTGACTTCCAAGATACGACAGTGCGTATGAGTCAGACAAAAAGATACAACTCAGCCTGTGAGATCTCCACCTGTGACAAACTAAAGATCTTAGCTCAAACAAATCATTTTTGTTCACAACTGAATTGCAAATAACATCTTGATTAGTAAATGTGCTAAAAGCTGTTTATCACACCTCACTGTCACATGCTCTGTAGGCAGTTCATTTCCATCATGTAGCCTACTTGAGGAGAAATGGGGTGTCATAGAGAACAGAGGAACAATGAAATCATACTTTGAAGACCATCCTACCAGCACAAAGGAGAAATCACCCTATACTCTTAGGTATAAAAGAAACGTTTTTGAACATTTGACCACTTCCTTAACAGGAGTTCAAAGCTATGTTTAAAGTCACAGAGGAAACTGGTGTCAGAGCATGGTGTAATACAACTTCTTTAGAGAAAGTATGGTGGACAGACTTTATGGTGATGTCATGATCCCCAACTCCTGGCATTCATGCCTTGTATAACCCCGACCCCGAGTGTGAGCTGGTTGTATGTCTTGCTTCTAATCAACCTTATATGGCAAAGGCTGATAAGAGGTCACATTTTTGATTGTGGTATATTATATAAGCTTATTCAATGATATATTCTCTGTCTTACCAGCTGACTCACTCTGGAATCTTGCTCTCTTCTCTGAATTTGAAAATAAAAAAGCTGCTATTGGCCCTAGTTATTAAAAAAAAACAAACCCAGTGTTATTTAGATTCAATTCCATATATAAATGGTCAAATGCTTACCCTGAGGGGTCTTCACCACATCTTCAGACTTCCTCATTTCTATTATTTGGTTTCATCACCTGGCTGATTAGTTTTTTTTTTTTTTTTTTCATTTGCTCTTTTTTTTTTAATTCATTTTTAGAGAGGAGATACAGAGAGAGAGAGAGAGAGAGAGAGGGAGGGAGAGAGAGAAAGGAGGGAGGAGCTGGAAGCATCAACTCCCATATGTGCCTTGACCAGACCAGTGCAGGGTTTTGAACCAGCGACCTCAGTGCTCCCAGGTCGACGCTTTATCCACTGCGCCACCACAGGTCAGACCTGGCTGATTAGTTTTAACCTCAAGTTCCCCTCACTCCATAAAAAGGAGTTCATGGGTGCTGTCAAGTGTTGTTGCTCTCATTTGCTTTATATTCAATGTTATTTCAAGCCTTTTCTTTTCGGTCAGTTTGTCCCAGTTGGTACAGGGAGATAGAATTAAGTTATATTGAATCACAAAAGAAAAGAAGAAAGAAAAAGAAAAATTCAAGCTTCCATTAGTCCCATAGTCACAGAGAAATGAATTTGGCCAATATCCTGACTGAACATGGAATTACTCTTGCCCAGTCCAAGCCAGTTCTGGCCAACACCTCGATTGCAGTCTTGCACCTTGATGGTCAACCTTTTATAAAAACCGCCCACTTTTGCAGTGCTGGTCAACCTGGTCCCTACCACCCACTGGTGGGCATTCCAGCTTTCATGGTGGGCCAATTGCGGCGCCATTTGGTTGCTTCGGTACCAACCACCATGAAAGCTGGAATGCCCACTAGTGGGCGGTAGGGACCAGGTTGACCAGCACTGCAAAAGTGGGTGGTTTTTATAAAAAGGTTGACCATCAAGGACTGACGCAGAGACTGTGAGATAATCAATGTGCATTAAGTCATTACATTTGTGGCCATTTGTTCTACAGAAAAAAGAAAAAATGAATACAGCATGGAGGAGAGCCCCACACACCATGGCTATGCAATAGGAAGGTGCAGAATAAATTAAAAGTTGTTGAAAACAACATTTCTATAGCAACCTTTACTATCTATGTTCACCCAAGGATTACTTGTATGTACCACCCTTTTTCATTTGTTCAATTCTTGATTAATTCACTCGGGATTAGATTATAAACTCGGGATTAGAACATGAGTGAAGTGTAGTTTCTACCCATAAGGGTTTAAGATTAGAAGGGAGAGACAGGGTTTTTTTATATAAAAAATGACATTGTGATCCAGGGGCTACAATTAGAAGTATGGTCATGACTATTATAAAGATGCAACTGATGATATGTATATGTGTGTGCGTGTGTGTGTGTGTGTGTGTGTGTAGCTCAAAACACACCTAACTGCTTGTTTTCTTTATATTACGTGCCACCAAATTATACACCTTTCTAATATCAGTGATGAACTGCTGACTTGCCTACCTTTCATATTGTAATATTCTCAGTTCCAAATGACGAGACTTGTCTGTCCTTTCTCTATTGGAGGTCATCACTGAGGCTATTGTCTGGCATTACTCCTAAATTTTTACTTTCACCATCAAGATGATGACTTACGGAAACAATGCTAGAAACTTCTCACAAGTAGCTTCTGCAGTCCAAGAGGGGATGTGCAAAGACTAATTCCTGTATGCATCTTACAGAAGCTCTGAGATGAACCTGGGTGTCAGTTATTGGTTCCTATGATTACAACAAAGAAGATGAAGGTGATGAATAAAATTACCATTTGTTTTTTAGCAGTCATAAATTTTCTCGTTTCCACTTTAACATATTTGTAATCAATTGGAAATAAAATTTTGGCAACTCTCTCTACTATACTGTAATTATGTATACAAATTTCCTAATTAGATTTTTATTGCATTCCTATAGGAATTTAGAAAGCCGTGGGTTATAACTTCATTAGAGCAAGGGTAATTCTTAGGAAAGAGAGAGAAATGATCACATATATGCTCAACTGGCATTTTGATCCAAGACAACTTATTACTTAACTGTCCCATACAAGTCATCTCTTCAATTTAAATTTATAATAGGGTCTGCTTTGACACCTGACAAGGGAGTGAATACAAATTTATCTGTGGACTGTAATAATTACTTTCCATCCCATTGTTCACTGGAGGGGCTGTGGCAACCAGCAAACTAGTACTCTCCCATAGGAAGGGTTGTAATGAGGTTTATTTTTATTATTTTATTAACAAAAGCAAATAATCACTTCGTTCGTATTTTTAAACTTATTCACCGATTTAATGTAAGTAAAGGGGAACACTGAATTAGAAACTGGCCATAATTTGGAAATTAAGCTGATTTTGAAAGCTGTACTCCTAAAAAAATGTTTGACTTCTTAACTAACAAGAAAACTGTTTATACAATTGAGAATGAATGCTTATTAAGCAATCCTGTGTCTTTCACAAGAAGTATAGAAAATTCTAAAATTGAAGAAAATTAGCTAAACATTTGGCATACTTAGGAAAATACAGAAAATATTTTAAGTCTAGATTTTTTTAAAAAAAATCTACAAATGAAATAAAATTTTCATGTCTCACTTGGAAATTATGGCAGGAAAAAGACCAATGGTGTTTTAAAAAATAACTAGGCTAGACATTGCTGACAGGAAAGTCAATGTTGAAGAAAAAATATTAAAATAGCCCATCTGATGTTACCACAGAGAGATAAATGAATACTTTCACTCATTTAGGTCCCATTACAAGGACTGGACTCTTCTTCCTGCTTTAGCTATTAAAATCCTTTTCAAACACTCTGAGATCTCAAGAAACTTGTTCTGTTACCCCAAACCATTTTCTTCTCTGAAGTACTTTGGTCTTTTCTTGCATAATTAAGCTTCTAGTTTTAGGCCGTTCTATCATCTGTTGGTTCCATAGTGGTACCTTGAGATACAATTTAATTTGTTCTGTAACCAAGCTCGTAAGTCAGTCAGCTCGTATATCAAATTGCTGATAGTGGACCCGTGCGCAACTAGAAGCAGCTTCCCGAATCACGACTCGTATCTCGGAATTTCGCTCGGATCTCGAACAAAAATACGGACTGAGTCGCAGCTCGTATCTTAAAAAAAAACCCCTGTATGCTGGTCCGTTCGTATCTCAAGGTACCACTATATATGATCTTCACCATACAGCTAACTGTGGGAACCTGAGTCAGGTGGTCATGCCTCACACATCATACCCTTGACTGTGCTCAATCAACGTCAACAGGGTGGGGAGTGGCTCAGACCTCTGCATTTCCATCAAGTAATGCCTCATCTACTTGGTAGCTCAGTTACTTTCTGAGCTAGACTTTCATCAACTATAAAACAAAGGCAATACTACCATCAACATTCTGGGAAACAATTCACAATTGCTTAGCAGAGTGCCCGGTACTCAGGAAACCCCCAGAAAATGGTAGTCCTCTGCTCCACATACATTTGCTGACTGCTATAGATAATTCTGAATCTTCACCATGTCCAGAGGTAAATGTTTCCAATGTGAATTTAGGAAGTCATATATTTCACAGCTGCAGGTTTCTGCAGATTGTCTCTCTTTGGGGAATCTACTGTGTTTTGTCAATTCTTTTTTTTTTTTTTTTTTCATTCGCACTTTAGTATCTTGGAACTCAAGAGGTGTTTTGTTTTGTTATCTTCGAGTCAATCAAATCCAGCATGCACTGGTTGGTTCTTGTGAAGAAAGATTTTAGAAAGAGATTAATATACTCAGAAGCCTCTCTCTCTCTTTTTTTAAGGTTATTTATTTAGAGAGAGGAGGGAGAGAGAGATAAAGGACTGTGTGTGTGTGTGGGGGAGCAGAAAGCATCAACTCATAGTAGTTGCTGCTCATATGTGCATTGAACCGGTGACCTCAGCATTCTAGGTCTACGCTTTATCCACTGCGCCACCACAGGTCAAGTGCCTCTGTCTCTTTTTCTATCTTCATGCTTTTAACTTTGCCCCGTTAGCCCCAACTTCAGAGTGCCACCATCATTATCCTATGAATGTCGTAGACAAAGTGACAATGCTAATTTTACCATGTACTTGTTTTTTAAGCCATTTGACACCATTTCAAATTGATACCTCTTCAGACTGATAGCTGGTACTGTGAGGGCAGAACATTATGGTTATTAGAGCTCTCTCACAATTAAAATGCCTATTTGGTCACCACTGTCCTGGAAAACCTTAAAGATATTGTTATGTATCCTGATTTTCCCAGAGTATTTTTTAGCTTCTCCTGTTGTCCCAGCATAATTATTAACCTGAACTCCTTTCATCCTCAGGAGTACTCTGGTTTGGATGATGGATCATAGGATCACCCAATGTAAAGGCCAAGGTAGGTCTAAAATGATTTGTTTTCATGTCCTATTTTTAGTTTTGTCTTTGTTATTTGTAACGCTGGGCTTCTAGTCAACAAGTCATTTGTGTGGGTCAGGCAGTCTTCATTCCTTTATATTTTTTCTGCACACCGATTATCCAATGACAAAGCCCTAATTCATGGAATTTACAAGTTAGTAGAGCAAACAGACATTGATTAATTATGCATCATGAATGTCACAACTCCTCAGGAGAGGTACAGGATGCTCTGATTAGTATGCACATGAGGAGGTGGGTGGGTCTTGTAGGTAATAGAAATACACCTGAACTGTTTTTTGATCCCAGGAAGATGTCATGTCATTTCAACAGTGATCAAAATGTCATTCTGTTTGCCTTCCATTCATCTGCTATGATGAGGAGACATTTTGGTAAAAGAGGCCTTTCTGAAGACAGGCATGAAGTAATAATTGTGGGTGTGTAAAGGGCAAGGAATAGAAAGTTAATCCTTGGTTTCCTTTAAAAAAAATTCTGTTGTTGTTGTTTAGAGAGAGACAGGGACAGACAGATAAGAAGGGAGAGAGATGAGAAGCATCAATTCTTTGTTGCAGTAACTTAGTTGTTCATTGATTGCTTTCTCACATGTTCCTTGACTGGGGGCTCCAGTTGGGCCAGTTACCCCTTGCTCAAGCCAGTGACCTTGGGCTCAAGCCAGCAACCCTTGGGCTCAAGCCAGCGACCACAGGATCATGTCTATGATCCCACACTCAAGCCAATGGCCCCGTGCTCAAGGTGGTGATTCCACACTGAAGCCAGATGAGCCGGTGACTGTGGGGATTCGAACCTGGATCCTCGGCATCCCAGGCCAACACTCTATCCACTGCACCACTGCCTGGTCAGGCAATCCTTGGTTTCTTATTCAAGTGGCAAAATGATGATGGGAATCTGGGATTAGTAAAATTCTTGAGGGTAGCAATTGTATTAAGGTTTCTGTTTTGGTTTGGTTTGGGATATTTTCCTCCACAATCCCTTTAGGAACACAGTTCTACCCTGCAGCACAAATGCTCAGAGCATCCTGATTCTTGATGACAGGGACGGAAGCCCAGAGAAAGAGGGCACAGGACCTGGATTCACACACACACAGAAGAAGGTTAAAAGGCTGGGTTCCCACACTTCCTGTACCCTTTCTGAGATCTGTAATGTCAGCAAACAAATAAGACTGAGGGGGCAGCAATCGGGGTGGGGAGAGGATGAGCGAGCATAGGGGTTCTGGGAGGGAAGCCCCCTCCAAAAGCACCATGGGAGACCAGAAACCAATATGGAAGCCAGTAGGAGAGACAGATTGCTGGTGACAGGATTCCCGGTTATGAATAAAATACAGTTGTGTAAATTGACTTCCTACAACATGTTTCACTGGTCTGCTTTCCATTTATCTGCTTCTCTGAAGAAGAGCACCTTTCCAATACAAATGGGCCTTTCTAAAGACAGGAAGTTAAACAATAACCATGTAGGTATACAGGGCAGAGGCCCCAAACAAACAAACAACAACAAAAAGCCACTCTGTCACACACACACACGCGTGCACGCGCGCGCGCACACACAGACACACACACAGAAGAAGCCTGACCAGGCAGTAGTGCAGTGGATAGAGCATTGAACTGAGATGTGGAGGAACCAGGTTCAAAGCCCTGAGGTTGCTGGCTTGAGCGTGGGCTCATCTGGCTTGAGCGAGAGCTCACCTGCTTGAGCGTGGGGGTCGCTGGCTTGAGTGTAGATTCATGGATATGACCCTATGGTCGCTGGCTTGAGCAAGGAGTCACTGAAGTCTTCGATCAAGGCACATATGAGAAAGCGATCAATGAACAACTATGGTGTTGCAACGAAGAATTGATGCTTCTCACCTTTTCCTTCCTGCCTGTCTGTTCCTGTCTGTCTGTCTCTCTCTGTCTCTGTCACACACACAAAAAAAGTTGGTTCATGTGCCCACACAGAGAATCTATAAATTATTATGTTATCTCTTCATCTGCAGGCTCCGTGCTAATCCAGGTCAATTCCACCTGAATGTTAACTACTGTCAGCAAATATTTTATCTAGCCCAATTTTTACCAACACCTAATTGTACTTAAAAACTCAGCAAATTCTTCAAGGATTAGTTAGAGATGACAGTGGCAGTCACGTGTGTTGATTTTTCATTTAATGATGTGTAATTAATGAATGCATAGATCTTATGTGTAATTAATGCAAATTGGGGAAGTAGGCAGAGCTCTGACTCTTGGATCAGTGAGAACTAAGTTTACCTCCTGGCAGTGCCATTGGTCATCTTGAGCCACAGTTTTCTCATCTGTGTAATGGGGACAGTATAATGCCATGAGGAGTCTTCCTTCAGTTGTTTTTTTTTGGGGGGGGTTGTGAGAGAGACAGAAGGAAAGAAAGAGAGGGGGACAGACAGGCAGGAAGGGAGAGAAATGAGAAGCATCAATTCTTTTTTTGTTGCTCCTTAGTTGTTGATTGATTGCTTTCTCATATTTGCCTTGACTGGGGGGCTACAGCAGAGTGAGTGACCCCTTGCTCAAGCCAGCGACCTTGGGCTTCAAGCCAGTGATCTTGGGCTTAAGCCAGTGACCATGGGGTCATGTCTATGATCCCAACTCAAGCCAGTGACCCTGCACTCAAGCTGGTGAGCTTTTTGCTCAAGCCAGATGAGCCCTTGTTCAAGCTGGAGACCTCAGGGCTTTGAACCTGGGTCCTACACATCCCAGTCTGATGCTCTATGAACTGCAACACTGCCTGGTCAGGCTGTTCCTTCAGTTTTAAGAACTTAATAAAATAACATATGAAGAAGTACTTAACAGTGCCTGGAATGTCATGAAATGATAGCTGCTTTGATGGTGATTAGGTTCACAATTCTTATTAGTAACTTGAATGATAATTTCATGTCTCCTAATCATGGTTTTCTCCTATTTAGTACTCTTCTACCTATATCTGCCCTGACCACTTACCATAAATTATTACTGAGATCAGTGAGATATCATATAGGAAATCATCATTAAAACTACCAATTTCTTTACAAATCTAAAGCATTATCTTTCCCCTCTATTGTCTGTTTGAGTTTACAGCTGCTTTGTTACAGTTCACCCTTCACCAACATGGGTTTGAACTGCACAGGTCCACTTATACACAGATTTTTCTCAATCAATACACAGTTGGCCGCTCTTACCATTGGGTCTGGCACCTGTGGATTCAACTTACCATGGATTGAAAACAGTATTTCTATTTATGATTGGGAATCCTCAGATGCAGACAGCAGTCTGTATGCATTGTTCTGCACCATTTTATTTAAGGGACTTGAGCATCTGCAAATTTTGGTAGCCACGGGGTTCCCGGAAACAATCTCTCTCACCCCTTGGATGCCAAGGATATTGAAGGACAACTGTTGTTAAGTTTTGGGGAAGTCAAAAAAAATTTATGTGCAAGTTTTCATTGTTAGGGTTCAGCACACCTACCCCCCATTGTTTAAAGCTCAAGTGTATTTGTTTGTCTTTATTTAACACAAATGTCCCAAGTGAATGACACAAACTGCTCCTGCTGACCTCTACTTGCAGCACACACAGTAGGGGCTCAGTCTAACGTGGATGGCAGGCAGATGTTAGGGCTCAAATTTTCTTTCCAGAGAATCTTCTTCCCATGAGCTTCCTTCATTTCTATTTCAATTAATTCATTTCATGTTTATTAAGTTCTTGTGTGCCACCTTTCTCCTCTCTGTCTAAGCTTGGTTGTAAGATAGCACCAATATGCATCGATTTCTGGTCTTGGGCACAATATGCTTAGTTGTTTTGTTTTTTATTCTGCAAAATAAGGGCAAAAAGCTACTTCAAGCTCCTGTAGTGAGAATTAGGTGAGGGTTAAAGGTCATATTCAACAAGGACCTGTTGAGTGCAGCGGATTGCAAATTCTCTCCTGCGCACTTGCCCCCAGGGCCGAGGCTGCCCCCTGGGGACTTGGCTGACCTGTGAATGATGCGCTGGCTCTGCAGGTAGTCCAGGGCCATGGCCAGCTCGCAGATGAAGAGCTTCACGGTGTCTTCCTGGAAACGCACGTTCTGCTGCAGGTGATACCGTAGATCCCCGCCCAGCAGGAGGTCCACCACCATGAACATGTCTTCCTCATCTTGGAAGGAGTACCTGGAATAGATTTAGAAATAAAAATGTATATAATACAGTTGCACACTAAAGAGTCCCGGGGCAAATGACACCCGATAGATCAGAGCAGAGTGTTGTGGAGCTAAGAGGGAGTCGATGGTCTATCGCTTGCTCTATGATTCTGGGCTTCCAGTTTCCACACGTCTAGGTGGGAAATAAATACTATGAGTATTTATCATGTTTGATCACGGTAAGGAAGAAAGTATAATATCTAAGTCATGCCCAGCATATAGTAGGTACTCATTAACTGTTAGTTTACAAAGCTATAAAGCCAAGGAAGTCAAGAAAACCCATTTATGCACTTATTAACAATCATACCCTAACCACACTGTTGCAGGAGGTCCATAAAACGTGGGTTACGAGGCCTCCTTGAAGCATTCTCACGCCCATTTTTCCACATTAACAACTTCATTGCTCAGCAACATTATGGGAAATCATGCACCAACACTAATGATAAGAAAAATATATAAATGGGGCAATAAAGAAGAAAGTGCACAGTACAAGGAAGTCATTAACTCAGTCATGGGATGAGGAGGGAAGAGAAAGCTTCCCATCAGACGTAAAGCCAGAGCTAAATCCTCAAGGATGATGACAATACTAACCACTAAGATTTTTCTACCGAGTAACTTACTGGCGCGGCTCAGAAACACTAAACAGCGTTACGCCATTGATCCCACTATGCTGCTCTTATGCCCCATTTTACAAATGAGGAAATCAAGGCTCGCTGATATTTAAGTAACTCACACAAGGTCAAGCACCCAATAAATAGTCAAACTGAAGGGTTCTCAACCATGTATTTAAAAAGTCAGATTTGAAAGAGAAAAGCATCATGTATTACACATAGCCATGAGCAAGAACAGAGTGTGAGTGGGGAAAGGAAGCAGTTTGGGTGTTCAGGAAAACAGGTGTGATGGGCAGGCTTGAGCCTGGAGAAGGCAGGCAGAGGGCAGACCCCAGGAAAGAAGTACAGAGTTGATAGGTGTTGGGAAGACAGTGAGGGTTTTAGGCAGGACATATAATCAGTGGATGTGGGCTTTACACTCGAAGGAGCACAGACAGGGTGGAGGGATGGTAAGAGGACATGAGTCACAGGAGAGCAGGTCTGGCCTCTGCAGTTTGCAGACGCTTCCTGTAAAACTGCATTCCTACTGCTTTGATTGGTTTTGCTCCCTTCAAAGCAGAGTTACAAGTTCTCAATCACAATAGGGCTCTCCGTATCGACACTGTTTTGACATCGTGTCCCTGAAAGTTGTATTTGAACCCAAGAATTAAGTGCCTACAAGCAGTGTCCAGAGATGCAAATCGACTCCCAGTGACAAATTCTTCGTTTAGGAAACAAATGTACAATATCAACAATGGGAAAGCTCTGCTTTGTACATTTTCTTCTTTATAATGATCTTTGTGCTAAAGGATAAGGAAGGGACTTGAAAACAAATGAAAAGAGAGAAATTCCATGAAGCACTAATCAGAGGCGGTACCATTCTAATGAGGACTCACTGTCCCCGATGTTTACTTGTTCAATAGATAAAATTGTATTTACTACAGAAGACTGAGTCACATGGAAGATGTCAGAAATTAAGCTCGTGGGGGCAGTTTAGATAGAAAGACAGGAAGAGCTTTATAAAAATCTGAGAAACGCATCTTTGGTATTGCCTTTTAGAAAATGATATTCTTCAACTCAGTGCAATGACTGGCTAGTCATCCCTGCCATAGGTTTAATGGGCACCAAAAAAAGATGCTTGGACCTGGGCTATTTGGTTCATGGTCTTTCCAATTGCAATACTAAAAATTATGTGCTGTGTTTTACAGTTCTTCCAGTAAGCAACAAGATGCTAATGAATATGTAATCATGCCTGGCACCTGTTGTACCCTAAGGTCCTCAGAATGAACATAACAAAGACTATAATTGCTCAGGGGTGTGAGAACAGTCTTTTGGGATGGCCTGTGGATGGGGTAGGGATGGTGAGGTGAATGAGGACTGGGTACCAAAAGAAGGGAGAAAGGAGTACCAATGATAAACATACCTAGATGCCAATGGAAAGCATATACACAAATGGGGTTGGCATACAGAGCAGGTGTGAATGCGCTCAGCTCTCCACTGGAGGCAGATGGAGGGCATACATCAGGTGACAGACCAAAGGACTATTTCCTATGACTCCACTTAACTTGAGGGGGAACAATGTCTTATGAAACTCATCCTGAATGAACAAACTTTTTCTTTGCAGGGAGTGGGGTGAGAGGAGGGGAAATAGTGAGGCAGACTCCCGCCTGCACCTGGACTGGGGATCCACCTGGCAACCCCCTGTCTGGGGCCAATACTCGAATACTGAGTCTTTTTAGCGCCTAAGGCTAAAATGTGCTCAAATGGAACTATCCTCAGCGCCTGGAGCCACACTTGAACCAATCGAGTCACTGGATGCAGGAGGGGAAGAGGGAAAGAGAGGGGAGAGTGAGGGGGAAGAAGCAGATGGTTGCTTCTCCTGAGTGCCATGACTGGGAATTGAACCCAGGACTTCCATACACTGGGCTGATGCTCTACCCACTGAGCCACCAACCAAGGCCAAACAAACATTTTTATTGGGATTTTGGCTAAGCTATTTTTATTCAAAAAACAGACTGAAAATAGGTGTTCATTGTGGCAAGAGAAAAAACATTCAACCATGCAGGGAATTATTAATCAAAGTAAGAAGAACCTAAGGCAAGAGGCAACATGCTTCCCTTGCTCAGGATGAATATAAATTTATTTAATCATGGAGCCAGGTTTGGCTGTTAAAAATTGTCTTTCTCCTTCAGCACATCAGCTCTGAAACTCTCAGAGGGAGGGAAGATAAGGATTTTATTTTCCAGACCTGTACCCAGTAAAATATGTGAGTCTAACACAGTTTGATGATAACTAGAATATGCAAGTTCATATCACAATCTGAATTTTATTTTTAAAGGAAAGAGTAAGAGTTTTTTGTATCTCAGCCATTTATCATATAGACTCGCTGTTGCATTTCCATAACTTTTTTTTTTTTTGGTATACTATATCATGGCTCATTTATTTATTAGTCAACAGCTCCAGAATGAACAATTCTGGTCCCAGTGCATATGGAAGGCATTGTAAAGTGTGTTCAGTAAGCGGAAATAAGTAACAAAAGCCCACCACCCAAAGCATCCTCTTCTACCATGTTTGACCCAGACCATTGTTACAGGCTATTCACAGCTCTCTCTGTTTAACCTTGGACCTCTCCAGTCCATTCTACACACCACAGTTATATTTTTAAAAATGGGAGTTTAATGGTATATAGCCATGTAAGACCCTTTCATCTCTCCCCATGGTCTACAGGACCCTGTATGGTCTGGCTCTGTTGACTTTTCCAGATTCATCTTTAAGATCTCTTCCTTTCACTTCTCAATTAGTGGTTTATGCCTTCCTTCAGCCTTGGAAGCTTGTGATGTTGTATGACCTATGCTGCCCACTGCCTGGTTATTTTTTTTTTATTTATTTATCTTTTAGTTTCAGGCCACGTGTCAGTTCCCACAGATATGTTTCTCACTGTCCACATTGAACCCTGGCCCCCTGTTACATATGATGCCATGCTCTTGTTCACAAAACTGACCTGTGATTTGAAAATATTTCCCTACGTGCTTTTGGATGAACTGTTTTTATTCCCAATGTGCTATCAGAATGCTTGACTGCTTTTATCCATCCTCGTCTCCTCGGCCCCTACATACTACCTGAAGTGTACGCTCTATAGATAGTTGTAGAAAAAACTAGTAAATGAATGAAAGAACTAGAAAGGGAAAGAGAAAAGCAAGTTTGGTCTCTGATACATCTCCTAGGTTCTAGTTTTATAAATTAGCACGGTTACCAAATAAGCTTAAAGACATCACATTCTTGAAGCTGTCTCATGGAAGCCATGTTGAGATTAACCTGAATCTGGGCATTGAAAGAGATCTACAACATTCTCCAAGGCAGTGTTTTTCAAATACTGTTAAAATGTCAATTCCGTCCAAATTGACCTATAGAGTCAGTGCAATCCCATCAAAATCCCAGCCAGCATTTTTGCTTTTGCATAAATTAACAAGCAGTTCTTAAAATAATAAGAAAATACTAAACATCTACAATAGCAAAAATAATTTCAAAGAAGAAAAAAATTGGGAGACTTTCACTTCCCAATTTCTAAATTTACTATGTCTAAAGCTGTAGCTATCAAGATAGTGTGGCATTGATATGGGAGAGACATATGTCAATGGAACAGAACTTAGAGTTTAGAAATAAATCTTTTTTTATTACAGTCAATGGGTTTTTGATGATAAAAAAATGCCAGGAAAGAATAATCAGTTTAATAAATGGTGCTAAGATAATTAGATACTCACATTCAAACCAAACACAACAATGAACTTAGATCTGTACACCAGATACAACAATGAACTCAGATACTCAACGATGTATATATAAGTGCAAAAACACTAAAATGTTTAGAATAAAATGTAAAATCTTTGAGACCCCAGACTAGACAAAAATTTCTAGAAATACCACCAAAATCAAGATCCATTAAAAATTTGGTAAATTGAGCTTTATTAAAATGTAAAACTTTTGCACTTCAAAAGATACTATTAAAGAAAATGAAAAAGGAAGCAACAGACTAGGAGAAAATATTTATAAAATGTATAACCTATAAAGGATTATATCCAGAACCTACAAAGGACTGTTAAAACCCAGGAAGTCAACCCAATCAAAAAATGAGCAAAGATACAAATGTAGTTTTCACTAAAGAAAATAAACATGAAAATATGCTCAATATCACTAGTCAGTAGAGAAATACAAATTAAAACCACAAATTTGACAATCATCAAAATAGCTATAATAAAAATGAGAGAAATTGCCCCCAGGGTGTAGGGAAAAGGGAACACTCATGTATTATTGCTGGAAATGTAAATGTATAATCACTTTGGAAAACAGTTTATCAGTCTTTCAAAAAGCTAAACACAAAACTGTCCCATCACCCATCAATTCCACTCCTAAGTATCTACTCAAGAAAATACAAATATATTTCCATGCAAAGACTTGTACACGAATGTTCATTGAAGCATTATTTCTAACTGCCAAAAATTGGAGACAAGCTATATGTCCATCAATTGGTGAATGGATAAACAAAATGTGGTATGCATACAGTATTTCACTCTTCACAAATAGTGAATATTCCGGTATTCACAGAATACTAAAAAGGAACAAACTACTAACATCGATAAATCCCATAAACATTGCTAAAAGTGAAAAAAGCCAGGCACAAGAGATTGCATATTTCTAATTCAATTTATATAAAATTGCCAGAAAAGGAAAATTTATACCTACAGAGAACACATCAATAGTTGCCTGAGGCTCAGGTTGGGAATGGGGATTAACTCTAAATGGGCACAAGAGATCTTAGTGGGAAGGAAGGAAAGATTTCTAACATTGATTTATGGTGATGGTTGCACCATTCAGAAAATTACTAAAGATTATTGGGAATGCATAAATCGCATGATGTATAAAAATATTTCAATGAAGTTGCTGTAAAAAAAAAGGCTATTGAGTAAGGAAAAAAGATTATGGTGTAGAAAGAGGTTAAATACGTATTTGCTCTAGAATCACATGTTAGGAAATTGTGAAGGCAGGTATAATAAAATTTTTTCAGTGTAATTATTTAAATGCCCTTCAAGTCAACTCTTGAAATTCAATTTGTATGCTTCCTGGATAGTCTCATTCCAATGCTGGGAGATTTCTATCTTCAGCCAAGAACCTCAAAAAAGTTTTTAAGATCAGATGAGATGTTGTCCTGTGCACTAGAATGACAGAACAATTATCTGTGTTTTTCAGCCCTTGTGAGAAGAGATGCCTGAGTAATAAGCAAAGAGGAAGTTAGGGTACATGGTCCCATCTGTTAAGTACAAATTTTAAAACCTTGTGAATTTAAAAATAATGGGAACTAGTCCATCATACTTCTCCTCCTGTGGCTCGGGAGTAATTTTCCAGAGTGTATCTAGAATAAAATTCACAAAGAAGTAAAACCAAGCTAGTATTATTCCACCCAATTAATTTACTATGGCAATATTTAAAAGCCAGGGTTTGTAAAAGTCAGATTTCGACAGTTTATCAGAACTATAACCAATTGTTGTGTTTTTGTTGTTGTTGTTATGTTTTTAACTACTACGCCACAGCTACAGGACGAGATGAGGTAAAGAAAAGGTTAATGGCTTTGATAACATTGGAACCAAGCTGAGATAAGTCTTTGCGACTGTAAATTTAGAGGAAGGGAATTTACACTCTAAATAAGTATGTCATGACGTCTACTCATTAGAGCATCAGAGTCGAGCACTTCCATTGAGGTTCAATGAATATACGGGTAAAATGCCAGTGCCGGAGGGGATGTGGAGTAATGGCACTCTCCTATGCTCTGGGTGGAGGTTAATTTGGAGAAACCTCATTTGAAGACAACTTGGAAATAGCTCTTGAAAAACACAGGGTTTTTGAACCTGTGATTTTACTGCTAGGAACTTTCACTGTGGGTATACTTGAGAAATTATACCAAGATGTACTTACAAGGAGACTCATTGCATCATATAAAATAAAAAACCACTTGCCTGTCAATCAGTAGGAGAACATGCAAATAAATTATGGTAATTTATGTTACAGATTATACAGCACTTTTTAAAATGAGGCAGGTCTCTATTTTTCTATGAAAAGATTTTAAAAATCTATCATGAAGACAATGTGAGGGAAAACAATGTTAAACTATAATATGCATTATAGTATATAATATGCATTATTGTATATAGAAGCGATGTTTATATCATACCATGCTTTATAGTATATAGTATATAGTATATAGATGCTTAGAATACATTTGAAAAGGATACACATACAAGCATGAAAGAAAAATAAACATATTACATACATATGCCAATATATGCATAAAATTTTTCTGAAAATAAGATAACCAGTTATCTAAATGGTAAGATTATAAGTATTTTTATTTATATTTTCATATTTTAAAAGCCTAACAAATCTAACCTATTTCTTTCTACTCTGATATATCTATGTTGTCTCCTTGCCATGAGTAGTAAACATGTGACAATAGGAGAGCGAATATGGACAACAGTATTGTATTATAATCATCAAACTTGCTAAACTAGAGCTTAATGATTCTAAGCACTGAAATGAAATGATTATTATGTAACATGATAGAACTATTTGTTACCACTACATGGCAATCATTTTATAATATATATCAAATTAACATGTATACCTTACATTTCTAAAATGTTATGTCCAATATATTACTTTTCTTTTTCTTCCTCTTTTCCAAGTGAGAGGAGAGGAGATAGACAGACTCCCTCATTAGCCTGGACCAGAATCCACCCGGTAAACCACACCTGGGGCATATGCTTTGCCCATCTAGGGCCATGCTCACACCCAAGCTATTTTTAGCTCGTGAGGTGGAGGCTCCACAGAGCCATCCTCAATGTTCAGGGCTGATGTGCTAGAACCAACTGACCCATGGCTGAGGGAGGAGAAGAAAGAGAGATAAAGAAGGGAACCAGTATGTCCTGACCAGAAATTGAACCAAGGATCCACATGCCTGGCCAACACTCTACCACTGAACCAACTGGCCAGGGCCATATATATTTCAATAGAAAAGAAATAATATATGTTGTCTCATCAGGAAAGGAACTAAAACAGATAAGTCAGCTTCTAATCTATATAAATAATCTAGTATTTTTCATCAAATACCAAATGTTCTCATTTTCCCAATTGTTCTTTAAATGTTCCTTTTTCAAAAAATATATATATAGGATATTTGGGTCTTCTAAATGAAGTCAATTAAGATTCATATATTACGTTTGGTTTATGTGCCTTTAGAATCCTTTCTTTTCCTTCTATACTTACCTGACCAATTATTTTTTTATTCCTGGTAATTTTTTGTTGAAGAAACCAAATCAGTTTTTCTGTAGTATTTCCACAGTCTGAATTTTGCTCACTGCATGCACGTCATGTCTTTCTACGTGTCCCACAACTCTGTATTTCGCGAAAATTGATTAAACCTGGAGACATGCTCAGATTGGGGTTTGATTTCTTGGTGGAAAGACTACTTTGCAATAGTGTGGAGTCTTCAATCAGGATGCAAATAATTAATATGGCATCTTTTCATGGTGTTACCAGCCATTACTCATCTGAATGCCTAGGTCCAAACATTCCTTAAGGATGGTGATAGTTCAGGTCTATCACTTCTTTATATTTAGCTGGAGGACTTTTATTTAGAAAATTGGCTTTCCTCAATTATTAATTACTCTCAGGTACAGTTCCTCTTAGAAAAGGTAAAACAATTGCTTAAGTCTTTATTTGACACTTTTAGAATGATATGTTGGTTTCCTAGAGTCTGCCAAAAAAAATCACTGTTTTTTATTTTTTAATAATGAATTCATGGGTTTGATATTATTATTCTTATTGACATTCCGTTCATGTCTGTTCTTGGATCAGTGGAAACATAGTTAAGATGGATTGTGTGTTATTTTGAAATGACCCTAGGGTTTTGTTTTGTTTTTTTCCAAGGACAGAGAGAGAGTCAGAGAGAGGGATAGATAGGGACAGACAGACAGGAACGGAGAGAGGAGAGAAGCATCAATCATTAGTTTTTCGTTGCTGTTGTGACACCTTAATTGTTCATTGATTGCTCTCTCACATGTGCCTTGACCACGGGCCTTCAGCAGACCAAGCCACCCCTTGCTGGAGCCAGCGACCTTGGGTCAAAGCTGGCGAGCTTTAGCTCAAGCCAGATGGGCTCGCGCTCAAGCTGGCAACCTTGGGGTCTCGAACCCGGGTCTTCTGCATTCCAGTCCGACGCTTTATCCACTGCGCCACCATCTGGTCAGGTGACCTTAGGAGGTTTTGATAACTTTATGGCTCTAATGCAAGAAGATATTCCTGGCTATGCTGTGTATTTGCTCTTCCAGACTGAGACATGGGAGTGTTTACTACATCTGGTTTCTACTTTGTCACTTAGATTTCTCAGTGGGCAGACACAGAAATAAATAAAGCTAGTTAATATAGGTCAAGATATAGTATACATATGTATGCACGTATATAAGCTAAGATAAATATATCCTAAATTCATAATGATCCTCAATCTGTTTCCTACTGAAGTACACTCAGGCTAATTCTAGTCTTTGCCATTACCCTTAGTATAACAGTGAAAATCTTTGTGAACGTCCTTTTGTATTCTGGCCAGCCTGATTTCGGCATAAATTCCTACAAGCAGGTTTTGAGATAAAGATTTTTTAACACAAAAGGTAAAGGCACATGTAATTCTTGCTTAATATTGCCAGATCAATCTCCACAGAGGGCCTATCATTTTGGATTCCCAACAGCAATACATGAGAGTTCCTATTTCCCCATCTCCTCTCTCTAGAGCAGTGGTTCTTAACCTGGGTTCTATCAAACCCTAGGGGTTTGATGAGTCGGTCTCGGGTTCGGAGAAGTCTCTGCCGCGGAGGCCAGAATAAAGTAATGCCGTCATTTGTTGTGAGTTCATGCACTTTGTTGGTTTTGTTCTTTGAGCAAGGTGATGTTCATGCACGGCTCATTTTGTGCACCAGTAAAAAAACATATACCTATGTTTTGAATTTGGGGAAAAAAATCATATTTTATTTATCACTGAAGAAGGGTTCGGTGAATGCGCATATGAAACCGATGGGTTCGGTACCTCAAAAAAGGTTAAGAACACTGCTCTAGAGTATGTTGCCAAATTTCCAGAAGTTTCTAACTTCAGAAAAAAACCAGCCATAGAGCAAAAAAAAACCATTCGAAACTTATATAGGCCTTTTTCTCTGTCTCATAAGTAGCCTTATAAAGTTCTCCAAGGAAAAACATACCTTCAATGCCCCCATGAAAACAAATAAAGGACCTCACTCACTCTTGTGTATCATGTGGGTACATACAGGTCAAACACGAGCACTCATATATCTTAACATTCAAACACATGGGTAATTTAGAGTTTACATAGATCTTTTTGACAATGAGCAGAATGGATTTGAGGGAACTATCATATAAGCGTTATAATGAATATTTGTTAAACCTTCCTTTTAAGGCAGAGGAAACTTCTGTGTACATTTTCAGCAAGAGAAACACTTTTGTACATTAACCCCTTTAGCCTCAGTTCATCTTTTCTTTTTCAGTCTTTCCTGACCTCTTCTTGCAGAACACAAATTACATGCTACCTCTCCATGTCTCTCTCTATACGTCCCCAGGACCCTGCCACTTCTGTTATAGAACCCTCCAGAAAACTAGCCCTGAAGATGGTTACTATATTATATTGTAGTGTGACCATTAATATTATTTTGCCCGAATTTCTCATTTGACTGAACAGCATGAGGGATCTGGCCTCTGCTGATTTCTGCGTTCATCATAATCCCTGGCCTAGAGCATGGTCCAAAATGAGCACTTGCTTATTCAGTAGCCATCTTACAAATATTTACTGTGGATTTCATTTACTTGTACAAGGTGCTGGAGATGAAGGAATAAACTAAAGATCAAAATCTCTCTCTTCTTGAAGCTAATCATCTATAAAAGATAAACACATATTTATACAAACAAATACCCAGTTATGACATGTGCTAAAGGCTATGAGACAGGAGTGCAGGAGTCCATGAAAGCTAACAGAAGAGCCACTTTTGTTTTTGCTCAGTTTTCATTTTTAAAGGATTTTTCAGAAGGACCTCATTTTGATTGTAGGGGGTCATTAAAGCCTCAGAGAAAATAATGAACATACTTGCTTGATTCAAACCATAAACTATGGCCTCAAATAAAATGCACAAAAGTCCACAATCTACACAGTGAAAAAATTTGTGGGTAGGGCTTAAAAAAAACATCACACCTCACAAGTTGCTGATTATTTTCCTGATGTTGCGATGGAGTAGGCGGTTTTCTTCAGCCTTGACCTTTCTCTGGACAGAGCTCTGGATGATATTTTGCAACCTGTCAGCTCTTTTGCACTGGCGCCGGAGACGTTATTTATGATGCTTCTCTGGGGGAAATTTCTACAGAGTCTCCTGAGACCGTGACCATAGAGAATTGGGTAGCCAGTCAATAGGCCAAGGAGAAGAAAAGTCGCTACCCATATAAAAGGAAAAGCCGAGACACAAGCTCAGATGAGAATGAGGAACAATTAAATCAGATTCTTACCCATGGTGTTTATCAGGGTTTCAATAAAGTACATTTTGGAAGTTGTGCTTCATGAGACTCCTAGGCTGATTGCAGAGAGACAATGTAAGCGGAACAAGTTGGGTCACTGATGGGAAGGTAAAGGCCACTTGTGATTTCCAGAGTGGCTGGGAAGTGCTGACTGGGCCAAGAGAGGTCCAGGATGTGGTGAGTCATGCATTTTAATTGGCCATATTTCCAGAGTGGCTGGAGGGACAAAATGCTCATCAGGCACAGGGTGTTGTCTACCCTCTGGCTCAGTAGCCAAAGAGCCAATTCACTTCCTGACCAAGTCTCCACCCCAGGTGCAGAATTTGAGGGCAGAGAAAGGATTTCCCAACACTGCTATCAATTATAGAAATTCTTACTTTGCTCCTCATGCTCTCCTAGCCTATTTATTTATTTGTTTGTTTGTTTGTTTATTGCAAGAGAGACAGACAGACAGACAGACAGGAAGGGAGAGTTGATGATGAGAAGCATCAACTTGTACTTGTGTCACTTTTGTTGTTCATTGATTGGTTCTCATGTGTGCCTTGACTGGGGGCTGAAGCCAACCAGTGACCCCTTGATCAAGCCAGCAACCTAGGGCTTCAAGCCAGTAACCTTGGGCTTCAAGCCAGTGACCTTTGGACTCAAGCTGGTGACCCTGCACTCAAGCTGGTGGGCCCAAGCACAAACCAGTGACCTTGGGACCTTGAACCTGGGATTTCAGTGTCCAAAGCTGACATTCCTCCACTGCACCACTACTAGTCAGGCTAGCCTCTCCGTTTTTAATGCATCCCACTTCCCTTCTGCTGACTAGTGTTTATAGTCAAACTAGACCAATTGTATCTTCAGAAAGGTTTTGATCTTTCCTGCCTCTGCAGTCACCTTATGGGGTTCTTCCGTCCATCTCTGTTTCTGAGGTCCAGCGGCTGGAACTCTACCAGGAAAGCAGGAATAGGCATAATGAGTTTTTCCTTAAACTGAACTACATTAAGTTACAAGCAGTGATTTTGTTTCACTAAAACATTATCATTTATTTTAATAATATGAGCTTGTCACATTTTCATATGTGGTCCCTTTTTTATTCACACGAATCATGGGATGTTATTCATACAATGGAACATGATAAAGAAATGATAATATACCTTTACTTCTTGTGACAACAGGGATGAATGACAAAACACAGCCCCCTGGTGGGCATGCTGGGTGGATCCCATTCAGGTGCATGTGGGAGTCTGTCTGTCTGCTACCCCCGCTCCCCGCTTCTCACTTTGGAAAAATACAAAATAAATAAACAAAAAAACAAAACAGAAACCCACAATAGAACCCGTTTGTACTTCCCAACCCCAAATAAAATTATGAGCTTCCTATTTTCCCCTCTAGCCACTCTCTGGTTTTATGTCCTACCCTCCGGAGTTAGCTCTCACCAAGGTCACAATATGTATCTTTGCAAGTCAGTGGTGCATTCTTTGTCTCCTTATTCCTCCCAGAAGCTCTTGAAATGGTTTGCTCTCCTTCCTTTCAGAAATGCTTCTTTTTCTACACTCCAGGGTGCCATGCTCTCCTGGTTTACGCCAAGCTCGTTGGCTAGCTTCCTGGCTACTCCTTTGTCTAGTTTCCTGAGTCTTTCCCCTCTATCAGAATTATTGCAATCCTCTACGTCTTCAGTCCTCGGTTCCTTTCTTCCATCTACTCTCTCTCCTAAGGTGCCCCCTTCAAGTCCCTGGCGTAAATAGCAGAAATAAGCCAATGATTCTCATGTTGGGCTTGTCTTTGGGCCCTTGACTTTGCTGAGTTCCAGACTCGTCTCCTGGTCAACAGGCTCTATTTGGATAACTAAGATGCCACTCAAAATCAACACAACTGAAAGAGAGTTCTTGATTTTCCGAATGAATCTGCTCCTCTTTGGATCTCCCCACCTTAGTGAATGACACACTCATTCACCAACAATCTAGGAGTCATGATTTAACTCTTTCTTCTAGCTAAGGGGCAGGCATAGTTTCTAAGCATGGCTTCTGTCCCAAGACTTTGAACCTTGAGTGGGTGACACAAGTTTAGAAAATTGGTGGCAGCTGATTTATCCCAGATGAAATAGGCTTAAGAGCCTGTGCATTATTAGTTCCTGCTACTTAGAGTCCAAAAACTGCCTCTGTCCCTCACCTTTCTGAAACTTGGTTCTTTAGTTTTATTTCTGAGGATACAAGCTACTCCCTATTCTTCTAGTGATTTTCTTTTCAGCTTACATTTTCTAATAGCTTACTGTATTGTTTGCAATAAGGGAATCCTCTGTGATATGGATGGGTAAGTGAATGAGTGAATGTCTGCATTATAAAGACGCAGTTTCCTGCCCATTGGTCCATCATTCGGTCAGTCAACAACTATGTAATGGAACTGCTACTATCTACTGGCCACATAATAACTCTGTTCCCTGCTACATTCTTCTTTAGGGACGGCTGTTCCTTCTTTTCCAACTGTCCAAACCCATCAGTGCCATATCCAAGGACAACTTCTTCCTATGACCACACTGGCTACTTTAGGATAACCTACCATTTTCAAGATCCTTCATTTAATCACACCTTTTCCTAAGATAACAAAGCTGGACTCTAGTTACAGTAATAAGAACAGTTTTAATCAGTAAATTATTGCAACAGGAAAAGTATCCAGAGTGAAATTGAACTTAATTTTGATTTGTACAGAAGTGACTGGGTATCTTAAAGGGAGAATGAAGTGATAAGGGAGGGGCTAAGTGGGGGCTCAGGAGAGTCAGGGAAGTGAAAAATTACAAAAGCCAGGGAGGCAGAGTTAGTCTATGTGAACCCCAACGTGTTTGTTAAATAGCATGTATGGAGTCAGGCCCCTCCCACACAGCAGCGGGGAGGCAGGGGCCCTACCTTCCGGTGTTGGCTGAAATGAATAGTCAATGTTTTTGGCAGCCTTGAGTTTTCTCACATGGGCACTTTAAGGGGAGCTATGGTCATCCAAGGAATGCAGCCCCGAGCTTTTAGAAACTGTCTTTTGTTCAAATTTTTATAGACCAAGGCTGAGGCCTGGTGGAGAAGAGGGCTCCAAGGGGCCTAGCTAGAGTTTGGTTGCCAGGTGGATCCAACATAATCACGAGAGTCCCTAAAAGATGGAAGATGGAGGCAGAAAGTCAGGGGCAGAGAGAACTCTGAAGGTGCTGTGCTGCTGGCTTTCAAGATGGAGGGAGGCACCCAGAGCCAAGAAATGCAGGTGGTCACAAGAAGCTGGAAAAGGTGGAGAAACACTCTCCTTAGAACCTCCGGAGGGAACACGGCCGGCTGGTGGCTTGATTTTAGCCCCGTGCGTGGGATTTCACACTTCTGACCTTCAGAATTGTAAGATAATGAATTTGTAGTTTTAAAAATGTTTTCATATTCTTTTAATGAGGTGTCATTCATTTACAGTAAAATGCACAGATATTAAGTGCATAACTTAATAAATTTCTACAAATACAATAGATGCCCTCATATACTGTAATTGACATGACAGTAAAGGTAACAGTGTTCTAACTGCTTCAAGCATGTGCTACCTTCTAGTTAAGCTCTCTATCTCATAGGTGATCATTGTTCTGAATAGTTTTGTCAGTCTGTGTAAATAACCATGCAGGGTAGAAGGCAAATAGTGTCCTCTTCATATTATGAAAATGGCTTTAACCTCCAGCATTCCAGTCTGTGTTATGTCACTAAGTTTGTGATCATTTGTTAGTGGCAATAGGAAAGTAGGACAGTTATTTGGGTGATAAAATTTTTATTTTTGTGAGAACTTCCTGTAGTTACACATTTTATACAAAAATATGTACTATTTTATATTCAAAAGAATTATTTAAATGTTTAGTATTTAAGAAAAAGACAAAAGACTTTTTAATGACCAGGCTAGTTCAAGGCCAAGTGAACTTGTCCACTTAAGATTATTCCCTGGCTATGTGGACTGAGGGGACATTTCATTTCTGGGAGGGGCCTCATGGAGTTATTTGTGTAAAGTCATTTATTAAACACCTATGTGTGAGCTGCTTTATATACATATTTATAGCAGTACCTTCAGCCATGGGTATTGCTGTTATTCCCAATTATAAATGAGAAGCCAAGCAGAAAACATAAGGTATCTCGCTCAATTCACATAATTAGCAAGCAGTGAAGCAGGGAATCAAATTCGGGTCTTTCTGAACTCAGGGCCCATATAGGTCCTGGAGTGGATGTAATTACATTAAGTGATGTTTGTGGAAGTGGTGGCAGTAGTATGATGGAAAAAGGGCAAAAAATAACAGGAGCTGGACACCTGGTCCCAACACTAATTGACTTCATTTATTCAATCAGTCATTCATTCAACAGATATCTTTGAGCACTTATTGTGTGCTAAGCACTATTGCAGGATTTAAGGACTAAGGCAGTGAACTAAACATTCAAACATACCTGCCTCATGGACTTTGTATTCTTGGGAGGTGTGCAAGACAATAAACAAAACAAATTTGGTTTCCTTCCACAGAACTTTGTAAGGGAGCTTCACAGATGTCTGTAGAGGATGGTACAGGATAGCTGGAAGAGCATAGGCTTTGATGTCAGGACTTCTGGGTTTGAGTACTGGCTCTGCCAATTCTTCGCTGTGTGACTCTGGGGAAATTACCCAACCTCTCTGAGCTTCTGTGTCTGCAAGTGTAAAATGGCACTAATAATCCCTATCAACCTAGATTGTCAGGATGAATAAATGAGATAATAATACATATAATACGCAAAGTCATAGAATGCCATGAACAGGAACACTTATTATTATCAATGCTGTGCCCGAGTTTGATTCCTCAAAGAAACTAGTTTCTGAGTCACAGCCACTGGAGGTGTTTCTCCAGGGAACCCGCGTCTTCAGCTCTGTTCAGCCATTGGTCAAGCCTCCTTTTTCACAGTCCCAGTATAAGTGGTCCTTTCCACTTTGAACAGCTCATCTTGTCTGCTAATTTCCTAAAACCACATGTGAACCCTTTATGCTCAGAGAAACAAGAGGAGCAGGTCAGGAGAGAGCTGGGTTTAGGGGAAAGTGGAGTCCCAGCAGCTCAATGCAGCTGCAGACTTAATCTCAGTGAACAAAAGCCACCTGGGGGCCCAGCAGCGCTGGGCAGAACTGAGGCCCATTTGTTTGCAGGCTGTGGGTTGCCAGGGCTTTGTTAGCAGTCCTCAGCCAGGAAGATTGTATTTGCTTTCCTGGATGCCAGCCCTGTCAGGCAGCCTTCACTCTATAACCTGGTCTACATCTGACGACTGTGTTCTGAGTGGGACCAGATTCCAGGTTTGTAGAGGAAAGGTTGAATTTTTTTTTTTTTTTTTTTTATTTTACAACTTATTTTATTTTTATTTTATTCATTTTTTTTTAGAGAGGCGACACAGAGAGAGAGAGAGAGAGAGAGAGAGAGAGAGAGAGAGAGAGAGAGAGAAAAGGGGGAGGAGCTAGAAGCATCAACTCCCATATGTGCCTTGACCGGACCAGTGCAGGGTTTTGAACTGGCGACCTCAGTGTTCCCAGGTCGACGCCTTATCCACTGCGCCACCACAGGTCAGGCGAGGAAAGGTTGAATTTTAAACAATGTTTGTTCACCTTTAACACTGCTGCTCCCAGATTAGTGTATTTCCTTCCCTGAAACTCCTCAACACGCATACTCATTCCTCTTTATGCTTGGTCCCTTCATATACTTCTCACAGTTCAGATATTCATGTGCCATTTGACCAAGTTAGTTCTCGTGGGTAATGGTAACACCAAACAGATCACCGGCTCTGCTCACTACTGCTGACCACTGCGTATCTACAGTGTGGAACCCTGTTACAATCAGGTGACTAGATTTAGCACATAAAAACGCAAGATGTGAGAATTTGAAATAATGAATGATTTTCAGTTAAAACGTGTCTTGTGCAATGCTTGGGACATGTACTAAAAGTTATTGGTTGTATATACAAAGTTCAAATCAAGCTGTGCACCCATATCTTACTTGGCAATCCTAACCTCACCTTGTCCGTGATGCTTGGTAAATACGCACATGAATGAAGACATGAACAAAGCTAGTGAATGATCACAAACAGAAAACCAAATGTAGATATTCTGGAAAGTACACACCAACATCTTACGGGTGATGATTTCAAGGTGATAGATTATTAGAGAATTTTCATTTTTCTATGCAATTATTTATGTTTTGCAATTTGACTGCAATGATTAGAAAAGTTTTCAAATATCAAATATGTATGTACTTATACCTATATATACACGCACTAACTTAAAAACATAATAAACCTGTTTAAAAGAGAAACAATTTGTCTTTTCCCTCAGCCGGAAACCCAGAATTTTCTGAAATCCCCAAAGTAAGGGACATCTTGAGCATCCACGAGAAGATTATTGAAATCAATATCACATCACACAAAGGAGTTCCAAAAATATTGCTGCTACTTTATTAAGCATGCTGTACTTCTTAAGAAAATCGGTTCCTGACACTTTGGGGATGTAAAGATAAGTCTAGTTAAACCCAAGACACAAATCTTGATTATATTGTACATAATCCACTGGAGGTTCTTTGATTTTCCCCCCTTTGATTTGCAGAATAAGGGTGGAAAACAAAACAAGACGAAACGTAAGCTCTTATAATGAGTTTAAGACCGAATTCCCCTCCCATCACACAACAACTTCCCATGATGCCTTAGAGGCAAGCACCATTTAGATTTGTCTTTTGGGTGGCCAGTGGTAGGATGGTTCAGAATGCTACACCTTAATGGAGCAAGAAAAGGAAATAACTAGAATTTATGAGATGATTACTACATGCTAGGCACTGAGCTTAGATCCCTTTGTCTCATTTCACTCATAAAAACAACCCAAGTTACACGCATTAAGTCTATCTTAGAACAATGTCTCTTAAAAAAGATTAAGATTGCTCATAATCACACCTACAAAGGTATTGCAAAGTGCTTCATAGTTGTGGAAAGAGTCACTTAAATTTACTATGCTATACGTACTAAGGCAGAAAGCATTTATTGGAAGGAATATGCTTTCTGAAGATCTTTAGCTCAGGGTTTGAAAGACAAAAGGGCTTTCCGATGTACTTTTAGAAATGGACCCCTCCTGGTTTTCAGTTCTGAATATGGTGCTAGAATTATGGGGTGAGGGGTGAGCTATGAGATATCACTTCTCTCTCCTCTATCTATCAATGTTAATGGTGCCTAATGATTCACTGTTGAGACTCATCGTGAGAAGACGGGAAGGACAGGATGGATGTTGTGTTGTCACTAAGTCAGCACACGTGAAGAACAGAATGTCGTCAGGAATAGCACCACGTAGCAAATAGCAAAGTCTGCAAACTTTGGCCAGCTAAAAGGCTCATAACACCCATGTTGCAGAAAAAGAAATGGGACTAGAATGAAATCACCCTTGCCTACTCAGTGAAGAGAGACAGCAGAAAGGGTAAAATTCTAAGCCTGTCTTTATGAAGAGCTCCTGGTCTTAAAAAGAGAAAATTAGTTGGTTGAACTTTTGAAGAAGAAAAATGTGACTTTGGACAAAAAGAGCCTGTGAAGTGAGAGCAATTCCTCATTCCTAGGGTGGGGAGAGAGGGGGAGGGAAACCATTTGATGATTGCTAAGGAAGAGAAAGTAAGAGCGACTTCCATTTAACTTCTTACACAGCAGCATTTTGAATAGGCCACTCTAAAATACTGATTAAGTACACTGAGCCTGAGCCCAAATTAGATTCGGCCATGTCTCAATAGTGCATAAACTATAATAAATCTGTTTCCAAGTCACCCTGAACCATCTTCTTTTCAGCAACGGCGTCAAGTGTTTGAGCAAATTGCATATTAAGTGAAGCATATTAATTAAAGATGGAGGAAATGGGTTTAATGCACTGATTCCTCCAGAAGAATGTCCCTAAACACACAGTAACATTTCAATTATTTTTCCATTAGTATTCAGTGAATAAAGACCTTTTATCCTTGCCTTTGCTAGTACGTAAGCACTGCTTGGTATGCATATTTAAATAACAGTCATACTGAATTAGCATTAAGACTTGGCTCTTAGCATAATGTTTGCATTAAAACATACAGCAAAATGACACAACCACAGAAAGACCTCTACACACAAGAAAAGAGCAGGCTCCCCATTTTCTAAGCCTTGATGGTGATCATGGTTTGAGAGCAGATCACCTAAGTGGTCGGCAAACTCATTAGTCAGCAGAGCCAAATATCAACAGTACAACCATTGACATTTCTTTTGAGAGCCAAATTTTTTAAACTTAAACTATATAGGTAGGTACATTCCTTATCGAGGTAGCGCCCGCACATGATATTTTGTGGAAAAGCCGCACTCAAGGGGCCAAAGAGCCGCATGTGGCTCATGAGCGGCAGTTTGCAGACCAGGAACCTAAGTTAGCTCCAGCTTTTCTAAAACCTGTTGAATGAGAATGGAAGCACCCATCTTGGCTACAAGGAAACCAATTTTACTGTCAATTGTTTTAAGGAGAAAGCACTTTGTTCAAATTCTAAAGATCAGCCTCATCCCAGCCACAGACACTATGCTTTCTACGCAGAGTCTCTGCCCCATGGTTAATGGGGAGAAAGTATCTCACAAGTGAGATGATATCTGAACTCATTCCTTCAACTTATTTAGTTATAATGCTTTAAAAAAATAAGATTTGACCTCAAGGGCAAGAGAAACTGACAGCTGGACCAAGCAGTATTCACTGATGACAATAAGACAACAATTTTGTTATCAAGTCAAAGACACCAAGGAGAACAAAAGTCCTTGAGGAACACCCTAATAAGGGCATGGCAAATGCACACCGAGAAATCAAGGAACATTTATGTCACGGTATTGGGGGTGAGGGTGGGAGTGTGCCCATTGGAGGCGCCATAACACCGCTTACCACAGATTAACCAGGAAAGGATGCTCCAAACCCTGCATGATCTGGAGTTCCTTGAAGACATTTCTCACTTCATTGCGCTCAACACACTTCTGTTTGTTCATGTATTTCATCGCGTACATCTTCTTGGTATCGTTCTTCTGAACGATGCAGACCTAACGGGGCAAACCAGAGTGAGAAAGGGCTTAGGGAGGTGATGGACCATAGTGATGAGCGCCAGAACAAGACTTGTTCTTTAGCATGGCTTGCCGGCCTTCTCACTTGCAAATTCTCTGGTGCTCAAGTTATTGCTTACTCCTGATTCCACAGTAAAAACCTTCATTTTCTTCCTCTGCACCAGGTCAATTCCTAATTCTCTGCTTTCTTAAACAAGTTTGTCTGTTTTTGCTTTGGAGTTTTTTGTTGTTGTTGTTGTTTTTTAATAGCATTTTGGAGAAAAAATAGCTTCCTCCTTGTCAGGAATCTTTCCATAGCAAATGATATCTTTATTCTGCCTTCTTTTTTCTTTTCCAAGTAAGAGGACGGGATAGAGAAAGACAGACTCCCACATGCACCCCGACAGGAATCCACCCAGGAACCCCCCTTTGGGGATGATGCTCTGCCAATCTGAGGCTGCTTACAACTGAGCTATTTTCAGTGCCAGAGGCAGAGGCTCCATAGAGCCATCCTCAGTATCCAGGGTCAATGTGCTCAAACCAACTGAGCCATGGCTGCAGGAGAGGAAGAAACAGAGAAGGGGGTGAGGGGTGGAGAAGCAGATGGTCACCTCTTCTGACCTGACTGAGAATCGAACCCAGGACGTTCACACATTGGACCGACGCTCTACCACTAAGTCAATCATCCAGGGATCCTTATTCTGCTATGAGTGACTTAAATAAATGGGCTAAACTGTCAAGCTGGACAATATTGTGCAAAGAATTTGTTTACAACCATAGGTGATACATCTAACCAAAAAGGGCTTTCATCACTGGGACAACACAAAACACAATGTCCATATTTTTGAAATTTTTTAGAGGTTCATATAATGCCTGATAATGTAGACAGTGAATAATTTCAAAATGCAAGTTCAACACAAATGATTTTAAAATGCAAATTCAGTATGAACAATGAAATAGTCTCAAGATACATCTCCTCTAAGAAACTAATAACCAGGATTTGAATCTAGTCACGTGTTACCAAAAAACCCTCCAAAACTGGATATGTATATTTTTCATGGTAGAATTTTTTAAAAATACAAACGTGATACAACCTGGGAAAAACAAATCAGGTGGTGTCTTTCCCATGTGAAAAGCTTTAGTGCTTACATTGACGAGATAACTTACTAAATGTACTGGTACAGCTCAAAAATGAATCTGCAACCTTGTTCTCTTTACAGCGAAAGTCCTAAACTCCAGTGAGAGTAGATGGATTTGACTTTGAGATGCTTCTGAGATGTTCCTTATGTATGCTTTCCTCAAACGATGATGACAATCTCATAAACATTCATTATAGAAACATCTTTGATTTATCATTCCTTGTGGTCCCAGTAGCTCAGGAATCTGAACATTCTTGGACAATCTGTTTGAGCTATCAACCTGCTGCTGGTGGTTAATCGTTTGGTTTCTCACCTTCCCAAAACTGCCTTTCCCGATGGCTCGCAAAATTTCAAAGTGGTCAAAGGTGACTGAAAGACAAACAGAAGAACATTGAGTGATTATCAGTTTTCCTTTAGTAGCTAATAATAAATAAAGACTGGGCTAAAACAAGCTATCTTGTTTAAAACAATATTCCAGGCTACCTTAAAATGAACATTCATTCATGCAATAAATATTTCTTAAACATTATATTAGTTATGCCTTAATCACAGTGCTTCGTACTGGGGGATAGAGTAATAATAAAGTAGAAATCTAATCTCTACCTGTACAGAGCCTGTAGTCTAGTGAGGGCTATATGTAGAAAAAAAACCCTTAAGGATTCAAGTCACAAAAATAAGTAGACAATTAAAACTCCCGCTGAGCCTGACCAGGCAGTGGTGCAGTGGATAGAGCGTCGGACTGGGATGCGGAAGACCCAGGTTCGAGTCCCTGAGCAATCCAGCTTGAGCGTGGGCACATCTGGCTTGAGCAAAAGCTCGCCAGCTTGGACCCAAGGTCGCTGACTCCAGCAAGGGGTTGCTCGGTCTGCTGAAGGCCCGCGGTCAAGGCACATGGGAGAAAGCAATCAATGAATAAGGTGTTGCGACGGCAACGAAAAACTGATGATTGAAGCTTCTCACCTCTCTGCATTCCTGTCTGTCTGTCCCTATCTATCCCTCTCTCTGACTCTCTCTGTCCCTGTAAAAAATAATAATAATAATAAAATAAAACTCCCGCTGCATGTTGTGGTGCTCTAAGAGCACACAATAGGATTTTACATAGATGACAAGGTCGGGAAACAGCTCTGAACACAGACAATTACAGGGAGATCTGGTTCTTTATGGACCTGACTCTCCTAAGGATCAGCACTTGACTTCCTCCCTACCTATTTTTCCCTAAAACCACTGTTTTATATCTTAGTAATTTCAATTTTCCCAAGTAGGAAACTATTACATCCCTAAATTCACAGAATGAGGTCCAAGGTCCATATCTAAGAAATTAGCATGAATATGCACACAGAGGTCTACTGCATGGTGCTGGGAAGTCAAGATGACCTTTTACATCTGCTATTTTAACATGTCAGCTCTGAGAAGTCAGAAGCAGTAGGTGTTTATTGGTGGCACAGTCTTTTGGGTCAGTGCTCATGGAGTGCTTGGTGATGAGCAAAGCAAAGAAGAGCTTCAGGTGACAAGTCTTGAGTTTCTTGCCTTAATGATTTTAAGAAAATGTTCCACTTTGTCTCCTGGTTTTAGAACCAAGGATTTAGATGAGTAAACTTCCAAATGAGAGACTATAGAGTTCATTCAGAAAAGGTTGGGAAACACTAAAAGGTACTATGCTTCTCTTTAACATATGTATTTTGCCCCCCCCCCTTTTATAATAATTAGATTAGCTCTACCTGAAGGAAAGAGAAATAAGTCAAGGGACCTCTTAAGATTTTTCTAAGCTTCCTGAGGGTTGAAACATTTTTATGGCTTGTGGATGATGAAAAGGGCCACATAGTAAACCTGACAAGCTCAGGAGAAGCCTGCATGGTGACCTTACAAACTCAGAGACCCAAAGTAACCACATAGGAGTCATGGCAGGTAGTCATGTCCTAGGCTGGCATCTTCCCTGACGAAGGTCAATCTTTACCTTAACTGAGCATATCTGTTGTCATTTTTGCATTTACGATAATGTAGTTTGGAATATCAGAATAATCCCCTTTTGTCAGACCCCTCAGGGCCTAATCGCTCTACCAGATCACAGACCACAGGATGCCCTGTTGTTGTCTTCTGCTCCCACATACCCTCTCTATGTGCTGTAAAGTTTGTTAACTATCCTATATCCACCAATGTAAAAGCTATGTGTCTCTCTGTTTTACTTTTCATTCAACCCCAGAAATTTCCCCACTCTGCTTTCTTCTGCTTCCCTAATCTATCACCAGTGGCTTTCTTGTAACCTCTTTAAATCTTCCTCTCTGATTCTGATGTATAAAGTAAGTGGTAAAATGGCCATTTTTTTCTCAATGTGTTGAGATTTTGCTTCCTGGCAATTGTCGTCAGTTTGGCTCAAATAAACTCATAAAAATTCTCTAACAGCTTTGGATGTTTCTTACGTCAACAGACTTAATCATTACTTCCTCCTCTGAACTCCCAAATCACTTTATTTCTAGCACAAAAGCCATTTAATTGGGCAAGGCAACCCGTATGTGACAAATAATCCTGGATTTAGACTCAAAATAATCATGTGATTTGTGATTAAATAACAGACTTGCTGAGTCTCTATTTTCTCATCAGTAAAAATGGGACTGACTTTCTTAGATAGAAAGAGAATACATTTTCCTCATAATGTGCTAATAAAGCTATTCACTTATTTAACAATCATTGACTTATCTTTTCTTTCCTTTTATTTTAAGTGAGAGGAGGAGTTTTAGAGACAGACTCCCCCATGCACCCAACCAGGATCTACCTGGAAACCTCATCTTGGGTCAATGCCCGAGTACTGAGCTATTTTTAGTGCCTGAGGCTGATGTGCTTGTACCAACCAAGCTATCCTCAGTACTTGGGGACACAATCAAACCAGGTGAACCACTGGCTGCAGGAGGGGAAGAGGCAGAGAAAGGGTAGAGGGAGTGGGGAAGAAACAGTTGATCACTTCTCCTGTGTACCCTGACTGGGGATCAAATCCAGGATGTCCATATACTGAACTGATGCTTTCTTTATCCACTGAGCCACTGGCCAGGACTGACTTAGCTTTCAAAACTTGAGTTCTGATTTTCTTTCATCAACTACATCATAAGTTCTGTAAGAGCAGAGATAAAGTGTCATTTTGCTCATTCTGGTTTCCCCAGCAACTCAGAAAATTCCTCTTTGTATTTATTTTCCATAGAGACTAGTACAGTGATTTACAATGTGGTTGTTCTCAGCAAATAAATCAAACCAAGCTGTATGATCCACAAGAACCCCCCAAATGATTGAATCTTATACATATAAGCAGAGTGAGCATTTGGGGTGAGCACTAAGGAAGTGTTTTTTAGATTGAATCAAGAACCACTAATGAGTTAGGAAATAAATTAGCAGCAAGGAGACACACATTAACCATTTAAATGGAATAGAATAGATAAAAAATATCAGAAACAGCTCAAATGTAGTAAGAGTAGTATTGTCTCTGGAACTTTTTTTTAGGAAGTTTATGTATGTGTATACATAGATATAAACTGAATCATGATATAATTTGGGGGATATATTTCTTACTGTGGATTATGGTCAAAATAACTTTAAAAATACTCCTGTATCTTTTCTCTTGGGTTTCAAACTGACGTAACCAAATTAATGCTTTTCTCACACTCATTCCATGAGGCTGAGTTATAACATTATGTACCATGGAAGTGTTAAAAAAAAATCACCAAGATTTATTTCCAAGTCCAAGATTTGACCTTAAGCCAATCCAATAAACACTGATTTTTCCACAAGCAACCTAGCCTTACGATGCTGGGCTGATAGTTTGAATATCCAGGCATCCATACAGCAGGTACCTACAGAGCATGACGCCCCATTGTGAGGTTATCCCATTTCATGAACTATGTCTCTTTAGAAGCCATTTTATGCTTGGGTGAGAATGATAAAGGCTTAGATGCCCGGTTACTGATACATTTCTACTAGCAGAGCTGCCTTTATTAATGTCAGGTCAGGTCCCCGACAGGTGACGGGCCTGAAGTCTTAGAGATAGTGCATCTTATCTATGCCTTTATTTCAAGTCAAAGAAAGAGCGGACTAATACCATCTTGCCTAAGGTCACTTCTGTGTACAGTAATACACTCAGGAGAAAGCTAATGCCAGATGAAACGTGACAGGGGAGGAGTCCTTATCCATCCTTTCTTTCTGTAAAAAATTTTTTTCAGTTACAGCTTATATTCAGTATTACTCTGTATTAGTTTCAGGTGTACAGCATAATGGTGAGATAATCATATACTTTATAAAGTGTTCCCATTGGTATTTCTAGGACCCCCCTGGCACCGTACACAGTCATCACAATGTTACAGATCATGTTTCCTATGCTGTACATCTCAATCCCTTTATCTCACAGGCCTTTCTTAAATGTCCAACAGCAGCATCATGAGTTAGGACAGGGGTCCCCAAATGTTTTACACCAGGGCCAGTTCACTGTCCCCTCAGACTGTTGGAGGGCCGCCACATACAGCACTCCATACACTGACCACCCATGAAAGAGGTGCCCCTTCGGGAAGTGCGGCGGGGGCTGGATAAATGGCCTCAGGTGGCCACTATTTGGCCCACAGACTGTAGTTTGGGGACCTCTGAGTTAGGAAGACTGAAAGTACAACCAAACCTCTGAAATTCAGAGAGAGAGAGAGATGTAGTCAAAATTGTAGGTCGTTTTGTCAACAGAAACCCAACTGTATTGCAGGCACCTAGGATTTGCTCACAGGGAGTGTGGACTAGCATGCCCAGTGTGTACCTAAATCTTTGATCAACATGTACGGTATTAGTCAGCAAACTGCGTATGTCCCAGAGGCCAAAGTGGGTCAGCAGCCTTTATTGGTATCATCTATGAGCTAATATTAACTTTCATGTTTTTAAAGGATTGTAGAAATGTAGTAGTAGTGGTAGTAGTAATAATAATAATAAAACATGCAATAGACCTATAAAAGCCAAAATACTTCTCAGCTGGCCCTTTAAATAAAAATTTGCCTGCCCCAGGATTAAGCACACAGGATTGGTAGACAGACTACTGGAGTGCAAATCCCAGCCCCTATGACTAATAGTTATGTAATCTTAGTGGTTTATATCTACATTCTGTTTCTTCATCTATAGAATGGGGGTGAGCAGAATACAGGGTGGGGAAAAAGTAGGTTTAAAGTTATGAGTACACAAACCACGGAGTTTATTCTTGTATCATTACTTATTATTGCATTATTTTCCATACCAACAGCGGTAAACCCTGTACGTACCTCATAGGGCTTATCACAAGATGAAATAAGTTAGCATATGTATTAGAACCAACTACTTAGGGAATAACAGAACTCAGAGCTTCCAGCAAGCTCCTTCGGTGAATTATTTAAGCTGCTGTCATGGCACATGGAAATCATCAGGCAACAGGGAGGCAAATGGCAGCCCCTAGTGTCATTTCTACACGTCTGGGGTTTGCACAGTCTGCGGTTTGATGTTTGCAATGTTTTCTCCAGTCTCTAAAGTATGGTGAACCTTTGTCGTGTTTACTTCTTGTGTCTGGTGCCAAGAAGATAGAACAGCTGTATGGCACAGTTAGACCCCGGGTCTTGGAGGCAGGGTTTGGAGGTGGCATTGAGGGTAAGGAGAGGCAGAGCCTGATTCTCACCTACACTGACAGGCACTGGCCCAGGGTAGGTGGTCTGTGGGACAACCATCAGGCGAAAAAGGTGCAACCTTTACTACTTTCCTTCTCTCCTTTAGAGTCTTGCTTTCATAGAGGTCTTCTTGTCCAGTTCTTGGCAACCATCATGTCAATACAATATCCTTAAAGTTGCCTGGAGGTGTCCCAGGGGAACAAAGTTGAATAGGTCCTAATATTATGGTATCACCTGGACTATTTAAAAAACTGAGTATCTTAAGAGGACTTATCCTGGCATTTTTCTTTTGGGTAGGTGTTCTTTCTCCACTAATAAACCAGATACAGAAATTCTACAGGCATGAGGGATCTGTTTATGTATAGATTAGTGGGCATTTCATTTTTAAATCTCATTTTATCCTCACAACAACCTTATGGCCTATATAGATAGGTGCTTTGGCTCTGAGAGCTAACTTGCTATGGTTATAGGGGTTAATTTATACTTTGTGGTTAGGTTCTAAAGACAAATAGTCAAAGATACACATGAAAATCTTCTGGGAAGGTACCCCTTTGAAAACCAAGAGTTTTTCAAAAAGTCCAACACAAGTTTGTTTCTCTTGTGTGAGCACCCAATGAGGCTAATGTAATTGCATTTAGGGGCAATCATAAGAAAAAATTTTAAACACTAGCATCACACTTAGCTCATTGGCAGGCTCAAATTTATTAAAGTCATGTGGAAAGTAAGAGGACACAACTGTTGGACAGTGGTCACAAAACCTCACCCAACATTTGAGTGGAAAAGTGGGCAGAATTAAGCCACCTGAGTTTGCTTACTAGCATTATGTAAATTCAATCTACGCCTTTCTGATTCTGGATCCAGGCTCTTAACCATTATTTTTATAGTAGTCTTAATGTTATTCTCATCGTATCTCTATCTATCCCACAGTTATAAGCAGGGGGAACAAGGTGGGATTTCTTCATCTCTCCTTTCAGAATCATGAGTCAAGTCAGGTTTTTCTGAGTCTTTCTCTAATACAAGCGCTGATTGTGGAAATCCATTGCTAATGTTTTTATTTCCTTTGTTTTACTTCTCATGCCATCTCTCCAGCCTCAACAGTCCATGCAATAAACAGTGTTGAAGGAAAAGAAAGGGGAAACCTTAACAGTTGATTGTAAAACCCTAACACTTAGAATTTGGGAGAAGAATATTCTAGAACAGGGTTCCCCAAACTTGCGGCCCCCTGAGGCCATTTATCCAGCCCCTGCCACACTTCTGGAAGGGGCACCTCTTTCATTGGTGGTCAGTGAGAGGAGCACAGGATGCATCCGTACCCATAGTTCCCATTGACATACTGATCAGTTTGTTGATTTAAATTTACTTGTTCTTCATTTTAAATATTGTATTTGTTCCCATTTTGTTTTTTTACTTTAAAATAAGATATGTGCAGTGTGCGTAGGGATTTGTTCATAGCTTTTTTAATATAGTTTGGCCCTCCAACGGTCTGTGGAACAGTGAACTGGCCCCCTCTGTAAAAAGTTTGGGGACCCCAGTTCTAGAAGGTAGAGCTGATACAACGTGGTAGTTTTGAGCATGAAATTCTGGGATTGGATTTTGGCTGTAATACTTGCTAGCCATGAACTTGAAGTGAATTACTTAAGCTTTCTGAGTTTCAATTTCTTCCTGTGAAAAATATTGACCACAGATTATATCCCTTCTAAGGTTATCATGAGGACTAGGTGAAATAAGACATATCAGGGGTTCTTAATTAGGTATTTTGGCAGAGAATAAGAACTCAATAAATATTTCACTGTTTTTGGCATTATTACTAAGTGAGTCATCATTAGTATCAGCCCAGAATATCATCTGCCAAAAACATTAGGCAAAATGATGTTGGGACTTCACACAGGACAAATTGCCAAGAATATCACTTCCCTGCAGGCAGACCCTGGCTGGCCCTCTTAATCACTATATCTACATTGCCTTGAATCATGTTGGGCATGTAGCAGCTGCATAGTAAACCCTTGTTAAATGGAAGAAGAAGGCAGTAAAATATCATCACTAAAGTTTTACAGAAGATAGATGGCTCTGTAGAAATATTTTAAAGATTATTTTTCACGTTGAGGTCCTAGCACGTCATCATTTATAACAGGTAAGAAATGTCTTACCAACAACTTATTATTCAAAGCCTTCTTAATGTGCTAGGCAATGAAGTGCCTCTCCATTGGAATGTTGTTACAGTGTGACAACCTCAAATTCCTCTGAAAACAATGCATTACACCATAAGAACCTCAAGGATTGACTTAGACATTTTCTAAGCTCAGAAGCGTGGAAAACTGCCATTCTCCACCACATCAACTTCACAATGACCAACTGTCCTAAGTGAGGACATGGATGAAACCCCCCAGGAGCTGCAAGATAAAAACCAGCAGGCGCAAGAAGGTGTTAGCTTTGTCAGCATAGCTTCATCTTTGAAAGTAAATCAATGTATCACACTATGCAACAGAAAGGGACCCACATTAAATGACCGTCTTCCATATACTTTGTCACAATGAGGATGGAATTAGCATCTTTTCTAGATCAAGTCACTTTGCCTATTTTTAAGAATGGATATTGCATGATTGACCAACAAAGAGAAAAAGGACAGAAAAAAAATTGAAGTTTTCATTGAAAATACAGTTCTTCCAGTAGATTTTACAGTTTCCATTCATTAGATGAATGTTAGGTCATCTTGATACATTTCCAAACAGAGAAACTCTCACTTATATTCAAGACAGTCACAGTAAGAGGGAAAAGAAGCTAAAATCAGTTCTCCAGAAGACATAGGTTTGCTTATAAGTCAAATCAACAAATATTCATTGTGCATCTGTGTGCCCAGGATTCTGCTAGGCACTGATGAGAAACACAAGATGCTTGGGACAAAGTCACATCTTCAGAGAACTGCGTGTGACTCACTCACCAGTATTTGTGAGGATACAAAACCTGGATAATCAAATACACCCTGCCTCATTTTTATTTTATTTTGCTGTAGTATATAATGTATGTATCTTTGGAATCCAGTCTTCCCTCTTCCTGGAATTAGATGTGTATAAATAAATAGGTATATAGGCAAATAAGTATATATATAAAAGCAATAGAGTTAATATTTTGTGTATAAAGAGGCTCTCTGGATCTTCAAAGAGGGAAAAGAATAATATGGCATAAAAATGTTGGTTCTTGGTTTTTAATGAAGATTGAATGCTATGATGAAAGATAAATATTATTTGGGTCAAACAGGATGGCATTAGAATCCTTGCTCTATCGTTTACCAGATAAATAAAATCAGGACATTTTCCTGACCTTTCCAAGCTTCAATTTCTTGTTCATACTGAAGATTATTTTTTTAAGTAAAACAAATATACTTTTGCTATACAAAAGTATTCAGAAAAGTAGAAAAAAGAAAAACAAAATCATTGAAAGATAATCATGATTAATATTTTGATTAATTTTTCTTTTTAATGTTCTTATTTTTATCAAAGTTATATGTTTATATCTACATTTATATATAGTTTAAAGAGGCAAATAGATCTTAAAGTTTTATTATAAAACACTGATATTAGTTCTGTGATCTATTTGTCTTGCTTCCCAATTTCTCCAAACCAAGAAACAAACACTTTTTCCTCTGTTAGCTAATACATTTGGTAGTTCCCACCCTATCTTCTAAATAATATACTTTTGTTGTTTCTTTTCAGTTTGGGGCATTACTTATTGAATTTCCAAGAAGTCAGGTGAGAATTTGGCTCACTTTCCTGCTCATTTTGTCTCATCCCAATATGCTCCTATCTTCCCAATATAACTGTATCTGACATAACAATTTCAGTTAGACCAAAATTTTCATTATTATGAATATGGAAATGGTATGTATAACTGAGTGGTTCTCTACTCAGTTTCCCTGGAGTTGATAATTGTCTTAATTATACATGAGCTTATTTTCCCATTTCCTTTTTCCTAATTTAGTTTCATACTTATCCTGTTGACTAAATTCCCTTTCAGTATGTCCAAGCACATCAGTCATATTGTCAGCTTCTCGAAAATGTCTGTGTCAGAACCCTCTGACCTAATCCAATATCTGTACTGTTTATCGTTTTTGCTTTACAGCTGTCCTCCTTGGGCTCCCCTTAACCATCATTCTGGGAACTTCCTTCACTCCTCTTTAATGCTGAATTCCTTCTTTATTGTATGCACTGTCTCCTTCTTTTTTGTTTTGCTCCCTTGTTTTTATGGTGTACATCCTGCAACAGCTTTGTAAGAATGACTGCCCAGGAAGTAACTTTTTGAAGCCTTGCATATATGAAAAAATATTTTTATGTTACACTCAATGGAGAGTTTGGCCGAGTATTAAATTCCAGGTTGGTCATTATTTTCCTTCAGAATTTTGAGGCATTGTTCTCCTTTAATTTCTAGCCTTTTAGGTTGTTGCAAAGAAGTCTAAAGCTATCTGAGTGCTGGACCCTTTGATATAACAGTTTTCTTCTTTGGAACCTTACAGGATTGTATATTTGTGTTGACAGGATTAAGCACACAGGCTTGGTAGACAGACTACTGGAGTGCAAATCCCAGCCCCTATGACTAATAGTTGTGTAATCTTAGTGGTTTATATCTACATTCTGTTTCTTCATCTATAGAATGGGAGTGAGCAGAATACAGGGTGGGGAAAAAGTAGGTTTAAAGTTATGAATACACAAACCACGAAGTTTATTCTTGTATCATTATCAGTTTGAAATGTCATGATGTTATGGGCTTATTTTATTCATTGTGCTGGGTACTGAATAGGTTCATTCAACCTGGAAACTTGTGTCCTTAAATTCTGGGCTTTTCTTTTTCCTATAAATTATGTAGTAATGGTCTCCTCCCTTTTATTTTCTCTATTACTCTACCTCATAGTATTTAGAACTAGAACTCCTAGGCTGGCACTTAAATTTTCTTGTATTTTCCCTTCTGTTTCTGTCTGCTCATTATTCTGAGAATATTTCTTAAATTTATCTTCTAAACTTTTTTCAAAAATTTTCCACTCATACTATAATATTTTCCCCTCATGCTGATCTTTGCTCTCTGAATGTTGCTTTCTCGGTTTCCTATTTTTCCCTACTTAAATTTTTTTTTTTGTTTGCTCATACTTAAGTGTGGTGACCTAAACTCCCAATTTGAAAGTTTTGAGCATGAGGGTGCCTCTTGTCAACAGTAAGCTTCACTCTAGAGAGCTATGGTTAGAATGTTGAATTAGGAAAACTCTGCTGTTGATAACTTTAGCTTTTCCTTCTTGGGTTGGTCAAAAATCTCCAGAGAAAAACTCTATCCTCCTCTTGTCTGAAGGGTGAAGCCCCAGCTGCCAATGTCAACAGAGCCAAATGGGAAAAGAGAGCCAAGCACCCAGTATGCACTAATTTACTTAATTTACCCATTTCCTACAAGGCAGCCCCTTCCTTGGTGTGGCAGGTCTTTCTGGTTAAGAGACCCTCATTTCCAGAGAATAAACAACAGTATGGGGTAGAGATACCACCTTTTTTCTGAGAAGGTGATACAGGAACATGACTAACTTGCTTTCAAATATATATATATATATATATATATATATATATATATATATATATATATATATATATATATATTTAAATGCACATTGCTTAACAATAGCTGCAATAAAGTTCATCTACCTTTATATCAGATTAACCCCAACATGTTAACTAGAGTGAATATTGGGGCCGTAGTGTTCAGGGGAAACCCACTAAAAAAGCCAGCCAGCCAATCCTAGTTACCAGTTAGGAACATAAGACTTAAGCAGAAATTCTTCGTAATGCTTCAGTCAAGTGTTAGTCTAGAACATTTTTCCTGGTATGGTAATACCCAGGACAGAAAACGAAGTTATCCAAGTAGCAATGATTTCAATATTTTATAAAAGTAAATCAAAATTACCCCATAAGGTATCACACAAATGAGGTTGCTCTGAAAAAAGTTTGAGGAGTGAGCGATGATGATAATGATGGTAAAATGAATTGTGAGAAGACTTGGATGAAGGTCACTGAAATTGTCCTTGAAATTAAAATGAATAGAAGAAGCCAATCAAAGCTCAGGAGTGGTGGTGAGCCGCATGATTAACTCCAGAGAAGAAAATGTGTTATATGTCGGACCCCTAACACTTCAGTCGTATGGGATCTAAGGGACAGGTCTGTGAGTTACATCACAAGTGAAAATGAGTATGCCTGTGAAATGGAATGACTCAGCTTTCTGAGAGCACAATTCAATGGTAGGCACATAATGGGTGTTTGATGTATTCTTATTGAAAAGCAATCCCCTATATTTATTTATTTTTCATTTATTAATGACTATCAAACTACGTTTATTTAATTTTATAAATCCATTCTGGTTGACCATCCTGAAAAAATACCTATAACTGAAATAAAAAAGATTCATTTTATAACAAGATTCAGGGTCTACCATGTGACTCTTTGATTTCAGATCAGTGGCTTAATCTTCCTAGACTCCAGTTCTGCCATGTTTAAATTGTAGACTTACCTGAAGTTAAAATGCATATGGTTGTTGGATGTCTCTGTCACTATTCCTAACTAGAATGTTACTAAATGGTGAGTACATCTTCACATTACTTGCTTCCAAACCGAACTCCATAACATACCCCATATCTAGATGGGAAGGTGAGACCCTAAATCAGTGATGGGCTATCTTTTGAGCTTGGTGTGTCAAAATTCACCAAAAATCTGAGCATAACACGGGTGGTATGTCACTTGGAGAAAAACAGCCTAACTGGAAGTCCCAGAACTAGACGCTCTGTGCCAGAGTTCTGTTGTTTTGGCCTACAGATCTCCGGCACAGAGTGTCTACACTATAGCAAATGTTTTATGCTCAGCTACTGCACCTGGCCGTGCAGGAGCCGAGAATGAAACATCCTTCTCAGCATGTGGCCCCATACTTCTCTGGTATGTGGCCGCATGCGGCCACATATCATCGAAAATGGCTATGCGTGTCAGTGCTGACATGTGTGTCATAGGTTCGCCATAACGGCCCTGAATGATAGTCTCTATCTGGCCACCCACCAGACAAACTGCCACCCTGGGACAATGATGGCCACCACCATGCCCCATATTGGGATGCCATGAGGGTACTCACCCCCTGCATCAGAACCCAGACCCATGATATATACAGAAGATGGGATGGGCCAGGGTGGCATCAGGATCAACCGACTCAGAACCCTTCCTGGGAGGCAGCAGTGTGTGAGCCCAGGCTCCAGCCTCTGGGATATAATCCACCATCCCATCAGATCTCACTTACAAATTCAAAGATAAAATGAGGAAGAATTTAGAGACAGCATCTGCAAATCATTTAAGCCAAAATGTAGGACCATTCTGAATTCACCACCCTGTGTCCCTGTATTGCTCCCACACAAATGAGGCCAGCCCTGGTTCCTGGTCACATGACATATTAGTTTCTTCCCTTTATATTGGTTCATTCCTACTGGCGTAGATTTGCTCTAATATCTGCCCTTTAGAGCAGTGGTTCTTAACCTTTTTTGAGGTACCGAACCCACCAATTTCATATGCGCATTCACCGAACCCTTCTTTAGTGATAAATAAAATATGTTTTTTTTTCCAAATTCAAGACATAGGTATATGTTTTCTTACTGGTGCACAAAATGAGCCGTGCATGAACATCACCTTGCTCAAAGAACAAAACCAACAAAGTGCATGAACTCACAACAAATTATGGTATTACTTTATTCTAGCCTCCGCAGCAGAGGCTTCTCCGAACCCCTGAGACCGACTCATCAAACCCCTAGGGTTCGATAGAACCCAGGTTAAGAACCATTGCTTTAGAACAAGAAAAATGCCTCTCTTAATATCAGATTCAGCTCTAGCTATTGACTCATTTCTTTGCTTCTCTTTAGATTAAACTTCTAGACAGCTGACTACATTTGCTGTGTCTATATCCCCAGTTCCCAGCCACTCCTAACTCCCCAAAGTCTGGCTCAAGCCTCTACAACCCCCCTGAGCTGCTCTTGTCAATATTGCCAACATCCACCAGGTTGCCTAATCCCATAGATAGTTCTCACTTTATGCAACTACCAGGGAACATTCAACATAAAGGACTGTCCCCTCTTTCTTAAAACACTCTTCTCAAACTGCAGGACAAGTGTTTTCCTTCCTCACTGGCTATTCTCCTCCATTTCCTTAGATGAACTGCTTTTGCCTGCCTGCCTGCCTTCTGAATAGTAGGGTGCTTCTCTTTTGTTTCCGCATTCTTTCCCAATGAAGACCCACCAATCCCCATGACTTTATATCTCTAGCCATTTTTTCTACTCATCTCTGGCCACTCAGTCCCAGCCTTCTACTTGACACCACCACTTAGATGTCTCACAGTCATTTTATGCATCCAAAGTAGGACTCCTGACTACACTTAAACATGTCCCCAACCCCTCAGGGCCCTCTTTTCTCCATCTCAGAAAATGTCACGGCCATCTACCTGACTACACAAGCAAAACTTTATGATTCGTTCTTGATTTTGTTCTTTTCCTTGTACTCCACAAACCATTAGTAGTTTCCAATTATTTTAGGTTAAAAATATATGTTGAATAAACTCTCAGCTTTTCATCTGCATTGCCACTCTGCCAGTCCAGGCACCACCATCTTTCCCATAACTAGATGATTGTCCTAGTTAAAACAGGTCACCTCTGGGTTTCCCCTCCATTTCTGCTACTTAACTAAGTTATCTACATAGCACTTATTAAAAATTACAATTATAGATCTAAATTTCACCAATCAGATAATCCCATCCCCCTAAAAATAAATATGGGACAGAAAGGGAAAACCAACATTGGATAGCTTTTTTTTTCTTTGCCAAGTAAGGACATTAAAACCTATGATAATGGTAGTAATAACAGCTACCATTTATGGACTAGTTCCCATGTGCCAAGTGCTAGGCTAAACACTTTTTATGAATAATCCCTTTTTATTCCCACAAAAAGGATGTGAGGCAGATACTGCTATGAGTCCCCTGTTATAGATGAGAAAGCTGGGAATCAGAGTGGTGAGTCCCGTGTCTAAGTTCTCACTATGAAAAAAACAATTTGTTTTCCCTAATCCTTGAATACTATGCTCACACAAAAGGAAAGGATGTCCTTTTAGAATGAAACATTTTAATAGTTTTAACTTTACGAGAAGCTTATCACACTGTTTTCCTTTTTTCGCGTTGCACCACAAACTAAGTGAAACATAGCCATTACTTGGCATTTGTCTACAGAGGGTGTCTGAGAACCACTGACTTAACCTCTCTGATACCACAGTACTAGTTAAGGTTGGAGGTCAGCTCTAGAGCATGTCACTAATGATCTTCTGGTGAAAAATTATTGAGCTGGCTCATTAGCCCTTTATTATCCTAAATGGTTGGCAGCAAACGGTTGTCCGTAATACATGTGGGTCTTGGCAGGTCTTTTAAGAAAATGTTTGGAAATCCTCCAAAGAACAGCCTCCAGAGCCAGTTGGTGCCATCAGTTTGCATAGTCAGCACTTCCCCTTTATGAAACCCAGTGCCCCAGGGAGTCTGGGATTTATTGACATCTACTACTGGTGCCAAGACCAAGCAATGGGCACCAACAGCTTCCTTTCCTGCTGCCTGTACCCCACTTCATGAATTTGCCCAGAAGTCAGAAATACACTGGCTATTTCTTTAGAAAACAAGTTGAAAAGTAGAACAGTGGGACAGGAAGGGGGGGCCCAATTGTTGGAGGCCCTTCAGTGAATCAATGCCCCTCATTGGAAATGAATTCTACCTAGTGATATTTCAAATGAATTACAAGTTGTACCCACTTAACGAAACCTAGTCTATATGGCTATCAAATAATATATATATTGGTTTATCCTCTAAAACATTAGATTTATTGATCCAAATATTTCTACTGGATCACAATGACCAACCAAAAGAGATTCAGTGTGAGGAGTAAATTTGTAGTACTGTGGTGGTCAGGTATGATGCTGGGTAGGTGTTGGAATTGTCAGGTTCAGGGGGAATGACTTCCTAGTGTGTATAGATGCGTGGTCACTCTGCTGTACACCTGAAACTTATGTAGGAGAGTGCTGAATATCAACTGGAATTGAGAATATTTTTAAAGTTCAGGTTAGAAAAACATTTGAACACACATATGAACACAGATAGTGAATCTGTTAAGCATTGACTAAGAAGAGTCAGTCTCTTGCCTGGTCTCTCACTTATGGCTATTGGGTGAGGGAAGGCTACCAAAAAGGCCCTGATTCACATACAGAAATGTCTGGAGGATGCATTATGGCAGGGGTCAGCATGCCATGGCCCACAGGGTAAATCCAACCCACCATCTATTTTTACATGGCTCATAAGCTAAGAAAAGCTTTTATACTTTTTAAATGCTTGGGGAAAAAAAGAAAGAAAAATATTTTGTGACAATGGAAAATGGCATGAAATTCAAATTTCAGTGTCCATGAATAAAATGCTCTTGGCACATAGCCACGTTCATCTGTTTCCTCATTATCCATGACTGCTTTCAGGCAGCAAGGGCAGAGTTTAGTTGGGACAGAGACAGTATGAACTGCAAAGCATAAACTATTTACTATCTGGGCCAGAAAAAGTATGCCAACCCTGCTTTAAATCATTCTCAGAAATAACAACCAAAAATACAGGCTACTCAAGTATAAAACAAGGTTAATATTATTTATTCTATTGTAAAAATGACTCCAGAAATGAAAGAAGAAATCATTCAGGAGGGAAAAAATGCAGGCTGTGCCACTCTATTGAATTTTCAAAATCTGTAACCATAAGTTGTACAATCCTTTTACCATATAAACTGTGCTTGGTGTCCTATTTTGACAAGAATATTATTCCATCATTGGTTCTCTGTATGTGTTCCAAAATGAAATTCCCATTAGTGGTCACATAGCAATATGTAGTTGGAATCACTGTATGTATATTTCATAAGACCTGAATTGGTGAAATGATGGCTAGCAGGGGTTACTGTAATTAAGTTTACCCTCAAAAGGCCATACAACAGAAGCTGGGTCCCTGAAGGCCTTTACTCCAGTTCTCACTGAAGGTAGTAGGTTTAGAATATCAATTACATTGTCTGAAGTTACTGGCTTACAGATTTAGGGTTTTTGTTGTTGTTGTTTATTTGTTTTTAGAGAGAGAGAGAGAGAGGTAGGGATGGACAGACAGAGAGATGAGAAGCATCAATTCTTTGCCGCGGCATCTTAGTTGTTCATTGATTGCTTTCTCATATGTACCTTCTCTGGGGAGCCCCAGCCGAGCCAGTGACCCCTTGCTCAAGCTAGCGATGTTGGGCTCAAACCAGAGACCTAAGGCTTCGAGCCAATAATCTTTGAGCTCAAGCCAGTGACCATGGGGTATTTTCTATGATCCCACGCTCAAGCTGGCAACCCTGTGCTTTACCTGATGAGCCCATGTTCAAGCCAGAGACCTCAGGGTTTCGAACCTGAGTCCTCAATGTTCCAGGTCAATGCTCTATCCACTATGCCACCACCTGGTCAAGCCAGATTTAGTTTCTTAATCTAGGTAATTTTCCAAATTGAGAGCCACAGGTATTCAAAGGAGTTTCATAAAAAAATGGTTTCATGTTGAAATAAATTTGAAAACTGTCAGATTACTGAGATTTTAATATTGTAGAACATTTCAAAGCCTTTAATATGCTAAGTAGCATTATGAATCTCCAAAGGCAGGATGTAAATGCTTAATATGCTTGAATAGATTTTCCTAAACATGTACTCATAACTCACTGCTCAGGGAAAATACAAATCGGAAGCTTTAGCTAAGGCTTCGAAGTTGTTTTTATAGCTATTTAATTTGTTTGTTTCAGAGTCTTCTAATCCATTGGGATGGGGCAAATAATGTCCCCAGAAGTTCAAAGTGCTTGGGGCTATAAACTGTTGGATCTAAAGTTATTTATGACAAATGTCACAACTAAATAATAGACTGTTCCAGATGACTTAACTTTTTAAGAAGCTAATTCTTGCTAGAGACATTTTCCTTTCTCAATCATTTTAAAGCAAATTAGTAAATAATAGAAGACAATTACCCAAGGTTGAGAGGGGCAAGTCTGAAATCTGCCTACCCAAGTGGGTACCCATATGCAATGCTTGACATTAAAATAACAAAGGAGATTCTCAAAGTCCTTCATTGTTGGAATCAATTCAGTAACCTCCCATTTCTTTTGGATTTCACATCCGTGGCCAATTATTTTGGCCCAAGATTTTGAAGGACCCATTGCCCCTGTCGCCAAATCTGAAGGAAAACTGGAAACAGTCACCATATCCTGGGAGACGAGTGTTGCCAAATGCAAGGAGAACATTAAGTTTTCAGCAAGTCCCGAGAATAATGCAATAATTGAGCTCTCTCTCTGCAAACTCCGGGCACAGATGAATACTCCGCAGCGGCTTTGGAACTTAAGGCCAACTTTTCTTAGTTACAGCACTCCAGAAGAAAGTCATCTTTTGGTTGAACTAAACAAATTTACCTCCATATTTTTTTTTTGTAGAAACTGAAATACACATGCAGCTTATCCTGGCCACAAGATCCTCTTCTGTTGAGTAGTAGGTCCTGATTTATGAACAGGTTGACTTTCTCCTTTTATTAAAGAATTTTTTTCTAAATTAGCATGACAATCGCAATCATTGGACTTTTAAATGTTGATTCTTAAAAAATAAGACAAGCCCAAATAAAAAGAAAAAGGAAAAAGAAAAGGAGGAAGCTCAAACCACACTGAACAAACAAAACGTCTGCAATGACAGAGGAAAAAAAAACAGATTCAAGGAAAAGGATGATAAACATTAAAAACAAGTATCATTGCTCTCCTTTTCTTTCAGAAAACTTAAAATGTCTTGTTGGATTGCATTTCTCAGAGTATCCACAGGGTAGTTGGTGTGGAAGGCAATTGTCACTGTGTCTGTTGATCCAATGGGGTTACTTAAATAGGTAGCTTTGGGTTTAAATCAGAAAAAGTAAACTTTATTGATTTTCAGTCCAATGAGTTTTTGATGTTGCCTTAAATAAAAACACAATCCCCTCCAAGGGTATAAAAAGAAGTCAGATGAGACTGTGTTTTTGTGCAGTTGATAACTGAGCTTCTTTTTAGAGGGCTTTTATATAGGTTTTCTGCCATTCTGTTAATCCAGTTCCATTGATAGAACTGTGAATAGGTCATATTGACTATAGTATCTACAGAGTTCCATTTCATCAATTTTGTTTATTCTAAAAGTTGAACTAGTTCACAGAATACATGCTGAGACTCTGATGCTAATAACTAATACTCTTATCAGCATTAAATTAATTAATTTATGTGAGACACCTTGCTGAGTGTTTTACTTGTGTTATTTTATTTAATCTTCACAATGACCCCATGAGGTATGCCCAATTATTATTTGTTTACATAAAGAAACTGAGTAGACTTATAATCTTACACAAAGAAGTTTGTCTTTGTTTGTTTGTTTGTTTGTTTCCAAATGAACTCACTAGTAAGTGTTTAGGCATGGGGACTTTTTCCATGGTATTACAAGTCCCTTCAAAACACTTTATAACTAATCAAGTTGATTTTATCATCACGCCCACCATCATCATAACCACCACCACCATCATAACCACCACCACCATCATCAAAACCACCACCACCATCAAAACCACCACCATCATCAAAACTACCACCACCATCATTACTGCCACAACCATTAATCAACTTGATTAATTATAAAGTGTTTTGAAGGGACTTGTAATACCTTATGGTTGATCATGCGATGTCTCCTTTGATTTTCACATTGCTAGTCTGTGATAGAGCTGAGATTTGAACCTGTGCATGTCTTTCCAATTCCAGAGCCCATGCTTTTAGCCTACTGTACTAGGTGGTTTCCCATTACTAAAATAGTAAATGTAATTAGGTGGAACAGTCTGGTAGTTCCTCAAAAAAAATAAAGAATTATCATAGGATACAGAAATTCCACTTCTAAGTTGTTGTAACTGAAATAATTGAGAACAAAGACTCAAAAAAGTATTTGTTCACCAATGTCCATAGCAATAATATGCACAATAGTCAAAAGATGGAAACTATCAAATGTCCATCAATAGATGAAAGAATAAACAAGATGTGTGTGTGTATATATATATATATATATATATATACACACACACACATACATACAATGGAATATTATTCAGCCTTGAAAGAGAGTTAAATTCTGATACATGCTAATACATGAACAAGCCTGGAAAAAATTAGACTGAGTGAAATAAGCCAAACAAATATTGTGAGAAACCTAGAATAGTCAAATCTATAGAGACAGGAAGTAGAACAGTGATTTCCTGGGCCTGGGGTAGGGGAGGAAGAGAAAACGGGGAGTTATTATTTAACGAGGACAGAGTTTTATTCTGGGAAGATGAAAAAGTTCTAGATGGTGTAGATGGTGGTTATGGTTGACCCCAAATGTGAATATACTTAATGCCACTGAACTGCACACTTAAAAATAGTTACAATGGTATATACTTTGTTACATATATATCTTACCACAATAAAAAAGTGTAATTAGGGCTTAGGTTTGCATTAAAATATAAAAGCTAGAGCCACTGAAGAAAACAGTATAATTTGAGATCGACTTTGTGAAACTTGACTTAACATTAATCCAATAAGCAAACCTTATAGTGCCTGACAGGACTGACCGCTATACATTTTACACTTAGTTTTCATTAAGTAAAGATCAACATAAGTAACAAAGACAAATACCCTTTCAATATCAGTATCAGCTGAAACAACACGAAAGGCAAAGTGTCACGAAGGATTCTAGCAAGGACACCTTATCTCAAGCGACATCCAATGACATTTTATCTTATTCCTTAATTACCTTCAAAATAAACCCAAACACTTTCCATTGCAAAGACATCTTGAAATATTACTCGGGAAAACTGGTTTGAATTTTCTTCAAACCAAGATTGGGAACAGTAAACACTTTGAACAAAATAGTAAATACTTTTTCGTCACATACTGAGATTCTCTTCAGCAATATTTTTGCAATAATTGAATTGGCTCATTTTGGTGCCCTAGATTCTGGCCTAATTTGATTATTGATATTAAAATATGGAGATCAAAATGACACAAGCATTAATGTTAATTGCTAAGTCAGTGCTTTTTGTTTTTCTTTGTTGTTTTTCTTTCTTGGTCGGAAGCTTCATAGCAATCAAATACAATTTTTCCTTGTGCTCAATCCAGAGCTATCAAAGGAGCCAAATCAACTTGAGAGGATGTACTGATTTTAAAAAGTGACAGTTTTATAATGTACAAACTCATACTCATCAGGACATTATGCTATCGGCAGCTCTTTATTACCAAATTTGTCATTGTTTGGACTTTGGATTTGCTGTCTTTGTGTACTTGACCTATCCTTTTCCTGTCATTGCACGAGTGGCTTCTTCTCATTTTTCAGGCTCCAACTCAAATGCCACCTTCTCAGCGAGGTCAACCCTGATCATACCCTATCTAACACTGTCTCCACAATCACCCTTCATAAGATCCCTCAGTTATTTCCTTGGTGGCACTTTGACATTACCTGAAGTCACCTGGATTTGTTTGCTGGTTTATTGTTTGCCTTCCATCATGAGAATATGAGCTCCCTGAGGGCAGGACAAGGGCTATCTGGTATTCTACTCTATTCCTCGTGTCTAGCAGAGTGACAGGCTCATAGCAGGTGCATTTGTCCTTCTGTTTCTGCCTTGCAATTGTGTATACCAATGGATTCAGAGCTCGGCTCTCGGGGAAGCACAGACATACTGCTTGGCTCAGCTCTCCTCTTTATGGTGCTACAGTAGTATCATCTCATTGCACTGGGGGATTGGATGACAAAAATAGCAGCAACCTAGAGTGTAAAGAAAGAACTGCTTGCCCTTAAACAGGGGTCCCCAAACTATGGCCCACGGGCCTCATGCGGCCCCCTGAGGCCATTTATCCGGCCCCCACCGCACTTCCGGAAGGGGCACCTCTTTCATTGGTGGTCAGTGAGAGGAGCACAGAATGCATCCTCACCCATAGTTCCCATTGAAATACTGGTCAGTTTGTTGATTTAAATTTACTTGTTCTTTATTTTAAATATTGTATTTGTTCCCGTTTTGGTTTTTTACTTTAAAATAAGATATGTGCAGTGTGCATAGGGATTTGTTCATAGTTTATTTTATAGTCCAGCCCTCCAATGGTCTGAGGGACAGTGAACTGGCCCCTGTATAAAATGTTTGGGGACCCCTGCCCTTAAACCTAACTCTACCCTAGCCTAGTTTTCCCAGAATTCCTTGAAGGTACCTATAAAGTGATACCTTATTTCCCATCGGGCACATTTGGCTCTGTAACTTTCTTGGGCACCCCATGAGAGAAGAACGGTTGGCTGAATTGAGGCTTTAGACATTTCTGTGCTTTCTCTTTTTTTTATTATTATTATGTGAGAGGCAGAGTGGTAGAGAGACAGACTCCCGCATGCGCCAGACCGGGATCCACCCGGCATGCCCACCAGGGGACGATGGCCTTCCTATCTGGAGTCTTGCTCTGTTGCAACCAGAGCCATTCTAGCACCTGAGGCGGAGGCCATGGAGCCATTCTCAGCACCCGGGCCAACTTTGCTCCAATGAAGAGGAAGAGAGATAAGAAAGTAGAGGGGAAGGGTGGAGAAGCAGATGAGCGTTCCTCCTGTGTGCCCTGGACGGGAATTGAATCTGGGACTTCGAAACGCCAGGCCAATGCTCTACCGCTGAGCTAGCTGGCCAAGGCTTTTGTTCTTTTCATTTAAGATCCAATTAGCAGAACTTCCTGGAAGTGACTCTGGGGCACCCTGTGGGAGGCCTGGACTATTTACTAGCTGGGATCTGGAGCCTTCTTTTTCCCACACAACATATAAACAGCTCCTACTTGTATATAGCTGCTCCAACTTCCTCTATGGGAAGGAGGAGTGACCAGGGGAGGTCCATGCCTGGTTTTGGCACACCTCACTATGGGCTGGCAGGAGAATATGGATCCATGCTTTTGCTTCTTTTTTTGCTGAGCCTGGCCTTGGAAGTTTCCCACTGATTCTTTTTTCTATGACCTATCATTGCAGAATTTGTCTAGGACCCTGGATCATGCCAGTTGGAGGCTCAGACATGCCTACTTCATGACTTCATTCTATAATACTATGAGTAGCTATTATCATTCCTGTGCAATTAGATAATATAAGAAATTTTCTATAACAACTAGTATTCGGTGGGGGTAACTTCAACTGCCAAAGGAACAGCACAGAGAACAAACAAATCATTTAATTTCAAGGTCCTCTCTTGACCAACAAAGAGGTCCCTTTGGGAAAAGGGCATTGGTAGTCATGATTGAGATAGCCGCCCAAAGTCCCATGGAAAGTGGCAGGTAAAATCCAACTATTAGTTTACAAGGTCCTCAGGCTTACCCTTGCAGTACACAACAATTTACTTAAGCAACTAAGCACTTATATTTGAATTTCACAACATTCTATATTTTATGCACAACTATCACGCATTTCTTACCATCCTCATTTTCATCAAAAACTGGGGGTTTGCTTGAAGTATTGGCTCCCATGGTTGTGTACCCAGACCTGGATCCTCCAGTTACATAATCCTGATGGAGACATTCATCTTCACTCAAAAGAGGTCTGAAAGCCTGAGCTAGATATTCAGGAGAGAAAGAGAAATAAGAGACTTTTAAAACCTTACAAATGGCGCACTCGATGTAGTGAGCACAGACTGTAATGAAAACGTTCACTGGAACCACTGTGGGGGAATATTTTGTACTTGAAAGTGATAATTTCCACAATAACAGAGAACATCAAGCACCTGGGAGAACCTATCACGTGTCCTCATCAGTGGTGCACCTAGGCTTACAAAGAGGGTGAGAAGCAAAACAGTTTCTAAGTATGAAGACACATTTAGAATGAGGTCAGCAATAGCTGAACAGCTAAAAATAAAAATAATGTTTAATTGTGACTCCATATTATTGAGAAAAGTTGTCAATTTTAAGCATTTTTTTCTTTTGATGTATGATCAACAACTTTAATATTTTTCTAGTTATAAAGATGTATTCCCTATCTCTTTTTCTCTCACCCTGGAAGGTACTGCAATGTAAAAGGAACAAGGTCTGAGTTTGGGCTTTACCATCCCAGCAAGTTGCTAAATTTTGCTAAACATGTTTCTTTTTCTCCTTCCCCTGAACTTGATCATGGTCCTTACTGCAGAGGCAGATTAAATGTTATTTAATGAGATAATCTGTAAAGTATTTTCACTGTATAAGGGCCCAATACTTGTTTGCTCCTTGGAAGCTCAAATTAAATAATATATGTGAGAGCTAAAAAGCTCTGGGGAAAAATACCTTCATGGATTTTTTTTAAACCTAATTGGAAAGAATTTTTCTTTCCCCAACATTGGTAAGGAGACAGAGCATCCAGAGTTCTGGTTCTGAAATGGACACTGATAATGGTTTTGGGCCAGCGGCTACATGGCTCCCCTGTAAATAGGGGAAAGAAGAGAGCCTTCCTCGAGAACCACAAGCTCAGATGCTTACAAGAGCCAGATGGAAATGCAAATGAGAGAACCAGACCAGGCAGAAGACGTTAGTGTCTGATGGGGACATTGGTGACCTGGAGAATCCAGGTGCCATCTAAATCTAAGACATTGCTGGAAACATGAACCCAGAATCCAGATCTTCAGATCTACCAAAAATAAGCAAAGATTGAGATTTATACAAAATCTTCAAAAATATGGCTCACAGGATATAGTGAATTAGACAATGTATGGAAGGCCACTTGTGAAATGTCCGGCACATAACATGCAAAGAATAAATGTCAGCTACTGCTCTTTTTAATAGCAGTACTTCCTTATCATGCATTCTTTTTTAATTTGACACCTGCTGACTGATTTCTCACATAACTTTTTTCACATGAAGGAAATAAGAGATTAGAGGCATCGCTGAAGAAAATGCCCCAAGGGAACCTGGCCTAAGGATGTTATTGAAAAAGAACTTGAGAAGTCCCTAACAAGCCTGGAGAAAAGCTAACTTTCCATTAGGAAAATGTAAGTACAGCCTTCATTGGGAAGGAAGACTCGTTAAGAAAATGTTACTTTTCCTATTAAAAGCCAACGGCTGGCAAACGGCCTTATGAACTTTAGGAAGAATCATTAAAATAAAGAGCAAGAGTCAGCAATTAGGAAGCAACCAATTAAATGGTATGGGAGAGGGGCAGGGAGGGGCAGATGCTAACAGGTAGCTGGGGGATTACTGAGATCAGGAGGATACAAAGAACTCAACTATCTCTCCAGACTCGAAAAACAAAGGGCTTTTAATTCCCGTGGAAAAGAGGGTAGAAAGAAGCAAGTTAGATAGATGCCTTGTTTCACTGTGGGCCAGGAAGGGGCGATCATGGTGCCCTGGGTGTTCCATTCTTGCATTTAGAGTCCAGAATAAGTGGGGACCAGTTAAAGGCTGAACCACAGACAGTATTAGAGAGGACTGGTCCTAAAGAGAACATTGATTTTAAGGAACTGCTACCGTTAGCGGACAAATGGTGGGTGGCAGCGGGGTAGGGGCGACTACATTCCCTTTATTTTATACATAAAGCCTCAGTCCACAATTTTCACACCACACCTCAATCCTGTCATTCTTATATATTTTCTTCACACCTCAGGCTTCCCTCTAAGTAGCCTGTCTTCCTGCCAGCAAGCATTGACCTTGCAAGTTGTGAAGTCAGAGAAAGAGGAGTATTACCTCAGTTTACCACATTTCAGAATTTCATTCTGATGAGCAATTTTGCTCACCAAAGTTCCAGTGATTTTTTTCTTTTTTAAGCAGGAAGAAACAATGTGAACAGAGGGGAAGGTGGACAGAATCATTAGGTGATGGCTTCTATATTGCACCTATCACACTTAATGCAGCTAAGAACAGTCTTTCTCTCCTTCTCCCCATGTGTATAACCAAACTAGACAACTTCCCTCATATCCGGAAAGAAAGCGACCTTTCTCTGCTAGGAAAATGGAGACACCATTTCCCCCCATTCTGCTGAATGGGACCGAGCATAGATATATCAGATCCTCAGCTATCAAACCTAACACCCTCCTAACCTCCTGGTATTAGGTACACAGGATCACGTAAGTATTATTTTGAGATGTCAAGAGGATAGTCACCACCCATGGAAATGTATCTCCTAGACACAGGCAATATGAGAGAAAGATGTGTCTTCCAAGAACACGGAAAATTTTCAGATTCTACCCTGACCCAGGCAATTGTCAGATTATTAAGAGCAGACTCCTTCTCTCATGCCAATGTTTAACCTTTGGCCGAGCCTTTGGAGGACTGTCAAAGGTAAGCTTTTTTCAATAGATAAGGTTCCCTAGTTAGAGAAGTGTCATCTTCAGAAATGGAAGAACCTGAGTTGTGTGCAAGAAAGTTGCAACTTGTAACAAAACTGTTTACCTTTCATTGCAGCAGCAGGTAGGGAGGCATAAGGTATTTAGTTTGCATTTGAAAAATAAAACTTTTTAAACTGAGAAATATTTAGAACCACAGGGAAGAAAGAAAATATAAAAAAAAAAAACAAGTCAACACTACTCTGTTACATTGTTTGTATTTCACCATCTTTGCTTCATCCAAAATTATAGGCGAACATTACCTCCACCTTAACCCTCATGCCAAATTCATTCCCTTTTCATACTTCTCAAGGACAGCCACAATCATGAATCTGGGACACATTTTACAGTCCACTTTCTACAATTTTACAACGTGGTGTGCTTTAAAGCAAGTCACCTAAATGACATCCTAGAGTAGATATATTGTACATCCTAGGATCATTCACCGTTATACTTCTGCTGCCTGAGCATGCTGGTCTCTACAGCTCTGAGTTCTCCCTGTTATGTGCTGCCTAGCAGGCCATTGTGTGAATGCACCCTGTTTTATTTATCTGTGTTCAAATCCTTCAGCTTTGGGGGGGCAAATCCATGTGGAGAGGAAGCCAGTCATCAAAGGCAGTTTTTGTTGGTTTAAAAGCTAAGAGAAACAAGCAGAAATACCTCCAGCTCTAATCTCCACCCAGCAACTATTTGTTGAAGTCTCTGTGTGTCTGGACCCGAGTCAGTGGGAGGCTGGAGGACCAGATGGGGGACAGAAAAGCTAGGAAGCTATTGATCCCAGCCCTATCTGGTTGTGTTGGGTTTTCCCGACTGCCCGCCTTTGTCTTATTTCTCTGTCCTTTTAACTTCCTAGTTTCCCAACCACCGTTTCTTAAAAAGAAAAAGAAAATCTAGGCCACTACTCACCTAGATCGTGGTTATTCCTTCACGCCTTCCAGGAAGCTTTGGTGCTTGCCACCCGGGGAGCAGGGGCTAACAAGGGAACTCCCAGCATGTGGAGAGAGCCGCCGAAAGCACCTACCTGCCTGGTTGCAGGGCGGCAGGGAGGGCGGGGCGGGGCCGGGCAGCGGCGGCGGCACCTGCAGCTGCAGGCAGAGGGTCCGAGTGCGCCCCGCCCGAGTGCGAGTGCGCAGCTCCCGCTGGAGGGGCAGCCCCGGGGCTGGCACAGGGAGAGGCGGGTGGGGATCAGGATGGGGTGGAAAGAAGGGGGAACAGCTAAGCAGTGCTCGTCTGCTTCCTAGGTCTGAGCCCTCCCCAGAAACCGAGAGCAGTCGCCTGGGGTCCGTGCGGGAGGGAGGACAGTACCGCAAGCCGGGCTAGGGCTGGTGGCGGAGATCCTGCGGCACTGTCCGGAGCCACTGGGACACAGCGCACCCCAGGACTGAGACCCGGTTCTCCTGAAGTGACCCCCTCCTTTCCCTCCAAGATTTCCAGGCACTGCCACCGAGTTTGGTGGATACGAGATGGGGAGTGAGCGAGTCTGGGGTGGGGGTGGTGGACAGGTATCAACCTGAAGATCGGAGATGGAGAAAGGCAAGATTTTCTTTAAGCCTTCCTCAGGGTATTAAGGGAGATCCAAGAGAGGGCTGAGAATTGTGCAGGTCCCCGTAACAATTATGATCTAGCAGACTTCCTTGGTTTACTTCTAGGGAAACTGAAGCCAGAGATGGAAACTAGTGACTGGTATAATGTAATTAATAGAGCCTTTTATGTACCCGGGTCCCCTGGCTCCCAGTCCCTCTTCCCCATGCAGCTTAGTCACCCAGGCTCTCTGCTTGTGGATCAGGGGTCAGGAGACAGGCTCAGAGCTGAAAGCAAGCTCCCCCCGGGAAGTGTCTGTGTTCTCTCCCATGGGCGCTCCCTGTCCTGCCCCTTTGTAATAACCAACACAATGGAATACCTTCCTACCGTTTTCCCTCTGCCCCGAGTCACACACACTTAAGCCACCGGAGAACTCGCCGGTAGGTTACTTACTGAAAGGGCCCTAGTTGTGTGACGGTGGGCGGCGGAGGGGTTGAAGTGGGGACAGCTTCTCCTCAGCTCCAGCATTTCCCTGCCACGTGGAAATGCCAGCTGGGGGTTGCCAAATACTCAGATTTTTAAAAGAGAAGTTGAAAATGGGGACGTCTGTGTGAAATCTCCCATTATTTTTAAACACTGGCAAGTTTTAAAAAGTTTAAAACTGTGTTTGCCGGATGAGATAGATCTGTGGCTGAAATGTCTTTCTCCAGCTCCCATTTTTTGATCTGTCTAGAGCAGTGGTTCTTAACCTTTTTTGAGGTACCGAACCCACCAGTTTCATATGCGCATTCACCGAACCCTTCTCTAGTGATAAGTAAAATATGATTTTTTTCCCCAAATTCAAGACATAGGTATATGTTTTTTTACTGGTGCACAAAATGAGTCGTGCATGAACATCACCTTGCTCAAAGAACAAAACCAACAAAGTGCATGAACTCACAACAAATTACAGTATCACTTTATTCTGGCCTCCGCGGCAGAGGCTTCTCCAAACCCCTGAGACCGACTCATCGAACCCCTAGGGTTCGATAGAACCCAGGTTAAGAACCGCTGGTCTAGAGGTCAAGTTCCACAGAGTGCAGGGACCAGATTGGTTTTGTTTACCCTTTACCATCCCAGCTCCTCGAATGGAGTCTGAGGCATCTCTAAATATCTGCAGAAATTGTTGAAGATATCAGGCGTCACCTTATGGTCAAGAGCCCCATAATTATTCAACTATTTCAGTGTAATTCTCTTGTTATATTACGACCTAATCCTTTCTCTTATCTCAGCTACGGGCAATATTCAACCTTAGTACTTTACAATTGGAATATCCTTGACTTTCAATGAACCCGCTCTCTCATTTTGCATTTGGGGTCCTGGGGAAGGCATTTGCCCAAAGCCACATAGCCAGTTAGTAGCAGAACTCAGTAGAAATTTATTTTACGTTGTCAACTCCTGTTTAAGAGACAATCAGGTGGTATAAATGAATACTTAATATAGGATTTGGGTCAAGTCCAAAAGAGGACAGTCAAGTTCAGGAAGAAGGAAAGAATTTTCAAGGGGTTTATTTTGAGGAGAGGGTATTCTTGTTAAGGCAAAAATCAGGCACCTGGCTGAAAATCCATTGTTTTTGTGTAACATCTGATTGTTTTCAAAACACTTGGTTACCTTCATGGCCTTCAGGATGTTCTGTAGATTTGTGATAAAATAGATTTATCCATGGGAAAACTGAAATGGCAAGAAAGTGGGCCAAGACTAGAGTGGAAACCTCTGGAATGCTCTGTATTTTAGTGTCCTGGTTAGCATGAGTCTTTGGAGTCAGTCAGTCTTTGGTGCAAATGCCGGATTCACCATTTAATAACTCTGAGATGTTGGCCAGGTTACGTAAGGGCCCTGAGCCTCAGTTTTCTAACTTCAATAAAGGGTATAATGACCATTCCTACCAGCTATTATTGATGGAGGATTAAATGAAATTGTGTATATAACAGTACACTCAACCTGGTGCTAGGCAGCACAGATTAAACACTCAGAAACTGTCAATGTTGTTAAAGTTGTGATTAATTAGCAGGTTACCAGGCTCACTGTCCAGTGATTCTTAGATCTGGTCTGTACATATTTCTTCTGTTCATACAGTCACTTTTGCTTAAAATAAAACTATTCATCAGTCCTAATTTCTTTAGTCAGATAAAGGCTTGGCGTCCCATAAGTTTTATGGAGACATAGTGATTCTTATTACTGTATCATATGCAGTCTATCAAAAGCAAACCTGTTTCAAAGAGCATATTGTGTTATGTTTTATTTATTCAGTTGCTTATACTCTCTTGCCAGTATTCTTATCTTCAACATGGCATTTGAGGAGACCCTCACAAAGACGTTATTTAGGAGATGCACCAGGTTAGATCCTTAGGACAATCTCTGGCGCCCCCAAGTGGAAAGGAGAATGAAGTGAAAAGTAAACCACTGAAAAAGTATCCAGATAGATATCCAGAAATTTTTAAAATTTAAAATAAAAAATTTAAAAATCGTCTTACAGCATAAACACGAACACCACACCAAGCTAACCACAGCCATTTGTGGCTTGAAGTTTTCCACTGGGTTCCACTACATTTAGAATAAATGGGCACTCTATTCCAGGCAGACAAGGCCCTATACTGTCTATTCCCTGCCAATTTGTCCAACTTCATCCACAGTCAGTGTTCTTTGGCTCGCTCCACTCCAGTACACTGGATTTCTGTTCTTTGCAGGTCATGCTGGCCCTGTCTCTACCCCAGGACATTTGAATGGCTTTCCACCACACACTCTCATTTCTCCCATCTTACCACTCATCATAAATGTAATTAATTTGCCTTGGCCACTTCTTTGCTGTTTCCTACCATTGAATGCAGGCCTCACAAGGACAGGAATGGCACCTCTGAATAGCCAGACATAGACAGTGTTTAATTAGATACATAAATATTTGCCATTTCCATCATCCTTTTCATTTCTTAATCCAGGAGGAATATACGAAGAAGACAACATATCATACCTCAAAATGGTAACCATTCAGTGACATAAGTGCAATTTTGTTGGGCTGTGTTTAAAAGGAGCACAGATCAGTAAATGATCATTGGACATTAGGATTTTGTGGTTTGGGTGAAAGCGGTAATTACAGACTGAATGGGACGATGGCCGAGTGGGTGCCCCTGGAGAACTCTGGCTGAATCTGTTACTTCTGTCTGAAGGAGCCAGGAGCTTTAGTAATATTTGATCAGTGTCTTAAGGGATAAAGAAGGGTCACTAGACAGAGAGCAGGGCATTCCAGATCTGGAGACTGGCAGCAAACAAAAGCATAACATTTAAGGAGAAATAGAAAAGTTTAGCGTGTCTAGTGCAGTGGTGGGCAAACCGTGGCTCGCGAGCCACATGAGACTCTTTGGCCCCTTGAGTGATGCTCTTCCACAAAATACCACATGTGGGCGCTACCTCGATAAGGAATGTACCTACCTAGATAGTTTAAGTTTAAAACATCTGGCTCTCAAAAGAAATTTCAATCATTGTACTGTTGATGTTTGGCTCTGCTGACAAGTGAGTTTGCCGACCACTGGACCAGTGTATAAGGAGTCTAGTGTGTGTGAAAGAGAGGAAAGTTGTAGAACCAACTATACAATGGAAAACAGATTGAGATTTACATGTAACAGCAAGGGGACGCTCTCAAATGTGTAAAACAGAAAAATGGACCTCATTAGAGTTGAGGTGCAGTTAGATTCCTCTGCCCTCTTTGCATAAGAGGAAGCTTATTTTCTCTTGATCTGATATGTAAATTATCTAGATTACTAAAAAAAAAAAAAAGAGTTTTTTCTTGTAAAATAAGAACAGTCTCGTTAGTTGTAAAATAAGTAATCAGATCCTAGCACAGCGTTTCATATTTAGGAAGTTTACAAATATTAGTTGAATTCAAGTCTGTGTTCAAAGTTTTACCTAGTTTGGCCGTTCCTACCAATATGATGACTTTTGGAAACGGCATGTCCTAGCCTCCTGAAGTTTTCTTTGAGGAATTGTCTTTGCAAAGACCCTGGAATTATTTTAAAAAAATTATTGAATGATTGCTGTTCAGAGTTTCTAAACTACCTTTACACATTCTGTCACCTCAGGTTCACAATTTCTTTAATAACCCATTTCTGCAGTGTTTATCATTTGTCTCTAATGGGCACCATAGCATGACAGGAGCCGAGGACACAAAAGTAGGTAACCCAGACCCAGCTCCTGTGGAGCAAGCATTCTGCTGAGAGCAGCATACATATCATGCTGTCTTCACCTAGTTTAATTGAGAGGGAGAGAAGCAACAAGAGGTAAGGAGAACCTTTCACTGCTGGAGTCCAAAACAAAAGATGGACATGGTAGCAGATTATTCCTGTACCCATGCTTACTAAAAATAAACAACCGGAAAAGAGAAGGGGGGAAAACGGGTATGAGTTAAAGCACAGGTGAAATGAACATTTATGGTGCCTACTGAGTATATATACCAAGTGCTCATTTATTCTACAGTGTTCATTGAGGGGAACAAAATTTTTCTTGCATCCACAAAAACACTTGTTCTTATCTAACTCGATCGAGTGTGCTGATCTCAAATCTTACATTAGTTTTTCTCCGTAAGCTACAGGTTTTTTTGCAATTTAAGATATTATGTTTTCATCTGATTGTAAAATTTTCAGCACTTAGTTTAACATAGTAAAGTAAAATGTCTTCTTAGGCATCATCTTTGTGATATTATAATTATATAATGCAGTAAATACACTAATATACTAAGATATATGATTGCATCAGAATTTGTCTACAATTTTGAAATAGAACATATTAAAACACTTATTTTAATCATAAAATTTGCGCAAAACTTATTTAAATTTTATTCAGGCAAAATTTTGCGTTTGTAGCTCTTGCGTTTGTGTACTTGTTGAGGACAATCTCGTATGATGCTTCAGCAACAGTCTGCTCATCACTAACAGCTTTAAGATTTTCGAGAAACTTACCAAGGTGACTGTTCAGGAAGTGAATCTTAATGCCATGTTACATCCAATGTTGCAAAAAGCCAACAGCATCCTTTGAACCAGAAGTTCATAGTTTTCTGCTTTTTTGTTGCCAAGGAAGTTCTTTGTAACTGCCACAAAAGACTGCCATGCTGTTTTCTCCTCCTTATTCATCTTCCTGGCAAATTCTTCGTCACATATGAGGGTTCAAATCTAAGGTCCATCGAATATACCTGCTTTTATCTTCTTGAAAGACAAGGCAGGAAAAGCAGAAATAATATGTTGAAAGCATTCACTTTCTTTATTCAAAGCCTGAACAAACTGCTTCATTAAACCAAGTTTGATGTGAAGTGGGAGAATAATGATCCTGTCTTGATTAACTACAGGTTCATTCACAATATTTTGCATCCCTACTTCCAGAGCTTCATGTTTCGACCACTCCTTCTGTGTCCAGTGTTTCTCCGGAGCTCAGCTAGCCCTCAAACACAGAAAGCAGGTTACTTCATGAAACCTCTCTGTTGTCTGAGAAGGAAACTTACCATTTTAAGATCCACACAAATGATCCAGTTATGCTCCTCATACTTCAGAAAGTCAAGGACAATTTTTATGTCATTATAATCTTCTCATAGATGAGTTGAAAAACCAATTGGAACCACTGCATAAACATTACCGTTGTGTAGGAGAACACATTTCAGACTCCATTAAGAGCTGTCAAGAAACAGCTGCCATTCTGTTGGCCTATAAGTGCTAACACCAAGCTAGCTGAGAAGACTACAGATATCATGACAGTAAACAAAGTGTTCGTCTTCGGGAAAAGAAGTCCACAAGAATTTGTTCACACTTCCTGAAATGGGATACTTTAGCTGACCGGTGAAGTACATTCTTTTCTTGAAGCCTGGGGGTTAAGAACTCAGCTACTTTCTTTGATAGGCCCAACCTCTTACTAAGTCATTCAATTCGGGTTGGCTAAATTGCTGAAGGGTTAATGACTGCTTGGCATCAGAAGAAGACCCTTCAGATTCTACAACCATTTTCTCATGCATCTTAGCAAAATACACTTGATTACCATGTTCACTGTCTTCATCCTTAGAAGAAATAAAACCATTGAAATCTGGAACTGAGAGTGTCTCAGAGTGTGGGATAGGTTGTATTGCTGAAGGAATATTAGGATATGCGATCATATGCCATTTTTTCTTGCCAATGCACTTTGTATGGATCAGACAGAAATAACAGTCACTGCTGTGGTTCCTAGGTTCACGCCAAACCATGGGAATACCAAAAGGCATTCCTTTGCATTTTCCTTTTGTTCAGTCACGAAGCATTTCCTCACAATTATGACACAAAATATGAGGAGCCCAATTCTTGTCTTGATCGCCAAAGGGAACTTGAAAATAGGCAATATATGCACGTGTCACAAATGATGAAATATTACGCCTTTGATGTTGAAGTGTGTAACAGCCACATATATAACAGAAGATGTCAGGACTATTCTTACATTTACGCCTACTCAAAGAAGCCATAATTCAATCTTAAAACAAAATAAGAGGGTGTTTTTATCAGATAATAATTTTTTACATTTAATAAAAAAAACTACAATTATGTAAAAGTGATGTTTGTAAAACATTAATTGCCTTGTGGTTATGTTCCATCCAGGAGTTGTTGCCCTTTAACTCCAACTTAAAAACCAATGCATGCCATTAACTGTAACAAAAATAAATTAAAATTGCATAAAAACTAGAGCATGCACCAAAATATAGATTTCAGATTTGGAATTAGCGATGCAAACATATATAGAAAATGTTCTAAAATCTCATGCAATAGAAAATGAAAAAAAATATTGTTCCCCAGTGTTATTTAAGTGCTTTTCAGAAAACTTGCACAGTAGGGCACTGTTGTTGAGAAAAAATGTTGTTAGTGTTAGACAGACCTGGGTTTGTTTCCTGATTCCATAAGCTGAAGTTCACACCCTTGTGTATATCATTTCAACTCAGTCTTTATTTCTTTTCTCTCTTTTTTTTTTTTTTTTTTTTGTATTTTTTCGAAGTTAGAAGCAGAGAGGCAGTCAGACAGACTCCTTCATGTGCCCAACCAGGATCCACCTGGCATGCCCACCAGGGGTCGATCTCTGCCCATCTGAGGCATTGCTCTGTTGCAGCTGGAGCCATTCTAGCGCCTGAGGTGGAAGCCATATAGCCATCCTCAGCGCCCTGGCCAACTTTGCTCTAATGAAGCCTTGGCTGCAGGAGGGGAAGACAGAGATAGAGAGGAAAGGAAAGGGGAAGGGTGGAGAAGCTGATGGGCGCTTCTCCTGTGTGCTCTGACCGGGTATCAAACCCAGGAATTCCACACACTGGGTCGATGCTCTACTGCTGAGCCAACTGGTCTTTATTTCTTGATCTGTGCAATATGGATACTAGTAGTACCTACTTCCAAGGAGTGTTGTGAGGACTAAATGAGATAGTGCCTGAAAGCACTTAGTACAATACCTGGTACCTGATTTTTGCATTATTAGACTAAATATTTCTCTTTTGTACACAAAGTGTGAAAGAATGCTCATCTCACTGCAACATCGACAGCACTGACTCTTCAAAGATTGTTGCTAGGAAACATGGTTATGACACTGAGCAAGATAGATATTTTATTAAGGAGCTTACCATCTACTGAAAATTCAGACATGTTAGCTGGTAATTTCAGTACAGAGTGACAGGGCCCTGATACTAGAAGTTAGGGTGCTTCATGAGCCCATAAAGGAAGCACACAGTCTTATCCAGGGGTGTCAAGAAAGGTACCACAAAAAATTAGTATTTAAGCTCTGTCCTGAAGGTAGAGTCCATTTGGTTTTGCAAAGGGGAGGGGGAGAAAGTGTTCCAGCCCAAAGGAATAGCATGTGCAAAGGTGTGTAGTTAAAAGAGAGCAAGGTTGTGTTCCAGGAAGCCATGGAGTGTTAGTGTGGCCAGGCTATGGAGGAGCACAGAGAAAACCGGTGACCTCAGGAGTCAAGTTAAATAGTTTATAGGTGAATAAGATCACTCCTTTTCCTATTTGATCTCTCATAAGAGTGAGGTGGAAACTAATGACTTACAGAACAGTCAAGATCTGAGTACATGATTTCTTTCCTGATAATATGCAGAAAATGTTTAAGAAATGAAATGGCATATTTTGAGCTGTCATTCACCAATTCACCAGGAGCACTGCACACAGAGAAAACAGCAAGTGTAATATCCTGCATGTGACAGAGGCAATGCAGACTCGTGTCCCTCTATCTAATGTGCCCGTCAAACCCGTAAATTATGTCATGTGACCTTCTCTTTTCAGAACAGAAAATATAAACGTATGGTGTAGATATTTTCCAAACTCCCAGCTCTGGTTTCCTTCAAAGTCAATATCCTTTTCATTATACTACAGGCTTCCTCTCTGTATAGCACATGTGTGTGCATGTGTGTGTCTGTGTGTATAAGTGTGATGCAGTTTCCATCCCTTCCTTTTTTATTTATTTTTTATTATTTATTCATTTTAGAGAGGTGGTGGGGAAGAATTAGAGAGAGAGATAGAGAGAGTGAGAGATAGAGAGAAGGATGGGGGAGGAGCAGGAAGCATCAACTCCCATATGTGCCTTGACCAGGCAAGCCCAGGGTTTCAAACCAGCAACCTCGGTGTTCCAGGTCAATGCTTTATCCACTGCGCCATCACAGGTCAGGCCATCATCCCTTCTATATCCTAAATATAATGATTAAAAATACAACCTTAAAAGAAAACATTCCCATTGTGTTGTTTAAAAGCCAGAAGATGTAAACAATGTCAGATCCTCATATTATCTGACCAAAGAATTGGTGAGTGACAGCTCAAAATATACCATTTCATTTCTTAAACATTTTCTGCTATTATTAGGAAAGAAATCATGTACTCAGATCTTGACTGTTCTGTAAGTCATTAGTTTCCACCTTACTCTTATGAGAGATCGAACAGGGAAAGGAGTGATCTTATTCACCTATAAACAATTGAACTTGATTCTTGAGCTCTCTGGTTCCCTCCCCAGTTCTCTGCTCTCAGAACACACATGCATGCACTCCTGCACACACACACACACACACACACGCACGCACAGTCATATATTAGCACATCCAGGGACATGTAGGGAGAGCAGGCAGTAGACTTAATACTTGCCTGGTTAGCTCAGCAAACTAATAAGCTTATCTACCACTTCCCTTCTCCTTCCTTTCTCAGTTTTTTAAAAAAATTTTCAATAGATGTATCTTTGTACTACGCTGGCCTTACATGTGACCCAGGAGCGAAGGGAATGACATGGCTTTGTACTCTGACAATGGAAAAGCACATCTGATAAAATTGTATTTTTTATTGCCTAGGGAGATATTTAAAAATATGTATGTATATTTCATGTTTAGGATGAATATTAAGTTACATTGACTTAATGTTTTGTTTACTTTTTGTTTTCTGTCCTGGAGGCTTGTTCCTAAACTTGTCATGTTCTTGGATAGTGGGGTTTTTTTTCCTTTCTTTCTAAAAATATTGCCCTGTTTAGCACCGAATTGTTTCTCACTCTAGCCTTTTCATACTGTAATTAGAAATATTTTCTCCCAGGCTTGTTGCAAACTTTTGGAGGTGGTGTTATTGAAAAATTTAGAAAAGGCCGATATGAAACAATCCAAGGTGCCAGTGAAAACAGGAAATTGTGAGCTAGTTTAAGGTGTCCATGAAATTGGGGGAAATGCTGTTCTTTGCTCATCTCAAAGCTCATCCTCATTTAATGCACGTCCAAGCAAGGGTGCCATGGTCCTCAGAGGCACCTGGCCTGGTTTTCTAAAATTCTGTTTAATCCATCACTTTGTACCTTCCTGGGTATGGGAGCAACTTTCATTTTAACAGATTACAATACTAAACAATAAGAGAACAACAAAAAAAGAGCAACGGGACATTTTGTTATTTTGTGTCTCAAAGTAGGCCAGATCTTCTGAATACTAGTTAAATTGGTGATGCATTACTTCTGAATCAAAATTTCATTCTGCAAACCCTGTTGTGTGATGGCTTTTGAGGGCATTTCAGATACACTCTATTTTAGGATGTCCATACTTTGCTGAGTGCTTTTTCATAATTTGGCTTCTATAGAAAATGGCTCAGGACCAAGAAGGTGGTGGTGAAGACCCAGCATTTTGAAAGGAGCCTTTTAAAAGAACCCAATGTAGCACCTTGAAGCTGAATTACTAAAGCAATTTGCGTGTCTTTGTCATAGTCAAAGAGGCAGTTTTTCAGAAAGTGGCGGTACATTATTTAGATCAGCATGAAACGGTTTGTAATGACTTACTTTCAGAAAATTTCAAATGGGGAACACTGTCCTTTGGTGTACTTAACGTCCACATGATTTTAGTGACTGGGGTCTTCCTTGCTCTAAATAGCAAATCATTATAATACTTATTATAATAAAAATAGAAAGAAGAGAAATAAATAAAAATGCTCTCAAATAATAACAACTATGCAATGCTTTTTTGTTCCCGGGACTGAGCCCAATACTTGATTTGCACTGTCTTCAATTGCACTGGTTCAATGCTAACAATACCAAGTTTCAGCCAAGAGCACTGGGGCTTAAAGAGGTCAGATTGTTTTCCCAGAGACACAGGAGAGAAGGCCAAGTAGTCCGGGAGCAAAGTCTAGCCCTTCTACCACAGCAGAATTCTTTGTCCTATTATGTAATTCACAAATCTGGAATTAGAATAGTAGAATTAGTTCACCTGTCGTCTGAAACACCCTTTGGGTGGAGCTCTGTACCTGTGAAAATGTCATCTGACCACAACTGGGATATGACTTTCCATCTGTTGAACAAAGAGGTTGGACTGGGTGGTGTCCCTGGTTCCTTCTAGTGCTGCTCCTCTACGATGGTGGGACATGTCCTGTGACCTAAGGTAAGGTTAAAGTGACCAGTCATCTCTCTGCCTGCATGTGAGATTTTCAGGGCCAACATCAGGACAGCCTGGGACACACATGGACAGTTAGTCACCAACCACATTCCCTGAAGCATTTACCTCATTATTTCAGGCACAACCCTTTATTGGAGAGTTCTTTGAACTCCTTCGACTGGGACTTCCTGTTTCTTGGATAAACTGAAGAACTGGAGTATGGTGTCGATTATTTGAAGGGACCTGACACATGCTTTTCCAACCCTTTACACATTATGCTCGAGTTGTTGGGACAGTTTCACCTTCGTTCCTTTCACTTCAAACTAGTGGTTTGGTTTGTTCTGTCAAATTTGCCCGTGCCTTTGAAATGATCTCCACTGATGATGACTTCATGTTACTGAACACCTACTCTTTTTTTTTTATTTTTTATTAACTTTAATGGGGTGACACCAATAAATCAGGGTACATATGTACAATGAAAACATCTCCAGATTATCTTATCATTCAATTGTGTTGCATACCCATCACCCAAAGTCAAATTGTCCTCTGTCACCTTCTCTCTTGAAAAGGCACTTCATACACATTAACTGAATTTTTCTTGTTTAGAAATTAAATGTAGCGGGGTGACATTGGTTTATAGGGACACACAGGTTTCAGGTGCACATGAAGTATTTCTAGATAACAGTTATTATCCACACTTTAAAGAAAAGGAAACTGAGATTCAGAGAAGTTAAGTAATCTATTGAAGTTAAATCAACCTAAATTGGTGTATCTAAATTCAGTCCCTATTTTCCTCAAAGAAATGGTGACTTCTGCAGTTCAAAACACCTGCAACTTCTAGTTTAGTTAAGTATGAGGGCTGCTCTGTTCTTGAAGATTCCATTGAGTATGCATTTAGATGTCTGGCTTCTCACTTTCAAATCTCTTCTTCCCATGCAGAATAATGGGATCATTTCTTCAACAGCTATAAAACCAGTGTCTTATATATCACTGTGTATTTTCCCCTACTTTGGAAGGTCCCTTCTTCATAAAAACACAGTTGTATTTCTAGCTCCTCTAGAGTGAACAAAGATGTATTTTTATCAATAGAATAAACAGAAAATGTCAGTAGAAAGTTGAAAAAAACTATTTCCATGGATCTAGTTAGTTTCAGGCTACCAGAAAGGACATTTCAATGACTCTCAGCATTAAACAGCTAGTATCCTTAATCCTCCTGAGGACTTCATTGGATGAGCAAACCGTTAATTTACCTTAGTCATTAAAATGTCTATATTGAGTGTTCACCCTTGTAGCAACCCTACAGAAATGGGTTCAAACGAACGAGTTCAACCAATGACCCTGAACTCCAGTGATATAAACTGATCCAGGCCCTCGCCCAGGATCAACTCCACTCTGTGTCTAGTTATCAGCCTGTGACCATAATGATCACAACTGATGTGATCATAAGTTATACCTGCCATTCTTTTAGGTTCAGCACTGCTTCTGTCCTTAGGAAGTTAATTACCAAGCAGCGATGGGACGTATACAAATGCAGATTAAAAATTCTAAATAGAATTTCCCTATTCCCAATTTTTGATATTTCTGTAAAACCTTTGAAAAGTATAGAAGTGGCATATCCAAGTAAAAATTGGAGTATTAATCAGGGATTTAAGATACCTGGTGTATTTATTTATTTATATTTTTTTAGGCTCTGCCTTGTGTGGTGCTTACAGCCAATGTCTCTTATTTGGGCCATAAAGAGAGTATTATATCCATCTCTTTTGGTACCAGAGAGCTACAAAAATAAGTGAAATACTGTGCTTCTATGTAATTCCTTATTTAATAACAAACACATCTAAAAATTATGATAATAAACATTGGTCGATCATGATTATTATTTGTGGTTTATGGCAGATAGGCTTATTATTCCCAATTAGTTCTAATTCACCAACAGATACCCTGTTCTTACAGCCCACAATTATCTGCTAATGACATTCTTCCAAATTATTGGTTGGGTAAAAACAAAATATCCATTGCCCTTGCTGTATAGAGACTTGCTGAGTGCTTTCTGGCACAGATAATCTTTGTGTTATAAATAGTTCCCTTTCATCCCAGATGCAACCAGAAAGTCAAAGAAAATGATGTTATAAATGAAGTATTCTTCCCATTCTGGGGAGTGAACACAGTACCGCCAGTGTTCAATTCCTTTTTTCCTCTTCCACGACTCCCGCTGACACTGCCTGATTGTGCGGCCCTGATGGTTTTCCGTGGGGGCTTGGTAACACATGAAGGGTTACACTTTCCTGGTGATAAAGAGACACAACAGCTCTCTTGAAAACCTCAAACTTCGTAATTCCTGATTTTTTTTTTTGGAAAGTTAAAGAGATAGGTCAAGGTAGGTGTCTTTTTGAAATCTTAGTTTTAAGTTAGTTTTCTTATTATTGTCTTCAAAAAAAACCCATAACATAAACTCCAACCTCTTAACAAATTTGTAAGTGCATATACAGTACATATCGATAGCTATATGTACAATGTTGTAGATATGAATTCTAGAACTTTTTCATCTTATGTGACTGAAACGTTGACCAGCTACGCTCTAGTTTTCACTCTTTCAGCCCATGGTAACCATCACTTTACCTACTGCTTCTATGGGTTTACCTACTGTACCTCAGACACCTTATATAAGTGACAGCATGCAACATCTGTTTTTCTGTGTCCTACTTCATTTAACAATATGTCCTCAATGTTCACCCATGATGGAGCATTTGACAGGATTTCCTTTTTCATGGCTGAATAATATTTAGTTGTGTGTATATACCACATTTTCTTTATCCATTCATCTGTTGGTGGGCATTTAGGTTGCATGCATGTCTCGTTGCTTGTGAATAATGCTGCAATGAACACAGAAGTGCAAATATCTCTTTGAGATCCTGATTTCAACTCTTCTGGATAAATACTCAGAATTGGAGTGATTGAATTACATGGTGGTTGGCTAGTTAATTTTTTTAGGAAATGCCATACTGTTTTCCATAGCGACTGTTCTATTTTATATTCTCACCAATAGTGCACAAGAATTTTATTTTTTCTACATCCTCGCCAATACGTGTTATTTTCTGAGGTGGTTGTTTGTTGTGTTTTGTTTTGATAATGGTCATTCTAGCATGTGTGAGGTGATCTTGTGATTTTGATATTCATTTTCCTGGTGATTAATGACGTTGAGAATCTTTTCATATATCTGTTGGCCATGTGTATGTCTTCTTTGGAGAAATGCCTATTCAAGTCCTTTGCCATTTTTAAAAAACAGGTTATTTCTTTCCCTATTAAATTGTAAAAGTTCCTAATATATTTTGGATATTACCCCTTTATCAGGTAAATTATTTGTAAATATTTTCTCCCATTCTGTAAATGAACTTTTCACGCTGTTAATGGTTTCCTTTGCTGTGCAGAAGCTTTGAAATTTGATGACAGTCCCACTTACCCATTTTTGCTTTTGTTGCCTGTGCTTTTGGTGTCATAAGCAAGAATTCATTGCCAAGACCGATGTTATACAGCTTCTTCCCTGTTTACTTCTAGGGGTTTTATAGCTTCAAGTCTCACATGTCAGTCTTTCATCTATTTTGAGTTGATCTTTGTTTATGATGTGGGATAGTGGTCCAGTTTTATTCTTTTACCTGAACATGTTTTGTTTTTGTTTTTGTTTTTTTGAAGAGACCATTATTTCCCATTATGTAGACTTGGGACCATTGTTGAAGATCATTAGCAAGGTTTATTTCAGGATTTCTTTTCCCATTAGTCTAAATATGTCTGTCTTCATGCCAGTGCCATAACGTTTAGATTACTGTAGCTTTGTAATATGTTTTGAAGTCAGGAAGTGTAAGGCCTCCAGCTTTGCTCTTCCTCATGATTTTATTCAGAGCACTTTGGAGTTAATATGACATTTAGAATTATTTTTTCTATTTCTATGGAAAATAGCATTGGGATTTTGATACGGATTGCATTGAATCTGTAGGTCACTGTGGGTAGTGTGGCCATTTTAACAATATTAAGTCTTTCAATCACTGGACATGAGATATAGTTACATTTATGCTTTCTTTAAGTTCTTTTAGCAATGTTTTACAGTTTTCAGTGTGTAAGTCTGTTGCCAATTTGGTTAAGTTTTTTTCCTACATATGTTATTCTTTCTTTTTTTATTAATTTTAATGGAGTGACATTAATAAATCAGGGTACATATGTTCAAAGAAAACATCTCCAGGTTATCTTATCATTCAATTATGTTGCATACCCATCACCCAAAGTCAAATTGTCCTCTGTCACCTTCTATCTGGTTTTCTTTGTGCCCCTCCCCTCCCCCCCTTCCACCCTCTCCTCCCTCCCCCCACCCTGTAACCACCACACTCTTGTCCATGTCTCGTAGTCTCGCTTTTATGTCCCACCTATGTATGAAATCATGCTGTTCTCAGTTTTTTTCTGTTTTACTTATTTCACTCTGTATAATGTTATCAAGGTCCATCCATTTTGTTGTAAATGATCCGATGTCATCATTTCTTATGGCTGAGTAGTATTCCATAGTATTTATGTACCAAAGCTTTTTAATCCACTAGTCCTCTGATGGACACTTGGTTCTGATGCTACTACAAATGGGATTGTTTTATTTAATTTCCTTTTTGAATTGTTTGGTATTAGTGCATAGAAATGCAACTGGATTTCTGTATATTGCTTTATACTCCATGACTCTGCTACATTCATTTATTAGTCTTAATAGGTCTTTTCATGTGGTAACTTTAGGATTTTCTACATATAAGATCATGTCTTCTGTGAACAGAAATAGTTTCACTTCTTTCTGATTTCAATGACTTGTTTTTCTTTTTCCTGCCTAATTGCTCTAAGTAGTACTTTTAGTACCTGTAATAAATAGAAGTGGTGAGAATGGTCATCCTTGTCTTATTCCTGATCTTAAAGGAAAGGCCTTTTATTTTTCATCAATGAATATGATGTTATCTGTGGCTTTTTCATATATCAGTTTTATTATGTTGAGGTTATTTACTGCTATTCTTATTTTCTTGAACATTTTTATCATGCAAGGGTATTGAATTTTGTGAAGTGTTTTTTCCTACATCTATTGAAATGATCATATGATTTTTATCCTTCTGTTAATGTGGTGTTTTACACTGATATGTCAGATCATCCTTGCATCCCAGGGAAAAATTCCATTTTGTCGTGGTGCAGGATCATTTTATTTTATTATTATTATTATTTTTATTTTAGTGAGGGAAGGCAAAGCAGAGAGATCCCACATGCACCCCAAAAAGCCCACTAGGGGGCAATACTCTGCCCATCTGGGGCTGTTGCTCCATTGCTCAGCAACAGAGCCATATCTTTACTGCCTGAGGCAAGGCCACAGAGCCATCCTCAGCACCTGAGGCCAATTCGCTCGAACCAATCGAGCCATGGCTGCAGAAGAGAGTGAGAGAGAGAGAAGAAGGAGGGGTGGAGAAGCAGATGGTCACTCCTCCTGTGTGCCCTGACCAGGAATCAAACCCCGGACATCCACACGCCAGGCTGACACTTTACCACTGAGCAAACCAGCCAGGTCTGCATCGTCATTTTAATGTATTGTTAAATTCTGTTTGGTAGTATTTTGTTGAGAATTTTTGCATCTATATTCATCAGGGATACTGGCCTGTAATTCTCTTTTCTTTTAGTGTACTTTTTGGGGTAATGTAGGCCTCATAAAATGAGTTTGGAAGTGTTTAAAAATGATTTGGCATTAATTCTTCTTCAGTATTTGAAAGTGTTGGGAATGATTACTGTTATTGTTCTTTGAATGTTTGATAAAATTCCCCAAGTTAAGTCCTATACAGGTATTGATCGACTTACGACCTATGCAACTTAAGACCATTTGACTTTACGACCACAATCACTAGCCACGACTGTTCCGTGTCTGGAGCAGTTTTTGTATGCACCTGTATTTTGTAATTTTGTATGTTTTGCAAATATTGAACCAGTTGTACTGGTATGCAGTGTTTTACTTAAACCTGACGAATGTAAAAATAAGAAACAAAATGGTGTAGAGATTATACAAATAGTATAAAATGAACAAAAAAAATTATGATATATAACAATAGTGAAAGAAAATTATGATAAAATATGACTTTAAGATTTTCATAACATCATTTCACAGTACTGTACATATAGCCTACTCAACTTATGGCCAAATCATGTTATGACTGGTCTGTTGGAGCCAATTGTGGTCATAAGTCGAGCACTAGCTGTAGTCCTAGGCTTTTCTTTGTTGAGAGGTTTTTATTACTGAGTCAATATCCTTACTAGTTATAAATCTGTTCGTATTTAATTTTTTTTAATTTTTATTTTTTTGAAGTGAGAGGCAGGGAGGCAGACAGACAGACTCCTGCATGCACCCAACCGGGATACACCTGGCGTGCCCACCAGGGGGGTGATGCTCTGTCCATCTGGGGTGTTGCTCCATTGCAACTGGAGCCATTCTAGAGCCTGAGGTGGAGGCCGAGGAGCTGTCTTCAGTGCCCGGACAAACTTTGCTCAAATGGAGCCTTGGCTGTGGGATGGGAAGAGAAAGATAGAAAGAAAGGAAAGGGGGAAGGGTGGAGAAGCAAATGGACACTTCTCCTGAGTGCCCTGGCTAGGAATCAAATTGGGGACTTCTACATTCTGGGCCAATGCTCTACTGCTGAGCCACTGGCCATGTCCTGTTCACATTTTCAGTTTCTTCATGATTCAGTATTGAGAGTCTGTATGTTTCTATAAACTTATTCATTTCTTTTATGTTATCCAATCTGTTGATATGTATGTAAGTGTTCATAGTAGTCTCTTATAAATTCTTTTATTTTTAGTTGTAATGTCTCCTTTTTTATTTTTGAATATCTTTATTTGTATTCTCTTTTTTCCTAAGTCTAGCTAAGGGTTTATCAATTTTGTTGATCTTTTCAAAGACCAATTCTTAGTTTTGCTGACATTTTTCTTTTTCTTTTTCATTCTCTATTTTGTTTATTTATGCTCTAATCTGAATTACTTCCTTCCTTCTGCTAACTTTGGGCCTAGTGTGTTTTTCCTCTAGTTTCTTGAGATATAAAATCAGATTATTTATTTGAGAGCTTTTCTTTTTTTTAATATAGGCGTATTGCTATAAACTGTCTTCTTAGTACTGACTTTCAGAGTATTCCTTGAGTTGATAGTTGGTTAGCCAAAGAGGCTCAAATTTTTTCAAAGCTCTAATACAGGGGTCTCCAAACTTTTTACATAGGGAGTCAGTTCACTGTCACTCAGACCGTTGGAGGGCCAGACTATAAGAAAACTATGAACAAATTCCTATGTACACTTCACATATATTATTTTAAAGTACAAAACCAAAATGGGAACAAATACAATATTTAAAATAAAGAACAAGTAAATTTAAATCAACAAACTGACCAGTATTTCAATGCGAACTATGGGTGCTGATGCATCCTGTGCTCCTCTCACTGACCACCAATGAAAGAGGTGCCCCTTCCAGCAGTGCGGCGAGGGCCGGATAAATGGCCTCAGGGGGCTGCATGTGGCCCGTGGGCCGTAGTTTGGGGACCCCTGTTCTAATAGAAAGTAGCTAGCTAGCTTTGTGATTCTTCTAATGGACATTCTTCTTATATTGTTCACCTACGCTACTATGACATGAGCCAATGCCCTCGCCTCTACCTCCATATAATCCTTGTCTACCATAGGTGAGAGTCTTAGTAATCGGGAGGTAACCGCTGCCAGGGGTTCTTTCTCTCCACCCATCCACCAGCAGCAAAGCGATCCTGATTGCTGTCTGGTAGGTAAGTGAACAAGTTCTAAATTCTCATCTTGAGGGTCTGATTTCTAGGGTTATTCTTCATACCAAATGACTAGCCAGCTTCACCCCCCAAAGCAGAATCTAAGATAAGAGTTTGTGTGCAGGTAGTTCATTTTGGGAAGTGACTCCAGGAAATATGAAGAGGGGAGAAGATGATGGAAAAGACAGAAGTAGGGAAAAGAAAGAGAAGAGGAGGTGATTGAACTGGCCTTACTGTGACCAACTGATGTTAGACCTTGCAGGAACTCTCTAAGGAGCCTGTACAACAGTGGTTCTTAACCTTTTTGAGGGTACTGTATCCACCAGTTTCATATATGCATTCACCAAACCCTTCTTTAGTGATAAATAAAATATGATTTTTTTCCCCAAATTCAAGACATAGGTATATGTTTTTTACTAGTGCACAAAATGAGCCATGCATGAGCATCACCTTGCTCAAAGAACAAAACCAACAAAGTGCATGAACTCACAACAAATTATGGTATTACTTTATTCTGGCCTCCGCAGCAGAGGCTTCTCTAAACCCCTGAGACCGACTCATCGAACCTCTAGGGTTCGATAGAACCCAGGTTAAGAACCACTGCTGAAGAATATTTCTTAGAATTGTCAACTCGAGGACAGAGGAGGGCAGCATTTACTGCTACATGCTGCTTCTGGGTTTTAATCCCTAGTAATTTAATTCCCTCCCTAGAGTATTTCTTAAGAGCATGGTTCAAGTCTTATATTCACATGTCTGCTACAATACTTTGAACATAAAATGTACTTAATGACAATTAATTACACTGGGGAACAATTTTTTTGCATTTTCTGTTGCATGAGGTTTTATAACTTTTTCTATAGATTTCTGCATCACTGATTCCAAATATAAAATTTGTTTTTTGGTGCATGCTCTAGTTTTTATGCAATTTAATTTCTTTTTGTTACAGTTAATGGGATGCATTGGTTTTTAAATGTAAAAAATGATTATCTGATAAAAAACACCCTCTTATTTTGTTTTAAGATTGAATCATGGCTTCTTCGAGTAGGTGTAAATATAATAGTCCTGACACCTTCTGTTATATATGTGTCTGTTACACACTTCAACATCAAAGGCTCAATATTTCATCATTTGTGACACGTGCATATATTGCCTATTTTCAAATTCCCGTTGGCGATCAAGACAAGAATTGGGTTCCTCATATTTTATGTCATAATTGTGAGAAAATACTTTGTGACTGGACAAAAGAAAAACGCAAAGGAATGCCTTTGGGTATTCCCATGGTTTGGCATGAACCTAGGGACCACAGCAGTGACTGTTATTTCTGTCTGATCCATAAAAAGGGCATCAGCAAGAAAAAATGGCATATGATCACATATCCTAATATTCCTTCAGTAATACGACCTATCCCACACTCTGAAACACTCCCGGTTCCAGTTTTCAATGGTTTTATTTCTTCTAAGGATGAAGAAAGTGAGCATGGTGATCAAGTGTATTTTGCTAAGATGCATGAGAAAATGGTTGTAGAATCTGAAGGATCTTCTTCTGATGCCAAGCAGTCATTAACCCCTCAGCAGTTTAGCCAACCAAAATTGAATGACTTAGTAAGAGATTTGGGCCTACCAAAGAAAGCAGCTGAGTTATTAGCCCCAAGGCTTCAAGAAAAGAATGTACTTCACCGATCAGCTAAAGTATCCCATTTCTGGAAGCATGAACAAATCTTTGTGGTCTTTTTTCCCGAAGACAAGCACTTTGTTTACTGTCATGATATCAGTAGTCTTCTCAGCCAGCTAGGTGTTACCACTTACAGTTCAACAGAATGGCAGCTATTTCTTGACAGCTCTAAATGGAGTCTGAAATGTGTTCTCCTACAGAATGGTAATGTTTATGCAGCAGTTCCAATTGGTTATTCATCTCATCTTCGAGAAGATTATAATGACATAAAAATTGTCCTCGACTTACTGAAGTATGAGGAGCATAACTGGATTATTTGTGTGTATCTTAAAATGGTAAATTTCCTGCTAGGACAACAGAGAGGTTTCACAAAGTATCCTTGCTTTCTGTGTTTGTGGAACAGCTGAGCTCGGAAGAAACACTGGACACAGAAGGAATGGCCAAAACATGAAGCTCTGGAAGTAGGGATGCAAAATATTGTGAATGAACCTGTAGTTATTCGAAACAGGATCATTTTTCCCCTACTTCACATCAAACTTGGCTTGATGAAGCAGTGTGTTCAGGCTTTGAATAGAGAAAGTGAATGTTTTCAACATATTATTTCTGCTTTTCTTGCCTTGTCTTTCAAGAAGATAAAAGCAGGTGTATTCAATGGACCTCAAATTTCGAACCCTCATATGTGACAAAGAATTTGCCAGGAAGATGAATAAGGATGAGAAAGCAGCATGGCAGTCTTCTGTGGAAGTTACAAAGAACTTCCTTGGCAACAAAAAAGCAGAAAACTATGAACTTCTGGTTCAAAAGATGTTGTTGGCTTTCCACGACATTGGATGTAACATGAGCGTTAAGATTCACTTCCTGAACAGTAAGAAACTTGATAAGTTTCCCAAAAATCTTGGAACTTTTAGTGATGAGCAGACTACTGCTGGAGCATCAAACAAGATTGTCCCTAGCAAATATACAAACGCAAGAGCTACAAACGTGGATTTTTGCCTGAATAAAATTTAAATAAGTTTTGCGCAAATTTTATGATTAAAATAAGTATTTTAATATGTTCTATTTTGAAATTGTAGACAAATTCTGATGCAATCATATCTTTTAGTGTACTAGTGTATTTACTACATTATATAAATTATTATATTTTCACAAAGATGATGCCCAAGAAGACATTCTACTTCATTATGTTAAACTAAATGTTGACAATTTTACAATAATATGAAAACCTAAAATCTTGAATTGCAATAAAAGTGTAGCTTACAGAGAAAAACTAATGTCAGACTTGAGATCAGCACACTCGAATTAGGTAAGAACAAGTGTGTTTGTGGATGCAACAAAAATTTTGTTCCCCAGTGTTATTTATTGAATGAACAAATCAATGAGTATGCTGTGCTCAGTAGTTATTCTGAGCAGAGAAGAGAGTTACTGAAATCTATGGTGTACATTGAATCTTTCCCTTAGGCAAGACCTATGAGTATGAACTGTTTTAGTTCATTTGGGCTATCCTAAAATACCATGGACTCGGTAACTAGTAGACTGCAGAAATTTATTGATCAGAGTTCTGGAAGCAGGGATGTTCAAAATCAAGGTGCCAGCATGGTCATCTTCTGGTGGGGGTCCTCTTCCTGATTCAAAGCTGTCACCTTGCTTTGTTCTCTCATGGTAGAAGTGGATAGGTAGTTAGCTCCCTAGAACTTCTTTTATAAGGCACTAATCCATTCATGAGTACCCCATTCTCATGACTTAAGCACCTCCCAAAGTCTCACCTACTATTACCATCACACTGAGCATTAGAATTTCAACATATAATTTTTTTGGGGGGGGCGGGGGTTGGGAGGAACACAAGCATTTAGACCATAGCATTAACCTATGTTTTTAAAAAAGTGTTTAACAACTTTTCTGCTTCTTAACCAGGGGTGCCATTGGTTAGGTGAGAGTTACAATGTCTTCCACACTTTCTTTTTTGATTTATCAATATATATCATTGTTCTATAGTTTCTTGTTTACTTTAAACACATGCACACAACATCACACACACACACACAGACACACACACACACACACACACACACACACACACACACACACACCCCTCTTGCTTTGGAGTCAGACTGCCTGGATTTGAGCCCTGATTTCTCTACTAATTCTCAGTATGACTTTTGGAAAGTAGCTTCATTCTTACGTTTCTGTTTCTATACCTACAAAATTAGTAATTCTAATACCTGCTTCATGGGGTTATTGTGGAAGTTATAGGTGATAAACCATGCAACATCCCTGACAAATAGGTACAAGCACTCCCCTCCCTCATGAGAGATTTTATTGAGAGTGTGTAGTAACAAAAGCTCTGTTTAGAAAAGTAAAACATTCTCTGTGTATCTCACAGCCCCAGCATCATCTGAGAGCATCATCAGAGGTAATGTTGAAAATATTTGATGACTGTCTGGCATTGGCACTAACCAGAGTGGTCACTGGTCATTAACAATCATTATGGCAATACTGTGTGTACAGGCTGAATACAAACATGCAGCCCCTCAGGACATTCCCAGAATAGAGGACTCCTCTGATACCTGCCTGACTGTACCCCCGTGTGCAGGGCTTTCACATCCTGGGGAGGTCCAGGATTATGCATTACCCCATGAGGGCACATTCCGATAGGACATAGGCTGTTGAGAGGTTGGTACTGCGTGATCGATGGTTGCTTCCAGGCAACAGTATTGATTATGGCTAGGAGGAGCCATCACCTGCCACTCTTAGACCTCCCTTCTGTGGTTTCAGGGAATCAGGTGCACTCTGCTGTTGGAAGGACCTGGGTCTCTTTGCCCATGCACAACACCAGGGCCACCTGGGGTCTATTCACCAGCTCTGCTCTCTCAGCTATCAGTAGGGAACCAGCACACCTAGGAACTCCCACCTCTCTATTGTGTGAGAGCCAGGTGTGAGAGCAGCTACTGGGCTCCTGCCGTGATGGTCTGACTTATGTGGCTGTCAGCCGACGAAGGAAAGTTTATTTTTATTCACCAAAACAGTGACTACATGGAAGGCTTATGGACATCTGGTTTCTGCATAGTGGCAAACTGTCAGCTTATAAAACCAAGAGCTAAAATACAATGTCTCCTCTCCTCTATCACTGCAGGATAAATGGATGCCTTTGAAAAGAGAAGGAGCACACTGTTTTGTATAATACTTTTGCATTACATAAGCTTGGAGGTGCTCATTCATCATGGAAAAGTTGAACATTTGATGTTATAAACGTGAATCCCCAAACAGCACTCAAGACCTGTGCTTCTGGATTTGCTAATTCCCCTCACACAAAGCTTATCGCATCATGAAAGAGGATGAGATGTAGTGGAAAGACTATGCAACTCTAAGAGCTGCTTTTGTCCCTGACCTGCTGTGTTCTAACTGCGGGAATGTCAGCAAGGCATGTCACCATTCTGAGAGCATCTGCTTCTACATCTGTATCAAAATCTCCTTATAAAGTCTATGGTTGCAGATTCCAACTGGTGCACTGTAGGGGAAAGCTAGAATTCAAATCTAAAATGGACTGGTTCTAAAGTGCATGGTTGCCTGACCTGTGGTGGCGCAGTGGATAAAGTGTCAACCTGGAATGCTGAGGTCGCCAGTTCAAAACCCTGGGCTTGCCCAATCAACTCACATATGGGAGTTAGTGCTTCCTGCTCCTCCCTCCCTTCTCTCTCTCTCTCTACTCTGTTAATTAATTAATTAATCTAAAGTGCATGGTCTTTTTACTGCACAGCACTGGCCATAAGTGGCCAGGTTTCTTTCACTTAAGACATTGCCTAGTGGCATAGTGGTTAATATTGTAATATAATTATTTAAAATGTCATCAAGTCTCAATTGAATATTCATGATATTTGGGAACTATATTGTATCTTATAAATAAAGCCTTTTTTTCCTCTGAGATTATTCCAAGTGACTTGCTAACCCATGGGTCAGCAGGATGCTTGCTCCCTAATGAAATGAAGCAATGTCTGCAGTAAATTTCCCGTATTCTGGACCACAGAGACATGCAAGGAGAAGATGGATAAAAAAAAAATGCATGTGGTTAAAAATAAGAAACTAATTCCGGGAAACCAAAACCAATTTAATTGCTTCATTGGAAGCTATCCCAGGGTTTTGAAAGTTACCCTCTCAAATCAAAGGAAGAGGCTCTAAGAACTTAAATGGCTGCATAGAAACCAGTCATTTTACCTGTCATCTCAGGAACCACAGGCGCTGTTGTGTAACAGGTTGAGTTCTCAATTCATAGTCATAGCCAGGCAAGCCATGTATCAACGTCTGCACAGGGATCAGTTTCTTCACGGGGTAGGAATTGTCTGTATATACTCTGTTGTTCATATTATCAGGCCCAGTCAGTTCTATTGTGCCACATATGATTCTTATATTATTTCATTTTGTTCTCAAGCAGCCATATTTCTTCTCTTTAATGCTGAAACTGGATCTTTGGGAAGAGAAATGACTTACCCAGGTCACACAGCTAATAGGTGTTAGAGGTGCCACTCTAGTATGATGCCATGCTCTCACAGTTGAGAAATGGGTGAACTCTTTTTAAATGAAAAAAAAGAAATCTTACAGTCAGTTAGCTCACTTAATTTACTTTTTATTATAATGTTGCTTACAATACTAAAGACATAAATCTAGGTATATGTTTCTTCTATTTACAGTTCATATAAAATTCTAAATTCAAAATCTGTTTCAAAGTTAAATATAAGCCAAGAACCAGTCAACAAAATTCAAATTAGCGCAGTTTAATGGGGGAAATCAATCTTGCTTCACTGAAACTAAGCTGCCACTCCCAGCAGGGACATGGCTGTGACTCTTTGGTAGGGATTCTTTTTGATTCAACATGCCTCTTGTCCTGCAGGCCATGACGACTCAAGTCTACCACCACTTTCTCCATGAAAAGTACCAAAACAATGTTGTGTGTGATGATCGTTCGATCTTTTCATGGCTTGACCATGACATTGACCCATTGGCTCTTCCTCTGTTCTTTTCTCATCAGCCCGTAACAGTTAAAATAATGTCATCAGGTGCCAGCATGAGCATAAGTAGATGTGAATATAAGCATTGCAATCATGTGGCAGTATTTGCTAATCTGAAACTAAAAAGGACCTTCAAAGTGAGAGGCAACAAGCATTTACTGGAGATTAAATAAGAACTATCTGGGAATTATTATTAATTCAGGCAAAAGCCCAAATAATGTTCTAGTTAGGAGACAAAGGCAATGGGTAATTTTGAGAAAGTGAAGGGGAACCAAATACATCCACAGAAAGAATGAATTGCTGTTGGTGCAGATAGCAACATAGCATGAGTCATTCTAAATAATGTTTTTAATTTTCAGTCCCTGGTCAGTAACTGGCTTCTTGTTATTTTTGCTAGTAGTGCTTTGGGAAACAAGGTTGCTTAGGGCCAGTCCAAAGGTAACTCTGGCCAGTTGGTTCAGTGGATAGAGCATCAGCCTGATGTGCAGACATCCTGGGTTTGATCCCTGGTCATGGAACACAAGAGAAGCAACTATCTATCTGCTTCTCTCTTCCTCCCTCTCCCCCTTCTCTCCCTCTTCCCCTTCTGCAGCCAGTGGCTCAACTGGTTCAAGCATTGACCCCAGGCACTGAGGATTGCTCAGCTGGGCTGAGCACCATTGGCCCCAGGCACTAAAAATAGCTTGGTTGATTTGAGCATTGGCTCCAGATGGAGGTTGCTGGTGGATCCCGGTTGGGGCACATGCGGGAGTCTGTCTCTCTATCTCCTCTCACTTAAAAAAAGAATGCCAACTGTAAGTTTTTAGGATATCAAAATGAATGCAAAACTTAAAATTTTTTTAGAGAAATTAAAGACCTGAAACTTATGTCCCTGGGCAACTCCAAGACTCTGAAGACCTCCGTTGAGTAACCTCATCTGCAGATAAGTCTAGTTGAGGTCAACTGATGATACATACAAATTTACTGTCAACTGGGTACAAGTAACTTAATTCTCTGGACTCTGTTTCTCCACCTATATAACAGGAATAAATAGATTGCTGTTCTCCTAGAGTTGTTGTGAGTATTAAGTGACATGTAAATTGCTCACCTCATAGATAAAGGGTAAGATAACTTTATAAATATTTTCCGGTGTTGTTAATATTATTAGGTGATCATGGTTTGTTGAGGAGAGCAGACATGCCTACCACAAATATAACCCAGGGGAAATCACTTTGTATCTTTATACACAAAGTGCTCTTTTGGCTTGGAGAGGATGATGACAATAGCAAGTTCACACTGGTGACAAATGGCAAAGATGAAATTCTAACCAGAGCAGTCTGACCCTGTGGGTTTCTGCTTTTGGAGTTCTTGAAAATAATCTAAAGTTAACAAGGCAAAGGGAGAGAAATGTGTGATAATCAACAGAGCTGGTCTATTTGACCCTTTAAATCCGCACACAGGCCCTGTTCACACTTGGGCCAGTTTCTCCCTCTCCCCAGTAAATGCGACTATTGTGCTGAGATTCCCCCCACTTCGTGCATCAGACATTTCAAAAGGAAGATGTGCTCCCAGTCCATACTGACACAAGCCACTTGGTTCCAGCAGCAGTGAGCTTGAAGACTCAGGCTAGTCTTCTACTGCCTCCTATAAGGGTTTGCTGGGTCCTACACAGTTTAAGAGATTACATTTTTTGTCAGCCCTTAAATACCAGGGGATTTTATATAACAATCCAGGTTTCTGCCATCTCCTGAAAAATCACAATATCCAGAAACCTTGCGCCTGCATTCCCAATGATGGCAACTGGGTGGAGCCTTCCATGGTGCCTCCCTAAAATCATCTTTAGCCGTCGGTGGTGGCCTGGTTCCTGCAGGCCACTGGAGGATGACATCGAAAGCACTCAATATGTGTCAGCTGCCACCACTGAGGCTGTTTGGTGGTTGGTGACTGGCTTAGATTCCCCAGAACTTTTCTGAGAAACAGTAGCATGGTAGATGGCAGAAAAAGTGGCCGCTTGTTTTCTGCATGTTAGTTTGCACGTCCCTTTGCCATATGGCTTTGTGGCTTCTCTGAACAGGACCAGGAGCCCATCTTTCTGTCCCATGTTGGCAGGGCATGGCCAGGGGACTGGCGTTAGCTAATGGGCCTTGGCAAATGTGTCCCTTCTTGCTGCTGGGAACCCTTAGCCACCACGTGACAAGCCCAACTATAGCCCATTGGAGGATGAGCCACCGTGTGGAGGGAGGTGCCCCGTATTGGAGCAAAGACAGGTAGATCAGATGAAGAGCTAGCTCAGCCAAGCCCCAAATAAGGATAAGGCAGTTATTATTTAAGCTACTAAATCATGCGTTGGTTTTTATACACAACAGCTAACTAAGGGAGGCAAAGGCTTAGAATGCCCCCACACAACAGTTCCTGCCGTAATTATCCTGGGGGCAGGGGTGTCTTCAAATTATGCATTCTCTCTCTACAAATAAGGCCTAAAGCAAGTGACTGCTTAAGTTTTTATTCAACTGTCACTGATAAAAAGGACACCTAAAAATCAATAGCGAGAGCTTATTTAGGGTGTTTTAAAAGTGGCAAGTGGACATTAAGTTAAATTTAAAGCAACTGAGGTCCAGGCAAGTTAACCAGCTTACAGAAGTCACAGAACATATTTAAAAATACACATAATCATACCATTCCAAGATAGCACCTTGATAACTTTTTCTAATTGTCAAGATTTTTATTAATGTGCCTATGGGTTTATTATTTTTTTGCAAAGTTATTAAGGCAGTAATAATAAATGTAACTATACAAAGAAAAATAAGAATAGCTTCTATATACTGAGCTGTTACCTATCCAGCACTTTTCAAAGGACTGTTATGTAGACTGTCTTCTTTAACACTCACCATATTCTAAAGGGGATGTCCTCTAACTATGTCCATTTTACAGATGAGCAAAATGAGTCACAGAGAGACTGAGTAATTTCTCCAGAGTTCCAGAGCTGGGACTGGACCTTCAGTTTTGCTTATATGCACATGTTACTAATGCCTACACTTTACTATTTTCTTGAGACGATAGTCATAGTCATGAAAGGATTTACAACAATAGAGCTGTCCAGAGATGACCCGAATTTGAACAGGACAAAATCTAACATTTTCGGTTCACTTTAAATGTACTCACCTGTCATGCTGAGCAGAGACATTTTCATTTCCAACCGCTTGAGGGCAGTGTGAGGCAAAGTTTGCTTCTGAAGTCAACTTGGGTCTCCAATTACAGTTTTTTTCATGTAGGTTTTTTGATTATTTGTTTATTAGTTTAAATGCTTAGAGATGCCCCAGACTTTCAGAGCACTATTCTTTCCAACTAAGCAGCGTAAGGCTGTGTATAAGATGCTGGGGTATTTGTATGTTTGTGGTCATGCATTTGTGATTCCCTGATCTTTGGAGAATATCTGGCTCTCTGGATCCGATTCATTTACATAATGAGATGATGAGGTAGGATGAGTTTTAGGGATCGTGCTAACTTTCACATTCTACTATTGCTAATGTAGAAAGTGGTGTGAGTCTTAACACTGAAAACAAGGGTATGTATGACATGTTTTTGTTATTGTTGTTAATAAATAGAATTAAATATGAATGAGTTTCTTCCCTAACAGACTGATGAGAAAGGTACTTTATCATTATTGGGGAGTCCCCCAGCTCTCATTGCCCCTGAGTATTAAAGGGTCAAGGAAGTGCCCACTCTTGGGGCTTCTGGCAAATATTACTTGTGTTTCTTGCTTGGAGGACCCTTCTCTAGTTGGGAACCTGGCATCCCATTTCTCTGGGTAGGTCTTAGGGATGAAGAAGTGGACAGCTGTGTTACATTGACCTCTGCTCCTGCAAAAAGTCCTAGGAAGAGGAAATACGAAGGTCCTTGCTGTCTTCATGGAAAGGGGGTGGGAACCCACATGTTAATGTTTAAATAGTGTCCCGTCACTCTACAGGACCAGAGCCTTGGGGATCGACAGTGTCTTGACCTAAATTGTATTCTCCATAGTATCAGAACTAAGAAGTTGCTCAATGAATATTGGGTGGTTAATTTTCTTCTTCAGTCTGAAAGAAAAAAGCAAAAATGGGCAAGATTAGTTTTTACTATAGAACAACGGGTATTTAAATGGTGAGCTAGGCAGGGCTGTGTGTTCTGGCTCCACCACCTGGCTGTGGGACCTTGGAGAATATTGACTCTTCCTTTGCAACATGGAGGTGTATAAATTCTGGATCCAGCTTAAAGAAATTTGCTGACTGCTTGAAATTGGTTTACATCCCCCACCCTAGGGAGAGGCTGTGGACATGTTCATAGAGTCCTGTAGGCGTACCAAAGAGAGCTTTGGGAATTCCCTCCTCCCTTTGGGGGAACCTTTGGCTCTGTCCCCCTGTGCAACTGTATAGCCAGCCCTCTGGGCCCATTCTTGGTCCTCAGCCCTCTGTAGAACCCCATGGACTGGTGATCTTCTCAACACTCTTTTTCCTGGACTCCCTCTTTATCCCTGGATACAGATGTTTCCATCTCACATGTTGCTCACTTTGTAAACTGAGATCATACTCTAGATAAGTGATGGGCAATCTTTTGAACTTGGTGTGTCAAAATTTGCCCAAAAAACGAGCATAACTCGGGTGGTGTGTCACTTTTAGAAAAATGGCCTAACCGGAAGTCCCAGAACTAGATGCTCTGTGCCGGAGTTCTGTTGTTTTGGCCTACAGACCTCCGGCACAGAGTGTCTACACTACAGCAAATGTTTTATCCTCGGCTACTGCATCGGGCCATGCAGGAGCCAAGGATGAAATGTTGTTCTCAGCATGCGGCCCCATATTTCTCTGATATGCTGCCGTGTGTCATCAAAAATGGCTAAGTGTGTCAGTGTTGAGACGCGTGTCATAGGTTCGCCATCACGGCTCTAGATTCAAAAACCATAAGCCAGATCCACAGCCCCAGGGTTCCAGAAATGGCCCATTAATACAATAAAGGTCTTCTCTACTAAAATGCATTCCCTTCAGCAGGCCTACGAGTTACCAGTGCCCCATCCTCACTGGGTTGACATCCACAGACTTAGATTATTTGCCACTGTGGTTGGTGTGACGCTGCTTTTCATTTCGCTGTTGTTAATTTTGGTAAAAAAAATAAATAACATGAAATCTATCCTCTTAAAATTTGTTTAAAAGTGCAGTACATTTCATTTTAAATAGGTTTATTATGTTTCTTCTTCTGTGTGTGGCCTATTCAAAGACTTTGCCCAAGTTTCTGGGGTGTTTTTTCCTCTATTTTATTGATTTATGAGTTCTTTATATGTCCTGGATATTAGTCCTTTGTCAAATATGTGTGTGACGAATGAATACTCCAGCCTATGCTGATCTTTTCATTTTGTTTATAGGGCCAATTAGTAAAATTTAATGTGTTACAGCTATCTTTTAAAAAAACTTTGTGCTCTTGATATCTTGTTCAAGAAATCCTTACTACACTTAAAAATTGGGAGGGGTCAAATTTTAAAGAGCTTTTGCATGCCTATGCCTCAAAATCACTTATAAGATCTCTTTTGGGTACAAAATTCCAAAAATTAGCAATGTCCACCTTAAGGCTATTAATTGAGTATATGCCATTGGGAGAACTAGTTACTCACATGAACGATAATGAAGTTAAAGATTTCTACTTGATAATACACATAAAAATCAATGCTAGGGACTTTAAAACAGTATATGTGAAAAAGAAAAAAATTTTGAAAAACATATATAGGAAAAATTACTCATTTTATTTAAAAGGTATTTTTGTTTTTCTTCTTCTTCTTTGTATTTTTAAAAAAAATTTGGTCCTATTCTTGTCTGTCAAAGATCCAATATTGTCACTGCATTGAATGCATGGAGTGCAGCAGAGTTATGTGACAGGAGTGTCCAGATATGGCTGTCCATGTGTCAGGGCCAGATCATAAATGGTCTTAAACACTAGGGAATGGAGTTGAAATTTTATCATGAGGATAATGGACTGCCTTTGAGAGACTTTACGTAGGAGATTGATGTGATAATCAGATTTGCCTTTTAGAAGGATTGCTTTGGTCCCCAAAATGTTTAGCAACTGGTAGAAGGAGAAACAGGGCAGTAATCTAGGTGAGACGGGTCAGGCCTGGAGCTGGGGCTTTAGTTGCTGTGATGAATAAAGATGGAGTGGATCTGAGAGCATTTAAGGACACACATTTGCTGGGAGCTGGTTAATGCAAATGAGCTTTTTCCTGGTTACAAAAAATTGGCCACCTGGAAGTACAAAATTGAGTAGGGGCACACATGGAAGAATCCCATGTCCATATATGAGATGGAGGATACCATTCCCAGTTATCCATGCTCCATCTCAGAACTCCTCTTTTAAGGACAGATATGAAAGGTCTTTTTTTTGTGGGTGTTGGTGTGTAATTCTTTGACAACAGCATTTTGAAACTAAAAAACAAATTGATTTTTTTGTGTGTGTGAGAGAGAGTGAGAGGGACAGACAGACAGGAAGGAAGAGAGAAGAGAAGCATCAATTCAGAGTTGCAGCACCTTAGTTGTTCATTGATTGCTTTCTCATATGTGCCTTGACCAGGGGGCTCCAGCAGAGCGAGTGACCCCTTGCTCAAGTGACCTTGGGCTCATGCCAGCAACCATGGGGTCATGCCTATGATCCCACGCCCAAGCCCATGACCCTGTGCTCAAGCTGGTGAGCCTGCATTCAAGCCCACGACCTCGGGGTTTCAAATCTGGGTCCTCAGCATCCCAGGCCAGTGCTCTATCCACTGTGCCACGCCTGGTCAGGCCAAATTGTCTGATTTTGATAATATTTTTTCTTTTACATGGAAAAATAGAAGCTTAAACAATCAGTAGCACTTCCCAGTGAAGGCAAAGATACCTCAAATTCACAAAGTCAGATGAAGCTTAGAACAAATTGATTTGGGGGATGTATGCCTAACAAATGATAATTTGTGAAACATACCTTAGTTTTTCACCTGCAGTTGGGTGACTGTTCCAAAAGAAAAGAGAACTAGGATCTCCTTACCTCTGACAAGAAGTGCCCCCAACCTCCCACTGCCTGTAATAGGCATAGAGGATTAGTGCTTTAGAAAATGACACTATAACAGGGTAAAGAGGAGATTGACTTTTCATACAAATTAGTTGGATGAGATACTATTGGGGACTTCTCTAGCAGGGATTTGGAGACTGAATATGCAAATTTAAATAAGAGGTCCTAAAAATAATTACGTATGAAAAGGAAGTAGAACAACCAAACTTTTAACAGGAACTGTCAAAACATTTAGGGCAATGACATCAGTAGCTTTATGAAGTTCTTAACGCTTCCGATGGTGTTAGTAGTATTGTCCAATGACCGATCTCCCTTCCAGTGGTTGCCATTGTTCCAGATTCACGTCTGCATAGCAGATAACCAGTGTACACCTCACTGGCCCAAAGTTAGTCAAATATCACAGTCAGGAGAATGCGTGCGCAGCTTGTCTGAGGTCAAAGTTAATTGAAGAAATCATGATGTCCAGGGGATGGAGATTTCTCTTTTAGCTTTCAAATGCAGGTCAACCTGGGAAAAGATTGTAACTAGCTGAGTCTTGCCATAAATAGAAAATAGAAACTGTTTCCTTTTTTAAAATAATATTTTGTTTTTTCAATTACAGTTGATAGACAATATTATATTAGTTTTAGATGTACAACAGAGTAATTAGACATTTATATAACTTACAAAGTAATCCCCTCAATAAGGCTAGTAGCCATCTGACACTTCTCTCAGCATAATAACCTTTAGGTCCATCCATGTTGCAAATGGCAAGATTTCATTCTTTTTTATCTGACTAATATCCCATTAAATACACATGCCACATCTTCTTTATCCATGCATCTACTGACGGGCACTTAGGTTGTTTTCATATCTTGTAAATAATGCTGCAGTGAACACAGGAGTAAATATATTTTTTTGAATTACTGTTTTGAGTTTCTTTGGATAAGTACTCAGAAGTAGAATTGCTGGGTCCTTCTTTGTCTCTTTTTATAACCTTTGTTTTGAAGTCTATTTTGTCTAAGTATTACTATCCCCATTTATTTGTTTGTTTCCATTTGCGCAAAATGTCTTTTTCATCCCTTTATTTCCAGTCTGTGTGTGTCTTTCAGTCTGAAGTGGGTCTCCTGTAGGAAAAATATATATGGGTCTTGTTTACTTACACTCCATGTCTTTTGATTGGAACATTTAATTCATTTACATTTAAAGTATTGATTGGTATGTAGTCATTGCCATTTCATTATTCATATATATATTTAGATTTTATTTATTCATTTTTAGAGAGAGAAGAGAGAGACAGAAGGGGGGAGGAGCAGGAAGCATCAACTCCCAAATGTGCCTTGATAAGCAAGCTCAGGGTTTCAAACCAGTGACCTCAGCATTCTAGGTTGATGCTTTATCCACTGTACCACCACAAGTCAGGCTCATTATTCATATTTTTTATCTTTAAAAAATTTCTTCTTAAGAAAGACCCTTTGACATATCGTATAATACTGGTTTGGTAGTGATAAATATCTTTATCTTTTTTTTTTTTTTTTGTCTTGGAAGCTCTTTATTTGTCCTTCAATTCTCAATGATAGCCTTGCTGGGTAGAATAATCTTGGTTGTAGGTCCTTGCTTGTCATCACTTCAAGTATTTTGATCCACTCCCTTCTGGCTGGCAAAGTTTCTGTTGATTAATCAGCTGACAGTCTCATGGGAGCTCCCTTGTAGATAACTAACTATTTTGCTAGCTGCTTTTAAGATTCTCTCTTTGTTGCCTGACCAGCGGTGGCGCAGTGGGTAGAGCTCCAACCTGGCCTTAGCAAACTGTTTAACTTCTGTTTGAGCTTCCATTTCTTACACGAGGCTCACAAGATAGAATAAACCTGAGAGAGTTGCCAGGAGAATTCACTAAGATTATTAATGTAAAGCATTTAACACAATCTGGAGCCCAGGTGAACACCAAATAAGATTTAGGTATTTGGTTTTGATCACGTGTTAACAAGGACCCTCAAGGCTGGTGGTGTGGATGATGTTATGGTCAATGCCTCCTAATATTTGTAAATTGACCAACCAGACCAACTTCTTTATTTTCAGAACCTTTTTCTTGACATATGGTGGGATACCATTTAAAAAAAATTTTTTTTTTTTGGATAGAAGCTAAATTCTGCAGGAAAACGTGTAACATTTTCTTTATTTCTGTTTCATCACAGGCTGGGCTGGATGGCAATTTACAGAAGCATAGCGCACCCACACCGCGCCAGCTGCTCTGGCAAGAAGAGGCATCTTCATGCAGGAGGTGAGTTATAAACAAAACCCCAACACAAATCATGCTTCAATTATATCCACTTCCTATAGTTGGGAAAAGTTGTGATTGTATCTTTTCCTTGTTTGGAAAAAAAAGTAGAACATTTGGTTGGAAAAGGCGATGGCAAACGAGACGTGTTTGACAGCTATTTCACACTCTTGTCAAAGGCTCTTCTCCAGAACCAAAAATGCAGAGAGGAGACTGTCCATATGGCTAAAAGGTCAAAGAGCACCGAAAGTCAAATGCAGTTGTTTTTTTTTCTTTTTTAAGCTCAACTCATACGGCTGTTTCACATATTTGTCATCTGGTGTCAAATGGTCAGTTCTCTAAGGACTGGAGTATTTGTCCTGTATTAAAGTTATTTTCTCAACTAGGTCAAATAAAATTTTACATGTGCAAGTGCAGCTCTGAAGGACTTTTCTGATTACTTTGCTTCTTAAAGACATAGTAGATTTATCAGTGCACTGGTTATCACTATTTATTACAACCATGACATTAAAACTATTAATGCAGCAGGTTGGCTAAGAATGAATTACGTTTACTAGAAACAACCGAGAAGAATGCGCAAATAAGTAAGCTAAAAACAATCATAATCCTAATGCCAAGTGCTAACTGCTATTAACTATAGTATAGAGCTTTCCTTCCTTACTTTGCATATACGTTTTCATGAACAGTTTTTTAATGGATGGTGCCTATATGTGTGTGTATGTGTGTGTATATATGTGTGTGTATGTATGTGTGTGTGTATATATACTGTTTACAAAAATTAGGGGATCAGGGAACGTGCAGATACTTCAGTACTTTCAGCCTATTGTATAGTGAGTACATCTTCACCAATGAAATAAAAGTTGGTTTTTCATCTCATTTGCATAATTGAACAACTTTCTTTGACTTGTCTATTGCTTTTCTGATGTTCTTGTTTAATAAAAAAGAAATCAAATGCTTTTTTTTTAATTGCTTCATGGTCATTTTGAAATATTGCCTAATTTTTGTGAGTAGTGTATATATTCACTGTTTACTTATGAAATATTCTAAATATCTTCCCATGATTATATGAGATTTTTCTCTCTCTAAAAGTCATTATTTATAAAACATTTTGAATATACAAAATGAAAAGGAATAGTATAACAAACACTAAGCATCTGCCACCGTTTAATAAAATGTCATAACCCTTCTGGCTGAATGTCCTCCTATAAGTATAAAAGTAACCAGAAATCTAATTTGGGGATTTATTATTTTTATTTATTTGCTGGTGTACCCTTCAGAGGTTTGGGGTTTGAGCTATACTGACTTAGCAGTTTCGTTGGCAAGAAAGTTTTCTTGTTTCGCAGCTTTTCTGTTAATTACAGGATTTATTGTGATTGAACCAGGTGGAACCACGTTATCATCTATGAACCAAACCGGGACGTGTGCTTATGAACAGGGCTAGCTTGTGTTCTAACTGGTCAAAGTCACATGCTCACAAATGGAGTGAAATAGGGGAGCTTTGATCCCCAAGAAAGAAGGAAAGAAAAGTGGTGTCTCACCAGTAAAAATGGCAAAGAAGCTAGCTAGGCAAAAGTAACCACTGTCCACAAAAGGAACTTCTGTCTATAGCATTTTCTGTGACCTTCCAGCACCTTTCTGAGACAGAATTTGTATATTCTTGCTTAATAGAGAAAGGTCCAATGAATATTGTTCCCAAAGTCTCCCACATGGTAAAAGGCATAGGTTGGACTAGAATTTCTTTGTGTGTGACAGACAGAGACAGGGACAGATAGAGACAGACAAACAGGAAAGGAGAGAGATGAGAAGCATCAATTCTTCATTGAGGCTCCTTTGTGGTTCTTTGATTGCTATCTAATATGTGCCCTGACCAGGGTGCAACAGCAGAGCGAGTGACCCCTTACTCAAGCCAGCGACCTTGGGCTTCAAACCAGCAACCTCTGGGCTCAAAGCAGCAGCCATGGGGTCATGTTGATGATCTCACACTCAAGCCAGCGACCCCGTGCTCAAGCTGGTGAGCCCACACTCAAGTTGGATGAGCCCATGCTTAAGCCAGCCACAAAATAGAATCTGGGTCCTCTGCATCCCAGTCCAACCCTCTATTCACTGTGCCACTGTCTGGTCAGGCTAGAATATTTTTTTAACAACTACTGTCACATTACTGAGATAAATATCTGCATTTTTTTAATTCCCTCCAATGTGATTTTCCACAATTGTTTCCTCTTGGGTAAGTCCTAGCTTCCCAGTTCATCAGAGAGTTCTGGCCTCTAATGACTCTAACCATGACAGTTTCCACAACTTTGTTAGTAAGAAACTGAAGAAACCTGCCATGTTCTGTCTCATGAAACTGTTGATCTTTTACACATGTGCTCTTTCCTGTCTCATACTTTAGTCCAGGATGTCCCCTCTAGTTCGATGTCACCTTCTTCATTAATCTAGCTACTATTCAGTGTCGTAGAGGGGCTGCTGTTTCCTCTTGCAGCCTTCTTTACTCCAGACAGGATTAGGTGCCCACCCCCCTACTCCTCTCTGCAGGCCTCTGGCTTAACGTCTATCACATTCTGTTGATGTTGTCTATCTCTAGTAGGCATTGAGTTTCTTGTTTAAAACAAGGGATGCCATTTGTTTTTCACTGAATCTCCAAGGTCCATGCTAATGCCTGGTACATGGTAGGGGCTCAGATGCTCAGAAAATGTCAGTTGAGTAAATAAAATACTAAAGATAATAAGTAGTGTGCTAGAAAAACAAGATGATAAATAAATTAGGTACAAAACTTTAGAGGACGTAGAGAAGAATTGGCCTGATAAAACAGGGTCACAGAGAGGTGAATTGTTGATAAAATCTGGGAACAGTGATCCAGATAGCAGATAAAGTATAAAGGACAAACAACTAGCATTTAAGCTAGAGAAAGAAAGAAAGAAAAAGAAAGAAAGAAAGAAAGAAAGAAAGAAAGAAAGAAAGAAAGAAAGAAAGAAAGAAAAGAGGAAGGAACGAAGGAAGGAAGGAAGGAAGGAAGGAAGGAAGGAAGGAAGGAAAAAAAAAGAAGAAAAAGAAAAAATGATATTATGTTTTAATTTTTTTTGACAATCAAATAGATTATCCACTTAGAATTTGTTAGGCAGAAAGCCATCATTAGAAGCGCTTGCATTTTCCTCAGTAAAAGCCTCACTTATCTTGTAAATAATTACAGCCTTTGTTTAAATGGCATTTTAACATTTGAAAAGCCTTTGGATATATAGTCTAATTCTGTTATTTAGCAGACTTATACTGAGGGCCTACAAAAGACAAATTATGAAGTATAGAGGCAAATAAGACTGTCCCTGCCTTCAAGACGTATATGGCCTAGTGACAGAGACAGAGATAAAGAGTCACTGTACAGCAGGAAAAAATGTTCTTGAAGTGGCTATGTACTCAGACTGTGGCCCAAAGCAAGTGACCAACACAACTCTGTGAACAGGAGAGCAAAAGCTTCACAGTAGGTGTGTGTCTTATAGGGATTGTGGAGGTTGGTAGATAGAGAAAAGAAAAAGGATATTCTAGACCAAGAAATGCATCCATAAGGGCAAAAATTGTTGAAATGGTGTGAATGCGTTCCCAGAACAATAGAAAATGATTAACTACAGAGGTTCAGTCTTTGTCTTTCCTCTTGAGCTTGGGAAGCCTCGTAATCAATAGAGTGCAGAAACTGTGACATGGCATGACTTCTGAGGCTGGGTCAGAAAAGGAGATGTGGCTTCCCCCTGTTTTCTGGAATGCCAGTGCCCTGAGCCCTGAGCTCTAAGAAGTCCATATACTTGGAGTCTCATGCTGAGGAAGCCATGTGTACACATTTAGTTGACAGCTCGGCTGAGCTCCAAAAGACAGCCATCTTGTCAGGAAGCCCTGTGGACTCCCAGTGCCATGGAGCCTTCAGTTGTCTGTAGCCCCAGACAACATTTCACTTCAACTACACGCTACAACTGCCCAACTGAGCCCTCCCTGAATTCCTGACCACCACAAGATCATGAACAAAAACAAAATGGTAGTTTTATGTCACTAAATTTTAGAGCCTGGAATAGGAGACACATTCTTGAGGATAGGGGTTATAAAACAGATGTCATTTACGACAGGCTAACATTCCTTTTCCTGTTGTTTTGGAGATAACAGCCTAATTTTTTTGTGGGTAACAGTATTCTTAAGCCATGTATTTCAAGTGGAGTTGGCCCTACCCTCCTCCTGGGTATGCCTGTCACCGTATTCCTCCTCGCTAGTGTTTAGTGAAGGGTTGGGCAAATAACCCTAAACAGATCGCTGTGGTTTTGCCTTGTGACTTGCTGAAATCAGTGAGAAAAAGATACTGTCCTCTTAGGGGGTTGCTACGTACGTATTAGGTAAGCCTGAAACTTCTGGGGGCAAATTTGTCATTGAGGGAGGAGAGCCCAATCAAGAATAAAGTCACTAGAGAGGAAAGCAAAGCAAAAGATAGAGCGAAACAGCTTCCTAATGACACTGTTGGAGCCGCTGGGCTCAGGGCTAGTTGGTCTGCCCCAGGCTTTTTAGTTTCACAAACCACTAAATTCTCCTTCCCGATTAAGCTTCTTGGGGAGGTGTTTCTGTCACTTGCACGCAAAAGTTTCCTAACTATTGTAGGTGAATTAGGTCAAAGTTATAGAGGAATTTGTACCCTAGGATGGCCAAGGTGTATTTTATTAATGATGGAGACTCATCTAATACTTTTAATCAGGATCAAGATGATGAGATGTGCACTTCAGTAAGATAACCAGCTGCCGTGGGAAGACAGAAGTGACATGATGCTAGACTAGGAAAGGGACATGGGTTAGGAGGACTTAGCATTAGTGTAGCGAGGACGTCATGTTGCCCAAAGTAACAACAGATGGGAGTAGAGATAAGGTGGTTGGAGAGACAGAATTCAGAGACAGATTGGCTATTGGTGGTGAGGAAAGAGAAGAAACAAGGATGACCTTTAGATTTCTGGCTTATATACAGGCTGGATGGAGTACCATTAAGGAAAGGATATTATCTCGTAGTGTCCAGATGAGGACACTAAGACTCTGAGAAGGTAAGTGACCTGCCCAAGGTTGTGTACCTAGTAGGAGACAGAGCCAACCAGGTCTCCAGGCTTCAAGACTGCCGCTCTGTCTGTTGTACCGGGCCACTTCCTCTGCTCAGGGTGCCATGGGTATTGCATTCCTAGGAAATCAACAAAGCACCTGGGGCTGCTGCTTTTTCAGCACATCAGGAGGAAGGAGGTTTCATCAATGATTTATGTGGCGCCCCTTGCAAGGCCTGTGCTGCTCCCAGACCTCTGCAGCGGGCGCTTGCAGCACACAGGCTGTCGTGGCTGACTTATCACTGTTTGTGAAACGGTCCAGGTGACTCTGTCTCCGGCCTTTCTGCATTTCGACCCCTGAAGCTGATTACAGACACAGAAGCATTTGGGGAGAGAAAATCTATTCCTCAAGATAAACTATTGATTTGCACTAAAGACCAAAAAAATGTGGGGGAGAGTTTGAATGAGAGTAAAGGCCTCATTAAGAAAAGAAAATTGGAAGATTTGGTTTAAGACAGGTATGAAGAGAAGGTTTATTATTATTATTATTATTATTACTGTTATTTAGAAATTAAATTCAATGGAATGCCCCTGGTTTCAAGTATACATTTCCATAGCATGTGAACTATTCATTGCATTGTGAGCCCATCACCCAAAATCAAACACTTTCTGTCTCAGTATATTTGACCCCCTTGACTCCCTCCCCTGACCCCTCCTTCAGGTAACCACTTCCCTTCTGTCTACGTCAGTGCGTCTCAGTTTTGCATCCCACCTAAGTGTGAAATCATAGAGTTCTTAGCTTTGAGGAGGTTTTGAACTTGATAAAGAGGGCGTCAGAAAAGGAGAGGAAGCAGGCTGGGTGGTGGATGCTGGTTCTCAAGCTTTTCTTCTTCGCTGCTGGGGGTGGAGCTCAGGCCCACCTGCCATGAGCTGGCCTCATATCTGAGTGGAAGCTGGGTAGTGTGGTGGTTACAGATCAGACTCTAGACTTGAACTCAACATTGTGAATTCATTTGGATCTGCAAGTAACCGGATGTATAAACTAGACAAATGGTTTCACATCTCTAAGGCTCATTTTCCTCATCTATGAATAAATAGGTAATGATAGTGCACTAGCCCCTGATATTCCATGGAAGATGTGTTCCAAGACCCTCCTCTGGAGACCTGAAATCATGGATAGTACTGAACAGTATGTGTACTATGTTTTTTACAATATGTGTATATATATATGTATATATATGTGTATGCATACACATATATATACATATATACACACACATATATTTATATATATACTCACACATATATATACATACACATACATTTATATATATATATACACACACACATATATATATACTTATAATGAAGTATATAAATTAGGCATAGTAAACACCTAATTTTAATTTTTATTACCATTTTATTATTAACAACATTAATAATAGAATAGAACAATATTTTTGTGTGTGAGAGAGGGACAGACAGACAGGAGGGGAGAGAGATGAGAAGCATCAGTTCTTCATTGTGTCCCCTTAGTTGTTCACTGATTGCTTTCTCATATGTGCCTTGACAGGATGGGGGGCGCTACAGCAAAGTGAGTGACCCCTTGTTCAAACCAGTGACCTTGCACTCAAGCCAGCGACCTTGCGCTTCAAGCCAGCTACCTTTGGGCTCCAGCTGGTGATCTTGAGGTTTCAAACCTGGATCCTCCACATCCCAGTCCGAGGATCTATCCACTGTGCCAATGCCTGGTCAGGCTAGACTGGAAGAATTATAATGATACATTGTAACTACAGTTATGTGAATATGGGCTCTCTCTCACTTTCAAAATATAGGATTGTCCTATACTCACCCTTCTTGTGACGATGGGAGATGATACAATGCCTACGGATAAAATGAAGTAAGTTGAATGACACAGGCATTGTGACATAGCAGTTGGCCACCATTGATTGACCTTCTGAGAATAAGGGTGACTTGAACACAAGCGCTGTGATACCATGACAGTCAATGTGGTCATGGAGATGGTTACTAAGTGACTCATGTATGGTAGCATCCAGACAGTGTGGATCTGCAGGACAAAGGCATAACTCCCATCCAGGTGATGGTGCAAGATGACATTATGCTACTCAGAACATGGTAAAACTTACGAATTGTTAACTTGGGAAGTATCCACAAATATCTGTGGCCCACAGGTAACTGGAACCATGGAAAGTAAAGCCACATATAAGGGGAGAGTATGGTATAAACCCAGTAGTGATGCTCATAGGCAGACGTTGTCATCCCCCTAAGACCAGAGTAGGGGGAAGTGATTATTTGTCTAATAAATGTTTGCTGTTAGCGTTCTATATAGCATCTTCATTCTTAATGTCTTAATAAATAACTCATGAGGTCCTAGAATAAATTTCATTATTATTGTATCAATACTCGTATGAATAACAATGTAAGTAATTCTAATATTATTCTATTTTGAGATCAGACACTTGGAGCCCCTACACTGGAGATTTTTTTCCTGTCTGCAAAATAGAATGCTTGAAATTTTAATGACTATGTTATCTTTCCCCTTGCCCAGAAAAATTACATTTGATTCAAGTCCATTCAAGCACTCTGTTAAGTGCTAGGTAGAGAACCGGGGCCAGTTCTGCATGTTCTCCTATAGAAGTTTATGGGATAATGTAATCCCAAATCTCTAAGTCAGCGGTCCCCAAACTACGGCCCGCAGGCTGCATGTGGCCCCCTGAGGCCATTTATCTGGCCCCTGCCGCACTTCCAGAAGGGGCACGTCTTTCATTGGTGGTCAGTGAGAGGAGCACAGGATGCATCTGCACCCATAGTTCCCATTGACATACTGGTCAGTTTGTTGATTTAAATTTACTTGTTCTTTATTTTAAATATTGTATTTGTTCCTGTTTTGTTCTTTTTACTTTAAAATAAGATATGTGCGTGTGCATAGGGATTTGTTCATAGTTTTTTTTATAGTCTGGCCCTCCAACGGTCTGAGGGACAGTGAACTGGACCCCTGCTCTAAGTAATAAAGAGGTGATTGTATGCTGTTATCCTGTATTGAAAGTTGTTTGTATAACCCAGAAGAATAATATGCTATTTTTATGCACGTGTTCAGTTTAATGTTTGGTTCTTACTTTGGGGAGGAATTTATGAATCTGAAGGATATCAGATTGTATACAACTTTGAAATGCATCCAAGTATTCATGGTTAGATTTTTTGGTCTCATTCTTCATGGTTTTAAAAACATTTTAATCTTTTTATGTACATTTAAGAAATAACTGCTCCTTTTCAGTTATGCTCTATTTTTTTCAAGTTCTTTACTATCTTTGAGCCACAATGACCTCATCAGTAACACTTTGCCCCATAAGGTTGCACTGAGTGTTAAATAAAATATTGACATGGATGTGCTTAGCCTGGTGCTTGTTACAGGGAAGCTGCACAGGTGCTCTGTTGACTATAAGACTTCCTAACCTGCACAGTAAGTTTTTATTTAAAAAATACCATTAGGGCCTGACCAGGTGGTGGTACAGTGGATAGAGCATTGGACTTGGATGTGGAAGACCCAGGTTTGAGACCCCAAGGTTGCCAGCTTGAGCTCGGGCTCATCTGGTTTGAGCAAAAGCTCGCCAGCTTGGACCCAAGGTCACTGGTTCGAGCAAGGGGTTGCTTGGTCTGCTGAAGGCCTGCGGTCAGGGCACATATGAGAAAGCAATCAATGAACAACTAAGGTGTCGCAACGAAAAACTGATGATTGATGCTTCTCATCTCTCTCCATTCCTGTCTGTCTATCCCTATCTATCCCTCTTTCTGATTCTCTTTCTCTCTGTTAAAAAAAATGACATTAGGAAATAATCAGTGTTTATTTCATAGATGTTAGAGAGACAGGGCAGCCAACATTCTGTTCATTTGGAGAAGAAATAAGTGAGGTTCACAGACGTTTAAAGGCTTGCTGCTACACGGTGCTTAGCTAACAAAGGACTGGATGTGGGGGTTTTCCCCAGAGGACCCCAGGTAAGATGCACAAGTGTTACCTGGAGCCTGGAGTGGCACCCCCACCCCTACCAGCCTTCTTCACGTTACATGATGATTTTTTAAAAATAATAAAAACAATTTTCAATTATACCTAACATACAATATTAGTTTCAGGCATACAACATAGTGATTAGACATTTATATAACTTAGGAAGTGATCACCCCAGCAAGTCGAGTAACCATCTGATACCATACATAGTTATGACAATATTGTTGACTATATTACATCCCCAAGACTGTTTTTATAACTGGCAGTTCGTACATCTTAATTCCTTCCCCCTTTCATTTATCCCCCAACTCCCTGCCCATCTGGTCACCATCACAATGTTCTCTGCATCTATGAGTTTGTTTCTGTTTTGATTGTTTATTAGATTCCACATATAAGTGAAATCATATGGTATTTGTCTTCCTTTGGCTGATGTCACTTAGCCTAATTCCCTCAAGATCCATCCATGTTGTTGCAGATGGTAAAGGTTCATTCTTTTCTATGCCTGACTAATATTCCGTTGTATGTATGTACCACATCTTTATCCATCTTTCTGTTGACAGACACTCAGGTTGCTGCCATAGCTTAGCTATCGTAACTAATATCTCAGTGACCATACAGATGCATGTGCCTTTTTGGATTAGGGTTTTGGGTTTCTTCAGATAAATGGCGACTTTTATGAGATGAGAAAGCTGATACCTGGGCTATGAGAGAAGGCTATTCAGGATGGGGCCGTTTCAAGTAGCGGAGAAGGAGAAGGACTCCCTGTAGGAGGGTAGGAGGATTTAACTATGACTATGAGGTCATGGGTCACAGGAAAAGATCAGAAGTGGGAGGGGTGCTTGTGGACTAGTAGAAAGTCCCCAAGCTTTGGAATTTGTGCTCTAATATTCACTCCTCCACTTATTACCTGCGTGACTTTGTACAAGTTGCTTAACCTCTCAAAGCGTGTTTTTCCACTCTCAGATGAAGGTAATAAGGCCTTATTTGGTTACCACTGTTAGTATCAAATATGATATATTTTGTAAATCACCATCCAGTCCGGTTCCTTAGGAGATGCTGAATACATTAGTTGTTGTCGATTTATTTTGAAGCAAGCCTTGAGTAAACATTTCACTTGTGTAGTAAGACTGCTTGTCTGGGCAATACCCTAGTGGAGTTTATGACATAGCTAAAAGCCTGTTTTGCAAGTAGGGATAGTTTAACGAAGTGTGAAAGTCAATCCCTTAAATGTTCAGCTGTTTTGAACAAGAAGGTAATGCAGGAGGCAGGGACTAGCAGCCCATCCCCACTCCTATTTAATCCTGAGCCAAGGCTGAGGCTTTGAGTGCGAAGTAGAATTAGGGCAGTTGATGACTGCGATTCACTGATGGTGTGGAGATCACAGAGATCTGCTGTAAATTGATTTCAAAAATGATCAATTCGTAAAGATGTGTTTTTACATTTTTAAGCTGCCGCCTGCTGATCTGTCTGGAATGCTCTAAATTCAGAATCACACCTTGGCATTAAGGGGACAACTGATTAGAGCTCCATCATTCTACTGTCAATGAATTGTATGTCTAACTTTTTTTTTCTGTGTGTGCAAGGAGGGAGAGAACATTTGCAAGATTCTATTCTTATTGGGTTCTCGGTACAGAACAGCTTGGGTTCAAGTTAGTCATTATTAGTGCGTGACCTTGCACGAGTCACATAAATAATCCGCACCTCCATTTGCTCATCTGTAAAATGAGGCTACTGACAATAACTTGTTTGTAATCTGTATGTGAGGATTCAATGCAGCCATCTTGTAACGTGCTGAGACTAGTGTTTGGCATTGAATACATACATGCTCAGTGACTATTAGGTCACCTTTAAAATGACTGTCTTGGACAGAGAATTGAGCTTTAGCATAAGCCTGTGTGAAATCCCCTGTTGATTGTATTGCTTACCTGCTTTCTGCTTCCCTGCCAAGCATTTGAAATGAAAAGAGGTGAGTTATGAAGGGTTTTTGTCTTTGAAGCAGCAAAGAGGGGAAAGCTGGCATCCGGAGGCGACCTTTGGGGGGTGGTCACAGCAGAAGGGGTAGGATGTCAACCAATGAGAAAATAGACTAGGGTCAAGAAAGTGGGCCTGGAGGCTCCTCTTGGGAAAGAGTGACCCCACACTAATTAAAAGTCCATCTCAGGGGCGGTAAAGTCTATCCTCCACCCCTTTTCACTACTGATGTGTAAGGAGCCACTTGAAACATCCCTTGCACGAGTGGCATGTCAGCCTCTTTTGTTTATTTATTTAAATAAACTTGGTTTTCAAGGAGTGGTTTTACAGAAAAGTTGCGAATACAGTCGATTCCTCTGGGCTGGGACTGTTTCTCAGCCTGTCCTTGTTCTTGATGACTTGACAGTTTTGGGGAGTATGCGTCTGGTATTTTACAGAATGCTCCCTTATTGACATTTATCAAACGTTTTACTCCTGGTGAGACTGGAGTTGTGGACCTTTTTGGAGGAGTGCCACAGAGATAAAGGACCATTTTCATCACCTCGTATTGAAAGTACATGCTGTCAACACAACTCATTGCCGTGGATGTTGACCTTGATCACCTGGCTGAGAGAGAGTCTGTCAAGTTCTCCATTGGGACATCGCTCTCCCCTCCCCTTGTAGTCTGTCTTTTTTGGAAGGGAATCACTAAGTGTGGCCCACGCATAAGGAGTGGAAAACCCAGCTTCTGCAATAATAGCAACAGCAACAATCAGTAATACCTGTGAGCATGTTTCCAGGGCTTATTAAATGCCAACAGTTGTGTTAAATCCTTCTAACATTAACTCATTTTGTCTTTAAAACAGCTATGAGGACAAGTCAAGGCTCAGAGCAGGGACCAGCCCAATGTCATCCAATGTCACACAGCTAGTAATTGCAAGGGCTTAGTCTAATTACCTGTCTCTTTGATTGGGTCCCGACTGCCCATCAGTAGAGTTTCTAAGTGCTTTACTTTGATCCATATAGCCTGGTGTTTTGTTTTCCTTTTGGGAGGGGATTGTTTGTTTGTATGTTTTTATCCTTTGAATCAGAGAGTCTGATATAGTCTCAATAACTAGCTATTATTCTTACCAGGTGTTGGTGCAAATTTGGTGTGTATCCTTGTTTACTCTCCAGGCCTATGGTGTTCATGATGAGGCCTCTCAGATATGATAAGATGACCCTTGCTCCTTCCCTCCTCCCCACCTGGTGGGCCCCTGACCATCACTTGGAATGACCTTGGCCCTGCCTTTCAGCCAGGCCCGGTCCTTCCATAAGCATACAATTTGTAGCATTCTTTTGTCAGCTTTTATCTTTCTTCTATCTCTGCTGTTTTGCTATCAGGAATAGTTAGCAGCTTTTCTTTAAAAAAAAAAAAAAGGCTCACTGCCTCTCATCAAGAATGTTTATTCTCTTTATTTCTGAAACCCCTTGAGAAAAAAAGAGATCAGCTTTTTTTTTTCCCTCCTGTGAAAATGCTACCGTGAACATCCTTGGAGACAAATCTTTGTACACTATTAATGACTCTGATTATCTTGTGTTTTTATTTTCTGTTCACCTCTATTTACATGGGTAATTGAAAAGCAACAGCAGACAATCTCTCACTGAAAGATAATGATCCTGCCTGTCCCAGGTTATCTGTGGCGGGTTCAGCCGCATAAGTTATAAAAATCCTCCGTGTGTTTTCATTATAAAACAGAAATTGGTGATGATCATGGTGCTTGCCAGGCAAGCAGTGAAAGAAAAAAAAAAAAAAAAGAACCATCTTGGGCTCTGAGGCAATCTGCTCAATGCAGCCCCTGGCTCACTCTGTGACTAGTGAAGTGCCTCTCTGTTTCTGCACCTGTCAGGTGTGACTCCTAAACCCTTCCTGGGAAAGAGAGATGGTCGCTATGAATGAAACCATGCTGCTGAAGCATCGTGTGGCCCTTCTGAGTATTAACATCACAGAGATCAAACTATCGATTGCTGTTCCACATTTTCAGTTATAGTGCACATGGTTAAAAAAACCCACACATTTAGGGCAATAATAAGATGCCCTCCTTGGGGAGAAAAAGGGGGAGCTTAATCAATAGCTATAGCTTCCTTTTGACAATCACAGTCCGTTTATTACCAGAGTTATGGTTACAACTCTGCCCTGGGTTATTGCATCGGGGCAGGATTCATCTTGGGTTTCTCGGGGAAAAAATAACAAAGCTTGTAAATGAGTGAAGAGGCTCTCTGATGAGGAAAGGCCAAGAGCTCACACAGCCGTGCTGGGAAGCCAGAGCTGCCCAGCTCAAACTGCCCTTAATCGCTGCAGCTACAAGATGTAAAAGCTTCGTTTCTAGGGAAATTAATGTTTAATGATAAGTGAAGTACTTAAAAGAGTAGTTCAGGATGCACTAAATACTTCACGAGGGCACGTGTGTTTCCCCTCTGCTTTTTCCTTTTATTTCTGAGAGATCTGCCAAAGGCAGATGAACTGTCTCCCTCATCCTATTTTCTGCTGCCCCCACCCACGCCTCTTTCATTTCCCGATTTTGCAGTCACTGGTTGAATGAAAGATTCTGACTTTGATTCCCTCTGTTGGTTATTGTGTGGTTTCAGTTTGGGCCAGCGCGTGCATTCCAGGTGTGTGAACATGCTACTATAGGCTACTCATATATCACAATACTACATGACGCGCTGATGACATCATACTCAAACAGCTCATGTGCTTCGCATGACTTCATTGTTATTGCATAAGCAGCCCAAATCCTTGCAAGAAAATGCAGTGTAAGGGGGCAGAGTTGGGGACGTCAGGAGAGAAAATAAAGGAAAGGAAACAGTGCTATGTAATAGAGGAATCAGGTTTTGAATCCTAACCCCCTGAAGACTTTCAAACACAAACGTTGATGTGGTTCTTCTGCCACCCTGCATACCTCTTAACTATTGAATAGCGTATCTCTGATGCTCATGCAAAGTCCTCTTGTCGTAGATGGAAAACTCAGAGGAAAAATGACTTCCTTGCACAAGGTCTGACAAGTCACCAGATCTCAGGGCAGAAAATCATGGTTTTCAGAGTGAGTGGCGCTGAGTGAGGCCTCTCCTAAGGGGTAGGGAGACCTCAGACAATAAACCATCTCCTAGCCTGCCCTGGGACAGGGATGCCAGCTAGAGAGCATGCGCAGTGCATTGGCTTTCAAGATGAGAAGGATGTGCATTTGGACCCTAACTCTGCCCTTCCTAGCAGTAACCCTGATATGTGTTGCCAAAGTTCTCTGAGTTTCTGGTTCGTAATAAGCCAGCCTTGCAGGGACACTGTAAGTGGCTGCAACCAATGGTGACTTGCAGGGAAAATCATATAGATTCACTATGGGGTTTTTGTTTAGTTAATCCAGTATAAAATTTAAAGGACTGACCTAGATTGCTGTACATTTCAATGGACATTTTAGAAGCTATAGGGAGAACATAAGAAGAGGGGCCAGAAATAAGGCAGGCAAGCAGAGAACATTTGCTAGGAGGACTGAAATGTTTAATAATAGACTTAATTTAAATATTTTGGTATAGAATAGGGTGTAGCACTCTACTGTGTTCTATATGAAACATTCAGTAAAAACCCCATTATTTACTACTAAGGCTTTTGCAAGTGTGTGTGTGTGTGTGTGTGTGTGTGTGTGTGTGTGTGTGTGTGTAATAGTAAGGGAGGCACAGTGATATTCTGACAAGACATGACTCCAGGCAGGCATGAAGAGAATGGAATCAGGACATGGAAAGTCTGTTTGTAGTGTGTATAATACTGCCTGACACAGAGCAGGTGTATAGGAAATATTAGCCAACCCTACTACCATACTCAATATATGGTCCTGAATCAAGAGCTATAGAGTGACTGTAGAAATTCAATGGCTATCTTTTTAATAGATTTAGACAAAAATATATATCTAGTTTACCACATGTCTGGTACTGTGTTAAGCACAATAGTGAAAATGACAATGTCTGCTTTGACACTATCTCCATGGCCATACTCTTACATACAAACCTAAATTGCCTTTAAAGACTTGACAGCCTAGATATAGAAAGACTTATGCAACAAAGTGGAGGCAATGAGAATCAAATGAGGGATGTTAATAGCTATAGTGTCTCCAACAGAGAGAATTCTCTAGTGCCTATTTAGCCTCAGTCATGTTGGGCAGCGTTCTCCTCACCTCACCTAGTAAAGCAATAGTCATTTTCATTCAACACAGGTCTACATGACCTGACCTTTGGTGACCTGTAAGGCTTTATCTCCTCCCCTTTCCTCTCTTGTACCCTCCATTTCAGCCACACTGGCCTCCTTCCTGTTCTGTTTTCAGAATAGAGACAGAGTAAGCCCATATCACCTCTGCCTCAGGACCTTTGCACTTGCTGTTCCTTGTGTGGAGCACTTTTCCTTTCGTATCTGAACAACTCACTCTCTGACCTTCTTTAGAATCTGCTCAAATGTCATTTTATCAGAGAGCCCTTCCTTGACCACTATCTAAAACTGCAGCCCTGAGCCTTGTCACTCACACCTTAGCCTGCACATTTTCTTCACAATGTTTATCCCTTCCTGATACAGTATTTGCTTACTTGTTTGTTTTTTGGCTGCCTTCTTCACCAGATTGAAAACCTTGCCTAAAGAGGCAGTCTTTCTTTTACTGTTGAATTACCAGCTTCCAGAACAATGCTACTTAAATGTTTTGACCACATTCTGCAGCAACACCCTGAACTTGAAATCACAGGGTTCTATAAAACTGAAAAATTTTTCGTGAAACAATACTCTTACTACCTGTGATGCACTTTGCTGTTTTCTATTCTATTTAATTCTATTTCTTTTTTAAAATTGTTGGCCGTGACCCACTAATGAGTTTCAAACCACAGACCTAAAACAATTCTTGAAATATATTAGGCACTCAAACAACAAAGGCTGAAATTATGAAAAAATAATTATAAACTCCTAGTTGCAAGTACAGAACCCATTCTTCAATGAAAAGAGGGAAAATATGGTTGTGTTTGACCAAGTCTAGGGATAGCAGTTACCCCAAGTCTGGCTGGCACAGAGAGCCCTTTTAGGAGAAACCCCAGATATACTGGAAATGTGACTTGACCACTGATAGTTTAATATCAAACATATTAAAAGAGCTCTTTTATCAACTCCAATATTAATAACAGCTGGTTTCTGCATAAAAGGCTTAACTTTACAGACCTTGGAAGGATTGACAGAGTTCATTTCTTATTTTAGCTTTATCATGGGATCCAGAATAATGGTAAAAAGTTGGCTGAATAAAATAGGATTTTATTAAAAGAAAGCTATTTTTGTCCAGTTGCTAAAAAATAAAAGCAAAAACAAAATAGGAAAACTAGTTTTGAAAGAAGATACCCATTCTAAACTTAAGTTAGTAAACTGACTAATTAAATGGAATGAATGTTAATTCCATAGTGGCACTTTATTCAATCAGTTTTAAGTTTTTTTTTGCTATAAATAAGGAAAACTATTTAATAGCATCTTATGAGAAAAAAGTTAAATTATATCATTAATTATCTACATTGATTACAACCCTCTTATTCTACTTTCAGAGACATTTAAAATGTGAAAAAAGTGTATATTAATAGGGAAGAAAAGTGGTAACTAACATCTATTCTGCACATGCAGGCAGTATGCTAAGTGTTTTATATAAATTAATCCTTCTGCAACACTGTGGAACACATAATTGGTTAGGAATGTTTTGGTTGTAAATAATAGGCTGAACCACATAAAACGGATATTTTTATAAGTTAAACATGCTTGACAATTGACAACTTCACATGGTTGCGCATAATAAAAGAACATTTAACTCCAGCATCGTAAATATATTGTTTTTCCTATATAACAAGTAATTAAGAGATAAGTAGCTACTACTTTTAGCTCACTATCAAGACCAGCATCTTAGTGACTAGCTCAGACTTATTCTGATGTCATTTTCCTCATAGGCATAAGATGGCAGCTGCAGCTCCTGCCATTACATCCTCATTTAAAGTGTGAAGAAAGAAAAGAGGATGGCAGTCATAATTGCTTTCTTTGAAGTGAGGGGTTTACTCAGGATTTCCCAGGAGATTTCTTTTACGTCACCGCTGCAAGAGAAATTGGAAATGTAGCTATTTAACTTTTCTGCCTCAAACATATATGAGCAAGGGACAAAGAGGTTTGAAATAAAAGTTACATTAGATAGCCAACTTACTTATTGTGGTAAATACAATTTTTATAATCTCCTTTTGGCAGATGAAGAAATAAAGGCCTGAGAATCTGTTACTTGTCTGCAGCACTGTATACAATAATGGCAGGGCAGGTGTTTACTAGTGGGCTCTGCCTATTGGGCCTGGACTGTTAACAACTGCAGGACACTATATAATTTCACCAACAAGTACCATTTATTCAAGTGTTTAAGTCATAACACCTTCATAGAAGATTGTTGTGAGTCATTTCCATCTTGAAGGTAAAGCCTCAAGAAAAAAATGACACTGATTTGCTGATTAAGTTTCCCTCTCCCATCCATCTACTCTAATGCACTTAAAAGTACTGAACTATTCAGAGATATATAGACAGTGAGAGCAGCCTAATCATGAGCAAAGATGGGGGGGGGGAGTTACTGGACTAAACGGGTCTGTTTGCACAACATGCCCCGAGCACAATAAGACACAAACAGGAGCTTGCAGCAAAGAACATAGGGTTTATTTTGAGGAAGTGGCCTGTGCCCAGAGACAGGTGAGCTGATGCCAGTGACCTAGCTGGCTCCCTGATGACTTCTCTGGGATGGGTTATATAGGGGGACAATCATTAATCATGGTGGCTAAGGAGTTAGGGTCACGGTCAGGGTCTTGGTTTCTACTGATTGATCAGTGCCTCTGGTCCTGATGCAGTGGTTCTTAACCTGGGTTCTATCGAACCCTAGGGGTTCGATGAGTCGGTCTCAGGGGTTCGGAGAATCCTCTGCCGCAGAGGCCAGAATAAAGTAATACCGTAATTTGTTGTGAGTTCATGCACTTTGTTGGTTTTGTTCTTTGAGCAAGGTGATGTTCATGCATGGCTCATTTTGTGCACCAGTAAAAGAACATATACCTATGTCTTGAATTTGGAAAAAAAAATCATATTGTATTTATCACTAAAGAAGGGTTCGGTGAATGCGCATATGAAACTGGTGGGTTCGGTACCTCAAAAAAAGGTTAAGAACCACTGTCCTGATGTCAGGCATGGCGTTAGTTCCTCTGGTTTTCCTGCCTTTCTGGGCCTGGAGCTGAAACACAACTGAGGCCTAGATGTCATCTTTGGTTTGACAGAAACTCTCTGTCTGTCCCTGGGGTCAACAGATCAGAGGCTTTGTTCCCAAGATTATCTGATGCCCATCAGAACCTTGTTGTCCTGAGTACTCAATGAGCAGTCTAGAAAGGGAGGAAGAGGCAGGCCAGTCAGGGTGCTGGGTGGGACCAGTTTAAATCAAAAGGAAAGAAAGGAGAAAAGTTCATATTAAATAAATGAAGTTTCTTCGAGGTTACAGAGGAAAGAAGAGAGGGTGCAAGAGAGGGAAGAAGAAGAGGAAAGAGGGAAGAAAGAAGGAAGAGAGGTAGCCAGGCCTGAGGGCAGTTAGTAATTGAATAAAAACCTGTGCTTGGCTAGAATAATTTGCAAGCCCAAAAGCTCCTGAGGTGCAGTCCTATTGCTTCATTCTCTGTTTCCCCGCCCAGATGCTCGTGCAGGCAGAGGGTCAGAGAGTCTCATCTCACATCAGGGCTGTGGCTGGAACAGCGCAGAGTTGCTGATTTAACTAACTTGAGGCTCGCTCTTTTTTCCCTACTTCCCCCTTCCTCCCTTCCTACCCCCCTCCCTCCCTCCTTTTTCCTCCCTCCCTCCCTCCCTCCCTCCCTCCCTCCCTCCCTCCCTCCCTTTCTCCCTTTCTCCCTTTCTTTCTTCCTTCCTTCCTTTCTTCCTTCCTTCCTTTCTTCCTTCCTTCCTTCCTTCCTTCCTTCCTTCCTTCCTTCCTTCCTTCCTTCCTTCCTTCCTTCCTTCCTTCCTTCCTTCCTTCCTTTCCTTCTTACCTCCCTTCCCTCCTTCCTCCCTTTCTTCATTTCTGTCTTTCTCGTCTTTCTTTCTTTATTTTTCCAAGGAAAACTACTGATTTCATTCCCAAATTGCAATCAAGAGCTCATTCAAAATTTTCCAGGTAAACTGAGTTTTAACTCCCACCTTTCTCCTCTTCTTCATCCTGGTTAGTTTGGAAATAATGCAATTCGTGACTCTCCTAGTGGTAGCCATTAGCGACAACATGCAACCGATCACATCAATTCTTCTTCATCACATATTTCTTGGTGAGATATTTGCAAAAACCTATTGGAGGCAGGCACCTCAGAAGGGACAGTGATTTTGCTCTTTTAACGATGATTCCAGCCCCTCCACCGGGACACCCAGCTCTTCCATTCACTTTGATTCACTCCTGAAGACTTTGCTCGGAATTAGCAGTCCGTCTTGTAAGGGAGGCTGCAATCAAGAGCATATTTCCGAACCTGGTTGCTTCTCTTCTCGTCTTCACTACAGGCTTTTCACAGTCACCGTGGTGGCAGTGGGGGCAGAAGGGGCTCCTGGGGGCTGTTTTGATAGAACTTATTTTGCTGTCCATAGATGTCTGAAAGGCAGGCCCCCCTGCCAGGGTTAGGAATAATAATGAATAGTGACAAGTTGACTTCAGCAAGGACCAGCAGGGTTTCAGCCCCAGTTGTGTCACTATCAATAAAAACAACACCAAAATCAGAAAACAACAACAAAAAATCTTTCCATTCTTCAGGGCTGTGTCTCCTCATCTATTAAACAGTGGAATCAGAAGAAATACCTACAAAGATGCTTCCAGTTCTCATGTTCTTTATCGATGAAATGTTTGTTTTCGGGCAACGAAAACCAGTTGAAGAGAAAGCTGAAGATGGAGGCCTGGAAGGGGTGAAAAGCAGCAGATGCTCTTGAGACCTGGAGGAGTCTGCTTTATTCACAAGCTGCTTCCAGGTCTCCGCTTACTATCTGGCAGATCAGGCATCAGATTGGCCTGGGCTGGGAGTTCAAGGTCTCTCAGCAGAGATGGGACAAGGACCCCCACTGAGACCCCCCAAAGTAGTATAACTGGGAAAACAGTATCTCTAAAATAGACTCAATAAGTCATTAGCAGAAGGAGGACTAGGCATTGGATGGGTTGGCCATGTTGTCTGAATCTCACTCCTGATTGGTCCATTTTGGTTCATCCATTAGAACAAAAGCTTCCATTTGTTGAGCACCTACCCTGTGCCAGACATTTTGGGGGATGTACCAAGCCCATTTTTCTTTCATCTCCACAACCTACGTGCTTACTGTCCACATGTCTTGAGAGGCACGAAGGAGGTTAATTTCCATGCAGATGCCTATGAGGAATTAATCAGCAAGTCATTCTTGGCAGCTCTGAGCATGCCGCTGCTTCCCATGCCCCCATGCTTCCTCCTGGGAAGTCCTCTTTTAACTGTTCATGTGCTTTTCTTGGGTGTTGTGCCAGGCGATAGCATTTCTTGGGAAAATTTATCACATTATTTCCCCAAGGGGCAAAGCCTTGATGCAAACTCTAATGACTCTTTGTTCCCCCATCTATCTCTAAAAACCCTCCGTGCCTGTATTTGTATGGATATATTACCATTCCAATTTCCACACCATGTAATTCAATAAAACCAACAATAATAGTAACCCTGTGAGGCAGGGGATAAGTAGAAATGTTATTGGTTAGTCCTGAAGTAAAGATCTATTAACACTGAAATACAGTCAAATTGACATTCCAGGGCAATAAGTTAACACAGCAGTTTTAATAATTCACACCAAGTCCTCAGTTGCTTTGTCCAGGAAAGTAATTAACATCCTCTGCATCTGTGCACTTGGCAATCCTCTCCCCCAGCTTTCCGATGTGAATTGTGAAAGTACATTTCCTTGCATTTTTCTTGCCAACAGAGGGACGTAGAATGCACCCGTGGAATTTCAAGCCTTAGGCTAATATTAGCATCAGCCTCTCTGGGCCCTCCTTACTCGTTTGGCCCATCACAATGGTATCGTTCTATGTTGCACCTATGGATCTTGAGAAAAAAACTCATTGCTTTATCCTAAGGCTGTCCTACCTCCAAAAATGTCCACTTTCCTGTAGAAGATGAAGAGAATAAAAAGCAATGTGATGGACTTTTAACTTCATCAGTGCTCTTGGCTCAATGATCTGGCCCTGCCAAAGAGAAGCTCCTTCTAAATTGAATGGTTTAATATTCCCAAGTATCATTACCTCCTTCAGCCTTGATATTTATTTGCTCAGACTTTCTCTGCCTCTCATGACTGTTGCATTTTCATGAGAAAGCTTGTTAAAACACAGATTCCCTGGTCCCAGCCTGAGATAGTCTGTTTGATACATAGTTCTGGGAAGGGGCTCAAGAATTTGTATTGTTAACAAGTCAGGTGATGCCGATACTCTGGTCCAAGACTATAAATTTAAGTGGCCTTGTCCTTGCAGACATTGTGATAAGAAGAATGAAGGCGCTTGTGGAAGTCAATTCCAGATTGTAATTTTAAGATGAGGCATCTTTAAATGACGTCTAACCATTCTGGAGGTGTGACTAAAGATTTATGCACACACAAATGTGCAATATATCACTTCCTTTCTTGGGGTAGTTGCAAGTGAAGCACAGACCACACGACATAAGAAAACTGCAGAGAGAAAAAATGGAAGTAAGGAGTAATTCCAGAAGGCATCTTCAGACAGAGGTTGACGCTGAGCTTCTGTTTGAAAAGTTACACAAGAGACAGGTGAAAAAGCCTACAACCCTCTTATGGTTGGAAGTTCAGTATGAGATCGCCACCCTTGGGGTCCCCAAAGGGCTATAGCCTCAAACTAAGGGGGAATGAGAAATAAACCCGCTGTTCAGGGTGGAATAGCACTAAAAAGGGGAGAAATAGAACACACAAACATTATCTGAGATCCTTCACTCCAAGTTGGTCCTTATGGGGATTTGCAGCCAAATTCACATTTGCCTGTAGAGTACAAAATAGCTCAAAAGGAGACTCTGATTAAAGAAGTCCCAAACTGTTAGTGTTCCCAAGTTACTACAAGAAGGAATGCATTTTATTTCTGAAGGAAGACAATTTCAAGTTGACCCCTCCCCAAATTCCTTCAGATGAATTTCCAAGGAACAGGAATTCACAAACAGACACATGACACACACACATGTACATATATGAAATACTCAGAGAGATAGGGCAACATGAAAAAAGAACCAGAAGAAGGAACAGACAACACAATCATATTCATAAAGACCTATGTGATTTTGGAATGACTAATTTGCCAAATAAAGAGAACTCTTGTTAATATGTTTGAAGAAAAAAGTGGTTGAATAAATCATCCTTGTATTTTCAAAGTACTTGTCTATAGTAATTACTCAACTATTAGTTGACTGAATTAATAAAAACAAAACAGATAACGACCCAGAAAACTTCTGTAATAGAGATTGACAAAATTAAAGGTTTAAGGAATGTTAGAAGACAGTAGTCAATTACATTCTCCCAGCAACAATCATCTGGTATCAAGGAGTACCTTACCTCTAGAAGTTACTAGGTTAGTAATCCTATACTCGGTCTGAGACTGCTAGCGCAGCTCTTCTCACTGAAAGGGTAATCCCCTCACAAGGTTAAATATTTAAGGGAAGTTCAGAAGGATCTAGGCTCTTTGTTAGCCTTCCTTCGGTGCACATCTAGTAATCCTAAGGACCTCTTCTAGAACTTTGACGTAAGCTACTAAGTCACTTGGCAGTTGAACAGCAAGAAGAGATGAATGCCTAGGTACATAAGAAATCAAAATCTTTATGAGTATTAAAAATAACACAACCTTATTTTTCTGAAATTGAATTTAGAGGTAAATTAGACTAAAGTCTTTGAACTTGGGATCCATAGTCATATGGAGACCCATTACTGGGTTTCCCTGAAATGACTGACCCATTACTGGGTGTGTGAATTATGTATCACAAAAATTTGCATATTTCCAGGGAAGAAAATCTAGAAATACCACTAGATTCTCAAAAGGGACCATGAACCCAAAAAGGTTATAGAAAGATTTCTTTCTATATATTTCCCTTTTTAAAAACATGAAAACAAAGTCAGAGAGCTAAAATGATTTGCCCAATATCACAACTTCATATGCATGTCTGCATTCTGAGTGTCAGCTGCGTCCCAGGGGATGAGTTTATCCATTCAAAATTTTCATCTTCAGTTAAGCCGCCCAAAGAATGTGTTATGAGTATTTTCTAATCATGATCTCACTCTCAACAGATGAGAACATCTCTGAAGTTTCCCAAGCTTCCTCAATAAGTTGTCGTTCTGAAACCTACTCATATAGAACATCTTAATTTTCTTCTTCTTTGCAAGGACATTACTGTAACTGATGCATGGTTTCCCCATTGTTCTTCGACTTTTCTACTTTAGGCACCCAAATCTGCACCCCAGACGCATCCTAAACCTCCAGACTCTAGCAAGCGCATATTTCTTTTGTTAGGATTTGCAAGGGAATCAAAACAAGGATTTGGTTTTTAGCAGTTTTTCAGTCAGACAACAGTGACACACATATTGAGGCTGTTGAGAATCAAGAATTATCTTCCCCAAAGAGTCAGAATCGGCAGGTGCGCAATTAGCATTATAGATTCCTTAAAAGACAAGCGGCTTCCGCACAGGTTTATTTTGCAAGTGTGGTTTATTAGAAAGAGCATGGTCCAGGCTACTTGCCAGCGAGGAGATCTATGCAAGTCACATAAGCTCTTGTGTCTGTCATTTGTCAAGTAAAATGAGGTGAATTGGGATGGTTTTATGAAAACCTAGGCGTTGGAAAGGTTTTTACTCTTTAACTGAACATTAGATGAAAAATTACTTTGCCACTAGAGGTCATGGTCTATGGAAAATGTATGCCTCACGTATAGTTTGCCCACTATGCACTGAGACCTGCTGTTGTAGAAATTAAACCCGTGTGACCCACTGTAGAAGTAATGCTACTACTCACCTCCTGCACTGCAAGGGGGTGAGTTAGTTACAACAACTGAGCCTGCCCTCAGGCTGGGGCTGAGTGTTAGTTGTCTTCACATCCAGCCTCTACCAGTTCCCATTCGTGTGATTAGAGCCGACTTATCAAACCTCTTTGGGCATCATTTTTATGGTCTAGAAAGCAGGAACAGTTATAGTACCAATCTCGTGCAGCTGCGAGGACTAAATGAGTTACTATATGTAATGTGCTTAGATCGGTGCTAAGTACTTTGTAAATATTCGTTTCATCATGACCATTATGATTCACGCTCATAATGCCTGTTACAGCCCTGACATTTACAGATGAGCAATGGTATTTTTAACATTGAACAACCAGGTTGGCACCCAACACAGAATAGGGACTCAGCACGTGCATCGTGATTGAGCGAGTGAGCTAATTCAGTTTTGGGCATGTGGTAGGCATTTGCAGACTTGAGGTCGGTCTGAATCTGGTTAAGGTCCTCACGCTTGGCCTCCTCCTTGCCCAGTCTTTGCTGTCTAATCCTCTCTCGGAGGGACTGGTGGCAGACGGGACTCCTGAAAGCTACCAGGGCAACTCTGCTCTCAGTCCCACCTTAATCAGTGAGAAACCTTTCGGCAAAATGAAAGGGCTCAGATGCTGGAAACAGAAGAGGAACCTGAGACCCGGTCCCAGAGGAAAAGGGAAAATACCCCTTTGGTGTGGGCAGCCACAAACCCGGGATGACAGATGCTGGCAGAGTTCCATCCCCAGACACAGGCAGACATCTCTGAGCTCCGCAGCCCGGTTCCGAAAGCTGATATCAGAGGAGAACTTTCTAAACCACAGCCTCTCACCAATTCTCAACCTCGTGGACTGGGGGAAGGGGAGGACTCCTCCTGACCACCCACAGGCTCCTTCAATCGCTGTGTAATCTTGGGCAGATTACTTTCAAATCTGTGTGCCTCACTCACTTCTATAGTGGGAGTAAAAATAGCTCCTGTCCGAGAGCGTTGTTGTGACGAGCAAAGGCATTAACACGGGTAATGAGCTGAGGACAGCGCCTGGGATATAGTTAGCTGGTGATACTAGTCACAGTAACCACTGGTTATTGCTAATACTATGCATAGGACATAGGGTCTTTGGGCATTGTTTGGGAACAGATGGGGATTGCACACTCCTTTACTATAGAATGGTTTTAGTAGCTTGGAACTTGAAGTTAAAAGTCCTAGATTCACCTGGCCAGATAGCTCTGTTGCTTAGAGAGTTGTCTCGGAGTGCAGAGGCTGCTGGTTCGATCCCTGGTACATATAGGAACATACAGAAACAGATTGATGTTTCTGTCTCTCTCTCCCTTTCCCCTACACTTCCTTTCTTGCTAAAATCAATTAAAGAAAAAAAAAAAAAACAGTCCCAGGTTCAGTGGCTGTTCCACTTACCAACTAATTAACTTTGATCAAGTGGATTCCAAGTGGATTCCATCCTATACTGGCAAAGCCAGGTACTTCCCTTTGCAGGGGGCTTCTGTGAGCACCAAATAAGACAGCAGATGACAGGTGCTTTTTAAACAAAGGACTCGGCAATTGTATCACTATCCTCCAGATAGTCAGCCTTTCTTCAAATTCCCCTGCTTTGTCGTCCAGGGAAGACGCTGCGCTGGTGACTCCGAGAAGGAAGCCCTCAGTCATCCCTCACAGCTCTGTGATTCCGAGAAGGATCCCCCTGGCTTGGGCCGGGCGTCCTTGCCCATGAGAAGTTAGCACGCACTTCAGCCTGGTTTTGGAGTGGGAACACTATTTTCGTTGAAGCATCATGGCTGATCTTGGAATCAGCGCTCCTCTTATAGGCTCATTAAGTGGAATCTCTTTTGTATAGTAAAGGAGCTTATTAACTCTCCTAGTTTAACAGCAAGAGTATGTGATTTATCAACTCCTACTGTGTGTCAGGCACTGCTTTGGGTACAAAGGACTCAGCAGTCTCTGCCCTCAGGGAGCTCAGCTTCCCTGTAGGACCCCTTTATCTCAAATAGGAAGAAACTGAGGCCAGGCGCTCAGAAGTGATGGAACTTGTACACATCACATTTTCCTTTTGCAGCTGAGCTTGATCCACAGCCCAGGTTCTCACATGCAGTCCAGACTTATTTCTCTAAGTACAATCTCACAGGCTGATCAGATTATTCCCCTTTTCCTCCCTCTGAAGTTGCCTGTCAACTCCCAGCCTCAAAAGAATGTAGTATGCAATGACTCGAAATAACATGTGCCTTAAGGAGGAAAATAGAATCATTATCTTGCATTGGGTTTACTTCCCTCTCCATTTTGCTGACAGCATTATTTCTGCCAGATAGCTTATTAACAAGAGAAGTGATGCTGGGGGCCTGGCGGATAAAATTACTGAAAACTTGCTTAACATTAGGGCCTCTTGGGTCACCTGCTTTGCTAGATTCAGTTGTATCTCTTTCTCTGGTTTGTCACCAGGCTTTGGGTAATCGCTGAATGTTCAGGGGCTTTGTGAACTGACCTGTGCTGATCTCCATGGTAAGGGGTGGGCGTGGGCGTGGACATGCTCCTGCCACTAATGGAAATGAGATTCCCCAATACAGATGCCTACTCCCCCATCACCCCTAATTAGAAATCTTTAAAAGCCTTCAGTAAAGCATAGAAGTAACAGAAAATAAATGCACATTAGATGTTTTACTTTTTCAATTTTAATACTTTTTTTAAAACTAGGCATTTGTGTTTAGATTTTTTAGTTGAAACCATTCCTATGTGAAAAAATATTTCTCTTGGTAATAGCTACCACACTCAGTGCTTTCTGTGGTCCAGGCATGATGCCTAGCGATTTACCTGCATTAGATTATTTAATCCACACAAACTCATTAGAGATGAACACTATGAGTCCCGTTTTACAGATTAATAAAGTGAAGGCCCAGAGTGGTTCAAGATTGTGTACCCAGTGAGTGTCAAGCCTGGGACTGGAACTCAGATCTGCCCAGCTCCAGAGCCCGTGTTTCTGATTGCTAAATGGGGCTGCCACTCCAAGATTCCTCATTGAACAAACTCAATAAAAGGAAGCAGTGGGACCCATGAGTGAAGGCAAGGCCCCTTCAGGCTGTTTGTACATTACAAGTCAACTTATTCACTGAGTTCCTATTCTGTTGTTGCTGGAGTTCAGTTTGTCTAGTAGTGTCAATATCTACTGCAATGAAACTTTATTATTATTTCATGGGAAGCTGAGGCTGTATTAGCAAAATGCAGCCTAAATATGAGACTAGTATAAAAGAAATAATCATTGAAGTAGTATAACGATTTCACTTTCCATTCTGGAGGGTCACTGCATATACATATGTCAGCTTCTTATGTCTTCCTAAGAGCCACAGAGATTGACCAGGTAGAGGTCAAGGTGACTTCACTCTGAGTTAGTACCTTGGGAGTTAAGGACATGTATTTTGCAGGCAAGTGGAAGAGGATTCAAATTACAACTTGCCCACCTACCAGGGTGGACCTTGAGCAAGTTACTTAACTTCTCAGAGCTTTAGTTTCTTTATCTATGAAATGGACATAACACTCTTTTGGAGTGTTACCCAAGGGACCAATAAGATAATGTAAAGATATTTTAGTATTATGCTTGTAAAAACTAGACAGGCACTCAGTAAACCTTGACTGTTATTCACCTGTTATCATCCATATCTCATGTACATTTTAATACCAAATTAATATCAAATATTAAACTCTATATATCCTCTGTCAGCCCTAATAGTTGGTATAATCCTATATAAATAATAATAATCTCTGAACTAAATATATAATTTCTCCTAGACAAATGGCTGACTTCAAATTCTAAGGTAATCAGTGTAACTTGAAATGGAGAACAGACAGTACAATATATAGATGATGTATTATAGAATTGTACTCCTGAAACCTATATAATTATATTAACTCATGTCACCCCAATAAATTCAATTAAGAAAATAAAGTGAAGAAAAACACATTTAATGTTCACTACCAGGCAGTAAATTTAGTAGTGATAAGTATGCAATAAATGCATGAGACAAAAAATGAACAAACAAGAACCAAAGATAATCATCGTAACAACTATCATTTACTAAGCTTCTGCTCTGTGGGAGGCATTTTATTATGAGTTTAAATATAGTAGCTCTTCAATCCTCATAATAAACTTACTGGCTAGTCATTATTTTCCTACTGATGAGAAAACTGAAGCTCAGCAAGTTTATATAACTTGCTTAAGTTGCACAGACAAAGGTAATCAAACCAAACTTGTCAGCTGTCAAAGCTATAACACTACCAATTGCCCTAAAGTGGCTCTTGTGATCTTTTAGAATGAAGATCACTACCTTATTGCCAGTGGGAGGTGGCCTTAAATAGAAAGCTGAAGAAGAGGTGGATAGAATTTAGTCACCAAAGTCACTAGTTAAAATAGTGCAGCAAATGCTAAAAGAAGGTTGTTGACTATTGCCTTCCCTCCTTATTTTTAAAAGCCTCTTCGGTCTGTTCCTCTATATCCAATTCATTTATCATTTAGCTTTATTCCAATTAATCCCTCTTGTGTGGTCAGTTAAGGCAATTCCAAAGCTCTGCTTTGATTTATTTTCCAATCAGATCTCAATGATGGAATATTAGTCCTACTTCCACAGTATCAAAAACATTTTTTGTGTGTCTTCAATCATCTGGAACGGTGACAAGTGTGCCCATTATGCCTTCTCATCTCAATCTTCTCCAAGGAGAAAAACAAGCTGTGGGAGATGGCATTTGAGAATTCAAGTCAGTCTTGCTTCTCAGTGTGTGGGTGCTAGGCTTGTTTCTTCATAGGGCCAGGGCCAGGAATTACAAAAAGGAGGAGAAGAACCCAGGAATTCATATTAGGAGTGCATGGTCCAAGCCTAAAGCACAAAAAAGCAAAGAAGTAGCACTAGGTCCTCACTCAGAGCCATTTTTCCTATTAAAGAAGGCTCAAAATGTTGACATAGAGATTTACATATTTAGGCATTTGAAAGAAATTATTCTGGCTTTAATTTGTCTCTCTTTTTGATCTCCATATCAATACTTTCAAGAAACAGCACATGCATTCTCTGCAACAGAATAGAACCCTCCCATGTCCTGCCTCCATCCCTTCCTAAACATGTGGTTTTGACAACTCTTTAGCCATTCAGGTTGTAGGGGATTCAGAAAGAAAATGTTTCCAAAGTGCTTGGATCATAAGAATACTCATGTTTGAACTGCTGTTATTGTCATCATCATTATTGTTATTATAATGAAATAAAATTTATCTGAAGCAGCCGATTATCGAATTATACATGTCCTCACTCCCTCTTTGTCTATATAGTTATAACTTATAAAAACGGAAAATGAAAACCATTAAAACTAGGCAAATGCACTGTTTGGGTAGCTTTAAACTTCTAAAATACATCACGTTATCCCCCCTTTCCAGCAGTTAAATCCTCCTTGGCTGAGACACTTCTTTCTTCATGTTTAGGCTCACTCAGACTGAATTTGTTTCCACTGTGAATAGAATTAAACGACATGTGAAAATTCTCTCATCTCAAGTTTGCTTATTAGTTATATAACGTGACATTTTTAAAGCTGGGCTGGATTTGTTGTTTTTTTTTTTACATTGCATTTGGTGCATTTTAAAACTACACAAACGGCATGAGAATTTATGGCTCCACTATGAAAGCTTTCATGGCCATGAAAATGTAAGAAATATTGAGAGCATGTCATTTACTCAACAACAGGATTTTAAGTTCCCCAGGAAAGGCAGGGGAATGTCTGCTTTCCCTTTATCTAGAGGCTGATACAATTTTCTTCACTCAAAGAGGCTTGACAAACATCTATATGCAGATTTTTTAGCTGAATAACTGAATAGATAACTCATTTCAATACTTAATAATAATGGGAGTCTTAGCACCCAGTAAGGTAGAGCTAAATAAATTCCAGACTCACTGTGATTCTTTGTAGAGGGGGACAGCATAGGACCACGCTGGTTCATAACTGTTATTATTTGCAACAAACAAAAAAACATTCGTTTCCATATTCCTACTGCTTGCCAGTGCAGGCCTGTGCTAGAAGTATTATATACATTATCTCATTTAGTTTTCACTGGGATGCTGTGAGGTGGTTAGTGTTGTACCCATTATACTGGTGAGAAAACTAAGGATCGAAGAGAAGTGACCTCTATGGTCACACAGCTGGTCAGTGCTTAGGCTAGCATTCTAAACCAGGCCTGGCTGACTTTGAAACCCAAGTTCTTTCCAGGAATATCACAGCCCATCTGCCTGTGTCAGCTAGACCTTTTTGGCACCATGTTTTAAATCTGAAAGATCTCTAGGAATACAGAAAGGCTAAAACATACCCAACTATTATACCCTTTGGCCTTCCTGGAGACTGGCTTCAGAAGTCTCAGTGTACCCAATGTGTGCCAGAAAATACCATTCGAATCCCATCAGTCCCCTGGGACAATCAAGTCTGCTGACATATTTGATTTCTGAAAAAGCTCCCTATAGACCTGAATGGAAAGGCATTTAATTTGTAAGCCCAGGCCAAGTTCTATGAGATGAAAGAAAGAGCAGTTGCCTGGTGGCTTTGAAGATGCATTAAATGCCCATGGGGTCAAGTCTAGCTTCCACTTCCTTTTGATTTTTTGGGTTAAAGATCAGTTTTGCAAAGACACGCTGCAGAAACCCCATGGAAGCATTATCTATCCATGAATGAGGCTACGGAGTTGTATGGGTGACCCACGGTGCCATCTGCATTTTAATTAGGAAGTTTGGAGCTTCTGCCCATTTTTTCTTCCTCCCTGCTCCCCTGGCTTAAAGTTAATTAAGTTTGCTGCTCTGCAGATGCTCAGCTCCCATTGCCCCGAGGAAGGGAAGCTGTCTGTATGTGAAGGCCCAGAGCTGACAGGAAGAGTCATCAGCTTGTTATTCAGCCCCAGGATGGCCTGGCCTCCTAAGACCTTGCCACTGTCCCCACAGCTTGCCACTGAGGAGTCTCTAACTGCCAAGGACACAGAGGCAGTAATCCTGTACTCTGGCCTTCCCTAAAACAGGGACAAGTTCTGGCTGAAGTATGCTCTCTGCATTTTACCACCAGGAGCGACAACAGCTGCAGCATGAGTAATAAAGCTAACATGGGCTGAGCACTTCCATGCCAGGCGGTCTTTGGTCTGTGCAATGACTCATGAAATTAACGCACTGCATTCTTTCAACACCCCTATCCGTCAATTTTACCATCATTTTCACTGTAGACATGAGAAAACGAGGCACAAAAGTTTGAACCTTTCCCACGGTAACACACCTAGTAAGACATCTGTCCGTTGACCCTCTAAGCTCTCCATTGATATCCCAGACTAGCACAGCACATACAGAAACCCAAGTCAGATCATCTCTGTCTTCTCCACTCGTGGCCTGTGCAAAGTTAATATATAAACCAAAGAAAGCAGACCAAGGGATACTTGTGCGTTATACTCCAAGTCATTGTTAGCAAAGGCGTCCTCAGAATTCCTTTTGTGGTAGGAATATTCTGGGGTAAAGTTTATGTTCTGTATGATGCTAGGGCTTTGAGTTATACACGTGTATGGTTTTGTCAAAACTCAACAAGTGTACAGTAATGATTTGTGCGCTTCATAATGTGCAAGTTCTACATCAAAACAAACAATACTGAGAAAGAACCAGAACAAATACTGAAATTTTGTTAATGGTGTGCACACTGAAGTATTTAGGAAGAAGTGTTCTAATATTTGTGATCTACTTTAAAATGGGTCAAAATGAATTGGTTGGATGACTGGTTAGAGGATAGATAAGTGAAAACAAATACAGAATTTAATTTGATGGTCTATGAAATCCTTCCAACTTTTCTGCGTGTTTGAGAATTGTTCTAATACTGGGAAACAAAGCCCAGGATTTCTATGAATAGGTGTAAATGTGGGGATGGGATTTCCTGTGTGTCACCATTGTGTGGACTTTCCATTCTGTGCGGCAGGTTTCCCAGTATATAAAATCAAAGAATATTAATTTGTTGCTGAACAACGAGTGTGAAGAAATGACTACACGTGACACTCAGGGATCTGCAATAAACTCAAAATAAAAGGGTCTATGGCTTAGTCCTTAAAACCGATCAGTAAGTGTTTACTTAAAATAAGAGTATTGTAGGTTCTGGTGGAATAGCTATCCTAGATGCTTCTGGTGATTTTCCCTTCTGGTTTGCACATCTCGCAGTCAGGGATGATATCATATATTCCATCTGAATTTTAGTTTTCAGAAAAGTCCAATGTTCCTCAGTGGAAAAAAAAAAAGAAAAAGTAAAATGCCCCCTATTATCAGAACTATGTAAATTTAGATAAATGAGAGATGGGAGAGACCAGTTTTCTTAATTCTCTATCCTGGAGACCTTGATGTATATGTACACACCACAGGGCTCTACCAAGTCTATCTGATGATGGGTCTCTTTCACAAGAGGAAGAGAGTTGGGATACCAAGAGTCAGAATTATGTAAAAGTATGCTAATCAGAAATGCAAGTTTCTACATAAATCCTCTTTCCTAAGGTAGCTGGTGATACAGCAAGGAGTAGTTGAGAAAGGTGTAAGGCTCCTCTCCTACATTTTCAGGAGAAAAAAACCAACATTCTGATTAATAGCAGTCTCTGAGAATCTTGAATTTAAGATCCTGGCTATCTGCTCCTCCACAGTAAGGCCAGTGTGGCTCTGATAAGGAGGGTTAATGCAATCGTTTTCTTTCTTGATGACACTAAAGTCCACAATATCGCCAATGAAAGCATTTGCTTAATGCAAATTAGCATCTAGCCTTTTAAGTACATCCATTATTCCACAGTCACGTGCATGGAGATATTTCTGTGTAAAAGATCTTTTAGGAGAAACACTTACCTGGAAGCTGTTGACGAGTTCATTTGATGGGCTATAAAATAGCATAACGCCAGGTGTTTTAGTCCCATGGGTTTGCCCAGTGGATAATTCCAGAGTGTTCTAAGGCTCTAAGAGTTTCGTTCAAGGGTGGCCAAGTGAAGGAGGAGCAAAGTATCACGGTATAAAAAGCTCAACAATTCTGCTCCTCTAAGTGATATTGTCTCAAAACATTGATTGTACTGAGTTTCTCTTATAGGTTCTTCTTTGATCCATTTGTTTTAATTTCACATTGTATTTCTTAAAGGAACAGTATTTTCATTTCCAATGCTGCAAATTAAACGTATGTATGTGGTTTTGGACAAAGCAGTCATTTTTATTTTGAAAATAGAACCAATATCTATACCTAATATATACTCTCAGAACAAGAGTTGACTGATGGCTGGATACGGAGTCACCTAAGATACAAAGTCTTCGTGTCGCTAGGATTCAGTAAAGATGGCCCAATGCAAACCCTGATATAAATAATACTCCACTCTCTTTCAAATATTTTTCCAAAATTTATTGATTTGCCTCATGATAATAAACCTTATTTTAATTTCTGCTCTTATTCATTGTGATGTTAACAAACTCTTACATTCATCTATCCACTTAGTCATTCGTTTTGCAAGCATTTATTGATTACTCAGTGTACTAAAATCTGTGCCAAGAAATGGGGATTTTAAAATGTCTAAGGCATCAACCCTGTCTCTAAGGAGCTCATATTCTAATTTTGGAGATGACACATAAATAGTTAACTGTAATCAAATAGGAGATGTATAACTTTCAAGTGGCATTTTATACTTTTCTAAACGTTTTAAGGCAGCCAAGGAAGCAATTTTTAGCCCAACTTTCAAAGTTTATAACACACTGAGCCCAGGGGTATGACTTCTCCAAAGTCACACAGCTAGTTAGCTAAAACTGGAAGCAGAACTTGGGCTTTTTCTTTGCTAGCCAAGGTCTTTTTCTGTCAAAGCCCACTGTCTATATTTAGGGATTATGCTTACTGTGTTAGTTAACTTTGAATATCTAGTTTGTGCTTAAAAAAGAATCCAAATCACTTTTGCTTCAAGGAAAAAGCTGACTTTTCTAATTGTAAGTTGAACCAAATACTAGAGTATATATGCCTTGTATATAGATCATTACCAATTAAAGTTTGCGGAAGCAGCTGATGTAGCTAATCTTGCAGGAAGTAATATGACAAAATTGCTACCCTGTTCTGGGTAATAAAACAGAAGAAGGTTGTCAAGCCCTGTTGAAGGATAAAATGTTTGGTCAACTTTCACATGGTATAAATGAGTGCAAACTGGTGTATTTTTTCTGGAAAGCCATTTGGCTTTTTTTTTTTTTTTTTTTTTGGTGAGAGGAGGGGAGACAGGATCCTGCATGTGCCCTGATCGGGATCCACCTGGTATCCCCCATCTGGGGCCAATGCTTGAATCACCTGAGCTATCCTAAGAACCCGATGCCATGCTTATATCAGTCAAGCCACTGGCTGCAGGAAGCAGAGAGAGAGAAGGGGAAGAGGGAGAGGGAGAGAATCATATGGTCACTTCTCCTGTGTGCCCTAACCAGGAATCGAACCTGGGACATCCAAACGCAGGGCTGACACTCTATCCGCTGAGCCATTGGTCAGGGCCATTTGGCCATTTTTATTAAGGATGTAAAAAATGTCCATGTTCTTTGGTGTAGAAACTCCTCTTCTGTAAAAGGCAGCCCTGGATGACCAGTGATGGCGTGGATGCAATTACTGCTGAGCATTTACTGCATACCAGGCATGGTACTAAGTATTATACAGCACAGTCTCATTTTACTCTCCCAACTCAGTAAGATCTGTATACTAATGAGAAAACTCAGTTTTGCAGAGTTAATTTCTCAAAATCACATCCTTAGTAAATTACAGAATATTTTGTTATCCTGATTCTAAAGCCAAATGATCTTAAACATCGTGCATCACTATCTATGGGCCAAAATAATAATAATAATAAAAGGTGTAACGGTTACCTATTGCTGTGTAACAAACAACCGTGTATCTGGTGGTATAACCAATCATTGTATCATACTGATGATTTTATGGTTTGTGAACTGGGGCAGAGTACAGTGGGAAGGGCTCATCTCTGCTCCACAGTGACATCAGCTAGTTTACTCAAGTGACCTGAGATGTCTGGGAAGGCTTCCTTCATACCAAATATTAGGGGTCTTAGTTCTGGCTGTTGGTTTACTTCAGTGGTCAGCAAACTCATTAGTCAACAGAGCCAAATATCAACAGTACAGCAATTGAAATTTCTTTTGAGAGCCAAAGTTTTTAAACTTAAACCATACAGGTAGGTACATTCCTTATCGAGGTATTGCCCACATGTGGCATTTTGTGGAAGAGCCGCACTCAAGGGGTAAAAGAGCCACATGTGGCTCGCGAGCCATGGTTTGCCGACCAAGGGTTTACTTTCTTGGTTTTATGCTACTTGCTTCTGTTGGAGCTTCAAGTTCTAAGGTGGCATTATTCACATGTCTGATCCCTGAGCTGGGATTGTTGAAACAGCTGGAAAATTTTATAGGTTTCAGGTGTACAGTTCTATAGCACATCACCTGTATATTGTATTGTGTGTTCACCACCCAAAAACAAGACTCCTTCCGTCGTCACCAATTCCCCCTTTGTCCTCTTCTATTTACCCCACCCCCATTTCCTCCAGGAATCACCACACTGTTGTCTGTGTCTGTGACTTTTTTTCTTTGCTTAATCCCTTCAGCTTTTTCACCCAACCTCTTAACACTTTTCTATGAGACTGTTTGTATATTGTTTGTTAGTTTATTTTGTTCATTAGATTCCACAAGTAAGTAAAATCGTATGGTGTTTGTCTTTCTCTGACTGGCTTATTTCACTTAGCACAATACTCCCCATTTATGCTGTCTCGAAAGGTAAGATTTCCTTTTTTATGGCCGAGTTGTATTCCATTGTGTAAGTGTACCACAGCTTTTTTATCCACTCATCTACTGATGGGCACTTGGGCTGCTTCTAAATCTTGGCTATTGTAAATAATGTTGCAATAAACATAGGGGTGCATGTATTCTTTTGAAATAATGTTTCAAATTTCTTTTTCTTTTTTTTTTTGTGTGTGAGAGAGAGACAGTAAAAAGGACAAACAGGAAGGGAGAGAGATGAGTAGCATCAATTCTTCATTGAGTCATCTTAGTTGTTTATTGACTGCTTTTCCATATGTACCTTGATTGGGGGGCTTCAGCCAAGCCAGTGACCCTGGGCTCAAGCCAGTGACCTTTGGGTCATATCTATGATCCCACGCTCAAGCCAGCAATCCTGTGCTCAAGCCGGATGAGCCTGCGCTCAAGCCAGTGACCTCAGGATTTTGAACCTGGGTCCTCCGTGTCCCAGTCCGATGCTCTATCCACTGCACCACCACCTGGTCAGGTATCATATTTCTTCAGATATATTCCCAGAAGTGAAATTGCTGGGTCATAAGGCAGTTCCATTTTAATTTTAAGGTAATTGTAGGTTCACTTGCAGTAGTAAATCATTACACAGAAAAAGCCTGTACACCCTTTACCCAGTTCCCCCACTGGCAATATCCTGCACATATAGTACACTATCCAAACCAAGAAGTTGATATGAATACAGTCTACTGATCTTATTCAGATTTCACTAGTTTTACAGGAGCATGCACATATGTTTAGTTCTATGGAATTTTCTAATGTGTCTAAATTCACGTAACCACCACCACAGTCAAGGTTCAGAGCAATTCCATCACAAGGACCCTTCATGCTGCCCTTGCGGGTACAGAGTCCTCCTTGCCCCATGTTTCCTGGAAACTGCTGATATGTTTTCCACCTCTGTAATTTCATCATTTCAAGGATGTTTTATAAACATGTACAGTATGTTACTCTTTTAAGATTGGCTTTCTTTCCCCACTCAGCATAATTTTCCTGAGAGTCATTCAAGGTTCTTCATGTATAAATAGTTCTTCCTTTTTCTTGCTAAGTAGTATTCCATGACATGACGTACCACCATTTGTTTAACTATTTAGTCAATGAATAATATTTGGGTTGTTTCCAGCTTTTGAAGATTACAAATAAAGCTGCCATAAATGTTCATGTACAGGTTTTTATATGAATGTAAGTTTTCATTTCTCTATAATAAGCGCTCAAAAGTGGAGATACTGGGTTGTATGGTTATAATTTTAAAGGCAAAATACCTGGAAGAATTGTATGTGCAAACTATGTAAAAATGTATAATAAGATCCTAGAAACAGATATATCCAAAATATTAATAGAGGTTACTGCTTGTTGACAGATTTACAAATAATTTAAAAAACCTTTTATATTTTTTTAAATACTATTTTTTTTCTAAAAATACATAAAATATTTTTAGACTTAGAAAAAAGGCTTTTTGAAAATTCAAGAAGGAAATGTAGATAAGACCGGAAGAAAAATAATAAAATCCTTAAAGTAACTATTTCTAAATAATGAGACTAGAGAATTTTAATCTTCTTGAAAATGTTAAGAACTTCCCAAAATTTGTTTAATGAGCATTTATTACCCTTAAAATTAGTGAAATATGTTATTTTTTTAAATGTTGAAATCGTCTCTGTATACTCCATTCAGATTTTGGGATCCATAGCTATTTATAGCAATTTTCAAAATCTGATACTTTGAAATATGCTTATGTTATTTCTTGCTGCATCTTGAAACTGATTTTTAAACATACTTTGTTAATATTGCTTCTGTTTCAGTGGGCATTTCATGGTAATTATTACTCTTCTAAATTCACCACATCAAGCCAGAAATAAACTTTAGATCTATTGAAAACTAATTACAGTGATTTGGTCCAAACATTTGCCCTTTAATATTGATTAAAATTTTTGAATCTTCCCAAAAAGTGTATTGGCAGACAATATTTTTGCCCAGAGAGATGCACTGTGTCTAATGATGTTAAATTAGCTAAAGGGTAAATTAACAGCCAGTAACTTCCTTTGGGGTCTTTTTCTTTCTCTCTCCCCACTTCTCACCTGTTTCTCTTTTGTTACCCCATAAACAGGTCAGCCTCTTTACTTAGGACCTGTCACCAGATCATCTGATGATGAATAATAATTTGATAGTTAATGTAAAATAAAAATTCAGGAAAATTTGCCATACCCATGCCTGAGACTCTACAGCTGAGTTTTTATCAAACAAGCAGAATATTTTACGGACCAGTGACATGAAATTCTATAACATCCCAGTGTGCCTTCCCCTTGTTTCCAACTTCATTAAATAGATTTTATTCAGGATAATTTTAAATAAAAATGTATACTGAATATGGGTCAGTTTCCCTTTAGATAAACAATTGTTGAGTTCATGAGAATTCAGACTTTGCAGGAACTTATGGGTATTGATTTATTCATTCTCATCAGAGGACTCTAAGCCCATCTCTCCTCTTTAGCTAATGGAAGAGGTGAACGGTGTGGTGAGGAGCCAGGGAGAGTTAAGTGACTTCGACAGGTGTATAAGAAAAATCAATGGTTCTGAATTTGTAATTTTCAGTTCCCATGTACATGCTCAGTTAGACTGGCCTTTGAGGGAAAATGAGAAAATTAGGAGCCCCATATTGTACCAATCACATCTGCTTAGAAGACGCAACACTGATGCTGATTTAGTTTCTATTTTCATCGTGATATTAACCCCTGTGCATAGGTACCATTATTGCCATTGGACCCTCCATGGGCCAAAAGCATAGTGAGGCTCGGAAGGTAAGGTGAATGATCTCACAAGGCAGACAGCTGAATTACAGACTGATTCGGTAATTTGAATTGCAAGTGGCAGTTCAAAATTCTTTCCAAAATGACCATAGTTCTTTCATCATATGGCTCCAGGGCCCAATTTGTGATGCAGGGGCCAAAAGGTAAGAATTCAGCCTCATTAAGACATGAGTTATTTTTTTCCCCTGGTGCTTTTACCAAGAAACATCTCAAGAAAGGAAGCAAACAGCTAATCTTGTGGAAAGCTTTTAGCTGGCACTAGCTAGAGCTAATCAAACTGATGAATAACTTTGTACTGTGTCCCCAAATTCTGAATCACATTTCGCATATGCTTTTCTAAGGTAGATGGTATTGACCACAGCACTGTGAAAATGTTCAAAATGTCTAATCAGTGGTCCATCCAGCCTTTTCTTCCTCCTTCTTTCTAGTAAACATTTATTAAGCACCTTACTAGCATGTACCCGTGACTATACGACACTATACCACACATGGCTAAGGTAATGAATAAACATGTGATCTAAAAGGGGACCCAGACTTCACCTGGGTTGTTTCTATGGCCTCCAATCTGAAATTCCCTCCCTGTTTCAGATTGAATATTACGGAGAATAATTCCTTGCCCATTTTAGACTCGTTATTTTACTCCACAGCTAGTCCTAGGATGGAGCACGTGACCTAGACCTAAAGCAATTAATATAGCCCATTACTTTAGGCAGGGATTGGTTCAATAATAAGTGTAAGCCCCAATTAATACCCATGAGAAGCAATGATATTGCCATGGGAATCTTGAGAAAGAGCTTCTATGCCTTTTCATTAGATGTAAACAACAGACAAAGGCTGGTGCTATGGCAGCTGTTTTGTGAGTAGTGAAACTGAGCATGGAATATATATTAAGGGTGAGGTCAAGAAGCAGCAAAACCCCATCCTGCTGACATGATATGAACCTTGGATTTTTGAAGGATAATTATTCTTAAACTGTTCAGTTTTGTGAACTGATAATTTTTTTTATGTTTCTGTAAGCCCTTTTGAGTTAGGATTTCTATCATTTAAACAGTCTTAACATACATAAGAAAAAAGAGACCATAGCAAGTGCCATAGTAGATATATGGGTTAAATAAAGCAGAAATTCCAGGGGATGGAGAGATTCTTCTGCCCACAGCAGGGGAGAGAGGGGGCAGTGCGCTAAGGAGAGAGAGTGACACCAGCCCTTTATGGACCTGGCCCCTATTGAATTAGTCTCACCTTTGTAATGATTTTTATTTTGAGTGGACCATTTACACAAATTTAGCATCTGACCACTCAATAAGGCAGTAGGAAGAACAGGTGAGAATTTAGGTTGGAGGGCTGATGCATAAAACTCTATCAATCTCAAAATTTACCTTGAAGTAAATGTTTAGAGCTAAATAAGTGAGATATTTATAAAGGTTTTTTCACATCAAAGCCCATTCCTCTTACGTGAACATTTCTTCAGGGTAAACTTGTCTCCCTTTCACTTGGCTTAGGTGGTTGGATGGGGCTGACTGTACACCTGCAACTTCAGGGTAGGCACATGACTGAAGGCTGTTCCATGCAAAGCCATCTATCTATCCTGGGACATACGTAGGAGTGGCTAGAAAAGGCAGTCTATTTCCTCTGGACTTGTTAGGAGGATGTAAACACGAAGCTCTCTACACAAGGGATGGAGGGAAGCCAATGGAGGGGGGGAGATGGGACCCTCGTGAAATCTTTTGAGTCCCTGAATCCAGCTGTCCCTGACCTCATCCTGGACCCTGGGTTACATGAGTAATTAAATAGCTTTCTAAGATTCAGAATCTCAATTCATTCACACCATCTTTCTATATTTGTATTTTGGAATGCCTACTACGTGTTTGGTACTGAAAAATGACCACAGGGAACTTGTAAATTGGGGAGAAGAGTCTCACAAGCCAGAAAGAATTAGGGAATATGATGATGGCTATTTGAGAGAAGGGAGACATCAATGTGAGCCAAAGGTTTTCAGGAGGAAACTGGGCTTGAGCAGCAATGTGAATTTAGGTATTACCCAGACTTCACTTTTTCATGAAATATGTCAGCGAACCTCTCAGTCAGAGCAACATGGACTCACATCTGTTCAAGTAAATTAATATTCCAATTCTCAAGTGACTCATTTGGCAGGAAAAACAATTTTCTTCCTCATTATGAATAGGAGTAAAAGAACACAAGAGAAAGGGAGGATGGGAAAGACAGTTTTTTCATTTATTTAAATACAGTAGTTGTAGTAATAGTATAGTTGTGATAACAGTTGTAATAGTGGTAGTTGGAGGAGAGTAGTAATGGTAATAGATAATAGTACTAATAATAGACAGGAGTAATATGGTGGTGGCAATGGTAATGGTAACCGTTAGTTCTTGTTCATTCCGTTCACACTAACTGTCCAGTGACTTTACTAATGATGAATATACATTCCCTTACAATAGCCATAGGATGTTGGTATTATCATTATCTTCATTCTGTATATGGGGCCAAAGACATAGAGATGCAATGCCAAGATCAAGGTCACAGAGCCCAGCTTTAAACCCAAACATATCTAATCTCAAGAGCCTGTGTGTTTCACCATGACACATTCTGCCCAATTGCTAATTCTAAAAAATGAATATCCAGGAGGTGTATCCATATCTGTAAAGGTGCATGGGATATTCATTGTAGACCTCAACTAACCCCCCCTGAGATGGCTTCTAAAGGCTGCACCTGAGGCAGCTCCTGAACCAACCACCAGACAGCGCCCTGGGGACACCAGGAGGCTTAGTAGGTCCTGTGAAGGGGAATGTGCCAGTGACAAGCAGGTCACTTTTTTTTTGAGAATGGGTTTTCAGTACCAATTCCTTCATTTTAATATATGCAGTTAATGCTTTATGAGGATTGTCTCTGTAAAAGAAGTTTGGGTACAAGTATCAGAGAAATGACTCACCATTTATTTTTCCTTTACATTTGAATACTTTCTAGGGTACAGTTTATGGGTTTTACTTATAAATACACATTGAATAGGGAAATGGTGCTTTGAAAACACTTCTTACCACTTTGTTTATAAAATATAGATGAATTGCACCTCTTGGACTTTATTTTAGATCTCCTGCTTATTCCGTTTGCCAGTTTCATGGTGATTTTGAGGTCCTAAATCCAATTCTAGTATATGCCAAGGAAAATCAGAGAAATGTTATTAAATTGGATTGGCAAGTGCCCAGCTATATCAGTGGTTGTCTTTCTCTCTCCCTCTCTCTCTCTCTATAATTTTTCCATTGATTGGGAGAGAGAGAAGCATCAGCTCATTGTTCCACTTAGTTTTGTACTCACTGATTGCTTCTCATACTTGCCCTGACTGGAAATTGAAATCATGACCTTGGTGAGCTGGAATGATGCTTTACCCATTGAGCCACCTGGCCAGGGCTCCAGTGGGCTGAGTGGTTGTCTCTTGAAATCAGTTTTTACACTAAGTATCAGTAATGCAACTTGGGTCTGGGGACCTGTTTCACTATTGTTTCTCTCTTCTACTTATTGTGGGGGTTTTCATGTTGAGGACACCCTCTCTACACACCACATACCCCATCTTCATAATGTAGAAAACTTGGCCAGTGAAACTCCCCTATTTCTAAACCCAGGTGTTAGAAGAATCAAATAGAAGGAAACATTTGGGGAGGTGAAAATGATCTGAGCAGAGGTCAAGGTAGAATGTGCATGGCTCCATTGCTTCCCAATTGATTAGCATGGTGTGACCTTGAGCAAGACACCTCGCTTTTCTAAGCCTCAGTTCCCCATTCTGCAGGATGGGGGATCGTTGTACCCATCTTTAGAGTTGCTATGGGGATGAAATGAAATCCTGCCTGGCACACAGTAATTAGTGAAGATTAGTCGCTGTCATCATCATCATCACTTTTATTTCAAGAATGTGGGTATGTCAATGTCTCAGGTCATCACTTAATACAAAAATGCTGTCTTTGCTTCTGCTGAGGCACCTGAAGGCCAGAGCCAGCTGATGACTCAGTCATCGTACCCAGCACAAAAAACCTGGCAGGGGGAGGAGGGAGAGTGACTGAGGAAATGGAAGATGGAAGCCCAGGGACAGGGGCTTGCATCCATGTGAATAATGATAGCAATAGGGCAACGGAAACAATGACCAGGAAAATTACCCCATTTTCTGTAGCCTGGGAACTCGTGTGTCCTTGTCAGTGTTTCCTGCGATGGTTTAAAACTTCCAGAAGGCATCATTATGTGTTTTTATTTATTTATTTTTTATAGAGCAAGCCAAGTATAAGTAGTGAATAAATAAATAGTCCTTTGGCTATAGTGCCCAGCAAACAAGTCCTCAGCCAACATCTTTTAATATTTTAAGACTTTTGCTAATGATGTAGAACAGAAAAGGAAAGCATCTTAAGCTAATTAGGAAGGTGCTATGGACTGAATTATGCTGCACCCCCCCCCCCAAAGTTATAATTTGAAGCCCTAAACTACAGTGTCATGTACTGTATTTCCCCAAATATAAGATGCACCGTTTTTGAAAATTTTTGGGTCTAAAAACTGGGTGCGTCTTATATAGTGGTTGTGACATTTCAAATACCATAGATGGAACTGAGGACAAGGCAATAAATATATGAAGACAGTGATTCGTCATCAGACACAGATGAGGACAAGCTAATGGATGGGAGTTTTGACAGTAATGAGGAGTTGTTTGAATTTTATGAGGAATAAAACTTGAGTTTAATAACTTATGTAATACATTTTTTAAAAAAATTTTGGGCCCCAATATTAATACATGGGAGCGTCTTATCCATTGGGAAATATGGCCTTTGGGGTCTGCGGGCACCCAGCATGTGGCAGCTAAACATGGTGTACCCGGGCGCTTTGCTGAGTGGTCTCAAACCTAGCACTGGGACCGAGTCTGAAGCTGTATCAGTCTTGTGGACACCACTCGTCCTACCTGGTGACTCACTGAGAACCTAACTCACATAACTCGAGTATCAGCAGGGACTCTTTCACTACCTGAACATGCCATGGAGCTGGCATGGCAGGTGGAGGCAAATCTCAGGTGCCTTGCCCCTGGGCCTGGTGCTGGTAAAAGCCAGCCTTGGTGGATAGCCCGATCCTTCCCGCGCACACCCAGGCCCAGCAGAGACAGCCACATATTCTGGATTGCTTTGTAGCTTCAAAAAGATTGCCCAAGGCCAGTCACAGGTGGCATTGGCCTGCACCAGAGTCCCTCCAAGGAAGTCCCAGAACCAATACACCCAGGGGCCAGATTCAGACAACATCAGAGTAGGATCCAATTAGTTTCATAAGCAGAATATCCAAAGGGAGGTGTTGGAAGGTACCACAGCCTCTGCTGAGGAGACTTCCGCTTCCTGTGGTCAGCACCTGCACAGCAGCTCATACACGGTGGTATGTGGTACAGGTCGGTCCTCACAGTCAGCCAGCCTGAGGGTTGGCCCCATGCACACATGGGTCAGTGACAATCGAGATGCAGTTACAACAGGAGGGCCCACAACCACACAAGGGACATTTCTGGAACACCCAGTTCAGGTGAACAAGGAGTCTGGGCCATTGGGTCCCACAGGACATCTATTATATAATGCCATCCTCCCAAGACTGGGAATCAGCAGATCCACCTAATATATAGAAGTAAGCACAAAGAAATAACTAAAATATTTAGAAAAAGAGAAATCTTTAGAAAAAGAGCTAAATAAAATGGAAGCAAGCAATTTACCAGGTAAAAAGTTCAAAGTAATTCTTATAAAGGATGCTCAACGGCATGAAAAATAAAAAAAAAAAAAACATAAAAAGGACCAGTCAGAAAAGAAGAATACCATATGAAATGTAGACTACATCGGAAGGAACAAACAGTGGGTTGGATGACACAAAGGACTGAACCAGCGATATGGAAAACAAGGTAGCAGAAAACACCCAATCAGAAAAGCAAAAAGAAAAGAGAATTAAAAAAAAATAGGATTGTTTAAGGGACCTTTGGGACAACATGAACATAACAACGCCCCTATTGTTGGAGTACCAGAAAGGGAAGAGAGAGAGAGCAAGAGATTGAGAACCCATTTGAAGAGCTGCAGTTTCTGTGTGGGGGTGTTATGTTCATTTTAAAGTGTTGAGATTGATAACTGACATAGTAGTTGTTCACTCAATTATAGTGGCTATTATTATTGCTGTTGAATTATTATCACTTATCTTTGTTGTTGTTATTTAGGACAGACGTCTTACAGGCTGTCATGAGTTGGTGTTGCGGCTCTAATTTAGACCAACGTGATTGCCAGGCATACAGGCGATTCTGACCTTTCCCAGAGAGATACTTACTTTTAGAAAAGCCAATAGAGTCAGTCTTCTGGTTTTGCAATGAGAAGGCGACCAAGCTACTACTTGACTGATCTGGTCAAATCACTTAACCTCTCTGCCTGTTTTTTCACTGCCAAGTAGGCTTATGTGATGGTCAATTTTATGTGCCATGTTGACTGGGCTGTGGGGATGCCAGAGTCACTGGCAAAAGCCTTCTCTCTGGGTGTCTCTATGAGGGTGTCTCTGGAAATGACTGTCATTTAAATCAGTATACCAAGCAAAGAAGATCACCCTCCTGAATGCAGGTGGGCATCATCCAATCTGTTGAGGGTCGAATTGGAGGAAAGGCATGTTCATTCTGTCTGCTTAAGCTGAGACAGCTATTTTCTTCCCTCTGGCTGAAACTAACATTAGCCCCCCAATTCTCAGAACTTCAGACTGAATCATACTCCCAGATTTCTGGGGTCTCCAGATCACAAGTGGTAGATCAGGGGACATCTCAGCCTTCATAACCATGTGAGCAGATTCCTATGTACGTCTCCTCTTATAAGCATTAGGCATATCTCTAGGTACACTCTCTTGGTCCTGCTTCTCTGGAGAGCCCTGACTAATACTACTTAATAATGAGTTCCCTCCAGGTGCATGTTTGTCAGAATTAAATAAGACAATTCCTGTAAAACAGCCAGAGTTGTGCCCGATTTATTGAGTACTCAAGATATGCTACTTATTATTTTATCATTCAGGAAAGGTCTTTGACCTCTTTGGCTGACCCTGTTATACAGATGACAAAAAATTGGGCTTCGAGCCATCCAAGTTTGCCTTTGATTTCCATTCTAGGATAGCAGAAAATCTGCTCTCTTTCCAAGATGGTGTCTAGGACGTGCTCTCCTGTCCAGAGGATTGTTTTCACTTTAAAGGTCTGTTTAGGGCCTTCCATTGGGCTGAAATAGATCGAGATCCTAACTGTATTTGTGAATAATTGACCTACAAACACTACATGATAGTTTCCTATACATAGGTGTATACAAGTTCACAGGTACCTCTCAATGAACAAAGAAGTGCACCAGAGATACCAAAACTGGAACAGTCTATGAATTGAACTGTATAAAGAAGAGCTCAAAACCCATAGAATGTGAGGCCCCAAGCTGCCATCCTCTGGCTCTCTATCATTAGCTTTTATAACTTGAAACACAAGTCTATCTGTTAATAACTCATTAATAACAGCCACTGCTCCTTAGCAGTTTACTATGTGACAGGCACCAGGCTAAGTCCTATGTGTATATTATTATTTGTCTAATCTAGTGTTCTTTTGACTGGCTGGTCCACAGACTGGTGCTGGTCCACCAGAAATTTCCTTCCAGTTGGTGAAAGAGTTAACCACCTGATGTTTTGTAAGATTCTAGACCCAATGATCTTCATCTAATTCGCTTATGCTCAGGGTGATTGCCACTTATCAGCCTGTATCACCGATAAAAATACTATTGAGGTTGTATTAGATCGCTAGTCCCCAAGTATTATAAAAAGGATGAAAACCACTGGGCTCACTTTCTTAGTCAGTATAATTATCTCTACAGAGGAAACCAGGCAACTGATGCTAGAGACGAACTAATTTACACTAGGTTGTTTCACAAAAGTATGGCAGAGCCAGGAATTGAACCCAGACTGTCTGGCTCCATACCTATGAAACATACACAAGTAGTCCAGAAATTAATGATATTAGAAGTATGCTTTATGCTAAAGTGATACTTTTTTTTTTTTTTTTTTTTTAGTGGCAGAGATAGAGAGTCAGAGAGAGGGACAGATAGACAGGAAGGGAGAGAGATGAGAAACATCAATTCTTCGCTGTGGCTCCTTAGTTGTGAATTGATTGATTTCTCATATGTGCCTTGACTGGGGGGCTACAGTAGACCAAGTGACCCCTTGCTTGAGCCAGCGACCTTGGGCTCAAGCTGGTGAGCCTTGTTCAAACCAGATTAGCCCACGCTCAAGCTGACGACCTCGGGGTCTCGACCCTGGGTCTTCCACATCCCAGTCCAACGCTCTCTCTATTGTGCCACTGCCTGGTCAGGCTACAGTGACACTTCTTATCACATCCAGAGACCTTCTCCTCCTATACCGCACTATTGCAGCACCTCTTGTGTTTATCATGAGAGCCAATGAGTTGATTGGAATCACTTGACAAAAACTGGCCATGTGGACAAGCTTTGCCCAAACGCATCTGTTCCTTCAAAAGGGGGCTATCTGTAGGGCCAATATCTAAGAAGCCATCCTTTCTCTATGTGGGAAAACTAATGGGAGTGCCAAGTAATAACCTGGAAAATGCATTCGATGCCAGCAGGTAATAAAAATAATTTAAACCAATGAACTCTTTCCCCTCGACTGCAGGGTTTCAGTGTATGAATTTCTTTTTCTGACTTTTTGTTTTGCTTTCCATTGGCTGGGCTTTCCAAATAATTGTTCCATCTGTCCACTTCACTTTGCCTGAGCAATCACAGCCCAAGGGGAGTTAGAAGTCAAATGTCAGACATGCAGGGAAAACTAATGTGTGGGAGGCTGTGGGAAGAGACATCACTGTCTGTTCTTCTTCCCTTCAGCTGGGCCAGGGGTCTGGAAGTAAATTACTTAGAAACACCCGTTGCCCCAGGGAGGAAGCTAGAGTTTGGGAAAGAAGGTGGGGGGAACAATTTGGAAGACCCCATTGTCAGGAGTGTTGGCTACCAAAAGCAAGTGCGTTCAGCGCTGGGATTAAGGAGAGAGGTCATAGCTGAGCCAGAGATGAAAAGTGTGGAGACAGGAAATAAAAACTGGAACACTTGTAACAGCTTTTTTTCTGTGCCATTTACTCTTTACTAGGCCCTGGGCTGGGCACTTTATTGCTTATTATTTTGATCCTGCCAACAGCTCTGTTTTACAGATGAAGAAAGTAAGGCCAGAGAGGTCAAGTAACTTGCTCAAGATCACACAGTGAATAAAAAGCAGAGCCAGCACTTGAACTAAGTGCATCTTAATCCAAATCCCTTGCTCTCAGCCACTGCTCCTGCTACTTTAAATCAGGGGTGCTGTCCAAACATGGAATAAAGTCCTAGAGAAGACGATGAGCCCAGATTATAAAAGCATAGATACTAGTCATTCCATAGCAAGATATTTTGCATGCATTAGAACTAAAAGCAAATTAGATCTTTAATTTACAGAGGCACAGAGAGGATAGTAACTCAGTGAGGCCCCCAAGCCAGTAAGCAGGTTGGTAGAGTATTTGAACCTGGGTCTCTGAACCTCTTCAGTATGTTAAGTAGGTTTTTCTCTTTCTTTCATACTATCAGCTCCCAGGAAATCAAGTTAGCTCTGTGTTTTATAAGCTCTCTTCCACAGAATAGCATGTTTCTAAAGATGTTTAGCAACAAATAAAAATAGGTTTGTCATAATGCTCTATTACCCAAGATTTCTAGAATCTAAGGTTTTTCGTAGCATCTGTCCTGCTACTACCCAATGTAAATGTCCAAGAAGGGGACGTGATAAACAGAATGTCCCTAATTTATTTGATTACGGAACCATTTATTTTTCTCAGGTAAAATTTGGCCAGTGTTTCTACCATAGATGTGGCTTTTCTGCTATATTCTTGCCTCTGTTTAGCAGGACGGGGTTATTTAAAACATCAGCACTCACACTGTTGGCGGCTTAACACCTGGGTCTTATGTCATCTGAGCTGCTAGTGGGGTAATGGTGAGCTTTTTTTTTTTGTTTTCTCACTGCCTCTCCAGAATCCCCTCCAAGCTTCTATCTTGAATGTCCTGTTGTGACCCATCCCCTCCCAGGTGCAATGAGTCACATAGAAACCATTCAACCCTGAGAAAATATTACTAGAAAAATAATGGCTTCCTTTGTTGATCTTATTGAAGGGTTCGTGGAGGAAAAGGAAATGCAGAGAAGTGCCCCTTAACGGAGTAATTTTAAGCACAAAGATCAGCTTGTGCTTTGGGAAGTGGACTGTAGAGTCTTCTGGTGCTAAAGTATAGGCTACAACCCTCTCTGAATGAAAATAAAGCCAGCCTGAGGATGAGAGTTTGATAGTAGTTAGTGCTGCAAACTGTATGGCTAGGGTGTTGTGATTGTTTGGGTGAGATCACAAAGTTTCAAATTGACATGTATGGAAAACTGAAGAATAGATAGCCATAGTGCCATTTAAAGTCAAGGAAATATCTACAATATTTTATTTTGGAAATACATGTTCTTGTATTCTCCTAAGTTCTGTAAATAGTAAAATAACATCAGCACTTGGTGACCTTGAATTGAGATAAATGTATGACATGAGCCAAAGGGAAAGAGAAGGCATTGACTTGAGTGGCACCTGCATGGGTCATTCCATCGGTGCAATTCTTCAGTTCTCTGACCTGATCCACCGGGCCTACGGAAGCACAGTGTTCACTGGCCCAGTTCCTGCTACATGAAGATGCTGGGAGGACTCCTTCACACTTTGATTCATTTACCCATTTGCTAGTTACCAGGTGCTGACTGCAAATCTGGCACTGTGCTCAATGCTAGGAACACAATGTAGAGAGAGAGACGTAGTTGGTGCTTTCAAGGGACTTCTTGCCACTGGGGAAGGCAAACGTCAGTCAAATGTACACATCCTATTAAATAAGATAGCATTGTTGTAGAGGAAGAGGGTCATAGCAAAGGGAGGTGATGGTACATAACGCTTATTTAACACCTAAGGGGCATGGAAGCCTAACACTCAAAAACACCTCCCAACCTGCTCCTCTCTATCTCAGTGGATGGCAACTCCATGTTTCCAATCACTTAGGCCAAAAATATCTTGACATCACCTTTTAAGACAGTCTTTTTTCATACCTACCATCCAACAGTCCTTACTACGTGCATTCTGGTCTATTTCTCATGTAGATTAGTGTACTAGCTTCCTAAATGGCTACTTTTCTGTTTTCTCATCCTTAGAGCAGCCCAAGTAACAACCTCTTTGCTCAAAACTCTCCAATGGCTTCTCATTTCATTCATAGTATAAGGTAAAAGTCCTTGCAATGTCCTAAGTGTTTAAGCCCTGCCACTGATCAGCCACTCTGTCCTTGTTTCCTACGACTCCCCTCTGTAGCCACACTAGTTTTCTTAGTGCTCCCCCCTCCTTCCCGCCAACACACCAAACATTAACCAGCTTCAGGGACTTTGCAGAGGCTGTTCCCTCTTTCTGGAATGACCCATCCTAGCTTCTGGCTCACTCACTCACTTCTTTTAGGTTTTTGTCCACATGCAACTTCATTAGAGGGAACTTATCTGAACTTCTTAGGTAAACCAGTGTCCCCTGTAGTCTTTTATTTCCTACAGTGTGTCCATAAAGTCATGGTGCACTTTTGACCGTGTGACCGGTCAAAAGTGCACCATGACTTTACGGACACACTGTATAACGGTCACACGGTCAAAAGTGCACCATGACTTTACGAACACACTGTATAACCAGCTTCTTTTTGCTTCATAGAACTTATCAACACATAACACATAATCTATTTACTTATTTGATTATTGCCTCTCTTTCCATTTCCTAGAATGTAACAGCCACATTGCTTTCCACACTTCCACAGCCTGGTACATAGTCAACCCTCAATAAGTATATACCCGTTGAACAATTCATTGGTTAAATGATGCAATGAAAAATAGCCTCACACCAGCTGAAAAGGTAGAAGAAATGGCCCAAACTAAATGACATTCAGCTCTTCTGTCTCTCCTGCCAACATAGTTGTCCTTCCTACTACTTACTATTCTTGCATCCTCTTTTGCACATGATGGAAGAGAGTAGCATGTGCCTTGAAGAGTGGCATTTTCCTAGGCAGCTCCTCTCCTCTTGAAGCTCCCAAATCTAGTTCAATGGGGTTAGTTCAACAGGTGAGCCACTTGCGTCTAGTCATTCTGGGGCTCTTGACAGCTGGGTGTTCAGGAGACATTCTTTCTAGTAGCCTGCGCTCTAGCCAGAGAAGAGATCAATTTGTACATGGGCACTGTGTGATCTCAAAGAGGAAGCAGGAGAAGGGAAAAGGCAGATCATCAAAAAGTGAAGCACAAATCCCAAGGTCTCTGGCTTGAGCACAGGCTCACAGCTTAAGCTCAGGGTTGCTGGCTTGAGTGTGGGATCATCAAAATGATCCCATCATAACTAGTTTGAGCCCAAAGGTATCTATCTATCTTGAAGCCCAAAGTTGCTGGCTTGAGTCCAAGGTTGTTGGCTTGAGTAAGGGTTCACTGGCTCGACTGGAGCTCCCTGGTGAAGGCACATATGAGAAAGCAATCAATGAACAACTAAAGTGCCGCAACTACAAATTGATCCCTCTCCTTTCCTGACTCTGTCTCTGTCTACATCTCTCTTTCCCTTTCCCTATATTTCTCTCTCTCTCATTCTCTCTTTTACACACACAAAAAAGCGAACCACACCATTACCTCTTTAATGCTTCTCTTCCTGCTAACTTTTGTACTAAATGTATTTGTAGAGTTTTCAGAAAAAAATCTAAATTTACTACTTTACCATCACTAATGGGTGCTTTCTTTTAACCAGCAAGCTTCCTGCGTATGTACAGGGTAGAATTTGGGTTGCAGAAATCCCATTTGCCTTTTACAGCTGGCCCCTAAGGGAGATGTCATGAGGAGGGAGGTCTGAATTCTGATTCCATCTTTGCCACACTTAGCCCTATGACCTTAACCTCGCTGTGCTTTATTTTCTTTGCTTAGAAATGTTTCATTTCTGTGGTGGTTGTGAGGCCTCTGAGTTTTGCTTCCCTTGGTGCCCACCATAAAGCAGAACCTCAACACATAGTAAGTAGTGCTAGGGCTAGAAAAATATGTCCGATGTGTAAAGAGAATCCAATGGTTGTGTTCATGCATCTCTCTATGCATGTTTCTACTACGGGCTATTTGTAGCTTCAGTGTACAAGAAGCCAGCATTGGACAAGCTGTCTGAGCTCTGGGAGGCTGCCAGGGGCTGCTCTCAGATTCTAGAACACATCTTAAATGACCATCCCTTGCAGTATTTTTGATGCCTGCAGATTCCAAGTTTTCGCTTTCTGTCTCTGTTTGCTGTCAGAGCATTATTTTAACTTCTGACTTTGCAGAGTCTTATTTCATCTACCTTTTGCATAGCAAGAAAAGGATGTTGAGGTAGTAGGTGAAGGACAAAGGTAACAAATAAGATTGTACCTTCTTGGCTGGGTTTCCTTCCTGTATATTTTGATGTGGCTGTTTGATTACCCTGTTTGCAAATGTGCTCTTTGCTTTCCATCTTGCCAACTTTTTGATTATTTTTTTCCTTCAGCAAGAATAAAACTACCTCCTGAACTCCATTTGCCATGTAATTTAATTGAGTTTATGGCAGCTGTCACCAAATAAAATAAGAAACCTCACAGACATGAATACAGTAAATCTTAGGATTAGGTTACCTCTGAAGTTTTAAAAAATTCTTCAAGCCATTTGTTTGCAAAGTGGACTCCATCTGCATATTTCATAAAGATAATACAAATGTATTATTTATCAGGTGGTCTAGGGCGTGCCTGTTCAAATAAATGGTTTCAAATTCATGTGTCATTTAAAAACCCTCAATGTAAATCCATCCCACAATTTTCAGGAAAGGTGGGCTTTTCAGTCCTGCCTTCCCAAATTTATTTATAAAATTCTAGGCTCCTCATGACGAGCAACCTTTTTCAGGACTACAAACCTGTGGGTTTGCATAGAGTTGCTTACAATATGAGATTACAAAATAATTTATAATATCAAAATTGCCCACTCCCATTGGGCCGCATCTTATCTTTCCTTTCCATCACGGTGATAGCCATCCCACAGAAGGTCTTGCAAAGCCTTCCAACAGGGCGATGATCTCATACTTGATCAATTTCAGTCGTCAGTGACTGGGGACTTGAGAGTTTCAAGCCTTGACAGCTCCCCCTCTCCCTCACTCCCCCATCATCTCCCCTCTCCCTCTCCTTTTTCCCCTCTTCCTCCCCCCCTTCTCCCTCCTCCCTCCTTCTCCTTCTTCTTCTTATAAGATGTCTTTCTTCAGGATGCTAGAGAACACTTTTGTCTTTGTAGGGTCACATGATGCTGTCTGTATTATAGGCAGTTAGACAGTGGTACAGTGGCAAAATGCTGGCCTCGTGTCCTGACTCCTGCCTGCTTGCTTATCATATCATCTACCTGAGCATTGATTTTTACCTGAGGAAGCAGCTTCCACCATGGGATTCAAGAGCTTCTTCTCCTTTCATTCTAATTCAGTTAAGCAATCAGCTCCAGATATTTCAATAGGTGCCAGAAGGTGTTTAGACTCTATAGGTAAAAGGATGAATAAGAATCAGTTCTCCCCTCCAAGAATTCAGTTATAAACAGAGGTATAAAGAATTATAAAATTGTACAGCTGAAAACTACATTAATTTATTAACCAATGTCACCTCAATAAATTCAATAAAAAGAAATTATAATGTAGTGCTATTTGTGCTTTGATACTTGACATTTTGGCTAACGGGTCAAAGTGGTGAGTCAGAAGATGAGTGAAATGTATTGTTCTGACCTGACTTACCTTTCAAAATCTATAAAAGACTGTTTGGTTTTATATTGCTGAAGAAATATTAATGATTGTGTAATTATGCAGAGATAACAGTGCTTTCTCCATTCGTGTATGAGGGATTAGATTCTGCTATGGCTGAATAAACAATGGCTATGGTAAATTAAATTGAATTTTTCTTCTGCCATGAAAATCCAGAGGCAGGCAGTTGCTGTATTGTCTTTCTTTCTCTTTGGAAGGCCAGAATACTGTAATAGCTCCTGTCATCACATACTATTTCAGAAAGGAAAAAACAGAAGCAGTGGTAAATAGAAAAAACATGGCATCTGTATCATGAGACCAAAAGTATTTCCAGATACTCCTAGCAGAAGCAGGAGTTACGTGGCCAACCCTAGCTGCAAGGGAGTCTGGGATTATGAGTGTACTTTTTAAAGACAGTACAATGTGTAACAATGAACAATATCAGGAATCTCTTAGTAAGATAGAAGGAAAACATGGATATTGCATAGTCAATCAGGAGTGCCTGATACATACCATTTACCATAAATAAAAGAAAAGGATACAAATAGAAAAGGGTGTGATTAACTATCTGAAGAGATAGTCTGCTACCAGAGCTGGGTTTTCATGTATATATAACAGTCTTATTAGAAGCCAGAACTATATTATAAATGGTTTTGATTGTGCATATAATTTCAAAGTTACTTTTATAGGAATAAAGATTCTGGTTACCTGATGGGTATGACATAAGGAGAAAAATATATTTACTGTCTCTAGAAATACTCTTCTAAAGTGACTTATATTTCTACTCTCAGGAATTCTTTAAGAACTTTTCAGACTCTCTTAAACAGCTCTTAGTTAGAGGCAATACAATAGTAACTTGTGGGCAGTTGGTTTCATAGGTTAATACTGCCTTTTGCAGAAAATATGGTTTGAGGGAGTGGTACTCCAGATAAACACACTTGTGATCACAGCAGTGTCATATTGGGAAGCCAGGAATGTCTTAAGGCCAATGAGTGTTTTGACTGGATGAAAATATAAGAAAGCAAAATAATAATTCTGAAAGCACCTGATAAAATGGCAAAGCCTAATCTATTTATTTTCCCACTAAGTACTAACTCCATGTATGAAACTATCAAATGGTTAAAGAATAGTGGAGAGAATGTAAAGCCATTCCAGATATCAATTCAGTGCCTGCTGCAGATAGATGTACTGAAATGAGATGCTTGGGCCTAGTGGAGTATTTTTAAAAAGTATTATTCTAACCAGACCAGGTGGTGGTGCAGTGGATAGAGCATCGACCTGGGATACTGAGGACCCAGGTTCAAAACCCTAAGGTCACAGGCTTTAGCTCAAAGTCGCTGGCTTGAGCAAGGGGTCACTGACTCAGCTGGAGCACCCCAGTCAATGCACATATGAGAAAATCAGTAAACAACGAAGGTTTCACAACTATGAGTTGATGCTTCTCATCTCTCTCCCTTTCTGTCTGCCTGTCTGTCCCCCCCATCCTTCACGAAAGAAAGAAAGAAAGAAGGAAATAAAGAAAGAAAGAAAGAAAGAAAGAAAGAAAGAAAGAAAGAAAGAAAGAAAGAAAGAAAGAAAGAAAGAAGGAGGGAGGGAGGGAGGGAGGGAGGGAGGAAGGAAGGAAGGAAGGAAGGAAGGAAGGAAGGAAGGAAGGAAGGAAGGAAGTGTTATTCTAATTCAGGGGTCCCCAAACTTTGGCCCGTGGGCCCCATGCGGCCCCCATGCGCCCCCCTGAGGCTATTTATCCTGCCCCCACCGCACTTCCGAAAAGGGCACCTCTTTCATTGGTGGTCAGTGAGAGGAGCACAGGATGCATCCGCACCCATAGTTCCCATTGAAATACTGGTCAGTTTGTTGATTTAAATTTACTTGTTCTTTATTTTAAATATTGTATTTGTTCCCGTTTTGTTTTTTTACTTTAAAATAAGATATGTACAGTGTGCATAGGAATTTGTTCATAGTTTGTTTTTATAATCCGGCCCTCCAATGGTCTGAGGGACAGTGAACTGGCCCCCTGTGTAAAAGGTTTGGGGACCCCTGTTCTAGTTATCAGACTTTGTGACCAAGCTGGAATGACAGGGACTGGATTTACCCTTCATTCCTATAACAGATAAAAACAAGAAGGATAAGCTATATGAAGCTATGGTTTTCAAGACATTGGATAGCAGACAATGAAGGACAGTGACTTCTGAGAGACGGGGAGAATGGTGTCGGTGCTGTAGCTGCCCCCAGCTCACTGTTTTGAGAGTTTCTGGGCCATGGCATAAAGAAGTGAAACACGGGCAGAACCCAGAGGATTCCTTGAGTTGATGAGATGAAGCTGAGAGGCAGAGAGACCCAGGAAGCTAGAGCTTTCAGCGTTAGGAGCTAGAGATAAGAGACCGGTGCAGAAAGAGAACTCCAGAGATGTTTAGAGGCTCCACAGCAGGTGTTCAGCAGAGTACTGAATGGCCTAGACATGCAGGGAAATGACAGCAGCCACTCAAGAGTATGAGAATCAGCAGACGAACAGGACCCAGTGCTCACACAGGGCCAGGAGTGTCTCCTGTTCCCACCCACCAACCTCAAAACTCACGGGATACCCTGAAAGGTACGCAGAAGGGTGTGGCCTCAGGAGTAAGAATCATTAGCCCTCCACCAAACTGAGCTCAGTTCCACTTAATAAATCTTTAAAGCAAGACCCAAAGAGATCACGCTGTTTCCAAGTAATTTAATTGCCTTCCAGAAGAAAGATTAAAAAATTTTTTTTATAGAAAAACAAATATATATAGTAGTCCACAAAGTAAGATTCACAGTGTCTGTCATCCAATAAAAAGTGCCCAGAAGAGAAGGAGAAAATACCTATAATGAGGAGAGCAAGGACTCTATTAAAACTAACCCAGAACTGACACAGATGTTAGAATTAGACAAGGACATTAAAACTGTCATTATAACTCTATTATATGCATTCAAATATTAAGTTGAGATGTAGAATAAAAAACGACTCAAGTTGATTAGAAGAACTGTTGTCACAGTCAGTTTAGCCAATTAACAGTTTTCTTAATTGTCAATGGAAATGATCCAGTGAATTAAAAGTAAAATCAACCCAATAAAGATTTCACTGTAGTATCTCTAATAGTTGGCCCAATCCGGTGCAAAGGAAAAGTTTGATTTAAAATACTGATACTTCTCTACACTGCTTCTCCCTATTCTTCACAAGCTCCCTGGCAAGTTGGGGACATGTAAGGGACCTGTCTTTCCTAACAGAGTGGCGATTGCTATAATGAAGTGATAGGCAAGGTGTTGATGTAACGAGTAACAAATAAAGCCCTCTCTTTATTGATTACTTTCATTCTGGAGTCCCCTTATTTGTAACTGTCCCAGGAGCAGCTGTGTCTCTCCTCTTTGAGATATGGCATCTTAGACAGGAAGACTTTTACACCCAGTGGGGGCATGTGTTTCAACAAGATAGCCATTCACACTGAGTGCCTGCTTTAAGTGATCGTGGTGCCCTCATAACCACACACTCAGGATTGCACGGTTTTAGGCTCTTTCTGTCTAGTTGAATACACATCTACAGCCTGTATCATAGCCAATTGCAAAATAAAGTCTTCTCAGAGAAAATTTCTCAGGGCAAGGATTCATTCTTATTCTCTCTCTCTCTCCCTTGCTGTTTCTCTCTCCCTCTGCAGAGAGCAGTACACTGCTGATGCCAAGTCCATGAAAATAACTCTTTATAGTGGCCTCCCAATCAATAAGGAGCTTTATTTGCTGCGAGTTGCACCCTCTGTTCATTGTGTTCATGCAGCCGAGCTGGCTCAGAAGAGGAAGCACAAAGACAGGCCTCAACCCTACAGGGCCCTGCAGGGAGAGCCTGTGCTGGGTGTGGGCACTCCACGATCTGGCTCCAAGGCCCCTGTTAACACACTGTGTGGCTGAGCCCCCTCCGGGCCTCAGCGCTCTCTGCTTTTAAATGCTGTGACTGGACCAAATAATCTCCGAGAGCCGACCGGATTCAGAACTCGACTATTACCTGATCCTAGAGAGAAGGCAGGTGTGTGTTATCCAAGAGCTGGCCTCCTGGCCTTTCAGTAGGTGAGACCCAGGATGTTTCTGAGCCATATTTGTGGGGAGAGAGGAATGAACATCTTCCAGGATGTTTAGCCACTAAATCTGCACCAGCCTCCTGGTGGAGAATGTTCTTTATTGACATTGTTACCATAGCAACTGGAGTGTCATTTGGCACTGGGGTTTAGGGAAGCTGTCAAGGTCTGTAATTTAAGAGAAAGAGATTTTCCTTCCTCACGATGTCAGCTAATTCTCCCAGTTGTCCGCATTAGCAGTCAAATGCACTTCCCTGGAGAGCACTGATTCCATTCAGACATATTGATCAACCCAGCTCCATGAGAGGTAGCCTGGTGCTCAGAGGGAATACGGTATAAGAACTGGAATTGCCACCGTGGAGTCTTCAGACTGCAACTAATGTAATTCTACTGTGCTGTGAGTTCCTTCCCCACCTGGGACCTTGCTTCCTGATCTGCCCAACAGTAAAGATGGACAAGGAGTTCCCTAAGGTGTCTTTCGGCTCCAATATTCTAGCCAGAGGTTTGTCAGTTGGCACAAAGGCCATGTGGAGCCTGCAGATGTGGTGTGTTGGCCCTATCATGTGTGAGCCATAGAGTGTTCTTATTCACATTGATTGGCAAGATATAAAAATTTGGAGTTTTCACACAATAATCCAGATCTCTGGTCCCTGGCCAGGTGGCTCAGTGGATAAAGCATCATCTCAGGGTGCTGAGGTCATGGGTTTGATCCCTGATTAAAGCACATACAAGAAGCAATCAATGAGTACACATCTAAAATGGACAATTATGTGGAATGGCGAGTTGATGTTTCTCTCTCATTCCCCTCCACCTCAAATCAATAGAAATAATAATGATAATAATAATCCAGATTTCTGACTTTTTCTTTTAAAAGAGGGAAAAAAATCAGTTAATCTGATGATACTGAACTCCTCTGGCATGACAAGCCTCCACTGGACCTGAGTAGCTACTACTCACTTTAAAGGTCCGGGTTTCCAGGCTCAGCGTCACCATTCTAGAGCTGATTACCAGCTCAGGTCAAGTGTCAAGTCCACTGAGAATCTTACACCTGGCCGGCTTTTCTCATTTACACCCTAACCCACCTAGGCATTTGTGCTTCTGAGTTAATGTTTAGCTCTTTTAGGATAGAGACGGCATGGCCCAAACTCTCTTTACATCATTACTGTCATCGTTTGTCAATGATCTTTTTTTGTTTTTTTTACAGGAACAGAGAGAGAGTCAGAGAGAGGGATAGATAGGAACAGACAGACAGGAATGGAGAGAGATGAGAAGCATCAATCATTAGTTTTTTGTTGCCGTTGCGACACCTTAGTTGTTCATTGATTGTTTTCTCACATATGCCTTGACCGTGGGCCTTCAGCAGACTGAACCACCCCTTGCTGGAGCCAGCGACCTTGGGTCCAAGCTGACGAGCTTTTTGCTGAAGCCAGATGGGCCCGCGCTCAAGCTGGTGACCTCGGGGTCTCGAACCTGGGTCTTCCGCATCCCAGTTCAACACTCTATCCACTGCGCCACTGCCTGGTCAGACTGTCAATGATCTTGGTGGAAAACAGAAACTGGGTCCAATCAAAGGCTTCCCTGGATAAGAGACTGACAAACCTTTGGCCGTTTTGGTGTCTCATACTAACCAATCAGGCTCAGGCAACTGTTGATGATCAGAACTCTCACTGACAAGGGACGATAAATTGGTCACATGGTCCTGTGCTTGGTGACTTAAAGCAAGTCAGTAATTTCCTATGACTTGGTTTTTCAAATGTGAAATAAGTTGATTTCCTACAAGTCCCTTTCTAAATTCGCTGAAGCAATATGAGTCACTCTACAAAAGCTCATATTTAAAGCTCCTAGGTGTGTGTGTGTGTGTGTGTGTGTGTGTGTGTGTGTGTGTGTGTGTATGTTATAAAGTTATATATGTCTGTTTACTTTACTGTTTGTGATAGTGAGTACAAAGTCTACACCAAGAATCACATCCTGTGATACCAGAGCTGGGCCAGGACGAGAATCAAAAAGGACCGCATCTGTAGCTGACGTTCCCTAGGAGACAGACACAGTCACAGCTTCCACAGCAGAATTGGCAGTTTAGACAGGGCTAGTGACAACTTACAAGGAGAACTAAGATCTTATCAAAACATGTCTGATGCTGGAACCTGAGGCCAGAGTGGCAAGTACAAAAAAGGGTACCAGCAATGGGGTTGTAGCTCTGGTCTTTCTCTGCACCGATGGATGCCACCAAATGCCTTCCTCTTTCCACCCAGATGTTTATTTTCTTGGGGAATTTTAGCCCTGTGTACCCTAAAAGGAGACATTGGTGCTTTAATAATTGACATCTGAAATGGTATTCTAGCTCAGCCTTCCAAACGAGACTCAACTTCAAGCTGTGCAGCCCCTTTGGGCCTAAGGCCGTCACTGTTGAATGGGTAGGTTAAGTGGGACACACTGGCAATGTTCGGATTTCATGGGCAGGCTGAGCTGGGTGCCCTGGGAATGTTGGGATTTCGTGGACAGGCCAAGCTGGGCACACTGGCAATGTTGGGATTCAGACGGCCTGTGTGGATATCTCAGCTCTGCCCCGTCCTAAATATGACTTCAGTGAGTTACCAAAACTTGTGAGTTTCTTTACCTGCAAAATGGGGTTATGAGAGTACCGTCCTCATAGATCTGTGTGAGAATGGGATAATCCATGCAAAGTGCTTAGCACGATGCCTGCCTCGTGCAAATAGCTGAAAATTTTTCAGCTAACGTTCTTCTTCTTTATTACTATTGGACATTTTAGACTCTTTGCCAATAATAATAATTATAAATAATCATATCCTTTATTAAATTGCCTGACTGTGCTAAATACATTTAATATCTGCAACCATTATAGAGATGAACATTATTATGACCACTTTTAATTGGAAAAATAGTCTCATCATGTTTCAAAAATTGTCCCAGGTCAGAACCAAACTCTAAACTCTGCCTGACTACAAATATCTGTTCTTCAGGATGACCCTGTGCTCCTTCCTCACGATGTGCTGTCAGCCATAGTGTGGACGCGCATGGGCAGCAGCTCTCCTCGTGAGTGCTTGGGTGAATGAAGGTTTCCATGGCAAGAGTTCATAAAAGTCTCTTGCTGAGAGTGAGAATGGCTACTCAGATCCATGTATGTTTTTAAAGGGTCAATTGGGTTGATGTTTGAATTTTTTCCACTATTATAATCCTTCTTAAATTTATAACCCTCTCCCAAAATTTGACTATGCCAGACTCCCTCAACTTTAAAACCTAGTAGACCTCCATGCTATGGAGAAGGAAGCGGGTACCAGCACATTCCAGAAGTGTTACGAAAAGGACCTCTTTGACTTGAATACATTTATTAGTAAATGTACTAGTATATCTATTAGGACATGTATGAGTATTGAATACATATATTTGTAGTAACCAGAAGTCATAATAAGCCAGAAAATTTAAACCTGCCAAATATCCAATTCAAATTTGAGACAGAAATCCCCATGAAACCAAATAGAGTCCATTGATGAGAAACTGACCCCTCCACCCCTATGCGAGCCACCCCCGCCCCCATCTCCAACCTTGTTTTGTTTTTCTCTGCTCTCCAGTCAGCTCTGACATTGGCAAGCAGTCAAGAAGTGAACAAGAGAGATGGCAGCTTTCTGAGCATCTGACCCCTCTCTGGCCGCTCAGCCATGCAAGCTGTGAAACCAGTTTAAAAAAAAAAATGTTGCCTTTCTTTTCCTCTCACCCCTCTAAGGAACAGCCTCTTTCTCCTCCCCACCACCACAGAAGGAAAACAATGGAAAGCATTGGCATTCCCATGAAAAGGGGCAGTCACATGGGGTGGGACTGCAAGCCTGCTCTAGGATGCTGGCAGGGGCCGAGAAGGGACCAACGCCAACTGCCCCGGCTCCGACTAGCCCTGGCATGGTCAGATGAGGAGACAGAGCAGTGAGGGGACACGCAGGACGTGGCCCTCGCAGACGGACTATTCTCCCAGGCCTCACTGGAGCATCCTCTGCGACAAGATGATACCTGGTGTGCAAGTCTCCTGTTAGAAATGCATCGGGCACACTATGTATTTCTTTTCTTTTTGGCCTTTTAAGAGCAACGGGGACCTCTTACCTAACCTGAAGTGTCTCCTTGTGTCACTTTCAGGCATTGGGACCCTCACGCAGGACACGCTATGGGGCTTCAGCCAAGTGAAAGGCACTATCGAGGTTGGAGCCACAGAAGGTAGGCGACAGCCCCCCTCCCCTTTCCTTGCCTCCTTGGGGTTGGTGCTAGTTCCAGATTTGAAAATGTTCATAAATATAAGTTGTCACACAGCCCAGAATAACATTCAGAGTTCTTTTTACCCTTTTTTCCTGTTGAGGTTTATGGTATTCCCACTGAAATTAACTCTCCGTGAAATAGGTTTGCAGACAGAGATGCTAAAAGCTAGACAAGTCTCATTTCAGGATGGTCTCCTGCTCTGTAGAATCCTAGAATTCTGAGTCCAAACATTCCAAGATGGTCAGACAGACGTTAGTTCTTTCTCCCATTGTGTGTTGAAGACTGCTTGCTATAACACGTGAACCACACAGGGAGAACTAAGAATCGAAGTCCAGTTGTATGACTTATGGGTACTTTGGGTCATCCCCATATCAGTTTATACTTGCCTGTCTGGTTCTCAGGAGATGTTTCTGTTCCAGGACCCTTTACGGGGATAATGCATTCCTCCTGGAGAACTTGCTTTCACTTCTCTTCATTTTCTTCCTTTGTAAACCTGAGTTTGGCAACCTCCATGACTCCCCCAATGGATGTCTGCATTTCAAAAAAGCTGAATGACAGACAATTGGAAGGAGCTAGAGTACTGCTTCTGGGTGTTTTAAATCAAGGTTTAGCTGTTCTAGTGGAATGCAGTAAGGGCATCTGAAACAGATTCCCCTGCATTGGCAGTAGGTGTAGATACCAGACGTGATGGTGTAGCATGGGTCTCAAACTAAGTTTAATGAGTGAGGAGAACAGTTGACAGGGCTGAACTTTAATATGGAAACTAACATGCATAAATGCTTACAGACTTTGGGGTCATTCTACAGCATTGTAATTCTGAGTAAAACATAATTTGAGGACAAACTATTTTGAGTGATTCAAAGGAGGTGTTTTATATACAATCTTGTTGTAACTCATTTTTAGACACTCAAAATAATGATGGACAACCCCAACCCAAATGATTTATATTAAAGAGTGGAAAGAAGTCCATTAAAATGAATTGATGACTAAATCTATGAAATTATACTTTTGTATGACATCCCCTATTTTTCAGATGCACGATCAGTGGAGCTTTATGCATAAATGGTCCTCAGAAAACCCCTGTTATGTAGACAGAGCAGGCTTTATCAGGCCTATTTTGTGCTCATCTAACCAAAAATATTTGTGAGTGTCTTCTATACGGCAACACTGTCTTCGGCATTAGAGATGGGAGCAGAAGAAAACAAAGTGACTTATTCCCTAACCTCATGAAGCTTAAGGAAATTGAGGTCCAAATGAATCAGTTGTTTTACGTCTTGGCCACAATTCACAAATCACATGTGCTTTTAAAATAATAGAGACTTTCAGGTCACTCAAGAACTCCTGAATTAGAGGTTTGAGAACCTGGGTAACACAGTGTTGTTTGTTTGTTTTTAGGAAGAGGAGAGGAGAGACACACAGAAAGGAAGGGGGTAGGGGAGGAGCAGGAAGCATCAACTTGTAGTAGTTGCTTCTCATATGCTCCTTGACTGGGCAAGCCCGGGGATTCGAATAAGTGGTATCGGTATTGCAAGTTGACCTTTATCCAATTGTGTGTGTGTGTGTGTGTGTGTGTGTGTGTGTGTTTAACTTTTATTTCTTTTTGTGACAGAGACAGAGAGAGGGCAGATTGGGACAGACAGACAGGAAGGGAGAGAGATGAGAAGTATCAATTCTTCGTTGCAGCACCTTAGTTGTGCATTGATTGCTTCCTCATATGTGTCTTGACCAGGGGGCTACATCAGAGCACATGACCCATTGCTCAAACCAGTGACCTTGGGCTCTAGTCCGAGACCTTGGACTTCAAGCCAGTGGCCTTTGGGCTTAAGCCAGTGACCACAGGGTCATGTCTATGATCCCACGCTCAAGCCAGCGACCCCACACTCTAGCCGGTGATCCAGCGCTCAAGACAGATGAGCCCACGCTTAAGCCAGGGACCTCAGGGTTTCAAACCTGGGTCTTCTGCATCCTGGTTCAATGCTCTATCCTCTGTACCACTGCCTGGTCAGACAGGCACAATGTGTTTTAATGAGCTACCCAGATGATTCTGATATTGTGAACTGGTTTTGGGGACCGCCAGGACAGATGACTCATTCCAGGGTATCATTTCTTCTCAGACTTTGGATTTAAATCTCATCTTTGTGACTGGCTTCCCACCCATTATGGAATTCTGAGTGTCTACTGCAGCTATAACTCTTATTAGTTGAGGCTTACCATGTGGTGAGCGCTCTACTTAGTGCTTAAGACAAGTTAAGATCATGTAAGTACAGCATTTATTACACTTTGTAACTACTTATCATTTGTAAGCTATAATTAGATCTTCATTCTAATTTAATCCTTGCAAAATCTTTATGAGAGGTATGCTTATTCCCTCTTTACCTATGAGGATATTGAAGTGAAACAAACAGAGGACTAAGTTCTTTGCCAAAGGCTCCATTGCTAATAAACGGACCAGGTAGGCTTGACCTCCGAGCTACAGGATGCTAACACTCCACTTCTTTAAACATTGTTTGGAAGATAGAGAGGTTCTTATTTGGCAGTTTGGAATGAGGCCCAGGGATCTGCATTTAAAACGCATGCTCTTAGATGGTCCTCATGGATGACCCAAGGATGGGTTTAAATGTTTCCTGCACACAACTAATAAGTAGCCTGCTTGAACTGTTAATTGAGTCACAGAGTGAGAGTCAGAATGACAGTCCAGACTGAATTTGGAAACACCACTTCAAAGTGGTGAATAAAGGAGGGCCTTTTTAAAAAGAAGAGACTCAGATTGGACACTGCCCCACTGCCACTCGCATCTAGGTTCCCTGGCCAGCACGTCCTTGGTGTTATTGAGCCTGGACTAGTACTATTGCAACGGTAGTTGAACAAATGTTGAGTGAATAAATAAATGAACGACTTTCACTTGGTAAACATCAAAGTTCTTAAAAACCAGCTTTCTTTTTTTTAAATTGGCTTTCTTTACCCAAGTTGGTTTTCTATTCTGATCAAAGTCAATAAAAATTATTCAACTTCCACCTTCTGTATTTGTATTAATGACTTTTTCCATTCCATTTCTAGTACTTTCCAGCTGGTGACCTTGGCCAGGTCACTTATTGTCTCTGTGCTTAAGTTTCTTTATCTGCGAAATGGTGATAGTGACACAGGTATTCATTAGCACAGGGGTGCTCAATACGTCGAGCGCGATCTACTGGTCAATCGCAAAGGAAGTGTGAGTAGATTGCATGACATTAAAAAGACATTTGTCTTTTGATTGGCATACATGGTAGCCAGTCTGACGTCTGAACTTCTGATACCCTACGCATGCGCGTTAGACCGCGCTAACTTGTTCAGTTACATTGCTGCGTAATTAGCCTTCAATTTATTTAAACTAAATACAACAAAGGGTATAAAATTGAGTGCCGTAGCTGGTCTGAGTAAGAAGCCTAAAACCTACCACTTTCATACAGAATGGGAGGGGATTTTTTCACTATGTCATATTCTAAGTGCGTTTGCCTCATCATCTGTCCGTGTGCCATTGCTATTCCAAAGAAGGGAAATGTGGAGCGGCTTTTTCGGACTGTTCATAAAAACTATGACATTGACTTTCCTCCGAAAAGAGAGCTGAGAAGGAGAAAGGTGAAAGAAGAATACACAATATTAAATAGTAATAATAGTAACTTAAATAATGATAATATAGAAGAAATAAATTTATGTTTTGCATTTTTATTGTAGGTAGATCATTTTGACTTGGTCATCTTATAAGTAGCTTGCAAGCTGAAAAAGTGTGGGCACACCTGCATTAGTATGTCTTCAAGGGCTAGGTGAATTCTTAAAAACAATGTACACACACATACTACTCAATCTCTAAATTGTTATAAGATTCTCAAATTGCATTTATTGTATAATAAAGGCATGGACAAGACAGGTGAAGTGACAAAAATAAATAATTTAAAGCAATATATATATATATCTATTTTTTTTTTTTTTTAATTTACAGGGACAAAGAGAGAGAGTTAGAGAGGGATAGATAGGGATGGACAGACAGGAACAGAGAGAAATGAGAAGCATCAATCATTAGTTTTTCGTTGCCGTTGCGACACCATAGTTGTTCATTGATTGCTTTCTCACACGTGCCTTGACCGCGGGCCTTCAGCAGACTGAGTCACCCCTTGCTGGAGCCAGCGACCTTGGGTCCAAGCTGGCGAGCTTTTGCTCAAGGCAGATGGGCCCGCGCTCAAACTGGCGACCTCGGGGTCTCAAACCTCGGTCTTCTGCATCCCAGTCCAATGCTCTATCCACTGTGTCACCGCCTGGTCAGGCTAAAGCAGTATTTTTAAAAAGTAAAAATTAATGCAAAGAGTCCGTGATGAACGAATATTGAAATGTTATGTATAGGCAGGATCACTATTACTGATTTATTTTTCCTTTTGCTGCAGGTTCCCATATGGCTTAGCGTGGTACTTTACTGTTAATTTACCTAAATGAGTATATGGGTTCTCAGCTAATGGGCTAGAAGTTTTCACGTTCCAAATTATTTAATAGGACATTAGAGGGTTGATGCTATGAATTCAGCAATAAACACTTAGTGAGGGCTTATTAGATCCAAGGCACTTTTCCAGGAAGTGAAAGACTTAGAAAGATAAATAAAATATAGTCCAGACTCTCAAGGAATGCATCATTTAAGGGGAGACAGAAATTGAGACAGAGGAATAAACTATTACATCAATAAATGTAATACCAGGCAAGGCATGCAAAAGAGAAACTATTTGATGAGAGACTGAAGTTCTTTGAATACAGAGGTCTTTGAATACAGAGGCAGTAGAAATTTTCATATATTTGGGGGGGACAAAGATAGACTCAATGGAAGGAAAGCAGGTAACATAGAACTTCAATGATTTTTTAAAAATATAACCTTTGCCTGACCTGTGATGGTGCAGTGGATAAACCGTCAAGGTAGAATTCTGAGGTCGCTGGTTCGAATCCCTGGGCTTGCCCAGTCAAAGCAAATACAGGAAGCAACTACTACGAGTATATGCTTCCTGCTTCTCCCTCTTCTTTCTCAGTCCTCCCTTCCCATGCTATCTGACCTCTCTCATAAAATAAATAAATAAAATATAAAAATAAAATATAACATTTAATCTTTTTCTTTTCTGATTATTAAAACATGTACTCAGTGTAGAAAATTGTAAGTATAACTAAAAAAAAAATCAGAAAATCAATTTCAACTCTAACCCCACAACCCATAGATCAAAAGTGATAAAAGTTTTTAATATATTTTCTAAATTCTTGACTATATTAATTCAGCCAACAAACAAGTACAATGAGCCAGATACTGTGAAAGGGACTGGTTAGTTTATAACAAATAAAAGCAACATTTTTTTTTTTTTTAGCAAAATGGAGTCATCTTGGAAATACTATTTTTGTAAATAGGTATTTTCACTTAACAATATAAACTGGTCATCTTTCATACTGTGAACAGTAGGTATACTAATTTATTTACCTAAGTTTACAAGATTTATAACAATACCGTGATGAATATCCCTAATAGCTACTCTGCATTTATCCTGAAAAAGCTATGTGGTAGAGTGATTAAAGTGATTAAAAGTATGTTTTACAATAAAATGCCTGGGTCAAAATTTGGCCTCTCTTCTTATTGACACAGAGTAAGTTACTTCAAATTTTTCATGATTTCATTTCCTGGTATGTAAAATTTGGATAAAAAAAAAATTTGGATAATAAAATCTAACTTGAAGAACGGCTATAAAAATTAATTAGACAGGTATTTTAAACAACACAGCACATAGAAAATGTTCAGTAGTTATAATTAGTTACTATGATTATATTATTAGGATACACTCTCAAAAGCAGAATTCCTTGGTTAAGTTCTATGTAGGTATATTTAAAAATATTTTAAATTTAAAGTATCAGTGGTCTTATAGAGAAACTAATGACTTACATGTTCACTATTAATTTATTACAATGCCCTTTTCCCAAACTCTTCAATTTAAGGCATTTAAAATGTGCATTTACAGTATTTTTTTTTACAGGGACAGAGAGAGAGTCAGAGAGAGGGATAGATAGGGACAGACAGACAGGAATGGAGAGAGATGAGAAGCATCAATCATTAGTTTTTCGTTGCCGTTGCGACACCATAGTTGTTCATTGATTGCTTTCTCACATGTGCCTTGACCGTGGGTCTTCAGCAGACCGAGCAACCCCTTGCTAGAGCCAGCGACCTTGGGTTCAAGCTGGTGAGCTCTTTGCTCAAGCGAGATGGGCCCGCGTTCAAGCTGGTGACCTCGGGGTCTCGAACCTGGGTCTTCCGCACCCCAGTCTGACGCTCTATCCACTGCGCCACCGCCTGGTCAGGCTAGAATATATTTTTAACTGACCTTCTTTTTCTTCTTTTTTAAATTGAGATATAATTGACACATTACATTTTATAAGTTTAGGCTATAAAATGTGTTGACTTGATACATTTACATAATTGACACTTTCATTGACTACTCAAGTGTCTCAGAAAATTTCAGGAAGCAGAAATTATGAGACATAAAGAGGAAATAAGATGAAGTGGTGTGAATAGCATGTGCAAAGGTCCTGAGGTTTGTATGCTCAGAAAGAGAAAGTATTTTGCTGAGGCATAGAGTACCTGAGAATCAAAGTAAAAGACTAAACTGAAAAGATAGGTGGGACCCAGGTTATGAGGTGCTTGAATGACAGTAAATAATACTCTATATCAGGAGTGCTCAATATGTCGATCACGATCTACTGGTCGATCACGAAGGAAGTGTGGGTAGATCGCATAACATTAAAAAGACATTTGTCTTTTGATTGGCATACAGGGTAGCCAATCTGACGTCTGAACTTTTGACACCCTACGCATGCACGTTAAACTGCGCTAACTTGTTCAGTTACATTGCTGTGTAGTTAGTCAGCCTTCAATTTATTTAAACTAAATACAACAAAGGGTATAAAAATGAGTGCCATAGCTCGTCTGAGTAAGAAGCGTAAAACCTACCACTTTCATACAGAATGGGAGGGGATTTTTGTCACTATGTCATATTCTAAGTGTGTTTGCCTCATCTGTCTGTGTGCCATTGCTATTCCAAAGAAGGGAAATGTGGAGCCGCTTTTTCAGACTGTTCATAAAAACTATGACATTGACTTTCCTCCGAAAAGAGAGCTGAGAAGGAGAAAGGTGAAAGAAGAATACACAATATTAAATAGTAATAATAGTAACTTAAATAATGATAATATAGAAGAAATAAATTTATGTTTTGCATTTTTATTGTAGGTAGATCATTTTGACTTGGTCATCTTATAAGTAGCTCGCAAGCTGAAAAAGTGTGGGCACCCCTGCTCTACATCCTGTGCCATTGCAATTCCTGAGGCCTGAAATAGTTATTGCTGTGCCACACAGACCTAACTGAAGTCATATCAGCTCATTTCAGACAATGGTGATGATATTAACTTACTGGTAAGGTAGGAATCATACTCAAATTCATTCATTCATTCATTGATTTAAATATTCAACAGGCACTTAACAGATAGCTTCTGGGTACCAGGCACGGTGTCAGGTTAATAAGACATTTGTTATACAAGTAAAGAATTTGTTTTATAATGAGAAACAGAAAAAGTAGGTCATTTGAGGTTTCCATGAACACTAAGAAAAATATAAATGCAGGATGGCATGAGACAGTTCTCAGAGGAGGTCACTTGAGTGTAGGGTGCCAGGTGAGGCCTTGGTGAGGACGTGGCACCTTAACCAAGGCCTGAAGGGTGAGAATGTGCCAGCATTCAAAGAATCATACCTTGGTCATTGTCGGTGGTAATACAACAAGCACTATACAGGCCCTGAGCCAGGAAAAAGTGGTATTTTCAAAGCACATACAAGAGCCCAGAGGAGCCTGAGCTGGGTGTAAGAAAACTGTGTGGTCTGAAAGGATAAAAAGTAGGAAAGCGCTAGATTGCTTTATAGGGCAGAAACTTTACGTCACTTTACGTCACCATTTCAGACAATGGTGATTATATTATATGGATTCTAGAATTTATTTTGAAACCCATGGGACTCCTTGCCATTGAAGGAGTTCAAAGATTAAATTTATGCCATTAAAATAAATTTGTATCAGAATTCTGATGAGACAGCTTGGCTTTATTTGAGTGGAGAAGGTGCAAATGATGAGGACAGCAGAGACTCTAGACACAGGTTGGAGATAATGGACTACATTATAGAGGTGAAGTAAAGGAATGGGTTAAGATAGCTCCAGGTTGGGGCTTGAGCAAGTGGGTGGTTTGTGGGTACCAGCTATTAGAACTGGGAGACCTGGAAAAGAAACATACTTGGGGATGCAGTAGAGAAAAGTAATCCACTTTGTCCCCCTAGGTTTGATTGCTGAGTTCATGAAATAAACTCACAACAGGCAGAATAACAGGAGAAAAGGTCTACAAGTTTTTATTATTATTTAGTGAGAGAGAGAGAGACAGTGAAACAGAGTGACAGAGATAGGGACAGACAGGAAGGAGGAAAATGAGAAGCATCAACTCATAATTGTGTCATCTTAGTTGTTCATTAATTGCTTTCTCATATATGCCTTGATGGGGGAGGGGGGCTCCAGCCAAGCCAGTGACCCCTTGCTCAAGCAAGTGACCCTGGGCTCAAGCCAGTGACATTGGGCTTCAAGCCAGCAACTTTGGGGGTCAATGACCATGGGGTTATGTCTGATCCTACATTCAAGCTGGTGAGCCCATGCTCAAGCTGGTGAGCCTGTGCTCAATTTGGATGAGCCCACACCCAAACTGATAACCTCAGGGTTTTGAACCTGAGTTCTCAGTGTCCCAGGCTGATGCTCTATCCACTGTGCCACCACCTGGCCAGGCACAAATTAATTATTTTTGATAATTAAAGGCAGTGCTATTGGAGAGCTTACATACCATCTAATAGGGAAACGGGAGGAGGGATGCAGGCCTCTTAGAAGAAAGGCAGTGGTTTTCAGGAAAGACAAATGGGCCTCTAGAAAAATAAATGGGTGATATGATTGTTAGGGACAAAGTTTGTCTGGGTGTGATGACTACCTCCAGTCTCTTCTGGATGAAAGTCAACCCTCCCTAGTTGATGAAATTTTGGCAGAGAGAATTTATGACAGGTGAGTTGCTTTTGGGGGATCCATCTTCAGGCAGATAAGGAGGAATTGGGAGAAAGTCTCTCCCTGCATTTGCTATTTCACAAGTGCCTTCAGCTCTAGATAATCAATGTGCCAGAGCAGCATATTTTGCGGTGGCCTATCCTGGCCTCCCTCCTGGAGAAAAATCGTGAGCTTTATTTTGAGCACATTAAGTGTGAAATGATTATAAGATACTCAGGTGTAAATGCCAAGTAGAGGCTGTATATATGTGTGGCTATTCTTCAACAACAGAGTGAAAGACAGAGATAGAAATTAGGGGGCATCAGCGCATAGAGGGTATTTAGAACCAGAAATTAGACGGGATCACATATGTCACGCAGACCAGGTTGATGCATTAACAAATCACTTGTTGGTGTCTTGAAGCTTGACTATTTTGTTTGTGGTTGGGATTGTTCTCTTAGTTTGGTTCTTGGAAGACACTTACACATGGAAAGGTTTACCATGTGCAATTCTTACATTTGATTTGCCTACCATGTACATCTCATATATTATATGATTTCAGACAAATTCTTCAGCTATGGTGTGTGATTCTGTGCATGGGAAGAAGTCAGATTTCTCTGATAGGATTTGAGGGGTTTACTTTTCTTTAGCTACGGCATATAGTCTTTTTATTCCTGACATGACAGTTTTCAGATATTTTGTTCATCTCTCATTCTGCAGTTCCCCAATATCTGTCAATATAGTTCATTTCATCTTATTTGTGGGAAATAGCTGTGATATGTATTCTATTTTTGCTCCATGGGCATAACCTTCTTTTCTTCCCATCCTGCTGAAATGATGACTTGTGTACAGGGAAACACAAGGACTTCTATTGATTCAGTTTCTAACGAGAAAGAAATAGCAATCTGATTGTAAGGTCAGGAGCATTCCATACATCCTAAACTTAAAGCTGATAATAATGAGGGACTTCCTAGCCAAGAGGAGACCTAAACCTAAAACATTTGCAAGGCTCTTTGATCTTTGCACTGATGTTTGAGAAATTTGGGGGGTATTAGGTAGGATTTTTCAGGTTCCTGTCAGTGATTATACTCTGCCTTCACCAAAAAAATAAATATATGAATTGGGTTTTCTTAAACTAGTGATAGTGACCTTGTTTGATAGAAAGAAGTCAGAGATTGACAAATAACATTTCTTAGATGTTTATGCTACATAGTGGCATAGGGTGACTTAGCTTTATACCACAGATTGTAGACTAAGATATAAAATAGGGTCTGGCTGGCCTCACTCTCCCTGGATATTGGGTGTGGTGGCTGTGATAACAATTCCAGTTTCAGGAAGAAGAAGTCTTGTCTTTGGCAAGAAGCTTTCTGGATCAACCTCAAGCTACCATTATACGGTTATTAATCAGGCACTAATTTGAAGTCAAGTAAACCCTAACTTTAAACTGAGTTCAGCTACCCAGTTAGTGACTGTAGGTCACCAAATGGTTTTCAAACCTTACTGTGCATGTGAATCACATGGAGAATACATTAAATGCATATTCCTAGGTCCCCCTACCTGATTCAGCAGGTCTGGGATGACATCAAGGCACTCGCTAATTTCACAAGCATCCCAAATAATTCTAACATAGCTAATCTAAGAGATATACTGAGAAATTCTATTTCCTCTTTCCTTACATCAGAGGGCTATGTGAGAGCAGCAGAGATAAAACATCTGAGCACATCTGAGTGCTTAAAGAGGAAACCAGAATGCCGATAAACATGAGATACTGTGCAGCCCATCTCTACCCCAGGCACAGAAGCGAGTGAGTGCAAAGCTCTCCTCAATGTGTCAAAAGGAAGCCTGAGATCCGTTCTTTGCATCCAGTCATCTACAAAGGTATTTCTGAAGCAACTTGACTTTGTATAGGGCTCCAGTCCACTAGAAGCAAAACTGGTCTGATTATGAACAAATTGCCATGAGATGAGAGCATTTCTCTCAGCTGCAGTGAAGGGTGTCTTGGGAGAGCTGGGGGCTTGCTGTACTCTGGAGGGGGGCCGGGTGAGAAGTGACCACACAGGAAACTTGCAGGGCTCTGTAGGGGGAAGAGAAGCAGGTTCTGTGCACAGCACTGAGGTCAGACATCCTGTTCTCTTTGTAGGCATTAGGTAATGAAACATTTCCAAGCCAAGTAAGAGAAAAAGCCCCATGGTTGTTTGTTTCACTCTTGCCCTAATGCCGATCACTTTAAATGTGTCTGATTAGCTCTAATACTGATGGAGCACCTACTATGTGCCAGGCACTGGCTTAGGGGAAAAAGACACCGTTGCTCCCTTCCTGTAAGCATTTATATCATTCTCAGGGATATCAACAAGTGCATGTCAATTACAATCCAGTGTGAGTGTGGAAAGTGCTCAAAAAAGAGTAAGCCACCCAACCCAATGTGCCATGGGGTAGGGGTAGGAGAAGGGAACACCAACTAGAGTCACTGGCAGTCAATCTGAGGCCTACGCCAGGCTCTCCAAGTCACAGACCTAAGTTCTAGCTATGGTTCAGTTATTCCTTTGAGTGAATTATTCATCTTTCTGGGATATTTTGAGATGATGTTGAGAGGCTTTGCAAGTAAAATCTTTGAAAGAGTGCCCCAATACCTGACCATGGTAGAGTAATCACAATGATAATTCTATTTAATCAAACATCCCTGGGCCAGATCAGTGTACTATCTCATTCCATCATTGCCACAATGATAAGATGTGAGGCAACTGAACCTCATTTTCCAGTGGGGAAAATCAAGGTTCGGAAAGTTTAACAGCTTACCCCATTCACACACCTGTCTGAGCTCAGAGTTTATGTTCTTAACCACGGTGACAGAGCACTTCTGAACAGTAACCTGGTGTAGAGTAAGGACTCAGTGAATATTTATTGAGTGAATGGAGAGCCTTTCAGTAAGTGACAATTGTCAACAAACTAAAAAAAAATCATGATCATCATTAATACAACAATAATGAATGTTTTCAGGAAAATAAGAAAGCTTATTCAAAACAACCCAGTATAAAATATACATAGTACTTTTCTGCTTTTAACATCTATGGGTCCTTTATGTCCTATAACCCCCATGGGAGATAATGAGAATAGGTTTTATAATTGCACAGGGCAGATCCAAAAAAAGATAGCTTAGATATTACCAATACTAGATAGATTAGTTGTCACGGAGATGAGGAGATTAGGTAGATAGAGATAACTTTAAATTGCCCAAGGTCTCATAGAAACCAGAAACCAGTTATGAATCCTAGATCAGAGATTTTTCGACTGCTGCCCTTCCACTACACGACGTGGGCTGATGGCTTTGTGGGGGACAGCCCCTGGTGTGGAAGTGCTGACTGTGCATTCCCAACCTGGATGAAACTGCGTGGCACTGGTAACAGGGCAGCCACAGGAAGTTCATCCCTCCAGATGCTTTCAGCTGCAGCAGAGAGATTCATCTCAAAATAGCCGGACCAGTATAAAAAGTGATATCCGTTCCCTCGTTCCGCAGATATCTTCTAAGTGTCTACTCTGTGTGAGGCAGTCTAGGCTTTGTAGGCTCAGTAACAGAGGAGACAGACAACAGATAAAATAAATTAGTAGAATATCAAATATAAGGATGTACGTACAATAGAGGAACATAAGGCAACAGGGGATACAGGAGTGGTGGGCATTCTCCTAAATAGGAGGATCGAGACTTCAAGCAAAAAATGACATCTGAGCGGGGAGCGATATGACAAAACAAGAGATCAAGTCATGTGGGTTTCTGGGGGAAAGAGCTGCAGGAAGAGGTTAACAGCAGTGCAAATGCCCTTTGTGTTATGTTCAAGTACTAGACGGAAGGCTAGTGTGGCTTTAGTTAAATGAACAAAGGGAGAAGTTGTGAGTGCTGGACACAGAAAGATGAGGGCAGGAATATACAAGACGGGACCTTATGGACCATTATAAAGAGCAAGACCTCAACCCAATGAGCCTGAGAGCCAGTGACTATAGAACACTCTTTCTAGCAGCAGGTCAATCATGACTAATCCAGTTTTCTATATAATGAGTCCTCAGTCAAGGAACCCCCAAAGCTGATGAATTTCCCGGCTGGAGAATGGCATGGGGGACTCAGATTCCCTCCACCTTCTTGCCTTGCTGTCCTGAAAGTCTCAGCTTTGTTCCAAGCCAACTAACTGCAGCTGTCTGGGAATCACACTCAGACTGACACAATACCCAGTGAAAAGACATTGGGATTTTAAAAAATTATGAAATAAGGAATGTTTTTCTCCCAGATTTCCCCAGCAGATTTCTTTACATGTCTCCTTGGTCTCAGTCTGAGTCGTAGGCCCACTTCTAACCCAATACTGACAAGGAAAATAGGATTAGCCGAGCTGGTTTACACACACTGAGTTTGGTATAGGGTTGCCATCTCTGGGCTTCGCAGCAAGGAATGGGCTGGAATTCCAGGTTGTCCAACACCAGTGTTTACTACAGAAAGAAGAGGCACAGGTGGCTTAACCAATTCTATTGCTACCACTGGGAAAAGGGAGGGGGTTCTCTGGCCTCCTCTATATAGAACATCTGGCTCAGGCAAGCCCATTGCCAAGCTTCCCTAGGTGCCTTGAAGCTGGGGTCTAGGGCATGTGAGTTTTCTTTTCATGATGCTAATTAAGCAGGCTCAGCACCATCCCACTTATGGCCTACGTTTTTTGTTAATGGAATTTAAAAGCCAAGAATAAATAATTAAGCACAGGGACACTGCAGGGTGGTTTCGTTTTGTGCTCAAGGTTTCAAGTAAGCATTCTGACTTTTTCTTCAGCGTGTTTGTTTTTAATTTACTGGGTAGAGCTTTAAATAAAAAGGAAAAGGAGAAAGTAGCTAACTTTATGATAGCATGATTGGGGGTAAGGATATTAAATTTCACTCATCCACTTATTCAGTCAATATATTTTGGGCACCAGATGATGGAAACACAGCAGCACTTGAAATAGCCAAGGTCTCTGATGTTATAGAGTTCACGTTCCAGTGGGTGAGACAGACAATAAAAAACACAAGCTTGCAAAGATACAAGGTAACTTCAGATGGTGACATGTGCTATAAAGAATATTATTGTGTTAATATGGTGGTACCTGACCAAGGGAATAGGGAGGCTACATTAGACAATTTTTCTGTGAAGGGTTTTCCAAAGAGGTGGCATTTGGGTTGAGGCACAAATGAGGAGTAGAAGCCAGATTCAAAGACTTGTAGGAATAGTGTTTGAACACACGGCACAGGAAGTGCAATGGCCCTGAGGCAGAAACAATATTGGCATGACCAGAAAGAAGGCCAGAATGACTGGAGCAGTGGGTAGAAGGATGAGGGCACAGAGGGAAGCAGAGGCAGGGTCAGGTGAGGCTTTGCAAGCCACAGTTAGTTTTTTGTTTCATTTTGGGTACGATGGCAAACCATTTGAGAATATTAAACCTGGGAGTACCCTGGTGTTTTACCCAACAGTAAAATGAAAGACTTGGTAAGTTGACACTTGAAAAGAAAGCCTAGAGCATTTCACCTCCATGGAGAACTTTAGGAACATAACATTTTAAGTGTTGTTTTGTGAAAATAAACCTTACCTTTAAACTCGGACCTTTGTGCTGTTTGCTTTGTTTTTGCTTCCAAACTAGAGATCTTCATACATCACCTCTCATAGTACAATATATATATATATATAATTTGTGGTCTGGCACTCACTATAGTACTTTTGGACTGCGTATATATTTGTGTGGTCTGGCACTCACTGTAGTATCTTTGTCCAGGACCGCAATAGAAACTTGTAAAAGGTTAGTTTTAGTCAGTGCCAGAAATCGATTTTCAAGACACTGTTGAGATCGCTTAAATCCCGGAGCCCGTGGAACTGACAATATCCTTCCAGTTTGTAGTTTGGGGAATGCGGGGTATGTTTTAAAATTTTTTCTTCTTTCCTCTGCATAGCATTTCTATAATTTTGTCAGCTGTTTTTTAAGAATCATTATTACCTATTGTTTCAGGGATGATGGTTCTGATTACAATTTTAAGCAACCTTTCTCCAAATTATAGCACAAACCAGTTCTTCCTCTACATCATTCATCAAATATAGCAGGGATGTTCAATGCTGACAGATCTATATAAATGATAGTGAAACAATAATGAGTTCTACGTATTGATATGAAATGCCCATTGTCCAAGGAAAACAGAGGGTAATTTTCTATACCTTACCATTCACATATGCTTCAAAAATTATACTGTTGTTCTTTATTATTCCATGATTCATGTAAACTTCAGCTTCTCATCAGATGTACCTGTGAGACAATGTGTCCTAATAAGTAATTCAAGCTTGCTGAAGATAAACTATCTAAAAAAAACCATACTGTTATTTATTAGCAACTGTTATTTATTATCAACCAATTCATAACACTAAAACTGAAAAGTAATTCATAAATTTATCTAAAAAACCCAGGTATTACTTTTTAAATACTTGGGTTTCTTTTCACATAAAGTGATACCTTGTGTCCTTATTAGAAATTTGAGGGCACCGGACAGAACTAACTTACCATAGTCAAGAGCATTAACTCTGATGTTGAACATTTTTTTTTGTATGCCTATTGGCCATCTATATGTCCTTTTTTGGAGAAGAGTCTATTCAAGTCCTTTGCCATTTTTTAATTGGGTTATTTGTCTTCCTGGTGTTGGGTTGTATAGAGTCTTTACAAGTTTGAGATATTATCCCCTTATCAGATATGTCAGTGAATATGTTCTGCTCTTCGGTGGGTTGTCTTTTCATTTTGTTGATGGTTTCCTTTGCTGTGCAAAAGATTTTTAGTTTGATGCAGTCCCATTGTTTATTTTGTTGTTGTTGTTTCACTTGCCTGAGGAGATACATTGTTAAAAAATATTGTTATGAGGGATGTCTGAGGTTCCAAACAAAAAAAGAGCATGAACTCTGAACAGATAATCTGGGTTTTAATCCCAGAGGCCACCACTTGCTATATCACTGTGGGTAAGTTGCACACCTTATTTTGATTTAACTCTAGTTTTCTCTCCTATTAAATGGGGGGGGGGGTTCTTCTTCATAGACTCATTATGAGCAAACAATAAATAATGAACATAAAACTCAGAACCTGAAACAGAGTAAATGCTAAGAAAACAGTAACTATCATGCTGATGGGAAGCACAGATTACAAAATAATAAAAATAGCCTGTCATTCCACCACCCAGATACTAACACATTTTTAATGTTTAATATTTGATAAGTTGGGTAATTTGTTTCCAAAGGAGTTTAAAATGTTTAGCAGATCCCCGTGTTTACTAAATGGACCACTTACACCTGCAGGTGGAGAGCTGCCTCATTCTAGAAAGAGCAATAGAGATCTATGGCAGATTCTAGGCTCGGGTTCTACACCAGAATGTCAAAGCTGTTGAAAGAAAATTGTCTATAGCTAATTGCGTCTCCATTGTGAACGAACGTGAACAATTCATTAATGCTCATTACTCCTAATCAAAGTATTACGTGTCCACATGATGTTAATAAGAAAATTGGTAACTGTGTGATTTGAACATTGAAATCCATAGCATGTTGAAGTTTGAAGGAAACTGGAAGAATATTTTGAATCTGCCCATTTTATAGATGGAGGATCTGGAGTGAAGGAAGGAAAAAGGGCCCAAGGGGAGTTACAAGGTTTCTCTTCCATGTTGCCAGTTAAGTTCTCCACCAGCCAGGTTTCCCTGAGACTTTATGGGGCTGCATTAGCTCTCTGATATCTCTTCCAGTTCACCAGTACCATGCTTCTGTGGTCCTGGACCTTTGACCACCATGCATCTCTTAGATTTTTCTGACTCCATCGTATCAGTCTCTTTGTTTTCTTTCACCTAGAACCTGAAATACTTCCTCCTCACCTACAAATAGGTTCATAAATATCGAAGAAAGGGAGGCAGGAGCCCCTCCAAGGGCCCCTGTGTGGGCTTTTGTCTGACACTCAGGTTAATGACATCAGTAGTGTAACTTAGTGCACTGTGGCTCCTGGTGATGCCCCTTCCTCCAGCATCCCCTGACATTTCACACAAACCACTGACATGTCCCAACTTCTTGTGGGCACGGATGGCTTGACAATGGAGAAAAATCATTCCTGGAAATGGCTTTCCAACAAAAGCATTAGGAGAGGCGCCATGTCTGTCTTGTTCGCCTGATAGAGTACCTGGCACTTCTTGAAAATTTGATAAATTTAACATTACATAAAAATTGTAGCCTGACCTGTGGTGGCGCAGTGGATAAAGCGTCGACCTGGGAACACTGAGGTCGCCAGTTCAAAACCCTGCACTAGTCTGGTCAAGGCACATATGGGAGTTGATGCTTCCAGCTCCTCCCCCCTTCTCTCTCTCTCTCTCTCTCTCTCTCACTCTGTGTCTCCTCTCTGAAATTAAAAAAAAAAAAAAAAAAAAAAAAAGAATATTTCTAAAAAAAAAAAAAAATTGTAGCCAGCACTCAGCATGTACAGCGTTCCAGGCTCAAGGCTTCTGGTCTGTCTGCTGCTTTCTAAGACCTCACTTCTTAGGCAAGTTAGCATGATGCCATGGTGAAGGGCGCAGGCTCCACAGATGTGCACGCTGGTTTGCACCTCAGCTACGCAGCTCTGAACCTGGCATTCAGCTCTCTGTGCTCAGTGTCCTCATCTGTAACACAGGGACGATCACTGAAGTTACTTCAAAGGCCTTTGTGAGGATGCAATTAGCTGATATATATATAGATATATACATATATATATATATATATATACACACACACACATACATATATATACACACACATATACATATATAAAGTAATAAAATATATATACAAATATATAATATGCATGTAATATATATGTATGTAATATGTGTGTATATGTATATAGTATATATACATATATGTATATGTGTGTATGTATGTATACATATGTAATATATATGTATATATTATTTATATATTTATATCATATATACATATTTATATACATATATATTAAGTATTTACAACACCTATGGAGTCTAGTTGGCATTCAATAAATGTTTGCTCTCTCATTAATAGTATTAAGACAAATTTAATCAATAAGCCAATTCTGTGAATGAGGTATTCTTAGACCCAGATTTTGGCTGGAAAAATCAGGATTCAGAAAGTTTAAGTGATATTGTGATTCCTCCAAAGCTATTGTTAGTAACCAGAAGACCTAGGATTTAAACCTAGAAGGCAAATACTCAAGCGAATTAATGTTTGTATGTGGTGGTTCAGAGTGCAGACTCTGGAGTCAGGAAGTTGAGTTTGAATCTTGGCTGTCATTACTAGTTGTGTGCCCTTGGAGGCTATTCTGCACCTTGAGGTAATAAGAACAATAGACCCTGTACCACAGGGATGTTGCAAGGCTTAAGTGAAATAATGCTTGTTAGCAGTTAGATCCGCGACCTCCACTCAGCAGGATCCCACTGAACATTCTCTCATTTTCTTGTTATTAGTAGCAATGGCCTTTGTCAACTTCAGTTACTTTCTCAAAATCCCACCCAGGCACATCGCAGTCACCCTTCAGTCTACCCTCCTAACTTTCCTCAACACACATGCTCAGCTAGTCTGAGTCCTATGTCATTCTTCTTCCTAAACAGCTCACCCTCTGGAGTCCCTTGACCTCTCTCCAATCCTATTGCCACGATCCTAGCTTGAACACCATCTTTTTCTGGATATGGGACCAGTCTCCTTGGATTCCTCCACCTTTCTCTTTGTCTCAACGACCTCCAGTCTGTTCCTTCATACCATATCCACAGCAATATTTCTAGTGTGCACACGTGTCACTTACCTCCTAAGAACCTTCAACGGGCTTCATTGTTCTTAAGATATTCCCAGACATACTCGCTGTCCTCTTTCATGTATTCTGACCTCTGCATTCTGTCTCCTGCCCGGTTCCCTCACCTCCAGCTCTATACACATGCTGTCTCCTTTCCCGGAAATATCATTCACCTTCTCTTTCCCTGGCATACCCCTACTCCTCATTCAGATTTCAGTCATGTTTCCTAGTAAGGCTTCCCTAGTGCTGAACTCTAAGCATGGTGGCGCTTTAGTAAGTCCTAGATATTATCCATCATAGCCCTTGCCAAATACATGATCATATATGCCAAATACATTATAATATCCTTACCCCTTGTATGTTTCCTCTACTGAAACATAATCTTCATAAAGGCAGAGCCATACCTAATGTATTGACTGCAACAAGTTGTATAAAAACCCCTAGTGTCCAACACAGTGCCTGCCACATAATGGCACTTAACAAAAATTCATTGCGTGAATGCATACATGAAAAAACAAACACAAGCTTTGCAATCAGCAAAGACCAATGAGACAGAAGACTCTAAGAAAATTTATTCTAAGGGCAAGAGTGACGTTTCTTACTGCTTATTTCAACTCCCTGTCAGTAAACCTGGTTGATGAGACTCTTTCAGATTTAAATTATTTATGGCAGAATAAAGCTATTATTTGTCAAAGTTCCAGTGTCACCTATTGCCTAAAGGCTTAGGTTAGACCAAATGGCAACAGCACTGTAGTTTAAAATTTTCAAAACACACAAATATTGTTTCCTATGGTTTGTGCACCAGGTCTGTGGGAGAGGGAGATGGGGAGAACTAAGAAGGATGACAGTTAGACCTGAGTCTGGCCCTCGCTGGTTGACTCGGTGGATAGAATGTTGGCCAGCATGCAGATGTCCTCAGTTCAATTCTCAGTCGGGGCACACAGGAGAAGTGACCACCTGCTTCTCCCCCTCTGCCCGCCCCTCTCTGTTCCCGTCCCGCAGCCAGTGGCTTGATCGGTTGGAACGTTGGCTCTGGGCACTAAGGATAGCTTGGTTGATACACTGGGGTTGTGCAGTGGATCCCAGCTGGCGCACATGTGGGAGTCTATCTCCCCTTCTCTCACATTAAAAGAAAAAATAAAAGAAAAAAAAAAGAACTGTGTTCTCCTTACTTCTAATTAGTGTATCACTTGCTGTCTGAAGGACGGTGGATGTGACTATTCCCCCAGTGCTGGTTTCTGAGGCTATATTACTACAAAGCAGTGATTTTTCCATGTTTTTCGGGGGTTAAGGGGATTTTGCCTCCAGGGGATATTCAGCAATGTCTGGAGCCACTTTTTATTGTCACACTGAGGTGGGAAGGGCTTACTACTGGCATCTAGTGGGTGGAGGCCAGGGATTCTGCTAAGTCTCCTACAGCGCACAGGACAGCCTCCTCCCCATCTCCCCCTCCCCCCAAAGGACACACCCCAGCACCACCCCTACCACCAACAAAGAATTACCCAGCCCCAAATGTCAGTGGTGCTGAAGTTGAAAACCATCACTGTAAAGCAAAGCTCATAGACTGAATCAATCAAGAGGAACATAAATATGTCAGTCTTTCCAGACATAGTAAGTACATAGTAAGTACATAGCCTGTTTAAAGGCATGAAATTGAATTTAAACATAAACACCCCACAGGTTACTGTGCGAAGTAGCTCTCCCAGGGGACCATCTTCACTGAATGAGCCGGGCTCCAGACCTCAGCAGACGTTGAACATTTTCTCCCCTGCTGCCCCCTGAGAGATTTACTATGATGATCTCTTAGAATCAAGGGGAACTTAGGTTAAAAGTGTTTTTGCAGAAAAGGTGTTAAACACATTCCAATGCCTTTTCTTGTATCTCGAAAGGATGGTGGAAGGGTCAGAAAACTAAGTTCTTGACCCCTGGATTCAAGCGCCGGATTGCCTTCAAATCCTCTGATGTTCTCATCTGTCTAAAACCAAATAGCTGCCAAATAGTGGGCAGGGAATGAGGCCAAAACAGATATCATGGTCAGAAAAATCCTTACAAAGGTATTGTTATTGTCTCAGCATATTGATTCCTTTCCCTATGGTTCATGTTTTAATTAAAACCCAGAGATGTGCAGGAGGGAAGCTGACCAGGCCATTCCTTTTGAGGAACTGGGAATACATCCTGGTACCTTGAAATGCTTTCTTCTTACAAAGGTCTTGAGGCATTACAGATGGGGTCATTGGGAGGTTCTTTGTCCAGCCTAGTCACGAGAGGTTGAAGTCCACTATTTCCAATGAAAGCTAATTAGTGCATGGTCCATAAATGTGGGAATCTGCTTAATATATTTAAATTTGTTTTATAATTCCCTTAATTGAGAGTAAATAGGGGAAGGAGTGAATTTGAGTTGTGAATAACTATATAGTAAAAATGGAAGAAAATGTAATATCATTTCCATGTTCATAAAGTAGCATTCAGAAACATCTTAAGACGTGTTACATAGGTTGACTAATAAATAGAAGTACTCACTATTCCTCAAATAATTCTTGCTATCTTTAAACTATTGCTCTAATTATTACTTCCTACCAGAATGTTCTCCCCACTCACATCTCCATAGATTCAGATTTTACCTGTCCTTCAAATCCTGTCTCAAATGCCACCACCTCCAGAAAGTCTTTTTAGAATCTGACCCAATGTTTCATTTATTTCATTATTTCTTATCACCCTGCTCAGCTTTGTACTCCGTGCCTTATTTCTCCACTCCCGCAGTCCTTGGCATTGTGTCTTGGAAAAGCAAGTCCCTAGAGGCACTGATGGGTAGGTACATGAATTTGCTTAGATATCCCACCACAAAATCAGATCAGTCATCAGCAAACCCTTTCTTTGAAATAGTTCAGAAGTAAACTTGACCAGCCGTGATCCAATATTCACAAGTTTCAAATATGTAGACATAGAAGTACAGTCTCATTCTAGGTGTTCTGTCCTACGCTAAACTACAGGGAACAGAATGCCAAGGTCTTGTAGCCCTGGAAGCAGTGCGGCATCCAGACAGTGCAGAGAGTAGGAGTGAGGAGTCTGCGCTGACATCCCAGCTCCTCCACTTACTTGAACTTGATTCATTTTTTCTTTTTTTCTTTTTTTTTTTTGTGACAGAGACAGAGAGAGTCAGAGAGAGAGACAGATAGGGACAGACAAATAGGATGGGAGAGAGATGAGAAGCATCAATTCTTTGTTGTAGCTCCTTAGTTGTTCATTAATTATTTTCTCATATGTGCCTTGACCGGGGGCCACAGCAGACTGAGTGACACCTTGCTCAAGCCAGCGACCTTGGGCTCAAGCTGGTGAGCCTTGCTCCAACCAGATGAACCCATGCTCAAGCTGGCGACCTCAGGGTCTCGAACCCAGGTCCTCTGCGTCCCAGTCTGATGCTCTATCCACTGTGCCACTGCCTGGTCAGGCTCCACTTGCTTGAACTTGACAAGCTAATTAATATTTCTGTCCACATTTCATCATGTCTAAACAGATAAAGTGATGTTTACCATTTTATAAGATTTACAAAAGAGTTAAATGAGATAATCTAGGGATAGGGGTTAGGAGAGTGAGTAGACCTAGTAAGAACTTCGATTTGGTAGTTACTGTTACTATTGTTATCATCTATTAAAATCAAGTCATATATTTATGGCTTGGAATAAAAGTAACAGTCTACTAGCTTTGTCATCTTTTTATAAATTAGGAGAAATTATTTGTCTACTTTTTGGAGGTACTATGAGAATTAGTATATCAAATTTGGTAGAAAATGAGCTTGGGGGCCCTGGCCAGTTGGCTCAGTGTTAGAGCATTGGTTCGGCATGTGGATGTCCCGGGTTTGATTCCCAGTTATGGCACACAGGAGAAGTGACCATCTTCTTCTCCACCCCTCCCTTCTCCCTCTTCTCTCTCTCTCTCTTGCCCTTCCACAGCCATGGCTCAAATGGCTTGAGAGAGTTGGCCTTGGGCTCTGAGGATGGCTCCATGGCCTCTGTCTCAGGTGCTAAAATAAAAATGGCTCTGGTTGCAGTGGAGCACCCCTAGTGGCCTTGCTGGGTTGATCCCTGTCAGGGCACATGCAGGAGTCTGTGTCTCTGTTTCCCCTCCTCTCACTAAAAATATATATTTTTTTTTTAAAAAAAGAAAAGAAGCCTGACCAGGCAGTGGCATAATGGATAGAGCGTCAAACTGGGATGTGGAGGAACCAGGTTCAAGACCCCGAGGTCATCAGCTTGAGCGTGGGCCCATCTGGTTTGAACAAAGCTCACCAGCTTGGACCCAAGGTCGCTGACTCGAGCAAGGGGTTGCTCGGTCTGCTGAAGGCCCGCGGTCAAGGCACACGTGAGAGAGCAATCAATGAACAACTAAGGTGTCACAATGAAAAACTGATGATTGATGCTTCTCATCTCTCTCCGTTCCTGTCTGTCTGTCCATCCCTATCTGTTCCTCTCTCTGACTCTCTCTCTGTCCCTGTCAAAAGAAAAGAAAAGAAAAGAAAAAAGAAAAGAAAAGATAAGATAAGAAAAAAGAAAAGAGAAGAAAATGAGCTTGGCTTTACTATGCTTTTCATATGATAGTCTTTTTAATGAGAGCCAATGTTGTAACCAACTAGGTTTTGTTTCTGCCCTTGCAGCATGGCAGCATCTGCTCTCCATTGAGCCTGTTTTTTTTATCTTCAAAGTCCTCTTTAGTCTTATCTGTAGCTACCTACCTCTCTCTTGCTTTTGTCACATGCCAAAAGAGCTGGCTGAGCTATCAGGCCTGGCTGCCAATCAAAAATGCAAACCAAACCTCCACTGACCTCTCCGGTGGGCCTGTGGGACTCAACAGGGAGCGAGACAACACAGTCTATGTCCCCACAGAACTTAGGGTCAATCAATGAAACAAATAGTAAGTAAATCATTGCTGCAATTAAATAGTTAATGAAATTAAGAGAGGAAATTGCTCTTAAGGTAAATTGCAGGCTGCAGTGGGGTGAATAAGAAGCACAAAACCATTTCTAGGCCAGCAACTTACCTTTCAGGTCTCAGCAGAAAAGTCACCTCCCCAGAGAAGTCTTCCCTGACCATCATCCAAGCAAAGCATTCACTCTCTACCACATCGCCCATTTTATTCTCTTTATTCTACTAAAAGAAAAAAAAAGAAACAAACTAAGGTACCCTTGACATATAACATGGTCTTAATTTCAGGTGTACATTTTGTGAAATGATCATCACAATAAGGCAGGCTAACACCTACCATTATAGGTTGTGTTTCTTTTTTTCTTGTTATGAGAACTTTTAAGATCCAATCTCTTATCATCTTTTAAATATGCAATACAATATTATTAACTGTAGTCACCATTCCATACATTACATGGTTTATTTATTTTATAGTTGCAAGTTTGTACCTTTGATCTCCTTCATTCATTTTATACCCCCTCACCCCTGCCTCTAGCAACCACCAGTCTGTTCTCTGTATCCATGAGCTTGAATGTTTTTGTTTTGTTTTGTTTTTAGACTCCATGTAAAAGTAAAATTCTATAGTATTTGTCTTCTCTGGCTTATCTGGCTTACTTCATTTAACATTATACCTTCAAGTTCCATCCATGCAATCACAAGTGGCAGGATTTTATTCTTTTTTAATGGCTGAATAATATTCCATTGTATATACATACTGCATTTTCTTTATCTATTCATCCATTAACGGACCTTTAGATTGTTTCCATGTTTTGTCTGTTGTAAATAATGCTGCAGTAAACATGAGAGTGCCTATATCTTTTTGAGTTAGTGTTCTTGTTTCTTTTAGATAAATACCCAAAGTTGAATTGCTAATCATTACTTTCTTTCCACCATATAAAAAAAAAGCCTTGTTGATGCAATATTTACTTGTTGATTGTCTATAAACTTGGTGAGCTAAACCTCACCTTATTTACTGCTGTTTCTCCAACAAGAAGCATGCAAAGCATTTATTAGCTGCTAAAACCATTGTATTATATGAATGGATTGATGAACTCACCAAAAAAAAGAAGTTCCTCTTTCTCCAGATCACAGTGTACCAAGCTGTGAATTTCACACCCTGGCTGGAGAGCGGAGAGTATGATGCAAAGAATGTCAGAATTCTCCTTCATCAGTTTGACTCCTTTCAATCCGGTACAGACTTATTAAATTCCTATCATGTACCAGCCAGTGAACCTCACACTCAGGAATCAGCAGAGAAAAATCAAAGTTCCACCCTCCTGCCAGTTAGAGTCCGGCATGGGAATTATATACTTACCAGCAATTATTAAAGTAATTGAATAGCACTTTATGTCACACAGAATTCTAAGCATTTTAATGAGTTACCTTATTTATCCTTCACCATGGCCCTATCGATTAGGAATGGGCAGGTATTTTATCTATCTTTTTCACTATAGATTGCTTACACCATGTAAATGTTTTAATATGTTTGTATATGGATTGCTTAGCACCTAGCATAAGTAGGTGTTCAGCAAATAGGTTTAATAATGAGTGAGTGTTTTGAAAGGGGAAGATGGTGTTTGAGAGTCTGTGTCAGGGGATTGGACCCAGTCCTGAGGCACAAAGAGAATAAGAAATACAAATTGGTTGTTATGGGATAGTCACAGGAATGTAAAGTACAGCATGGAGAATATAGTTAGTAATATTCTAATAGCTATGTATGGTGTCAGATGGCTGTGAGATTTATCGGGATGATGACTTAGTAATTTGTATAATGTCTCATCACTGGGTATACACCTGAAACTAATACAATATTGTATGTCAATTATAATTTAAAAATTTAAAAATGATTTAAATTAAAAAAACAGGAAAGAACAAAACCTCTCCTGAAGATGTGAGATTTTATTTAAGACCTGAAGAACGGCTAGAGATTGGCTTTGCTTTGATCAAAGTGAAGACCTGGGCAGACTCATCTGACTGATGTTAAATGAACTAAGTTTTGTTTTTCCTTGGATTTAGTTTTTTTTCTCAACAAAATGAAAAACTATAATGATGAAACTTCCCCAGAGAAGGCTAGGAGGACACGGCAGAAAAGAACGATCAGACTAACTGAACCATAGGAGTAGGCTTCCGTGAGAGCAGACACCAGGAAAGACACTAATGGGAACAGATTGCAGGAAGACACCCTAAGCCATTGGCCACAAAGCAAGGGCTCTAACTGGGACTTAAAAGGACTAAAGCGATTGCTTCTGATCTCTCAGAAAATCAGTCTAAAGAAAAGCCTGGTGCCCTGGTTGGTTGGCTCAGCAATAGAGTGTCAGCCTGGTGTTTGGAAGTCCTGGGTGTGATTCCCCGTCAGGGCATACAGAAGAAGTGACCATCTGCTTTTCCATCCTTCCCCTTCCTCCTTCTCACTCCTCCTCTCTCCTCCTCCCACAGCCATGGCTCAAATAGTCTGAGCAATTTGGCCCTGGGTGCTGAGGATGGCTCCATGGCCTCACCTCAGGTGCTCAGCAGCGGCCTCAGATGGGCAGGGTATCGCTCACCCGGTAAGGGGCTCACTGCGTGGATTCCATCGGGCGCATGTGGGAGTCTGTTTCTTTGCCTTCCTTCCTCTCACTTAAAAAAAAAAAAAGAAAAAGAAAAGGATTAGAACAGCCTGGCCCATAGTGCAGCATACTCAAGGATCTCCCAATTTATTGCTTAATTTTTATTTTTTGCCATTGGATGTCAGAACCCAGCATGTGAAAATCATCTGGTGAATTTCTTGTCTCTGTCTCTGAGTCTGTTCCTGCCAGACTTCAGGGCTCTTCTCACCTGGCAGCTAAAATGGGTCACCTTTATCTTTCCCTCCTCCTAGGCTTCTGGTTTCCCTTTCAGGGACCTCTTTCTGCTCCTGGGCCTCCCTCCAGGATCTCCTGCCATTGCCCGAGAGCCTCCCGTCTCCTTATAGAGACTCCTTCCTCTCCTCCTGGCCCTGCTCTTATCTGCCTTGATGTTCCTGACGTTCGTTCGGTATATCAGAGTCTAATTCCACTTATGGAGTTAATGACTGCTAACTGTTCATTTGTTATACCTCCCAGTAAGATAATTACCTTTTAACAGGAGCTTTATGTAAGGAATGCCTAATGTGAAAGCACAGCTCTCTAACAATGACCTTTCAGGGCTCTATAATCCCAGAGAATCTTTTCAGCACCACTTTCTGCTGCCATAGCCCCTCTGATGCTGTATTTTAAGAGTTTGTTAGTGCTTCTTTTCTCAGGAATATACACTCCTTTAGAGCAGGGACGGGATCTTATATCCTGTATCCCTGTCACTCAGCCTAACACCTAATATAATAGGGTGGCAACAAATTGTTGGACACAAGTGGTGAGACAAATGATTTAAGACAAGGATATTTGGAACACTTTGTGACCATAAATAACCCTTTAAGCCAAAGCATGAAATGAAATACCTTACTCCCTCCCGAGGTTCTCAATATGCAGATTCCTTGTCACAGTAAGGGCTGTGAAATCTACATTCTTCACAAGTTTACCGGGTGAATTCGGTGCAAAAACAGTGGCTGTCCTCTGTGGGCTCTTTGTCTTTGGATACATTATCATATCCTCTTACCCTGTTTTGTCTTCCGTAAAATGGGGTTGTTCAGAAGATCAAAGAGAAAAAGAGGCAAGAGCACCTTGACACGGTCAAAATAGTGCAGGGCAAATCATTGCATCAGAACTACCTGCCCGAGGAAATTCCACATTTGTTCTTTCTGCTCTTTGCCCATTCTGTATCCAGGTAGATGGCATACATAGGCCTGGCACTAACTCTGTCATTTTATTTGTTTGTTTATTTATATATTAACTGAAAGGGGAAATAGAGAGACAGATTCCCACATGCACCTCAATTGGGATCCAGCTGGCAACTCCTACCTGGGGCTGATGCTTGGACAAACCAAGCTATCCTCAGTGCCTAGGGCTGAGGCTCCAACCAATTGAACCACTGGTTGTGAGAGGGGAAGAGAGAGAGGAGGGAAGAGAAGCAGATGGTCACTTGTCATGTGTGCTCTGACCAGGGATCAAACCAGCGTGTCCACATGCCAGGCCGACGCTCTATGCACTGAGCCAACCTACCGAGGCCACGCTCTCATTTTAAATTGGGGTTGGAGAAGACATTTCCATTGAGATCAAGAAGTACTGGCTGGTCTGGAGTGGCCGTTTAGAAGTTAGCTGCTAGCCCCAGAGCATTTTGCTCTCTACAGGAGGAGATAGGCTTTTCTGTTTTGTTTTGAGGTTTGGGGCTTTTTAAAATTATTTACTTATTTATTAATGAGTTCTTTGAGGAAAATTGTGGGCAGCATCATTAGTGGGTTTTTTTTCCTCCAGGTATATTTGCTAAGTGCCTACCATTGACTCAGAAGGTATTTGCTAAATGCCTATTATTTATCTAAGACAGAAATATGCAAAGCTGAAGCATATCATGAATCCCATAATATCATTGCTTGAATGATATATTATTTTTACTAGAAAAAAAGACCTCCACAAAAAAGTACAAAACATCTTTCAGAAGCTGTCTCCCATATATTTTATCCATCTACTCATTTGATCACTTACCCAACTATATAATATTAATGGAGTACCTAATTTGTGCCAACCTTTGGGGAAGGCACTTGGGGTACCATGATGAATCAGATATTGATATATAGCCTCAAGAATTTTACAATTTCATTATTTAGACAAGATAGGTAAATAAGTGCAATGAGATACTGTGAGTAAGGGCTGATATTACTGTTATAGAAAATAGCAATTAAACATAGGAAGCACTTATTTACATTATGCTAGGTACTGAGCTAAACCCTTCATGTGAGCCATCCTATTTTGCCCTCAAAATATCGGGTAAGATTCTATTATCTTTAATAGATATGTAAAGAAGCTTAAAGATGTTAAGTGAGTTGCCCAAGGTCACACAGAAAGTCAATATCAAAGGCAGGCTTAACCTCCAGCTGTTGAATTAGAGTACCATCCTCTTAACCACGCTATCTCTTTTCTGCTCTGAGGTTGGCCTATGGCTATAGCTCTGAGGACAACAGTTAGAGCAACATTGGTAGTGACAGTTTATCAAGTGTGTGTAATGTTCCAGGTGCATCGTTCGCTTATTATCTCACTTCATCCAAGAATATAGGAGGAAAACCTCACGGTTCTTCCCATTTTATAGATGCAGAAACTGAGGCTCACAGGTGTTAAAGTTTTATTCATATCTACCCAACTGGTGACTGAATGCATTGGGTTTCAAACTTGGGTCAGATTGAGCCCCAAAGCCCGTACTCCTTCACTTTGCTGATCAGAGGATGAATGTTCATTATCTCTCAGAATGACAGCTCTGGAGATATGCTCTTCTGTCATGAGTCTGAGATTACATCCAAACGGACCAGTTGGGCATTGTTTAAATAGCACCTTACTTGAGAAGACTCACCTGTTCTTGGCTCCTGGGTCAAAGGAAGTGATGGATTATATTATTACTGTCAATGGGCTGTGTGTCCTCTCCTTGTCAGCAGTTGTTGTCATATCACTACAGTCCAAAAGTCAGAGCAAGTGTACATTGGTGGACCGTCACCATCATCCTTTTATGGTTCTAAGTCTTTCCTCTCTTGGGCCGACCAACACATGTCCTCGATGCTGTCAAATCTTTTTGTCAAGAGCAGAACCAAGAAAGGCTTTAAAAATAATCCTACCGGATTTCAAGACACACTTTTATATTAAATCTTTTTTTTTTAATTCTAGGAAATATTGGTTTACTTTTACGGACCATTTAAATCGATTCCTTGTGGCCCTGAACGCAGCACAAAAGATGTTTGCCTCTTTCTCGTCACCGTTTATAATAGTGTCTTTGACAGAACTTAGAAATACCAGACCAATGCCTTGTGCTGGCCTTCTAGTGGTAAGGTTTCCAAAGTCTTTACTACTTCATGGTTCTAAACCAAACCAGTTCCCCAGTCAAAAATATTTACATTTAATGATAGGTCATGTCTTTTAATATTATATTCTCTATCTATCTATCTATCTATCTATCTGAAATCTCAGTGAGAGTTTTGGTAAAGTTGTGTAATCCTTGATCAACTTACTTTTCCCATGCTTTCCTATGCCATCAGGGTACACAGGCCAGCTCTCTTGGGTATAGTTTCTATTCTTGGGCTGTGGCTTTAAATCTGTACAGCAAATAACGCAGAACCAAGTTGTTGCCTGGGTGTTAGGACCAGGAGCAAGGGGGGGGAAAGCAGTAGTGGAACACAGAATCTGTCTGTGTTAGCCCTCTGTCACCAACAACTCCACCCGGCTTTTGGCTTCACCTAAATGATAAATGGTCCTATTGTTTGGGTTTCGTATTAAAAAAAAAATAGAACCAAATCTAGATTAAGCAGGGACAGAGACCCATTTCATTGCACTGTACTTTAATATTCCTGAGACCCATGGCATTACGGGTGGCTCTTTTTAACAGCGTCTCTCTCCAGAGCAGAACACTGTGCTGTCATTGTTTCATCTGATCTTTCCGCTAAATAAGAGATGGTCACTTATCCTCACGACTCCCGTATCCTGCTGGATTTCTATTGCAAAGAGAGAAACTGACCGCACGGGAAAAGGTAGAGGTTTCAGGCAGGGCAGTTCCGCGTGTGTTTACGAGGCAGGACTGACTTACTCAGCAAATCCTGCTTGGAGGAGCGGCAGCCAATGAAGAGCCTATATCCCGGCTTGCTTGGGGGCTTCTGAGTTTGAGCTGCATGCAGAAATGTGAGGCAGTGCTTCCAGGCGCTGATGGCAAAATGGGACCCAGCTCCAGTAATTCCTCGGGCTCCCCAGCTTTGCAGATCTGGACAAGAACCTACATACACATACTGGTGATGTAGCCAGCTTTTGAGGCCGAGAGAATCCTTATGGATTCAGGAGACTGTATTTAGATTTTTTTTTTTAGTCTTAATTTTTTTTTTTTTTGGAAGATGAAATGCTTTTCTCGTTACCTGCCTTACATCTTCAGACCTCCGAATACCATCCTCTCTTCCAGCTGCCACACGGAAGGTACAGACCAGAGAGGGAGAGGGTGTGGGGTGGGTGGGAAAAGTGGGCTGGTGTCTGACTTCCCACAGGCTCGACTGAGACTGTTTTCTGTAGCTGTTAGATGACTGTCGTTCCTGGCAGAAGCTGGGCTCTGCCGGCTTAGATCTGCTCCTAATATCAGTCTGTCTTCTCCAAGAAAAGGGGAGTGTTTTCTGAAGAGCAGGAAATGTGGCAAAGGTGATCTCAAAGCTGATACGGCTGGTCAGAAGAAAAAAAAAAGAATCCAGAAATGTTTTGCCAATGTCCCTGGTTCTACTGAACACGCAAACAAGTAATTGGAACTAATATTAAGAAAATAATTTGCTGTAGGTGCTGCCACATATGTTTAATCCAAGCTCTCTGTGTCGCTGTCTGTTTAATAACTTGGTGCCTGCCCAAGAAAGCAATTAGCAAAATAGAATTAGCTCACTCCACGACTGTGGAGTGCCGGGTGTCGGAGCGGATTGCTCTGAGTCTGTACTTGGGTTGCAGGGCAGGAAGAACACAGCTGACTTTCAGCACTTGCTGGGAATGAGGTTGGTGGGAGTCCGGAGTTAGGGCCTTAATGCAAGGGTGAGCTGAGCATTGTGCCGACGGTCCCCAGTGCCTGGTCCTGCTGCCTTTCAAACTAGCATGATATGCATACGTGTGTGTGTGTGTGTGTGTGTGTGTGTGTGTGTGTGCGTGTGTGTGTGTGAGTGCGTGTGTGCGCACACGCACTTTCTGTGTACACACGTGTGTGCCCTGTCAACATTCTGACCATTTGCCTTCCACAGAGTTCTGCAGGTTTCAACATTTCTAGAGTTAGCTGCTCATGCATCTTTCATATGTGATTTGCCTGTTTTTTTTTTTTTTTATTTGACACATCCTTGGGAAAAGAGCAATTTCAAGATAAGAGACTGGCTGGCCATCTCACAGCCTTAGGGATTGGTTGTCTTACAAGAGGTACTGATCTAAGAGGACCCAGGGTGGTGAGGGGCTGCCATGCCACCACAGGCCAATCCACACTCTTCCAGAATTAAACTTGTGCTTCTCATTCACTAAGTAAAAGACTGGGGCTAGAGGTATTTATATAAAATGAGAGAAACATTCATTATACCATAAGATAATTTCAGTCAGTACCTCCAGGAAAAGGGAGTAGACTTTTGGCATCTTCTTAAATTAAGACCAAGGATGGCATTTTTTTTTTAGACATTGATGTTTCAGAGATTTTTTTTTTAATTGGATGTTTCCCTTAAAAATGTTATTTTTGGCTATAGGAGATGACCGCTGAGAGATCTTTCTTCCCCCATGGAGAGGAACTTATTTAAGTCCCTATACAAAATGGGGATGGGTGGGAGGTGGCCAGGGTAGAAATCTCCAGGGGAGCATTTCAAATATGAAAGATCTAAACTCATAGAGGAAGCTGCCTAGATAACTTTTCTACTATATCTGATTGGCCCCCGTCCTCCCTTCCCAGTTTAAACTTTAAGAACTTAAACAGTTGGCCTACTCAATTGCTATTTTGTGTATTAATCAAACTAAATATCCTTCATCATGGAGACAAAAACACCACAAGAACTTTCTTGAACTGCTTTTCAGTCCCATTGAACTGATTTATGCTATCAAAGTAAAAGTCCCATTTTATTAATGTCAAAACAAACCATCTCTGAATCACCAACTATCACTAGAGTTAGGAGCGTGGTGAAGAGACACGTCTTTAACTCTATTGTAAACCCAGCCATGATCATGGGCAAGGATAACAGCATCTCCCAAACACTGACATCAGGGAGGAGGCACCAGCGGAGTAGTGGAAAGACACAAGTTAAATACCACGCAAGCAGGGTCAAGCCGCTTCATGGCTCCATGCTCACTTTTATAGGAAATAAAATTCTTGTGGGAAATAAAAAATGTTGCTCCCAGGATGTTGAGAATGAAATGTGACCGCTAAAGCTTGGTACGTGACAGAGGCTCTTCATTTCGGAGTCCCAGGCCCCACATTCTTTCTTAGATATCCGTTTTCTTTATTACGCTATCTTTAGCAATTAGTTATTTTCTCAAACACGTCACAGCATCGCTAGAAACTAGTTACACTTCTTTAGAGTTTGCAGAGGGAAATATGTCAGAATGAATCTGAGTTTGCATTTTTCTTTTTATATTATTAGCAATCATGTCATGCTGTAGTCTATTCTGGAAAAGTTATGGCTATGAACTTCATCTTTGATTTAATTGGAAAAAGTGAAGAGTGAATAATTTCTGTATATCCCTGAGAAAATCAAATAACTGCAAACGACTCAAGCAATCCTCCTGGAAGAAATTCTAGAATGAGAGCTTCAACGATTCCTAGGCTTCGTAATTAAGGGATGGAAGCATGCTACTTAAACACTTGGGTTGTCCTCTCAGCATTGTCTTGATGTTGTTTTTTCTTCAACACAGGAAGGTCACAAGCTTTGAATTCTAGCTCTGCCACATGCCAACTGGGGAATGTTGGGTAGTTATTTAACCTCTCTGTGCCTCAGTTCCCTCATTTGTAAAACATGGGTAATGATACTCCATTGGGTGGTTGATGGTGAAGAAATAGTTTCAGAATGCCACGCACAGGGTGATGATGGTGATGGTAATAATCAGCTTTCTCTCATATTTAGTATGTTCAAGATGTTATCTAAGCCTGTTATGTATAGTGAGTGCCACATTTGTACATAGGGTACCTCAACAATATAGAGACTGCCAATATTAGTTCCTTCTCAGCCCTCAGACCTGTTTCTTCATCCCTCAGATAGCAATTGGGTTCTCCATAGTGTAGTCAAAATAAGTTTTTAAAATATGATTATATTACCACCACCATCCCCTGAAACACAAACACTTGCATTTAAAACCTCTTGGTGGATCCCCTCACCTACCACACCCTACCTGTACTGACCCTGACTTTCCTGCTGGACCACAGACACACTCCATCTTGCTTGGTATCCAGCCACATGGGCCTTCTTTGGTTTCTCAGTATTTTCCCTCCATCCAGAATCTTTGGAGATTCTTCTCTCTTTCCTCGGCCCAATTTCTTGTTATTGTAGCCCTCAACTCTCAGTTCAAGCTGAGAAGTGGCCCTTGACCCTCAGCGGATCACAGCTCTTAAAGAACGGGGTTGCTTTACTCCAGAGAACCTGTGCCAGCTTGTCGATTAGGAAGAGACTGATGAAACTGTTTCTTTAACCTGTCTCCCTGACAGACTGAAAGCTTCATGGGAACAGGACCCCCATCTCATTCTGGTTTCTCTTGTACCCCAGCACTAGAAAAATACCAAGTACTTCATAGGCACTGCACACATTTTTTTGTGTGTGTGTATTTTTCCAAAGTGAGAAGCAGTGAGGAGGCAGAGACAGACTCTCCCATGCGCCCAACCGGGATCCACCCGACATGCCCACTAGGGCGCAATGCTCAGCCCTTCTGGGGCATTGCTCCCTGCAACAGGAGCCATTCTATGCCTGAGGCAGAGGCCATGGAGCTGTCCTCAGTGCCTGGGCCAAATTTGCTCCAATGGAGCTTTGGCTGTAGGAGGGGAAGAAAGAGACAGAAAGGAAAGGAGGAAGGGTGGAGAAGCAGATGGGTGCTTCTCCTGTGTGCCCTGGCCAGGAATGAAACCCAGGACTTCCACACACTGGGCCAACTCTCTACCACTGAGCCAACCGTCCAGGGTGGCACTTCACACATTTTTATTGAATGAGCAGATGACAAATACCAAGACTGTCATATAGGGACATTTTAAAAACATTTGAAAACATTCTGCAAAATGTTAACTCCTACATGCGTGCGGCTATTATAACCTTTGCCAGTTGGGAACTTCCCGTGGCCATACTCGAGGGGACTGGCTCTATAACCAAGCACTATTATAACCTGAAATAAGAAGATGCAAACAGGAATAAAAAGGGGGTATGGGGGGGGAGACAATTAAACCTGATGCACAAACAGGGTTTTGAAAAGACAACTGGCTGTCTTCCCTTCTCTGTGGACCTCATTAAAGGAGCAAGGGCTTCCTTCCCTGTGGTAGGGAAGACTCAACCAGTAAAATGATTTCAGGATTTGAGGAACAGAATCCCAATCATGGGCCCCCGCAAAATAACCCAGACAGGACCCACAGGAATGAGAAAGGCAGTGAAGGATGAGGAATCTTGCCTGATACTGTCTAGCAGACTGAATTTGGTACTCAACACAGGAGGGCCTTTTGGGGGGCTAACAGATGAGCAGGGGCACTTTCTTTTCCCCAAAGGGACAAGTGTGACATGCATTGCCACTTGCCATTTTCTGTCCCTGAGTTGTCTTTGTCATGTTTCCATGCAGCAAACCCCTTCTCGCCCTTTAGAACTCAGCTCAAGCCAAGCCTTTCTAGGAAGCCTTCCTCGGCAGCTCCAAAGATGGAGCTGTGATGATGACTCACACACGCCATAGTCCTAGTGGGCAGGAGAACTGGGAGGGAGAAGCAGAGAGGTGCCAGCCAGCCTGTGATTGCTAGCTGCGTGCTGAGGCTGTGCCTGTCTGATCGTATTTGCTCCTCACACAGTCTCTTGTGCCAGATGCTGCCAACTCCACCTTATAGGTAGGGAAGTTGATGCACACCTGACTTGCCAGGGCCACAGGTAGTAAAGTGTCAGGGCTAACTAAGCCCCAACTCTCTGAATCAGAAATCAGTGCTCTTGACCTTGACTTGTACATCTATTTCTGAGTATCAGTGTGAGAAAAAAACAGCCTTTGGGTTATATGGAAATGGTCTATCTACCTCTCTGTCTTCTGGTGGCCAGAAGCAGCTTGGGCACAGGGATTCTGCCCTATTTGTTTTCTGTCTCTGCATCCTGCTTAGTACAGAGCTGAACTCTGTGTAGATGCTCAAGAAAGGTTTCTTAAAGGAAGGCTTGAATGGGAGAGTGAATATACAAACTCTTCTGTTCCTATCAATCATGCTCCTTCAAGAGGAGAAAACTGGCCCTCGCCAGTTTGCTCAGTGGATAGAGCATCAGCCTGGCATATGGACGTTCTGGGTTGAATCCCTGGTTAGGGATGGCAAGAGAAATGACCATCTACTTCTCTCTCCCACTCTCTCCACCCCCCTCACTCCCTCTTCCCCTCCCACAGCCAGTGGCTCAATTGGTTCAAGCATCAGCCCAGACACTGAGAATAGCTTGGTTGATCCAAGCATATTGGCCTCAGGAGCTAAAAATAGATCAGTTGATTCAAGCATCGGCCTCAGACTGTGGTTGCTGGATGGATCCCAATCAGAGCGCATGTGGAAGTCTGTTTTACTATTTTCCCTCCTCTAACTTTAAAAAAAAAGGGGGGGGGGATAAAAGTTTTGGAGGAATAATATATTCCAATGACACCCAAAAGCAGGCTTGCTGAAAGTCTACATGCACACACATACACACAGAAGGGAAAAAAATAAACACTTTTCTAACTCATCATGTCATAAATAATAATAATATGGAATAATAAGTAAAACATACAAACTTACTGTTTGCTAGCTACAATGAGACTGTGTTTATGGATATATGTATGGGTATGTGTGTTCCTCACAATCATCCTATGTGGTCAGTACTGCTATTATCTTCATTTTATATATGAGGAAACCAAGACTCAGAGAAGTTAAGTAACCTGTCTGAGGCCACACAGCTGCAAACTGCAAGGGTTAGTTAGGATTAGAACCATGCAGTCTGTTTGGATGTAGATACTAAGAAGGGATTCACAACTGTAGTTTGTGCCTTTGTACATAGTTATGGTGTTATTATTTTTTTTGCATTTTTAAAACTCTACTGAGCCCCTCCCCTGCAGTTAGAACCAATTTGCTCTTCAGACCCACATTGAATGCACCTTCACACACAGCTTTCCCCTGTTACTCATTTTGTCATCGTCACAAATACAGACATTTCAAGTCTTTCCTAAAAGCACGTTGTGACTCTCTGTAACATGGAAATAATATACGACCAGAAGGGGTTGTTGTAAGGATTGACACAAAGATCTTACATGGCTTGACATCGCTTTACATTTATTTTTTATGTACAGTAGATGAATTGTTCCTGCTGTCATCCAAGACCAGCCCTCCACTTGAGAGCCGCACCCCACCCCTGACCCCTATCTATGCCCCTCACTCTGCATTTGTCCTCTCTCTCTCTCTCTCAACAAGTCTTTACTCTCTCTTGGATCATTTTTTGCAGTCTACAAACATGCGGTAAACCATCTCACTTCAAATACCCATCTTATGCCCCTGTGGCCCTCTCCAGCAACTGCCATTGGCACAGATGATCACTACTTTGTTCTTGAAGAGTTTCTCATTTGGGTCTCATGGCCCACGCTTCCTGTTTCCTTCTCCCTCACTGGCTAGTCCTTCTCAGACTTTCTTGCTGGTTCTCTATCATCTTCCTGGATTATAAATAGTGGATCCCAGGGCTCATTTCTCTCCTTAATCTATGCTTGTTCTGAGGGGAGCTCAGCTAATCCCATGGTCTTAAGTATCACCTCTTCAGTTTATATCTCCACCTCCAACTCCTCACCTAAAATGTGCCACGTGCCCACCCAACATTCCCACTAGAACACATAATAGAGATCTGAAAACAGAACCCTTATTTCCTTTCAAGAAAAAACCTGTCTGTCCAGCAGTTGTCTCCAACTCAATTAAATAACTCCATTGTCATAGTTACTCAAGGCAAAGAACTTGGAGTCATCCTTCATTTGCTTCTTTCTCTCATATTCTTCTTCCAGTTCTACAGTGAATCCTCTGGGCCTAACCTAAAAATATCAAGACTCCAATCATGTCTTATCACATCCACCTCTCAAATGATTCTTGGTCAGAGGGCCTTCCTGTCTAAAACCAATCTCTTTCTTTCCCCTTCCCTCTCCTTCCCCAGTTACTTTTATCCTGATTTATTTTTACTCCATAGCATTTATCTTTACCTGGCATGTTATATATCCATTTACTTACTTGTTACCTGCCTTGTGCCACTATAGGATGCACTCTACATGCAAACAAAGACTTCCTGTTTTGTTCATTCCCTATCTCCAGTACCTAGAACAGTTTCTAGCACATAGGAAGCATGTACTACATACTTGTTGATTGAATGAATGAATATATGTATTAATGAACTTTTATATCAAGCCAGTAATAAAGTAGAAAGCATGGGCTCTGGAACCAGATGAACCTGAGTTCTAATCTCAGCACTGATAATTAATTGCGGGGTGACCTTCAATTGCTTAACTGATATATTTCCTTCTCTAATAATAACATATCAAAGTATTGTTATATAAATAAAAAGAAATAATATTTGTAAAAGCCATATAGCATAATGCCTGTGAATATTCCATGAATGGGACTTAATATTTCATTTTTATTCCCCACTGCAGTTACAACAACAGTCATGAACAGGCATTATTAGTCCCATGTTGATTAATTATTTTGCCTACCTGCACAGCTAGTTAGCACTTCCTGTAGGCTCATTATATGCCAAACCCTTTGCTAAATACTTTTTAGTTGTTACGTCACATAAATCTCACAAAAACTTGATGATATCAATTGTCCCCATTTTACAGATGAGGCAACAAGGCACAGAATGGTACAGTAACTTACCCAAACCACAAAGCTAATACGTGGTAGATAAAATTTGGCACCCAGACCTCCTGATTCTAGTCCAGGTTCTTATCTGCCCACAACATTTTAGGTTCTCAGCACCTGGGCACTTAAAAGATGAAACAGATTCATTCCCATTTTAAGAAGCTACACTTTGGCAGAGAAGAGAAAGGTGTATACACACAACTCTACAAGTAGATTTTGACTCCAGCTATGCATGAGACTCAGCTGTGGAAAATTTCCAGAGCTATCTCCACCATAACCCTATTGAATTAACTCCCTAGGAGTCCAAGATTTTAGGGCTCCCCAGGTGAATCTTATGAGCTGTTAGAGGCAAGAACCTGAATCTGTAATAAACAACCATCAGGGTTGAGGAATCTATTCAAAGCTCAGAAGAGCTCTGGGAGAAAGAGACGAGATGCAAGATGGTGGCAGCATAGGTGCATGTTACACTCGCCTCCTCCCAGGAGAAAGTCATTGAGCAACTGTGTATCCCTTTGAAATGGCAGAGTAAAATCCTGCAACTGAGAAGAGGTTGCTTTTGGTCGAGACCTCTGATGTCTGGCGGATAAGTGGCTGTCTTGGAAAGATTCAAGGTCAGTGTCATCCTCTTACTCATCCTCTGGAACTCTACTGAGCATTTGTCTGCTTCACGGTAGCTATAAATTTGCTTTAAGATTTTATGGTCAGATACTGGCTAAAACGTCGATCTGCTGTAGGAAAAGGCATTCAATTTCTTGGGCGTTAGCTCTGTCATCTATTCAAAGGGGGATAAAAATGATGCACATATCAAAGAGTTTCTTTGGTGAGTAAATATGATAATTCATGCAAAGTATAGAATGTGGTACCCAGTGCAAATTAAGAGCTCAGTAAGAGTTAGCTGTGGTTATTATTAATGTGATTCATATTAGTTGAGACCCCAGAAATCAACTTTTGCCTTGTGTACCTTGAGCAATGTGGGGATGGAAAAGAGTCATGGGCCAATTGAGAGATGTTTAGATTCTGATTCTCCTCCGATGTTGCTGTCCTTTGGGAAATTGGCTTATCCTGCTGTGTGTCAGAGCTAAAACTAGATTATCATACAGCCTGGCAGTGTAGATGTGAGTTAAGTGACAGACAGTGTCTTCTGAAGTGTGTCCCCATCTTGAGTTTCCCGTGTTCAATCAGAAGCTGGGAGTGATAACACATTTTTTAGGAAGTCCTAGTGAAATCCGTACAGAACTTAGCAGCTGATAAGAAATAAGGAAGACAGAAAATAATGTTGAAAAAAGGTCGGCCGAGAGCCAGGCACTCTCCATGCATTATTACCGCATGGAGATAATTATGGCAGTTGCTCTGCATGGTAGCATGCATCCACAGTTTACAGGGGAGGATGCTTAGAGAGGACTGGAGAGATGAAATACCTAGTTGGAAAAGACATTGGCTCTGGAATCAGATAACCCAGAGTTTCAAATATGACTTAAAATTATGAGTGTCTGTTTTCTCAACGGTACAATAGAAGTAATACTGTTTTGTTTTCACGTTTATTGTAAGGATTAAGGGCAGTGAGAGGAATGCGCCTAACATGCCCAGTTGCCACTGAATAGTTGGTATGCTTGCTTATTGTGACAATATCTTTGTCTGGGTCATACAGTGGCAATACCTAGCTGGTCTGGTTGCAATTCCTGGTTTCCCCCCATTTCATCATGTTCCTATCAAAAAAAAAATGTGTTTTTTTATTCTTTGATTTTTTCAACCTCTATTACCTTTCCTGGGGCTTGCTTGTAATATACACTGGTCAGTACTATTCTGATTTGTGTTTCTGAATTCATTGTTTGTCTTTGGCACTTGTGCCCCAGGGCAATTTCTTCATTTTGACTCTATTTTATAAATCTAATAGAAAAATCACCAACAGTGAAATCATCAGCATTGTTAGAGAGACTGGCCCATTAGTTTTCTGAGTCATTGTTTCTGCCCTGACAGATTGAGCAGAGAGAAAAGATGGGCTGAAATGGCCAAGGCCTGTATTTTCACAAGTGTCTGCAAAAGTAGTTAGGTAGAACATTCAGGAGGCAAACCAATGTTTGGTTTCAAAGATGCACGTGAACACCCTCTCTGTTGATACATGAGAATGTCATCTTTTCAGGAGCAAATTGAGTCGTCAATGACCTTTTTGCAAGAGAGGTTATTCATTTGTTCAAAAAAATACAAACACATATCTACAGGATGTCTCTATGATGTATCAGCTATAGGCTAAGTAATAGGTTTGCAGATGGTCAAAATAGATATGATTGAAGCCTTGGTGGAAGACAAACAAATTGATCAAATTAAGGTAAACTAGCAGATGCTACAATGCTGAGAACATGATATATATATATATTAGGACAAGGTTGAGTAGGGTTTTGTGATGAATAGGAAAGTCAGGATATCTTTTCTGAAGTGTTGTTTGAGCTGAGATCTGAGGGCTACATAAAACTTAACTGGGAAAAATGAAAAAGAGAATTTTCCAAGCAAAGGAGAACATGTTTGCAGGGCTCTGTCACCAGAGAGTCATGCTGAATGGCCAGTGTGGTTGGGGCATGTGACCGAGGAATAGAGTCAAGAATGAGGCTATCATGTGGTGTGACCCTGAATGTCTCTGTGATATGAATTATGGAGTCTGGTCTCAATCCATAGAACAATTGGAAATTATCAAAGGGTATACATTTGGGGGAAAATTGAACATATTTGCAATATGAGAAGATTTTTTTGACTACTGTGAGAATAAATTAAAAGAATTAAGAGGTGGATGGATATATTTCAAAGAGTTGGCTACTCAGAAAAGATATGTGGTTGCTAAAAGCAGTCCTTATCATCAAAATACAGGAGACTAATAGGTAACTCTAAGGGTGCCCCCAAATACTCAAGGTGTATTTGTGTCTGAATGGAACGGTGTTATGAACACAGAGGCCTGCCCACTGTCTTGACATCCAGACAAAGAAATTTTTCTTCTCAATGAGCAATGGCAGGAACACTCTATGCTTTGTTTTGATGAGACAGTAAACATTCCAGGCATTGAAAGATAGGGTGAGTTTGTTCTTTCAAAGTTATAGCAAAGCATGATATTTAGAAGGAAGAAAAAGGCTGTTTAGGACAAAACAACTAAGAATGCTTTTATATCATGTTTATTATTATATCATGCTGCATCCAAGCCTCTAGATAGATGGTGTTTATGCTTTGTGGTATATTTTCGTATATAATCAGCAAGGTGGCCCTGTCAGAGGGAGTTGATCAACAGTCAGCCTTAGGAGCTAAGGTTAAGAAGCCATGTGCTACCTTAATTATTAATCCATCTTTTCTTGATTTATTACCCAGATGATAGACTGTCTAAGCATGTGGGTGGGAACCCCAAATGTAAAGTCCTGTGGAAGCCAAGCAGCTAGCATCAACCAAAAAGGGATGATATTGGCTGTCAGGAAATTGTATATTCAAGCCATGCCTAAGCAAGAAAAACAAAGCCAGCCCAGGCCTTTAGACTACCTGTTTCCACCCCACTGGAAAGAATCATAGAATTTCTATCTGGGAGAAGACCTCTAAAACCATCTCTCCCAGTCCTTCACATGGTCCCTAAACCCCATGGCGACATTCCTGAACAAGATAGCAATGGAGAGGTAGCACCCTGACAAAGGTGGTCATTCTTTAAGATATTGCTCACTCCACCTAGATATTTAATCTATTTCTTAGAATCACCACATCATAAATCTGAGGCTTTCTCCTTGTGTCACTCCTACATGTGTGTGAGAATGGTTTTCATGCCCCAGGTACAGTCAAGATCTCAAGTTCCTTTAAGTAGCCTCTTATGACTTCACCTACAGTCAGGGAGATCATATGGAACATTTAGGTGTCATGGCCTGTTTCTAAGTGTTTTAATGTATTAGCTCATTTAGTTCTCATAACAATCTAGGGAAGAGGAAATGTTTATTATCCCCATTTTACAGATTCAAACACTGAAGTTCAGAAAACAAAATAACTTGCCCAAAGTCGCATGGTTAGTAAGCAGTGGTGGTAGGATTTTAACCCACATAGGCTGGTTCCAGAGGTTTGTTCTCCTCTGATGTGGAAGAAGAAACATAGATATTGCAGTCCCAGTCTTGTCTTTGAATCTACGTCGCAAAACTTCCCATGGCCAGCTGACTACTCCTGACTAAGCCTCCATTTCTTCTTAAGATGAGATCATGGACCCTTCCTCAGGATTGTTAGGAGAGGAAATGAAAGAATGTATGCAAAGCAGTGCCTTGCACATACTACACACTCATGTAAGACTCAATAAATATGTGTGTGAATAAATGCATGAAGACTTCTGGGCCCTCCTTCCCTAGCAAAGCTTCCTCTCTCTTTGCCCCAATTCTCAAGGAAAATAACTGTGTTATGTTGCTCTCAAAAGGTCAGCCAATAGATGTCAGACAGGAACAGGCAGTCACAGGGTAAATGAAAGATAAAAGATTAGAATAAAGGTAATGGTATGTAATATTTTATCACCACAAAGCATTGCTTCCCTCCCTCCACTCTAGACTGTTCCACAACCTAGAAATAAGCAAACAAGCTACAAGATAATAGCTGTGTGGATTATGTGATGTCCCTGTTCAAGCCTCTGCAATGGCTTCCCATCTTAGTAAACTCTAAAGCCCTTCTGTAGCCTAGAAGTTCCTAGGTGACCATCTCCTGTAACTTTCCTCTTCACCAGCCCAGTGGCCTCCGTCCTGTCTGGAACACACACCAAGGTCCTTCCTTCTCCAGGCTCTTTGTCCTTGTTCCATCTGCCTGGGACATTCTTCCCCCAACCACGTGCTTCTTTCCCTCACTTTGTTCTAGTCTTTGCACAAATAGCATCCTTCCCCTAGACCTCCCTGCCTACCCTGTCCGAAAGAGCTCTCTCAGAAGCAGAAGGGTAACATGAACTTCCTCCCTTGTCTGTGCACAGAGCGGTTTTTTGATTGGCCGCTGCAGCCTGTGCATGGAGGAGGGCAGCCCATGGTCCTGGCGATTTGCATCAAACCAGATAGCCAGAGCTGGAAGAGGCTTTGAAGCCCTGCTCAGAGCCCCACCCTGCATCCTGCGGAGAGATCACCTGAACTGACCCAACGCACTCAACAAAGGTTGTAAGACCTGGGACTGATAGCCAGCCTGTGGCTTTACAGGGTTGTTTTGGCCTCTATACCCTTTGGAAGCGGTTTGACTGTTTCTGACAATCCTATGAATATATTCTTATGAAATGCCTACCTGAATACTCTCTAGAGAAGATGGGGAAAAGTCCTCAAGGATACATTGCGAAGAGCTTGCTGACTCTCGCACTGCATGCATGTGTCCTGATTACCCCTCAGGAGAGAGCCTGCTTCCAGGTATTTTTAAATGGCTGAGCCAAGTATGCACACTGGCCCCATTATTTTACAGTTTTTAAGAGGAAGCTCATTTTTCTTTGAAATTGGCCCTATTTACATGCAGAATGAGCTCAAAAGACTATTATCTGGTATTAAACTTTCAAGAATGTTCTCATAAGTGCTATTTTTCACACTTGGGGTAACTAACAAGGCAATTGAGGACCAGGGTATGTGATAAGTGTTTCCCCACATTGGGCCTCTTAAATGGTTCCAAGCAATGGGCCGAGCTTGAGTGTGTGGAGCTCAGGGGGTGGGGACCTGGGGCAGTCCAATATTGCCGGAACTGCTTCTCTCTCACAGTTTCTCCTATTCCCATCTCAAATGTGCTACCAGGCCAAGTTGCATTTTTCTCTTCCCTGTCTACGGCCCAGGTGAAGCTTGCTGTGCATGCTGGGAACAGCCTCCTCCAGATTCACTTCCTTTGAACTTATTTCCAGTCTTGTTTGGAGACTGTATCTTTGCCTCTGAGTCAGAGGCACACAGAGATGACAAATGGAAATGATTCTACAGCTGAAGCAGTGGCCAAGGCTTTAGTTAAGATTCTCTATTGATCCTCAGATATGCTCTAGGCATCACATGAAGTTATTGAGTGCTATATCAAATATCAGGTCATCGCCCAGACCTGAGTGAATTGATCCAAGTTTGAGGCTCCCAGTGGTACCCAACTTTCATTTAAAGAACCACTTCCTGGAAAAACCCAACTGTATAATGTGGAACAAGAAAGGCATCATCCACTCTATAAATTTTAGCCTCTTAAAAGGTAGGTTCCCAAAGCTTGCACCTTCACAGGATAGACAAATAGAATAAGGGATGTTTCACACAGCTGAACCACTGCCTGAGACTTGGCAGGAACTCAAGAAACACTCTCTTCTCTTCTTCCACTGGCCTTTGTCTACAGACACACTAAATGCTGGCTCATTGGTTGGTTCGTTTATTAAATATTTCTTGAGTACCCAATATATGTTTAGCATGCTTCTGGATACTGAGTATCCAGGGATACAGGGACAGATGAATCCTTGCTCTCAGGGACCTTATATTCTGGTGGGGGAAAACAGGTGGTAAACTATTATGAGCATTTGATCCAAAAGAAGGAGAAAACCAAAATAAAGCAAGACCTATCCAAGGAGATGCAGATAAAATTTAAGTGATGACCTTGCGTATACCTAACTACAGATATACCTTCCACCTTGGCCTTGTAGCAGATCAGCTGCAAAGCTGGCCTCCTTGGCCGCCCACAGAGCATTCACACTTTATTTTGGATATGATTGGCAAGTGTTTCTCAGGCCTCTGATGTAGATCTCCCCTTTCCCATCTGGTACTTTCATTCTGTACAGAGCGGTGGGCGAGCGCTGCCTGTAGCATGGTCCTCTGCAGGAGGAAAGTCCGCTGGGAATTGAGCCTGCAGGCCCTAGGGACAGCTTGACTTCATTCAAATGCTTTTCAAGCCTCTGGGAGATACCAGGTTCTGGAGATATGTCAGGAAGTAAAGCAACTGCTGACCCTGTCCTTGTGACACTCATGTTTTAGTAGGGGAAGCAGGTAACCGCAAGTAGGCATCAATAACCAGGAACTTCCAAGTAGCTCTCAGAGAGGACTAGTAAGAACGTACAGACTAAGGGACATAGCAAGTGACTCAGGAGTGGTGGGCTCTCAGGAATAGGGTGGGCAAGGAAGACCTCTCTGAAGAGGCACATCTGAGCTGAGACTTGACTGAGAAAAAGCCAGCCCTGCAGAGGTCCCAGGGAACAGCATTCCAGGCACAGGGACCTGCAAACACAGAGACCCAGAACCTGGGCTAAATCTGGTATACGAGGTCTTGATGGAATACCATATCCCATTGTGGTAGATTTTTGTAGCCTGGTTTAAAATTCCTTTTCTCAAAAAAATTAAACTCTATAATTTATTATACTTTTCATAGATGGAGTATATATTAGTGGTTAGAAAACTTGGACTCTAGAGACAGCAGACGTATTAACTCCATAAGGGAATAATTTAATGATTTTGCCATGGAATTGGAATGCCTGTGTTCAATACTGGGTTTTCATCCAGTAGCTGAGCAACTTCTGGTGACTTAATCTTTCTGTGCCTTGTTGCCATAAAAGGGAGATAGGTTGCATGGGATTCTTTTGGTGATAAACTGAGACAATAAACATTAAAAAGAACGTATACTAGCACATGGCAAAGTGCTCAAAGCAGGTTGGCTAGTATAATCATCCCATTGTTTCCTCTAGAAGTTCTTTCTTGATCATTGGTAGCCCACCAGCCACTCATTGAAAGATCTCTGAATAATGTAATGGAAAAATAATTTTCCCTATTTTTTATGATTTGGGTGTCAGGGAAGTCCTTAAAAGTTTTGAGTGTAACTTAATAGAGGTAGGTTTCCTATTATGTTCATTTCATTGAACTGGGCCCTGCACAATGCTTTCACCAGGGGAGGTATTTGGGATCCCATTATATAAATAGTGCTCCTCCATCATTCTTTCTCTACATCCCCTGCTTTTTCATAGCTTTTCCAGCATGAGTTACATGATACTTATTTGTTGTGTTGCTAAATCTACAAGGATGTGTAAGCTCTCTGAGAATAAGAGTTGGTTTGCCATCTTCTATGCACTACTGCCAATTCTCTCTAATGGTGTTCAAACCACAGAACTCAAAATACTTCTTGACTGAATAGTGTTTCTACATATACCTCGGAAAATACCAGGGAGCAGGGCGATAATGCGTCAAAGAACCTGGCTTCCAAAAATTGCCTCTTGTTTTGATGCCGTCTGAGTTGCCAGCCTCTCTGTGACCCAGGGGAGCGATGAGTCACTGGGAGGGTCTGATCCAATCAAGACAGAATATTACATTCATTGAGTATTTATTTATTCCCTTCACAAACATTTACCAGGTCCTGACTCCATGCCCAGTAGCGTATTAGAAGCCGGTAAATGCTGGGGAATGAAACCTGCATGGTCCCCACGCTCAGGAGATGAGAGTCCTGTATTAATTATTCTAATTCTTACGTAAAGCATCTATCACATCACCAGCATCAGCAATTCATCCTTTCAAGTGAATCTGAATACTGGAACCGAGAGAATAAAATAAAACCTTCTGGCAAGGTGCCCGTGAGTAGGCAGTCAGGAAGTGCTATTCCCAGCCTGACTCATCCCTCTTCACACCACGACAGATGATACATGTGCCCCATGGCGCACGAAGGGTTTCTCTTTTGCCCTGGCCTAAACACACATGCATGCACAAGACTGCACACGGGCACGCGCGCGCACACACACATACACACTATAAAACTCATTCAGCACCAAAAACCCCCCACCCTGAAGAATTAAAAATAAAATCCTAAGAGACACAAGGAGTATAAAGTAGATAGAAAGAAGAATTTGCCAGCCTCCACACTTCTTTCCTGCATGCTATATCGTGCCCTCAACTTCCCTGCTATTTGTTTGTAAGACAAATGAGATCATGTGGAGGAAAGCTTTTATTTTCAAAAGGAGGCAGAGGCACCTACTGTACAGGGCGGTGTCAGTGTTCACTGGCAGAGGAGCTGAGTTCGTATATATATAATCTTCCAGGTTCAAGAATAAGTTCCCATCCTACTTACGCTTCTGTGGACAGTTTACTCACATGGAGCTCAGTTTCCCTTGTATCATGCTATCTTGAGCCTGGTCTGATTTTAACCTAAGTGATCCTGTGGTATCAACTCATTCACACTGTTCATGCCAAAGCCCCCTTTTGTTGTGATTTAACTGTTTCGTGTATACATGTGTATTTTTCCCCCCAGAGAAACTGTAGCTTCCTTCAGGACTTGTGCTTTGGCATGCTTGGATCCTTCAGTATGGCTGCCTGGGTTCATTTGACACTACTATATGCTAACTTGAGCTAAGTTACTTAACCTGTCTGATGGAGATGTAGGGTTTGCTCATCTGTAAAATGATGAATTTTTTTCTTTTGTGACAGACAGAGAGAGGGTCAACTCTTCATTGCAATACCTTAGTTGTTCATTGACTGCTTTCTCATATGTGCCTTGACCAAGGTGTTATAGCAAAGCAAGTGACCCCTTTCTCAAGCCAGCGACCCTGGGCTCAAGCCAGCAACCATGGGCTTCAAGCCAGTGACCAGGGGTCATGTCTATGGTCTCATGCTTAAGCTGGCAACCCCATATTCAAGCTGATGAGCCCACACTCAAGCCAGCAGCCTCGGAGTTTCAAACCTGGGTCCTCCACATCCCAGTCTGATGTTCTATCCACTGCACTGCCGCCTGGTCAGGCCGTAAAATGATGATTTTAAAAGGTAATAATAACCTTCTTCGTAGGGTTGTTGTAGAATTAAATGAGCTAATTCACAGTAAGTGATTAGCAAAATTCCTGACAGTTAGTTAGCTTAGTGACATCTGCTAATGCTTTTGTTGCTATGTACCTTCGTTGTATCCACTGCTGACTGGTCGAGACAGAGAGTAAGCCATCGCTAAATTCTTAGTGATTCAACAGACAGCCTTCCTAATGATAGATTCATTTTAAGATTAGACGAATCCTACAAATACATCAATATATTTATATGCCAAGATATTAATATAGAAAACTAAATTTTTAAAGAAATTTGTTGAACAGAAGCTCAATACTTTGCAAAATGCTTCCACATGATTGTACCTTCATGATGCCAAATAACCAGATAGAAAATTAAAACTTTGACCAGTCATCTAGATAGCTAAACTTTTCATTTTTTCAGTTTGCACCAAGATGTTTGAAGTTGCTTGGGGACAGTTTCTTGGTCTGTGTGGTCCTTTATCTTCCTAAGACTTTTCTTAACAATTTTTCTCTCTTTCTAGTCTCTCCTGTTTCAAACTGTCTACTTCTTGGCAGTGTGTAAATAAGTTTCTGTTTCACATGTAATTTTGTTTTTTGGAAAACAGAATGCATTGGTCACGCTAAGCCCCAAGATTAATTGGTCAAGCAAAGTCAGCCGTTCTGAACTCAAAGCCTTGCGAGTCCACTAATTAGAGCGTTGTTCTAACAGGAGGAAAAGAGATTCACAGATACTGATCTGACTTTGGTTTGTCCTTTCTGGGGATAATAAGTTAGCTGAGTTCAGAGTTTACTACCAAAGTTTTTTCCTGTTATCACAATGTGAATTACATTCTCTCTCTTGCCCTCCCTCCCTCGATCCCTTCTTCCCTCCCTCCCCCACTCCCCCACATCCCTCCACATCAGTGATCACCATAGGTTTGTTTGGGAGAAAGGATGAAGGTGCTCCCAAATTCCTTGGTTCCAAACCTCACATGCATAAAGTACACTGATGTGAGGTTATACATGTGAGGTTTGGAACCAAAGAATTTTAGATCATACATATGGATTAGAATAGGATCTAGTGTAGATGGCTGATGTCATAAATAAATGAGATAATCCCAGCAAGTCGTCTGGCACCACTAAGAGATCAGAATATATGAAATCATTTTTATTACATGAAGTGTAAGAAGAGAGAATGTAGGCAAGGGAAGAAAATAATGGATTTTGAACTTTACTTACTCTATTCCTTTTAACTAAAGAAAAAGTAAACAAGAACATCCCAAAGAAATAACATTAAGTTCTGCAGTGGTGTGAAAGATCAAGGGTATCTCCCTTTTAATTCATTCTTTCACTGATCTTTTCCACAAATAAGTAATGAGCACCTATTGTGTGCCCTCTATTGTTTAGATGCTGGGGAAATGGTAGTGAATAAGGCAGATGATCAGAAAAAATGAAATATGTTAAGATAACTGCTGTTAACTCTAAGAACTGTGAAGAAAATATCACAGGCAATGTGATAATGAAACATGGAGTGGCTCCAGATAGGGTGGTCAGGCAAGCTTGCGACTTAAAGAATGTGAGGTCATCAGCCACACAAAAAAGAAGGACAAAGATCCTCCAGACAGAGGGAATATCCAATAAAAGAGACAGTAAGCAGCAATGATTTTTCTGTGTTACCATAAAGAAAGCAGGAAAACGTGACCAGAGGTTGGTTAGCAAGAAAGATAATGGTAGGATTCACAGTCCTAAAGGAAGGCAGGGGCCAGACCATGTACAGCCTCAAAGGCTATGATAAGGAGCCTGGTTTTATTTTAAGTGTAATAGGAAACTTTGGACAGTTTAATCAGGTCAGGGACATAATATGCTTTGTTTTCCAAGTGTCACTCGGCTGCTGTGTGGAGAAGACAGGGAGGCTGTCACAGTTGATTGGAAAGAGAGGGAGGAGGCTTGGATTAGGATGTAACAGAGGTAATGGATTTGGAATAAATTATTTTGGAGATAGAATTGATGGGATTGTTACTGAATTGGGTAAATGGGTTGTCATTAAGAGGGAGATGAGTGGTATCTCGATAATGAATGGTAGGATTACGTGTAACATGAAGCATTACATCTCAAACTCGCACCCCTTCCAGCTTCTCTCTGGCCAGATGTAACCTCTACACAAAGAGGCACAGTCCAGCTTTGGGTATCTTCTGACATTCATTCTACAAATAGTCACTGAGTTTCCATTACTATGTTCTAGACGAATTATGGGTACTGGTCAAACAGTAGCAAAGAAGATAGACATCTCTCTGTTCTTACGACTTAAAGAATGTGGAACTTATGTTCTAATGGGAGGAAATAAATTATAAATAATAAGTAAATATGAAATATCAGCCTGACCAGGTGGGGGCACTCAGACTGGGATGCAGGAGACCCAGGTTTGAAACCCCAAAGTTACCAGCTTTAGCACAGGCTCACCAACTTGAGCACAGGGTTACTGGCTTGAGCATAGGATCATAGGTATGACCCCATAGTCACTGGCTTGAGCAAGGGGTCACTTGCTCTGCTGTAGCCCCACCCCCCCACCCTCATCAAGGCACATATAAGAAAACAATCAATAAACAACTAAGGAACTGCAATGAAGAATCAATGCTTCTCATTTCTCTCCCATCCTGTCTGTCCCTATCTGTCCCTCTCTCTCTCTCTGTCTCTGTCACAAAAATAAAATATCAGATACTTAAAATCACTATTGATAAAATAAGAACAGAATAATGTGTTAGTTATTGTTGAGTTACTATTTTAGAAAATTTTTTCATGGGGGGCAGTATTTATAGGTTGTGCAGATGAAGAACCAGCAAAGAGACTGGAACAGCCAAACCTAAATATAAAAAGAGGCAATTGTGGCATGACCGAGTAGATAAGCTGAACCCTCTCCTCCATCGTCTTCCCTCTAGCCCTTCATCTTCAGGGAATTCCAGATAATGACTTTGATTTGAATGCATAGAATGGAAACTTGGGTAGGGTCCAGCATTGTGACCCTGCCCTTAGCTGATGCAGGGTGGTACCCACTTAATCAGAATTCACCCAGCCCAAGTCATCTCGATGAGTAATTGCTTTACCAGTGGAGGAAAGACAAGGCTCTGCATTGTCGAAGCTCTGACATAAATTGTGATCTTCCCTCTTTGAAGCCAGTAGATATCTGAATCAGTGATATCCTCCAAGGCTGGCAGAGAGGTATCTGAGATGTCAACAATATCTAATTACTCCTACCAGGCCACATAAGGGCTTCTTTTCTAGGGGAACACAAACAACAAGAGAAAACATCTAGGGACAGTACAGCTCTATTGAATCTAGATAATCTCATACTTCTAGAAGCAGCACAGATATTATAAGAATAATTAATAAAAGACAGATGGGTTGGTGGAGGTGGGAGGGGAGAGGGGAAGAGAAGGGTAAATTCTGAGGCCGTGTCACAGCAACAGATGAAAATATTGGGCTAAAAGAATAAGACATTAGATAATTCAACTTTAAAACGCAGTTAATGGCTTTATGAGCTTCTATACTAGGAAAGTAGAGATGTCAACTACCAGAAAATTGGATCAATTAAAAAATATCCAGACTTAAGTAAAAAATGTATGGAAAATAAAAAAATAGCCTTAAAAATACATGGGATAGAGTATATTGGTCTAACATTTAAAATTGAATTTCAGGAAGTAGAAAAGAAAGAATGGGCTAAATCAGGACTTGAGAAGACCTGGCTGAAATGTTTCTAACACTTATGAAAGTTATTAGACTACAGGTTTAGGAAGTACAATTAACTCCATTCAAAAAATAGGAAGAAAACCATAGGTAAGTACATCACAGTATTACTAGTAAAAACTAAAAACAAAGAAAATATTGAAAACAGTCAGGACACATGCTAGCATTATATGAAAAAACAAATGTATAGCTGAGTTGTCAGCAGAAATAATAAAATCCAGAAGACAATGGAATGACAGCTTTAAAACTCTAAAAGAAAAGAACCTCTACTCTAGAATTCTGTATCTCCTAAAAAATATCCTTCAGATATAAAGATATTTTCAGATACATAAAACTTAGGATGATTTCTTATAGGCAGACAAATTTTAAAAAGCAGAAATGAGTGAATACAATGAAAAGCATTTAATATTGATTAGAAAATTTCAATTATAACATTATGTATAGTTTAAAATATGGGAAAAGTAATATAAAAGGCAGAAAAGAGGTGAAGAAAATAATGGGATTAAAATGTTTAAGGTCTTATCTTTGGAAGTACAGTAGAACTCATGTAAATCATACTCTAATAATTAATAGATGTATACTAAAACATCTAGTGTTATTATTTTAGAAGAATAAGGTAATGTATAAATAACAAGCTGATGGAGGAGAAAATTTTAATGTTAAAAAAGTGCATGATTATTAACCCCTTATCAGACATATTGGCAAATATATTCTCTCATTGTTGTCCTTTTATTTTGTTAATGGTGTCTTTTGCTGTGCAAAAGCTTTTTAGTTTCATATAGTCCCCTTTATTCATCCTGTCCTTTATTTCACTTGCCTGTAGAGATAAATCAGCAAAAATATTTATAAAGAACTTGTAAAACTCAACACCAGGAAGGTAAACAATCCAATCAAAAAATGGGCACTTCTCCAAAGAGGACATACAAATGGCCAATAGGCATAAGAAAACTGTTCAATATCACTAATCATTAGAGAAATGCAAATTAAAACCACAATGAGATATCACCTCACACCAGTCAGAATGGCACTCATCAGCAAAACAACACATAATAAGTGCTGGTGAGGGTGTGGAGAAAAGGTAACCTCCTGCACTGCTGGTGGGAATGCAGACTGGTGCAGCCACTGTGGAAAACAGTATGGAGATTCCTCAAAATATTAGAAATGGAACTGCCCTTTGACCCAGCAATCCCACTTTTAGGAATATATCCTATGAATACCGAATCACTAATTCAAAAGAAGAAATGTACCCCCGTGTTTACTGCAGCATTGTTTGCAATAGCCAAGATCTGGAAACAGCCCAAGTGTCCGTCAGTGGATGAGTGGATTAAAAAGCTGTGATACACATACACAATGGAATACTACACGGTTATGAGGAAAAGGAAATCTTACCTTTTGCGACAACATGGATGGACCTGGAAACTATTATGCTAAGTGAAATAAGCCAGGCAGAGAAAGAAAAATATCATATAACCTCATTCATTTGAGGAATCCAATGAACAATGTGAACTGAGGAAAGGAACAGAGGCAGAGGGAGGATCAAAGGAACCAAAGGAAAAGCAGTCAGAGGAAAAGTGGAAGAGAAGATGGGATCAGAGAAGGGAAAGAGATTAGTGAAATTATATTTACATAACAGCATTATAGAGAATAGGACAGCAAATTCTGGAGAGAAGGGGGGAAGACATTGGAGGTAGGGGGCAAAAGGGGGGACTGAGGGGAACAGGGGGGTGGGAGGAGATATATTCAGTGGGACACTTGAATCTATGTAAACACAATAAATAAAAATACATAAATAAATGCATAATTAATCCAGAACAAGACAAACTAGGGGACAATGAGAAATATAGAACAAATGATGCAAGTAGTATACAAATAACCCTATGGTCAATTAGTTACATTAATGATAACTGAACTAGAAACTCTTAAAAGAAAATAAAACTCTTAGAAGCAAAAGTTCTCAGACTGGATTTTAAAAATCTGTGTCATAAATATATAGGATACTATCTTTCAGTGATTACATATAGAAGGGAATATTTTAACCTGATTAAGGGTATCAACAAAAATCCTATGTCAAATATCATAGTTAATGGTGACTGTTGAAAGTTTTCCCAGAGTATGGAAATAATGCTAAAATGCCCTCTGTCATAAGATCCACTCAATATTGCACTAGAGTTTCTAGCCTGTGCAATAAGGCAAGACAAAGAAATAAAAACATATGAATTGGAAAGAAGACATGCAATGTCATTATTCACAGCTGACATGATTGCATAGATCAAAAATAGGAATTCACAAAGTATTAGAATAGTTACTTTGCAAGGTTTTAAGATACCTAGTTAACATGTAAAAATTAAGTTGTATCTCTGTGTGATAGGAACTAACATTTAGGATGACATTTTTTTATATGGTACCATTTATGATAGCAATCAAAAATCAAATATTTAGAAGTAAAGCTAAGAAAATATGGTCAAAAACATCATCATCAACAACAAAAAACCTTACCAATAGAAAGAGAAGAAGACAAATAATTGTAGGACTATATCATGTTCACAACTTGGAAGATTCAACATTGTGACTTTGACAAGTGATCCCCAAATTGTTCCATAGAGAAATGTGAACCTCATCAAAAATCTAAAAGTGGTTTTTGCGAAATTAAAAGTTGTTTTCAAATTTATATGTAAATGCAGAGCTAAAATGGCCAACACCCGTTAAAGAAAATTGAAGTAATTGACCATTTATCAAGATTTCTTTTAAAGCTACAGTAATTAAGACGTTGGGTATTAGACACAAGGATAAACAAATAGATCAACATATTAGATTCCAGAAACAAACCCATATTTACATGGACTTCTAATCTATATAAAGACAACAGTAGAGCAATAGAGAAAAGGTGGTCTTTTTAATAAATGATGTTGGGAAAAGTTTATATATCTTTAGGGTGAAAAGGAATTTTAACCCCTACCACAAATACATAAAGCTATTCCAGATTTAAAAAGTTGTCCTAAATGTAAAAAAAAACACATACATTTTAAATATCAGCTGTTTAGGTAGTGGTTAGCTTTGGGGGAAGAATGACTAGGGTTGGGACACAAAGGGTTTCTGGAGTCCTGGTCCTATCTCTTGATCCAGGAAATAGTTACATGGGTAAAATAATATCAACCCACTCTGCACTTACTCATGTACATGTGTACATGTTACTCCTAAATGAAATAAGGCTGGTGCAGTACCTGGGGTCTAACCTGTTCTAAGCCCTGGGGGCTTAGAATTAAGAAAGGGAAGAGGTCACTAAAATGTGGGAGTTTTATTGAGTCCTCTGCTTTGAGAGAAGCCAAAATATTCTGTTAAGAGACAGCCCACTGCAGACTTTATAGCAGTGGTTCTTAACATTTTTTGAGGTACCGAACCCACCAGTTTCATATACGTATTCACCGAACCCTTCTTTAGTGATAAATAAAATATGATTTTTTTTCCCAAATTCAAGACATAGGTATATGTTTTTTTTTTACTGGTGCACAAAATGAGCCGTGCATGAACATCACCTTGCTCAAAGAACAAAACCAACGAAGTGCATGAACTCACAACAAATTACAGTATTACTTTATTCTGGCCTCAGCGGCAGAGGCTTCTCCGAATTCCTGAGACCAAATCATCGAACCCCTAGGGTTCGATAGAACCCAGGTTAAGAACCACTGCTTTATAGGAAAGAATGAAGGCGTATAAATCCTCTGACCTCACTAATCTCCCCTCCTCTTCTCTCCTGCTGGGAATCCCTATTGACACTAAGCCCAACCATGGAGAAATTAAAGATAAAATCAACTACAGTACTAGGAACTCCTCTTTATGAAGGAAGGAAACACAAAAGCCCACTCTAGCTGGGTTGTCTCAGGTTAAAATGATATCCTAGAAGCCCCTCCCACTGACTTCTGCTTGTCCCTCATAAACACTTGAGCCCCCCATCGTGGAAGAGAAAATGAAGAAACATATTTTAAATCAATTTTATTGGGACAGGCAATAAAATTACCCCGCTTAAGAATTTGATTCAAGAAGTAACAAATGTGTACTCCCATGAATCCTCCCACCACCAAGATGTTGAACATTTCTATCACCTCAAAAGAATACGTTGCACTCATTTGTAGTGAATCTTTTCATTTTCTGCCCCAGTCATACACATAGATTTTTTATTTAATTGAGGTGAAAATCACATAACATAAAATTAACCATTTTAAAGTGAACAATTCAGTGGTGTTTAATACATTCAGAGTGATATATAAACACAGATTTGATTTCTATCACTAGGTTAGTTTATCCTTATAGAATGTCATATAGATGAATTTATATTGGATGTATTCTTGTTTTTATCTGATTTCTTTCACTTGGCTAAATGTTCCTGTAATACATCCACGTTGTTGCCCGTTGTCATTAGTTTCTTCATTTTATTGCTGCATGTACCACATTGTATGAATACACCAAAATTTATTTGTTCATTAATGTGGTAGATATTTGCGTTGTTTTAAATTTCTGACTATTTAGTGAATACAGCAACTGCGACCACTCTGGTATAAAGCTCCTCGTGGACACATGCTTTGATTTCTAAAGTAGCTGTGTCATCTTGCATTCTCACCAGCTGCATATAAGAGTTACAGGAGCTTTACATTCTGGCCAGCACTTGCAGTTACCACTCTTTTTAATTTTAGGCATTCTAGTGGGTGTATATTGTAACTTCTGGTGGTTTTAATTTTCATTTCCCTGGTGGCTAAAGATGTAAAGCATTTATTCATGTGCTTATTGGCAATTTGTACACTTTTGAGAAATATTATTCAAGTAGTTTGCCTATTTTAACAGCCATATTGAGGTATAATTGACATGCAGTGAATTATATATAGTAAAATATGCAACTAAATGAGTTTTGACACGTATACCGCCATGAGACTATCTCCAATGAAAAGAATAAAAATATCACCCCCAATATATTTCCTTGTGCCCCTTTCTATTCCCTCATTTATTCTGACCTGCTTTCTGCCACAATATATTAGTTTGCATTTTCTAGAATTTTATGTATATATAATCCTACAGGGTATACCTTTTCTGATTCCGTGACTTGGCATCATCAATGTTATTTTGAGGATCATTAATGTTGCTGTGATATTAACAATTCAATATTTTTAATGTTGAGAAGTGTTGCATTCTGTGGATATAGCATACTTTATTTATCTATCCACCTATTGATGGACATTTGAGTTTCAAACTTGAGATAAATAAAGCAGCCGTGAACATTTATGAACAATTTTTTCTATAGAGATAACTTTCTTTTCTCTTCTCTTCTCTTCTCTTCTCTTCTCTTCTCTTCTCTTCTCTTCTCTTCTCTTCTCTTCTCTTCTCTTCTCTTCTCTTCTCTTCTCCTCTCCTCTCCTCTCCTCTCCTCTCCTCTCCTCTCCTCTCCTCTCCTCTCCTCTCCTCTCTTCTCTTCTCCTCTCCTCTCCTCTCCTCTCCTCTCCTCTCCTCTCTTCTCTTTTCTTCTTTTCCTTTTTTTCTGCTAAATACCTAGGAATGGAATGACTGGATAAAACAATAGGGAGATATTTTAAGAAACTGTTGAATTGTTCTGTGAAGTGGTTATATTATTTAACATCTCATCTGTAATGTATGAGAGTTCCAATTCCTCCACATTTTCTTCAGCATTTGGTAAAGTCAAACTTTTTCATTTTAGCCATTCTAATAGGCACATAGTAGTATCTTATTGTGGCTTTAATTTGCATTGCCCTGATGACTAATGAAGTTAGACATCCTTTCACATATTTATTTGTCATCTAAATGTTCTTTAGAGAAGTGTCTATTCACCATTTTGCCCATTTTTATTGGATTATTTGCTTTTTTATCATTCTTATAGTGGTATATTCTAGGTACAAGTGGCTTATTAAATATATTAAATGTAAATATTTTCTCTCAGGCTGTGGCTCATTCTTATCATTCTCTTAGCATCTTTATGAGGACAGAATTTTTTAAATTTGATCAAATCAATGTCCTTTTCTACAACTTGAAATCAGGCAGTGTTAGTCCTCCAACTTTGTTCCTTTTTCAAAATCATTTTCAGTCTTATAGGTCCTTTGCACGAATGTTGAAATCAACTTGTCAATTTCTACAGTAAAGATTGCTGGGATTTTGATTTGGTTTGCAGTGAGTGTGTAGATCAATTTGGAATAATTCACATCTAAACCTATTGAATCATTTTACCTATGAATAGGATATATTTCTCCATTTATTCAGGTTTTTAAATTTTATCGTGCGAATATTTTTGCTGCAATTGTGAATGGCATTTAGAATTTTGTTATTCCAAATAATTTTTGCTAATGTAAGAAATGAAGTTAAATTTTATGCTTTGAACTTAAATTGTGAGAACTTGCTAGATTCACTTATTAATTCTAGCAGTTTTCTGCTAAGTTCCTTGGGAATTCTACATCCATGATCATGTCACCTGCAAAGAGACAGTTTTATTATTTCCTTTGAAATCTGTATCTCTTATTCTTTTTTATTGAAATCTACTATGGTATTAGATACAAATGGTGAGAAGTAGATATCCTTGCCTTGTTCTGAAATGTAGAGGAAGATATACAATATTTCACTATTAAGTGTGATGTTAACTTAAGGTTTTTGTAGATACATTTTTTCATTGAGAATATTTTCTGAAATTCTGACTGTTTTTATCATAAGCAGGTGTTGAGTTGATCAAAAGGATCTATTGGGATGGTCATAAAACTTTTCTCTTTTATTCCTTTAAGATAAGAAATCAAATAGATTGATTTTTAAATCACCTGGTATTTACTCGTGAATTATTGCACTTTTTCTGTATTGATTGTTTTTCATTTGCTAATATTTTGTTATGGATCTTCAGATTTGTGGGCAGTGAGATACGGGTTTTCAGGTTTAATTCCTGTAACGTGTGTGATTTCAGCGTTAGCGTGATGCTCGCCTCATATGACATGATGGGAACTTTTTCTTTCTCCTCCATTTTCTTCCACAATTATTTGATAAAGTTTTACCATTGTAACCATTTGGTCCCAGACAATGAAAAGGTTATTTATTATAAATTAAATTTCCTTAGTAAAAACTGAGATTTTTAGATTTTATGTTCTGAATGTTTTGTTTACTTGTGTCTTTCATAAATTTCTATTTTTCTCTAAATTGGAAAGCTCAATGGCATAAAATGATTGATAATATTCACTCATTTTTCTTTTAAAGTCTGTAAGCTCTACATGGGTCCCTTCTTTTATTTCTCATATTCTTAATGTTTCTTTTCCTCTCCCTTTTTCCTTCATCATTCCAACCAGAGGTTTATAGATTTTATTTTATTATTATTATTTTTTACAGGAACAGAGAGAGAATCAGAGAGAGGGATAGATAGGGGCAGACAGACAGGAACGGAGAGAGGTAAAAAGCATCAATCATTAGTTTTTCGTTGCCCTTGAGACACCTTAGTTGTTCATTGATTGCTTTCTCACATGTGCCTTGACCGGGGGCCTTCAGTAGACCGAGCAACCCCTTGCTGGAGCCAGGGACCTTGGGTCCAAGCTGACGAGCTTTTGCTCAAGCCAGATGGGCCCACACTCAAGCTGGCGACCTCGGGGTCTCGAACCTGGGTCTTTCGCATCCCAGTCTGATGCTCTATCCACTGCCCCACTGCCTGGTCAGGCCCACATTTGTATTTTTATGTTTTCCTGATATATAGACCTTTTATCTGTATGAAATTTCCCTTTTTGGCTTTGGTAATACAGCTTGTTCTTCAGTCTGCTTTTTCTGATATTAACATCGTTTTCTTATGCTTGTTTGCATGATATGACTTTTTCTGTCCTTCCACTTTTGACCTGTGTTTGTTTAAAGTGCATTTTCTATGACAATGATTAGTTGGGGTCTCGCATTTTTACCCAATCTGTAATATGTCTTTTAACTGGTGCTCTTGTCCAATATTTAAATTTACTGTCTTGCTGTTTCCCCTATTTATCTATCTGTTCTTTGTTCCTTTTCTATTTGTCTGCCTTTTTTTTTTTGTATTCACTATTTTAGCATATTATCTCCTCTGTTGACTTATTAGCTATACCTCTTCATTTTATTTTATTGTTGTTGTTTCTAGGATTTATAATATGCATCTAACTCACTCATTAGAGTTGCCATATTACATCACTTATATAATGTATATAGCAGTATTCCTTTCTCTTCTGACTTTAGTGCTGCTGCTTCTATATTGGATAGATGTATACATGTATATGATATACGTATATATCATATAACACAAATTTTGGTGGGTTCTTTTATATGTAAAAATGCTTGGATAGTATGTCAAATTTTAAATATATATTAAAAAAGGAAAAGTCTTTTATAGATATTCATGTGTTTACCATTATCAGTCCTCCTCATTCCTATGTAGATCTAAATTCACATCTAAAGTCATTTTCATGGTGATAAACTTACTTTTTATTCCTTCTCTGCAAAGTTCTCTAATGTGCCTTCATTTTTTAAGATAAGAGATATTTATATTGGTTATAGAACGCTAAGTCAGGAAGATGTTTTAAATTATTTCAAGATTTATAAGATTTTATTTTTGTTACTTTATTGGTAAATTAAAGAATTTTTTGTGTCTATCATAAGTGGGCTGTATTGAGTTTCTTAGTTCTAGAAATTTATAACTGTAATCAAATTTGGAAATGTTTAACTATCATTTTCAGGAATACTTTCCTGCCGCCTTTTCCTTTCCTGGCACTCCAGCTTAGTGTGCAATGGCTTTGTATTTTCCCACAGATCACTAAAGGTCTGTTTGTTTATTTTTGAGCAAGTTGTCTGTGTTTCATTTTAGATTGTTTTATCTCCCTGTCTTCAATTTCAGTGTTTCTTTTTGCTTCTGTTGTGTTTAATTTGCTTTCAAGTTCATCCAGTGAACTTTTATTTCAGACCTTGTTTATTTTAGCTCTAGAAGTTCTATCCGGTACTTTTTCATAAATTTATTTTCTTTCTACAGTTTGTCCACTTTTTCTTTAAGTTCTTCAACCTATTTTAATGGATTTTTTTAAGACCGTGCCTAATAATACCATCATCCCTCTAACTTTTAGACCTATTTCTGTTGTAAAGTACCATTCCACTGGGTTTATGTAGAGGCACTAAGTTCAAATGAATTTTTATTAAAAGGAGGAGATTTATTAATAAGCTGGCTGCATATGACAAACACAGGGTATAGCTGATCCAAATCTTGCAGTCCCGAATATAGCCCTGAGGCAGATTATATACCCTTGATCACACTCAGGTTGGCAGGAAAAGAATGGGGGTCATGACATGATCATTATTAAGATTATAACATTTGTCTATAGGACTTGTAAAAAACATTCCTATACATTAAAACTTATAAGGTAACACAATAGCGAAAAGTGTTGTTTAATATATTAAAAGACATTCCCAAATCTTTTAGTGTTCATCTGCCATCCCTTTGTTTAGAGGTATATACATTAATCACACGTTTTCAGGATGGGAGGGGAAGCTTACATGGTGTCAGGGAATAAGTGTTTGTGAACGACTCATTAAAGAAAGACAGAGGGGAGAGGAAAGGGCCTACCTAATCCTCCCCCCACACACCTGACTAGCTATTTACCTTCTTCCCTATAAGTGTGGTGAAGAGATGGAACTCAAGTCTCCTTCCTTCTTCCCATTTACAATACAATGCTATCAGCCATCCTGACCTGGTGTAAATTACACACAAATATAAAAAAAAAAAATCATATTTACAAAATCTCTCTGTATGCTTAGCCCAAATTATAAAATGCCCTTTAAGCTTTCTAGTAAAAGGGTTTTTTTTTCTGCAAGCCAAGAAACTCCCACATTCCCCTCCCCTCAGTCTCTACAGAAAGGAGAGGGCAAAAAACCTGACTCTTTCACCTAAAATATTAATATTAATTTTTCCATTCTTTGGTCACATTTCTATTGACTAATTTTCCTCTTGGTTATGAGTCGCATTTTCCACCTAAAATTTTTATTTAATGTTGAACATTGTTCTGTTATATGGTTAAGTATGTAGGTCTTATTGTCTTCTTTTAAAAAATAACTGAGTTTTATTCTGGTAGGCAGTTATTTGTTTATTAATAATCTTGTCCTTTAAGACCTGTTTTAAGCTTTGCTTGCATGAGTCTAGATGAGCTATTTCTCAATGGCTAGTTTAGCCCTACTACTGAGGCATGGCCTTCCTGGGGTCTTTGCTTAGAGTTAAAAATCTATTTGAGGGGTAGTTCTCACAGCTGTCCAGTATTGACCTTCCCAGTATTTTAGGCTCAGTGGTCATCATTCTTTTTCAGGCTTATGGAGTTATTAAGAGACATACACTGCACATGTGTATCTTATTAAGCAGTCAAAGACTCAAAAAGACTCCTATTGTACACTTCTTAAACTCTTCCTCTGCTCTCTAGCATTCTGCCTCCAAATTCAGCTGGCTTGGACTCCCTGAAACCTTTGTCTCCTTAGCAGAGCAAGGCTGTCATGATGGGCTAGGCTGCCTCTTTCCTACTGTGAGGTTTATCAGTGCCTCCAGACTGAAAAAGCAATTGTACGGCTTTGCTTTTCTGTTTCCCTTCTCTCAGGGATTACAGTTCTGTCTTGCTTCATTTTGTGATGTTTGGAAGTCGTTTTTGTCCTCAACTATTTTTTCCAGTTTTCTAGTTGTTTACAGTAGAAGGGCTAGTCTGGGACCAGTTATCCCACCATAGCCAGGCATATTTGAGCAAGCACTTCCCAGAGCTGCCACACAGGACAGCTGGATCCAGCCTAGGAAACTGAGGAAGTCTTTTCCAGGATATTTTAAAAACAATGTTTAAGTGACAACTTACAGTCACCTGGTAAGAATATTTCTTAGACTCGTTGTTAAGACAAGAGCCACTTTGTTGGAACTTGGTGGCAGACCTTGGATTTAAATCACTTTGTGTTTTGGCATATCTCCTTTCAAACTAATGGTGAGATAAATAAAGTACAAGTATTTAGCAGCATTACATGTGACTTCATGGTGTTTTTGCAGTTCCAGGCTTTGAGTCATTGTGGAGGCTAAGCTCTTCCTTCTCGCCCATCCCAATGTTAGTGAGAAATAGATTTATGCATACATCTCGTTCCAAAAATATTTATTGAGTACCTAATATATTACAGGCATTATCTCACAAGCTTCCTCTCATTTTGGATGCTAGAACAGAACCACGTCATAATTTACTTTGAATCTTTAACATTTAACTTGCTTTTCTTGACCTTGGCATATCACGTTTGCATCTTCCAACAGTCTCTGTTGTAAGTAGCCTTGATTGTTGAACAGCAGTTATTTAAATATTTATGGTCAATCTGTTCCAAAACAATATTGAAAGCAGCAGTGCACAGTTTAAGAAATACATAAAAATCAATGGGGCAAATTTATGGATCAGCAGATCTACATTTCTAACTGTGTGCCAGATTTTACATTTATAATTCTTGCAAATAAAACACTTTGGGTAGTCATAAATACTGACTTCTCTGAACCTTTCTCTGTGAATTATGATGTTGCAGTAATAAACAGAGCCCAGTGTTTGATTTGTAGGCTGAACCGTACAAAGCAAGAGCTCAGTGCTGATGCTTCTAATCATTGTAATTAATTTTAAGTGGCAAAGAGGGAGATGGCCAGAAGTCTTCACAGCATCATTACCTTCTGTTCCAAGTGTGCCTCATGTCTGTCTTGACACGTTTTCTTCACAGCAGTTGTACCTAGCATTGTGTCTGGCACTACAAGGACATCACTAAATATTTGTTCATAAATATGATAGTCTAAAGCCAGCATGGAACTCTGCCTAACTCAACCCACAACCTTGGTTCTCCAACTGAAGCTTAATTCAACACCATCTCTCATACGCCAGGTCCCAAATAATTCATTTAACTAATCTGGTTTTTTTTTTAATCATTATTTCAACATTTACTGTAGAAACTATATTTACTTCAGTTTTTAGAATATGGATACATAGGATTTCCTATTTAGAAGGGAGCTTAAAGATCATATAATCCAGTGGTGACAAATATATTTTATTTTCTAAGTTCAATTTAGAAATGTGCCTTTTCCAATAAAATAAAATAATATCTTAGCCCTGGCTGGCTGGCTCAGTGGTAGAGCATTGGCCCAGCATGTGGATATTCTGGGTACGATTCCTGGCCAGGGCAAAAAGGAGAAGTACTCATCTGCTTCTCCGCCCTTCCCCCTTTCTTTTCTCTCTATCTCTCTCTTCCCCTCCCACTGCCAAGGCTCCATTGAAGCAAAGTTGGCCTGGACACTGCAGATGGCTCCATGGCCTCCGCCTCAGGCGCTAGAATAGCTCTGGTTGCAATGGAGCAAAACCCCAGATGGGCAAAGCATCGCCCACTGGTGGGCATGCCAGGTGGATCCTGGTGGGGCACATGTAGGAGTCTGTCTTTCTGCCTCCCTGTTTCTCACTTCAGAAAAATACAAAAAAAGAAGTATCTTATAGAAGGGTGAGGGACAGGTATTTGTCCTTCAAATTGAGTCCAATTGTCCATTCTGACAGATCACATCAACCTCAGTTCAAATACTTCTAAGCCAGGAAAACACTGCCTTTCAAAGTGACTCACGTCCCTGCATGATGGAAGTCTTTCTATATAATTAGCTGAAATCTACAACTTCTATTCTCTGATGTGAGTTCTGCCTTTTGGAGTCCCACAGAATAAATCTACTCTTCCTTATTCTGTGTCATAGTGCTTTATCTATTTGAACACAATTTTCCTGAGTTCTCTTTTCTTTTTTGTTAACCTCCAGACTTTCAGCATCTTTGACATGCTTATCAATGCTGCTTAAATTTTTCTGACAGAAATTCTGAAGCCATAACTGCAGGCCGTGTGTGTGTGTGTGTGTGTGTGTGTGTGTGTGTGTGTGTGTGTGTGTGTTTGTGTACTAGAATATAACTCATCTAGGCCTGGAAGACTTCCTTATATGTAAAGCAATATTGTACTATCTTTGCTATATTCTACTTTATCTTGGACTTTAATTCTCTCTTAACAACATTGGCTCTACCTTTCCAGTTTGAAAATTATTCTCCTTGATAGGGCTGATGAGCAATGGACATGCTGGATGCTTCTCCTCTCTCATTGTCATCTGTTACCATTACATCATCTTTTTCAAACAGCTGGCTTAACCCTTTCTTGTCTTCCTCCTTGCTTCAAATCTAATCTAAATTGCTTGCCAAATCTAAGCAATGCTAAAAGTCGGTGTCTTATTTTGCATTGCAGCTGTTTAACACTGTTGATCAATGCTTCCTTCCTGAAATTCTCTGCACCCTTACGTCCGCACATTTATTTTCATTTGGTTCTTTTCTTCTCTTTTTCTTCATATTCCTGGTATGCTTCCTCTGTGGGCTCTTCCCCCTCTGCCTTATATGCTGTGTTCACCAGGATTCTGGTCTCGGCATAAACTCTATCCTCAAGTTTATGCACTCCCCTGATTTAACCACCCTATATTCTGATGACAATAAAACATTATGTCCAGCTCAGATTTCTTTCCTAAGTTTACAACGGTGAGTACTGATGGGCCCTGATGACTGACACGGAACTCATCATCCTCCTCCCACTTGTCCAGCACTCATTCTGCTCCTTGTCATCAATGTCCTTTCTCAGTGATAGGTATTACCTTCTTCTGCACAGTCATCCAAATAGAAACCTAGGTTCCCCCTTTCTCTCTCCAAATCACCATATCCTACTGATTTTTTTAAAATTAATTTTAATGGGGTGACACCAATAAATCAGGGTACATATGTACAACGAAAACATCTCCAGGTTATCTTATCATTCAATTATGTTGCATACCCATCACCCAAAGTCAAATTGTCCTCTGTCACCTTCTATCTGGTTTTTCCTGTGCCTCTCCCCTCCTCCCTATCCCACCCTCTCCTCCCTCCCCCCACCCCGTAACCACCACTCTCTTGTCCATGTCTCATAGTCTCACTTTTATGTCCCACCTATGTATGAAATCATGCTGTTCTCAGGTTTTTTTCTGATTTACTTATTTCACTCAGTATAAGGTTATCAAGGTGCATCCATGTTGTTGTAAATGTTCGGATGTCATCATTTCTAATGGCTGAGTAGTATTCCATAGTATATATGTACCAAAGCTTTTTAATCCACTTGTCCTCTGACAGACACTTGGGCTGTTTCCAGATCTTTGCTATTGTGAACAATGCTGCCACGAACATGGGGGCGCATTTCTTCTTTTCGAACAGTGTTATGGTGTTCTTAGGGTATATTCCTATAAGTGGGATAGCTGGGTCAAAAGGCAGTTCGATTTTTAATTTCTTGAGGAATCTCCATACTGTTTTCCACAGTGGCTGCACCAGTCTGCATTCCCACCAGCAGTGCAGGAGGGTTCCCTTTTCTCCACATCCTCGCCAGCACTTATTCTGTGTTGTTTTGCTGATGAGCGCCATTCTGACTGGTGTGAGGTGATATCTCATTATGATTTTAATTTGCATTTCTCTAATGATTAGTGATGTTGAGCATTTTTTCATATGCCTATTGGCCATCTGTATGTCCTCTTTGGAGAAATTTCTATTCATTTGTTTTGCCCATTTTTTGATTGGATTGTTTGTCTTCCTGGTGTTGAGTTTTATAAGTTCTTTATAAATTTTGGTTATTAACCCCTTATCAGACGTGCTGTCGAATATGTTCTCCCATTGTGTGGTTCCTACTGATTTTATTACCTACAGTTTTTTGTTTTTGTTTTTTAATTCCATCCTCTCCTCTGTTGCCCTGCTGCTTTGGTTAAGTATTCCATTCTTATAGCTTGGAGGTTTTCAATAGCTTCCTGACCTAGGTTTTTGGTTTTGTATTGTTCCTTTAATTCTTGTGTTCCTCAGGACTGGCCTCTATGCAAAGCCAGGGCAATCTTTCTAAAACATCAACCTGATCATCTCCCTTCCCCATTTAAAATCTTTTAGCTCACCCTGAAATAGAAGATGGGTCATGCCAATATGCTTGTAGAATCCAGCATGTATCATACCATCTCAGGTCTTCTCACCTTTGTTCATGCCACATTTTCTACCTGGATGGAATGCCTATGTCACGTTTTTTCTCCAAACTAATTTTCACTCATCTTTAATACTTTAGCTCAGATATCATCTCCGTTAGGAATTAATTCCCCAAACAACACAAAGAATTGACTATGCTTCCCTGTGTTCCCACAGCATGCTGGCTTGCTTCTATTCTATCATTGTATATATTGATAACTCTGCAGGGTGTCTGATGTGACTGCCTCCCAGTGGCAGGGACCACATCTTGCTGAACTTGATTTTGTACTTTAACTTTCTTTCTTGGGCTATTTTAGAATGGGTTAGGTTCATATATTCCTAACTGATGTATTATTTATATACACTGGGAAATATAAGAAAACCTAATGCTAGTGAGCTTCCAATTTTATGCTAACAATATCTGAGAACTAAAACAAAGTCAGATAAGGATGGATTTGCTTGCTACAAATTGCTCAAAAAATGCTGTCATCTTTTTAGCATGTATCTTTCCTTTAACTTAGAAGACAAAGTCATGGTCTTGATCCTCAGTTTACTTAACAAATATTTACTGAGTTCTTTGGTGTGTGTAGAGGTAAATTAAACATTTATTGTTTTCTAAAAACTTACAGTTTAGAGGGAAAAAAATAGCACAGCAGTATGTCAAGGAAGAAATGACAATGTTGATGATAATAATGATAGTACCTAACATTTATTGAGAAAACCAGGCTTACTTCCATGATTTTATATAACCTCATAATCATATTGTAATAAGCTACTGCCATTCTCAATTTATGATGAGAGAACCAAGACTCAGAGAGTTAAGGAACGCACTCAAGGCAACACTCTCAAGCCCATGTGTTGTACTCTTCAAGATGAAGTAATATATCATGAGAATCAGCCAATAGTAAGACTCAGAGAAAAGTGAGACAGATGGCTTCCTACTGAAAGGAATCGAAGATGGCTTCCTAGAAGAGGTAGCCCTCAATCTCGGTATTGAAATATGAGTAAAATCTTGACCTCCAGAGAGGTAAAAAAAGAACATTGCAGGCAGAGAAAACAAGAGTAGTGAGAATGTAAATTAAAATTATAATAGAAGGTCACACCAATCTTACTGTGCAAGGCAAACTTCCTTTTGGAGCCAGAGAATTTTAGAACAGAGCAATGATATGAAAAGATTAATCCCACCCAACTCTATAAAATTGGTTGGAGGAAAGAGGCCACATCAGTGAACAAGACAGACAAAAATTTCTGCTTTCGTGGAGTTCTGGTTGGAAAAGACAGATGATTAACAAATATATATATATATATAAAATACAAAAAAGTTACATAAATATATAGTTAATTGTTGTATATAAGCATATATGTATGTATGTATGTATGTATGTATGTATGTATGTATGTTTGTAGAGAAAAAGACAGAGAAAAATGAAAACTAGAAGGTATTAGAAGATAATAAATGTTATGAACAAAACCTGAGCAAGTAAAGAAGATAGAAATTTTCTGTGTAGGGATGGGAGGGCATGTACAGTTTTACAGGGAGGTAGGTAAGGGTCACACTAGATGATGACATATGAACAGAGACATGAAGTAGTAGTTGAAAAATTGAGCCCTTTGGAAATTTGGGGTCTATGCATTCCAGGCACAAAGAACATCAAAGTCCGTGAACCTGCCTGTCATATTTAAAGTACAACAAAGAGGCCAAGTGGCTAGAGTGTAATGAGGAAAGGACAGTAGTAGAAAATTTGTCCCATGAGATTATAGAACAGAGTATGGCAAGAACTTTGGCTTTTTCTAGGAGAGAAGTGGGAAGCCCGTGGAGGCTGCTGATTGGAGGAGAGGCAGGGTCTGACTTAGGTTTCAACAGGAGAACTCTGGCCTCTATGTGAACATATCTGAATGGGGACAAGGGCAATGGAAGGGACTTTTTATTGGGTGGCTACTGCAGTCATGGAGGTCAGTGGCTTTTTCCAGAGTGGCACAGCTATGGAGCTAATTGGTCGTGACTAGAGGTACTGACCCACTGAATGTGTCATGAGTATGAGAGAGAGAAGAGTCTAGGATGACTCCACAGGGTCCATAATGACTGGTGTTTGTTTTTATGTTGCTGGGCTTGTGTTGGTGCATGTACAGTTTTTATATACCACATTAATAGCCCTTTTACAATAGGCCACAAAATTGGAGTTTCCTCCTGACAGACAAATGACCTGACTTGTGATTAAGACTTCACTTTACAAAGTGCTTTCTTGCTTCATTTCTGACTCACAACATTTCTGTCTTAGGATAGCTGCACTGAGTACAAAACAAACACATTAAATTATCTCCAGGTTCAATATCTTGAACCAAGAAAGTACACAAACCAGCTTCAGAAAGGCAATAATTGCTTTAACAATAATTCCATAGTTGGAGTGGTTGTTAAATAGGTCATTGTTAAATTGGCTGGGTCTACATATATACCAAATGAATACAGCCTTAACAAACCATGTGTACGATATTTTTCATATGTGTATTCAATTTTATTTTTTTGAGAGAGGGAGGAAGAAGCCTCAACTCATTCCACTTTAGTTGTGCCATTGTTGCTTCCCATTGATCGCTTATCATATGTGCCCTGACCGGGGCTTGAACTGGCAACCTCAGGGTCCAGCTGGTGCCTTGGGGATGTAGGAGGTGATCCCAGGCTCTAGCCAACCAGCTTGGCTCAAACTGGCAACCTCAGCACTCTGGAATGGTGATCTCTACTCATTGTGCAACCGGCCATGGCTCATCTGTACAATATTAAACTGACTTGGAAATATACACATCAATATCTTCAGGTTCTCAGTTCTAATATATTTGGTGTGGCTTGCATGTCCTAAAATACTTCTTGAGTTGTTTCCACTGTTCATCAAGATGTAGAGAGTAGACACCTTTGCCACCAACTTTAATTTCTCCTTCCCTCCACCTTCTTCTCCTCTTTTAAAAATATGCATACAAAATGTGTCAAGTTCTAGGTTAAGTATTAAAAATTTGAAACAAATAAGAGATCTGCTTTCAAGGAAATATGCATTCTCTAAGGGTCCATTCTTATCTCTTTAATAAAGGGATTTAAAACATCTTATAGGAGTATATCAACAAAAAGGGAAAAATATTCAATAACGGGAGGTAAGACTAAAAAATGAATAAAGTTAAGAAAACAATATGAAGCTGGGAATAGAACCCATGTAAAAAATGCACATTAAAAATAGTCTCTAATATGTTTAATCAGAGCTTTTCCCAGTCAGGGCAACAGAGAAAACACAACAGAATTCACTGCTACCAACAAGATTAAAGCTTACCAGTAGTAGCTCAGAAGAAATACATTTTCCCTGGTCCTCAATCATGGAGACAATTTCTCCAATAGGAATAAAGGCACAGTGCAGGTTTTCTTTGAGAGCTTTCTGATAGTGAAATAGCTATGGGTTTCACTGGGATCATTCTTGTAATAAATATTTCTTAGTTTGTGTAGATTACCCTTTAAATCGTAGATCAGTAAAGAGACCCAAACAGTGTAATCTAAGTACATCCCTTTGGGATCTAACTCATAAATATGGTCTGCCATGTTTTTGGTAAGAATTGAGCAGCAAAAATATCAAGTCTGATATTCTGGTTAGAACCCTGCATTCCATTATTTCCGTAGCTCATTAAAGTCTGACAATCAACCCAAGTTGCTTTGACACCAACCAACCAGAAACTAGAGTCTAGCGCCTCCTGTGGAGGATAAACAACTGACTGAGAATGGTGTGCTAGAATGGAAACTCCCAGACTTCTGTGATGCGCCCCAGCAGGGGCTGACGGGAACAGCCACAGGGACGTGGAGCATGGCAGACTGCAGAAGGATCCTTAGAGGAGGTGATGTTTAGCTGTATCTTAGCAGATGAATAAGATTTTGGTATGGAGAAGCAGGGAAGGCCATTCCATATGGATAAACAACTTGATCAATGCAGGAAGGGCATGGGTTTACATAGTGTGTGGATGCACAGCACAAAGTCCTATTTGGTGAGGACAAGTGGTGGGCAGTGGCAGGTGTGGGGTTGGAAAGGTAGCAGAGACTGCAGCATGAGGATACTTGAATGGACACTGAGTAGCTGGGGTTTTCTCGCCTGACACCCCTCCCTTTACTTCACCTGGCTCTCTAAAGAAACTAGAGCTCTGCCCAAAATCTGTCACTTGGGAGCACTAATTTATTCTAAACTGTGACTCCCCTGTCAGGAGCCAATGACTGTTAATGTCCCCTTTATACAAATGTCATGTCCCACCACATAAATGGGAGGATGCTTGGATTCTCTGGAAGGTACTGACCATTTAGTTTATGCTATTCAATAAATAATGAATATCAGTCCAATCAGATTTATTTTTATTTTTTTCAAAAGATATTTTCATGTGAGATGCTGCATTTCATTATACTGGCCACTCAGGCCATCTTTTTGGAAATAAAGAAAATGCAAACTCATAGGGGACAAATTGGACAATCATGAGAAACAAGAATTTGCATGATTTGGTAAGTCACATGAAGCCTTGGAGGAGAAGAGAGTTTCCTCTGAGTTCTCAAAGAAATCAGGGTAAACCTCATCAGAAGGGAAGCTTCAGGGATAATTAAACCAAAAAACATTCGGTGAAGGTACTGATGTTCGGGCTATCCTATGTGCTTTACCCATGTGAACATGTGTGATCAGTATAATCATCTTGACTTTGTGGGTTAGGAAACATGGAGGCCCAGAGAGGCTTAGCACTTCATCAAGGTCACACAGCTTGTAAGTGACAGAACACATGTACACAGGTTGAACAGGGACCACTTGGCTCCAAAGTTCCTCCTCTTTACCTGTACTGCCTCTCTGTTCAATGAAAGGTCAGAGCTTGAAAGGCCCTTAGAAGTCCTGTAGTTTGGTGATTCTATGCACGTGGCCTTTGGCCAGCTGGGATTAAAATCAAGTGAATGAGGCACTTGATTCTAGGTGCAAAATGTAACCCAACAACTCAGTAATCAAATAATAGTTAATGCAATGTTTACAAAACATCAAAATCAATGCAAAAACGTTATGAGGAATAAAATATCAAAATGTAAATAAAAATGGGACCCCTGGCTTAAAGAATGGGTCTCTCTCGGCTTCCCTCTCTCTGAGAATGGTACCTTCATCCCAGCCTTGACCCCTAGAGCAACGTCAGCATCACATGGGAGGTTTGTAGTAACTCCGAATTGCAGGCCCCATTGCAGAGCTACTCAGATACTCTGCGTGTGGGGCTCAATCTGGGTTTGAAGCAGCCCCCCAGATGATGCTGACATGAGTTCAAGAACAACTGGTCTAGTTTAATACCTTCATTTGACAGATGAGAAGATTGCTTTTCAGTGGCAGAGCTTGTGACTTCTCCGTGAGTTTGGAGTCCTTTCTATTTTTAAGGCACTGCCCTTGACCATGTATGGTTGCCTACTTCCTAATCTGTCCTTTGCTTTATTTGCCAGGCTTTTCTGGGAATCTGTTTCTTTCTGGGAAGCAAAATAATCTTGGCATTCTCACGTACAGTGAAATAGAGTAGGGTCCACATCGTTTTAAACTTGGGTGGCATCTTAGAATCAGCTTAGGAGCTTGGAAAAAGTACCAAGGCCCACAGCTCACCCCAGCCAAGTAAATCGGACTCTCTGGGGATAGGGCTTGAGCGCTGATATATATGTCACGTGACTTTTGGGGATTGATATGTGCTTTCAAGGTTGAAAACCTTGGAACATGTAGAAGGAGCCAAAGCTGGTCTAATGCAATATTTACCATCACTGTTCATGAACCATAAACTAGATGTCATTCTTACCACCTCCCTTGTCCTCATCCTCTACATCCCCTCCCCATCTGAATCCTGTCCACATAATACACTCTCAGCTCCTATATTTATCCACTTCTCTGTCACAACTGCCATCATTCAGTATCAACCCACCATTATCTCTGGTGCCCAAACTCTATTTCCCGTCCACCTTTGAGCACTTCCTCAATTTCTGCCCCATACAGAAAGCAGAGAAATCATTTTGAAGCAATAATCTGACTATATAAGTTGCCCTCCTTCCCCACTTAAAAAACTTTTCATGGTATTCTATTGCTCTTAGGATCACACAGACTTTTAAATATGTTCGCCATCATCCTGAGTGGTTTGTGCCAATCCCCCAACCCTCCTGACTCTACTCTGTGCTCCAGCCACTTTCTCAGTTTGCCATAACTCTTGCTATATGGCCTTAGCAATGCTATTCCCTCTGCCAGGAATGCTATTCCTTCTCATCCTACAATTCTTCCTCACCACACACACAGTTGTGGTTTTACATCTTCCAGGAAACCTTCCCTAAACCCTCTGAGAAGGAAAAGCCCTCCTGTCATAATGTTGACACTATATTGTTCCCTAAAGGGCAAGGAATTGGAGGAGTTGAAATTCACCTGGGACAAGCACAGTTCTTAGAGTACCCTCCGCTTACCCTTCACAATATAAATAACAGTTGTACTGTTACATTGATCTGTGTGACCATTTAGTTGGTCTATTTATCCTGTCATAGAATTTGTCTTATTTGGCTTACCATGGACTCCACAGCAGCTGGCCCGTGTTTGGAAATAGCAGATGTTTAATACACATTTGGTCAAAGAATACATGAATGAATGTCTAGAACAGTGGTTCTTAACCTCGGTTCTATCGAACCCTAGGGGTTCGATGAGTCGGTCTCGGGGGTTTGGAGAAACCTCTGCCGCGGAGGCCAGAATAAAGTAATACCGTAATTTGTTGTGAGTTAATGCACTTTGTTGGTTTTGTTCTTTGAGCAAGGTGATGTTCATGCACGGCTCATTTTGTGCACCAGTAAAAAAAAACAAACATATACCTATGTCTTGAATTTGGAAAAAAAATCATATTTTATTTATCACTAAAGAAGTGTTTGGTGAATGCACATATGAAACTGGTGGGTTTGGTACCTCAAAAAAGGTTAAGAACCACTGGTCTAGAAACTGTGCCAGCTGAAGAAATGATTTTATAGGCTTGATAGATAGTGTGGGGAAGATCTCAGAACTAGATTAATTGTTAATCCAGGTTCTGATTCTTTCTAGCCCTGTGATTTTGAAAAAGCCTTTTGCTTCTCAGGCCCAGTCGTGTTCAGCATGTGTCAGTGTGTTTAAACTAGGCTTGGCTGCATCCCTCGTGGTCTGGGCATGACAGAGGAGAGAAAGAGGAAGGCTCAAGGGGCCGGTGGGATGAACCTCTTTATTTATCTATTGCTGGGTAACATTTATTTCTTTGAAAAAGTTAGTTCCTAAAAGATGAATAGTTCAAAAGCAACTGTAGTAGAAGGTGACTGAACCCTTTCTGGCTGAACATTATGTGACCACTGGGAGGCTTTCCAAAGGAGAATTGACTTCCACAACGTTCTGAGGCAGCTCACCAGCGGTTTCTGCTTTTCTTTAAGGCTGCACGTGTGCACACACTTAGAGGTGGGCTGTTCTTTTCAGGAAAAACCTTGGAGAAAGGAAGCCTGGATAGTCAGTCCCATCTGCCCAAGCAAAACATGGTGACAGGCACAGAGAATGAGTCAGTGCCACTTGGCGGGCTGGCAGTTTAATAAGCTTCCCAGATTTGGGGGCTCAATTAAGGGTGTTTACGGGGAGCACTTTCCTGGGCAGACGGGTCAGCCTCCTGGCTACAAAGGTGATGGAGGCACCTGCATTTTCACTGTGCTCACCTTGTTCCTCCCTGCAAGGACCTCTCCTGGGTGACAATCCCCTCCCTGTCCTTGGCCTATAGGGAAAAACACAATCACAACAAAAATTCTCTTTTTGCATTAATTAAAATGCCTGGCCCAGGAATATGATAGAATTTCCCAGAGGCCTTTGCATCGGGTGTGCAATGTGAAGGGGGAATTGAAGCTATTTTCTGCAATAATGGGCCTCGCCTGGAGCCCCGTGTGGGCCACTGGAGGTGGAGGGAGGGAGCAGGGGAAAGGAGGAGGAGGTTGCTAGGAAAGGCAGAGATCTGTCTTCGTCCAGTTCCCAGGTGTACAACCCAATTATCTGTTTTACATTTGGGCTTTCTGTTTAGATTTCATTTAAATCAAAGGATATATAGCCTTTAAAAAGATTTTAAAAAAGAAAGAATAGAGCTTGGAACTCATGCATCTAGATGCTGCAAATAAAAACCCAGCACTTAATTTGCCTTAATTAACTGAAATTTCTAGACCTGAGGCTCCTGGGTAATTTCTTCCTTTGTCCATGGAGATGTTGCTAGGTTTCACTGAAGTGTCTACTTTATTCACAAAAACTAAATTCTATTCATTCTAAAAGAAATTTTTACCACATTATATTACTGAGTCTGTCTTCAGTTCAAAGTAATGGATATATTCATGTATTATTGAGGCATAGTAATACATTTTTCTTTTTCTCTTTCATCTTTCAATTCATTGGTTCTCAAAAGCCAGCATATACCAGCCTCCTCTGCAGGGCTTGTTCAAACAAGGATTACTGGGCCTGCTCCAAGTTTCTGATTCAGTGGCTCTGGGTGGAGCCTGGGAATTTGCATTTCTACTGAGTTTCTAAGTGATGCTATTCCTGCGGATCCAGGGTCTCCACACTGAGAAGCCCATGTTAATTCAAAAGGTACTAGAAATGGAGTTGTCAGAAGGTGGAAGGCATGAGGAAAGGTCACATTGTGGGGGTCAATGCGCATGCTCGCTCAGTCTTATGCTCGAGGGCCCAGAGCAGGCAGTGGTCAAGTTTGATGCCCTCGTTCATGCTAAGTCATCTGTGGATGCTGCTGGTAGACACAAGTGTCTCCACCAGGAGCCAGAGTATGAAGCAGCTGATGAACAGATCGGAGCATCAGAATTGCTCCTCTAAACCCAAGTTACCCCCTTTCTTTCCCAACTAGCTTCTGTTGCTGCTGCTTAAAATCCCTCCATTACTGCTGAGTTTCTGGGTGAGGCGCTGGGCCCTGTGTAAATACCCATAGCTCGTGGGAAGATGCGAATGCCCCAAAAGTTTAATCACTGAGTGATTTGGTCCTGGCAGAAGAAGTAATTGGAAAAACACAGAATTTTAGAGGTGGAGGCGATTTTGTGTTTCTAATTTGAAAAGGTGGAAATGGAAGTTCAAGGAGGTTATTTTTATCCTAAAGTCATAAAGCCAGATTATACAGAATGAAGAAAAAGAGTTGTTTCTGCCAAAATAGGGAAGGCCTAGAGGAGGAGAAGTTGGGAGATCTGGGGCTGGGGGGCCCTAGGGCTTTTGGGGAAGTAGAGTGAGGGGAGGAGGTGACGGAATGGAAAGTGAACCCCCCCCCCGAGTCCCCTTTCTGTCAATGACACCACCAACTTGGCCCCAAACTAGAAACTTCATGGTCAATTTCAACTTGTCTTTCAATGTCCTCATTGAGTTACCTTTTCTTACGAGCAGTCTTCTCCTTTTTGGTATCTCCCCTCCTGCTGTAGTCCAGGTCCTTTTTATTGCTGCAATTCAGTCTGTCACACAGCCACCAGGGTTCTCCATGATCAAACCACAGCTCTTAGCTGTCTTCAGTAGCACCTACCATTAGGCACCAATCTCGTCTTCTCAGTATGGTGCTCAAGCTCTTCCAGTCCCTGAATTCAACTTGGCTTTTCACTGTAATGGTCTTACACTCTTCCATGCAAATTATGTGTCAACCGTACCACATGACTTAGAACATACCCTAAACATACCCTACTTCTGAATTCTTGAGTTTGCATAAATTGACCCCTCTGACTCTCTCCTCCCAAACCCTAAACTTCCCCCAATATTTAAGGCCAAGCTCTGATTTTCCTTTGTGAAGCCTTCCACAGTCTACAAGTGAGACTTGATTTTTCCCTCTCCTTGTTGACCTGGAAGCATTTTTATTTATGACTCTGTCACCAGCCTAGCTTTACTCTATCCATAATGGGGATGTGCTTATCGGCCCACCTAGACACACATCCTACTGTCCTTGGTCCTGAAAAATAACTATAGATAACAGTGGTTGTTTATCCTGCTCCTGAGATTCCAGATGACTCCTGCCTACACACTTACTAAAATTGTCATTGGGTGTCTTCATTCTTTATTATGATGAAAGAGTTGAGATTTGAACCTTGCCTCCGAACAAATTGAAATAAAACATATATTTCACAATTTATACTGCTGATTTTATGAGTGTTGGCCAGTTCTCTCTATCCAATAGTAACCAGTCATTCCTGCCACTTCTAGAAAGTCCAAGTGGGGGAATCTTGTCCTCTTGTGCCCCTTGCCCATCCTCTGTTATGCCCATGATCCCTGACATCTCTTCAAGTCTGGCATCATCTTTGAATTCAAACCTCCACCTTCAGTCTTAGAGCATTATTAGTTCTCAGGAGGCAGAGTCCGTTACTGGTTGCATTTCCAATTATAGTACCTATTACCTTGTGGCCTCAGCCTCAGCAGAGAGTGTGGCTTTTCTGCCGATGGATCATCTACGTATTCATATAGGTGGGGATATGAAGAGTGTGTCACAGACACCAAGTTGAAGACAGAGGAAAGACTATTCTGTGCAAAGGGAGCAGGATAGTGGAAACTTCAGAGTCCAGAGAGTGGTGACTTGAATCACTGAGACATCATTGCCCTTAGAAGTTGCCCCTGGCCCCCCAATCTTGGGGTGGGTGTTTGTCCTGGATGTTCTCAAGCATTCTAGATTTCCATCATCACTCTGCATCACCTATTTACTTGTTGGTCCTTCCCACTAAGTAATAGGCCCACAAGAGCAAGAGCTGTTTGTCTTGACCTTGGGGCTGGCACAGTGCTGGGTATGGGATATCTTGAGGTAAATGCCTGACACGTTTCCTTACCACTCATCGTTGCCATGCACACCTGCCTACCTACCTGCCAACCATCGGTGCCTTAACTGTGGGCAGAGCAGGTACCCAAAGAGTCACAGACACCAGGGCATTAACGCTCCTAGGGTCCTCGACATAGGACTTGTTTGGGCTTGGTGGGTAAATACCAGAGCAGCTCTCTTGCCCTTCAGGTGGACTAGCTTGGTAGTATAGTATAGCAAGATTAAGCTCCAGTGACCCCCAGCACTAAACTGCTTGAAAATGCAGTCTCTATTGGCTGCCTTTTCTTCCGTTCTCAATTTCCCCACTCCCTTGCCAATGTCTCCTGGGATCACCTCCCAAATATGCCACTCATGATCAGATTCTTTGCTCAAGGTGGGCTTCCAGACGAACTTCAAGTAAGATGATATGTATTGAATGGCTGAGTCCCCTCCTGACTCAACTGTTTATTTGCTTTATTGGACAAGTTATTACCACTCTAAACCTTTACCCTTGTCTTCCCTCGCCTGCCAAATTCCCTCCCCGCCTCACCAGGTTGTTGCTTGGTGCCAGTAACATATGGTACATGGCAAGCAACCCTGCCTGATCTGTATTGAACTGTTGAAATGGACCACTGCTTGTCACATGCCTGTCTAATCCAGCTGGGACCCAGCAGAGTGAAAGCCAAATGGCTGGAAGAGATTTTCTAACTACTGCCTTGACCTCAAGAACCCAAAAGCTGCTCAGTTATTCCTGAAATGGGTCCATGCTTACAGGGTAAGCACAGGGCTTTTAATGAGAGGTAGTTTCCTGCAGGTCACATATCACTCGGGGCCTCTTCCTGTCACCTGGCTTAAATAGCAGCTCTGGATCCACAGACAGTGGCTTCTAACCATTCCAGTGTTCTCACACACAGAGCCAGAATTTAGTTATCTGTGACAGATTCATGCAAAATTACAGTATATATGTCTAGTTAGTGTAACAGTGGCAGTGATGACGTGAGTAACGATGATGGTAGTAAGTGTCATAGTTTGAAGCCCTGCTATGAGCTAGGAACTTTACGTATATGACTCATCTAGAGCCTTCAAGCAGTCCTATAAGGTCATTGTTATTAACCCCGTTTTTGCAAATGAAAAAGCTGATGCTTAGAGCAACTAAACTTCTGCTCAAGATCACACAGAAGCAACTTAGAGAGTTAAACACATGCTCCCAAATCCATTCTCTGTGTACTCCTTATCAGATTCTCCATCATCAGAACAGATAAAGAAATAATTCCTGGAGACAGAGCTGCCACACCTTTTCTCAGTCTTAACTCGGTGTAACCTATCCACATTGAATGAAAGACACTCACACTTCCTAAATGACTCCTGATTCCACCTGTTCTCCATGTCTCCACCTGCCACCATGCAGGCAACCTTCTCTCTCCTACACTGTGGCAGTGTCCTCTGTTCTCCCCCCATCCCATCACCTTCCCATCCTGCAGCAGAATGATCTTTTCAACCGAAAATTAAATTATAGTGGCCTCACATATGCAAGCTGTCCATGAATACCCACTAACAAATTTAGAACAAACACTTTCAGATGGCTTATAGGCGCTGACTCTAGACTTCTTTCCCCTGACCTTATTCCATGTCACTTTTGTCCCTTGAAAACTTGATTCCAGCCATAATGAAGACCTCCATAATTCTAACATGTTCTGTTATCTGGTTTCACTGAAGACCTTCTCACAAGGTGCTTCCTCCATTTGGAACCCACCATTCCGCCCTTCACATATCTAATACAGTTGTCCTTTGTCATATCACGGTTCACTTTTCGTGGTCTCACTGTATCGCAGATTTTTAAATTATATACAGTGTGTCCGTAAAGTCATGGTGCACTTTTCACTGTGTGACTGGTCAAAAGTGCACCATGACTTTACGGACACAATGTATATCTAATTTTGTGCTGTGGATTTTTTGCTATATCTCAGGATTTTGCGGTATATACCATATTTCCTCATGGATAAGATGCTCCCATGTATAAAACGCATCTTAATTTGGGGACCCAAAATAAAAGAAAAATGTATTACATAAAGTCATTTAACTCAAGTTTGATTCATCACAAAATTCATACAACTCCTCATCACTGTCAAAACTCCCATCCATTAGCTTGTCCTCATCTGTGTCTGATGACGAATCACTGTCTTCATATATTGCCTCGTCCTCAGTTCCGTCTATGGCATTTGAAAAGCCACAACCACTGTATAAGATTCACCCAGTTTTTAGACCCCAAAATTTTCGGAAAAAGGTGCATCTTATACATGGGGAAATACAGTAGGTATTTTTATATAGTTATTATTTTAATTATTTTTGTGGTAAAAGAAGCAAAATAAGTGTGGAAACGGTTAATAACAATGGGAAAGGTTTCTAAGAGTGTGGGAGGGTTTATAAAGCCTTAAACTATACATAAGTAGCCTGGCCTGTGGTGGCGCAGTGGATAAAGTGTCGACCTGGGAACACTGAGGTTGCCAGTTCAAAACCCTGCACTGTTCTGGTCAAGGCACATATGGGAGTTGATGCTTCCAGCTCCTCCCCCCTTTCTCTCTTTCTTTCTCTCTCTCTCTCTCTCTGTGTCTCCTCTCTAAAATGAATTTAAAAAAACTATACATAAGTAATAAAATAAATATAAGGTCGCTACATTGCGCATTTTTGCCTATTGCAGGGGGCTCTGGAACCGAACCCCCCGTGATAGACGAGAGACTACTGTACTGTCTCAGAGTTGCCCAAACCCAACTCTTGCCTGGTTCTGCTCCTCAAAGCTTCCCACAGCACCTCGTACTTCCTTCTTACCAAGTACGTCATCCTCTTCTCTAATTTCCCCCAACTGGGCTCTCAACTTCTTAAATCTGGAGACTGTGTCTAAGCAGTGGTATCCTGGAGCTGACCAGTGCCACCTTGCAAGAGCCAGCTAAGTGTGCACGATTGTTGTGAGCTGGTTGGTAAACCCTGCCGTTATCAAAAGTCAAATTGCCCTCTAAGCTTAAAATTAAGTGTATTGATTTTAAAATGGAAATAATAGGTACTAAGACTCATTCCTTCCTAATGACCACATTTTACTATAATCTGGGTACTAGAGCTTACGTGCCCTTGTGTTATGCAAATCTTCCCAACTCCATGCTCAGTGACAAAATATCGGTAGCTTGACATTGGCCACAGTGGGCATAGTCACACATGAAACAGCAAATGCTACAAACCAGGGCTTGGTTTATAGTTTTAACAGTTGTCTAGATATACTGTGTCTAGCTTACCTTGATGTTCCCAGCACCTGCCCTGAAGCAGAAATGGAACTTAACAGATCTTTACTGTAAAGGTTTAAGTATATGAAAACACGAGTAAATAAACATAAGGAGGACTAGAACTTCCCTGAACCCTATCACTGCCTTTTGCTTTAGAGGAAATGTTCATGGAAGGGCGGAAGCTGTCTGAGCTGAGACCCGTGAGCTGACTTCCCTGTTCTCCTTGGGGTGTTCATGAGCCCCTGGGCGCAGGCCCAATGAGCCAGGGCACGCAATTCTATAAGCTCAGGATTCCTTTCTCCACGGTGGTGCGTGTGGATCCCCCCTAAATACCTTGTCGTTAACACATTTGGGCAGGGTTGTTCTAGATTCGTTGGGCCCTGGTTGCATTTCTTAGTGGTGAATGCCACTTACATAAGCTGAGTGGGTTGTCTTTGAGAAATGTCCAGGTCTGGAAGGAGAAACTTTCTCTGGCTTGCTTGCTGCAGTGAAGCTATTTTTGGATTTTGGCTGAGTCTGTCTGTCTTTTTGACCCCTAGAGAGTTGCTACTCTTACAGATGGCAACTAATTGAAGAGTAACCATAAGCCAGGTCTGCATCCAGGAAGTGCGGGGCGGGGCTGCAGGGCACCTGGCGCCTCTGTCTGTTATGACTTCCACAGTTTCTGAGATGGAATGTTCCAGGATGTTCTGTACTGAGGGAGGTGTCTTGAGGTGTTCTACAGCAGTGGGAATGCCTCGGGATGAGCCCCTAGAGGCCGCTGGTGCTGAGGAATGTGTCCTGGAGGAAAACAGCCTGAATTCAAGCCAACACTCTGACTAAGAAGCTGGGTGATCATGGGGAAGTTACTTAACCTCTCTGTGCCTCAATTTCTTCCCTGGGTAAAGTGGGAATAATATCAGTATTTTACAGGGCTGTTGAAAAAATTGAATAAGATCATTTGACCCCTGCCTGACATATAATAAAATCTCAATAAATCTTAGCTAGTCATTATCTTTGAAGTGAGAATGCTGGAGACATCTATGGACCAATAAAGACCTGGCTACAGAAAAGTTCAGCTTGAGATTTGACTTGGGAGCAAGACTTGCTTCAGTGCTTAATCAAAACTCAGGTCTGGGTTTGCAGGAAAGAATGAAGGAAGCCCTTTTCATTGGTGGATCTAATAGAAGGCATTGTGCTGTAGAGAGAACAGGTCCTTCACAGTTAGATAAGAGCTAAGTTTAAAATGTGCGCTGAGGAACTTTGAGAACACTGCTTCATGCTTTCAAATCTATAACATGGGTGAAACTACGGCACGGATGACAGAGGAGAGGGGACGAAGTAAGATCTGGCATTATCATGCTGAGCCAAGAGGCGCTATTATTCTACGTGGGTGGTGACACTACCCCCACCCAGCAAGGTGACTGTAAAGATTAAATGAGATGATCTATGTACGGAGCTTAGCTGTGTGCCTGGCAAAAAAAAAAGATCTACAAACAGCAATGCTGGGATTACTTTTATGATTGCTATTTTTTATTCTATAACCAACAACATTTTTGAGCAATCACTACATGCTAGGTCGTGTCTGGTGTCAGGGGTACCCAGAGGAGTACAGCGGATGTGTGGCCTTGCACTTAGGGAACTTCCTTCCATTCCATCGGGAAGAGGTTGGGAAGTAGAAATAAATGAAAAACTAAATACATACATGCATATATACATATATGCATATTGTTAGATTACAAAATGCTTTATGTGGAAAACAGAAGGATACAATGGGTTAGCATGAGAGGGGAGGGGTTTGTTTTAGATCACGCTGTCAGAGGCTGATTTCGGGTTCAGATCACATGGCCAGCGCGTCTCAGTGACAAAAGCAGAGCTCTCCTGTGTTTGTGTCAGTTTAACAACTGCATGAAGACTTTGCGGTGGAGAGGGTTGTCTACATAAGACTTTGGGGTGGAGAGGGTTAGCTACATAAGACCTGTCCCCAGGTCTCTCTCTGGGCATGGCTCCAAATCAAAAACCTGAGACCACTGTGGGCAAAGTGGACAGGAACAGCCTTTTCCTTGCCCGATCGTGCGACCTGACAGACCCTCAGCCATCTCCTTGCCTGCATGTGGCCTCTTTATCCACCAGGTGGCAGTGTTCAATAATGAACAATGACAGCATTAATTAAAGAGGGCCTCTGGCCAGCCTTAATATTACAGGCTGGCTAATGAACATTTGCGACGAGCACTAATTACAGTTATCCTTCCTGGTGGCTGTGGGATTCCTGGCCTCAGTACAGTGACAATTTTTCTTCCAGATCTCTTTTCATTCTTTGTCTGAAGTAAATAATGTTTTTAATTGATATAACTGAGTATGCACATGCCCGGGCATTGTACAAAGAGTTTTACCAAAATTATTACATTGCATTGTCTCACCAGCTTTGAAGTTATTTATATTAACCTCACTTTATAGATGAAGACTCTGAGGGTCAGAGAGAAGCAGTTTTCCTAGAGATTCAGAGCTGGTACATGACAGTGCTGGGTTCAAACCTGGGTTTGTCTGATGTCAAACTCCAGCTATCAATCACATGGTCCTGCTTGTATTTTAAGAAAAATGATTATTACTAAGATGAGTTATGCTGAAACAGAGTAAATCGTCTCCCATGTTAAGATACCATATTGTCAGCCCTGGCCAGTTTGCTCAGTGGATAGAGCATCAGCCTGGCATGCAGATGTCCCAGATTCTACCCATGGTCAGGGCACACATGAGAAGCGACCATCTGCTTTTCTCCTCCTTCTTCTTCCCCTTCTCTCTCTCTTCCCCTTTCGCAGCCAGTGACTTGATTGGTTTGAGCATGACCTCTGGCACTAAGGATAGCTCAGTTGATTCGAGCATCAGCCCCAGACAGGGATTGTTGAGTGGATCCCAGTCAGGGCATATATGGGAGTCTGTCTCTACCTCCCCTCCTCTCACTTGGGAAAAAAAAAATACCATATTCTCATCCAAACAATACTGGTGTTAATACTTTCAGAGGGAGTATATGCGTAGTACCCAACCGCTCTCATAATGGCTGGGAAAGGAAGGACAAGGAGTGGGACCAGATATGCTTCTGAGAACGTATGACAGGGGCAGGCCTGTAGCCAGAGGAAGGGTCTTTGGATGAAGAATATGAGGCACAGAGAGGTAAAGTTGCTGCCCAAGGTTCCACAGAGGTTTGCTAGAACCACTCTAGAAATCTCTGAGTCTTTCTCATTATGCTGGAAACTGGCTAACCAAAGAGAACCCCAAAGCTCTAAAAAACTAAATGACATGTAATTCCAGACAATACTTTACTTTCTGTGATTTCTGAGCAGATGGGGACAAATATGTAGATGTTTAGGATTTCTATAGCTTGAAAAGATTATCATTTTGTCTCTGGGTGACTGATCAAGATTAAAGAGATTTAATATACAGTTTATTATGACATTTTGATTTGTGTTGCCACCAAGTCCATGTTTAAGTGATGGCATGCTATACTGGAAAGGAAGTTTAATACACTCTGGTACAATGCCTTCCGTTTTCAGATAGGAAAACTGAAGCCCGGGGTGAAATGGTCACAGTCACCTAACCAGCAGATGGCAGGATCAGGCCTAGATTCCCAATAGAGGACCCTCCACAAATTCCCTTCAGAACATAGGAGGCCAGAATTCAAATCAGAGGCCTGTCCAGAGGGGTGGGGCTTTTACGGAAGCTCCTGCAAAATAATAGGAGGCCCCAAAATCCAGTAAATCTGAGAAGCTATGTCATACAAACTGAATATTCACAGGACTTGTCAGAACCTTTAATGTATTAATATTTACCCGAAATCTCCCAAAGGGAATCACAATATTTAGAGTTTGACAAAATTATTTGACTTCAAACTTTTTTTTTCCTACCACATCTATTGTATTAACAGCTCATACAGCAGTGTTGAGTAGAACATAGCTTGGACACAGTGACTTCATGTTCATCTGTTTCCAAAAGCATTTGGTTATGGGACCCTGTGTTTAAGAGTCGCTCTGAAAGGTCAAGCTATTTTAATGGCTCTTTTGTTGGAGGGCAACCCCTTTGCACACTATTTTGGATTCAGCAAAGACACTAAGTCTTCAGTGCATTGCACTAGGAAGATAGTGTTATTTAAGGCAGATGAACCTGGGCTTGAATTCACGCTGTGCAACATGTCGCCAATGTCGCTGTGGGCTCAGTGCCCTCGTTGACCTTCAAACTCTTTTAAATGGGGGCAATTACATTAAGTAAAATTTGGGATAATCACATTGCCTCGAGAGGAAGACGAAAGGAAAGGTGGAAGGTGCCATATTTGCTCAAACTAACTGCTGATAAGCCACTGGGAAGAAAAGGGGATTTCCAGAAAATGCTTGAGTAACAAAATAAGCAGAGTTGACTGCTGTGAATGGTAAAGGGGAAGGAAATCCCGCTGTGGGTGGAGAACTGGCTGGGAGAGGAGGTGGGCCCGGCCAGTAAGGCAGTGGGCAGGCAGACGGGAGAGAGGGAAACCCGCCCACTGGGTGGCCCCCTGCTCCCTGTGCTAAGAGGAGGAGCTCTGTGATGAGCATGTCTGGGAGGCATTTTCATGTGGAATTCCCTTCGTGATGTCAGTCCCGGGTTCAATTTACCCCGCAGAACCTCAGTGAAAATGACAACTCTTCCTCAACGATTACTTGCTTTGATTTTGGTGTGAAAGCAACTGCCCCAGTGTTACAGCTACCACAGAGGATTGTTACCAAGACTCATAGGGAATGACCCTCAACAGGGAGCTACACAAAGAGCGTGACACTTCGTTCACTCTATACAGCATGTTCTTGAGTGATTGCCCGATCCAGTTTGCACACGTTTAGTGCTTTCTTGTTGGACTGCGTCATCACCTCAAAGATGAGTCAGCGCAGGCAAGGGGACCAGCTGTGACCTGCTGGTCAGGGGCCTGCATTCTCCACTCAGCTCTGCCAAGAAAGTCAGAGGGCTTCAGGCCAGCTGCTAAGAGCCCTGGGCCTCGGTTCACTCCCCTGTAGAACAAGAGGGAATTATGAGGCATCGTAGCCTCACAGAAAATGAGTTTGGACTTATGGAGACCGAGGTTTCAACCCCGGCTCTGCCACTCCAGTTTTGAGGCTTTTCGCAAGTTCCTCACCATCTGTGAAATGACGGTGGTCAGAATCAAAAAGGGTTATGCTGGTAAACCCGAAATAGTATCTCGGATTGGGCCTCTGGGGCATTGGCTTCTAGGGCTTTTAAGATTTGTTTATTCTTAATGCCCCTTACCTGTTTGTTACTCATGTGTGCATGCTTTGCTAGGTTCTTCTTCCTTCTCCAAAAACAAAGAAGGAAAGTATTGTAAGCAAAGCGCAGAGAAGAGAATGGAGAAAGGTTGGCATAAGCAAAACCCTGGACTTCCCCAAAGAAAAAAGACACATAATGCTCTTCCCAACACTGGTGCTTGTAGGGGCAGAACACAGGGGTATGAGGAAGAGTGCCCATCATGTGCAGAGTCACAGGGCCAGGGTCAAAAGCCCTGGAGTGGGAGTGTGGGGGTGCGGTGGGGTTCTTAACCCTTTCCTTTCTCCCTGAGGCTCATAGCTGGCTGCCTAAGCAAATGAATTGCAAACTGGCTTAGAAAGCTTTTGCCAAACTTCTTTCAGAAACACTTGAGATGTTGACTCCGCGATTCAGCCAGTTCTCTGGGGACGCACACAGGCTGTGATCAGAAATTGCCGAAGCTAAAGTGGGCCACAGACCAGACCATGTTACTAACTGGGCCACCACGGCAAGGATGTTTGGGTTTGTGTTTCATTTCCTTTGAAAAGAGCTCCTCCTTGCAGAACTAATGTCTTCCTGTCTGGGGAGGGCTCAGGTTTAAACATCTAGTACAGACACTGGGCACGGTTTAACTTGGAAGCTATTTGTAGGTGACTGGACCAAATTATAAGCTTCTGTCTGTAAAATGGGTTTCCAGTGGGTTAACACTCAATATATAAAAAGCATTAACAAATATGAGCAAAAGATAAGAAAATCTACTTAACAAAAAGGATAAATACCTAGTAATCATATGAAAAGGTATTCAATGAAATATAACATTTAAGTAATATCTAAATTTAAATGCAATGCTAATTTTCACCAACCAGGTAAGCAAAGGTTAGAAATGATGAAAATTCCTAAAATTGTTAAAAATGGAGTAGACACTTTAGTTGAGATTGCACCTTGATACCACCTTTCTGGGGGGCAGCTTGGCAATATGTAGCCTAGGTTTTAAATGTACCATTTGCACCTTGATACCACCTTTCTGGGGGGCAGCTTGGCAATATGTAGCCTAGGTTTTAAATGTACCATTTGGTTCTACAGTTTCAGTTCTTGAATTCTATCTTAAGTAAATAATCATAGAAACCCAAACATAAGAAGATTTTGCTACACGGCTGTTCACCATAGCCTTCCCTCTCCCTAAGCTTTTTGTTTGTTATTACGCATAATCCAAGTGTCTATAAAGAGAAGAGTGATGAAACTTTAGTATATTCAAATAATTAAACATGCTGCAGGCTTTCGAAATCATGTAAATACATGGTCACAGCACATTAAGTAGAATAAAGCAAGTGTGGCCCTGGACAGTTGGCTCAGTGGTAGTGTCAACCTGGCATATGGATGTTCCAGGTTCAATTCCGGTCAGAGCACATAGGAGATGCTTCTCCCCGCTTCCCTCTCTCTCTCCTTTTCTCCCTCAGCCATGGCTTGATTGATTCGAGTGCATTGGCCCCAGACACTGAGGATGGCTCTATGGAACCTCTGCCTCAGGCACTAAAAATAGCTCAGTTACAAACATAGCCCCAGATGGGCAGTGCATTGGCCCCAGACAGGGTTATCTGGGGATCCTGGTTGGGGCGCATGCGCAAGTCTGTCTATTTCCCCTCCTCTCACTTAAATGAAAAAAAAAAGAAGAAAAGAACAAGTTGTGCAAATAATATTCTTTCAAAAGACACTAATAGGAAAACAACAGCAATAACACTGTGTACACATAAGGACAGAAGCTGGGGCAAGGGTGGCACCAACATGCTCAGTCTGGTTGACTCTGGTTGGTGAGATGAATAATTTTAACTCAGGGCTGTTTTCCTATATTGCTGGGATCTTTACAAAGAGCATAAGCTGCTTTTATAATATAGCAAATAAGGCAAGAAATAACAGTAATGCATGGGGGTACCACACACAATGAAAAAGGCCTTGTAGGTTCATCATGCTATAAATAAAAATGACAGAAATAAAACCTGTCATTTCACGTAAGAAAGTTACTACTTATCTTTCTCCAGCACGTGAAAAGCTGTCACCTGGGATTTAGGGCTGATGTCCTGCTTGAACGATGTTGACCTGAGCTCTGAGTCTGATTTGTTTAAATTTGTCTGTACTGCCTAGTTCATTTCCATTTAGGTCCAGCGGCTTTTCATCCTAATTACTATTCCTGTCCTGCTCTGCTCAGAGTCTGGGTGATTTTCATTTAAAAGAGCCATGTGCTCGTCTCTTCTCTCAGTAGCTGCTGTAGGTATGGAATGAGATTGTACTTGGTAGATGACATGCTCTTTGTAGAAGAAAAAAGCTTGGGACTATTCTGGACTACTCTCAATAGGAACAACGGAACTAAGAAAGAACCTGGGAGGGATATTTCTAGCCAATCAGGTCTAATACCATGGTGGAGGTGACAACCACTATTCATTATGTCCTGACACAACTGTCTGTAGCATTATCTAAAAAAGCCATCCCTATAGAGAGTTAGGAAAAACTTTTATAGTCAACTAAAATTGATCGTGACATTTTCTGGCTTAAAACCTATCCACGGTTTCTCTATGGCTCTTAGAGTCAGGCAGAAAATCCTTAGCCTGAGAAATACTATCCGGCTTCAGGATACCTCTTGAGCTGTATGTAGCTCTCATGGTTGCCTTTGCCCTCTGCTTCCTGTTTCCTGGTTCTTCAGCTAGTATGTCCGTATGTCAGCTAGTAAGCATTTCTGTGTGTCTCCCAGCCAGACCTAGAAAGCCTTTCCCAGGCCCATCATCAGCATCACAACTCACCACAGTGCTCTTGTCCATTTGTCTGTTTCTCCAATCTCTCTCTCCCCGCCCCCTTTCCCTTGGCGCACTCCGGCTGGATAAGTCCTCACATGTCAATACCCAGTATAAGTACCCCTTCAAAGGACCCGGAAGCCAGTCCATTGTTCTCTCTACCCTGTATCCAGGTGACTTAGCCCCTCCCGCACCTCATTCTGTCTAGTCCCATGTGCATTTGTGTTCTCACTCTCTGCCATGCACTGGGCCAGGAGCTGAGAGAAATAAAGCAGAATAAGCAGGGAGCCTGTTCCCATGGCATTTCCAAGTTATTGTAGCACTTGACAGCCCATACCATAATGACTAATTTCCTTTCGCGTCATCTCGACCAAACTAAGCTTGTTGAAGTCAGCTGTCATGTCTCAGTCCCAGGAACTTCAGGCACTCAGTGAACACCTGTCAATCACTTAAAAAAAAAATAAACAAAGAACTTAATGCCAAAAAGACCTGTTAGGCAGGAAGGCAGGCTTTGACGAGCTACTACGAAATTTTACTTAGTTGCCAGTGGAGTATATTGAAGGCCAAGACCTTACATCTAGAATTCCTAGGGTCCTACTACACTCTCCCTCTGAACCAAAACATAAACCTGGATAACTTAGTACATTTTTCTAGATGTTGGTTAAACTACCTTTCAGATGTTGGAATTAATTGGATTAAGACTGCTATGTAAGAACAAAATACAAAATTGGGGGCAGTTTTAAACAATATCTCAACAGTTATTGTTAATGATTTGTGTCTCACCTCCAACCACTTACTAACTAGATGCTATTGTGCCTCGGTTTTCTCATCTCTGAAATGGGAAGTATAGAACCCACCGCCAAAGGTTGTTGTGAGGTTTAAATAAACAAGTACAGATAAAGAGCTTAGCTCAGAACAGGTTAGATGCTGTGGTGGTAGCGGTGAGATAGCTCATTATTTGAAGCAAAGGGGACAGGGACAGTGTTATGTACTGATTCATACTGTGGCCTTTGGAGTCAGACAATGCTGAGTTTGTATCGTGGTCCTGCTATTCATGAACTGTGTGATTCTGGGTAAGTTACTTAACCTCTCTGAACCATGGTGTTCTCTTTTCTACATGGGGCTTAACTATAATTACATCACAGAATTCTTGTGATGATTAAATGAGAATCTTGCCTATAAAGAATTAGGACAATGATGAACACCCGCCTGGAAAGTGATGAATAAATGTTATCTTACATAGTTATGAAGTAAGTTCAGGCTACTGTAGCTTCCTCATCTTTCCTGAGAAGGAAAATATGTCACACTTGGAAAGCGTCCAGGTAGGCAGACTAAGTAGGTGACGTGCCCTTTAACAATGGAATGACAACTGCTTTGGGACCAAAGTCTTCGGGCTGAATATGAGGATTCAGTTCAATGGAGTCAAGGGCTGGGAGAGATGCAGCCGGGGGCTAGTGATGGCGAGATGGGGATTCTCATGGGAAACGGAAAGCATGTTCTTTGTAGGTGGTGTCTGGGGTTTGAAAGACGAGGCCCCCAGGAGAGCTGTAGCTAATGGCTACTTGGTGCCTTATCTGAGGACCTCGGGATATTGATTATTTGATTACTTTACTGACACCAACATTTGGAGAAAGAAAAACACCAAGTAAGGTGTTTGACGATTATCCCCTAGCCTCTCCCACTTCTCCACAATTATTGGCACTTGCTCCCACTCTGACGTTCACTTTGTACTTTACCAAGTATGGAAACTTCAGCATGCCGTCAACACAGTAGGCTGGCAAGGTAGCCTTTGCTCCAGGATTTCCTGTGTTCCTTACCCAGTGAGTTGTACATCCTTGGAACTGAAAACTAGCAAACAAGGAACAGAGTCCTTGCATTGGCCCCACCGCTAGCTCACTGGTCTTGGCACAAACAAGATACACTCTTTAAGGTGTTTTGTTGCCACGTGTCAGGCACTTTGCAATAAATACACAAAATTATGAGGACGACAACGTGATTGGTGACCCCCACAATTGAGTAGCATATAACGTACCCAGCTGCCTCTACCTTCTCCCATTGCTCCCTAACTTTATCCTCACCAATCATACCTCAGAAGATGTGTGCATTTGCTTATCCTATCAGCCATCACCTGCTAAACATGTACTTCTTTCTCAAGACTCAACTCAAACACACTCCTTGAGAAAGCCATCCCTCACATCCTGCCCTGCTCAAGATGAATTAACAATGTAACTCTGTCACTCTTCACTGCTAGGGCTGTGCATGGGACTCAATCCTGTCATTGGATTTATTGTGCAGGATTGTGATGATTTGTTTATGTGACTGACTCCCATCTTACACTGAGAGGTTCTAGATCAGAAGTCCTCAAACTACGGCCCGCAGGCCAAATTGCGGCCCCCCTGAGGCCATTTATCCGGCCCCCACCACACTTCCAGAAGGGGCACCTCTTTCATTGGTGGCCAGTGTATGGAGTACTGTATGTGGCGGCCCTCCAACGGTCTGAGAGACTGTGAACTGGCCTGTGTAAAAAGTTTGGGGACCCCTGTTCTAGATCAAGACTGCCAGGAAGGCTCATGAAAATGCAGATTCCTGAGCCAGGAACCTCACCTCCTGAATCAGAATTGCTGGGCACAGAATCCAAAAAGCTGTGTGTTCTAAATAAGACTTCCCTGGGGCAGCCTAAGTCTTCTTAATTTTGAAGTTCACTTCTCTACAGAACAGGACACATATTGACTACAGGCATTGAGATTTCAGGAATTGTGGTCCACTTGAAGAAATCCTTGGCTATTCATCTTTCCGATAAGAAATGTTTCTTCAGTCCTCGAATGTATTAGACACTCTAGGAAATTTACATATACAGGGGTACCTTAACACACGAGTTTAATTCATTTCACGGCCAAGCTTGTGACTAAATTTGCTCGTGTGTGAGATCTACTTTCCCCATTTAAATGAATGGGAATGCAATTAATCTGTTCTGGGCCCCCAAAAACCACATGAATTTTTTGTTTTATATGCTTTTAAATAAGAAAATGTACTTTATAAATAACAAACACACACACATAATAAGAGAGCATGTAAAGCAATAAACTGGTTTATGAAGTATATTTACCTTCAAGGTCAGGTGAAGATGCTGGCAGAGGGGGAGGAGACATTAACATAACACTGGCCCTTCCCAAGCAGGAAGGTAATTAGCAATTTCACAGACAGCTGCCCAGTGCCATTTTTAACAATAAAAGTGAGAAAACACAAAAAACACAAATTTTACAAATTCATTTGCTCAACATTTCACCCCTTTTGCTTACTTTGCAATTCACACCGCAGGCATTCCTGTGCAAGGAATTAGGTACGTCACATAAACAAGTTACAGCAACAGTATAAGTCATACAATTTCAACCAGACCTGCTCCCCCCTCAGTCAGGGTCTTTTATATTGTCCAAAAGCAACATGTCCATCCAACAAGGGAGCTGGTACCCCCTCTGGTTGTGGTCCAAGAATCAGTCCACACACATGGGGCCTCAGGCCTCCTGCCTCATCCCTGCCATCCTGGCAGCTCTTAAGATGCTGCCTCAAGGAAGAGCATATGGCAATGGTGGCCAGCATTTCCACATCTGCTCCAAAGAGCAGGCGGCCATCCATCCCTATGTCCCATAATTATAGCAAACCTATCAGGGGCTTAGTAGGTACTCTTTGCTGCTGGGCTTTTACCTTCTGGAGTCTTCAGATGGCAACTTCAGCCCCAGTCTCCTCATCCTCAGAAGAGGAGCTGGAAATACCTGCTTCTGCCGACTCAGAGCCACTACGCCAGCACAGCTCCAGCTTTGGCTCCTGTGGCTGCCGGCTCTCCACAATGTCCAAGGCAAACTACAACTCATGAACCTGTAATTCCTTCTCCAGAGACTGCTCCATTTCCAGGTGCAACTCATGAACCCGGTTGGCTTCCTTCTCCAGTTCTTGCTCCAGTTCCAGGATCTGCATCTCTTTCTCCTGTGGCATTTCCAACTCCTTCCGCTCCTCAGTTTTCAGGCCTCAGGCAGCCTCTTGTACAGAGCTCCCAGTTTCCTCTCACAGGGCTGTAAAAATCAGCCAGCCCATGGTTCCCAAAAGAACAACCATAGGGAAACATAACAACAACTAGTCCAGTGGTTCTTAACCTGGGTTCTATCGAACCCTAGGGGTTCGATGAGTCGGTCTCAGGGGTTCGGAGAAGCCTCTGCCGCAGAGGCCAGAATAAAGTAATACCGTAATTTGTTGTGAGTTCATGCACTTTGTTGGTTTTGTTCTTTGAGCAAGGTGATGTTCATGCACGGCTCATTTTGTGCACCAGTAGAAAAACATATACCTATGTCTTGAATTTGGAAAAAAAAAGTCATATTTTATTTATCACTAAAGAAGGGTTCAGTGAATGTGCATATGAAACTGGTGGGTTCGGTATGTCAAGAAAGGTTAAGAACCACTGAACTAGTCCTCTACCCCACCCCTCAAGGGTGGTGGTGGCTCCATACTGATCTGATCTGAATCCTGCTGCAAACTACGCCAAATGTATGGCCAAAAGTCATGGCCATCATGGCCACGCACATACAGGTTCCCATTAGATTTGGGCAGACGGTAAAGAAACATTGGAGCCAAAAAATGGTGGGCCATTCCTTTATTCAAGACTTGTACCAGCCGATGAGCAAATACACACAGGACTCCCAAAGCCACTTACACGTTCTCTGGTTCTATAACCAGGAGAATCTTCTCTGGTTTTTCCAAGAATCAAAGGCCTCCATCAGTCTCAGTCACCTCTGTTTCCCCATCTGCATACGTTTTACTTTCTCCTCTCTGCACAAACTGGCTTCTCCTTCAGCACCCTGCCGTCTTGGCTCCTCCTTCAACACTCTGCATCCCCTTTGCTCTCACTCTGCCATCATGGCTTCTTCTCTTCCTCCTCCTCCTTTTCTCCTTTTTAAAACTTTTCTGGTGCCAAAACCTCTCCTCCAGTCAACATTGGCATAACAAGGGCCCTTCCCAAGCAGGAAGGTGATCAGCAATTTGCAATCAACTGCCCTGTTCTGAGGGCAAGCACACATGCGGCTGCCTAGTGCCATTTTTAACAATAAAAGTGAGAAAACTCAAAAAACACAAATTTTACAAATTCATTTGCCCAGTACTTGTGATTCAAATATTTGCTTGTGATTTAAAGAAAAAATCTCGCGAGTGACTGCGCATCTCTCAAATTGCTTGTGATTTAAGGTGCTCATGTGTCAAGGTACCACTGTATGTCTATACTGTCTTCTGGAAATTGGTTAACTCTAAAGTCTGTAAACTGGTGTGTGTGGTTGTGTGTGTGTGTGTCTGTGTGTGTGTGCGGTTATGTGTGTGTGCGGTTATGTGTGTGTGTGCACGCATAGCATGTGGGGAGTTAATGAGAGGAATGAAGAGCACTAGGAGTTTGAAGTAGTTAATAATAATAATAATAATAAGCATGATGACAATATCCTGAGTTATTTTAAAATCTGGCTGAGTTGGACATATTTTTATTTATAAGATCAAAAGACTAATCTTTGGTCCAATAAAGGCTGATAAAATCATGAGCAAGTTCTTTGGGGAGTAACCAGGGCAATTAGTTTTCTGTGATGACAGCTCCACATAGTTGGGGATCAGATAGGAAAATGAAGGGCACAAGTCAAGAATTCAGGCAGAGGTTTTCCATTCATGGCGTTAGAATACAGACAAGATGGTCTGTGCAAGGACCTTGTGAGAACTAATACAGAAAATGCTGAAAAATAAGTATATGGAATTTTCAATGTCATACAGTTGGTTTTATTCAAGTTAAATCATTCTGTAAACCCCAAAGAACACATATCATTTGCCTTTGTTCTGAGTTCTAATGACCTTGTTGATGTCTCTTTAGAGTCCATTTTCCTAGGACTCCTGGGAAGGATAACTGTTTTCAGTGAAAACCTGTCAAATGACCAGATATAAAGATAGACTCTATAGCCTCTTCCATGTAGAAGGAAATCAAGGCACCTGCAGGGTGACAATGGGCTTCTTTGGTCCATTTCTTGTGTTGAGTTTTAAAGGAGACTCCTTCTCTGAAGACTTACTTAACAACTCTACACTGAATGGCTCTGTTTCTACAGGTCTAGCGCTGTGAGGAGATAGAGATACTTTACAGAATACTCAAGGTGCTTACAATTTATCTGAGGATGCAAGAAGTCGTGGCTTATTAGGGAACAATTTGAGCCATTGTACAACTGAGTGCTATGCTATGCTGGCTTGCAGAGCATATGTGGTCTGAGGATCAGCAACATCAGCATCATCAAGCCCTTACTAGAAGTGCAGACATGCAGACCCCCAGACCCAAACCCAGACCTAATGTATCAGTATCCGCTATTTAACAAAATCACTAGGTCAGCGATTTTCAACTAGTGTGCCTTGAGAATTTTTAGAACGTGCAATCCCTGACTATTAGTCAGGGGCACTGACTTCTTTTTATTTAGATTGTCAAATTTAAAAAAAAAAATGACAACAGCCAACACAACAGTAGATGTCTACTGTGAATGAATCAAAATTATACCTATTTTTCTGATCAGATCATCAAAAAATATTATTCAGTGTGCCACAGAATTTTAGTAATTAGTTTATGCGTGCTGTGAAATAAACAAGGTTGAAAATCACTGTCCTAGGTGATCCATATGCACAGTAAAGATTTCCTAGTGGCTTCTTCAACTGGTATTGAGCTGAACACAAAAATTCCCTGGGAGCTTTTAATTCCTCTGATTCCTAGGCTCCAACAACTAGTTATTTAGCATGAGGAGTAAGAGTAGGAGCTCTTAGTGAAGACTGCTTAGGTTTAAATGATTTTGCAAAACAATCCAACCTGACTGGGTCTATTGCCTCATCCATGAACAAGGGAAATGATACCTATTTGGCAGGACTGTTGGGAAAATCAGACATCTATCATGGTTCTGGATATATAGCAAGCAATCAAAGAAATACTGACTATTTTTATTCTGGTGGTCAGTGAAGTTTGAGAGCCACTATTCTGTGGCAATGAACTTGGTTTATTTTACTGTTGAGAAAATAGGTCTCCTTGGATAAGAGCTTAGTGAAGGAGACCCTCGATAGTTTCATCACTACCATTCCCCCAATATGGCTACACGAGTGCTCTTGGCACATGCATTTCTCTGCAGGTCTGGACTCTCTTTTCCACTCATGAGATTTCTATAGGTATAACCCATCTGCTATCTGAAAAACACTGACATAATTTCAAGGTTGATCATGACACATGACTATAGTATCCTAATACACTGAGGATCCTGGAGAATTCATATCAAGAAAATACCTTCCAGAAGGAGCAAGTTATTCAGAGAGGGGAGAGAAATTGATCCCCTTCAATTCCCAAGTCAGAAAACAAAATCTTTCTTCATAAAACTGAACTATGTGAACTTTTCATGTTCAGGACATGCTGAGATAACATGGCATTGTGGGGAAAAGAAAATCACCCACATATACACCCCCTCATTAACTCAGAGATACCAGTTAGTAGAGCACTCATTGCCCAATTCCAAAATAACAGGGACTTAGTCATTCCTTAGTGGCTGATCAAACTTGTTGATGCTACTCTTCAGAGCTTCTGCAATTCTCTCATAACTCACCTCCACCTATCTTCTGGCTCTGAATATCTGATAAAAATACTCACACTTGTTTCTAGATGTATGCATTCTTCCATAGGGGTTTGTCACTGGACACACTCCCAGGAGCTATTGTCACATAAGCCTGTTTTTAAGAGTTAAGTGGGAATAAAAAGTAGCTCTAGGATCATTGCAAAAATAATGGAGCTACTGTTGACGAAAGGGCTCAGTGCAGTGTTTAACAAAGACTAAGCACTCCATAAAGGTGGCCATTATGCTGGATTCACTTCTTCTCTAGGTGGAGTTCATTGCCTTCTGGCAAACCATCAAATTCAGCTTTGTACCACTCTGTTATTTAAATGGCAAGTATTTGACCAACTCAATGAACACTTCTGAATTCATTTTTGCTTTCCCCATCTTAATGATGTGAAGTTCCCCTCAGTTCAAAGTGAAATTCTTGTTTTACTGTAATATGTGAAAACTCAACTGAGCTTCAGGCTTGTAGCTGGCTGTTTCCAGTGTTCCCTTGGTGATAAAACTATACCCAGAATGCCTTGGTAACAGTTTTGCAAATGACTTGTCATACTGTATTTCAGACCTGTTGTAAATTACAAATATAAATATGTCTGTTCAGTGTATGTGTATGTATTTTTAATGCAACAGCTATCGGTCAAGTAAATGAAGGCAGTAAATACTTTATCAGAAGCTGTATTGCTGATTTATTTATAATCAATCATTTTCTTTAAATCTGGATTCATGAGTATTTCCTTGTATTTTCTAAGTTGTAAGTCGGTGATCTGTCTCCACTAGCGGGAAGGCATGTATCTTGGCTTTTGCCTTGTGAAGCTAGAACTTCTAAATAGTGTTTATTTTTTGTGGATTTCATCTGTTAACTTTAAGTATGAGGATTTTAAAAAATCTTTGTGACTGTACCCCTAAATATACTGTGGTTATTGTCTTACGTGTTCTCACTAGTATCTGCTGGTTCCAATTCACTTGCTTACATTGTGTCTGAAGTGGAGAACCATCCAGGTCAGCCACTTCCTAAAACCGTGATGGCAAACCTATGACACGATGTCAGCACTGACACATGTAGCCATTTTCTATGACACGCGGCCACATGCAGCTGCATACCAGAGAGGTATGGGGCTGCATGCCAGGAAGGAAATTTCATCCTCGGCTCGTGCACAGCCAGGTGCAGTAGCCAAGGATAAAACATTTGCTGTAGTGTAGACACTCTGTGCTGGAGGTCTGTAGGCCAAAATAACAGAACTCCAGCACAGAGTGTCTAGTTCTGGGACTTCCGGTTAGGCTGTTTTTCTCCAAGTGACACACCACCCGAGTTATGCTCGGTTTTTTGGCAAATTTTGACACACCAAGCTCAAAAGATTGCCCATCATTGTCCTAAAAATTGTGACTCACACACATAACAGCCAAGGTTAGTCATGTAATAGTCACTCTATCACACTCTCCCTCCACCCTGGCGGTAATCTACCCCCTGTCCAGACAATAACGACTGCATGTAACAATGTACCTTATGGAGCTCTTCAGTTGCAAGCAACAAAAACCAACTCTGGCTAGCTTTGGCAAAATAGGGAATTGTTGGCCAGAAGTGGGTAGTTCAGCAAATTCAAAGTCTAGCTGAGAAAGGGCAGGAATCTGGGCACTAGGTATCTAAGCGACTGTGTCATTTGGAAGCTATACAGAATGAATCAGCCCCAACATGATATTTTTTTTTCCCTGCCCTTACATTTATCAGCTCAAGGTCCAAAGTCTTTAACAGCAGAAACCTGGTTATCCTAGCTTGAATCTTAGCAAGGCATCTTGACTGACAGTCTCACTAAGATCATAGACAAAGATGGAGAAGAGGTTTTCCATCCAGATGATGTGACCAGTCACAGGAATAGATGGAGTGGGGGGGGGGGGTCACCACCAGCACTTTATGGTGTGGTTTACCTGGTTTATTTTATTATACAGTTATTATAGGAAATGTTGACACCCAAGAGTAGGAAAGCATAACAGTCAAAGGGCAGAAAAAAAAAAGAGAGCGAGATCATAATCATAATATTTTTAGTTTATTTATATAGGCAAAGTTTTATCTCCAGAACTTCAGAATTAGAAAAGTACTAAAGGTAATGTAAATCTCAGTGATTCCCAAACCCCAGGATGGGCCAGCAGCGTTAAGTCACCAGGGAGCTTTAACTAAATAGCCATTCCGGAGTGCCAATCTCAGAGACAGTGTTTGATTTGAATGTGGAGTTCATCCCTAGAATTACATCTGAAGGGCTGCCAAGCTGGTGAGTGGAGGCTCAGAAGATAGAAGGGCCATTCACCTGGGCCTCTTGATCATGAGGAATCTCACATTTCAGTGGTCGGCCTTATCTCTACGCGAGGTCGTATATAATCACAGAACTGCCGTGACAGGATTGAAAGATGACAGCATTCCACCCTTTGTTGTTGTATTCATACTACCTCAATATTTTGGCACTGAGATCTAACTATTTGTGATTTCTGTTAATTATGTGGTATGTCACACACCTATTCAGTAACCTGTCTTGCGCTAAAAGCATTCATATGTTAAATGTAACCTTTGAAATATATTATAGCTTTGGTCCCCCTCTTTTGACATATCTTCAAGCAAAAAACCTGGCCTTTCTTGGCATCTGTGAGATACAGGCCTGCCTCTTACAGAGGTGCATACATTTCTGATGCTGGACCAAATACTTAGAGTTCCCCTAAGGTTCCATGGCCAAAGATATATGTGAATAAGCTGAGTGTATTTATGACGGTTCCAAAGAAGGAAATGGTAGATAGTTAAGTGGGCGAGGGCAGTAGTGGGAGAAAAATCACAAAGGTGTGCATGGTTATTGGAGCTCAAACAGAAAGTTCCATCCAAACTGGCGTAAGCAACAAGAGAATGTATTGTCCCCTTAAACAGAGTAACAGGATCGGGCTTGCTCAGGCAAAAGGGTATAAGGCTTCTAACCACATGCATAGGCACCTAGAGTCTTTCTTCTGATCTCTCTCTCTCTCTCTCTCTCTCTCTCTCTCTTTTGACAGAGACAAAAAGAGGAACAGATAAGGACAGACAGACAGGAAGGGAGAAAAATGAGAAGCATCAATTCTTCATTGCAACACCTTAGTTCTTCATTGATTGCTTTCTCATATGTCCCTTGACGGAGGGGGGGGAGGCTACAGCAGAACAAGTAACCCCTTGCTTAAGCCATCAACCTTGGGATTCAAGTCAGTGACCTTTGGGATCAAGCCAGCCACCATGGGGTCATATCTATGATCCCATGTTCAAGCCAGCAAGGGACCCTGAGCTCAAGCTGATGAGCCCACACTAAAGCCAGATGAGCCTGTGCTCAAGTCATCAATCTTGGGGTTTTGAACCTGGGTCCTCCTCATCCCAGTCCATTGCTGTATCCATTGATGCCACCACATGGTCAGGCTCTCCTGGTCTCTTGACTTGGTGTTTGTCTATTGGCTCCTGTCCCTGGATGAAGCTCCAGTACTCAGTCTACTCATGCTCAAATTACTGAGCTCAGCAACTAAGAGTCCACCTCCCCAACAGTTCTAGAAAACCCACAGAAATGGATTTCATTGACCCCCATTGATCATGCTGGTCCCTGCTCTCTGTGCCCCAATCACCAGAGGATAAAATGCACAGATTAATTTGCTTTGGTCACATGCTCTTGCTTTCGAAAGTCATGATGTAGCCACAGAGCACATGGACAAACAAGAGAGAAGAGAGGTACCCCCAAGTAGCACTGGGGCATCATTGTCAAAAGAACAGGGAGTAAATAAATGATAGGTGGAAATATCATAAATGATTGGGAGAGTAAAATGTCAGATTTTGCGAGTCTTGAGTGCTGTCTGTAACCCAACCAAGGCTTTTTTGATTCAGGTCACAAGAGTATTTTTCTCAGCCTCAAGCAATGAGTTTTGTGTGTTCACTGGCCATGCGGAGATCTGGTTTGTTCTTTTCTTTTGGGTTTGAATGGGATGGACAAACACATTTCTGTCTCTCCTTCCATAGTGAGGATGTGCAACATGGAATAAAATGCAGGACTCCAAACCATGCTTTGAATTTCTAGGGAAAGCCTCTGCTGAGTGTTGGCCAAAACCGCCTGAAACACGCCCCTACCCCACACCCCACCCTACTGACAACCACTGTAGAGAGGAAGTGTCTGAGATGGGAACTGTTTAGATGGAAACAATCCTTCTGTAGTGGCCTTGGCTTCCTCTGGCATGAATGGGGCATTTACAGTAGTGAAGCCATGTTTTATTAATGTTATTTTCCTTAAGACATCTGGTTAGCTTCTCCATTTGCAATGCAAATGAGACATAGAAAAGGTTTTATATGTTCTTCATACCATTTTCCATACTTCCACCTTTTGTGACAAAGTGTAATCACTTGACCTGCAGGTTTCTAGTGTGATTTCGGACAATAAAAATACTCACCTCTTACAATTCTAGTTTATGCTAATAGATTCACAGTCATCTGAGATGCCGTGATAAAGCAACAGACTTGGGGCACAGAAAGTAAAACCGTAGATTACATTGTCTTTTGAATGCACTGCTTTGAGTGGGGTACCCTAACCTACACCCTAGAACTAGGAAGGGAGGTAGCAATTACCATCTGAATTCAAGCCGCACTTAGCATGTGAGTTTTTGCTTTTGCTGGTGTTGTATTAGACTCCAAGCAAAACAAAACCCGGATCTCCCCTTGAAGGAATAAAAAAGGGACTTGTCTCTCTGCATCTGGTACCGCCTGCAAGCTGAATGCTGAAGTTTGCACTGGGGGAGTTGTACTATCCTAGCTATTTGCTAATTGTATGCCCTTTTGTGTAAGACGGCGGCTTATGTGGCTACAGTTTAGGAAATGAAACACAAGAAGGTAGAGGTTTTGGATGAATCGCTTTATAGAATCCACGTGACTAATGGCTGGATTGCCTCAAAAACTAAATGATGCATTAGAATTAACAACCCAAATGTAAGAAATCCCACTCAGCCTTCTGGTCACCCTCCAGCCACTGCACAGTCCCAGTAGTACTTGTCTTTCTGTGATAGGAGTTTCCAGCAGCTGATGGCACTCTGGCTATGAGTTCTATAGTAACATCTAGTTATTTAAAAGACCTGAAATAGGTGTTACCTCTCTTTCTTGCCTTCAGCTCTTTATTGGAAACTATTTTTTCTTCCATTCTATCAGGAATATTCTTTCTCAAATTAGATTTCTCTGCATGATTTCCTGCCTTCTAAAAGGAGACTCGTGTGTGCATAGTACTCTACCATGTCATCCATGATGACAAGGCTGAAAATGCCTGCCCCACTATCTTCTGAACTTTCAGGAAAACAAATTACTATTTTTATGTTCCATTGGCTCTCCCAATGGGTGCACCCTGGAAACACAGCCCTGGAAAAATAGCAGCTGCTGCTGCACAACTTTAGTTCCTTGTAACCAAAAGCCCCTGGTTTGCAATGGGGAGCAAAGTTGTCAATGCATTGAATTTAGATGTACCTAAATAGCTATTGTCATTCAGACCATGGGTTCTTGCCTAATTCTGGGGAATTAGTTGTGTTCCCAGATACAAATCGGTTTGGCAGAAAAACAAATGTTTCTTTTAAAATAAAATCTGTTTGGTTAGTAATTAACCACCCAGCTTTAGGTTGCTTTCTACAATTCTGTAAATAAAATGTCCTGCCTTGCCTTTCCCAAAGATTGATAAAAATGGATTTACCCTTTGAGGAGTGGATCCTAAGAATATAGCCAAGTCCTTGTTTCCCTGTAGGTAATAGAGACAGTGAATGTTTTCTGGCTGTTTTTCCTCCTGAATTAATAGATGGTACGGCATGCAGGGAGCACTGAAGTTGGCATCCATCCAGCGTTAGAGAGACGCAACATGGTTGCTAAGGTGCTGTGTGCTGGCCTAATTTGAAAAGAAATTCTACAAACAGTGGTCAATGTATATTAGAAGTCAGGTTGTCTATCTGGGTAATTGGGTTTTATGAATCCTAAGTCGCCTATAAGAACATCCTGTCAGATTGAAGCCGCAAGTTACATGAGGGCACATTTGGTTAAAGAATAGAAACTAATCTAATCACCAATTTGCAGGATATCTATCTATCTATCTATCTATCTATCTATCTATCTATCTATCTATATCTTTATTCAGTGAGAGGAAGGGAGGCAGGGAGACAAGACTCTTGCATGCGTCCAACCAGGATCCACCCTGCAAGCCCACTAGGGGGCAGTGCTCTACCTACCTGGGTAACTGCTCCATTGCTCAGCAACAGAGCTCTTCCTAGCACCTGAAGTAGAGGCCATGGAGCCATCTTCAGCACCCGGGGCCAACTTACTCTAATCGAGCCATGGCTATAAAAGGAGGAGAGAGGAGAGAGAAAGAGAGAAAGAGAGAGAGAGAGAGAGAGAGGAAAGAGAAAGAGGCGGGGGAGAGGGAAGGGTGGAGAAGGAGATGGGTGTTTCTCCTATGTGCCCTGACCAGGAATTGAACCCAGAATATCCACACACCAGACTGATGCTCTACCACTAAGCCAACTGGCTTGGGTCTAGCAGCACCTTTTAAATAAAAGCATAATGTTAGGTTCCTCTGAGAAACCATAGCAGACATTTAGTTTTTTTATATATATCATTCAAATGCCCCTTTTCTCCACAATATTTCTTTACTATTTAAATAAACGTTTTAAGACTGTGAAGGGGAATGGGAGGACAGAAAAGTATATTTGAAAATTAATTTTACTGATATAATCAGGTTTTTCGGGAGCTATCAACTTCAATAGAACTCCTATACATCCTTTTTGCCTATGTGAATATTCTTTCTTTCTTCATGTTAAATCACAGGACACCTTTCTGCTTTCTCAGGAGATACATTGAGTTTCCATTAACTATGTAAAAAATGAAATCTAGTGCAGGTCAATCAGTGTGGGAAGCTAAGAAAGCTGCTTTGTTTAATCTTTTTATTTTTTAAATCTTTTAAATAATTTGGAGTTTCTCTGAGTTGCATAATTTAATGAAAAGAAAATAAGATCATGAAATCCTCTGTCTTTCTCTATTTCTTTCTCTCCAATATCTACAGCTTGGAAACCTCTTTTCAATCTCTTCCCTTCAATTAATGAAATAGTTTCCCACCCCACTCCCATCCTGCCTGGAGACACCATTGCCATGGTTACCTGGATACCTCTTTTCGAAGAATAGGTGTAGTAGCAATTTGGCAATCTAAGCATCTCAGTGTGTTGCACTAAGGAACAGTAATGAGGCCATTATGAAACTACTTGTAGTGAAAATACCATTGACATTACACTATGAGATTAAAACTTTAATTTGTCCTCATTCGCTCATTTAAAGAGGTAAGGCTGATCTATGTAGCTAAACAGCAAGTCGCCGACATAAAATGCCATCCATCTGAGACAAGGTATTCGGGCTGCCTCTCTTTGACAGAGCAGACAGAATCACCTGCCAATCAGATGGACAATTAACAGTAAAACGCCAATAATGAATCCATGTGAGGATCCAGAGAAAGAGAGAGAGAGACTCGGGGATGTTGTCTTCACTTTATCTGGAGATGCAATTTTGGTAACTTTGATTTGGGACCTCTCCTATGGGAGCCTACAGATTTTCTCTGGGGCAAAACCTACTTCCTTCAGAACATTGGCATTTGTGCCATCAAAAATTTTCAGTGCTTCTCTGAACCAGGAGGTTAACCTCAAACCCATTATAGATAGTGGGGAGATGATTTGCAAGTAATTGAATTAATGGTAATTTAAAAGACCCAAGTTTGCCAATATTGCAATGTAAAGAAAACGAATTAAAATAGATGAAATATTAACTGTACAGCATCATCTGGTCTTACAATCTCATAAGCTTTTATGAGTGGGAGAGAAAGGAGTTATTTATAAGCAAGAGTGCTGAAAAATTCAATTAACTGTGAGTACTGAGGCTAAAAGTGCTGCTTATTACTCTGTGCTTAACATTATGTCCTGATTGCATTTTCAAAATGCATTTTTCTGTGAATTAGTGTGAGGTCTTTTGTTAAATAAATCTGATCCCTTGGAAAGGGGAACAGGAAACACACTGAATTTCTCCATTGACATCCCTGAGCAATACACATTTTTAGAGTGAGTTAAAATCAAAACAAAGAAGTGCAGTGCAACTCAATCAAAATTTCTGGATTTCAACTTCCTGCCGCGCAGGCTCATGCACACACACACAAACACACCAAGCAACAATAACAACAACAAAAATCACACTGGATTGGTCAAAGATGTAGATAGAGATTTTAAAAACCAAATTATGATAGCACTAGATAAAATAATTTGTTACCTAAAAATAAAGAAAAAACCATGTTTTAGAATTTCATAAAGGAGGACATATTTAAAATTTTTTCATTTTAAACATATGTACTCATACTTGTCATCAATAGGGCAAAGCAGGAGGGAGAAATCAGATTTCTCATGTGTTATTGGTGGGAGTAAAAGTTGGCACATTCTTTCTGAAGGATAATTTGGTAATATGAATAAAAATGTATATTTCCATCCTATTCAGATATTTTATCCCTAGGCATATATCCCTCAAAATTAACTGTACACATGAGACCAGAAAAGGGGGGGCATATCACAATACCATTTCTTAGTACCCTTCAATCTGACTTATTTTTGGTGGTGAAGAAAGAAACCATTTGGTTTGATAAAGAATATTTGACAAGGTGGTCACCAAATTGTTAATATTCTTTATGCCTCACCTAATAACCTTACTATATTTATAACAAGTCTGCTTCATTATTATAATTAGTGGCAACAATAAAGTTATTGTGAGTTGAATTGTGTTTCCCCAAAAGATATTTTAAAGTCCTAACACATGGTACCTCAAGATGGGACCTTATTTGGAAATAGAACCTTGTAGCTCTAATCACATTAAAACAAGATCATACCGAATTAGAGTGGTCCCAGATCCAACATAACTGACATCTTTAGAAAAAGAGAAGAGACACACAGGAGGAATTCAACCATGTGACAACAAAGACAGAGATGGGAGGGATGCACCTACAAGCCAAAGGATGCCAGGGATTGTCAGGGGCACCAGAAATGAGAAGTCAAAGAAAGATACTCCGCTACAGCTTCAGAGGGAGCACAGACCGGCTAGCAGCTTGATTTCAGACTCCTCACCTCCAGAACTCCAAGGCAGTGTGTTTCTGCTGTTGCAAGCCACCTAGTTTGTGGTACTTGTCTAGAGCCCAGGAAACCCATAGAAACGCTGTTCTAACTTTGGGGGAAAATCCTCGTACTCTATGAATGTAGTGAGAAGGTTCATCACTTACCATGCCACACATGGAACAGCAAACCCCACTATTAACAGTTCTGCAGACAACATACTAGTCTGGAATTGAATTCATGGCACTTAGGAAATGTAAGTGAGATTGTCCTACTTCTTAGATGTTGTAGAGATGACACAATGTTGAAGTGCTTCTGAGCACTTCCCCCCAAACCCCCGTGCTATCCCTCACATAACAGATACATCATTTTTCAAGGCCCCCAAAAGACTCCTTCTTCCATGAACCATCATAAATATCCTGAATTATCTAGAGATCTATCTCCCTGATGGACTACTTTAAAGAACTGCAGACCTGGTTACCCTAATATTATTATTTTTCTCTCAACCATATTAAATATGACTAACAATGAGCTGAAAAGGAAAACTAGGTCCCAAGTGTTTTGGCATCTTTTCAGTATGGAAGGTCAACCACAAAGCAGTGAGCCAGAATGCATTGTGAACAGACATATGGTATTTGTTTGGGAGAGGCAAGGGTGGGCGGAGGAGTGTCCTGTTTCCCAGCTGCCTTCTAAAGTCAGCCGGGATGTCTGTAAAATCTCACTGCATCTTGTGAAGCTTCTTACTCTTTTTTTCCCCTTAAATGGTCTTTGATAATCTTGAGAACCAAGAAATCACAATCCAGGAAACCCATGTCTTCTGAGTTGCACTGGGTCTTTAGCCAAGTCAATTTGAGGATGTAATTGCATCAGGATTAGGGAAATGTACCAGTTCAAGACTAAAGTGTGAACACGAGGATGAGGAAATCAATGGACGAGGCATGTGTCTGTGCTGAGGGTACACACAGTTTGTGGAAAACATAGCAGTGGGCTTAAGTCGCTCATATTCCTTTAGACCAGTGGTTCTTAACCTTTTTTGAGGTACCGAACCCACCAGTGTCATATGCACATTCACCGAACCCTTCTTTAGTGATAAATAAAATATGGCTTTTTTTTCCAAATTTAGTTTTGCCGGTGCGAGACTAGAGTTGCTCAACTTGGCATTGCATATCATGCAGATAGGATGCTGACTCCCATCCTGTTCCGTGATACATGTGAATCCATGTTGTACATATTCGTCCGACCACTTTCTTTTTTTGCTCGACATATTTAGTATGGATTAAAATATTAAGAAAGAAACCACACGACGTACAACTACGACAGCCGTTGACTACTGTGCGCACTAAATTCCCCGCAGCACTGGTTGGCCAAGCAATGTAACGTGATCTTCAGCAGCAAGTGATGGCCAAGTGGGGCGTGTCATCACGGCTTTACACAAGTGTGTCTTTACCTCCGCGGCAGAGGCTTCTCCGAACCCCTGAGACTAACTCATCGAACCCCTAGGGTTCGATAGAACCCAGGTTAAGAACCACTGTTTTAGAGCAACCATGCTCCAATGCTAGTTTAATAAAACTGTGCCTATTTGGATGCTCTTATGATAGCAAATTCAACTGGGTACAGCCAATTCTCCATGAATAGAGAGTGTATGTATGTACCTTCTGTGATTTGGAAGGTAATCAAAGACTCAGGATCAAACAAGCACTTGGGTAGTTGCAATTAATAGCAACGCAACTCTGACAAGCACATACCAAAAAAAGGAAAGGGACTTTGTTAAGAAATCAAAGGATGGAGGTGGCATCTGTCTCTAAGGACTCATCATTAAATGTGTCTGCCTGTCACTGCGCTGCCTTTTAGTTCTGGTTTTTCTAGGATGGTGGCCTTATTTTCCCTTCTGCTAATGGGTTTCTCGCACAGGTCCAGAACAAGTGGGACTTAGCTCCAGACTTGCGTTCCCACAGCTCACAATCCAAGATATAAAAGAAGGGAAAAATTCATCTTTCTCAGTGCCCATAGATAAATAATTCCAGAAAGTTCTCTGATGGTTGGGCTTGGGTTAGGTGCCCATACCTAAGTCAGTTATCCTGGCCAAGTAGTTGGGGTATGCTGATTAGGTAGGTCAAGAGCTGCAGCTAGGAAGTCAAGCCCTGGGATTGGCAACCCCATTAAGACAACAGGGGGTGCAAAGATTATTTTCCCAAAAAAACAACAGTGTTATTATCCAGAAGAGAAAAGTAATACAAGAAAGACAAACAGCAAATGCTATTAGAAAACCCACATGTGCCCCAAATATGATCCCTTCTCCCCTTGAACTCGGTTTCCATGTCTCTTGAAATCCATGTTTTACTTTTTGAGGTTATAACTGTCAAATGTTACATAAAAGAAAGATAGATGATTGATAAATAGATTGCGAATGGATCAAGCTTTGCAGAGCTGACAAATGAAATGACAAGCCTAAGTCTGTAAACAAGTAAATAAAAATTGATCGCAGCATAAAACTTTTATAGGAACTGAGCTTTAAATTAAGGAAGAGATAGATATACGATGTTGGAAAGCATGAAGGACAACCTATCTTTTAAAAGCGAGCTGTAAATAAATATAAAGCTTTATTGAAAAAATATATCAAAAGGCAACTCATGCAGTTGGGGAGAAGATATACAAGTAGAATGTATAGTTACAGTCTGGCCTGTTCAGGCAGGAATTGTGTGATTTGTCACTCAAAGAAAGTGTCTCCTGTGAACTCTAGAAAGACCAGTTCACTCTCTAAATGGGTACAGTCAAAGGTTTGACTTTATCCTTAATGTGGGATCTATGCTACTAAAACTTTGTCAGAAAATGACTTTATCTCTAAAGAATTATAAATTACTTAGCAACAAAAAAAGGGAATTTTTAGCAGGTGTGGCGCTTTGGGACAGATTTGGATAACTTACCATTTTAGCCATGGTAAACATTGAAGCCTGACCTTGACTATGACCAGCCCCCTTCCTTTCAATTGTAGGACCTGGAACTTGCCTTGCCCGAGCTCAGGATTTCATACTTTGCCTCAGACTAAAATTACATCACAAACATGGAGTTTCCCAGACCTGCTGTGGGCTGTAGTATTTATTCCGCGTTTTAGGTACCAACTTTTGAGGGAAAACTCCAGATGATAAAACTATATTTCCCATTGGGAATCAATCATCCTTATCCAAACCTTATAACCTGGGGCTTATTTGGAACCCCCTAGGGGTATTTGGACCCTCGTTTGGAACCAGCCCAGCCAGACCCGTTGATGGAACAGGAAAGATGCAGGAACCTACACGTAAGAAATGAAGTTCACTAAGCCAAGAAAGTTAATCTTCCATTCTGACATGCATATTATCTACTTAAAAGTCTGTCTAACTAGCATTTGGTTTTCCAGTTTTTAAAAAATAAGGCCCTGATTATATTCAAGACAGCCTGGTACTGGCATAAGAACAGGCACATATATCAATGGAACAGAACAGAGAACCCAGAAATAAACCCACACCTTTATGGACAACTGATATTTGACAAAGGAGGAAAGAATATACAATGGAGTAAAGACAGCCTCTTTAACAAATGGTGTTGGGAAAATTAGACATCTACCTGCAAAAAAATGAAACTAGACCATCAACTTACACCATTCACAAAAACAAACTCAAAATGGATAAAAGACTTAAACGTAAGCTGTGAAATCATAAACATCTTAGAAGAAAACATAGGCAGCAAGCTCTACGACATCTGTGGCAGCAATATATTTGCTGATTTATCTCCACGGGCAAATGAAATAAAAGGCAAGATAAACAAATGGGACTATATCAAACTAAAAAGTTTTTGCACAGCTAAAGACAATAAGAACAGAATAAAAAGACAAACCACACAATGGGAGAACATATTTGACAGCACGTCTGATAAGGGGTTAATAACCAAAATTTATAAAGAACTTATAAAACTCAACAACAGGAAGACAAACAACCCAATCAAAAAATGAATAGAAATTTCTCCAAAGAGGACATACAGATGGCCAATAGGCATATGAAAAAATGCTCAACATCACTAATCATTAGAGAAATGCAAATTAAAACCACAATGAGATATCACTTCACACCAGTCAAAACGGCACTCATCAGCAAAACAACACAGAATAAGTGCTGGCGAGGATGTGGAGAAAAGGGAACCCTCCTGCACTGCTGGTGGAAATGCAGACTGGTGCAGCCACTGTGGAAAACAGTATGGAGATTCCTCAAGAAATTAAAAATTAAACTGCCTTTTGACCCAGCTATCCCACTTATAGGAATATACCCTAAGAACACCATAGCACTGTTCGAAAAGAAGGAATGCGCCCCCATGTTCGTGGCAGCATTGTTCACAATAGCGAAGATCTGGAAACAGCCCAAGTGTCTATCAGAGGACGAGTGGATTAAAAAGCTTTGGTACATATATACTATGAAGTACTACTCAGCCATAAGAAATGATGACATCGGATCATTTACAACAAAATGGATGGACCTTGATAACATTATACTGAGTGAAATAAGTAAATCAGAAAAAACCTGAGAACAGCATGATTTCATACATAGGTGGGACATAAAAGTGAGACTATGAGACATGGACAAGAGAGTGATGGTTACGGAGTGGGGGGAGGAGGAGAGGGAGGGAGAAGGAGGAGGGGAGGGGCACAGGGAAAACCAGATAGAAGGTGACAGAGGACAATTTGACTTTGGGTGACGGGTATGCAACACAATTGAATGATAAGATAATCTGGAGATGTTTTCATTGTACATATGTACCCTGATTTATTGGTGTCACCCCATTAAAATTAATAATAATAATAAAATCTTTAAAAAAAAAAAGAAAATAGGGTCCTGTTTGGTTGGCTCAGTGGTAGAGCATCAGCCTGGCATATGGATGTCCCAGGTTCAATTCCCAGTCAGGACACCCAGGGGCAGTGCCCCTCTGCTTCTCCACCCCTCTCCTTCTCTCTTCCTTCTCTCTTCCTTCTCTCTCTTCCCCTCTTGTAGCCATGGCTCAGTTTGAGCAAGTTGTCCCCGAGCACTGAGGATGGTTTCCATGGCCTCTGCCTCAGGCTCTGAGAAGAGCTCAGTTGCTGAGCAACAGAGCAATGCTCCCCAGATGGGCAGAACATCACCCCCTAGTGGGCTTGCCAGGTAAATTCCAGTCAGGGCGCATGTGGGAGTTTGTTTCTGCCTCCCCTCCTCTCACTGAATAAAAAATAAATAAATAAAACAATCAACTAAATTCTCAACTGCCCCACCCCAGACAACCCTTGTTAACATTTAGCTATACGTATATCATTTGAGACTTTATGTCTATGTTAACTATGAAATGCAAATGCCTGTTTCTTTCACAGAAATAATTTTGTCCAGTAACAAATTTTTTATTACCTGATTTAAAAATATTGTATGTGTTATAAAATAGTTTCCATTTAAATAGCTATTTCTCTTTCATCACTTTAGTCTATAACTCTATACATAATATATATGTATACAAAATGAAGATTTTAGGTTATTTCATTTTTTTATGACTATATAGTTCTGTAATGACATTCTCAGGAACTTGTGCATTTATCTCCTCAGGTTCAATTCCTAGAGGTACAGTTGCTGGGTAAAAGCATTTGCAGAATCTTTAGGGCGTGGATTATTAAACCAATTGCTTTCCGGAAAGTATAAGAGTTCTTATTTTCTTTCCCTCAACCAGGCCATCATTACTTTTTAGAATTTCTGACTGTCAGGGGAGAAGTAGTATCATCACCATCTATCATTCCTTTAAAGTCACACATTTTTTTTCATAGTTTAACGTGCCCGAAATCAGATTGCATCTAACATTGTGTTGTCGTTTAATATGCTGCCATGTTTCTTTTCTTTCTTAGCAGCCCACAAAGTACCAGTGTGCATCTTAGATTCAGTGAAATACGGTACTCCGTGGAGGCAATTTTAAGTTCTGGCCCAGCTTTCCCTGACACCCACCAAGCTTCTGGGGCCAGTTGCCCTTGCTAACTACTTACAGTGTGCTCAAAGTATGTAAATGCAATTCAGCGTGCATGCCCGTCTCCCCGCAGATGGCTCGGGGAATACAAAGACGAACATGACAGTGCCGAGAAAAACTTAATTAGGAAGGTCACTGCATAAAAACCACACAATGAATTTTACCTCCAAACCTTTGAGGAACAAGGCAAGATATAAATAAATAAAAACATTCTCTGTGCGGGAGCCAAGTAGACATGAATTTCAGATCGTCTCTCCCACATGGTTCTTTTATTAGTGCAGATAACCTAGAGCTCATCCATGCTCTCTGTACTTCCTTGAAGCCTTCCTCTTCTTGAAATGCTGCTCACTCTAACTCCCAGGATGTCTCCTTTCCTCGGGCTCTGCACCTGGTCAGCTCCTGCTCAGCCTTCAAAACTGGAGGCGGAAGCTACCTCCCTTGGGAAGTCGCCCTGCCTCTGTTATTCTTGCTTCCACAGTAGTACTTAACATATCTCCTACCACACACTGGAGTAAACTATTTTCATGCTATAGGGATGCGGAGAGTGGTATGGCCTAGTGTTCAAAACTGCAGTAAGACTGTCCCCCATGCAATCCCAGCTGTGCCCTTATTACCTCTCTCTCTTTGGGCAAGGTATAAGTAACCACTGTCAAGTCAGAATTTTTGTATCTGCAAACTGAAGTTAAGATTGCCTAGTTCAAAGGGCTGTTTGGAGAATCAACTCTGATAAAAACATAGGAAGCACTTAGCACAGGTGCTGGACCCTGGAAAGCAGTGAATGAGGAAGCACTAGTTTCCTGGCTGGCTGTCCCCACAGCAGACTGAGGACTTCCAGGAGAACAGGAGATATATGCTTTATCTCCGTGGTCCCAGGTGCCTCATGAGGAGTGAATTCTCAGTCCATGTGTGTTACAGAGCTCTTATGGAAAAACCAAGCCCTCACCCTTTGGTGCTAGAATTAATTAGACAATGGGCTTTTCTTTCTGGGCAGGAAGAGCTTCTTTTTGCTGCATGAGTTTCCTCCCACTATCTGTCTATAAAGAGAGGTTGATTGTTGGAGCCTAGTGATGTGAAAAGAACTATAAGAATGTCAACAGAAAAAAATAAAAAAAGAATGTCAACAGAGCTGCCTTTTTTGAAAGAAATCATCTATAATAATAACTGTCTAGGATTGGTTTATTTTTTTTTAAATCCTGCTTACCAGAAATCTTAAGGTTGATAACAAAAAAGGCATCTCATGTATTAGCAATCCTTGCATGTGGTAATTAGTTTATTTCATTTACTTCCTGTGTGCAGTCACAGGGGGATGTGATGGTAACCTGAGGAGAAGCAACGTGAATGACCAGGCCAATGAGCGTGAGTGGATGGGCACAATGCCAAAGTGTTATTTTATCAAGTGACTCCAGTACTTAAATTGGGAAACCTTTGCTCTCTTGTGTAGTATTTAGATAGGATTAACTATGACCTTAGGCTCAAGCCAGTGACCTTGGGATTGAGCCGGCAACCCCAGGCTTGAGCCAGTGATCTCGCCACTCCTGGGTGACGCTCTATCCACTGTACCACCACCAGTCTGGCAGCTCCCATCTATTGAATCTTCTGATGTTCCAGGTAGAGACATATTCCATCTTTTAACTTACCAAGCAATCCTATAAAGTAGGTATGTGCCCATTATATAGACAAGGAAAATGAGGCTCAGAAGTAAAGTAATTTGCCCAAGTTTGTGGGAAAGATCTGACTTGTAAACCAAACCCAGCTCCATCTCATTGTAATCATGTGCAGGCCCCAGAGGTAAGGCCTCAGTCAGCGTGACTCTAAGATTTGCTCCCTTCTCCAGCCAAGTTTTCTTTCAGTTCTTCCAACATACCATCAGAACTCTTGTTTTCTCTTCTCCTTCCCCCTTTGCCTTCAATTCTTCTTTCCCTGGCTCACACTGTCCAGCCTCATCTAAAATGTCAATTCCTTGGGGAATTCATTGGCTGGCAGTTCAATACCATTCCTAGATATTGTAGCACCCCCGCCCAGTGCTCTTGGAGCTACCTGACCTTCCCCTGCAATGGGGTGGACCATACGGCACAGTTCTGTCTCGTGTAACTGTGCATAATCCTCCTTCGTCTGTAAATAACCTAAGGACTGGACGGAAAATTGACTCGTCTATTGTTATATCTTCAGTGCCTGGCAACCAGTAGAAGTTCAATACATAATCATGAGATGAATAAATAAATTCATAAATGAATCAACAGCAAGGGATAGAGTAGGAATGCATTGCTGTAGAAGAGTGCTGACTGCCTGTTTTTCTAAATCAAAGGCAAGTCCCACCTTCTCCATAATTCCATATCCAGACCAGCCCTGCTGATTGACCAGAGCTTCCATTAGCGATCGGGTTCACCTTAATGGTGCATGTGTTTCTTAGATGTTCTCATGTCCAATGTCTCTTTCTGCTTTCAGAAATAGGATCCAAGTTTTTAGTGTTTGGTTTTAAATTTTGAGCTACAGCTAGACCTAGAGAAGGTGTACATACATTCTTTGAGGCTGAAGACTCTCCTAGTCACAACCCCCCAACACACTTACGTCCCCCCCACCCTGTATGTGTGAAAGATTGCCTCTTCTAATTTCTTATAAGTTCTGTTTGTTTCAATAAGCTACATTCTCCTAGTTTACCTGTGTTTTATTTTCCTTCTATGCGGATGCCTGGAAATCTGCCCGAAGTGGAAATTTCAGAAAAAACAAAATGATCATTAACATCATCACAAGTATGGCTGGTAATAGGGTTTTTTTTTCTTTTGTTTTTCCTCAAGAATCAGGCAACATAGCCAAAATACTTATCTGATTGAGAATGAAAAAATTAAAAAAAAACTCTCAAAAAATAATAAAAGAAAGCCTTTGATTTTTCAAAGAAATAGTTGTGAGGTTTGACCTGCTCACTAATCAGAGGATTCGGTTCCCTGAACAGACTTTGTGCTATTCTACTTAACCAAAGAGCAACTTGGGCATTTATTCAGAGTACTCTTCAGGGATCTAATATGTTAATTGAAAAAAAATCTTAGAAAATAACTTTATACGCAAACAATATCATGCAATTGGAAACACATGGGATTAGTTTCTAATATCTCTTCCTTGAAATCTCAGCTGCTGAAGCATATATATATATATATAATCAGAATTTTTAAAGAACAAACAGAGTTAGTTAAAATTCCAAGGTAGAGTCCAATTGGATTTAATGAAAGCAGCATACAGTGTCATCCCCACGTGGACACTTTTGTGTGCCTCTTGCTTGTATAGGTGAGGACACCGCTTCCTAGGCTGTCCTCCCAGATTCCCAAGGCCGCTCTCATCCCTCTGCAGCTGTAACCTCTCTGGTGGAGGTCGCTTTCCCCACCGCCCTCCTCCTCCAGGTATCTCCCATCACCCCGCCCCCCCCCCCCCAGCATGAGTCAGCTCTTCGCTTGCATTAGGCATTAGTTTTTCTTTTCTCACAGTTCTGTCACCTTGGTTATCACAGCCACAAATGGGATGTGCATAGAGAAACCCTCCTTTTGGGAGGAAAGAATTCCGCCAACTGGACTACTATACTCTTCCTTCTCTCCATGGCGTCTATTGTCCAAAGATTTAATATGTTAGGTAATTCGATTGATCCCTTAAACCCAGGCGAGAAAGCTGAGGGTCAGTCTGATAACTTGATAAGCTCCAGAACACAAAAGGATTTGAATCTGAGACTCCCGATTCCCTGGAGATGGTTGCGATGTGGGGTGAATGAGGGGGTTAAGGCAGTCTAAACAGTTAAGTACAAATGTACCAAGGAAGGTCCAAAGAGTTTGGGTGTCTCCTGAGGCCTAGAGAAGAAGGATTGAAAATATACCAGATTGTTGCTAATGACCAGACCTGGATAAACTGCTAGAGGTTAAAGAAAAGAGTTTAGATTAATCCATTTAAGTCCTCATTAAAAAACAAAAATCACACACATGTGCAAACACATACCTCCAGGGGTGCCCACATGTGACACTCACACACAATTCTCTTGTAAATTATGGTCTGCATTCAAGACTTGTGGAAGTGACTTCTTTATTAGTAACTCATTAGGTTATTAAAGCACATTTCTTATTTACAATCCACTCTCAATTATCAATGAATGATCAAGCTAAGGTGAGAAGCAAATGAAAACCTGCAGAGAATTCTCAAACTTTGGACATTTGCAACCCTTTCCACCACCCACCCAAGCTTTATTTTATACCTGCTAATGAGGAGCTAAAATTTTGCCCCCTTCGCCTCTTGCTTACCCCCTACTAGAGTTACTAAGAATTTGAGAAAGAAGGGAGATTATATGACTAAATCTCTGCAGGCAAACAACCCTAAATCTTTGAATGGTTCCATAGGCTACCCTTCACTGAGCTTAGGTCAGTCAAGAAAATGCTGCCCATAGCCTATCCAGACAGCTTGGTTAATTAGAGCATCGTCCTGATACTCAAAGGTTGTGGGTTCAATCCCCAGTCAGGGCACATATAGAAACCAATTGATGTTTCTCTGTGTCTCTCTCTTTCCCTTCCTCTCTCTCTCTAAAATCAATCAATAGAGATTATTGAGAGGAAGTACTGTTATTGATCAGGTCCAAGGAGTTCTGTTATAAATATGCTCTTGTTAAGAAATTTTGCCTTGAGGCTGCAGGGAGGTCAGCAGCCCTCTTCCTTCCCTTTCCCATTGTGCAGCAAAAGAATAAGAAACCGGTCAGTTCTGCATTCAGAAACATTAAGATAGAAAACAAAAGCATGCACACGTAAAACAATTCCATCACATTGTTACTTGCAGACACCTTCCTGCAGAAGGCTCTGGTTTGAGTTACAGAGATATTACTTTCTCTTCCTTTCAACTGTAGCCATTGAGAAGAGCACTAAAACAACAACAACAACAACAACAAAGAACTATCTTTGGCACACCAGGGGACAGATTTTTCAGGTTAATTTGGCAAGGTCAAATGAACACCAATGAGAATTTAGATTCACTGGACATGTGAGAGGGTTTTATGTTTTAAAAAAGGACTTAATTATGGTATGCTGAGTAATTGAGCTTTTACAAGTTAAAAGTAGTAGCGTGTGGTGTTTGCTAAGCATTTTCTTGGATGTTTAGTTATACCCAAGAAATGGGTTTCTGCCCTTCAAAAAGAGGGAGATGAAGGAAAAAGTAAACAAAAGAGAATTTTAAGACTGACATGTCAACAAAGGGAAATTAGCTTAGGCTTTGACACAAATGAGAACATTAAGGATCAGCACAAATCCCAGTATCAGTAACACCCATGTATAGGGACCTTTCCTCTGCATTTTTAATCCTTAACCCTTTACTCTCTGAGATGATCCCTCTTATCTCCCTTAACCTCACTGCTCTTTCTTTGTAGGTAGTAGAGAGCAAAGATCCCCACCCCAACCTGGAAAACCTGTTCAAAACAAGCTGGTCAAGTCCCCCTGAATCTCAGGACTCTGATAATTGGGTCTCCCTTCTTCTCCAGAGCCTTGAGTCATTGCTAGAATCATTCTCCTTCTCCCCAAAAAGGATTATGCATTGAGAAGTTACCCACTAAACAAAGGCCCACGGGTATTTGTTGTTATTTAAAGCAAAGCAGGTGCTATTTCTCTCCTGTATTCCCCATGATCAGCCACCTGACCAAGCCAAACTCATTTCCGCCTTCACACCTCTGTCCTTCGCTGTGATGCTGTTTTTCCAGAAAGATCTTTGCTTGTTCAGCTCTCAGTGCAACTGTCCCCCTCCTGTGAAGAGCCTTCTGGACTATTCAGTCTAAAACAACCCTGCATTCCCCACACTCTGATATAACCCTTATTTTCTTTAACCCTAGTTTCACTATCAGAAAATGTTCATTTATTAGTTCGTGTATTTCTAGCCTGTCTTTTGCCTTTAGAACAGAAGCTCCATGAGGCCAGGGGCTTCTACTTCTACATTTTAGTTCATTCAACATTTTACTTGTTAGAATCGAGTGGCAACTTCTAGATCTCTGGTGTCAAGGATAACACCTGGTAGGTCAGAGACATTCAAATAGCTGTTAATTTTAAAAATTGTGGGAGTGCTTATTAGATACATACTACTTATATTACTTTATTTAATCCTAACCCAAAACTATGGTCTAGATGCCATCCCCATTTGACAGATAAAAGAGCTAATGCGTAAAGACATAATATATCTTTTTAAAATGACAAAACCAAGATAGAAATCCAGATGGTCTCTCTTCAGAGCCCAGAATTACACTGTTATTCACTTTACTTATACACTGTATAAACCTTTTTGGAAGTATGATATGGTAGTCAAAGAAGTTAAGACTTCAGGTTTCTGGTTTCACAAGTAAGGGGCTTAGAAGTTGCCAGACCATCCTATACATAAGTAAAAAGTAAACAGACTAAAACTGAACTCTTCTTGTATCTGTAAGGGGAAGACACAGGGCAAACTGCTTCCCCCAAGATTGGAGAGACAGATAGGCACATAAAGGGAGTCACAGTTCATCAGAGCAGAGACGCACAAGTGAGAACTATTGTGGGAACAAATGCCAGGGTAGGAAAACTGAACTGTTGTTGACAAGTTGCTGTAGGCTTAGTGTGGGTGACTTTGCAAGTTAAAAACTCCAAGGGGAGCTACTCACAAGGGACCAGGGGGCATGATTTTGTGAGATTTACCTTCAGGAGCCCAACTGGGTTCTCATAGTAAATATCATAGAAAAATCCCTTGTGCTTCCAACAGGAACAGTGGAGAAGGAGCTATTTTTAAAATACACCAGAGCATTCTGTTCTCAACAAGGCTGCCCTGAGAATAAACTAGTTAACCAGAGCCTAATTGACCTGGGGAAGGGAAATACCCAACTCTGTCAGCTCTAGCCATCCTGTCCCACCTAAGGTGTGGGAGGAAGAAACTGAGAAACACTGTGAAGCTCACAGCTCAGGGTCACAGGTTTGCTAAATGACTGAGACCTAATTATGAGACTAAAGACCATTTCTCCTCCCCCTGCATTTTACCACCATTTTAAAAAGCCTATTTATAGCAGCTCCTTTTTACTAGTACATCATGCCCAGCCATCAAGAAGAACTTATGAGGCATACTAAAAGGAAAACACCCCCCACAATTTGAACAGACAGAGCAAGCATCAGAACCAGACATGGCAGGGATGTTAAAATTATCAGACTGGGAATTTTAAATGATGACTAGTAGGCTAAGGGTGCTAATGGAGAAAGCACAAATGGGTGATGTAAGCAGAGAGAAGGAAATCCTGAAAATGAACCAAAAAGAAATGCCAGAGATGAAAAACACTGTCACAGACATAAAAGAGGCCTTTTATGGGCTTATTAGTAGACTGGACACAGCTGATGGACATCTCTGAGCTCAAGGATATAGCAATAGGATCCTTGAAAACCGAAAAGCAAAGAAAACAAAAACTGAAAAAACAGAACAGAATACCCAAGAACTGTGAAACAACTACCAACAGTATACTAAATGCACAATGGGAATACTGGAAGGAGAAAAGAAGGGAAGAAATGTCTGAAACAGTAATGACTAAGATTTGTCCCAAATTAACGTCCTACACCAAACCAGGAAACCTAGACAATACCATGTGGGATAAATACAGAGAAAGTAAAACAAAAACAGAACCCACTAAACCTTAGTATATCATTTTCAAACTATAGAAAACTCAAAGATCAAGAAAATAATCCTGAAAGAAGTAAAAGAATAATGAAGTTAAGCCCATTTCTTGTCTGCCTGAATACTCATATCTTTAATTATGCTAATATAACTCAGGACCTGCCAAGATAAGAATATAATATCCCAAACTTTTTTTTCTTTTAACCACTGACTCCATTTCTTCATGGAGATTATCTTACATTTTTTTGAACTGAGCTACCCTGAAGTTTCTTTGGGAACTGTTCTCACATTCAGTCCATGTCTTTAAAAGCACCTACACATATCAGAACCATAGATCCACCACTGATTCATTTATCTAACAAGTGGTTTTTTTGTTTGTTTGTTTTTTCTTTTTCTTTATTAATTTTAATGGGGTGACACCAATAAATCAGGGTACATATGTACAACGAAAACATCTCCAGGTTATCTTATTATTCAATTATGTTGCATACCCATCACCCAAAGTCAAATTGTCCTCTGTCACCTTCTATCTGGTTTTTCCTGTGCCCCTCCCGTCCTCCCTCTCCCTCCCTCTTCTCTCTCCCCCCACCCTGTAACCACCACTCTCTTGTCCATGTTTCATAGTCTCACTTTTATGTCCCACCTATGTATGAAATCATGCTGTTCTGTGTTGTTTTGCTGATGAGCGCCATTCTGACTGGTGTGAGGTGATATCTCATTGTGGTTTTAATTTGCATTTCTCTAATGATTAGTGATGTTGAGCATTTTTTCATATGCCTATTGGCCATCTGTATGTCCTCTTTGGAGAAATTTCTATTCATTTGTTTTGCCCATTTTTTGATTGGATTGTTTGTCTTCCTGGTGTTGAGTTTTATAAGTTCTTTATAAATTTTGGTTATTAACCCCTTATCAGACGTGCTGTCGAATATGTTCTCCCATTGTGTGGTTTGTCTTTTTATTCTGTTCTTATTGTCTTTAGCTGTGCAAAAACTTTTTAGTTTGATATAGTCCCATTTGTTTATCTTGCCTTTTATTTCATTTGCCCGTGGAGATAAATATATTGCTGCTACAGATGTCAGAGATCTTGCTGCCTATGTTTTCTTCTAAAATGCTTATAAAACACTGATAAAAAGAAATCAAGGAAGATACAAACAAGTGGAAGCATATACTGTGCTCATGGCTAGGAAGAATAAACATCATTAAAATGTCTATATTACTCAAAGCAATTTATAAATTCAATGCAATACCAATTAAAATACCAATGACGTACTTCAAAGATATAGAACACATATTCCAAAATTTATATGGAACCAAAAAAGAACACGAATAGCCTCAACAATCTTAAAAAGAAAAATAAACCAGGAGGTATCACTCTTCCGGATATTAAGGTTTACTACAAGGCCATTGTACTCAAGACAGCCTGGTACTGGCATAAGAACAGGCACATAGATCAATGGAACAGAACAGAGGACCCAGAAATAAACCCACAGCTTTATGGACAACTGATATTTGACAAAGGAGGAAAGAACATACAATGGAGTAAAGACAGCCTCTTTAACAAATGGTGTTGGGAAAATTAGATATCTACCTGCAAAAAAATGAAACTAGACCATCAACTTACACCATTCACAAAAACAAACTCAAAATGGATAAAAGACTTAAACGTAAGCTGTGAAACCACAAGTGTTTTTTGAATGCCTATTATGCCACACACAGGCACTTTTCTAGAAACTGTCAGATATGTTATTGAGCAAAACAAAAATTCTTGACCTTTTTGAGTTACCTTCTAGAGAGGGAGGAGACAGATAATAAACAATAAGGTTAATAAGTAAATATTATTATACAGCAGAAGATGATAGTCTGAAAACAAAAGAGAATGTGAAAATGGGTGAGAGGAATGTGGAAGAAGGGCAAGATGGAATGGCTGTAAGGGAGAGGCAGGTGCAGAAATAAGTTTGCAACTTGAAATAGGGTGGTCGTAGTGGGTTTTATTCAAAGGGTAACATTTGAGCAGAAGCTGGAAAGAGGTGATAGAATTAACCACGTAGACATCTTAGTGAAGGGTTTTGCAGAAAGAAGACATTTCCAATGCAAAGGCTCCAAAATGCTGGCATAATGTTTTTATAAGAACATCAAGGAGACCAGCATACCTGGAAAGGAGTAAGAGCCATCACTTACTCCTTTGATGATGAGTTCAATGAATTAAAGGGGGCGGCAGGATGTACCATGTAAGGTATCATAAGTCATTGAAAAGCCTTTGGCTTTTATCCTAAATGAAATGGGAGATTACTGAAATGTTTTGAGTGACACAATCAGCCTTACTTTTGAAAAGGGTTCTTCCAGCCACTATGTTGAATACGGAATACCAGGGATCAAGGATCACTCTGGATGCTATGTTAACTATAAAAGAGCAAAGTTAGAAGTGATGAAATCAGTTGCAGTAATTCTGCGAGAGATGCTGTGGCTCAAACCAGGCTGGTAGCAGTAACAGTGGTAAGAAGATAGGGTTCTAATTTATTTTGACAATAGAGCCAACAGGACTTCTTGACTGTGTAAGAGAATGAGAAGAGTCAAGGCTGACTCCAAGTTTTTTTGGTCTGAGTATCTGAGAGAATAAATTTAACATCAATCAAAATGGAAAAACCTAGGAGGGGAGAAAGAGATTCCCAGTGGGAAATCAGGAATTCAGTTTGGGGATGGTGACTTGGCGATGTCTTGAAGAGTTATAAGCACAGGTGACAGGTAGAGAGTTGGCATTTGGGGAATAGGTTTAGTCTAAAAATATAAATTTGAGAATGGCCAATAGTGGATGATAATTTACCTTGATAATGAATGAAATCACTATGGGAGTGGCCTGACTGGGTGGCTCACTGGATAAAACATCAACCCAGTACACCAGAGATCATGGCTTTGACCCAGTCAGGGCACATAGGAGAAGCACTCAATGAGTGCACAACTAAATGGAACAACTAAGTGAAACAACAAGTTGATGCTTCTCTCACTCTTCCTCTTTCTCACTATACCTCTCTCTCTCTCATCAATGGAAAAAATATTTTTTAAGAGAGTCAGGGAGAGAGAGATAGGAACATCGAGCTATTCTTGTATGTGCCCTGACCGGGGAATTGAACTGGCAACCTCTGCACTCCATGATGATGCTCCAACCAACTGAGCTATCCGGCCAGGGCAATGGAGAAAAAAATTTTAAATCACTATGGGAGTGAGTACAAGATACAGAAAAAAAAAAAAAACTGAAGCAAAGGAGTAGAGTCTGTGGCCCAAATCTAAAAGGACATGTTCCTCTGGAAGCCAAATCCAAAGCCTTGGTTGGTGGGTGAGAAGGAAGCAGGGCAGATGCTGTAAGGAAGTATCAACTTCAGCTCTGGGGACTTGAAGATGTGACTAAGAAGTCTCATCTCCTGGACTATGTGATAGCTTCCTAGAGCCCTGTTTGAAGATTCCAGAGCCATGACTGGGCTTAGTGGAAAAGAAAGTCACAATTGATTAGTGATGTCTGCTACAGCGGTGGAATGCTGAGTGACAGTGAGAAGCGCAGCATCAGATATTTGTCATTCTTGCCATGGCACACTGGTGTGCCACAAGAATTTTTAAACATGACACACCTGATGATTTAGTCAGGGCACTGACCTCTTTTCCCTTAGATTGTCACATAGAAAAATGACAACAGCCAACACAACAGTAGTTGTCTGATGTGAATGAATTAAAATTATACCTTTTCTTTTTTTTTTTGCCAGATCAGCAAAAACTATAAATTTTTTTTGGTGTGCTGCAGAAGTTTAGTAATTAGTTTATGTGTGCCATGAGATGAACAAGGTTGAAAATTGCTGGCTCAGAAGAAATACCACGTGACTGAGAATAGACGGTGATGTTCTGAGAGTTCAGTAAAAGTTTTCAATTTGTTGCAAGTCAGTTTATCTGATTTATAGCAATGGCGAGATATAAGTTGCTGAAATTACATGTGTAAAAATGATTTTTATTGCTCTTGAGCCACTAGCCTCTGTTAGGTTTAAGTGTATAAAAGAGGATCCATGAAAGAAAAGATTAGAGTTAATGGGAAGAGTCAAAACCTGAGGCATAGTGGAACTTCTCCCAATGGCTCTGTGAGAGCGCTGGGTAGTCTCTCCCAAATACACAACCACAATGCTACAAAGATTGACAAATAAAACCATTCAGTGCTTTGAAAATCAGCCAAATATATGCAACAATCTGAGAAATGTTCATGCTTTAAAAAGCACTGAACTTCAACTTCATGAAGGAAGACTGAGGACTTGGAGTTCTGGCTTTTTCTCATCCAGCTCACCCCAGCACACGCAGGGAGAGCCCTGGTGACCACCAGCAGCCTCTCTGCCAACGTTAACAAGACTCGCTCAATTAGGAGAAGTGGGCAATGCACGCAGTCAGCAAAGCTGTCCATAGAAATAATCATCTTGGAGGTGGGTGAGTGAGGACTCCATCAGCCTAAAGCTGCCATGTGGTCAGGGACAGCATCCTCCTAGCAGAAGCCATGACTGTGAACAGTGGATTCTGAAGAGGGCACAGGCCCTTTGCACAGTTCCGGTTAATCCTAGGTCTGAGTGCATGGGCAATTCAAAAGGGCAAGGCAGATATTAAAACCCAGGGAGGTTTGAAACCTAAATTTTAAATGTGCCCTCCTATCCCAAAACATATCCAACAGCCGAGGACAGAAGCCTTGCTGGTTTTTTAAGGGGTTTGAACACAGTTCATGCAGTCATTTGCTGACCATTAAGCTACTAAAACACAGGAACAATCTCTAGCAAGCCAGGTTTTAAAATAAAATGAAGGACATATATTTGAAACAACCTAACAGAGGCGTTAGTGACCACAGGGGATACATATTTCACAGATTTAGCCCAGGCAGGTTAGTAATCAAACAAAACACCACCAACAACCACCTTCCAGGGGGAAAAATACCAGACTTCAGAGTAGCTACAATATATTATTTAAAATGTCTCATGTTTGAGAAATAAAAAGTTATGAGGATTGCCAAAAAGTGTAACTTTTACTCAAGGGGAATAAAATAGTGACTAGAAACTGTCTCTTAGTGTTACCAAATATTTGCAAAGTCTTCAAAGCAACTATTACAAACATGTTAAGAAGTAAAGGAAACCAAATTTAAAGAATTGAAGGGTGACAAAAATAGATCCATGAATAGATTATTAATAAAGATATAGAAGTTATTAAAAGTACCAAGTGGATATCCTATAGCTGAAGTGTACAGGGTAGGGCAAAAGTGGGTTTATTGTTGTTTGTATGAAAATAATACAACATGTAATAAATAATAGCACAAGAATAAACTGTTTTGCATACTCACAACTGTAAAGCTACTTTTGCCCCAACCTGTATAATAACTAAAAATATTTAACAAAATTCAACAGCAGGTTTGGGAGGACAGAAGAAAGAATCCCTGAACTGTATAAATCTATAGAAGTTATCTAATCTGAAGCACAGAGAAAAAAAAAAGTTGTCCTTAGAAACCTGGGACATATCAATCACAGAGACACTGATATAATAGGAGTCCTACCCAGAGAAAGGGACAGAGAGATAATTTGAAAACTTAATGGCCAAAACTTCTTAAATTTGATGTTTAAAGTACTAATCTACACATCTAAGAAGTTCAAAGAATTCCACACAAGGTAAAGACAAATAAGTTTTCACCTTGACACACCATAATCAAACTGTATTAAAGCCTAAACTAAGGGCACAATCTTGAAAGCAGGGAGAGAAAAATGACTCATCATCAGTGGTGGGATTGAACCGGTTCACACCGGATTGGCAGAACTGATACTTAATCTTCGTTGAGTTCAGCAAACTGGTTGTTAAAATGGCACTTGTAATCAGGGTTCTCTCTAAAGTGGGCACCTGGGAAGCCAGCCACCCACTGTGGAAATAAAAAATTGATACTACTTACTCCTTTTTAATGTTCATCTGCGCAACAGCATATTCTAAGCACCCATAGTAATGTTCGTTTCATCCATAGGTGAAAAAAACTGCAAGTGAGGACGCCAATCAAGAAGCAATATGGAAATATCTTAAATAACAAACAGTTTTATTGTTTTTTGTCAGGTATTATTTAATATTTTTGCATTAATATTTTAAAACTCTTCTAACATAGTCTAGTTTTTTTGTACTTCTTTTATTGTTATTACTTAAGTATTAAATGAATGAAATAATAAACTACCTTTTAGTAAATCAGTATTTTTATACTTAAAACTGTCATTAGGGCAGAGAAGCAGTTGTTAAATTATTTGAACCCAACCACTGCTCCTCGTGTACAGGTATAGGCAAACATCAGCTCAATTACCAACTGCCTTCTCATCTAAAACCATGGAGGCCAGAAGACAGTAGACTAATAAATTCATAGAACCCCCCTCTGAAAGAAAACACCATCAAACAAGAATTCTGTCACTAACCAAACTATTCTTCAAAAATAAAGGCAAAATAGACATTTCCAGATAAACAAAGACTGAGTAAATTTATAGTAGACCTGTCTTATAAGATATACAGAAGGTGGAAGTCCTTTCTTCTAGAACAGACACCAGAAGACTATACAAATCTACAGGAGAAAAAATAAAAAGAGCGCTGCAAATAATAAATATTTTGGCTAGTATGAAAAATTCCATAAATCTATTTTCTCATCTTTTCCCAACTTCTTTAAAAGCTATATGATTGCATGAATCCATTATATATTATTGTGTTTATAACCTAGATTGATTTAATATACATGACAATAATAAACAAGGAGGGGAGGAGGAAATAAAATTATATTAGAGCAAAGTTCTTATATTTTCCAGAATCAAATTATTATCAATCTGAAGAAAGATGTGATAAATTGAAATGCTTGTTGTGATCCCTAGAGCAGTCGCTAAGACAATAACACAAAAAGTATAATAAATCCATGGAAGAATTACAATGGCACACTAAATATATATATATATTTTTTTCTCAGCACAAAGAAGGCAGTCAAAGAGGAACAGATAGTCAAAAATGACAGGAGACATATGTAAAATCTAAGGCAGAGATGTTTGATAAAAAAAAATTTTTTTTTTCCTTGTGAGATTTTAGTAGAGGGAACTAGGAACTGGATCTGTAATGAAAACGGGCTATGTAATTTAGGGACCCAAGGCAATATGAAAATGCAGGGCCCTGTTCAAAAAAAATATTCCAAATTTCAAATTGTATCATTTTATCATTCTTTTAACCTCCTACGGGGATCCAGGACCTTCTGGTCAACTCTCTCCATTGTCTTTTTTTCCCATTCTCGTATTTGAAATCTCTAGCATTTGGGAAGGACTCAGCCTCCACAGCTAGAGGTCCAAGCGATTGGATTCAAGTTGTCCTATCACCATGAGGCAGCTGTGATTACACTTGGCTACAGATCGTTTTGCATTAAAACTTGCAATTCCCTTATTTGTACTGACGTTATTGTTCTTTACAGGCAGTGGTCCTGGTAAGTGAACACAGCATGGGGGTCTCAGAAAAGAATGTCATGCTCTGAGTAGCTGATATGCATTAATTTACTCAAAAATATTTTATTATATGTGAAACCCAAGAAGGGTCTATGTGGAGCTGGGCTGGGGGCAGCGGATCTGCTTGTTAGAATCACCATGATTTCTTGGTCCTGTTGTACAGTGATCTATCTCATCATTCTTCATAATTAGGCTTCATGATGACCGTAGAAAGAATTGACTGGGACAGAGTTCACTAGTGTCAAACAAACTTGACGGCATTCTGTGACTTCATGACCCTAAAGCAGGCAGGCCAATTTTCTTCAGGTTAAGACAGGTGAATTTTGCCTGCTTCAGGTTTTTGATAAGCTGTTCAGTAATCTATGGCTCTTGAGACCACTGTCACACAGACTGTTCTGAGGGGAAAAAGTGAATATTATAATCAACATGAAACAAAGTTGTCCTCCATATATATTACATATCTTTTAGTTTCAAGTCAGAGAAAATCTGGTTTACAACTGGCTTAATCAAAAAAAGAGAGTTTAGGCTGTCATATAGCCGAAGAATCCAGAGTCCAGTCTTTGAAGCAAGGCTTGATTAACTGGCTCGGCCATGTCATCGCAAACCTCTTTCCATTTTTCTTCTTGGTCTTCTGTGGTATCTTGCTTAAATCTCCAGTGGCTGGATTCCATCACAGTCCCAGAATGATTTCTGATACCTTCTGGATCTTTTTTGTTCTACACAAATGCTCAGCAAGGAAAGATCTCTGAGCCAGAAAGTATTTTTCCCAGAACACCCAGCAAATACCTTCTTGTTTCTCACTGTCTTGAACTGAGTTTTAAGATTTACCCTGATTCCTGGAGCAAGGCCGTTGGGCTGTGCTGATTGGCATAAACCAAACAGGGTTACATTCTCAAGCTGAGAGTAGAGCGTGCTTCCTCTGAGCACATGGGCTGTGTGCTTGAAGTACTGTTCCTAGATAGAAGGAAAATATTAAGTGTTCAGAGGGTTAAACCAGCAAAAGCCCACTACCCCCACCAATAGGAAACATAGACTATTGTGAAGTCAGTAGCCATCAGGCCCTGGTCCCCCCTCCCCCATGTGACTGTAGAGTCCAGGATGTTGAAGAAAGCTGAGAGGAGGTGCCGACAACACTGGGCTGCCTCCAACTATCTAGCTTGCAGTCCAACATGTGAGTAACATCAATACCAATGAAAAGCCATCGGATGTGCCCAGTTGTGAATACCATCCCAGCACTGAAGTAGGAGGTCGAGTCCTGGAGAGGTGTTTATTTTCTGGTGTAAAAAAGGTAAGGGGAGCTCTTAACTGACATTTTCGAATACCCACTTAATAATAACCTGTCCTATCATGCACACCTGGGGAAAATATACAAAAAAAAAAGAGCGGAAACCGAAAAGGTTTAACCTGAACTACCAAGGGGATGCGAGAATGAATTGCTATGAGGATAATCCTTTATTCCACTGAATTTTTCAGTGTTTTCTCTGTCCTCGGCTCTGAGCTAGGCACTGCATGTGATGGGTACAGTTCAGCACAGTGTTTCAGAACACAGGCTCTGAAATCTTTCAGACCTGAAAATGAATTCCAACTCTGTCACTCAGTCCCTTCAAGTCTCAGTTGCCTCCCAATTGTAAAGTGAGGAAGTACCTACTTTAAGCAACTGTTGTGAATATTAAGTGACCAAAATTAACTACGGGAGCACTCACCCAAGCAACTGGCATATTTACATTCGCAAGAAATGGTAAACATCTTACTCACAATTATTGATGCCATTAGTTGTGTTGTTATCATTGTACTGGAAAGACTAGTGAGACACAGTTTTTGTGGTGTACAGGTAGTGAATATTGGGAAAAGCATACAGATGGAATGCATAGCACTTTGCAGGAAAATGAAATTCTTCTCTGTCCTGGGAGCTGAGAAGACTTAGTAGTAGGCATTTTACATGCAGAAGCTAGTGGGATTGTGTTTAACTTAAGGTGACATCTTTTGGGTCTTTCCTTTGATGTCTTTTAAAGAAACCAAATCTTAAGTGTCAGTACAAAGGCTGTAAGAGAGAGCTACATGAGTAACATAGACGCGTGCCTAGGAGTGCGTTCCCTCTGGAGCGCGGTGGCCCGATGTCTTCACGGCTCTGTCTTGCCTCACAGGGGAAATGCGATGGTTGTGGCTCATCCACATGGCTAAAGGGGTAGCTGCTTGATTCATAGCTTCATTGGGGCTATTAGATTATACTCCCAAAGGCATTCAATAATCTGTTTAACTGAGTGCACTCATTTGTCTTGTTTGCTGACTACTTAGCAGATGGATTTGTGATTTTGGTAATTACTATATAAACGTTAATAAGACATGATATCTTTTATCAATTAGTACTTCATGCGGTTGGTTTTTCAAAATAGCAAGAGCTAGATGACTTAATGAGCCACAAGTAGGAGTTCAGCGGAATCAACGTTGGGAGGTTATTCATTCTAGAATGGCTTTCCTCTCTCAATTTTTTGCTCAAAAACCAAGCCCAGAGCCATTGTCTTGTCCTCTGCACCTTAGAAAATGGCTCATTTGTTCTGCTCAGCCAGAAACTGTTTCATTTAGGGAAGTGCTCGTTTGCACATTTTGGATTTACTTCTCTCCAAAGAGGTTTTAGTGTGCAAAGGATACCACACTTTCAGAGACTCTGGGTTATGCCTGAAGAATAATTTTCTAATAGAATTAAATGAGATTTGGACCTGTTTTTCAGAGGGAGGTGGGTGCTGCTAATGTATCCACTCCCCCCCACCCCCCCACAGAGCATAATAGGACACATGGCATGTAGAAGACGGGAGCAGATTGCTAAAAGTTCCATCCTGCTCCGAAGCGCTCTCCCATGGCCAGCCCCTTCCTCCATACACACAGGCACCACCAGCAAGCCATCATGAAAAGCCGTTTCCTAGTAGGGACTGGCAGTCCTGCAGGTATGTAGCAAAGAACCACATCTTTTCTGGGGTAACTCAGTTGGAAAGGACTTCTGAACAAAGCAATCAGGTGGCATGTTGATACCGCCTCCCTGAAGAACTCATTTAAGGACTCCTAGAAGGATACGCTTTCCTTTAAAGATCCAAATGCCTTCGGCGCCTTGATCTGCCTGTACATCCCAATGTTAACAGCTTCATCAAGCATTTCTTGAGCACCCACTGTGTACCTCACAGTGTATTAGGCCTGGTGACAGCTTTATAATGCTTGGCGAACACAGCCTGTGCCAGGGAGTCCACAGCCCACGTTGCTGGTTATTACAAGAGCAGGCGTGACACCCTCTTTGATTTTGCACTAAACTTGAACCAGCAAATAGACCCAAAGGGAGAGACTGCTAATCTCTCTGTCCAACTACCTTTTCAGGAACTCAAACAAACCCTAATCATTCCTGTCACTTTCATTTAGTAAGTGTTGATTTTGCGCCACTCATTATATGCTAAGCATTTTACATATGTTTTCTCACTTGTTCCTCACACACACACGCACAAAATCTTTTGGTAATTATTTATATTTATAAGCCCATTTTATATAAGAAATGACTGAGATGTTAAGTAACTTATAAAGATCCCATGGCTATTAAGTGGCAGAGCTGTGTCAGGAGCTGCCATTATATACAAAGTGGAATAACTTAATTTTGAAAAGCAATGTGTAGTTCCATGGCTTTTTTGTTTTTTATTAGAAGACACAAAATTGGTGCTACTGACCTTTTCTCAGACTTGCTATTCTGGGATTATCTACAGATTAACCATTGGGCTTTTTACCCTGATCACATAACAAGAATCTGGAGATATTGGTTGGCTGGCCATGGTGACACCTTTACAAACTCTGTTCAGTTGGGACAGGTGAATCTTTCAGTAATGTCTCATTAAGTGTGTGCCAACCCAGTCGGCTGCTCCCCCACAGAAGTGGGCATGGATCCAGAAGCATGTGGGGATGGCGGGAGCACGTCTCAGCGGGGTGGTCCATGGCTCTGGCTCTGTTGCCTAGGCAACCTCTCTCCAAGTGTGAAAAACTCTTCTCTTTTTCCATGTCAATCTGTAGGAGGGACTGACAGGTGTCACTCTAGGTCATCTGTTAGTCACTGCCACCTGTAGTTAAGAGACAGAAGCAATGTTTTGGGAAACCACACCATCATTGGCTATTAAGATTCAAAATCAACTAGCTCTTCTCATGTAATTCTGAAGTCAGGTGGGAGAAAGAGCACTACCCTGAACCCCAGCAGCATTCTCTACTCCATGGGATGTAGGGAATCTTTTTTCCTAAGAGGGGTGTTCTGTAGTAATCACCTTTATTTTTCCCATTAGCACTGGAGGAAGTGTTGAGAAAGCCATCCTATCAAGTGATGGGTAGAAAAATCAGCCTCAGGTTGAAAGCTTGGCTTCACCATTAGCTAACTGTATGTCATTGGGCAAGTTATTTAACCCCTCTTATCCTGTTTCTCATCTATGAAATGGAAACACTCATCTCTAGATTTTGCATATCATTGATTCCTATTCATTTATTTGGGAGTTACTCACATGGTAGGCATTCAACTAGACACTAAGGAAACAACTGAGAATAAGAAAGCCTGGTGCCTGCTAGCCTTCACAAAGGTCAAACCTGGCAGGAAATTTACATACCTAACAACATGTCACCACAGGTGTGGAGTTACAAAAGAGAAAGTTGAATGAATCATGGCAAGCAAACAACAGGGGTTACCTGATCTAATTTAGATGGAAACGGAGATGAACCTCCTTCAGAAAAAGATATTAAAGATTTGAAAGAAAGTTCAAGTTAGCCAGGTGAAGAGTAGAAGGAATGTGGTTACAAAAGAACATATTTACAAGCCCATAGAGACATAGGAACAGCCGCACATGTCTGCATAGAGGTGAGACCAGGCCGTTTAAGAGAGTGGCAGAGTAGACCAACAGGAGGTTGAGAGAGAAGCAAAGGTTAATAGTCCTCCAGGGTCTCGTGGGCTCTGTTACAACGTTTGGACTTCATCCTAAAGGCAATGGGGACTCCTTAAAGGGTTTCAGTGGAGTGATGTGTGGAGGGGTGGTGAGAAATAAAATAATGTACACAAAGGCTTAGTATAGTGTTAGTACTAAGTCACCACTCACTAAATGGGAGGTGCTATCATCATCATCGTCATCGTCGTCATTACCATCTTTTCTTTCGACTTCTTACTTCTTTTAACTTTAGTTAAAAAGCACACATTCTGCTGTGTGCTACAGAAAGAGAGTTAGGTAGTTTGTTGTGGCACAAACATTAATTCGAAAAGGCCAGTAAAACCATCCATGACAAAAGACAGAAGACATGGGAAGCCCAGAGGCAAATTTCTTTTTATCTCTGCTCTCCTTGCTGTTTCACCACTCCTCTGCCTGGCTGCCTCCCCAGTGGATTCACATGCTTCTTAAGCAGTGAAGTCATCATTCTTCCTGGCAGCTCTGTCATTTTCATGATGGTTTCTTTACCAGAGCCTAAATACAAAAATGCAGGTGGACCAGATTATATGTTGTTTTTCAAGAGCGGGCAGGGGGGGTGGGTGGCATTCTCATGCACGAAGTTGGATAGAGCACCTGTGAAAAGCACACGGTGGTGGCCAAATGACATGGGGCTGTGTGTGTTTGAGATGAACAACCTCTGTTTTGACTGAGGAGAGACATCACATTGCTTGGTGCTTTCCTGTTACCTAATTTGTATCCTTGGGGAGCAAATGTAAGGACAGGGCTCAGTAAATGGTGAGGAAAGGAGAACTTACCAGTTCTAAGTTTGTTAGACTGTTCACTTTTCTTCTCCTCTGATCTCGCAACATCTGGGTTATGAACTAAGACTGGGCTAAATGATGCAAGTGGTTGAAGTTGGACAGTCACTGCGTTAGGGACAATATAGACTGGGAGCCAAGAGATGGATGATTCCTTGGTAACCATCCTCATTCAGAAGAGTGTGAAGGGGCCAAGTCAGTCAGGTTCTAAAACTAACTCTGCTGTTAATTGTGTGTCTTTGGGAATAACTTTGAACTTCTCTCCAGGTAAGGAATCTCATCTGTAAAATGGATATCTCAATGGTGTGCAGAAAAATTGAGAGACTCCAAGGAGCAGGACACTCTTTTAGGGTGGGGGTGGCTCTGAGGAATGTAGTACAAGCAACAATCCTACCCTAAGGCACATACAGGCACTTGGTGAGAAATACACAAGCACAGATAATGACATCTATGACAGTATACAGCTCAAAGGATGTTAAGGAGAAAAGGGAGTCAACCCAGCTTAGCTATGGGACACAGGTTCTTTCAGACAAATCTGTCTTAGATTACTGGCTCTGTCGCATACTAGCTGCATGTATTTGCTTATTTATTCCATATATTTGGATCTCAGTCATATGTCAAATATTAGATTTGGCTATGGGTGTGCAACAGCCACCACAACAGAGGGAGAAGGAAGGAAACAACTTGCTATATTTCTCTGTCACTCTTTGCCAAGTGTGCATACTTGTAATCATTTGATTAACTACATATATGATGAGACCACACCATACCCTCAGAGAGGTAGAACATTCTCTGAACAGTCTAAAAAAAAAAGGTGACATCTGGTTAGAATTTCCTTTTTTATTCTTTTGGGTTAGAAAGAAATTGAATAACTCAAATAGGTTTTGAAACTATTAACCCTTTGCATCTTTTTGTGGTGCATTATGTGGTGTTTGTAACAGATATTAGAATACCAATGATGGCCCAGATGCTATAGAAACCATTTCAATGTAAAAAATCATTGATGATGTTTAAAGCTGTTCCACTAATGTACTGTCTTCAAGGAGCTCTCAGTGGGAAAAGATGAAGGCCCCGAAGTGAAAATCATGTATCTGGAAAGTTTAGTTTCTTTTTTTCCCTTCTTTTCCAAGTGAGAGGAGGTAAGATAGAGAAACAGACTCCCATATGATGCACCCTGACTGGGATCCACCCTGCAACCCCTGTCTGGGGCTGATGCTCTGCCCATCTGGGGCCATGCTCCCCTACTGAGCTATTTTTAGCATCTGAGGGGGAGGCTCCTCAGAGCCATCCTCAGCACCTGCTGGGGCTGATATGCTGCAATCAATCAAGCCATGGCTGTGGGGGAGTACGTGGCGGGAGGAGTAGGAAGGGAAAGGGTAGCAAAGCAGATGGTCACTTCTCCTGTGTGCCCTGACCAGGGATCGAACCCGGGACATCCACACGCCAGGCTGACACTCTACCACTGAGCCAACCAGCCAGGGCAAGTGTACTAAAAGCAGGACTTCACCACCATCCCTTGAAGGGCAAGAGACATTCTGGGTAGTGAGGTGCTAAGTTTAACTAAAAGAATTTGACTTTGATTGCAAAAAGGGATGAGAAGAGAAACATATAGTAACAGTGTTGAGATGAAGGTTTCCTTTATTAATGATTTTTAAATATTCACAAGGAGATAACAAGCACAAGAAGTTGAGCAGAGGGGAAGAAGCCAACACCCGTTACTTTTTGCCGTAGCAGCTCAAAATATAACATGATATATGGGCCAAAGAAAATGGTATCCTGGTTGGGAACAAAGGACATTTCATCCATGAGTCAGTCATTAAGGAAGTATAATGTTTAGGGCAGATTCCTTCTTTAAGTCTGTACCTGGGGGTGACAGTTAAACTCAGGGTAAAGAAACAGCAGCTTCATTGACAACCTTGATGCCCGGGGTGCTGAAATATCACATAGTGTAAATTGTCATGATCAAATAGTAATGGGGTGAGGGGAAGAATGTATTGTGTGTGTATAGGTCTGTGTGTGGAGGTAAGGAGGTGGACTTCTTTAGTTTGATTAAATGGTTAGGGAGGAGATAAATGAAGGAGAGAGAGCTAGTTTTTCAAAGAGCTGTGGGAAGCATGTTTTCAGTTGAATGACAAGTTGAACAATTTGGGTTTTATTCTAAGTACAAAGAAAAGATAGTGGAGGATTCTAAGTAGGATGTCATGATTTGATTTGCATTGGTAGAAATGTTTTTCCCTAGCTGGTTGGCCAAGTGTGGATTTCAAGGTGAAAACAGGAAAAAAGACGGAGATGGCAGCTTGGACCACAGCGGTGGCAATAGAGAAGGACATATTTGAGAGCCATGTAGAAAATAGGGTCTGCTGATAAAATAGATACAGTGGTGTTGGGCAAATAAGTTTGTAAAATTTGTGTTATTTTAAGGTGACCAGATTTTAAAATTGGTAAAGTGGGACACCATTGACGGGGGGGTGGGGAGGGGTTCTTGATTAAAAATTTTCATAGAATGCAAAAATAGTATTGTAACATATTTTTTAAAATTTCAACATAAGTACCATTTACAAATATAATACATTAAAAATATGTATAGTGTACATATTATTCTTTGGCATATTTCTCATTTGAGTGAATATTTTTTAGTAGATTGCTGTCGTTGTTTAAAAGGTCTTGAAATTTTTTCACAAGAATTTGCTAAATTATATTTCACACATAAAATGGCTTTCAAAGTCTCAACACTTAATTGTGATTTTTCTGATGTCCACAGTTTATTTACCGTAGAAAACACGTGTTCAGTCGCAGCGTTAGTTCCTGGTAAAGACAGCGCGTATTCCACAATTTTTAGTGCATTATTGTATAGAACATAGTTTGTTTCCAAATGATGAAATATTTCTAACCATTGTTCTCTATTGTGATTTTTGGTGACGCCCAAGATTTAACCTTTTCCTTCTCAATCTATTTTGTTAATAATGATACATCATTAAAAAGATCATTTTTGGAAATATTACTATATGGGAAATTTTGAGTGAGTCAGAGGGATCGGGTTTCACGGTCCCAAAACCGATGCCGGAGCTGCATGAGCATGAGCGGCTTCTGCGCCTCACGGAGCCCGGAGCCACCTGCCGGCGTCCAGGACGCAGGCCTATGGGTAGTGAAGGGACTTGACAGCTGCCACCCCAGCAGGTATGTGCCGCCAGAAGTTCTTTGTTTCGGGGCCCCGCACGGGGCAGCCAGCTCTTGCGGCAGTGCAGGGCGCTTCCAGGTCGAAGCAGGGTCTCCCAACCGAAAACCGTATATTCCCTTCCCGTTCTCCTGCCATTCCCTAGCTTTTCGTGCATTCTTTCCAAAAATCGGGACTTTCTTAAAACGCCGTGGGAAACAGGACAAATTGTTCAAAGTTGGGACTGTCCCGCCAAAAGCGGGACGTCTGGTCACCTTATGTTATTTGGTTTTGCTCACTTTTATTGTAAAAGTGGCACTGCCCACATGAATGGCTGTCACCCAGGTGATACAGCTAATTACATTTCTGCTTGGGAAGGGGCTTGGTTATGCTAATGTGTGCTGGAGGGGGGGTTGTTACGCTGAAAAGTTTTAAAAGGAGGAGCTAGGAGGCCATTTTGGGAGGAGATCATATTGTTGCAAGGAGAGAGGTCACATGGTTGCTGAGGAAGCAGGCAGCCAAGATGGCGGGGAGCTGAAGGGGAACAGAGGTGAGGGGTTTTGTGAGCTCTGCTGAGAACTGGTGGGGCCTTTGATTCCAGGAAAAGATTCTTCTGTTTGTGGTACCAGAGAATGTATGAATGGGTTTTGGTGCCCGTGTGTTTGTTTTTACTCTTTTGCCGAGTGCGAGGCTAGAAATAAAGAAAATGGCCCACCAGTTCTTTGCTCCGTTGTTTCATTACCATCTTTCCGAATCAAAAGGGAACCTGCATGGGCCAGGGGGCTGTGACCACTGCAAATACTGGACTTATAGATGGGAAAGAAAACAGGAAAGCGCCACCTTGGGTTTTTAGTTTTGGATCATGTAAATTTTAACTGGAACATCCTGATGAAAAGGGCTTTGTGGAAGCCATTATTAATTCTAAGGCTAAGTGTGGTGGATTAGTTAAGAAGAGACTTTTGAGCTAGAGAGGGCTCTATGTATCTTGGCCCCTAATTGTACCATGTGAGATGTGCCAGGTCTCGTTGGAGCTCCCATTTGGGATAGTATACCTGCTCTCTGCATCATCATGTAGCCAGAGAGGACGGCTTTGTTCATAAAACCCAATTCCGCAATATTTATTCACCAATGCATGATCATTATTTGCCATTGTCCTCATCCACTAATGTTTAATCCTTAAATTAGAGTCAATCTGACCAACATTTATTTGCAATAACAATAGTTTCACTGCCTCATTTGGCTGCCTGACTGGTTCCTAGATACGGAGTATTTTTGACCCAAGGTTGATAATCTGCATATGCAGAGGGCTAACGGAAATTATATGCAGATTTTCTATGGCACCGTGGGTCAGAGCCCCTAACTCTGACAGTGTTCAAGGGTCAACTATACTTTGTTTAGCACTTTGTGTCATGAGATTAAGTTTGGAGATGGTTGTGAAAGCATCCTAAAGTTGGAGATCAACAGATTTGAGAAATGGTACCCAGGAAAACATGAAGATCATTAACTTTTGAATGTGACCTTTCTACAGGTTGTAATGAGGTAGCAGCAGGAAGCGATCCACTGAGGACCCCATGGGTGGTCTCTGAGGCCCTGTCACACAAGCTGGATGAATAAAAACCATGTAGTTTCTTCTGCATTTTATGTTGCTCATAATAGGAGGCCCTCTTTAGGGGACAAAGCAAATAGACTGCAATAAATTTTTCAAAGTGCAGTATTGTAACATTCAGAGTCAATATTGGTTTAAAATGATTGCATCATTTTCTGAAATAATGACTTGTGTGAGGAATGTCCTGAATCATAATTAATTTACATATGCATTAAAGCCCACTTTCGGGGAAACCCTCTTTTCTCTTTCAAACATTGGAAATTAAATATTTACACTTGTTGTGATTTCATATATACATAGTTAATATCGCCTCTCAAAGCCACCTGCTCTTCACCATGTGTCATTTTCTCTGCTGATCCTCTCTAACCCATAGATTTGGAGGTACAGTACGTTGGCCCCAACTGGAAATTCTACCAAAGGCCATGTAAGTGGAGAGTAGAAATCATGGGCTAATTCCATTTCAATAGAACATAGGAGGTAAATGAGGCATAAATAGTCTCCTGGCTTTTAAAGATCTCTCCTTTCAGTTTAATTCATTAAAGGCTCTGAGGTTAGCTTTTACTCCCTGATCTTGAATTACCAAGTGGTCACCCAAATATACTTATTTGGTTTATTTAAGATTATATCCAAGTTCCTCAAATTCTTCATGTCTTGATTGAAATTTCATCTTTTCAAAATAAAGACAATTCTATTAAGTCAAAAGCCCTGTCCTGTGTGGGTTCTTTGGCTTAAAGGTTACCAGGAGTCTGGGAAGCTGACAGAGTTGTTTTAATCTGACTTTTCTGATTTAGAAAAGTCATTGAAAACTAGGAAATCGGAAAATAGAGAGAGGCCGGGGATACAAAATTAATTCTTCCTGAAACTACATACTGGCCTCTATTTCTTTCCAGTCTTACTAAGCGGAGATCTCTTTCAATGTTTCAGCCTTGCGGAATAGGGCTTTAGTTTGAAAGTTTGAGCTTAATGGTAACACTCACTGTTAATAGGAGAGCTCAGCCCCAAGGATTCTTTGTCAAACACAGGAAGGACCTGCCTCCAGGCCAGTTACATATAAAGGAGACCTTTTCTAAAACCCTAGTCGTGTCCCTCTGCCTTCTCCTACCAGCCTAAATAACTATAATAAGAACAAACATTTGTTTAATGTTGGGGTTTTTTTTTGTCACTGTTTTAACTTGTCTCTCTCAATGCTTTTGAATAAACAAATAGACACTTTTAGCCAAATTTAAACTCTGTCAAGCCTCCAAAACATCTTACCCTCATGAGCAGACTGTCTCTCCACAGGACCACTGTAATCTAAGAATGGCTTGAAAGGAATCATTGGGCAGGTGTCTGACTACAGAGCTGAACACATGGTATTTTTAGCAATATTTTCTGCATGTTAAGTCATAGTTTTTTTGGACACAAATGGGATTTAAACATGCCAGTATATAATCCCCAAAAGAGCATGAGATCTCTCTGTTTATTTTCCTATGGAATTTGCATTTCTATGTCATACTTGGCACATTGGAGGTACTTACTAATGTTTATTATGAAGGAATAAGTGGATGAATGAACAAATGAAGAAAACAAAGAGGTGGACTGTATCATTTTTTTGCAAATGGGTAGAATGTCTCCACATTCATTGTCCATCCTTCCCCTTAGCCACTGAGAATATTGGTTTTCTCCCCTTTGCTCTTCAGGTGTACAACTCCTACTCATTCACCAGGTGTGAGCTGAAAACATCACTGCATTCAGGAAGTGACTAGTGATTCCTCAACTTTCAAGATCCTTCTCCTTAGTGTATCTTGTACATTATTTCTGTTAAGACTTAACACCCAATTACTTAAAGCTTTGTGCATGTGATTTGTCCCCCTACTATGCTGAACACACCCTACGCACAGAAACTGTACCTTTATTTGTTGTATACACCCAGCCAAGTTTAGTGTGCTACCCATTGTAGGTGCTCAACAGACACCAATGAACTAATAAATATGCAAAGAAGGTGGCTGCTCATAGAAGAAAATAGGACCAAAGAATGACCACATTGAGAGAGGAGTCACTTGGGCTCACTACAAGGAAAAACAAGTAATGAGAACTTGTGATACTATGACATAAGTTTTCTACTTATAAAATAAGAAATATATGTTTGCTCTTCATCCTGTTCCTGGCACAGAGCTCCTAAACCCTTGGAGTTTCCTAAGTGATGAGAGTCTTTTGCTATGTTAATGAAGTGACTTTTTGAACTGCACCTGAGAATTGTGGCTTGTTGTCAGTGGAGCCAAGTACATGATTAGAGAGTTGGAACTTGCAGTCTCATGTCCTTGACCTCCGGGGAGGGGAGAGAAGAGCTGAAGATTGATTTCCATCATCGATGGCCAATGATTTAATCAGTCATGCCTGTGTAATGACACCTCTGTAAAAAACAACAACAACAACAAAAAAAAAAAAAACAAAACAAAACAGGATTTGGAGAGCTTCCTGGTTGGTAACATGGAGATTTGGGGAGAGTGGCTCACACAGAGAACATGGAAGCTCTGTGCCCCTATTCCTGTACCTTGTCCCATTCATCTCTTTCATCTGGCTGTTCCTGAATTATATTTTTTATAATAAACCAGTTCTCCAGAAAGTAAAATGTTTCCCTGAGTTTTGTGAGCTGCCCAAGAAAACTGATTGAACCTTAAGAGGGGTCTTTGGAACCACGCATGTACAGATCAGTCAGAAGCCCAGGTGACAACCTGGACTTGCAATTGGTATCTAAAGTGAGGGGTAGGAAGGGGCAATTTTATAGGACCAAGCCCTTAACCTGTGGAATCTGATACTGTCTCTGGGAAGATACTATCAGAATTGAGCCAAACCGTAGGATACCCAGCTAGTGTCTAAGCATTGCTTGGTGTGACGAAACTCTTTGCCCCTCTCCCCCAACACACACATGTTGGAATTAGTCCCAGAACTTTTTAGACCTGTTAATACAAAGGCAACAGTCTCCCATGTGGGGCAGGGCAGCTGCCTTGTGCTGACTAAGCATAACCCTATCAAAGATAGGGCAGTGGCAATATTATTTTTATATCATTGATTAAACGATTATTTAGAGAATAATCAGTTGCAAATTGCTGTGCTGAGGACAAAATGCCAATCAAAGCAGAAAGGATCTCTGTCCCCTTGGAGTTTAGTAGCTAGTGACAGGAAGAGAGATAGTAATCAAATAATCAGACAAATAAATACATAAGTACCCAACTGTGATTTATTTTAAAAGCCAGGAAAGCACCTGAAATATCAAATCTGGGCCATAAGGAAACAACTGGTGAAGTATAATATGAAGGATGAAGCAGAGTTAAGCATGTAAAAAGGAGTGGTGAAACATTTTAGATAAAGAACAGCCTATACAAAGGCCCTGTGGCAGGCACTGGGATATGGAGCCTGGTGCTCAAAAGAAGTTTGTGTTATTGGGGTACAGAGATTTTTCAGAAAAATATTATAAGATATTGCAGGAGAGGTATGCAGGAATCAGACCATGTTGAGCTTTGGGAACATGTTAATGATTTTATATTTTATTCTGAAAGAAACATAGAAGCCACTAAAAAGCATAAGATGCCTTTATGGCTCTCAACACTGAGAGTAACACAATCAAATTGTACAATACAACATAATTGTTTTATTCAACTTAGTGACCATAATAAAATACCATAGACTGGCTGGCATAAGCCACAAATTTATTTCTTATAGTTCTATTGTAAAAGCTGGAATTCCAAGATCAGGGTGCTGGCATGATTAGATTCTAGTGAGAACCCTCTTCCAGGCTTGTAGACAGCTGCCTTCTGACACTGTCTTCATGTGGTGAAGAGAGGATGAGCTCATATTTCTTCTTATAAGGACAGTAATCCCTCCGTAGGAGCCCCACTTTCAGGACATTATCTAACTCTAATCACCCATCAAGGCCCCAACTCCAAATACCATCAAATTGAGAGTTAGGGCTTTGACACGTGAATGGGGGGTTTACAAACAGTTCATCACAGCAATATATTATTAATAGTTACATCATTGAACATTTATTGATGTTTACTACGTGCCAGCCAATATTCTCCTTACATCGCCAGGAGGAAGGTTGCTAGTATGATCACACTCTTGCAGATAAGGTAGCTGATGTTCATAGATCAGGGCCAGGACTAGAGAGAAGCAGCCTAGGAAGGAGGTACTCCACCTTGATGGTCAACCTTTTATAAAAACCGCCCACTTTTGCAGTGCTGGTCAACCTGGTCCCTACCTCCCACTGGTGGGCGTTCCAGCTTTCAGGGTGGGCCAATCTCGGCGCCGTTTGGTTGCTCCGCTACTGTCCACCATGAAAGCTGGAATGCCCACCAGTGGGCGGTAGGGACCAGGTTGACCAGCACTGCAAAAGTGGGCGGTTTTTATAAAAAGGTTGCCCATCAAGGCAGCCTATAGGGTCATGCCACATGCCACAACCCTGTGGATGAGTACCTTAAATTCACCACATTAGCTACCGCACTTGTCTTGCCCTGTCTCAAATCTGGGTTAAGGAGCCTCTCCTAGATCTCTTCGCAATTCATAAATGATGCAACTGGGTTTTCAACCGAGGGTTGTTGTGCTTTTAAATTATTTTCTGTCTCAAAAATTTTCTGAATTTCCAGATGAGCACTCTGCTACCCTCCTCATTTGGGGGCTCCCATAAAAATGAAATTATTTGTGATGAAAGGTTAAATTTGGCTTCACGATTGTAAATAGCTAGACTCAGCTGCAATGAATTCAGAGAATGAAAACTGATAAAATCTAGGCTTCATCCCAAGGAACAGAGTACCTCAACATTATTCAGAAGATGAGAAAGAATGAGTCAAATGTTTAAAAAGTAAACAGGTTTCTCCCATTAATGGTAAGCCCACAAAATGAAAATTAAATTTTCTAGCTGCAATTAGGATAATGGATGTCAATCAGATATGAAACTACTAAAGAAATTAGCCATCAGGTAGTCCTTAATCAGTTTAGGCTTTTTTTTTTTCTTTCTGTGGGACAGTAGAAATGTAATCTGTTATCAGCGCAGGTATGATTGAATTATTAATAATATTGTGCAAGGCCACCTAGAAACCAGAGCTTGGGGACTTTTAAATCTATTCTAATTGAAACAGGAATCAGCAGACTGGAAAAGACCCTGACTCTTCTCAAGATATGTCACAGCATGTGACACAGAGGACACGTGGGGTTTGCAACACAGTGGCAGCTGCAAACTGACCTTTTGGCAAATTTAATCTGCAAATGGGTTCCTATTTAAGACAGTTAAAGCCTTTCGTAATTAAGGAGGTTTCCTTCTACATTTTAGAAAGCTTAGTTAAAAATTTTTTCATGCCCAGGTATTATGCAGATTGTCTAACAGGAAGATTATGAATGCAAATAAATCACGCTTTTAAGTGAAAGGCTTTACTGGCCTCTTCAGAGGATAGTAATATATGCATAGTTGTGAGAAAAATGCTCTCAGATCATCCAGATAAGAAAAGGGTCACATTGTCATTCCTTGAAGTATATTGAGTTAGAATAAAAATCCAGGAACATCCCAGAAGCTAACGTATTCAAGAACTTCTCAACTTAATACTGTTACTTGTTTCCTCTGGTTTTCGCGGAGGCAGGACATCATACTCTAGGAGGATAAATAAATTCCTCCTAGACTTCGGGCAAGTTCATAAAATGAAATGCCACCTGTTGCTGTTCTTTTGCTCTACAGATTTCCTCTATGAGCTCATTTATAAGGAAGAAAAATGTGCTTTGTCTTTCTAGGGGATTAACCACTCAGGGGACCCCGAGTAAGTCACTTAATCTCTCAGTGTAAATTTTGATGGTGGGAATAGTTGTTGGTTGGAAACAGCTGGGGTCACTGACCCAGCTTCTTTCAATGACCTCCCACTGCCCTCTCTTACCCCTGGGGAAACGCCTCTCCCACTCTTACTTCTTCTCATGGACCACCTGCTTTTTCTTTGGTGACTGTCTCCAGGAGCTGAACCGATGGTTCTTGAATGAAGTAAGCCTAGGAGGTTTAGAGCATGAGTTTTCCATTGCAGCGGGGTACCTGAAATCGAATCCCAGGTCTGGTACTGACTAGTATGTGCCCCCAGGTAAATTCCTCCACACTCTAGGTTATAGACTACAACATGGAAACCATGACATGAAGCTTACAGGGCAGAGATCTCTAGACTCCCTTAGTTCACGGACGTATTGCCTCAGTATTTGTTTCTCAGAGATCCTCTGCCAGAAGAGGTAGCCGGTGGTTCCTTCCTTACATGGTTAGGTCCAAACAACTTAATACACATTTACATCTAGACCACTTAGTAGAATGCCGAAGAAATAGATATTGAGAGAAAAAAATATTTTTTAATTTAATGTTTACATAAACAAAAGTACTTGTTAATGGGATGTGTGTGTGTGTGTTTTGAGCACTGCAGTTTCTTGAACCTTGGAATCCGGCTTGCTCTCCCAGATTCATTAGCCTCCCCACTCCCATACCTGGTTTAGTCACACAACCACTGAAAACTGAGCTTTGTGAAGATATGACACATAGCACGACCTAATATTGAAACCAAGACCTACTTCAAGCTAATAGTTTGCATGGTTTCCGGCAGGCATTTCCCTCAAAATTTTAAAATCTGCCACGGCACCCCTGTGAGTTTGCTGTGGTGCCCTGAGGTACCTCATGTAAGCTAGGGTACCATGGCGTTAGAGATCATACTGTCTGCTCTTAGAGGACTAAATGTGGGAATGCATACCAGGAACCTGACTTTGGGCAAGTTCATAAAATGAAATGCCACCTGTTGCTTTTCTTCTGCTCTACAGATTTTCTCTATAAGGAAGGAAAATGTGGTTTGTCTTTCTAGGGGATTAACCACTGCTGATACCTGATTGTTGGGTTTCAATGCATAACAACGTGCTGCACATTTTGGGGATGAAACGTGTCCTTGAGAAGAACCTCACGATGAGGTTGGGGAGACAGGATCAACACATATGAAGCAACAGTAAACAACTCACAATTGCTAAAGTATAAAGTAATATGATTTCAAAGGAGTAGAAAGGAGGAAGGAACTGAGATGAATCTTGACAACCCAACAGCATTTAGGAGGGGCAGAGGAGAGCAGGGCTCCCCCAAGTAAAAGAACTTGGCATCCAGGAGCTGGTGCTTTTCATACAACAGCCAGTGGGTTGCTTTCTGCGACAGTATTCAGCCTCCCCTGGCCCTTAGCACCTTCTCCAACTTTGTGAAGACCAGACAGCATATAGATGCTGCTGTATGTAGGGTTGGCCCTGGTGTGATGAGATTGATTCCAAGAATGTTCTTTGACAACCTGCTGCATGAAAATTTCTGGGATGGAAATATTAGCCAATTCTTGACAACACTAATATGGAAAATACTCATTTGGACCAGGGTTCTGGAGATGCTCTGAGAGAAAGTACTGCTTGGGCAGCACCCTCGGAAAAGGGCACAGGGATGACTTAAAATACAGTGTCGCCTCATCCACCAACTCACCGGTACAAAATGACAGTTCTATGTCTTGGTTTCACCTTCCACTTAATCTGATGGCATGAGATGTAGTCTTGCAAATTCATGGTAATCCAATGATTTTCAGATTTAATCTGATCATTTAGGATTTAAGCATTCAATTTCACACATACCGAACCCTCGGTAACCTTTTCCCTAGATTATCAAAATGGCATTCCTTGTACCATCCTCTGTCTGCATAAGACCCAGCTGAGGAGTACCTCCCCTTTCTGGTCTTCCACGTGGACCTCTATCTTTACAGCGCTCCTTTCTGGGTATAACTTGTCTTGCCCCTACTTCAGACTTATCCCCAAAAGGCATTAGGCATCTTGTCCTTCCCTGGTGTAACTCTTTTATCTTCTGCTCCAGGTGTCATTCACCTTCAACCCCCTCCAGGTGAAACTGACCTTGGCCGGTCTATCTCTATGGCTCTTCTTTGATGTGGATTGTCTTTTTTATTTCAATCTGCTGTGTAAGGTGTCATTGACATTATAAAATTTGCTAGTTTTAAATGCCCTGTTCAGTAAGATTTGATAAAGGCAGACAGGCTTGTAACCATCATCATAGTTATTATATAAAATAGTGCTGTACAATAGAAATACCATGTAAACTACATAACGTGATTTAAAATTTTCCAGTGACCAACCACATTAAAAAAAGAAGCTATGAGAAACAAGTAAAATTAATTTTAAAAATGCATTTTATTTAACTTAATATATCCAAATATAATTTTAACACATAACCAATACGAAATATAGATTAATGAGGTACTTAACATATTTTTTCACATTAATTTTTTGAAATCCACTGTATATTTTACACATACAGAACATTGTAATTCAGATCAAATTTTCATCAGACACTTGATTTGTATTTAGATTACATAAAATTCATAGTTGGAAAAGTAGATTAGGCCCTGTCCGGCTAGCTCAGTGGATAGAGTGTCAGCCAGGCTTGGGATGTCTTGGGTTCAATCCCCGGTCAGGACACACATGAGAAGCAACCATCTGCTTCATCCCCTACCTTTCTCCCTCTCTTCCCCTCCCACCACCAGTGGCTCGACTGGTTCAAACATCAGCTCCAGGCACTGAGTATAGCTCAGTTGATTCAGGCATCAGCCCCAGATGGGTCTTGCCATGTAGATCCTGGTCAGGACACATGTGGGAGTCTGTCTCTCTATCTTCCCTTCTCTCATTTAGAAAAAAAAAAAAAGTAGATTAAAATGCCCAAGTTGTTCCAAACATACTTAAAGTTTTCATTATAACTTTTATTTATATTTGACTTAATTTGAACTACATATAATTAAAAATCCAGTCCCCAGTCATATGTGCTATATGTCAAGTACTCAGTAGCCATGTGTGGTTAGGGTTACCATACTGGACAACACAGAGGAAATTTCCATCACCCCAAACATCTTCTGCTCTTTTGAAATCATTCCCCACCACCATCTGGCACTAGCAACCAATGATCTGCTATGTGTCACTAGAGTTTGGCTTTCCTAGAATGCAACACAGCATACATCTAATAGCCTTTAGTTTCTGACTCCTTTCGCTTATTATATTGACTAAGAGATGTATCTATGTGACATTTATCAATAGTTTCTTTTAATTGCTGAATAATGTCACATTGTGTGGCTGTACGACATCATTCACCAGTTGGTAGAGATTTGGGTTATTCCAATTTCGAGCTATTATAAACATTCAAATACATCTATTTGCATGGACATATGGTTTTCTTTCTCCCAAATTAATCTCCAGGAGTAGATTGAATGGTGTGTGTTTAACTTTATAGGAAACTACCAAATATTTTCCAAAGTGCTGTTTTGCATTCCTACCAGCTATGTGTGTGAATTCCGGTTGCTCCACAGCCTCACTCACGTTTGATATAGTCAGTCTTCACAATTCTAGCAGGTATGCAATGCTTTTCTTTGTGTTTTTAATTTGCGTTTCCCTAATGACTAATAACATGGAACATTCTTTCACGTGCTTACTTGCCATTTGTATATTCCCTTTGGTGAAGTATGTTCAACTATTTTGCCCCCATATTTATCAGGTTGTCTTTTTATCATTGAGTTGTAAGAGGTGTTTTGCATAGGCTAGATACAAGTCTTTTATCAGATATGTTTAGTTTTTATTTTCTTCCAGTCTTGCCTTGTCTGTGACTCTTACTTTTTTTACGTTTACTGACGGTATTGTTTTTATCTGCCGTTGCCAACTGCGGTTCTGCGGTGAGCTCCAATCCAATGTCCACTCTCTCACCCTTTTGACTCCTGGCATCTTTGGGTTCACCAGTGTGCTTAATTTTTTCTGCTTTGCTCTCAAGCAGCTATAGAAATTTCTGGCAGTCTTTCTCACCCTGTGTTAAGGTTGCAGGACTCAGGGTAGATGTACTCAGCCAGTCGACATGAACAGCTGCTGCCATAGTCATTCAGGCACTGCAGTGGTTAGACATGAGGTTTCTTCCACTCTGAGAAGGTTACGACCACTCTGGGCTATCCTTGAGAACTTGAGATACAAGTTCCCACTGCTGTCATGAGATTTCACACAATCTGTCTGTAACTTCTATCACTCATCTGTCTATCCCAGGACTAGGATGAGCCTTCTCAGAGACTCAGGGGACATCTAGTTCAGAGACTTGTCCTCCTGATTGTCCTGCTTCCTGTCACTTGGTCAGACTTTGGTCTCCTTTCATAATCATGCTGTTATGCAATCAAACTACATTCTTCCCTTTTTCTCCTTCCTTGTAGAATAAGAGCCAAAGCCTTCAATCTTTCAGGCATTGGTGCTCAGTATTTAAAGCCAAGCTTTTGCTCTTCAAAAGTCCTTTTATTCCCTGCTCGGGCACCAGACGCTTAAGATGAATATCCCTGCTATAAGTTGGAAACTTATAGCACTCTAGTTAGAAACTAAGAAACAAAAGAATACAACACTTTGGTCTTTCTGTTACCGCCTTCGTTCTGATTTGAGTGTGCAGAGAAAAACATCTCTCCTGCCTGCATGTTCAAGAAAGAGTGAGAGTGACCTCTTAATTCTATAAAATACTATCCTACTGCAGTTGGCTCTCAGGAGGTAAAGAAGTCTCTGAGAGGACAGTCCCTGCAGAGACAAGAATATCACTAATAACTCAGACACAAGAAAGCCAGATCATATTTGGAAAATGACAAAAAAATATTATTCTTATGTTGATCATGATACTGGCAGAATCTATTATTTATTGTGAGTTTACGACGTGCCAACTCTAGCTCAAGCATTTTGCTTCTATTATCCTATAAGGTTATTCCTATTTTTGCTATTGAGGAAACAGAATTCTGATGCAACTTTCACTTTCCTGAGGTCAAAAGTTATTAGCATCTCCAGGACTTATACTAGAAGCCAATCTGATTTTAAATCCTATATTATTAAGCATTAGAGCTGTGATTCTCAAGCTATTTAAGGACCCATTTACAACCTTAAAAATTATCGAGAACCCCAAAGAGCTTTAATTTATGTAGGTGATATCTATTTATATGTCCTTTATTAGACATTAAACAACTGAGAGATTGTAGAAATATTAATTTATTTTAAAATAACAATAATAAATTCATTACCTATTAATATCAAGAGCATACTTTCATTGAAAAAAATTACTATAATTTTCCAAAATATTGGTAAGAAGGGTAGCAATGCTGGATGCTTTTTGTATATCTCTTTAATGTGGCTTACTAGAAGGCAGCTGCATTCAGTCCATAGCGACATCACACATCACGTAGCCTCTGTAAATGTAAGTGGACACTCATGAGAGAATGAGAGTAAAAATGGCAAATAAAATCTTGGTATGATGAAAACCGTTTTGATCTATGGATCCCTTAAAGGGGCATCAGAGATCCCTAGGGGTCCCAGACCACAATCTGAGAATTGCTGCACTATGATAACTACAAATATATTGATTCCAGTGTAGCAAAAATCTATCATGTAGACAGAAGAGTTGGGGTATGAATTGGGAAGTGTAGAGTAGGACCAGAGTGATTAATAAGTTAAGGAGTTGGGATGGCATTCTGGAAAGCACGGTGAAACCTGGATGGCTTTCAGCTTGATCAGAGCTTTGTGTGGGGGAAATTTGTCAATCAAATGGGTGGGACGGATTGCAAAGAGTGGAGAAATGGCAACCAGTATGACCCCTAGAAAGAGGCAGTGTACTTTAGTATATCTGGAGACTTCTCAGGATTTTGTGAAAAATAAATGTTAATTTCTATAAAATGCAGAGAACAAAGCCTGCTCCATAGTTAAGTGCTGCTTGAGAATTTATATTAGTTCTTGTTGTTGCAATAGTGCTATTGCTATTTATTGTTATTCCTACTAAATGAGACCTTGTCAGGATTAGGAAGAGACCCTTTGCAGTCAAGTTTATGGGATGCTGCTGCTGCCGATTAGACGGAGGTGTAAGGAAGTGAAAAATGTTAAGACACTATGTTTTGCCATTTGACTAATATAGGGTCCCTGTATTTTGACAAAGAACTGAGTCTCAATAAGTATTTGAAAGGTGAAGGGGAGGGGAGAAATGGGAAAAAGGGGAACTTTTCGGGACAAGCAAGGTGATATTTGAGCCTGTTGGTTTATAGATGCCCGTAGAACATACCCACATATGATGAGGTTCTTAAGTAGGTAACACAGAAGGCCATACATCAGTTCATGTCCTTTCCAATAGCCTACAGGCCCAATGTATTATGGTTCTGATTGCCTTTCCAATCTCATATTGGAACACCCTCCCTTTCCATTGCTTTGAATCAGTATTTTAGTACCTTGAACCCTCCAGGCTGTTTCCCACCTTGGGGTGTTTGCACTACTGCTCCCTTTCTTGTAATGGCCCACCCATCACACCAACCCCGCTCATGGCTGGATCTGTGAATCAGCCGAATGTTAACTCCTTGGGAGCCTTTCCCTGATCATCCTGTCCAAGTCAGCCTCCCTCCCCCTTGCATTCTTTTCTCTCGCCTCATCCTGTTCGTTATTTTCATAGACAGGACACTTCATGAGGACAGAGACTTTGTATTTCACTTATCATCACTGACATAGTGCCTAGACAAAGTCTTCAGATACAAAGCATATTTGTTTCAGGAGTGAATAACCGGGATCCAGAAGACAGGTTGAAATAGAAAGAGGACAGAGATTATTAAATTGTAGGAAAATTATTAAAGTGTAGGAAAATCTGGGGCTTTGGCTTGAAGTTGTTTGTACTGATATTTTAAGTGAGTACCCATAAGCCAGCTGTCTCTAATGGGAGCTTCTTGGTCGTATTTGACTTCAAAAGTGTATGTGCCTTGCCTGACCAGGCAGTGGAACAGTGGATAGAGTGTCGGACTGGGATGTGGAAGACCCCGGTTCGATATCCGAGCTCGCCAGCTTGAGCGAGGGCCCATTTGGCTTGAGCAAAAGGCTCACCAGCTTGGACCCAAGGTCACTGGCTCCAGCAAGGGGTTGCTCGGTCTGCTGAAGGCCTGTGGTCAAGGCACATGTGAGAAAGCAATCAATGAACAACTATGGTGTTGCAACGACAATGAAAAACTAATGATTGATGCTTCTCACCTCTCTCTGTTTCTGTCTATCTGTCCCTATCTATTCCTCTCTCTGACTCTCTCTCTCTGTCCCTGTAAAAAAAAAAAGTGTGTGTACCTCAATTTATAAAATTTCTTCAATTATATTTACCCATGTTTTCAACTGGAACACTAACCTTTGCAAGTTGCCAAGTTTGCAACAGTGACATAATGCTTCTTAACAAATGGCAACAGCCTGCCCCTTGCCTCAAGTTCCAGTAAAGGAAGACTCGCCCTGCATCTCCACTGTGGCTTCTGCACCTTGTACACTAGCATGCCTTTGTGTGTTCAAAGCATCAGTGATATATTATAGAAGAATAGCAGGGGATTTAGGTATCTGACTCTGCCACTTAATCATTGGGTTGACTTACTAGCAGATCCCATCCATGAGTGATGAAAATAATACATTGCTTAGAGAAATGTTGATATTTCCAGTAAAGTATCTAACAAAAAAAATGGCATAGTTTAGGTTCCCCAGCCATTCAGCCAATAGTATAGAATTCTTATTAGAAAATAATTTTCTCTTGAAAATTTGAAGTTGTTTCTTCTTTTTTTAATAAAACCATTTTATTTGATTATTTTTATAAAGTAATAAAGGGTGGTAACTAGTATTCCAATTTTATTATTTTAATTGGGTGACATTAATAAATCAGGGTACATATGTTCAAAGAAAACATCTCCAGGTTATCTTGTTATTCAATTATGTTGCATACCCATCACCCAAAGTCAAATTGTCCTCTGTCACCTTCTATTTGGTTTTCTTTGTGCCCCTCCCCCCTCTCCCATCATCTCCTCCCTTCCCCACCCCGTAACCACCACACTCTTGTCCATGTCTCATAGTCTCACTTTTATGACCCACCTATGTATGAAATCATGCTGTTCTCAGTTTTTTTCTGTTTTACTTATTTCACTCCGTATAATGTTATCAAGATACATCCATTTTGTTGTAAATGATCCGATGTCATCATTTCTTATGGCTGAGTAGTATTCCATAGTATATATGTACCAAAGCTTTTTAATCCACTCGTCTTCTGACGGACACTTGGGCTGGTTCCAGATCTTCACTATTGTGAACAATGCTGCCACGAACATAGGGGTGCATTTCTTCTCCAAACAGTGCTATGGTGTTCTTAGGGTATATTCCTAAAAGTGAGATAGCTGGGTCAAAAGGCAGTTCGATTTTTAATTTTTTGAGGAATCTCCCATACTGTTTTCCACAGTGGCTGCACCAGTCTGCATTCCCACCAGCAGTGCAGAAGGGTTCCCTTTTCTCCCATCCTCGCCAGCACTTATTCTGTGTTATTTTGCTGATGAGCGCCATTCTGACTGGTGTGAGGTGATATCTCATTGTGGTTTTAATTTGCATTTCTCTAATGATTAGTGATGTTGAGCATTTTTTCATATGCCTATTGGCCATCTGTATGTCCTCTTTGGAGAAATTTCTATTCATTTGTTTTGCCCATTTTTTGATTGGATTGTTTGTCTTCCTGGTGTTGAGTTTTATAAGTTCTTTATAAATTTTGGTTATTAACCCCTTATCAGACGTGCTGTCGAATATGTTCTCCCATTGTGTGGTTTGTCTTTTTATTCTGTTCTTATTTTCTTTAGCTGTGCAAAAACTTTTTAGTTTGATATAGTCCCATTTGTTTATCTTGCCTTTTATTTCATTTGCCCATGGAGATAAATCAGCAAATATATTGCTGCCACAGATGTCTGAGAGAGCTTGCTGCCTATGTTTTCTTCTAAGATGCTTATGGTTTTACGGCTTACATTTAAGTCTTTTATCCATTTTGAGTTTGTTTTTGTGAATGGTGTAAGTTGATGGTCTAGTTTCATTTTTTTGCAGGTAGATGTCCAATTTCCCCAACACCATTTGTTAAAGAGGCTGTCTTTACTCCATTGTATGTTCTTTCCTCCTTTGTCAAATATCAGTTGTCCATAAAGATGTGGGTTTATTTCTGGGTTCTCTGTTCTGTTCCATTGATCTATGTGCCTGTTCTTATGCCCATACCAGGCTGTCTTGAGTACAATGGCCTTGTAGTAAACCTTGATATCCGGAAGAGTGATACCTCCTGCTTTATGTTTTCTTTTTAAGATTGCTGAGGCTATTCGTGTTCTTTTTTGGTTCCATATAAATTTTTGGAATATGTGTTCTATATCTTTGAAGTATGTCATTGGTATTTTAATTGGTATTGCATTGAATTTATAAATTGCTTTGGGTAATATAGACATTTTAATGATGTTTATTCTTCCTAACCATGAGCACGGTATATGCTTCCACTTGTTTGTATCTTCCTTGATTTCTTTTATCAATGTTTTATTATTTTCCAAGTATAAGTCTTTAACCTCCTTGGTTAAATTTATTCCTAAGTACTTTATTTTTTTGGTTGCAATAGTGAAGGGGATTGTTCCCTTAATTTCTTTTGCTGACAGTTCATTGTTGGTATATAAAAATGCCTCTGATTTCTAAGTATTAATTTTATATCCTGCCACCTTGCTGAATTCATTTATCAGGTCCAGTAGTTTTTAGACTGAGACTTTAGGGTTTTCTATATACAATATCATATCATCTGCAAATAGTGACAGTTTTACCTCTTCTTTTCCAATTTGGATGCATTTTATTTCTTCTTCTTGTCTGATTGCTGTAGCTCCAGAACTATGTTGAATAAGAGTGGTGAAAGGGGCACTCCTGCCTGGTTCCTGATCTTAAGGGGATTGCTTTTAATTTTTGCCCATTTAGTATGATGTTTGCTGTGGGTTTGTCATAGATGGCCTTTATCATGTAAAGGAATATTCCCTATATTCACACTTTACTGAGAGTTTTGATCATGAATGGGAGCTAGATTTTATCAAATGCTTTTTCTGCATCTATTGAAATTATCATGTGATTTTTATCCTTTCTTTTGTTTATGTGATGAATCACATTGATTGATTTGTGAATATTGAACCAGCCTTGCCTCTCCAGAATAAATCCCACTTGATCATGGTGTATGATTTTTTTCATATATTGCTGGATCCGGTTGGCTAATATTTTGTTGAGAATTTTAGCGTCTAAATTCATCAGGGATATTGGCCTATAATTTTCTTTCTTTGTGTTGTCTTTGCCTGGTTTCAGGATCAGAATTATGCTCGCCTCATAAAAGGAGTTTGGAAGTCTTCCTTCCTCTTGAATTTTTTGAAATAGATTGAGGAGAATAGGAGTTAGTTCTTTGAATTTTTGATAGAATTCACTTGTGAAGCCATCGGGTCCAGGACTTTTCTTTTTTGGGAGTGTTTTAATAACTGTTTCAATCTCATTTGTTGTAATTGGTCTGTTTAGGTGTTCTGATTCTTCCAGATTGATTTTTGGAAGATTATATGATTCAAGAAATTTTTCCATTTCACCTAGGTTTCCTAATATTTGGCACAGAGTTCTTCATAGTATTTTCTTACAATACTTTGTATTTCTGTTGTGTCAGTTGTTATTTCTCCACTCTCATTTCTAATTTTGTTTGAGTCCTCTCTCTTTTTTTCTTGGTGAGACTAGTTAAAGGTTCATCGATCTTGTTTACCTTTTCAAAGAACTAGCTCCTGGTTTCATTGATCCTTTGTATTGTTTTCTTAGCCTCTATGTCATTTATTTCTGCTCTGATCTTTATTATTTCCTTTCTTCTACTAGTCCTGGGCTTTTTTTGCAGTTGTTTTTCTAGTTCTTTTAAATGCAGGGTCAGGTTGCTTATTTGAGCTTTTTCTAGCTTCTTATGATATGCCTGTAGTGCTATGAACTTCCCTCTCAGTACTGCTTTCACTGTGTCCCATAAATTTTGAATTGATGTATGCTCATTATCATTTGTTTCTAGAAACTTTTTTATTTCTTCTTTGATCTCATTGTTAATCCATTCATTATTTAATATCATGCTATTTAGTTTCCAAGTGTTTGAGTATTTTTCAGTTTTTCTTTTGTGGTTAATTTCTAGTTTCATGGCATTGTGATCAGAGAAAATGCTTGATATGATTTCAATCTTCTTAAATTTGCTGAGACCACTTTTGTGTCCTAACATGTGGTCTATCCTAGAGAAAGTACCATGAGCGCTTGAAAAGAATGTATATTCTACTGCTTTAGGGTGAAGAGTTCTGAAGATATCTATTAAATTGAGTTGATCTAGTGTATCCTTTAAGTCTGCTGTTTCTTTATCAATTTTCTTTCTTGAGGATCTATCCAGTGATGTTAGTGGGGTATTGAAATCCCCTACTATTATATTATTGCTGTTAATCTTGCCCTTTATATCCATCAAAGTCTGCTTTATGTATGTCAGGGCTCCTATGTTTGGTGCGTAGATATTTATAATGGTTACATCTTCCTGTTGAATTGTTCCCTTTATCATTATGTAGTGTCCTTCTTTATCTCTTACTACAGCCTTTGTTTTAAAGTCCATTTTGTCAGATATAAGTATTGCTACCCCGGCTTTTTTTTTCATTTCCATTTGCATGAAATATTTTTTCCATCCTTTTACCTTCAGTCTTATGTGCATCTTTTGTTTTAAGGTGTGTCTCTTGTAGACAGCATATGTATGGGTCCTGTTTCTTTATCCACGCAGCTACCCTATGTCTTTTGATTGGATCATTTAATCCATTTACGTTTAAGGTTATTATTGATATGTAGTTGTTTATTGCCATTTTATTCTTTAAAGCTGTATTCTTCTTTTGTTACATTCTTTTCCCCCTTTGAACTGTTTACAACAGGCCCCTTAGCATCTCTTGTAGAATTGCTTTGGTTTTAATGAATTCCTTGAGGCTTTTTTTGTCTTGGAAGTTTTTTATTTCTCCTTCAATTTTAAATGTTAGCCTTGCTGGATAGAGTAATCTTGGTTGTAGGTTCTTGTTCTGCATTACTTTGAATATATCTTGCCATTCCCTTCTTGCCTCAAGTGTTTCTGTTGAGAAGTCAGATATCATCTTTATGGGGGCTCCTTTGTAGGTGATAGCCTTTTTTTCTCTAGCAGCTTTAAAATTTTTCTTTTTATCCCTTAGCTTTGGTATTTTAACTATGATGTGTCTTGGTGTAGATTTCTTTTGGTTTCTCTTTAATGGAGTTCTCTGTGCTTCTTGAACATGTGAAACGTTTTCCAGCCTTCATTTAGGGAAGTTTTCAGCTATGATTTGATTGAACAAAGTTTCTATTCCTTGTCCTTTCTCTTCATCTTCGGGAACCCCTATGATGCAGATGTTATTTCTCTTCATGTTGTCACAGAGCTCCCTTAGAATTTCCTCGGATTTTTTTAGTCTCTTTTCTTTTTTCTGCTCTGCTTCTGTTCCTTTGTTTATTTTGTCCTCTAACTTGCTGATTCAATCCTCATCTTCATCCATCCTGCTTTTAATTCCTTCCATTGTGGTCTTCAGTTCTGATACTGTATTTGTCATTTCTGTCTAATTCTTTTTTATTATTTCAATTTCCTTTTTTATACTTGTTTTCTCTTTATTTAGGTGTTCGTAATGACTATCCATTGTTGCTCTAAGTTCTTTGAACGTCCTAATTATCATTATTTTAAACTCTGCATCTGGTAATTTGGTTATATCTGATTCATTCAGGTCCTTCTCTGGGGATTTCTCTTGATTCATTTGGGTTGCATTTCTCTCTGCCCATTTTTTCTGTGTATAAGAAGGGTATGGACACTGGTGTCCAATGGGTGTTGCCTCTGTGTTCCCTAGGTGTGGTCTGTCTGCAGGCCCGCCACCCCCTCTGCCACTGCCTAGGGCGGTTGGGTATGGGCATTGCAGGTGCCGGCCCACTGCGGATGTTTGCTGTGATTTCTACCTCTCCTCCGCGGGAAGGGATGTGTTCTGGTGCCTGGCTCTACAAGCCTCAGCCTGTCCAGGCCTTCGCCTTGCCCCCACAGGTGTGGTTGCGCACTGCACTCAAGCCACAAGCCTCGGTACCAAGGGTAGGGGTGAGCACCTTTGCTCAGCTACGGACCCTGCCCGTTCCCTGGCTTCTGCCCAGCCCCTGCGGTCAGAGCCTGCTCGCCACGATTTCTCCTGTCGGGCAGGGCTGCTGGCGTGCACTCAGCTGCTAGCCTCAGCCTGTCCTGGGCTTTAGCCCTGCCCCCACAGTCAGGGCCAGCTCACACAGGGTCACAAACCTCGGAGGCCAGGTGATGCTGCACACCTGCGTGACCCTGCTCAGCAGCAGATCTCTGCCCATTCCTGGGCTCCCGCTTTTCCCCCACAGGTGTGGCTGCAGTCAGGCCCGCAGCTGTGGGACCATTTTGTTGTGTCCCCTCTGCCCCTGCTGGGCTAGACCAAGCTCACACCAGCTGGGCCTCTGCCCCTTGCCGACAGAACCGTGTTTCAGCATCCTGCTGCCACCATCTCTCCAGCAAGCCCTCAGCTGTGTGGGTAGGGGCACTGCAGTTCAGACCCTAACACTGCATACTGTAGTTCTTGAAGCTCCCTCCATCTAAGCAGCTCTACTCTAAGTGCCGTGGGAGAGCTTGTTTGGCTGGTATCCTGCCTCCCTTTGCTGGTATTGCTAGTTCCAGGGGAAATATTCGTTTTCGATTAGGGAAGTGACTCAGCCCAGGGTTTAGGGTGGCTGTCCCTCAGAGTGTTTCTCCCTGTGCCTTCCAGTCCACACTCTCTTCCCGCTGCTCTGGTCCTCTCCTTTGTCCCCGTTCCCCGGAGTCCCGGGTGAGTGGTTGTGAGAGGTTTTCTGCGCTGTCCCTTTAAGAAGAATCCTGGGTCTGAGAAAACTGTCTCTTTTTCACAAACAGTATCCTCACTTGTTTCACAGCTCAATACTGTCCAAACGCCTCTTCTAGGCTCTTGGGCTGCAGGCTGGGGCTTTGTTCCTGGGACCCAGGTCCCTCCCTCTCCACTAAACTCTCTTCCCGCCACAGGAGTCTCTCTGGGCTGCCGTTTGCTCCTGGGAGCTGGGCAGCCCTTTCCACGTTTTCGCTTTTCCTACCAGTCTCAATGTGGTTTCTTCAGTGTTTCTTGGTTAAAGAGTCCACTTAGTTTAGTTCAAAGTTGGTTTATCCAGATGATGGTTCTTAAAATTAAGTTATAATCCACTTTGGTCTGGGTGTTGGAAGTTGGTACGTCCACCTACTCCATCGCCATCTTGCCGTCTGAAGTTGTTTCTTGATTACATTTTGGGAGCCAATGTTGCTGAAGAGAAAATTCCAATGAAAATCTGAAAGTTATTACCATATAGATGGGGTGTATTTTTTTCTAGAAAACTTTTAGGATCTTCTCTTTATTTTTGGTGTTCCAAAAATTCACAATGATTATATAGTTGTAGATCTTTTTAAAATAATTAACATGGATACACAGTGGGTCCTTTCCATTCTGAAGACTTTTGTTATTTAATTGAGGAAAATTCTCTTCAAGTATTTCTTTAATAATTCCTTTCTTCCTAATTTCCTAATCAAAAGGGACTTTTCTGGTACTATATTTCTATAAGTTGGTTGATGGACTTATAGAATATATTTTTTAATTTTATTATCTCTAATATTTTATTTTTTTTCTCCTGCTTTTTTCTCCAGCTTTGTTGAGGTATGCTTGACAAAGTTTATGTCTTTAAGGTATACAACATGATGATTTTATATACAGATATATTGTAAGATGATTACCATAATCAAACCAATTAACATATCTACTACCTTAAATTATTACTTTATGTGTGTTGTCAGAACATTTAGGGTCTACTCTTTTAGCAAATTTCAAGTATACAATAATTATTAACTACTGTTGCCACCATGCTGTATAATACGTCTCCAGAATATATTTATTTTATAACTGAAAATTTTTATCCTTTGAACATTTCTTCTCCCAATTTCTGGTAACCACTATTCTATTCTTTGTTACTATGAGTTTGACTTTTTGAAATAATTTCCTATAGGAGATCATGCAGTATTTACCTTTCTGTGTCGGGCTTATTTTACTTATAATGTCCTCTAGGTTCAATCATGTTGTTGCAAATGGCAGGACTGACTTCTTTTGTAAGGCTGAACAATATTCTATTGTTATGTACATTAAAAAAACATACCTTCTTTATCCGTTTATCCATTGACAGACACTATTTTGTTTCCATGTCGTGGCTACTGTGAATAATGCTGCAATGAACATGGAAATGCAAGTATCTCTTGAAGATAGAAATTTTATTTCCTTTGTATATATACCCAAAAGTGAAATTGCTGGATCATATGGTAATTCTATTTATAATTTTGTAAGTAACCTTCCTACTGTTTCCCATAATGGCTGCACCAATTTACATTTCCACCAAGAGTGTACAAGGGTTCTCTGTACATCCAATACTTGTATCTTTTGACTTCTTGAAAATACCCATCCTAAGAGTTATGAGGTAATATATCATTGTGGTTTGACTTGCAGCTCCCCATTGATTAGTGATGTTAATATGCTAATATACCCGTGGAACATCTGGAAAAATGGTTATTCACGTTTTTTGCTCATTTTTAATTGAGCTTTTCTATTTCGTTACTTTGCTATTAAGTGGTATGAGGTCTTTATATATTCTGGATATTCTCCTTATATCAGATACGTAGTTTACAAATATTGTCTCCCATTTCATAGGTCACCTTTTCATTTTGATTGTTTCTTTTAGTTTTTAATCCCACTGTTTACTTTTGCTTTTATTAGAAAAGCAAAAGTATTTTTGCTTTTCTAATTGCCTGTATTTTTGTGTCATGTCGAAAACATCATTGTCAAGATCAATGTTAAGGAGCTTTCACCTATGTTTTCTTCTAGGAGTTTTACAGATTCAGTTCTTAAGTTTAAGTCTTTGATCCATTTTGAGTTCATTTTTGTGTGTAGTAGGAAATAAGTGTACATGTTCAGTCTGTTGCATATGTATATTCGGTTGTCCCAATATCATTTCTTACAAAGAGTATTCTTTCCCCATTGTGTATTCTTGACACCTTTGTCAAAAATTAGTTGACCATATATGCATGGGTTTATTTCTGGGTTCTCTGTTCTGTTCCAGTTGTCCACTTTCTAGAGTACATATTTTAACCTTCTAATGATTTGATAACAAGTCAGCCATATTTTGTAATCCATGAGGTTTTCTTATTCTCTTCTTTTTCACTTTTTTTTATAGCATCTTGTCCTTGATTTGTAGATCTTCTGGATTCTTCTTAAATATTTCTGCATGTGCCAATTAGAATTTATTTATTTATGTCTTAAAATTTATATCTGTCCCCCAATATGTTTATTTCTTCATTTTTTTAAAACATCATGGGTTTTACTCAATCATCTAGCTAGTCTTACCTTGCCCGGTCACATCTGAAAATGAATCAGCAGAACAGTCAAATAAATAGCAATAGGGCTTATTCCTGGCTGGTTTCATAGTGGAGTGAGAAGGCAGGAAGATAATTTTGCATTTTGGAATCTTTAAATGTCAGAATGTGGAGCACTTCACTTTGGGAATTCAAGTTCCACACTCAACACTTTAGTCTACCCCAGACTATAAAAATGTGTTGCAAAGGGAAGGACCTTCTATTGTCTACCTCCAGGGTGGGGCTGGGGGAGGAGTGACGCAGTGGAGATGATGGGCAAGTGACCCCATATTTCTCTCTGTGAATTTCATTTTAGCACCGCCTCCATTTTTAGTCCCCACCTCCTGTCATTTTAGGTGTTTCTAAGCCCTGAACCTCTCCAGGTGTCTGCAGGGACAGAAGTGCTCCCTTTGGCAGCATTAGCTCTCCCCTTCATCTGTCATCATCTGTCCTACATTTCTTCTCCAGAAACACATGAAATCCATATCCACTTAATGACTGCCCTTATGTGCTCTTCATTGTTGTGAGCTTACATCTGCTTTGCTCCTTTACCATCATTTTAAAGAGATCCTGGGAAAAACAGATGATGAATCTCTTTTACCTTTGACTCCCTATTACCCTTAGTTTTCTTTTCTTTTTCTTTTTTTGCTGTCCTAAATCAAGGCAGATCATTATTTTCTTTTTATTATTATTAGCATCTTAAACATTTTTATTGATTGATTTTGAGAGAGAGAGATCAATTTTTTTGTTCCACTTATTTATATACCGCTCACAAAAATTAAGGGATTATCGCTTCAAAAGCAATAGAATATCCCTTCATTGGTTAATTATATTGTATGTGCCCTGATTAGGAACTGAACCTGCAACTTTGATGTATCAAGATGATACTCTAACCAACTGAGCTACCTGGCCAGAGCTCATTACCTTCTTAAGAGGAAAGCCTGCCTCTTTTAATTGGTCTACTTCTATATCCTAGACATGTATTTTAAAGTAGAAAACACATGTCTATCTTCTTTGACAGTTTGAGCCTCTATTTTTTCTCCAATTATACCAAGTTTCTGTGCTTTGAGGTATTGACAACTCCCTTTTATGTTTTTAAATCTCGAAATATTCAGTTTTATTTCATGTGTAGATACATAATATCCTAAGTAATAAAGAAATGAATCACAAAAAAATAAAAAACACATGGGAATGAGCTTTAGAAAAATTTTTGACAACAAAAAGAGGTCCAAGGATTTCTTTATAGTTTCATAAATTCTCACCATTTCAGGACACTCTAGCCTGAAAAAATTTTTGAGAGAAACATCATTCTGATGACTGTTAAGTATTTTTCAAAGAATTATGGGGATTATAGCTTTGTTCTTTTAATAAATATTTAGTATGTACTTACTGGGTAAAAGACTTTGAACAAAACTTTCCATGGGAAAATTAAGTGGAACCTTCTGGGCCAGTTGGTTAAGAGTCAAATAAAACTGAGTTCAAAGATAGATATGCCCAGACCCTGGCCTTTTGGCTCTGCAGTAGAACATTGATTGGTCTGGTGTGTGGAAGTCTCGAGTTCTATTCCTGGTCAGGGCACACAGGAGAAGCGCCCATCTGCTTCTCCACCCTTCCCCCTCTCCTTTCTCTCTCTCTCTTTCCCTCCCACAGCCAAGGCTCCAGTGGAGCAAAGTTGGCCCGAGTGCTGAGGATGGCTCCATGGCCTCCGCCTCAGGTGCTAGAATGACTTCAGTGACAATGGAGCAAAGACCCAGAGGGGCCGAGCATCACCCCCTGGTGGGCATGCCAGGTGAATTCCAGTTGAGTGCATGTGGGAGTCTGTCTGTCTGCCAACCTGCTTCTAACTTCGGGAAAATACAAACAACAACAACAACAACAACCAAAAGATAGATATGCCCAATCTACTCACTCCAAGAGAGCATCTCTGAGTCTTGGTTGCCTCAGTGATGAGTGATACTAATAATCTTTTCCTTATGGAGTAATCATGAGAGATAAAAGAAGTAAATTGTATGTAAAAATATAAGCACAATGCCTGGCTGTTGGTAAGCATTCATAAAATGGTAGCTGATTTGATTATGAGTTAAACAGCTTTTATAATGTCATTGCTTATCATATTCTTTTAAATATGAGGAGATCAACACTTCTTCCTAGACAGAGCAAAGCTTGTGTGATTCCATGAGGCTTAGACTTAGCTCTCCTTGATGCCTCTTAGTCTCTCCGCGTTTGTTGAAGCTCATTCTGTTTTGCTCAGCCCTGAGAGTATTAGAAAACCCAGCCAGGCCATCACCTAGTCAATATCATTTAGCCTAATGAATTGACAAATGGTAATAACTCCTCAAGATTGTTTGTTTTGCCATTTTAATAATTACTTATTGAAGAATCGCAGACTAATCTATGACATGATAGGTTTTGACTTCTCCCAATTATGTGCACATTATGAAATCTATGAGTCAGAGCTGTTGTCCTTTGTGGCAGAGGTGGAGTTTGTAACTCCTAATTTGCCTAACAAGCTGGGTTCAGAAGCCGGGCAGAGATGGGATTCTTTTGACAACACTCACATTGGTTAAGGGAGCTATAAGCATATTACAAGGTGATGTGGAAATATGCAAATGTTGCTAAATTTGTAGAAACGACTTTATTTACTTCAGGCCTGCTCATTAACAACTGCTTAAAACTGGGCAAGGAAACTGAGTTCCAGTCTTTAGTTAACAAACAGCCACTACTTGTTGAGCCCTACAATACACAAAGTGCTCAAATGACCCAACAAATTGTTGATGGGAACACTGAATCTTTTTTCTTTTTAAGAAAAATCAGTAGCTTTATTTTCCCTCCATATACACAGGTAGAGACGCTGAATCTTTAATTCATGCATTCACTTAATAACTTCGATTTTGCATGTCAGGCACTGTACTGGACACTGGGAGTCCGATGGGGGTGTGAAACATCCCTTTGTTCAGCATTTCCAACTATAGACACTTATCCAGCCTTTAGTCCCTTGGAGCCATCTCTGTTATGAGATTGACTGTCAAGGTATCGCAGTGCTTATATTCAGGTCACCCTTATTTTGCTTAATAATGGCCCCAATGCTCAAGAGCAGTGATGCTGGCAATTCTGTATGCCAAAGAGAAGCCGTAAAGTGCTTCCTTTAAGTGAAAAGGTCTGTATGTGTAGAAAAACCATAGTATAGCATCCACTGTGGGAGGGTCTTGGAACGCCTCCCCTACAGACAGAGGAGACTAATCTACAAAGGTCCAGAGGCAAAGGAATGCCTGGCAAGGAGGGCAGTCTCGAGAGGTTCACTGAGGCTTGCAGTGTTGACTGTGAGGTCCTGATTTTAGCATTTATCTCAACCAAGTTGTGAGTTCCTTACTGGTACGTGCAAAGCGCATAGTAGGTGGGTAGTAGATGTTTGATGTTGAATGAATTAATGCCTATATTATGAGCCCACTGATACGAACAGTTTCATACTCCTTTGTAATGAAACTATATCTGTGAGTCAGCTAAAAAAGAAGCGTATCTGCCAAAACAATTCAAGAATGAATATGGGGAAAGTAAATATATCTGGCATCCATGTGAACAACAACAGACATAATAATGACAGTATGCAGCCCCCATACCAACAGCTAACGTTGGTTGGGTGGGTCTTATACACCATGGACTGAATAAGACTTTATAGACATTAACTCATTTGGTGTTTACAAAAACCCCACGGAGTAGATACTATTGTTATCAGTATTTTGCAAATGAAACTAAAGCACATAATGATTTGAAAAGTTGCCTAACACCCTGCTAGGAAATATCACAGTTGAGATTTGAACTCAGTCTTATTCTCAGATGTCATGCCTTTAGCCATCTGCCTCGCACACTTTACTGACCTATCTTAGAAAGGGAGCTTACATCTGGCCTTATATGAAGTGCTATATATGTGATAGCTATTATTATTCTCCATATCAGCATATGCATGGGAGGTGGTGTCACTGTAATTCTATACTTGCGTTCAATTTGGGACCTTTCTTTGGTCTCAGGTCTCCCCCCCACCCCCACCCCCTTCCTTTTTCTGCCCATGAAATAGACACAATGAATCAGCACTTGGAGGCAGGGAGTATTCTAAACTGTTTTGGTTTTTGTTTTTCTTTCTGGGAAGAGAGCTCAAAACTTACATCAAATTCTCAAAATGACCTGTAACCCTAAAATGTTCAAGTCACTACTCAGGGCCTATGCTAATTTCCAGGTATAATTTCATAAACTTGAGTTATAATACTTTCGTTCTGCATTTATTCCACTAATATTTATTGAGTTTTAAATTATATACAGGCTTACAAGTTCGAGGTCCATATTGCTCTTGAATTCTGGCTTCTGTAAATCTTTTTTTTTATTAAGAGGTAGGGAGGAAGACAGATTCCTGCATGTGCCCCAACTGAGATCCACCTGGTAGGGGAATGCTCTGCCCATTGTACTCAAGACAGCCTGGTATTGGCATAAGAACAGGCACATTGATCAATGGAACAGAACAGAGAACCCAGAAATAAACCCACATCTTTATGGACAACTGATATTTGACAAAGAGGCTCAGCAATTGAGCTATTTTAGTGCATGAGGTGAGGCCATGGAGCCATTCTCAGCACCCTGGGCCAACTTGCTTGAACCAGTTGAGCCATGAGGGGAAGAGCAAGAGAGAGAGAGAGAGGAGGGAGGGAGAAGGGGAGAAGCGGAATGGTCACTTCTCCTGTGTGCCCTGACTGGGAATAGAAACCGGGACTTCCACACACCGGGCTGATGCTCTACCGCTGAGCCAACCGGCCAGGACCTGGCTTCTGTAAATCTATCTCACTAGTATAGTAACCAACAGGTCGGCAACCTTGCTTGCATAGTTACTTTGAACTTGTCAAACCGTTTTCCCACATACTGGGCTCAGTGCACCATAAGACATGTGCTGTAGCTTCCAAAGGTGCCGATACTTAGAAGTTTCCCTCCAAAGAAGAAGACGGTGAAAGAATGTGGTGGTGTAGGAAGAGGATGATTTATGTGGATTCTCAGTGTTTACAAAGGCTTCCTTCCCAGATCTCTGCAGCTGTGGGTGAGGAAGATTGATGCAGCCACTCCTGCACCCGCCCACCACCCGGCCCACGTCTGGGCAAAAACTAGAGAGGAGAGAGAAGAGAAGAGCTGTTACCTCTGTTGTGTCTAGGGCTGGCCCTCATAACTTTTGAAAGTACTCATTTGTCGCCTTGATACTGACCTTAAAACACTAGGGAGCTGCCTGACCAGGCGGTGGCGCAGTGGATAGAGCGTCAGATTGGGATGCAGAGAACCCAGGTTCGAGACCCCGAGCTCACCAGCCCATCCGGCCTTGGACCCAAGGTCGCTGGCTCCAGCAAGGGGTGGCTCGGTCTGCTGAAGGCCCACGGTCAAGGCACATGTGAGAAAGCAATCAATGAACAACTAAGGTGTTGCAACAGCAGCGAAAAACTAATGATTGATGCTTCTCACCTCTCTCCGTTCCTGTCTGCCTGTCCCTACCTGTCCCTCTCTCTGACTCTCTTTCTGTCCCTGTAAAAAAAAAAAACCCAAAAAACACTAGGTAGCTGAGCCAAGTTAACTTAAAGTTTGCGTTGTCCTCAGAACAATTTTTCTCCTGGCACTGATCTGTGACAGTATACATTAAGTACTGCTAACCAGGGAAGCTTACCTTAGCCCGGTGGGCAGAGTGTTTATTGGTGTTTCGTTATGTAGGCATGATCGATTAGTCTCCAGGTCAGTGGACACTGTGTGATCCAAAGGGCCCACACTAATTCACATGGTCTTTCTGGTGGGGACAACCCCCACTCTAAACAAAGACACTACTATCAGGCATGATATAGATTACCTCCCAGAAGCCTAAGGCAAAGGCTAGGCCTCATTTTGAACAAGGCCAATGGATAAACAAACATCCTAGGTTTTTGTTCATTAAGATCCCCCCCCCAAGTGACCTTCATTATTAAGCAAACATACATTGACTGTTCTTTCAGAAGGTACATTTGAGTAACCAATATGTGCCAGACACCATTGTAGGAGCCAGGTATAGAGCAGGGAACAAAAACATGCGTGTCTCCTGGAAAATTTTGTTCTACTAGCATAATAGCCCAAACCCGATAAACATATACTGTCAGGTAGTAATGCAGGGATGGGGAGTGATGAGGGAGGAGTGCTATTTTACTTTATATAGAGTGGGCAAGAAAGGCATCTCAGGAAGGTTGATACTAGAGCAGACACCTGAATGATGCTGCTGTCTCAAGGAAGGGCTACCACTGTGTCTATGTGTGGGGCAAGAGGTGGGGTTGAGACAAAAATTGGGGGTACTGCAGAGCTATAGCTGGAGCCCAATCTTTCTAGCATTTTAAGAAAGTTATTCTCTGAATGAGTAGAAAACCAATAAGTGCTTTGAGCAGAAAAGCAACATGAGGTGATTTGCATTTAAAAGGACCATTCTGCCTGCTGGCATAGAAACCATTTTGTAGGGTGGTGAAGGAGGGATCAGACACTGCTTAGTGTCATGGTGGCAAACCTATGACATGCGTGTCAGCACTGACACACGTAGCCATTTTTGATGACACGCGGCTGCATGCGGCCGCACACCAGAGAAGTATGGGGTCGCATGCTGAGAAGGATGTTTCATCTTAAGCTCCTGCACGGCCAGGAGCAGTAGCCGAGGATAAAACATTTGCTGTAGTGTAGACACTCTGTGCTGGAGGTCTGTAGGCCAAAACACAGAACTCCGGCACAGAGCATCTAGTTCTGGGACTTCCAGTTAGGCTGTTTTTCTCAAAGTGACACACCATCCGAGTTATGCTCGGTTTTTTGGCGAATTGTGACACCCCAAGCTCAAAAGATTGCCCATCACTGGCTTAGTGTCTATTGAAACAACCATGGTGAGATGTGATGGTATTTGAAGCGTGGCAGGTAGCAGCCATGAAGGTGGTTTGATTCTATGTGTATTTTGAAGTTAGAGATGGCAGGGTAGGCTGATGGAGTGGAAGGATGTAAGGGAATGAAACAGAAATCAGGGACGGGAAGCTGAGACAGGTGTGGGGGCAGCATGAGGGACTGAGATACCTTATTAGATACCTAGTGAAATGCCAGGTCCACTGTCTGTGATGTTAGTTTGGAAGTCAAGGGAGTGGTCTGTGCTCAAATTTAAGTATGAGGTTTTGTCATCATGTGAGTAGCAAACCATGAGACTGGATGAGGTCACCCTGGACGGGAGTATGAATAGAAGAGTCTGAGACCTTTGACCTCTAGGTTGCTTGTTCAAAGCTGTGAGAAGGAGCCAAGAAATGCGCCTGAAAGGAGGAAACATGCATCAAGGTAGCAGAAAAATCAAGAGGAAGTGCTGCCTGGGAGTCAGAGAAGAACGTATGTTAGGGAAGAGGGAGTGCCCAACTGCTCACACAGAACTCTTAACATGCATGCGTGAAAGGCGGTGGTATATTCAATTCAATAAGTTCTCAAATTGGCCCTGGCTGGTTGGCTCAGTGGTAGAGTGCCAGCCTGGCATGTTGAAGTCGTGGGTTCAATTCCTGGTCAGGGCACACAGGAGAAGCACACATCTGCTACAAAATTTTCTTACTGCAAAAATGATGCTAAATTTTCTTTGACAAAATTTAGAACAAAAAATGTTCTACATTTTCTTTGACAAAAGTAGGAACCAAAAAAAATCATACATACCACTGTGAAGTATTTTTATATATTCCTTTTGGCATACACATGTTTTTTTAAACTAAAAAGTGGGACAGGTCATTATATATTGTATTATGACTTTTAAATAACATAACATGAACTTCTATCCTTGCCTTTAAATACCATTACATTTTCTCTGCTCTAATATACCTGAAGGATTTTTATACTCTCAGAAGTAACAGTGCTTATGATAGCAGTAATTGTTTTGTTTTCCTTTTTGTGTCTTTTTTTAATCATTATTATTAATCAAGAGGCGGGAGGCAGAGACAGATTCCCGCATGCACCCCGATCAGGATCCACCTGGCAAGCCCCTACCAGGTGATGCTCTGCCTGGCTGAGCCACAGCTCCATTGCTCAGCAACTGAGCTATTTTAGCACCTAAGGTAAGGCCATGGAGCCATCCTCAGCAACTGGTTGTTACAGCTGAGCCATGGCTGCAGGAGAGGAAGAGAGAGAGAGAGAATGAAGGGGAAAGAGGGGCGGGGGCAGATGGTCACTTCTTCTGTGTGCCCTGACTGGGAACCGAACCTGGGACATCCACATGCTGGGCTAATGCTCTACCACTGAGCTAAGCTGCCAGGGCCAAGTAATATTCCATTGTATACATTTACCACAGCTTCTTTAGCCACTTACTGATGGGCACTTGTCTTGCTTCCATATTTTGGCTATTGTAACTATGAGGGCAGTGACATTGTAATCTTTAATACCAACTTCATTGAGGTACCATACCATAAAATGTCATTCTTTTAGAGGAGTGGTTCTCAACCTTTTTTGAGGTACCGAACCCACCAGTTTCATATGCGCATTCACCGAACCCTTCTTTAGTGATAAATAAAATATGATTTATTTTCCCAAATTCAAGACATAGGTATATGTTTTTTTACTGGTGCACAAAATGAGCCGTGCATGAACATCACCTTGCTCAAAGAACAAAACCAACAAAGTGCATGAACTCACAACAAATTACGGTATTACTTTATTCTGGCCTCCGCGGCAGAGGCTTCTCCGAAGCCCTGAGACCGACTCATCGAACCCCTAGGGTTCGATAGAACCCAGGTTAAGAACCACTGCTCTAGAGCATACAATTCAGTGGCTTTTAGTATATTTGGAGTTGTACAGCTATTGCCCTTATCTAATTTTAGTGCATTTTCATCCCTCCAAAAAGAAATCCCAAACTCATCAGCAGTTACTCGCATTCCTCCCACCGCAGCCTCTAGCAACCACCAATCTGCTTTGGGTCTCTGCGGATTTTCCCATTCTGAACATTTCAAATAAGGAATCATATAGCAAGTAGCCTTTTATGACAGTTCTTTTACTTAGTATAATGTTTTCATCCATGTGGTAGCCTATATCGGTACTTCATTCCGTTTTATAGTTAAATAATATGTGCTGTAACAATGATATGATATACAACAGATATATCACTTGGTTCATGTGTATCATACAATGGATATATCACATTTTGTTTATCCATTTACCAGATGATGGATATTTGGGTTGTTTCCACTTTGGGGCTACTATGAATAATGCTTCTGTAAATATTTGTGTACAAGTTTTGGTGTGACTATATGTTTTCAATTCTCTTAGGGAGATACCTAGAAGTGAAATTCCTGGGTCATATGGTAACTCTGTTTAACATTTTGAGGAACTGATGAGCCTTTGATATAATATTAGTAGCTAACACTTGTTGAGTATCTATTATGGCTCATTTAACATTTTGAGGAACTGCCAAACCATTTGTGGCTACTCTATTATGCAGTCCCACAAGCAGTCTGTGAGAGTTCCAATTTTGCCACAATCTCACCAACCTAATAGTAGTGATTTTCAACGGAGAGGTTATTCATTCCTAAGAAGGACAAACTAGAATCTAGTAGTGGGTAGTTTGGAAAAAACTTCCAAAAATCCTGTTGTGACCTTAAAACACACACACACAGCCTGACCAGGCAGTGGTGCAGTGGATAGAGCATCGGACTGGGATGCGGAAGAGCCAGGTTCGAGACCCCAAGCTCACCAGCTTGAGCGTGGGCCCATATGGCTTGAGCAAAAGCTCGTCAGCTTGGACCCAAGGTCGCTGGCTCTAGCAAGGGGTGGCTCGGTCTGCTGAAAGCCCACAGTCAAGGCACATGTGAGAAAGCAATTGATGAACAACTATGGTGTCACAACGGCAACGAAAAACTAATGATTGATGCTTCTCATCTCTCTCCATTCCTGTCTGTCTGTCCCTATCTACCCCTCTCTCTGACTCTCTCTCTGTCCCTGTAAAACACACACACACACACACACACACACACATACACCACAGACACACAGAGCCAGGATTCTATTTGGTTGACTATGGGTATATTATTTATTTATGTTAGCCTTAGTTACATGGAGGTAATAATAGTACTTACCTTATAAGGACTATTATTACACTTGAATGAGATACTGCTAGCTAAAACCCTAAAACATATTACGCAACTAATGTTAGCTACTAATATTATATCAAAGGCTCAATAATTTTCTGTTATATGAACACACCATAATTTGCCTAGCCAATTCTATTGGATATTTGGGTTTGTTTTCAGTTTTGGTCATTATTAACAATGCTCTGAGAAGTAGCCTTGTGGCTAAATTTTTGTTCACATTTATGATTGTTTACCTAGGATGAACTCTGTAAAGTATTATTGCTTGGTGCGTCTTAAATAAATTTGAAAGTCCTTTCCCAATATGTAGTCCTGTTTAAATTACACTAAAATTTTACTTTGGGAAATGTAACCAGGTACTAGACAATTCTACTAACCAGGTTTTGTAAATCCTTATCTTGTACCTAACAAACAAAATATAAATTAAGACTTTCTTGGGCAAGACAACCTAAATTTAATTCTCAAACCACTGAATGAGAAATGGTATGAGAGGATATTTTTTTCTCAAGCTCTCTGATCTGGATTTCTGGATTTTTGTACCTTTTCTCCCATGGCATCAATGTCCTAATGAGACAGAAGAGCTGTTCATGAAAAAAGGCACACTGGAGGTTTTTCTTTTGCATTCAGGCAAAGTAAGGGCAATGGTAAGGTGCCAATGGAGTTGGAATAGTAGAAAAGAATGGTTCATCAAGAGTGGGCATAGACCTGATGTTCCTTACATTGTCAGCCCTGGAGCCTTTTAGGAACAATTAAACAAAGGTCTACCATGGAGATTTCGTACTCAGCCTGGAAGGGGTCAAAGGCAACAGGTTTCCTCTGCTGAATGTGGGAAAGCTTCATGGGAAAGGTGGGATTTTATGAATTATTTAACATTATGGCTGCTGTTTGGCTGGATGGAAGAATGCTCTGGAATTTGGAAGACTTGTGTGTCACAAAATTGGAAGGGACTTGAAAGGTAACCGGGAAGAGTAGGAAAATGTATCGGCAAGTAATGTATTTCCATTGATGTGCTCGTAAATCTTTAACAACCAGCTCTCAAAAAAATAAGAAAAGAAGTACTTAAAAAGTCCTGACTTGCCTGACCAGGTGGTGGAGCAGTAGACAGAGTGTTGGACTGGGACGCGGAAGACCCAGGTTCGAGACCCCAAGGTCTCAGGCTTGAGCGTAGGCTCATCTGGTTTGAGCAAGGCTCACCAGTTTGAGCCCAAGGTTGCTGGCTTGAGCAAGGGGTCACTCACTTTGCTGTAGCTCCCCGGTCAAGGCACATATGAGAAATCAATCAATGAACAACTAAGAAGCCACAACAAAGAATTGATATTTCTTATCTCTCTCCCTTCCTGTCTGTCTGTCCCTCTGTCCCTCTCTCTGACTCTCCCTGTCTCTGCCACACACACACAAAAAATGTCCTGACTTATATAGGATTTTCTTTTTCTTTCTGTGTTAGAACTACACCACTATGACAGACTTCAGAGTTTAAGCTACCAACATGATAAAGCCAAGCTGGAAATGAGATGTGTACAGTCATCACAATCGGCTCTCACTACCTGTACACATCAACTCCAGAACACCACTGTGTATTTTCATAAATTGGACAATTGAAGGACCATTTTACTGGGTAAAATCCATTAAGAGTCCAGTCTCTCATACAAAATCTTAAGGGCACGATGTTTGTTTTCTTTTCCTAGGTTCAGTGTCATGTTAAAGGATCACTCATGTGGTGGTTGGTTCATGTTGTAACATGCGCAAACAGGAATTGCAGACCTTGCTAGAAATTCACAACTCTGGGCAGTCAGCACACAAACCAACCCGGAGAGTTGTGCCTTCAGTGCTTAGTGGTCCAAGAGAGGGTTTCCATGGGATTCCTCAAGAGAGAAAAGTGTGATTAGTTCTGTTCAGACAAAATGCGAACATCAAGGGAGGATAATCCTAATTCCTTCATTTGCACAGGACTTTATGGCTTACAAAGGGCTTTTTGCAAAATGGTAAAATCTCATGCATCCAGTTCCTAGCTGCTCAGTAAGACAGATTGATAGGTAGTAAAAGTCGGGTTTCTAGGTCACTTTTGTTCATGTGAATGAATGACCTGAATTGCGCCTCTCCACTTTTCTGCAGATGGAGGTCCCAATGAGCCCCTGCTAGGAAGGACTGACATTTTAGTGAGGCCTGGCAATGGGCCAAGCCCATAGTAAGTACTTTCCTTACATTGTCTCTGAAGCCACTCAACAACCCTATGAAGTAGTTCCTGTGATTTTTCTTCCATTTTGCAAATACAGAAGCTCAGAGAAGTTAAATTACTTGCCAAAGGTCATAAAATTCATAAATGCCTGAGCTGGGACACAAACCAGGACTGTCTGACACCTAAAGCCTATATTAAGAATCTCCAGACTGGCTGAGGTCAAAGGTTTCAATAAAATTGTAGATATTTAATGTGCTAATTAGACAGAATGACCTAAAAGGTTCCAGGGTAGGCAGCACTAACCTAGCTTGGGGGAGGGTATATGGGAGTGTTGGGGGAAGGGGGACCATGACAAGGGTGATAAAAAAAAAAGAATGTGTCCATATGCTGTCATGCCAAATTGTGTAACTTAAGAAGGCTGTGCATTTGTAATTAGCCTTTTCTGTATCAAGCACAAGTCTGAAATAGGTCATCCTCCCAGAGGCCTCTGCTGGCCCTTTTGTAGCCTGTGGTCCCCTTTACATAAACTTTAAATTAGACCCTAAGTTCCATGATATTACAAAGGTTGACTATACCTCTTATGTGTGGATGTTGCTGAATGCTCAGTCCCATCCCGGTGGCTGACATAGTGAGTGCTTAAATATTTGTTCACTCTTGGTGGTCATGATCGTAAATACCCAAGAAATAATAGCAATTTATTCTTTCTAAGTATTACCTTATTTAATCCTCACAAGGACTCCATGAAGTACTGGTCTCCCTAATTTATAGATTTTTTAAAAATGCGTGGCTCAGGGACATTTTATAACTCACTCACATTTGCAATAAGTGGCAGAAAAATCAGCTTTGCCCGATACTGGAGCCTTGGCAGCTAAAACTGTGCTATGGTAACACATCTCTATGGTTATTGGTTTATATGCATTTGTTATATTTCTTAAAAAGCACATATTAAAATCAGATGATATAAGTTCTGTGAAGAAAGAAACTCTATTGTTTTAACCATTACCCCAGCACCTAGAGCAACTCCTGGCATTTACTAAACGTTCAGTAAATATTTTTGGTGAGTATGCATACAAAAATAGTCAAGAACAATTATTTCAATAGGACTAGAAGTCACAAGCTAGAAAATTAGTGGCTCCCAGCAGATTTTGTTGTCAATTTTTTTTTGTTTTGTTTTGCAAGCATTTTTTTTTTTTACAAGGACAGAGAGAGAGTCAGAGAGAGGGATAGGTAGGAACAGACAGACAGAAACAGAGAGAAATGGGAAGCATCAATCATTAGTTTTTCGTTGCCATTGCAACACCATAGTTGTTCATTGATTGCTTTCTCACATGTGCCTTGACCGCAGGCCTTCAGCAGACCCAGCAACCCCTTGCTGGAGCCAGCGACCTTGGGTCCAAACTGGCGAGCTTTTTGCTCAAGCCAGATGGGCCCTACACTCAAGCTGGTGACCCCGGGGTCTCGAACCTCGCTCTTTCGCATCCCAGTCCAATGCTCTATCCACTGTGCCACCGCCTGGTCAGGCTTGCAAGCAGTTTAATAAAGGTAGAACTATTGAACATAAATATCACTGAACAAATTCAGTAATTTACTCATTCATTTAAGAAATATTTATCTCCACCCAACAAATAAAACTGCACATCTACAAAGTGGCAGACACTTAATATCAAGATATATTGGCTATGATTGACAAGAATAAGAAAACAATTAGTGCAAAATGCAATTTGCCATGAAGGGGACCACAGAGAAGATGCAGAGGCAGAAAATTCTAGAGCAGGGGTCGGGAACCATTTTGGCTGAGAGAGCCATGAATGCCACATATTTTAAAATGTAATTCCAAGAGAGCCATACAATATGTTTAACACTAAATACAAGTAAATGTATGCATTTTATGTAAGACCAACACTTTTAAAGTACAGTACATCTCTGAATTCTTTTTAATAACGCTGTTGCTAACCAATGATGAATAAAGTACTTCTTACCATTAATGCAACTTCTGGTGCTGCACGGTTTTGCTGATGGCTTTGTAGTCTGGTTGATACGTGGTCAGGTTAAGCTTCATGCAGGCGTTGAGACTTCCATCCGTTAAACATGATCGTAGGTTGGTCTTAACATTCTTTAGATGTGAGAAAGATTGCTCACATGCATACATAGAGCCAAACATTGTCAGTACAGCCATACTCACCTGCTGCAGTGTGTGGTATGTGATGGGAAGTGCGTTCCAAGTTTTGACTATCAGCTGGTCCGCGAGTTGAAGCTTTTTCATTTCTCCCCACTTGTGTTTACTCGCCAACTCTGCTTGCTTTCATGCAAGTCTTTCCAAATCTTCATTCAGTGACTTGAACTTATTCACCCACATGTCTGAGGCCTTCAGGTTAGCAGCTTGTAGCTCAAAATCTCTGACGGAGACACTGCGGATGTAACTCAGGTTGGCATTGTCCACTACACACTCATGTGGATGGGTGATGAACTTCAAAAGACAGTGCACTCATGAAATTCTCCAAAGAGCACTTTGAATGACTGCAAGAGATTAGATGTGAAACCCGCTAGCTGCTAGAGATCAAGATGTTGAGCAGGATCACTTCCTGTGCATGCATCTTTAAACTCTCCCAGTTTTTCAGAGTGTAGTAAATGACCTGTTTCAATATCGGTGATGAAGAGTTCCAGCTTGTTTTCAAATGCAAACACTGCTTGTTGAAGGGATAAGACTGTATTTCCAACACCTTGCATTTTCACATTGAGCTGGTTCAGATGTTCAGTCATGTCCACGAGATAGAACTTCAGGAGCCACTCAGTGTTAGCTAACTCAGGATGCTCGACGTTTTTCATTTCAAGAAAAGTCCAGATTTTGCTCAGACAAGCCGTGAAACAGCTGAGCACCTTCCCTCTTGACAACCAGCGCACATTGCTGTGCAGAAGCAGACCAGAATAATTATTCCCAACTTCACCCAGCAGTGTTTTAAACTGGCGATCATTTAAAGCTCGAGCAACAATAAAGTTGACCACCCGAATAACCAGCGACATCACCTCACGAAGCTGCTCGCCACACATCTGAGCACAAAGCGCCTCCTGATGTAGGATGCAGTGAAAACTTAGGACAGGTCTCTTAATGTTCATGAAGAAGCGCTACGAGTCCTCTGTTTTTCCCCACCATGCACAGAGCACCATCAGTACACAGCAAAATAAGTTTATCCATCGGTAGATTTTTTTTCTTTAGCAAACTCAGTGAAAGACTTGAATAAATCCTCCCCTCTTGTTGTCTCTTTCATAGGTAAAACAGCAAGACTTTCCTCATGTAGTGTGTCACTGACAGCATACCTTGCAATCACGCTGAACTGGGATAAATGGCTTACGTCTGTTGACTCATCCAAAGCGAGAGAAAAGAATGGTGCTGCATTTATGTCCTTCACTTGTGTTGCCTCAGTTTGATTTGCCATTATGACAGTACGATCGTGAACAGTTCTTGCCGACAGGCATGTCTTTTATTCGTTTGATTATCTTGTCTTTATCTGAAAAGTTGTCAAAAAGTTCATTGGCAACATCAAGCATGAATGTTTTAGCATACTCCTCATCTGTGAATGGCTTTCTGTTTCTCACAATTGCTAAAGCACCAGCAAAGCTAGCCAAATTTCAGTCACCTTGTTGGGTCCAAACATGGAGTTGCTGCTGACTAGCTTGCACTCTGCACAGTAGCTCTTGACATGCTTTCTTTCTGCTGTCCTCTGTTGGATATTTCCATGCAAATGTAGTATGGCATGTGTCAAAGTGCTGCTTTATATTTGACCGTTTCATTGATGCAATTTTATCATTGCATATTAGACACACTGCAGAACCTGCTCGCTCCACAAAGGTGAATTTCTCTGTCCATTCCTGCTGAAAATTACGATACTCCTCATCTTTCTTTATTTTAGCCATCTTCTTCGTCAAAAGGGTTTCTGCAATTAGCTAGCTGACTACTTGATTAAAAGGAGGGAAGTTTATTTCCTGACCTCACAACAACCCATGTACGTTACGCATTATCCAATAAAAATTTGGTGTTGTCTCAGAAGACAGCTGTGATTGGCTCCAGCCACCCGCAACCATGAACATGAGCGGTAGGAAATGAATGAGAATGTTTTATATTTTTAACATTATTTTTTTTATTAAAGATTTGTCTGCGAGCCAGATGCAGCCATCAAAAGAGCCAAATCTGGCTTGCAAGCCATAGGTTCCCGACCCCTGTCCTAGAGGAAGGGACTACGGTGTCCTCAGAGAATTCCTCAGTGATGCAGGAACAGTTCAGTTGAGATGCTGAAGAATGCCCAGGACCCAAGGAAGGGACAGAGGGAATGACATGAGCAAATGCCAAAAGCTTTGAGAAAAAACTTGACATATTGGGAGAACAAAAAGCAGGCCAGCTTTTTGAGAAATGATCAGCATTCTGAGAAATGATCTATGTAGTCCTCTCTCCACCACAGGATTTCACAGGGTTTCCTTCAGTCCCTTCCCTTCTTTACAACACATCATTGTATTAAAACACCAAGCCAACAGCTTTATTTTTCTCTGTTTTGAGAGGAAGGGCTAGTTCCCCATTGTTTATTGTAAAAAAAAAAAAAAAAAAAAAAGCATGATCCACAAAATAGAAACCTTGAAATCTACTTGATCCAGAAAAATACTGGTGTGTTTTTTGGGAGGGGGGAAACCTATAGTGTTGAATAAACGCAGGAGGAACTTTGCAGGAAACATTGAAAGAAAAAAATTGGTAAGTCCAGACGCTTGCTCTATGGAGGCGATGTTCCTCTTATTGGTTACAGTGGAAAATTCCTCAAGCACAACCCAGGCCTACCTGATTCATCGTATAGCTCTTTTCCAATCTAACCCACGTACCAAGAAGATAAAGGGTAGAAATTCCCAAACACTATTTCCCCAAGGCCTCCCATTGCAACTTAAGTTCATTTCAACTGAAAGCAAGATGTCTTCTTGCCACTTTGAGACGAACATAGCTTTCCCTCCCCCTCCACCCCTTCTCCCCATTCCCTGCTATGGAAATCTATAAGAGAAATGAGACTGTATAACTACAGATGAGCTGACCCCTGGAGCCCTGGTGATGGATACAGTTCATTGGAAAACCCAGCTCAGCAACTGGTGCCAAAGAGGATTAAATCAACTTGCACCAGTCTTCATCTGTTACTAGAATTTTATAGATGACTTTGGAACAAATACTCAAACAAGTACGTAAGACGTAACCACCAGACAAGAATAACATGGAATCTCTTGTAAATTGAACTCCCCCCCCCACACACACACACACTAAAAAAACTATATCAAAGAATATTCCTACTCTGCCCTCCCGGAGATGTGCTGTCGCTTCCTGGAGAAGGGGACAATGCTGTTTCCACCTGCCCGAAGAATCTATTCTTTATGGAAATCTAATGACAATTCCCAACCTCAGTTAAAGACTTGTTTTCCCATATTTTTGAACTTCAAATACTGTCTAAATTGTGTTAGCCGAAGCATTGTATGTATATAATTAACTCACAGGTCCCTCTGGGCTCATCTAGCTAAAAATCGAGGAGCTTAACTGAGCAAGACATTTGCTGCTATCTTCTGCAGTGACACCCATTGGAACGAGTCCTTGCTACAAGAAAAAGCCAGGGAAATGTCTTTTTCAAATTGGCTTTCTAGTGAGTTCGGTTGCTTCATACATGATTTTGGTTTCTAGCAATAATGATTTAATTTTCTTTCAAATACAGAATTCTCAATTTGGAGGAACGTGGGGGGAGGGTGTATGGAATTCTGTATTTTCGTCCTAATTGAAGTAGGAAGACAGGTCTCTTTTCTGTACTCAGTGGATCTTTAAAATTCCCTCAGGGTGGCAGTGGCTCTCTGTGGACTCAGGGCTCCCAGGTACCTGTCATGTTGCAAACAAATGGCAGCCAGCCCTGCAGTGTACTGTTTTCACAAGCAAAACCCACAGGAAGGCCTATGGCTCTTCTTGCAAAACCAAGTGCAAAGGGCTAGGGAAGGTGGACTTGTTCAGACTGACTGTGTTGACTAGATTCATATGTAACTCAGCCCTCTGCTTCCCTCTGCCTGTGTAGACATAAACACCCACAGTTAGATGTTCATGACTCTATTTGAATGAAGAAATCGGTTGTGATGGCAGAAAAGTTCTGGTCCCTGTTCCCCCTTCTATTCCTAGTACAGAGGGCTTAAACTAGGCAATGAGAAGCTCTTTTCCCATTCTGTCCTCTCTTTGAGGATTAGAACCCACCACGAGACTGCACGCATCACATAGTGGGAGCAAAAGGGACCTGAATGTCCACTTCCTGCCTACTAAGCAGACCCACTTCTCTTTGCTGTCCTGGGCGCAGGTGTCCGGAGAAAGGCTGAAAACTAGGTGCTGTGAGTGCCAGAGTAAACGCCGCCCTCCGCTGTGTGGCACGGGAGGAGGGAGGGTGGGAGAGCGCGTCTATGCTTTTCACCTGAGCCTGCAAGCTCCCGGCTGACGGCCCAGGTGCCGGTTGGCGGCTGCGTGCGCCCCACTGCAGCAGAGAGCAGCCGCAGCCTCTGCCTCGGCCACTGCCGCTGCTGGGGAAGAGTCCTGGGGCTGCTGACGCGGTTGGGAGGAGCCTCGCGTTTAATGCACCAGCCGCCTCCAGCCTCCTGCAGCAGCAGCAGCGGCGGCGGCGGCAACAGCAACAGCAACAGCAGCAACCGAAGCAGCAGCGAGTGCGCGCGTGTGGGTGTGAGGGTGAGTGCGCTGGCGCCGGCCGCAGCGCCCTGCCCCACTCCCCGCCGGCTTCCTAGCCCCCGCCAGCCGGAGCCGCCCTCCCGTGGGACCAGCACCCTTACCCCAGCCCGGCCAGCCTGAATCCTGCCCCTGCTATCTCGCCAGTGCAGCTCGGGTCCAGAAAGGCACCATTTTGTCGCGGCTGCCCGCTCTCCCAAGGGGAGGAGGGATCTTTTTTTGCATTTTGGAGCCGCTGCCAACAAGGGGAACCTGTTGGGCATCTCCCCAGCCCGGCTTGTGAGCGCCTCCGGGGCGGCGGGCGGGACCAGACCCTCGGGGCACGGCGCATCTTGGCACCGGAGGCAGGCGCAGCATCCTCGCTGGGAATTGGAGCTGGAGTGAGCGCACCGCGGGAGGAGCAGCCGCAGCCTCGGAGATCCCGAGTGGAGGAGGTGACAGCTCCATTGCCGGGTTTTTATTTTTATTTTTCTCTCCGCCTCCCCGTCTCCTCCTCAGGCTCGGACCATGGTGCAGTCCCACTGGCTCCCCTGCCCCCCTCTCCTGTGAGACTGGCTGCGGGGAGGGATCATGGATACTTGTCTACCGGCTTCTGGTTCCCACGCAAGTAAGCCTGCTGTCAATGGAGGAGGACATTGATACCCGCAAAATCAACAACAGTTTCCTGCGCGACCACAGCTATGCGACCGAAGGTAACGCCAGGCCAGCTGCATTCCGCCGCTGGGGCCGGGCGCAAGTTGCGGATCGCTCGGCTCCGCGGGCTGCTGGGCGCGGAGTGGCGGAGACTCCTCGGGGCTGGGGCGGGGGCTCAGCTCGCAGTGGCGGCCGCCGGTGCTCCCCACATCCACCCGGCTCCGCAGGCGAGCCCGGCGTTCAGCAGCAGGTGGACCCGGCGCCCACGGGAGTTAAAATGGCCCTTAGAGATTAGGCTTTTCAGGGTGGAGCTCACAGCTGGAAAAATGACCCCCAGAAGGCAGATGCCCCTTCCCTGAAATGTCTTCAGGGGGTCTTGCAGGGAGAGAGGAAGAAAGAGGCCCAGAAGGACCGAGGGTTCTCCCCTCCCTGAACGGAATGATGCGACTCTCTCAGTGGCTGTAGGGAGGGCATGGTTTCATTTCCTGCCGGCTCATCTCTCTGGCCCGGTTACCTGCTCAGGCAATCAAACCCCCACAAGGTCCTTTGCAGAAAGGCGAGCCCCTCTCCTCTTGGAAGTGCGTTACAAGAAATGAAAAAGGTGGCGGAGGAACACGGGGTTCTGGCGGCGAGCGAATGAGTCTGACACGTGGGACGAGCAATGCGATCAGTGGGGCCTTTAAAAATCACCATTATGAATTCTGCAGCAGTAGTTTCTGCTGAATCAACAGCCAGCAGAAAGCAAGAGGGTTCTGCAAGCTGAGCTTTGCCGAGAGGTGAAATTGTCGTCTCTCTCCCTCTCCCAGCTTGTTCTGATATTAGCCTGAGCGCAGGCAGGCAGGGAAAAGTCAGCAGGTGGAACCCATTCCACCTTTTGTGTGTGAATAGAGTGGAGGTATATTTTTTAACACCAAAACTTTTGTGCTTTTGCTTTCATTTCTACCTGTAAGCCTTTATCCTTAACCACTCATATAAAGTGTTGCATTATCACATGGTCATATCCACCTGAGGAAATGTGTGTGAAAGTGCTTTAGGAAAAGGTAGCCAGGTGTGTTCATTTGAGACTATTATTCTTGGATGCTAAAATGTATATAATATATAACAAAAATCAGGATTGATAGAGAAATGAGATGGCAGAGTAAAAGAGTTCAAGCTCTGAAAGGAATAAAAGGACACAATTTAGGGGGTAAAGCTGGCATTTTAAATAAATATCCTTGGAAGTTTAAGATAAAACAACTGCCCAGCACTATTGAAAATAGAATCTCCATTCATCATTCCTGTTGGAGAGCAGCAAGCCTAATATATCCATGGTGGTAGACAGATTAAGCAGTTGTATGAGCTCTGGCCTCCAGGAGCTTTGAGATGCTCGATTATCCCTCCCTCACACCAGGCACCATACCTGCTGGTTCTTTTTATTTGCGTGATGACAATGTGGATAGAAGTTGTTCTTCCTCAGTCTTAGTGCTTTGTCACGGACTCAGTTACCAAGTAGGCTATGATGAGCTCAGTCTGAGCATGGCATCCAAGAGAGAAGTGGCCTTGGGTCTGTTGGCCTTTGGGTGGACACGTCGTCTGTTTGTGACAACAAAGAAAGAAGGCTGCCTCCGTGTGTTCTTTCATATTGTCTGACGCTTCCAAGCACAGGCAAAGGAAACCTACTGAGCTGAGAAGATGAGCAAATTGGGGCTATGGATATAAAAACGTCATCTGTAGAATAAAGAAATGAGTTAAATATGGCATTCCTTATTGCTTTCAGGGCCCTAGATACTACCTAATCTTTGTTCCTATTTTATAGCATTTTTGTGAACTGACTCTGGGTAAAATATGTGGGTGTATATATGTCCAACGTAAGGCAAAGAGCTTTCTAAAATCTTTCTAAATCAACCTTTCAGATATATCCCTGCCTCTCTCTTTGACCATTTAAAAAGGAGTTGGGTAGAGCAGAAAGTTCTCTAGGGTTTCAATCTGTTCATTTTAAGGCACGTTTATGCAGTCATGCTGGCCAGAGAGCAAAGACTCCCTCTTCTCCTGATGATTACAGTTGCTGGTACAGCTTGAAAGAGCACCTGATCTCAAAACATTCTTTGTTAAAATCCACTTTCTGGAGGGGCTTGCCCACAAAGTTCTCTTCCCCTTTGTTAACTTAAACCCACTTTCTGAGCAATTAGCTGGTAGGTCCTTCTGTAGACTTTGCTTTTTCTTTTTTCTCCTTTGATATTTCTGCATTTTTCCTACCTACCCAGATATGTCAGATTCTTTTTCCTCCAAGATCTTCTTCCCCTTTATCTCTATTTTTTTCTTCCCTGTGCTCAGATCATGCCACAATGCAGTATTCTATTTAAAGCTGAAAGGTTTTTGCTGTGTAGTTAATGTGAAGGACTCTAAGCTCAATTTGCATTGTAAGTGGTAGCTGGCGGCAAGTTTATCCAGCTAAGAGCAATGCAAATGCTAAAGGACACTTTTACCCAAGATCAGGAGTCTCTTTCTCAACGCATGATATTAAAGACATTCCTATGACTCTTCTTTTATTCTAGACATTAAACTTACCACCCTTCCCTACCTTTTTAAAAAATCTTTTCTCTCTTTTTAAAATGACCACCTTTGAGCATCTTCTGTGTTCCAAGCACTAGGCTGAGCTTTTTATAGTAGGTCTATCCAGACCCTGCTAACTAGGTTTTCTTTTTCCAATTTCAAATAATGAAACGGAGTAACAGAGGCCCAGAGATGATACTAATTTGCCAAGGTCACACGACAATCAAGACAAGAGCTTGTCTTCAAAACTCAAACAAAGACAGTCTGAAGATCCACCAGTCTCTTCCACTAGAAAATTCTGCACTGCCTCATTTTTCTTTAAACATGAACTACTGTTATGGGGAAGGTCATAATGCTTTTATCGCTGTGTATAAATCACTGTATATTCCCATCTGGGGTGAAATTCTTTGCAGGGATAATTTGAAAGTGTATGGAGGGGTTATATATGAGGAAAAGCATGGGTGGAGTTGGAATAACTGTGCGCGTGCGCACACACACACACATACACACACACACGCACGCACACCCCACAATGGCTTTATTGGTTTTTATTTTCCACATGGAACTCTGAGTTTCCTAACCAACGGCTCATTCCTTGAATCTCTCTTATCTGCATGTAGATTTCTTTCTATGTATTTAGACTTGTTAAAACCAACTGAAACTCTATCGCCATTAGTTGTAAACTTTTCTAGATTAATCTTCCTACTCACAAACAAGGGCACAGAGAGAGTAATCTGTACATGTGGAGTTTACAGGAATGCCAATCTGGTTAGAAGGAACAGCCAGAGAACACATTTTAAAACCTCTACTCTGTTCTCAGTTTCCTAAGCTATAAAATGGGAATAACAGTAGAGTCCCTGGCTGGTGGCTTAGTGGATAGAGCTTTGGCCTGACATATGGACATCCTAGGCTCAGTTCCTGGTCAGGGCACACAAGAGATGCAACCATCTGCTTCTCTCCCCTTCTCTCCTTCTTCCCCTTCTGCAGCCAGTGGCTCAATTGGCTCAAGCACATAGGTGCTTAGGATGGCTCAGTTGGTCCAAGTGCATCAGCCTCAGATGCTAAAAATAGCTCTGTTGATTCGAGCATTGGCTCCAGACCGGGGTGTCAGGTAGATCCAGGTTGGAGAGCATGTGGAAGTCTGTCTCACTATCTCCCCTCCTCTCACTTACAGCAAAAAAACAAACAAACAGGAAAACACAATAGTACCTAGGTGCCAGGGGGGATTATTTAATACAGGGAGAAAGTACCCAAGACAGTGCCTAATATAAAGCCAGACATTAACCAATGCCCTCAATACATTATAGCTGCTGTTATCACTACTTAAGCTGCGATTTCATTGCAAGCATTGTTTTTCCTTGGATTGTGTTGATCTGGGTTTGTCTTGAAGGGAAAGGCCACACTAAAACCCACCACAGTATCTTCTTGGCTCAGCCACTAGACGTGGTTAGTCTTGCCATTTGTTAATTTGCCTTAATGTGCTTGCTGATTATATTCTGATAACAAGGAAGTTCTATCTTCTTCCAGAAGCCTTTAAAAACCCATACTGTTTGTATGTATTAAAGGAAGAACAATTTTACTTATTCCATGTAGCTCCTTCCAATAATTGATTCATTCTGCCTTTACATCCTCATGGTGCTTTCAGTCTAACAGAGTAGGTAGGCATTAAATAATTTTGCAAATAAATATATAGTTTACCGATTGTGGGAAGTGATATTCAGGAAAAGCACAAGGTGCCTTCCGGTCATATATAAGACAGAAAGGCAGGTCTAATTTAGATTGGGGGTTCAGAGAAAGTTTAAGCTGAGAACTAAAGGATGAGTCAGGCATTAACAAGAGCTGAAGGCATTTCAGGTAGAAGGGACAGTTGGTACAAAGCCCAGAGATATGGTCAAACAAATTCAAGAAATCGCAAGATGCCTATGGCTGGAGTGGAGGGAACGAGAGGAAGCATGATAAAAACAAGAATGGAGCCTGCAGTTTAGAATGCACCACCACCTAGAAAGATTAAGGCTAGGATAGAGGGATGGATGAATGGATAGATGTATGATATCCATTCGTGGATATCCATCAATGGATATTCAATGGGATTATTTTTTTCAACTTTGCTTATCAGTTTAGAAATTTGCATAATAAAATGTTAGAAAAAGAGACTGGAGAGGTATTTAGGGACCTGATCACATTGAGCCTTGTTGAATGTAAGGAGTTTGGACTTTATCCAAAGATGGATCGAAAGCCATTAAAAGATTCTGATCAGGGGAAATATGATCAGGTTTGTTGTTTTTTTTTTTTTTCAAAGCTTAGTCTGGCTGCTCTGCTGGGTGGGGCCACAGGGCTAGGCAGGAAATGAACAGCAGTGAAAAAAGCAATAATTAGGAGGTCATGGCTTTACTCTGGGATGGTGGCAGCCGTAGAGACGGGGAGAGTTAGATAGATTTGAGATACAATGGAGAGGACTTATTGATATGAAAGATTGGGAAGAAACAGAGGAGTAGATGGAGGTAGGGTCAAGGGCGACTTCCAAGATTTTGTCATGAGAACGATGCCTAATGGGGCATTTCACTGAAACTGAAAAAAGACTTTAAAAATTGATTAGTTTGTGGGGCATGTAAGATATCTCAAATTAGCAGTTGGATAACAGAATCTGAAGCTCAGCAGCAAGATCTGAACTAGATATATAATTTGGACATCATGCATATTAAAAGATATTTTAAAAACTATGATATACCTGAGAAAAAGACACCCATGGCAGAATTTGAGCCAATAAGGGAAAAATTACAAGGAAACTGATCTTGGTTTGGTGTGAAAAAATTGTTACAAAAAGTTGCTCACAGTGGAATGCCTTGGTAAGAGTAATTATTCAAATGACTCTACATGGTCATTCCTCAGCAATGTGATAAGTTAAGAAGAGTCCAGTCTGGAATAGGTTGAGATTAGAGCCTTTCTAAATTTGAGATCTGTGTGATGTGTGAAATGTTACAGCTTCTTGGGGGCCCAGGAATAAAGGCTGCCCCCCCACCCTGAACACATTCAAGAAAGAGGGAAGCTATGGTGGAAAAGACTGGAAAGGTGCAGGAAGATGGCTTTCAGAATGGGGAGGCCCTGGAGAAATAAATGGAGCTGATGTGATGATGGAGAGCTGTCTGTTAGTTCCTTAAGTTATTTGGTGTATTTGTATGCAAATGCCAGGTCAGAATAGTGTTTCCGATGCATATGGATGAATGTTTGCCTTCTCTGCTATTCTCAGAAAAATATGAAATGGAATGTGGGTAGAAGCTGCCGCACGCTATTGTAAATGACCTTTCTGGGGATGGCAAATGTTCTGCTACTAAACATAATAACCAGAGTGCATTGAAAATCACTAGCAAGTATTCATTATTAGCATCCAGGTCCCCAGGGGCAATCCTGAGCCCTTTAAGAGGGCTGGTCAGAACAGTGCTGATGAACCTGGGGTGAATAATATTAGGCCAGTCCTGTCACAATATTGGTAATGCTCTATGAAAAGAGCATGGCTGCAGACTGACATTCCTAGACTCTGGCATTTACATTTACTAGGAAGCCAGGGGCCAATTTACTCACTCAGCTGAGGGTAGAGAACTAAGTTTTCTGGAGTCCTGTCCGTATTCCAGGCATTTTCCTAAGCGTTTCTCATGAGTTGACTCATTTACTCACCTTCCACAGCCCTGAGAGAATGGTTGCATCAGCCCCATTTCTCAAAATAAGAAATTTCGAGGTTTGGGGAAGCAAAGAAACTTGTTTTAAAGGGCTGTACTTGTAAATGGCAGAAACAGATGGGAAGCTAGGACTTCCTGGGCAAAGGGATGCCTTTTGCCCATCCCTGCTGCCTCTTGTCAGCTTTTAGAGGGGGAAATGCAGGTCGTGTTCAGTCCTCTGCATCCCCCCATGGTGTCCACTCAGTGCTGCTCGATTCCCTTGGCTCATCTCTTCCCAGTACCACTGTGCACACGTCTGCTTCTTCCCCTTGTCCCCGAGGAGGGAGCTGAATTCTCCCACCCTGGGCCAGAATCCTTAGTTGACTTACACCTGTAGGTTTTTTCTACTCTATGAGAAAAGAAGGCAAATATCTATGGAATTGAGCAATTGAAGTGTGAAAATCAGCTGGGTTTTTATAGACTTTCCATATCCCTCCCACCCAATGTGATCCCCAGGCTGAGCTAGGATGGTCCCACCGGGTCATCTAGGCACCGGTTCTGCAAAACTGGCGGCAGGGATAGAATTTCTTGGAGCAGAGCAAAGGAACGGGACAGAGGCAGCTGTGTGATGGCCGGTGTTCTGCACATAAACGTGGAGGCATCTGAGACCTCGCTTTGGCTACAGGAGCACTCTAATGTGGCTCCCCCCACCCTACCCCCCCCCCATTGATGAGTTTGCCTTCACCAAATTTGTCATGTTTTCTACCAAATTTCCTTCTTCCGTCTTTCCAGTAGGGCTCTAGAACCCGGCATATAATCAGCTCTGCGATACCGTACCCGCTCTGACATAACTATCCTAGTGGAGGCTCAGATTCTTTTTACAAAACCACTGTGAGCTTTGTCTTAAGTAATCCAGGGACCCTTGAATTCTATGCCCCAAGTTCACCACTGAAAGAGGTAGGAGTGGTGATGGTTAGATACGCATGTGTGAAATCCATGGAAAGCTAATTCGTGTTAGTTTTTTTAGAGAAGGAGTCATGGTGAGTAATGGAAAGAGATGTGTTTGTGGTGGGGCAGGTCAGACTCTCAGTAATGTGTTTAGAAGGAAGTAAACTGATTGCTTACAGCAAATGTAGAGATGAAGAGAGACTCTGTGGGCAAGGGGCAAAACAAGGCATGGAGTCTAAGGGACTGGAGGGGCCCCTATAGGCAGGTTTTTAACCTGGGAAAAATAAGGTCAGCTAAATGGAGAGTGCCAAGGAGTACCTTACCTGGGAGCAGATGTATTTCAGGTGTGCTAGGCTTGATACTGGGTGACTGGCAGCCTCCTCCATTGTGCAATGGTGATCCTGCGGCTACAGAATTTACAATCTATGTTAAGTAACAAACTTGAAGTTGTCACAGAATAACAGGCCATCTCCTCCACTTAATGGAGAGGGATTAGCTTGGTGATCCTCAACAGATGCCCAGGGTATAGCAGAGGTCCCCAAACTACAGCCCGTGGGCCAAATTGCGGCCACCTGAGGTTGTTTATCCGGCCCCCAACACACTTCCGGAAGGGGCACCTCTTTCATTGGTGGTCAGTGTATGGAGTACTGTATGTGGTGGCCCTCCAACAGTCTGAGGGGCAGTGAACTGGCCCCCTGTGTAAAAAGTTTGGGGACCCCTGGTATAGAGGGTAGGAAAGGGACTATTGAAGCAAGAGGCTGAGCACTTGCAGGTAGTCTGAAAGACAGAACCCTCCGATCCCGAAATACAAAATACTACCAGGACGTGCTTTCCCACGAAGTGTTTTACCGAAGTGGAGAGCTATGCGAAAAACTCTAGGAGGGTGACATGGCTCATGGAACTTTGCAGAAGTCTAGTTGGGGCTGCGGACACCGACCGTAGGGGGTCTGTTGGATCAGAACAGCTGATTGTTGTCACTCACATTTCTCTCTGCTTTTATGTCTTTATAAGGCAAATAATATGTGGATGCCTTCTTATCTAGAAGGCTTTGAGCGTTCTACAAGTAGATAAAGCAAATTATGTATCACCCTCCATCTTCATACCCACCCCACTTTCCTGCCCAGGGGCTACCATTGTCATTAGTTGGGTACACATCCTTAGAGCTACCTTTGTATGTGTATTTAATAATTTAAATATACATGAGCACATACACAATGGGGAAGGGATGGTTTTTCTGTATTACCGAAGGCAAACTGTTTATTTCCACCTTGCTTTTCTTTTTCTCCCATTCAACAATATATATCTGAAACATCTTTTCCTGTCAGGACACCTGCATCTGCCTTCTTTCTGACGGCTGCAGAGTGCCCATGGTATGACTGTGCCATTGTTTCTCTAGTAATTTCCTTGTAGATGGATGGAGAATTATTTCTAGCGTTTTATATAAGATGCTGCAGTGTATATTCATGTAGATATGCTTTTTTTCATGTTCTCCTTCCTGACTTTATCATATTTGGGGTCAATATAGAAGTTCTCGTTTCTTAGCAACATGGCAAGGACTCTCTGGCCCTCCATTTATTCTCTGAGTAACCTTGGATAAGTCGCTTAACTTTGTGAACTTGAATTTTCTACTGTAGAGTATAGGAATACCTGGCATACCTATTTATATGTGCACAGTACTTTCTATATCAATGCCATTGCAGATTTGAGTGTTGGTAATAAATAATGATGATTATTGGCCATTGTCGGAGGCTTACTATGTGCAAGGGATGGACTTTGGGCTTCACAGTTTTTCTCAATCCTCATAATTCTATAGAATCTTCATAATTCTATAGGTTGATACTGTCCTAATACCCCTTTAAGGGAAAAGTTGAAGCAGAAAGGACATAAGTAAGTGTCCAAGGTTACCCAGCAGTGAGTGGCAGCTCTGACTGTCAGGCCCATTTTTCTAAACTCTGTGATCATTTCAATGTAGTACACGGACACACCTGTTTAAAACAAGTCATGATGTTGGCACAGAGAAGAGATTTTTTATTTTCTTAAAGAAATATGCTTTTGAATCAATATCCATACATAGAATCTAATTTTATCATGACTTTGAGAATGAAGGGAGGGAAATTCGGAAAGCAGTGCAGTATGCTAAGCACTGACGTGGATCATATTCTAAGTGGGTATTATTTCCAATCCTGCCACCAAAATTAATCGCTTTTACTCGCTGGGCTTCAGTTTCCTGATCCAGTAAAATGAGGTTGAATGTGGGGGAGGGGAGGCATGCTGTCTATAGACTTTTCTAGTTGGAAGTTTTCGTGATGCTCTACGTCTGTATTTGTGACCATCTAGATAGATCTCCTTGGTATGTTCTAACGTTGCACTCAGGGGCAAGTCCAGGGGACACAGGCATAGGTTCTAAATGGTCCCCAAATTTCAGGCCTGGCTGTCCTTACGGATGGGTCAGATCCTCCTTCTGGCAGGAAGGCTCTGGTGCAGCCAAGAGGTGGAGCCAGAAAGAGAAGTGTCCCTTTGCCAAAAGCCGCTGCAGATGGAGGAGCCAGTCCGTCTGGGCGGCCCATGACTTTGAGCGGAGCCATTTGGCAAAGTTGTTGGCAGGAGCTGCCTTGCAGCGTGCATGCTGGAGACCGTCCTGGGCAGGAGTGAATCAGGGATGCGGCAAAGGTGGCTGGTGGAACAGATAACCATCTGGTGAGCAGGACGCTGCTCATCCTGCCACACTCACAGGCAAGAGCAGGTGCCCATCGGTGAGGCTGAGCCCTCCACAACACAATCTGACAGGCACGATGGCATTTCTCCCTGGCTGTTCCTGTGTACTCCACAGAGGGGCTTATAAACCCCATGCGAACCTGGCTCTTTCAGAAATCAGGAAGGCTCCAAATTTTTCCCACTGTTCCAAAGCAGGACAAGAAATTCGTCAATTCAAACAAAATCCATGTACTGTACAAGTTGTGCTGGGGACTATGGTGAAGTATAAGTTCTTGTTCTCAAGCATCTGTCCATCTCTGCAGGCAGATGACACTCTGGCCTTCTTGAAACATACTGAACCTTGTGCCAGGCTGTGTGAGTCTGCATTGTGTTTGCCTGTCTGCTGTCACCAGGTGGCTGACGTGGCAGAATCAGAGCCTGCCTGGCACTAGACCCATGTCCAGCAGTGTTAGCTCTGTGTCCTGGACAGACCACACCCACAGCTGTAATTGTTTCATCTCCAAAATGTGTCTCATTGGGATGGTCCTCAGTCATCTGGATTCATGGTGCTCCCTCCTGTAGACTGCTGGAGGACTGCCGGGCAGCCAACACACAAAACAACCTTTGGCACGTGGCCAAAGATGGCTGATTTTTATAGCATCCTGGGCATTTTACACTCATGAAGTAGGAACTGGGGTGCTGAGCCAGGCACTTCTCACATTTCCTTCTCTGCTCTCCTGGAGACAAATGGAGAACCTTTGTGAGAGGCACGGCCCCATCGGGAGGTTGTCATTGCCAAAGAGACTGATTATTTTCTTACCTATAGAATATGACAGGAGATGAGGCAACAGGCCCCTTGCTCACATGTTATTGTTTATATGTGAGAATGAAATAAATACCAAAGAATCCTTCTCTTGCATTTGGGACTGATAGTTGATAGTAATTTAGAAGAGTTAAGGCAGAGAATTATAAAAATGGTATACTTATTTTAAACAGCATTCTCTAGTTTTGACAAAGGGCTTGTTGACAAATCAAGGTTTAATCTTTCAGTATGGGTCTGCTAATTGGGGGTTATAATATTTTTCTTATACAAACTGCAACCCCTCCACATAACCATACCTCTGTTAAGTAGTGTCCCCAATTGTTTAATTGGTAGTCACTTAGGAAATATTATATACTAGACACCATGCTGAAAAAGATAACAGATAAAAAATGAAAAAGAAACAAACATATACATCTCACTCCCAGCTTGTATTCTATTGGGAATGTACACATTAAATAAAAACACCAACATAAGAATATGACTATAAATCTTATTAGATTTTACATAGGGAAAGAAAAGAGGTTATGGAAGAACAATAAAAATATGTGTTCACTAATGAAAACTTGAACTATAGAGAAAAGTGCAAAAAGAAATCAAATTTACCTTTAGCCCCAGACATAGTCATTATGAGCACTTTTTGATGTATTTTCTTTCACAGTGTATGTGTGTCATGTGTATGTGTGTGAGAGGGAACCAGACAGACAGACAGTAACGAATGAATACTGGAATTATGTAAAAAGGTATCATATCCATTATCGTTTTGTTTTTGTCTCAAGCACAATACTGTGAGCATTTTTCTGTAACATCCTATAGTTAAACCATAATTTTAACAATCACCTAATACAGAAAGTTTAGATTATTTTCAATATTTTGCTCTAGCAATTATGTATAAAGAATTTAATCAAAATTATCTCTGGCTATTAGAACAAATTTCTAACCTCAGGATTGTTGAGCTCAGGTCAACAATTACGTTCTAGATAATATTAATAAATTGCTTTCAAAAGCAGTTGTATCCAGGACCAGGATTGCGTATACAAATACTATGGCTCTTTGTCACTTTGGTTGGGGTCTCTGTTTTGCTTCTACCTCACATTGTCACAGATCTTCAGAGTGTTGAATTTCAGACTGAGAAATACGTGCGGGGTGAAGACTAGAAAAAAATTCATAAAGTCATAACCCTGGAACTGTAATTGGTCCCATTGCTCTTGTTTGTCCCCAAAGCCCCACGTGCTTTCACCTGTTCTGAGAGGGAGGGGAGCTCAGTTCTCTGCTTCTGCCATTACATACTTTACATGGATGGGTGAGTAGCTTATTTTCTGGGATTCAGTGCCCACCTGCATTAAGTAAAATGACATTCTTGGATCCAGTGCATCATTTGTAGATCAGTATATGGAACCTGGTGATCCAGAAATGTTAATTTTTCTCAAACTCATGAGTAGGTAACCTCAAAGAATGCTTGACCCAATATGACAACCAGTATGGTGGTTTAATGGTTTAATTGACTTAGCCTCTAGGGGGGCAGTTCAAGTTTGACATTTCTGAATGCTATGTTAACTTTATTTTATTTTTGTTAATACTACATGTGATTGAATGCAATTTCAACCAAGCCAAATCTGAGAAAACCAGACTCCAACTAGCATTATTAGCTTTACACTTCCAGGCTTTCTCTAAAAATCGGGAGCATGATTTAATGGCAATGAAAAATGCAAATTTTATAAACTACCACTGGGATTATATTTTTAGTGCATAACTTTTAGTCCCTTTTCACAGTACATTGGCTGCCTGAATTTCAGCAATCTTTGGAGATTATAGTTTGGAGTCAGTCTGAAGTCTTAGCTCATTTTGCTTGAGTATTTGAAGGCATTTTTCTCCCTCTGAAGTGTCTTGAGGCATTGAGATGAGGATATTACATTTTCCGAGGACATTTTTCATGAAAAAATTTCACATAATGTAAAAATGATACACTGGTTAGGACCTAAGTATTCAGTAGACACAATTTAAAGGATGCATGGATGAATGTATGGGCAGATGGAAGGATGGATGGAAGTAAGGAAAAAAGGATGGATGGATGGACAGTTGAATGGTTGAAGATTTGGGTGGGTAGTAGGAGATCCAGTTGCTTCTTTGGAGGAGTAAAAGTATTAAAGCAGCTTCTAGAAACTTCATTTCAATCACTATTTGGAACTGTAATATTAAAATCTACCTCTTGTTGCTTTTCTCCTGTCTAGAAGGCAAGGGCAGGTATTTATGGAGTGAGTGCATTAATTAGGGCAGTGCAGATCCATAGGGACATAATTCCAGGAATTCATCAATGGTGCTAGTTTGGAAAAGGAAGATACGACAAGAGGGGAGAAGAGCTCTCCTGGAACCCTGAGCTAATAAGAACTGGGATGGTTCAGTGTTTCCAATTGAAATCTCTTGCCATAAGGAGTGTCTAATTCCATTCCCGTTCCATAGGGTTAGCCTGGGTGAAACTGATGTACTATTCTTTGGAAGTCAGAACCCTCTGGCCAAGTCATAGGACGTAGGGGAAAGTTTTAGGTGCATTTCTATCTGTGCACAAGGAGTATTTCCCTACAGGTTCTCTGACCTTTCAGGGACTTGCTAAGGTCTCATCAGAACCTGGAGAACTCTGTGCACCATGGTGAGAAAGAATAAAGCAACTTGGATATCATACTGTGGCTGCCAACATGGTTACTCAGTCCCGCTTCCTCAGCACAATTTGAGATGGAAATTTTCCGATCAGAATTTTTCCTACAAGTCTCAGATACTTGGATTTGAGCCCGTTGTGCAGGCCAGGTTTTTCTCTTTTTCCAGTTACTTGACAAGCAGGTTGCCTTTGAGTCACTCACATGGATGGCCTTGATCTAGACACTGGCACATGCTGAAAAGGCAAAAATTATTTTCCTACTCTTGTTTGACCCTCCACGAAGATTCATCTGTCCACAATTTTCTCCTGTGTTTATAAACCTTAATATGTTCTGCCTTTCTCCTCATCTTCTGAGTCTGCTAACTGATCAAACCCCCAGGGTGGCATGCACTAGGTCTTCACTACCCCAGGGCGTTCCTGCTTCCTGGCCCCACATGGGCTGTTTCCTCTTCCCTGGGACCTACCAGGCCTGCCTCAAATCCACATCTTCCTGTGAAGTTATTCCTAACTTTCTCAAGTTCTTTCATCGTGACAATGATCCTATGAGGTATAGGTATTTGCCCCCTATCACGAATGTGAAAACTGAGGTCCACACCCAGACAGCCATCCAAAAAGGGGCAAAGCTGAGTATCATTTCCCCCACTAGAAAGAAACTCCTAGAAAGCAGCCATCATGGTTTTGCTTCTTTAGTCTCTCCTTCAGAGAATAGCGCAGTGCTTGGCACATGGTGGCTTAGTACATTGTTTTTGGACTTGATTTGAGTTTGAGAGTCCAGTGAAAATCCTCTTTATTAGGGAGTTTAAACTTGTCAATCTCTCTAAACATGTTGAAGCCAGGTTCTCCTACCCTGACTACAGTTTAAAGATATGGGGGAGGGCGAGAGTATCAAAAGATGTGCTGTATTATTTTTGCCATCACTTGGAAATGGTCAGATAACTAAAAGCACAGCTTATTATTTAGTCTTCAGTCCATTCATTTGTTTATGGGTTTGTTCTTTCACTGGACTTTTTAGCCATCCAGCAAGTATTGATTGAGCCACTGAAACCTCACTTATGTACGTGTTTGGTATATGATGATATCAGTACAAAAAATATGTAAAATTTTATGAACATTGTTTATGGGGGAAGGGAGAAGTGAGCAAAAATAAGACTACCAAAAACTTAAAGGTAGTCACATCCATGATAAAAAGGGTGAGATTCTTCTTATACAAACTTTCATGTATATACATAAAGAATTCCATTAAAAAATGGCTACCAAAATATTGATGATGGTGACTGCAGACTGGTGGAATTTAAGTAATTTTTACTATTTATATTTTCTAAAATATAGGCAAATTTTAAAATAAGTATATATGTATTGTTTGCATAAGAAAAACAATAAAGCTGTCGTTATGGGAGAAAGTAATTCATGAGTGTATACTGTGTGCAAAGAAGTAGTCTGTGTATATCCATGCCGTACCTTTTCACCTTAGCTCTTCCTTTTACTTTGAAGTCACATGAATAATTTTTCAAATGAAAATCAGTTTGAACAACCCCGGAAGCATAGTGCTAAGTGGACACTAGTAACTTTCCAATTCTGTAACAAGAGCCCCTTTCAAGTTCTTACCTGTAGGTCTGGGAGTAAAAACTTTGGCAGTGTAGGCCATTAGATTTCGAGCCCCTTTGGTTCTTGTGTCTTGGCTGAAACAATAAAGGTAAGATGATATCTCTGACCTCAGTCAATCATTTCACAAGGGGACTGGGAAAATGTCTGGATGAGTCAGTAAAAATTGCAATGATGGAAAAGCCACCTAAGGAAAAGTGTCCTAGAGTCGATGCATGGGTCAGAGCCAGTCTCTCCGCACATGAAGGATCTCACAGTCTGTGTTTATTGACACAGAAGGCAATTCTAATTATCCTGGAGGAATTTTTGGTATGTTTTTCCAAAGCCAGTCTTAAGATGTTTAACCAGTGGATTAGTGAAAACCAGACCTACTAGCGAGGTCTACAATGGGGGCAGCTGGTCAAGTGTAGTATATTGCGACGTGACTGTTAGTGACAGAGCAGAGGTATGTTTTATCAGAGTAACACAGGCAAGAAAATACCGCTGGCCGTTTATGAGATATTCTTGACTTTGGAAAAGATGGCAAGCTGTATGTTTGAGAAGCCTCTTGTCTTCTTTGCAGCCATTGATCGTGGTCTAAGAACCTTCATAACTTCTGGATTTCTGTTTTAGGTAAACTTGGCAAGATGATCTAGAGTCAAAGTTTGAGTGATTAATCAAGCAATCAGCTTTATAGCCCTATAACTGGTGACTTGAAAGAATGAATATGACTTTCCAAATATAGGCTTAAGGAAAATTTATACCTGTGATCTTTAGCTTTACCTGTTTATGATAAACTACAAAATATTTTAAGAAAAGAACTGTAATAGGAAAAGCGGGATGATAGTATCACATCACAGAGCCATTTTATATCTGTCAAAAAATTTGAGGAGAAACCATAGCCCAAGATGTATGTAAAGACACCAAAGAAATTATTTCCTTGATTTTCACATCTTTGCTCTTGAATCTTGGTTATATCCTTCCAAGGAGATGTAGAAACAATAGTACTAAGTACCATCTTTTATCCATCTCTTTAAGTTTAACTCCAGATGGAATTCCTCCTCTCAGAATAAAAGTGTCCTTCACACTATCCCCTTGCACTGCTGTCCCAACCGATCTCCCAAATTCTGCTCTCTAATGTGGACCTGCAAGGGAGGGAAACATGGCCCTATGGAATCTGAACAGGAATCCAAAGGCATCTTTAGCAAAATACACTGAGCTACTAAGAGTCTCTGTCCTGCTTGGTAACACAGCAGCTCAATGATACTCCTTTTTTCTTTTTTAATTTCTTTTTATTTATTCATTTTAGAGAGGAGACACAGAGTGAGAGAGAGAGAGAGAGAAAGAGAGAAAGGGGGGAGGAGCTGAAGCATCAACTCCCATATGTGCCTTGACCAGACCAGTGCAGGGTTTTGAACTGGCGACCTCAGTGTTCCCAGGTCGACGCTTTATCCACTGCGCCACCACAGGTCAGGCATGATACTCCTTTTTGCTTACACAGAAAGGTTTCTCAGTCTATTTCATACCAACACCCACAGAGCTGGGGATTTGCCTGGCTTGTAGGGAAGTAAGGTCTTTGGAAATAAATACCTTCTATCCCTCAAAACAACCGAGCAAAGAGTTCCACGGGTGTCTTCAGTAATTATCAGCTTTATAGTCCTCTTTCCTCTTGCCTTTTAAACAAGTCTGTCAGTAAACCACGTCGGTTGACCAGGTTGAAATGTTAGCAGCCAAAGCAAGAAAGAAGTTACATAAAAGTCATGCTGTCTTATGCTTGTGAAGGTGTTTTATGCAGAATATTTTCACAGCTCTCATCTGCTGTGCACAACAAATTTGAAGAATAAGTGTTCTTTCTTTTTATTTCCTCAAAGAGGAATCTGAGATTCAGTGGAGTTAATCATAAGGCAGTTCCATTGTCTGTGATCACCTGGCTGGTCCATGGTGGAGACGAGACTGGGGTCCAGAGATTCTGGTTCCTAGAATAGAGTTCTTCCTTTGAGACTAGAATATGAATAAACCAATTTTAAAATTTTTTATTTTTCATGACAATTTACATTCAATATTATTTTGTTTGAGTTTCAGGTATTCAACATAGTGGCTAGATAATCATAACACTTTACAAAGTGTATGATTCAATATTTCCTCAACATTTCCCGTACCCATCTGGCATCATACATAGTTATGACAGTATTATTGACTATTCTCTACACTGTATTTTAACTCCCCATGACTATTTGGTAACTACCAATTTGTACTTCTTAATCCTCTCACCTTTTTCATTCCCTCCCGTCTGACAACCATCACTCTGTTCTCTGTATCTATGAGACTATTTCTGTTTTCTGTGTTCACTTACTTTTCTCTTTAGATGCCACATATAGGTGAAATCATATGGTACTTGTCTTTCTCTGACTGACTTATTTCACTCAGCGTAATACCTTCTAGTTCCATCCATGCTGTTGCAAAGCATATGATTTTATTCTTTTTTTTGGCTAAGTAATATTCCATTGTGTAAATGCACCACAGCATTTTTACCCATTCATCTACTGATGGGCACTTGGGTTGCTTCCCTATATTGGCAAGTGTAAATAATGCTGCAGTGAGCCGAGGTGCATATAGTCTTTCAAAACAGTGTTTTAGGTTTGTTTGGATATATACCCAAAATGGTATTGCTGGGTCATAAGGCAGTTCCAATTTTCATTTTTTGAGAAACCTTCACCTGACCTGTAGTGATGCAGTAGATAAAGCATTGATCTGGAATGTTGAGGTGGCCAGTTCAAAACCCTGGGCTTGCCTGGTCATACTGTTTTCCACAGTGGCTGCACCAAGCTGCATTCCCACCAACAGGGTATGAGGATTACCTTCTTTTCACATAATTTCCAACACTTGTTGTTTGTTGATCTATTGATGTAGCCATTTTGACAAGTGTGAGGTAATATATCCTTGTAGTTTTAATCTGCACTTCTCTGATGATTAGTGATGTTGAGCATCTTTTCATATGTCTATTGGCCATCTGTACATCCTTTTAGGAGAAATGTCTATTCAGGCCCTCTGTCTACTTTTAATTGGGTTGCTTATTTTTTTTAGTGTTGAGCTACATACATAAACCAACTTTCACTGAACTCCCAACTAGGTCAAATCTTTCAGTATTAGGGAAAAAATGTCCCTTCTTCCATTCTTGTTGTCTGTCTGCAAGGTGTTAGCCACCTACATCCTTTGCACAAGTTCTTTGGGTAGAACAAATGGCAGAGCCTTTTGATTTGGGGGCTTGGGTGTGAGGTGTGTCTCATTCATAAGGTCCATTCATTATTATTTTTGCCAAATGGAAGAGTCTTAGGACCACACTCATGGCCAGTGGTGCAAGTCTCAGAGTACTAGGGTTTGTTGATATTAAAGATGTGGAAACACCTTAGTTCCACTTCATAATTGCATTCTATGCCTCAATATCTACCTCATAAATATCAGTCATGTGAAACAAGTAAAAAAAATGGCTTGATCATCACCAGCACCATGGTTATCTCCAGAAACATAATATGAAAGCAAAGAAGCAACATTTACTGTGGGTTTTTCTACACACTATGTATATCTTTTGTTTCATTTCTACTCACATGAGCAGTGAGTTCTTGACTAAGAAGATGGGCTTATTGCTGGAATCCTCCAATGGTAATTGCCCATATTAAAATTGAGACATTAAAAGTAATCACCTTCTACTGTATATTGTTGTGAGGATTCAGTGAGAATAGTTGTACAGTGTTAGCGCAGTACGTGACATAGGTGGAATGTTCGATAAATGGTTGTTTTTAGTATTTCTAGAAGCTTTAAGTGGTCATAAGTATTATTTGCACTGGACCATACTTTCTTTCTGCCCTCCAAATTCCTAGAGTTCAATATTATACCAAAATATATAGAAAGCCTGACCAGATGGTGGAGCAGTAGATAAAAAGCCGGATTGGGATGTGGAAGACCCAGGTTCGAAACCCCAAGGTTGCTGGCATGAGCACAGGTTCAACTGGTTTGAGAACAGCTCACCAGCTTGAGTCTAAGGTTGCTGGTTTGAGCAAGGGGTCACTCATTCTGCTGTAGCCCCCTGGTCAAGGCACATCTGAGAAAGCAATCAATGAACAACTAAGGTGCTGCAATGAAGAATTGATGCTTCTCATCTCTCTCCTTTCCTGCCTGTCTCTGTCTGTCCCTCCCTCTGTCTCTGTCACAAAAATAAATAAATAAACAAACAAGTAAAGTAAAATATATAGAGAGGCATACCTCAGAGGTATTGAGAGTTCAGTTCACGACTACCGCAAAAGAGGGAGTCATGATCATTTTTGCTGGGGCACAGTGGGTGGGACTTGCCTTTAGTTTGTTAAAAATGCAACATCTGTACAGCTCAATGAAAGTGAAGTACAACTGATGAAGAATGCCTGTGTTTAAGTGATTAAGAATGCTGAGTTTGGAGGCAGCTGGGTTTGTGTTCTGACTCCATCGCTTGCTAGTTCCATGACCTTGGACAAGTTATTTAACCTCTTTAAGCCCAGGTGCCTCCTCTATAGAATGAGGATAACAATGCTTGATGTCCTGAGGTGAGTATGGGCATACCTCATTTGATTGCACTTTGCTTTATTGAACTTCAAAAAATGTTTTCATTCTTTACAAATTGAAGGCAAAGCCCTTCCTCACCAGCAAAAAAGATGATGACTCATTTTATTGCAATTATTGCTTCATTGAAGTGGTCAGGGACCAAACCCGCAATTCTCTGAGGTCTTGCTTGTGTTAGTGTGACAGTGTGTGTAATGTGCCCAGCGCAGCGCCAGGCACCTAGTAGGCAGTAAATGCTCAGCAATATTAGGTCGTATATTCAGGAAGAGGAGCGCTGTTGTCTATATGTCCTAAAACATAGTCATTACTTTGAAAAGACAGTTGTTTTGATTATCAAACAAAGGAGAAATAAGTTAACATCCCAACCCTAATAATCTTTGATTCAGTATCAGCTCTGGCTGGTGGTGACTGATCGCTTTTAAATAATCAATATAAGCTCAAATAATAGTAAATTAAATCTGTGAGAGCCTAAGCCAACGGCTTCCCTTTTCTGAATATGAAATAAAGCATTAGGAAACTAAATGCATTATCCACCCTGTGCACCCTCAATAGGATAATTCTAGTATATGTGTTGCCAAACGGAGCACAGTACATAGTTTTAAACGGTAATAACTTTGAGCTATTAAAAACTTAATGGTAACAGATTAATTATAAACCTCTTTCTATACCAGTGGTATATGTTGGAATGTCCTATTAAGGCTTAATTTTGTTGCTTTTCTAAAATCTTACATCTTTATTTTTAGTACTACTTTTTGTATTGCCTTATTCATAGATTCTCTTAGATTATAATCTGATACCTCTGAACACGTCAAGAGGAAGGGAACCCCTTCTAATCCGGGAAGTGACCTGCTCCTATTTCTGAAATGTTCTAATTGCCTCCAAGTTGGTCTGTGTACCGGAGCAGTCTCATTTTTTATTGTGCTCCTAGCTCTATGCTGCGAAGCCTTGTCTCAAAAACTTAGTATCCCATGCACAAAGCCCCTCTTTACATGAAGATCACTCTCCTAACCACTGCAGCCTCCTGACAATGCCCTACATGACCGATCACAGTTGTTTTCAACTGTGATGTAGATCAAAATCATCTGAAAGTGTTTGTTGCTTAGATCTTGCTGGGTTCCTCCCGGAGTTTCTCATTTAAGAGGTCAGGGATGGAGCCCCCAAGTTTGGTTTCGCAGGTGTTGCTCAGGCTGCTAGCCCAGACTACTCTTCAAAAGCCACTGCTCTCCCAAACTGGAAGGCTTTCCCCTTCCAGTTGAGGAGGCTGGAGCCCAAAGAGGTTTTGTTGTATTGATTGTGTTACCTTATTAGCCTGGATGTTGACAGACCGGGAGCCACACCTCCCACAAAGAGACTCGAGGGGGGTCCAGGGAGTGTGTAATGCACCTGTATGTTACCAAAAGTTGAAGCGTCACTACCTCCTGAAGTCTGGATCTGAACCCCGTGTTTGTCACAGGAGCCAAGAGAGAACTCAAGACAGAGACTAGTGGCACAATTATGAAGCATGAATTATCCAGATGAAAGCACCTATGGAAATAAAGGTATTATTACTTTCATTTCTACTGTTCTTAATACAATAGCAATGTGGAAGTGTTGACTAGTTCCAAGTGTGTACAAGCTGTTCTGTGGAACCCAAATCGATTCATTCACCTTTAAAATAGAAAGGGTAGAAAAGAGCCATCATTTGACTTGCTGTTTGCAGAACTAAGAACATGTTTTGATGAAACATGTTGGTACACAGCAATGACAAATTATGACTGGTTATAAAATGATGCAGAGAGAGACAGGGCTCGGGGAGAGCAGACCTGGTTTTGTAGATACTAGAGAGGTATGTGAAATAAGTTAGTATAGATCTATTAACTCCACTAACAGAGAAAACGGGTTGGGAGTCAGGAGGAGAAGAAAGAGACCATGTAGATTTCTTACCTTGAGTACCATGAGGAATGAAGGGGCTTACTACATGAGTAATTTTGAATTAGAAAGCAGATTGAGAAATCTCTATGTAGGAAAAACAGGAACTTCTCACCTGTACGCAAAGTTTGGAAGCCTTTTCAGTAAAAGTCTTAAGTGGTCCCACCTGATTTGGATAAAGCAACGAAGATTTCTGCTAGCTTTTCATAATACATGTCTTGAAGCTGTGTGGTGAGCTGCTTCACCTTTACATTTGGCTGCATTTGGCGGCCCTGGACAATAAAGCATAGTACCAAAGAACCACATGCTTTATTGAATATGTAGAATCACCAGAGATTCTCCCTTGAGCTAGAATTGTACCAGTGGTAGATAATAACATGGAGACAGGTTGAAGAGGAAGATATTCAGAAAAGAGCTTATAAGGAAAGGAATGGGGGAAGAAACATTTCCGTAGAAATATTTATCGTAGGCAAATGAAACTCAAAAGGTGGTCAGAGAATTAAAGGTATAAGAAAATAAAAATCAGATGCATTTATGTAAATGTATATATGTATATATTCTCTGTTAACCTATGAATATGAATATGTCAGCCATCGGTGCCCCAAGAAAACTATGCGACCTTAGCTTTGTACGTCTATAGATTCTATACAGTTTTACTTCTTAATGTGCTTTTTTTCTATAAGATGACAAAAGAGCAGTTTTTTGTTGTTTTTTTTTTTATAATCCCTTGGGGTGTTTGTGATGTGAGGTAGAGTTCAGCTCTCTCCTTGCTATGAAATATTTTATATTTTTCTTTTGGACCTATTTTTTAAAAAAGGGGTATATCTGTTGTGATTCTAATATACCCTCCTTTTTATTCCTTCCAAGCAAGTAACATTTTTAATGCATTGTAATGTGGTATCACATAGCGGTCTGAGCTTTATTCGGTTTGCCCTCAGTAATAGTACTTTAATGGGGAGGGAACTAGGTAGATTTTGGGTAGATTTCCCTGGAGTTGCCCACTTTTATACCCTCTTTACCTCTTCTGAGAGGGAGAGAGATGGGAAGGATTGAAGTATTTGTTATTTGGTCATGTTTTTCTGAACTGTCTTGTCTGATTCAAAAGTTTTCCAAAGCACAGAAGCCGCAAGTGAGAAAGAGACAGTTCCAGAGTCAGAAGTTTAAGAGTTTGCTATGGGAAAGAATGCCAAGGATGAGTACCTGCTTTTCCCTGGGCCTCATCAGGGGCAAAGGTTTCTGAAAAAGCCTTTCAAAGTGCAAAGAAGGTGTCCTTTTCAAAAGGCTAAGGGACCAGGAACAATGCAAGCATTGCATATAGCCGTGTGAATAAGTGTGAGGTCTCTAAAATGAATGAGTGCATGTTAACACAGTGGTTCACTTCAAGGCATAGTTTCCACACCTGACTTTCTTCAGAGATGGAATTTATTAGGATTTGGTTAACATTGCCTTGAGTTTTCAATGTGAGGTCAAGGTTATTTTGTAGCGCTGTGAAGTCTGTCGATCTCTGATTTTCCAGAGTGCTCCAATGAGAAACGATACTTCAATATATGTCGCCATTGATTGGTATGAAAGGAGTCTGTCATCCATACTTTTGTTTATTAAGTACTTATTGAGCCCAGTGCTGTACCTGGTGTCTTTCATGAAGAAAAGCATGGCCGGGGGGGGGGGCGGAACACAGAACAGCGGGCAATTGTAATGCAGTGTGAGAAGTTCTGTGATGGGGAAGGTACAGGGGCTGTGAGATAACGTAAGAGGGTGCAGAGGAGGGCTCATGAAAGAGATAGCTAAGCTGAGACCCAGATGAGGAGGAGGGTTCAGGCTAAGGAAAGAATGAAAACTGTCCCAGCTAGGGAAAGTGGTGCAGTGAGAAGATAATAACTTTGTCCAGCCTGAGTTATTTCGTAGTTGGGTGACTTCAGGAAAAAGTCTCTCTTGGAAATGTAATTTTCTCATCTTCCTGTGGAGATGTTGGGTAGCAGTAAGGATGGTGGCAGAGACGGTGGCCATGGCGGGTGGTGATGGTGCAGGAGAAGAGAGAGATAAACAATGACAGTTAAGTTTTAATGAGTACTTGTTATGTGCCATGTTTAAATATACTAAGTACTTTCTGTACATTAATTATCATTAGAGTCTCACAATAACCTTATGTGGTAGGTGCCCTTATTATCTCTGTTTTACAGATGAAAATAGTGAAGTTTAGAGAGGCTAAGTAGCTTGCTCAAGGTCAACCTGCTAGTAAATGGAAAAGCCGGGATTTGAAACAGGGAGTTGACTCTAGAGCCTGCACGTCCCACTGTTACTATGCTATTATTACTATTATTTTTTTTGTATTTTTTTTTCTGAACTGAGAAGCAGGGAGGCAAAGAGACTGAATCCCACATGCGCTGGACCAGGATCCACCTGGCATGCCCACCACAGGGTGATGCTCTGCCCATCTGGGGCATTGCTCTGTTGCAACTGCAGCCATTCTAGTGCCTGAGGTGGAGGCCATGGAGCCATTTACAGCACCTGGACCAACTTTGTTCCAGTGGAGCCCTGGCTGCAGGAGGGAAAGAGAGAAATAGAGAGAAAGGATAGGGGGAAGGGTGGAGAAGCAGGTGGGCGCTTCTACTGTGTACTCTGGCTGGGAATTGAATCTGGGACTTTCATACACCAGGCTGATGCTCTACCACTGAGCCAACCGGCCAGGGCCATGCCATTATTAATCTAACTTTTTCATAGAGCTGTTATAAAGATAAGCAGGATAACTCATTTGCCAGAGCCTTTTAAACTGCATGGAACTCCTAACCATTACCATAGACGTTGAGCTCAGGCAGGAGTCACGTGTGCTGTAGCTAGCTAGGCTAAAAGTAAAAATGGTTTCAGCCATCTATGGGCTGCCATTGCTTGCCTCGTTAGCAACTCTGCTAATTCTGCAGCCTCAGCACATTAGTAGTTAAAAGTGGCATTCCCTGGGGGACTTTTTTTTTTTTTTTTTTGAAGCAATAGCACATTAGATGAGATGGACCATGGATCTGTTCCCAAATGGCAATTGCTATGTTAGAAAGTCCTCCAACGTTTCTGAGACGTTAATCTCTGCTAATCACTCCTTGCCCCTCGGTGACTGCTCAGCACAAAACAAAAGGGAGGTTTGGCAGCTATCCAATTTCTTTTCAAGAATCTTGTCTTCTAATATGAATAATCCAAAGCCTCAAAGGGCCTTAAAATTCTGGACTACCCACTTGACCTGTCCATATCTATAATCTCTATCCTGCCTCCACTTATTTTTTTTTTACAGAATAGACTCTGGTCCTGTCACCTGGCTATTTCTGACCATCGCCAGCATGCTCCTTGCATTTATGGACACTACTCAGCCCGTGTGCTGTGAGTTTAGGACTGTCTTGGCTAGTTTCACACAAGCAGGTCCCTCTGGCTGGCCAGTGCATTGGCACCATGGGGAATAATTGAGACGCTGGGAGAGAGACAGTTGCATAATCTTTGGGCACAAAGAGCACGTCTCCCCTACAAAGGGAATGGCAGTTGGACAATAGGGAGATCTGCAATGAACCAGAGTAATGGATTCTTCTGCATCATAGTTCAATTCTGGAGCCTAATTGTTAGTTTGTTTAAGACCTGATTAAGGGGAGGGGAGGGTTCCCCTTTGGAGGCTTGATTGAGTTAGTGTGAAAGGCAAGACAGTGTAATTCAGATAAACTAGCGAAAGGCAAACAGTTTCATGTATTAATGGTCACTAATGACCTGTAATCAAGCTATGATTTGTTAGGTTAAAAATAAAGGTGTAATTAGTTTATTTGCTCAGGACTGTAAACAAAAGAGTGTATCAATCTGTTGATTGTTCGCCATGGGAGATGGTAGGCTGGGAGCTTCCTTCTTGAACCGTGGTACCTCAAGGGTTGTCATTGTAAATTCCTGCAATTCTCCTAGCTGCCTCTGCATGTGTGTGTGTGTGTCTGTGTGTGTGACTTTACCTCTTTCCAGCTCTTTGAGCAACCCCTTGTGAGATTCCAGTCCTCATCAAAAAAAGGGATCAAGAAGATACTATCCTTGATGCCCTTTCTCTGTGGCTTTTCCTCTTGATTGGCAAGCCATGTCGATTTTAATTTTTCTCTTCTCACTCCACTTTGGTCATATGCTTCAGCTGGCTGATTTTCTCCAAGTACTACCATTCATTTGACAAACATTTACCGCATAATTATTGAGGGCCACTTATGCTCCTAACACTACCCTAGGCCTTAAAGTTTTTAAGGATTATCAAGCAAGTCCTTTTTTTTATTTATTTATTTTTCTGAGCAAGTCTTGACTCAGTCTTTACAAAATTCATACTCTCGCTATAGATGCCTTTAAGATGTTCTCTCCCACTAACTACTCCTTGCATCATTTATCACTAAAACTAAGTAAAGAACCTCTTGGCATGAAACAGATACTCTGTAGAGATATGCATCTTTGAGCAAAGGCACTTTGATCCTTTGGGCTACATCAAACCTGGCAGTAGAGATTTTGAGGGATTATTGGGACTCCTTAGGAAAAATATACCTGTGTTTTGCCTAGTCTGTTATTTAATTTGAGGAAGTAAATACATTTAAATCCTTATGGGAGAGCATGACATTAGAACATAAAATCCTTTAGGCCTTCATCAAGTGAAAATGCTGTGATCTCTTTGATACCATGGAGCAATAATGCTACAGGTTATCCTGGTGAAGCACCCAGATCACGTACGCTCATGCTAGAACAATGTGCGTGATCTCACTCCCATAGAACCCGACTCCTTTCCTTTTCACTGCTATTCACACACTTCTGAAATTCACTGATCTGCAATGGCTGTCAATCTGTGTTAGCTGTCTCCTGCACTTGAAGGTAAGCGCCTTGTGTCTCATGCTCCACATGCGTCCCAAGCTCTACCAGTGCCTGGCACAGAGTAAATAAGCTCACTAAAGATTTGTTGAGTGAAATCCAGGCACAATGGTTAGAGCTTGAAAACCAAGAGTATAGCATTTGGAATATTGTTAAAAACAAAATTACTTGATAACAGTCATCTTTATTTTTTTTTTTACTTTTTATTGAATTTATTGGGGTGACACTGATTAGCAAAAGTATATAGATTTCAGGTGTACATCTCTATAATACATTACCTATATATTGTAGTGTGTGTTCACTACCTGAAGTCAAGTCTCCTTCCATCACCATTTATCCCCCTATCCTCTGATACCCTCTTTTACTCTCCCATCCCCCTTTCCCTCTGGTAATCAAACTACTATTGTTTGTTTATGTCTATGAGGGGGTTATTTTTTGCTTAATCCTTTCACGTTTTTCACCCTGGCCCCCAACACCCCTACACTTTGTCAGCTGTCATCTGTTCTCTGTATCTATGACTCTGTTTCTATTTTGCTTGTCAGTTTATTTTGCTCATTAGATTCCACATATAAGTGAAATCATATGGTACTCATCTTTCACTGATTGGCTTATTCACTTGACATAATGCTCTCCAGGTTAGTTCATGCCAACACAAAGGGTAAGATTTTATTCTTTTTTATGGCCGAGTAGTATTCCATTGGGTATATATACCACAGTTTTTATATCCACTAAAATGGCCATTTGGGCTGCTTCTAAATTTTGGCTATTGTAAATAATTCTGGAGTGAACATAGGAGTGCATATAGTCTTTTCAATTAGTGTTTTTGGTTTCTTTGGATATATACCCAGAAGTGGAATCACTGAGTCATAAGGCAGTTCAATTTTTTTTTTCAGAGACAGAGAGAGGGATAAATAGGGACAGACAGACAGGAATGGAGAGAGATGAGAAGCATCAATTATCAGTTTTTTGTTGTGACACTTTAGTTGTTCATTGGTTGTTTTTTCACATGTGCCTTGACAGGGGCTACAGCCGACCCAGTAACCCCTTGCTCGAGCCAGTGACCTTGGGTCCAAGCTGGTGAGCTTTGCTCAAACCAGATGAGCCCGCGCTTAAGCTGGCAACCTCGGGGTCTCGAACCTGGGTCTTCTGCATCCCAGTCCGACACTCTATCCACTGCACCACCACCTGGTCAGTCAGCAGTTCCAATTTTAATTTTTGCAATAACCTACACTGTTTTTCACAGTGGCTGCACCAATCTGTATTCCTACCAACAGTACACAAGGGTTTTCTTTTCTCCACATCCTCGCCAACACTTGTTTGTTGATTTATTCACGATAGCCATTCTGGCAGATGTGAGGTTCTATCTCATTGTGGTTTTAATTTGCATTTCTCTAAGGACTAGTGACGTTAAGCATCTTTTTATATGTCAATTGGCCATCTGTATGAACTCTTTGGAGAAGTGTCTGTTCAGGCCCTTTGCCCATTTTTTAATTGGATTGTTTTTTGGGTTTTTTTTTTTTTTGGTGTGTGTTATAAGTTCCTTTAAAATTTTGGGTATTAACCCCGATAATAGTGATCTTAAGGATTAGGTCTAGTAGATGATCAGCACCATCACTGACTTTATCTGAATAGGTTTTTTTCATATCTCCATCCATGTAATTTTATTTCTATGCATTGATAAACCTTATCATAAATGGGATCTCCTCTTTCTCTGGCAACTACTAATGCCTAACAGTGATATTTTTTATGCTTATCACTAGGGTGAGCAGTCAAGTTTCTGGTGTGAAACAACATTCTTCAGAACCATAAAAACATATTCAGGAAAACCTTGACAATAGCGTGGGTGGGTAGTGCAGTTATTTTGCATTTATTTATTCACTAGATATTTACTGGGCACTTACTGTGTGTCAGGTGTGTGGTTAGGTGCCAGGAATGTGGAGTAACAAGGCCCTCGGGAAACACATTCATCAAAGAATATTAAAGATAAATGTATAGTTGTAACTGTGGCAGGCACTATCAAGGAAAAGAGTTTGTGGTGATTGGGGTGAATTTAATAAGAGGATTGAACTTGAAAAGCTTCCCTGGTGAAGGGGTAATGGGCTAACTTACGAAGCCCTGGAAAGAGGTAATGGAAGGTTGACCCAAGCAGAGAGGAATGTGTGTACAGAGGTCCTGTAGGATTAGCAGCCGAGAGTGTGTGTGTTCAGAGAAGTAAAAGGTGACTTATGTGACCTGAGTTCCCATGGGGTGGGTATGAGACAGAAGCCACACATTGCAAAGCCTGGAGGCAAAATGAAACCCTTATTGCTTTGTGTTGGAGGAGTAAAGGGAGACTGTTAAAATGTCTCAATGAGGGTGAAAATGGGGTGCAGCAGCCCAACCTTGTTTTTGAAAATGTTACTTCTGGCTGCAGTGTGAAAAGCAGACTGGAAAGGGTCCAGAATAGATTTAAGGAGACAAGTGATTTGTTCCTAGGAAACTGACAGAGCCGACATAACATATGCCCATGTTAGGCAGTCCCCAGATAAAGCAGGGACCCTTCCCGGAGATACAAGATGAGTTCCTCCATGTATAATAGAGACCTCTCCAAAACTCCCTCTGTGTCATGCACACACACTTCCCCAGACATAAATTAGCATCCTTAATGCAGAGTGTCACGTGCAAGCATGGTTCCCCTTCCAGCCAATGTGTCACTTTAGCACCTTTCTCTGTGTGCTTTACCCTTTGCCTTCAAAGGCAGATCTGAGGTCTCATTTTCCTCCCCCGAAGTGTGAGATTGGTTTTCTGCTGTGCTGTGAAAGTGATTCCCCCACTTAGAGTCTAATCTGCCCATTTGTCGGGAACTTCGAGAATATATTAAGACGTTGTACAGGGTGGAAGCTCTGTTGTGACAATGATTATGCCTATTATCTGTTTTAATAAATGTAAATTGCTGGGGAGACACAAGCCATTTGATGCTTTGCAGGCAAGCCGGGATCCTTTCTGCGTGGCTTAGATGTGTCACTGTCACTTTCCCTTCACAGAGTGGAATAAACACACTTAAATCAGGCCTTGGTTAGGACATCCTCTTGTACTGTTGTCCTAATGAACTGTTGGGATTTTAGTCTTTGAGATTCGTATTTGGTAACATTCGCAAATTTTTCTGTAGTCCCCTTCTATCATTGAAATTATTGGGAACACACAACAGTAAGTCAAGATGTGTGTTTTATGTTCCAGTCACTAACCTTGGGATACAGCAGCGAGTAAGGCAATCATGTTGCCTTTTTTTTAGAAGTTGACAGTCTTTTCTCACTATCTGAGTGAGAATTTTAAAATACAAGTTCTTAGACATTTTGGATGCGGGAGTCAGGAGGCCTCGTGAAGCCCTTTGGAAATCTGATAAAAAGCTAAGCCTCCTTTCCAAGGGGGAGAAATGCTAAGAAAGCCATAAATATACAGTGGGATCTACAGTTCTAGAGAGATCATATGTTTCCATGAAGTTCATCCCTCAGTGGCTGATCAAGCATTTCTAATCAAAAGTTAAGGTGGACAGATGTGCAGGACATAACTGAATAAGCAGTGCTTTTGTGGGAGGATGTTGTGCTCCATGCCAAGCATGGAGTATGGTGGTTCTGGCTGCAGAATGAGGTGGATAGGGCATATGGATGAAGTCCTGTTTCAGAGGGCTCACCTCTGAAGCTTGTCCAGTCCAAATCGGTTTAGAATTTTAAAAGCTTTCTAACATTAAGCCTCTTTATTACTAGACTGATCTGATTTCATTTCTGGCTAGTAGGAGAGGCAGCACCAGCTGTCTGAGTTGTGATTGCCTCTTGCCCATTGGAAAGTTTAGGGGATTCTCACAATTAAGAAAATATGAAAAGTGCATTTAACTTGGGCTTTTCTCCTTCCTTTTCCTTCCTTCCTTCCTTCCTTCCTTCCTTCCTTCCTTCCTTCCTTCCTTCCTTCCTCCCTCCCTCCCTCCCTCCCTCCCTCCCTTCCTACTTACTTATCTTCCTAATAGCTCCTTTAAAAATGCTACAGAAATATCTGAACCAATTATCTCTTTTAGCCAGGAGTAGTTAGTGCTGCCTTTTGGATAAGATGGAATGCAGGTAGAATTTGTACCACTAAATAATTAAGGAATCGAGAGATAATTGTATGCATTCAGAAAGAGCAGGCATTGCCCTGGGTGGTTAGCTCAGTGGTAGAGCATTGGCCCGGTGTGGGGAAGTCCTGGGTTCAATTCCCGGTCAGGGCACATAGGAGAGGCACCCACCTGCTTCTCCACCCTCCCCCCCCCCCCCTCCTTTCTATCTCTCTCTTCCCCTCCTTCAACCAAGACTTCATTGGAGCAAAGTTGGCCTGGGCACTGAGGATGGCTCCATGGCCTCTGCCTCAGGCACTAGAATAGCTCCAGTTGCAATGGAGCAACACCCCAGATGGGCAGAGCATCGCCTCCTAGTGGGCTTGATGTATGGATCCTGGTTGGGCACATGCAGGAGTCTGTCTGTCTTCCTTCCCACTTCTCACTTCAGAAAAATACAAACAAAAACAAACAAAAAAAAACTGGCATGATTACAGCTGGCTTCTGCTTTGAGTTTTGGTGCATTTGATCTTTATATACAGGGAGACACAAATATCTGAAATAGTCCTCCCTAACTTTCAAAAGCCTCATCTCAAATCCATTTCCCCCACCCACCCTGAAAAACCTCCTTGGTAACGTCATCTTTTCTGAATCCCTGTATTAGAGACTTTATTTCATAATTTAACACTTACACAATGGCATATTAGCCACTATTATATAACACATGTTTATCTTGTTTTTTCTTCTGGTTGTAGTCCTCCTGAGGTCAGACATTACATCTCCCCCACTAGAGAGTAAGCACCAGCAATCAGGTCAGGGATATATTTGTTTCTCTTATTATTAATCCCATTACAATGTCTCACACATTACAGGCAGTCAACAGATAATTTTATATGAGTGGTTCTACTGTTTTAGCATCATTTATAGCTCTGATTGTTATGCTACATATATCATACCTCCTGGTAATTGACAGGAAGATTAATTTATATTTGTTTTGCATTAAACCAAGTTAGAATCAAAGTAGGACTATTTGAGGTGGTGGTATCTGAGACTGAGTTTTAGTATCTGGTGGCAGAGTTGGTGAAAACTTGGAGTTTAGGGAAGTGTCTAGATTTATGGGGCCATCTGTTGGTTTTATTTTTAGTTATACTCTAGAGCTGTACTTTTAAACCACAAGCTTAGCTCAAAAGAGAGATTAATTTGGCTATTCTGAAGACCAAAGACTCTGTTTGTTAAGTAATGACTATGGGTTAGGCACTGAGACTTATAATTTCACATGATATCTCATTTAATTGTCCCAAGAGTCCTGCAAAGAGTAATACATAGTTTTCTCTTAGATATAGTTAACAGATTCAGAGAGGTACCTAAAGTTAGTTTGCCCCTGGGGGGCGGGGGGCAAAGTGCTTGGCACTGAGGAGTTAACTCGGGTCAATATTGGTTGAATTAAGTTTATCCAAGCCTACTCAATCGGGCAGCAATTGATCAAGGCTGAGTTTAAACCTGAAGTTGTTGGTATTCGACACCCATCCTCTTCCCACTACTGCCTCTCCTCTAAATAGAGTCCATGTAGAAAAAAAACAGTATGAACATGATCAGCTTTTCATTTTAGCTCTTTGTGCTTTCAGCTCAGGCTACATTCGACTCAAGTTTTCAGCATTTGGCCCCAAACGTCATTTTCCTCTGTACTGTTTGCCCAAAGATGACGCTAAAGATAAACTTGACTTCCTGGCAACAACTCGGAACAATTGTGTTAGAACATGCTCTTCATGCTACCCCAAGGAAGCAAAAACAAACATTTGGAAAGAAGGGTGGATAAAGTAGCAGAAATGGCGACACTATTTACATTTTATTTTCTTTCTGCATCTCCCCCCCACCACCACTAAAGTTGGGGGCGTGGCTAGTGGCTATCCAAAGACAGCAAAAACTCAGCAAGTCAGAACTTTATTGTACTTTATCAATCTGGTTTGAAGACATTTTTAAAATTAAAATAAAATCAGCATACAATGCTGTATTATATTAGTTTCAGGTGTACAACAGCAATTCAACATTTATACACCTTACGATATGATCACTCCATGAAACACAACAAAAGCAGGCTCGTAGAAACAGGGCAGACGGATGCAGCCTCTCCAAGTTACCCACGGCCATTTAACGCCGTCAGCAGATTTAATGCCTTTTGCCTCAGCTACAGTAAAAATGGAAAAAAATTAAATTTTATAGGGACAAGCTCTATTTACACTTACCTCCCAGCCGACACACATACATGACTTTTAATTTTTTAAAAAAAAATTGGATCTGCATTTTAGGAATCAATTTGAATCTATGCTTTTTGGGGGAGATACTGCAAAAGTAATGTTTGCTTTTCTGCCACCCTCACCAGCATCAAAGTGATGAGACAACACTCTGAAGAAGAGTATTTATAGGGCGTGATTAGGGCCAGCTCCTTATTTGAGGTTCTAGGGAGGGAACCTGGAGGTCAGTATGCAGAGTGATCTTCTGGTGTTCAGCCTATCAAAGAGCGGAAAGGATGGTCTCGGGTGACAGTCTTTTCATAGGGAGGGTGGATATCCATCTTTCAGAAATGTTGAACAGGGTAGAATGAAGATTGGGCTGAACCGCTAATGCCTCTTCTGAGAGTTTCTCTGATTCTCACTTCTTACAATGGCCTTTGCCTTTGGAAACTAGCAATCTGTTTTTTGTTTCTTATTTCAAGGAAACTATATAAGGAGAGACAGAATGGGGGTCCAAGGGAAGATGTATGATGAATTATTTAAGACTTACTAAACAATGTCCAGTCAGAAATATGTTACTGTGTATCACACGCGCACACACACACAGAGGGATGGGCAGAGGGCAAACTCTTCACACACCCTGGGGCCTGGTCCCACACCCACCTTAACTCTGCGGCTCACCCTGGGGTCTAATCCACCCTCACCCCTCTTTCTGTATGTTCTCCCTCCTGTTCTGTCTGCACCCCCTTGGCCCCTCCCTTCTTTCTAGCTCTAGGATCTTGAAAAATCACTTCACTACTCTGTGCCTTAGCTTCCTCTGCTATAAAACAGCTATTAGTGGCTCCTACAATTTCATTGTGTTAAGAGAAGAATGTATGTAAAATGCCAACACAGAGTCTGGCAAAGGGTGGGTGGCTATTCTTATTTTTCTTGCATATATTTATTAAAAGATAAAGACTGTAACACCAGGATGGGTGTATGCTCGGCTCACTTTTTAAGGACATGAACACAGAAACTTCTCACCAGGGGCTCATAAAACACTGAGAAAGACATTCTCTGGCTGCAGGGTCGGACAGGGTCCAAGGGACCAAACATACCCCAAAAATCATCTCAGAATCCAAATTGCTTGTAATTCAACTTCTCACATGCCATTTTTCTCTATCCTGGCAGTAGTTGTTCCCTCTTTCAAACTTCCTGAAAGTGTGCTATTCAATACGGTCACCACACGCATGACTGCTATGCCCTCAAAGCACGGCCGATTCCTCTGAGATGTATTATAAGTGTGAAATACACGCCAGATTTCAAAGACATAGTACAAACATTTCTAAATCTCTCATTAATGTTTTTATACTGATTACATGTAAAATGATATTTTGGATACTTTGGATCAAATAAAATGTAAAATAAGTAAAAGATAAAATTAATAAAAGCTAGTATTAATTTTATCTTTTTAAACTTTTTTTTTTTTACAGGGACAGAGAGAGAGTCAGAGAGAGGGATAGATAGGGACAGACAGACAGGAGCGGAGAGAGGTGAGAAGCATCAATCATTAGTTTTTCGTTGCCGTCGCAACACCTTAGTTGTTCATTGATTGCTTTCTCACATGTGCCTTGACCACGGGCCTTCAGCAGACCGAGCAACCACTTGCTGGAGCCAGCGACCTTGGGTCCAAGCTGGCGAGCTTTTGCTCAAGCCAGACGGGCCCGTGCTCAAGCTGGGAAGCTCGGGGTCTCGAACCTGGGTCTTCCGCATCCCAGTCAGACATTCTATCTACTGCGCCACCGCCTGGTCAGGCACATCTTTTTAAACTTTTTAATGTGACTACTAGAAAACTTTAAACTACATATGTGCTCACATTTTATTTCTACTGGATGGCGCTGTCCTTGTACCTCACTGTGCCCCTTGGTATCCGCATCATTTTCTTCTCCCTTCCCCCATATGACTCAACATATTATATTTGTCGTATGGATTATACTTACTTCTAAGTTATAAAGTCCTCCAGGACACTATTCACAATTATGATTGACACTATTTGTTGCCATGGCACATAACACCAAGTCTTCAATACATATTTGTTTGATAGTTGGATGGATGGGTAGGTGGGTGGGTGGGTGGGTAGTTAGAGAGATGGATAGGTGGGTGGTGGAGTGGACAGACAGGAGCTATATTCTGAGGCCTTGTGAACTTCAGAAGAACATGGTCTGCTAATTCTCTGAGGGAGAAGGCAAGTTCAATGACTGCAACTTGTCAAAAAAGTCGATTTCACCAATTCCATAATAGAGGCTAAAGAATATGTCCTAACAGTACACCTGTGTCTGTAGCTAGCTAGCTGTGGCCTTTGGCAATGACTCATCTCTACAAACAACAGTTCTCAGAGTTCCACGAATGTTTGGATTTTGCAAATGACAGAGATCTATCACTTATTAGGCAAAGCCATAGAACCACCGAAGCATATGCCTCCCTGCCAAGTGTGAGTTCAGAAATGAGAGAGGAGCAGTCTCTGAAGGATCATCTCAGGACAGCAGGCAAATAGCACCTGCTGAGAGCTGAGCGTGGTCAGCTCAACGTTACAGGACAGAAGTGAAGTGCAGAATCTGGAAGCGCCCTTTCTTATTCTGACTCAGCACCTTTAAACAAAGGACTCAGAAAATAATGCAATTCTTGCCATGGGTCCTGATCCTGTAATCGTGACAAAATACCGTTGCGTAAGCAATTTGCCAGGGCATCATTGTCATATCCTTATGGTGGGACTTTGTTACCAATTAGTCAGACTCATTCCCCAGAGAAGAGCCTAGAGAAGTGTGTGGTGAGCCACAACCAAAGCAGACATTGTAAGTGGTGTCACAGGAGTTCATGCTTCCTCTGGGTCAGGGCTTTGTGTGTGCTGAGCATGGGTAGTGAGTGAGAATTTTTTCATCTATTTGGGAATTTAACAAGCTGTGTATTGACTACAGTGTGTTTGTTGGCAGCTAAATGGGCAGAGGGTAGGGGGCAGAATTACTTATAGACTTACTGGTGAATGTTCTGTTATAATGGGGCAGGATAATAATGATAATGAAAATAATAGTTACTGAGGGTTTATAATGTTAGTAGTAATATGAATTATTGCATTTATACATCACAAACAACTCAGGGAGGTTGGTGTTATGAGCATCATTTTCTTACCCAGGCTTAGGAAGGTTTGTAACTTACCTAAAGTCACACAGCTTACAGCTGGTGGAGCTGGGACATCAACCAGATTATTAGGCTATAATGAACATAATATACAGGATATCTTTGGCAAATTAGCTTCTTTTTTATTCTTACAATAAAGCAGTTTTTGGTTAACATTAAGAGGAGGGGAGTCTCCAGTCGGGTGGTTCAGTGGATGGAATGTCATCTCCTGGTCAGAGGTCGTATGTTCCACCCCCACCCCCAATCAGGGCACCTATGAGAAGGAATCAATGAGCGGACAGCTAAATGGAAGTTGATGCTTCTCTCTCTGGCCCTCTCTTCCCATCTCCCCCTCATCCTTTCTCTCCCTCCCTCTCAAATTAAAAAAAAAAAAAGAGAGAGAGAGGACAAGACATTCTGCCAACACTCACAAATGATGAATGCTTTACTGGTTATCAGTACCTGGAGCACGAGCTGCAAAGGGAGCATGGGATGGTGGAGATGCATAGGACTAGCACTGGGACCCGGACCTGCCCAGGCTCTGCCAGCTTACACCCTTTCTTGACCACCTTTCTTCCATCTATAAACTGAGGGCTGGAGGACACTGAGTTCTAAGCTTTTGTGTAGTGTTCTAGTTCTCTAGATCTTCAAAACTTAAGGAAAAGGAGGGACACAAGCAGTAGACATTGCACCCCTGATTTAGTGTGGACAGTTGACAAACCAAAGATGAACATCATTCCTGGAAATAAACCTGCCTCGTGAGGGTGGGGCCCAGGATTGCTCATTTGCTGGTAGGGACTTGATTTTAGCTCATAAACTGGCAGCCTGGGAACTCAGTCTCTGAAACTTCTGTTTGTCTTGGCCACATTTCTCATTCTCCTTAAGTTTCTTGCCATATTCATAAAGGTGCATTTTGTTATTTTCTCACCAAATATAACACATAAAAAATAAGACACTAAATTGAATTTTTTTTAGTCATTAAATTATTTTTTTTCTGCCAAAGTATTAGTACAAAAGGGCAAATAGATTCTTCCAGAATTTTTCAGAAACTTTTTATCCTGATTTGTGAAATCCAGTTTGGGATCACTCATTAAAGAGTTTGACCTTTCCAAAAAATCCTTATGGTTTATGAATTCTCATATTTAAAGTGCAGTCAGAACTACACCACCAATTAGAGGGCTGAGCCTTGATAATGAACGGAACCGGAATGATGAGGATGTTAGGTGAGTTGACACAAATGAAATGTTTATAGCTAAATCAAAACAAAAATGGTTTGAAATACTTAATGAACCAAGAAAGACGTGTAAAAGAATAGTGAGACGTTGGGCTCTTGATCCTGATAGACTAATTCTAAATTCTTATTCTGCCACTAATTAGCTATAACCTTAGTACATTCACCCACCCTAACCAAATGTCAGTGTTCTCATCCATATGAAGCATGAATAATAATAATGGGACTTACCTTCATATAGAGTTATTATGAGAATGAAATGGATTATGTATGTCAAGCACCCAAGACCTTGCCTAGCTCATTCATGCCCCCAATAAATGTTAGCTATTTCTATTATTAGAAGACAAGTAATTAACCATGTATAACAAGTATCCTTTTAAAATTCTAGATACTGTAAATTGTTTTACCAAGGAGATCATTAGGCAGATTAACATAAGCAGAGATGTTTTAAGACCATTTCACCAGGTCTGTTTTAAAGTCACATTAGCTAAAACCCGGGGGTGTGTATAAAAATGGCAGTCATTTCTTAATTTTAAAGAAATCAACTTATCCATATAATGAGTCATCTCTAATTTCTTTGCAGTATTGTGTGAATATAAATACAGTTCTGCACATTGAATCGTATTTGGTTCTTTAGACGTTGACTATTGATTGTTAGGAGGCCAGGGGATCAATATTAATAAATGTTTGACGTTGTCAGCTGTGCTGCTGGTGAGGGGGAGGAGATTGGAAGGGAGAGAGAGACAGACAGATGAGACACACACACACACACACACACACACACACACACACACACACACACACACACACACACACACACACACACACACACACACGGAACTTGTGAATTTATTGCTTCCTGTTCATCAGAGCTTAATATAAAAATGCCTGAGAGAGTGGAGAAACTGTTTCAACATGTCATTCCCACAGTAAGTGAGGTGTCGAGATTTCATAACTATTGAATGCCCTGAAGTTAGATTCTACCTTGTCACACTGAAGGCAGAGTCTAGGTGGAAAATACCAGTTTTCCATTGCCAGTGTTCAGATGGGGAATTTGGGATGATCGCCCACACAGGTTTTATCCAAAGTAGCCTACAAACTTTGCTTCCTTCAATCCTAGCATGCACTCTTGCTGTGCCTACTAAATGGCTTAAAGAGGAGCATGAGATGATTAGCTAGTTAGTAACCATTCCACGAGAGGGAAAGTAGCACCAGTCTCTCTGCCGCTTATGAATGCAGATAGCTAAAAAGCCCTTTTCTGAATGTGCTCACTCAAAAGGCCCATGTGCTGCACATACATGCAAGGTGTGTTGTTGGAGATGAGCTTGACATATTAGCCTTGAAAGCATTTTAAAGGGATGAGCTAATGTGGAAATTTCAGGGACGATAATGGCAGAAACAAAGTAAGACTCAAAAGCAGCCTGTGGAGTATCTGGCAGTGTTTGAAGTAGTTGGTTCTCTGATATTAACAAAAGTGTGACAATGAGGATGAATGTGCCCCCTCCCCCATCTAGTTTGCAGAGAGCGTGCGGGGCATAGACTTCAATTGCTTTGTGAAATGATGGTACAGTAGCAAGTCACCTGGTAACCTTGGAGATAATAAATAGTCAAGCTAATATACAGAAGGTATCACACTGGTCAATTATAATACATATGTGCTCCATGCAGCTTGGCTAACCAAACTAGGAGAAGAATGAGCTAGTAATGTTTGATGTTCCGGCACTGTGGTTGTTATATTTCAGTGTCACTCAACCTTACTGAGTGGATATGATTATGACGATGAAATCATCATAGCTAACTTGCATATGGGAGTTAGCCTGTTTCCGATAGTGTGTTAAGCATCTGACATAAGTTATCTAATTTAGTTTTTACATTCCTATAATGTACATATAATTCACTCCATTTTTTAAGGTGAGTAAACAAACAACTATGGATCAAAATCTCCCATCCAGTATTCAACCCAGATCTTCCTTTTAAAAGTACTGTGCGTGTAAAAGTAATGAAAATAAAATATAAAATAATTTTTTGAAAAAGAAGACAAAAAAGGAGAAATGTCTATTGTGTATTTACTATACTAGGCACTGGCCTATATGTTTTGCATAAATTATCATATATCCCACACCACTGTACTGTACTTATTTTAATAATGAGAATATAGAGGCTTTCATCAGTTAATAACTTACCCAGTTTTATGCAAATGGCAAGATGCAAACGAAGACTGTGGGATCAGACCAGTATGAGTCTAGAACCTAAACTGTTAACTGATTTGCCTATAATGACATAGATTATCACAATGCTAAGATAGTTACATGAATAAATGGGGGCTCACGGGGTAGATAGACCCTTCCTGGGTTCTTTGTATACAAGTCTAAGACATCTCAGATTTGGTACTCATCTGTTTGAACCTGTCACCTTTTGCCTCTTTTGTAGAGGTTGGTGGTGTTTATTTCCAGGACTCTATATGGTTTCCCTATGAAATAGGTCACAGGTACTTAACACACTGCCCCCAGTTTGCCTGGAATTTCTTTTACATGTGGCAACCGAGTTCCCATAGCGGCCCCTGTCTCCTGGCTAAGTGTCTACTTTTCCTTTAACTGTGCTTGGCATCACGAGGACAATGTGATTCTACTCATGTTGCAGACCAGGCAGGAAGATATGCTGATCACGTGTCCATTTTTTAATACTGTTATCCATCATAGACAAGCATTCCCATTAATATTTCTATGCTTAAAAAACCCCATAAAATCACATTCTGTGTAATTTACAAAGGATCACCACCATAATGTAATTTAGCCATTCTTTTGTGATGAATCACGTATTAAAAAATAGTTTTCTTCTTATTCACCTGATAGGTGATGATAATTTCTTAAAAATAAAACAAAGGATTGGTTGGTGTTTTTAAACTTTGGCTCAAATGAAACATGACATGACATGAATGGTTAACTGTGTCACTCTGGTCTTGGCAGAATGTTTTTCCTACTCTATTAGAATAAAGAGGAACTAAGGCTGTGATCGTACAAACTCACATTAAATAGCCTTTTTTTCCCTCTTTCTATAAAGAAATGTCTAATGTGTCAATCAGTTTTTTGTTGTCCCCTTTTCTCTTTGTTAGAAAAAGAAATGTTTGATTCAAAAGACTGTCCAGTATCAAAGTTTATTTCTCCCCTGAAATAATTGCCAAATTGTCTCACTCCTGATTTCCGGTGTCAGGATTTGTTTCATGAAATTGAGATTGTTAACTCATCAGGATGTGTTTGTATTTGTAACCTTTGTAAGGAGTTATTTAAACCACAGCCACAGAGATAAATTACATCTAATTTAGAACCATACCTGAGAATTTAAAAGGGGAAAAAATTCCTCAAAGTTTGGCTTGCAATAAAAAACAGGATTGTTGTGTTTTTAGTGTTGTCTGTCTTATATTGGAAAACAAAAAGGAGCTCATCTTTTTGTCCATATAGTCACCCTCTGGTATTATGTCCATCTGGCTGTCTCTTATAGCCCTGGGCCTCTTAGCTCTAAGAGTGTAGCAGGAGCTATTAATAGCCAAATTCTACAACAGTCTGCTGTCACAGATGGAATCTGACTTCTAAAGACTAAGACCATAGAAACTCATTACAAAGAAAGCAATACATTCTTTGGCATTTAATGCAGCTAAGCTATCTATAAATAAGGACCATTTTATAAGCAATATACCAGCCTCTGATTCTAGTTTGTGGGCATCACTTATTGATTTGGTCTTTGATACATAAGGTTTCTTTTATGATGATGTATGTCTCTGTAGTATCAATCCAAACGCTATCTCTAAAATTGCAAGAGAACATCTTGTTTTAGAAAAAAGGAATAGTTGAGTTGAGAGTATAATAGAAAATTCCATCACAACAACAACAAAAAAGGAAAAAACACCTAAAACATGTGTGTCATGGATTGTAGAATCCATGAAGATATGCATGTCCATTCAGAAGGGCTGTGACTTGACTCCTTGCACTGTGACTATTGCAGGACCCAGGGCCCCACCATGAAAGAAGGCAGCCTTGACTGTTATACACATGTGCACATGTGTGCACACATACACTTCACATATATCTCTGCAAATTCTCAATTCTTTTTGCCCTGAGCAAGGTAGAGATTGGTCCCTCTCAAGGAATTGTCTTGGTATTTCTATTAAGAGTATAAGAAGAAGATACGGAAAAAGGAATTAAAGTCTATTTCTGGACCCTCTTTCTCTGTGATCCCCTTGCTTCCCCAGTATTTACCAAAAGAATTAAGGGATTTATTAAATCAGATTAACTGCTTGTGTCATCTGTTCCACACTCAGTAATATCAGAAATCCGGCGAGGCTAAGAGGGGGAGAATCCAGTGTTGTGCATAGAATTGATTCTTTATCAGTACTTACTGTATAAATAAATGAAAGGGAGAGATTTCCATTGCTTTCTCATTATGTTAGGATGTAGGTTCCATGAGGGCAGGGTCACATTCATTCATTTTTCTAACTCCAGCATCTACCACAGCGGCGATTTTCACCCAGTGTGCCACAAGAATTTTTAAAACATGCCATTGCTGACTATTTAAACAGGGGCATTGACCTCTTTTCCCTTAGATTATCCAATGAAATAAAAATGACAGTAGCCAACACAATAGCCATCTGGTGCAAATGAATCAAAACTATACCTATTTTTTTGTCAGATTGGCAAAAAATAATATATTTTTGTGTGCCAAAGAATTCTAGTAATTAGTTTTTATATGTCATGAGATAAAAAAGGTTGAAAATGACTGTACTACAGTAAATGTTTTTGAATAAATATATTAATACAGTATATGGAGTTCAGACAGTTAGCATGCTCTTAAAATGTATTCATATAAATTCTTTCTCAGCTCTGTGCCCTTTCACTTTTATTTCCATGTAAAGTTTTCTGATCAATGCTGCCTTTCTTTATATACACCTATAAACAGAATTTCCATACACAAATCTCCTATGGTACTTGAAAAGTAATTATCATGGCAAATAAAATAAATTCACATAGGAACATAGTTTAGCTGCTTGAGCTAGATTTGAAATTTCCTACCAAAGCTGTTGTAAGGGTAGGGGCAGGGGGTTGGGCATTCATGTGGTATAATACTCTCAGTCAATTCAGCAGGTTATTTATTCATTCATTCATTCATTCTGATTATATACATAAGCCCCTGTGATATGCTCAGCACAAAGACACAATAGGGAATATGACAGGAAAAGTAGTTTTGGCTTTGTGGATCTAATGGAGTTTATAAGTGAATGGAGGGAAGCAGAAATTCTACAAGCAATTTCAATGAAGTGTGATAAGTGGCAACTTCATTTTAAGCAGTTATTGAACACCTACTATGAGTCACTCTCCAGTAAGGGTGAAGAAATGAGGTATAAATGTATTGATAATTATGTATTAGTATATATCAATTAAATAGCTATATGGGAAAATGGACAGAGATCCCAGGACAATAGGTGTTCATTGAGGCATGTGCAGTGTGGGCAGGGGTGATATAAATACAGAGAAAAATTACCATGAGTTAGAGCCATCTGTGACTATTCATGGAGAAAGGAGAATATCAACTGGATCTTTAATAATGGAAAGGATTTAAAGAGAAGAAAAAGGAATTGCACAATAAATGCAATTATAAAATAACAATTGCAGAGGGAAAGGGGGTAGCGGGAGGTAGAAGAGAGTAAATGGTGATGGAAGGAAACTTAACTTGGAGTGGTGAACACACTACAATATACACATGATGTGTTGTAGAATTGTACATCTGAAACCTATATAATTTTATTGACCAATGTCATCCCAATAAATTCAATAAAAATTAAAAATTTTAAAAACTCCAAAATATGTATGTATTTAGAAATTAAATTTATTTAGAAATTAAATTGACCAATGGGGTGACATTGGTCAATGAGAATGCATAGGTTTCAGGTAAGTATCTCTATATATCATTTGAAGTGTTGGTCATATTGTGTGCCCATCACCTAAAGTCAAATCATCTTCCATCACCATCTATTTGTCCCTTTTTTCAAAAATTAAATAAAATTACAATTGCTAAAGTTTCTGGACTTTGAGTTCTAATAGAAAACAAATTACCCACCCATATACATCATGTTTGAATCCCTTTATGATGCAGGGAAATCACTTCTAATCAGTTTAGGGATGCTGAATTTGTCATTTGTAAGTCAGTACACTGGTGATTCCAATTTGTTCTGCTGATTTGTTGCATCAAGGAGTATTTACCTTATGTTAGAAGTCACATGCAACACAATGTACAGGTGATTCATTATAGAATTGTATACCTGAAGCCTATATAATTATATTAACCAATGTCACCCTCAAAAAATTCAATGAAAAGATTTTTTTTAATTCACATGGAAAAGATTATAGTAATTTTCCTTGATCTCCCAGTTCCCCAAAGAGCTTGTATTCATTGTGGCCTCGAAAATGCTAAATGATGTACTCTCAAATGTTCTGCTCCAGTAGAAGAGACCCAGGAAGTTTTGACCAGCTTCTAAGTTAACCCGCCTCAGAGGATCCATTCAGATATAGGGGGCTGTAAATATGATGATTAAGAGAATAAGCTTTGGATTCAGAGAACCTGGCTTCAAATTATGGTTCTGCAGCTCTTTGTTGACTTAGGCAGGTTATTTAATTACTCTCAAATCAGTTACTTTATCTGCAAAATGAGACTGTTCTGAAGAAATTAGATATTCTCTGTATACATAGTATGCTGACTGGGGTATTGTTTCAACAAAAGCCACGATCTCAGAAGGAGATGATGATGAGCCTAAAGATGATTTAGAGTGTGAATCTTAGTTTTTGATTTTTTTTTGGTCTGAATTCCACAATTTCCCACATTCTCTGCGTTCTTCTAAGTCAGTCTCTCCTTATATTCATAAACTTCCAAGATTCCCTGGGTGTGATATGGGCTCTCAATTTCCTTAGGCCTGTTCTGAATTGAAGAAGACTACAAAAACTTTATAATGCTGTGTCAAAAATATCTTACTACATGGGACATATGTGTGTGTGTGATAAATGCTTACAATTTTATAGCGTGTTACAGTTTTCAAACCACTTTGAAATATGCCATTGCATTTGACCCTCCCTAAACGTTAGTGACTGGGTGGTAATCACTTATTTTTACACATAAGAAAAATGAGTCACAGAGAGTTACTTGACTCAATCAAGTTACCCAGCTAATAAGTGATGAAGCCTAAATTTGAGTCCATATAGTCTAGCAAGTCCATGAGTATTTCCACACCTCCTGGATTTCCCATCTATTTGGGAAGAAAGAACATTTACATTACAAAAAAAAAATGCAAGCAAGTGCAAATTGATGTCCCTCAATCTGGTAATATCTGAAAGTACAAAGAGTAAAAGGACTTTATTGAGATAGCATAGGAAATCAGAACATTAGGAAATTCTATGTGGGTTTTTTTTTCAAATCTACATGAAAGTGAGGGTCACTGCAGTGTGACATACTATGTCATTTCTGAATGTGTGTCTCCTGAGCCAAAGGGGAAAGAGCTGCTTTTTCAGAACCACGGACAGCTCAGCAACTCTCTCAAGGGTTGTTCCATATACAGCCTGAACAGCGTCCTGTCTATTTGATAGCATCAGCTCTGTGAAGCCCAGGGGAGCTGACCTGACCTTGTAATGTTCACTCAGAGAGGAACGTAAGTAAATTTAAAATAGCAACGAGTTGCATTAAATGCTTATTCAGGAGGTTTCATTAGTGTCAATAAGTATGACACATTCGAAATAATTGATTTTTTTATTTTTCTCAATTTAGGACTAGTGGAGGCCCAGTTAATTACTGTGAAGTGCCTTTATACAGCTTCCTTTCTATCTCTGTAAATCCCAATTCAATAATTACCATAGTTGAGTTTCATGAGTCTAGTTGTTGTTGTTTTTTTAAGTGAGCACCCCTCCCCCACTACCACTTTTCCCAAACTCAACTATTCAGTGTATGGCTAATCCTCCTCTGCAGTGATAAGGACCAAATGGAAATCCATAAATGCTAATTTTGTAGCTCTTGAAAAAGGGGCCCTCGGGAATCAAAGAGCTGATTCATAGATTGGAAAGAGAAGAACACTGCCATTGCCCAAGCAATAGCTTCCCTCATTGGCCTTAAGACCAAAGAGGTATCATGAGGAACATTATGTGAAGCAGCGTCAGTTCTGGGCACCAATCTGGGCACCTTTCCTACAGTTTATTTTTTCATGCCATGAATCTCTGATTTTTAATACTGAGTTGGGGGGATGAGGCTAACTCTCACTGCATGGTCTAAGCTTTTGTCATAGATATAACCTCACATTCAGTAAGCTTTTTGATTGTCAGTAAATTGTGCTGTTATCAGATTTTACATAATTACATATATCCCATTCAAGAGCTGTTTTCGGTAACTTCCTGTGGCATCCAATAAATGGGACTTTGTGGCTCAGCTGTTATAAAGAGGGAAAGAGTAATTCATTGGGAGAGAGCTTGGAGTTTGTGCCTGGATTCACTTTAGATGCACATCAACCACCAGAGAGCCAGGAAGGAAATGGATTCCCAGCCCTAACTTTACTTGAAAGCAAGGACCATTATAGCACAAGTTTAACTCAATCTTTTCCAACGTTGCTTTCTAAAATTAACCTGAAATTAAGCAGTAGAGACTGCTATTCTGCTGGGTTTAGAGCCACTCTGCTAGATTACAAGTGGTCTGCTGGGTGAGGTTATTGCTTCACGTTATTAGGAAGAAAAACTTAGGAGGATAGGGAGTAAAACTCTCAACCTTCTGCATGAGAAGAATGTGTATTTGGCATGGCTAATTGATTTTGTTTCCAGGCTTTTTAACTTAAAAGTAGATTAGGCACTGTGACATTAGAAATAAAATTTCCAGATCATTTTAAAGTTAATTCTGGAAATTAAACTACTTTAAAGATTTCTTCCTCCCCTGGTGCACGTTCTGCTCTTCCTGTGTGTATCCTCTAAGTTTACTCTCTGGCAACGGAGCAAGTCCACTGTAAGCAGTGACATGCAGGCTGTCAGATAAAATCTCCAGATTGAAACCAGAGTAGAGGGCTGAGCTCCAAGCTAGGAGAAGCATATGTGACCTCCTGGTTCAGATGGAAAGAGTGCCTGCAAACAGTCCCCTTTGCCAAAAGACTCAGCTTTCCTTGGATATAAATAAAAACAAATCCTTTGTTCTCAAAGATGTATGAACGATGTTTAGTGTTGACTCACTTCTTCCTACAAGTTCTGATTTGGGGGATTGTATTCTTTTTAGTTTCAAGGATGTTCTATCAATCTAGATTGCAAATGCATGGGATCTCTCTGGTTGTTTTACTGATGATGAAAGAAGCATATTCATTCATCTATTTGCAAATGTTTCCTGAATGTCTATCAGGCACTGTTCTAAGTGCTAGAGGTGCAGCAATGAGCAAGATCAACAAGTTCTCTCTCTGTTCTCATACCTGTTATATTCTAATGAGAGGAAGGATTTAAAAAATTGTTTTATATGGTGATACATGGTATAAAGAGATTAGAGCAAGTTAATGATATAACAGTATGGGCCATGGGGAACCCACATTAACTAAAGTAGGCAGGAAAGGTCTTGACACTGAGGCCTAAATAACAGAATGGCACTAAAATGGGGAAAATCTAGGGAATGAGGACCCGTGGAGAGGAGTCGTCATATGCAAAGGTCCTGAGGCCATAATGAGCTTGGAGTATGAGGAACAAAAGGCCAGTGAGACTTGAGCATAATTAGTAAAAGAAAGAGTGATAGGAGGGCAGGCAGGATCCAGCCATGTAGAGGCTTAGAGGCTCTGACAGGGAGAGGTTAGTGTGAAGTTATTGCAATGCTGAGGAACAAGAATTATATAATCTGACTTACACCTTTCCAAAAGGTCTCTTTTTCAAATTTGTGTTCTTATTTGCAAGGCTCTGTTCTAAGTTGGGGATCCGGGTCACATTCTTGAATAGTACTGATTTGTTATTTTACAAAATCCTCTTTTTGTCAAATAAGCATATTTTACAAAATACCCATTACAGTGCAAAGAATTGGACAGCCCAGCCATTTTTTAGATGGACTCCTTTTCTAAGATGTGAGACCAAGTTTTACATGTCAAGTAAGGTTTGAAGGTTGAATTTTAATCTGACTTGGGTCACTGACTGACCTGGTGTCCTGAGCAATTGAAGGGACTGAAAGCTAGATCCATTCATGCAGTAAAACATTTATAAAGTTTGGGCCCCAATGGGGTCTAAATAGGTTTAATAATAATAATGGTTAGCATTGGATCAGGTTTTAACTAGGTGTTAGGTACTATGCACATTTTTATTTTCTTCTGATTCTAGTCATATTAAGTGACAGGAATATTTTCTGTTTTTGAGATGAGAAAATGGGGACTTAGAGACTCTACTTTCCCAAGATGATAAGAGAAGGCTGGACTTTCACCCAGATCAGTTTGCCCCCAAAGCCCATGCTGTGAGAAGTTCTGTCTTTGAGGATGCCAGTGTTAAAGAACCTTGATGGTACATTGGAACATGCGTGTGTAATGTGATCTGACAGACTGGAGAAGGGAGGAACAAGTTCAGCTGGTTTTTTAAAGAAGGTTGCCTTGAACTTGATCTGGAAGGATAAGGAAAAGCTTCAAGGTACATTATGGAGTGGTATGGTATGGTAGTGAAGGAAGGACAACTTGGGAGAAAAATAAATAGCCTACCCAGAGATCTGGACATGGGCAAGACAAGAATGGAATGAGGACTGGCAGGCTGGTTAGTGGGACTGGAAGATGTGTGTTTGCATGTGTGAATTTTGGGGGTGTTGGAGTATGTGTTCATTTCTATGTGTTTTTCTGTTTGTGGATTTCTTGGGGGTGGGGATGATGTGTGAAGAGGCAGTGTGGTGTGTGACATAGTGGAAGGTGGGATGTGGCTGGAATATACCCCTGTCTGGAAGGCAGAGTGACTGGAGGGACACCTATTAGGAAGCTAGTGCACTAACCCAGATGAGAGGTGGTGTGGGCTAGCATTGAGGCAATGTAGAGGAAGGAGATCTGTTAGAGCAGTATTTTAGAGATAGAATCCGTAGGACTTCCATCTCCTATCTACCAGGTGCAGTTGAGGGAGTGCTCACAATCAATCCTGGGCCTCAATTTGGCAGTGGTGTGGATGGAATCCCAGGAACTTAAATGAGTGAAGTGGGAGCAGAGGCAGATTTGGAGAGTGAGGTGGAGGGGAATTTGGGACCAGTGAGTTTGAGCAGCCTGACATCCACACAGAGATGCCAGGGTTGGAAAGATGTATGGTCCAGAGCTCAGAGGAGGCACAGCCTAGAGGAAGAATAATGAGAAAGAAATGTCCCCACACAGCATGGCCCTTCTCGTCTAATACTGAAGTGGTCTTTTGTGATTACATTGTTGTCCTAAATAGCATTTAAAACCCCCACTGAACACAGGAGGTTTTCTGAAGGAGTGGTTTGTGCCCCTAAGAAGACATTGTCCAGTTCTCAATTATCCACACATGAGCATCAATGGCAGTTGTTTTTATTCTTATACTGGCTGTTCATTCTACCAAGCATGCTATTAAGGATATCTCCATTATTTCCCCCAGACAAACTCATTTTAATATGTATTTATCCAAGAAACACATAGTTAGGTAAATCTTAAAAGAGAAAGTTACATGTATTCCAAAGCTAAGTAGAGCTGGGTTTTTAAACAGCTCTAGTGAACCTACAGTTTCAGTACCTTTTCTGGAATTCTCCTTTGTCTCTCTATTCTTCCACTAGTCGAAACCATCACAGGTTGACACTTTGGGGATCTCCATGGTCAAAGGCAGGTGCCATGTTGCAATCCAATTGGGTTCTGCTGTCCTATGATGGTGTGTCTGTCTATTCATACACCCCCCATCCCACCCCAGCGTTTTATTGACTTCAGATTAATTTCTTGAGACTCGACTCATCCTGATGTTTTTTATCTTTTACAAAGACTCTTATTGTGACAAGCGGGGTCCTCTCCATGTGGCCCACTGAAAAATTGTGGTGATGAAGCCTCTTTATCTGACAAAGCAGGAGAGCGAGAGCCCGATGCAGAGTGATGAATCAGCTCCAATTTATAGATTTTCTTGGCCCTGAAATAGTTCTTTCTCAAAATATATTATTCAGAGCAAGGCCTGAGCAAGAGAAAGAATTAGAGCTGATTTCCAGCTGGAAATTTTGTGTGGGAGAAGAAAGCCGGTGTTGATTTGTAGGCAGAACTGACCTCAGTAGGAGTGTTCGATTTTCAGATGGGGAGAAGGCCATCTGTGGGTTCTGGAGGAACAAGGCGGGATAATAGCTCTTTACAGCAGGCTGTACTCTAGTCTTATTGGAAAACTTTTGAAGGTCTGGTCTTAGTTCATCCTCAGATATTATCCCTATGTACAGGGAAGTTCAAACTCAGAGATTACATGATTAAGTCAAGGTCACCCAGGAAGGAATGATAGAAGATGGACTAAACCCCACATCTGCTGACTTCCAGGCCAGCGTCTTTTCCATTACTACTTGTTAAATGGTGCCAAACCACCATGACTGGCTCTATAATCTTGGTCAAGTCACTTAGTCTCACTAAGTCTCAGATTTCCCATCTGTAGAATAGAAATAATGAAAAGACATCCTGCGGTCACTGATAAAATTGAATGACCTAAGATGCATGGGAATAGTATCTGCACATAGTAGGTGCTCAGAATAGATGAGCACCTACTATGTGCAGATACTCTTTTGAAACAGTGGGGCTGATACTGGCAATGCTTCTCTAAGATTGTTTCAGTAAAAGCTTAGTGGGTTATAAATCTCAGGAGTCTCTATGTGGAATGAAGATGAGGAGAAAATCTAGACCATCAGCCAAGTGAAGGGAGCAGAGACTGAGCTGGAAGTATTGCAAAAATCCCCATGATTTTTTTATACCTATTTTTTTACGGATGTCTTTAGATTTCAATTCATTAATTCATTCAACAGATGTTATTTGGACATCTCCTGTGCCAGACATGATTTTGGGTACTAGGGATATATAGCAGCTAAACAAGACAGCTTTGTTCTCTGCCCTCATGTGGTTTAAAATCCAGTAGGAGGAATCCACCTTGATTAAATATTACAGAAGGAATATAAACTCCCATATCTGAAGGCTCCTTTCTAATGGAGTAATAATAAGTGGTGCTGGGATAACCTGGCCTAGCCTTGTGTGATCGAGGAAGGCTTCCTGGAGAAAATGACCTTTAGGTTAAGGCTTGGGGTTGAAGCAGCCATGTCCGGGAGAGGGAGCAGCATAAATCAAGGCCATGAGACGGAAAGGCAACCATCACTTTGGAGAAAAGGAAGTGGAACCGAGCAGCATGGGTAAGTGGGGGATGGTATCAGATGAGGTCGGGAGAGCAGTGGAGGCAGATCAGGCAGGACCAATGTAAGCTCGAGGAAAAGCTTTTCTGGCATTTTAAGCAGGGTGTAGACTTGTCAGATTTGACAATGGCAGAGCCACCCAAAAGGGCATATATACAACTCAAGTCGCACAGTCTGGGAACCCCACACTCTTCTGGCATCTCACCTACCCTCCAGGCAACAGTCTCCTAATGCCAAGGCCTTGGGGCAAAACCTAAGGAATAATAAATCTGAGTTACTGGCAAAGGAGATGAATACAGTTCCTTAAAGTTCAAATTGCTGATGAGAACCCACCAACCAAGCTGTGCCCATGCATGTGATATTCTAGCTGCTGGTAGATTTATACACATTTAATATTTTCTTGGGAGCAGCAGGGTACAGGTGGAATTCTGCTGCTGCTGCTTCCACAAGCTCTCCCTTCTTTATATGCTTACTTGTGGATTCACTCATTCATCCAACATATAAGTTAACTCGTAATCTAGTTGGAGATATAATATATATTCAATAAATTACAAGATTGAAAGAGGTGAGTACCATGAAATATAAGAAATGGCGTAAAGGGCCCTGGCCAGTTTGCTCAGTGGTAGAGCATTGACGCAGCATATGGATGTCCTGGCTTCGATTCTCCATCAGGGCACGCAGAAGCACCCATCTGCTTCTCCTCCACCCCTCCTCCTCTCGCTTCTCTCTCTCTCTCTCTCTCTCTCTCTTTCTTTCTCTTTTCTCTCTCTCTTCCCCTCCTGCAGCCATGGCTCAATTGGAGCAAGTTAGTCCCGGGTGCTGAGAGTGCTTCCATGGCCTCTGCCTCAGGCACTAAAGAAGAGCTCAGTTGCTGAGCAACGGAGCAAAGCCCCAGATGGGCAGAGCATCGCCCCCTAGTGGGCTTGCTGGGTAGATCCTAGTTGGGGCACATGCAGGAGTCTGTCTCTGCCTCTCCTCTTCTTACTGAATAAAAAAAAAAATGAATTGAAATGGAGTAGATATTTTATAGGAAGAGAGGATCACTTCCAGTTTGTTAGAAGGAGGTAAGAGGTGGACAGCAATCAGGAAGGGACTTATGGATGAGGCAGCGCTAGATGTGAACCTTGAAGGATGCAGGAATAAATAGATGTAGGGGTGCAGGGAAGGACAATGAGAGCAAAGACCGAGGAAGCATGAGATGAGTGGAACAAAAAGTCTGGTTGAATTGTACCTTGTGTGAAGCAAAGTTCTTGGAAGATAGGTGAGGGTCAGGTAGGAGAAGCTGCAAAGGCTTCTGAAGAGCACTTCTGGGATGGTGTGATTCAAAGCTGAGGGATCCGCTGGGAGTGGGGTGCAGGATGAATGATTCCAAAGCTTCAAGCCCGTGGCATCGGGCACGTTGGCCTCAGGTCTGAACCCACTGGGCCCAAATCTTGTGTTGAGTTTTAGTGTAGCCCTGAGTCCCACTTCAACCCTCCTATGCTGCGTATCTGGGGCAGCTATTTTTATTTTTTTTCAAAGCCCTATCAATGATTCCAGTGCAGCCAACATCTGGAAACCACTCTCCTATACCATCCCACACGCAGGCCTCACAGCAACCAGCGAGGCCAGTCAAGTTGCCCAAAGTACCAACCAGTGAAGTTGTAACTTGCTCTGATTCTCATGGTTACAAACTGGGCTGATTCAAATGGTGCTTTGGGAAGCCAACACCCTGATCTGGATGGATCATTTACAATTGATACTTAAATAAATTATGATGATGAAATAAATGGGTGGCAGAAACATTTGACGACTATATTAAAGAGCCGAAACCAAACCCGGTAAGGAGGTGCACCAAGAGCCCTCTGTATACACCAGGTGGTTAATAAGAATCTCCTCGGGGAAGTGAACTTGGAGAGGGGGCGATTTTTATTTTACATGTTTCCGTCTATTTAAAACATGTTTTACAATAAGCTAACATTACTTCCATCATTAAAAACCCTAGTTAGAGACTTCTAAACAATGAAAAAGGACCTTTGCAAATCATGTCCAGTGCTTAGATAAAAAGGGAAGCGGTAGCCTCTGTCCTCAGCGGTGACCAGGCTACACAGTGTCAGGGGGTGTCCGGGTCAGACGGGGAAGGAAAAAACATCTCAGGCTTTCTGGTTGATGGCATTGGGACTGTTTAACTTGGGAAAAACAACGTTTGGAAGATACATACCTGAAATATCACTCTGATTGAGTTTTCCGATGACTCAGAGCTGAGGGGAGGAGCCAGGACTGAAGGATCTTGACAGTCCAGATGGATGGGCCACATCTAATAATAGCACAAATGCAGGGGGGATTGATGCCAGTATCTTCACCGAAGTCTGACAAAGCCACCTGTCTGCAGGCAGGGAAGGGGTGGCCCTGTAAGAGCCACTCATCAGAACAAGCCTTAGGGGTCTTAGTTAACTCAAAGAGGGAGTCAAAAGAGTGCTGTGGCTGCCAAGAGAAGGGGTGTCTGGCAGCACAAACAGAAATCTAGCGTTGAGTTTGATTCTTAACCAGTGTTATGCATCAAAATCACCTGAGAAGTTATTACCGATATGCTCAGCCCCCACCCCAGCCCCGACTGTATCCCATTTCAAGGGAAGGAGGGATCGGATTAACCACATGGGGTTTGAAAATGCTGCCCTCTTATAGGCGTCTGGTTTTGTTTTTTTTTTTTAATTTTTTATTAATTTGAGAGAGAATGAAAGAGAGAGAGGAACATAGCTCTGTTCTTGTATGTGCCCTGACCCAGGATAGAACCAGCTAGCCAGCATACAACTGTGCTTCAGGACAGTTCTCTATCCAACCAAGCTACACTGCTCACAAGAATTAGGGGATCAGGGAACGTGCAGATACTCCAGTACTTTCAGCCTTTTGTATACTGCATTTTCGCCAATGAAATAAAAGTTGGTTTTGCATCTCATTTGCATAATAAAACAACTTTCTTTGACTTGTTTGCTTTTCTGATGTTCTTCTTTAATAAAAAAAATGCTTTTTTTTAAATCGCTTCATATTCATTTTGAAATATCCTCTAATTTTTGTGAGCAGTATATTTGGCCAGGGTTGGGCCTCTGCTTTTTACAAATGCATCCAGAGCAAGGCAAGGGCCATTCTCAGCCTCTTCCATGTTAAAGGACCTAGTCTGAAATTTTGATTTCTGATTAGGGAAGGAATTTGTGAGCAATATTAGTTTTCATTCCAAGTAGCCCTCTTATTTAAAATGGTTTTAAATTAAAAAATAATAATAAAAATTAAATTTTTTTTTAATTTACTCATTTTAGAGAGGAGAGAGAGCGAGAAACAGAGAGAGAGAAAAGGGGGGAGGAGCAGGAAGCATCAACTCCCACATGTGCCTTGACCAGACAAGTGCAGGGTTTTGAACCTGCAACCTCAGTGTTCCAGGCTGGTGCTTTATCCACTGCGCCACCACAGGTCAGGCCATAAAGTTTAAGTAAAATTAGGATCATGTCATATGCAATATATTATAATGTGACTTCTTCATTTAATATTCCAAAACAAACATTTTTCTATGTTCTTCAGCATGGTTTTTAATAGGTATAACTGTCCATTACAGGACATGTACCAAAGTTCACCAATTTCCTATTGTTATATACCTGGAGCTTTTCCAAAGTGTGTTACTACTGTGAAACCCAAAGGGCATGATTGTGTGGTACTATACTTTGAAGAGGAATATTTACTCAGCGGAGCGGCCCGATTGGTGGGAGTTTTGTAATTCTGACAGAAGGAACAGCCAAAAACTTTAGTCTGAAGATTTAGTGGAGTTGGACGGGGTGGTAAATATCTTTAAATATTTGCAGGTAAATCAAACAAAAAGAATTCAATTTGTTTTGCTAGCCTCAAAGGGACAATTGGGTAAAATTGCTAGGAAGCAGCTTTCAGAAGGTAATGAATTTTCAAATAATTAAGTTTTGAAGGTCTCATCTGCCCCATCCCTGGGGACGTTGGAGGGTGAGTTTGCATTTGTAAAGGAAGTAATTGAGGAGCTTAGAATTTCTTAGGGGGTGTGAGGTGGTTGTTTTAAAATCGAGTCACAAACTCCAATGGCCCAAGCTACACCCCAACAGTAAATAGATTTGTTCAGCTAATAGACTTTTCAAAAACAATTTGAATTTAAGTACCTTTAGGCAGAACATTTGCTTCTTAATTAGCCACAAGTCACACCTCCCCTTGTTTCTTTTACCTGCCTGGGCTCCTGAAGGCTTTTGAGCTTTCCACCCCTAGTCCTTTAATACTGTGATCATCATCTATTCATTCATTCAGATGCTTACGGGCCACCTCCTGCATGCTGAATATTGGTAAGGTGCTGTAGATATCAATAATGAGCCCAGTAGCCATCTTTGCCCTCAACAGGTTTTCTATGAGAGCTCGTGGGAGGGGGTGGTGTTGAAAGATGCAGATTAGAAGAGGAGTATAGGAACTCAACTGCAAATGTCTGATTAGGACTAGTCGGTGCTACTAACAGCCATGTGTGCTGTGACTTGCTAAAACAAGGCAACTTTATAATGAGGTCCCCGTGTCCTCAAGGAGAAGGGACCTTCCTGAAGGCACTGCCGTCCTCTCTGTCCCAAACAGACTGGTGTGTGTAAGGTATTTCTACCCCCGCCCCATCCAGAAAGAAGGAAGGGGGCCCTAGTCACAAAGTGTGGAATAGCAAAGGCTTTATTTAGTACAGCCCCACCTGACGAAGTCCTCTGGTTCCGGGGGAACAGAGGCCAGAGGAGTCGTACAGATAAAACCACGTGGGAGATATTTAAAGGGTCTGTAGGATGGGCGAGCTAATATGACGTGGAGAAATCTCAGTGGCTGACGGACAGTCACTCTTGCCCAAGGAACTTCTGGGAAGTTTCTTTTGGCGCGCGTGGTTGTGGGTGACTCTAGCCCAGTGGTTCTTAACCTGGGTTCTATTGAACCCTAGGGGTTCGATGAGTCGGTCTCGGGTTCGGAGAAGCCTCTGCCGCGGAGGCCAGAATAAAGTAATACCGTAATTTGTTGTGAGTTCATGCACTTTGTTGGTTTTGTTCTTTGAGAAAGGTGATGTTCATGCACGGCTCATTTTGTGTACCAGTTAAAAAAACATATACCTATGTCTTGAATTTGGAAAAAAAAACCATATTTTATTTATCACTAAAGAAGGGTTCAGTGAATGCGCATATGAAACTGGTGGGTTCGGTACCTCAAAAAAGGTTAAGAACCACTGCTCTAGCCAAAGGTCCCGGGTCTGAATTCCTCATGTGACCTTTCCCCATTATCCACCAACCTTACAGTGTGGGCAGAGCCAGCTTGCACGTCCGCTGGAGATGGTATAGAGGAGATTCTTCCCTATAGGAAAAGTATCATTCCTTCTCTATCCCCGACCTACCCTAAGAATGGATCAACCATTCAGAGCAAGCAAACAGCATTTGAAAGGTTGTTAAATGATAAAACTAACATTGCCCACTATCCCCCACCCCCCAAAATTGAAGAATGTAGAGGTGTGTGTGTATTTTAAGTTGACTCCCTTTGCTTCGGTATATATTTCAGGAGGGAGGTATTTTACCCCATTCTGTTACCTATAATCTGTTGGAAGCACTTATTAAGTGTATTCTTTGTACTGGACTTTTGCTGAGTAGTCCATTCATCCTCATGGCGCTCTCTGGTTTGTAGAGGAGACTGAGGTTCAGAGAGCCCACACTTAGCAGATGCTGGAGCCCGCCTGTGCTCTGTGTGCTCCACGTGAGGGCTTTTACCGCTAGTCCACTGCCTGCTCCTGATTGTCACATTCTGTCCTATCTGTCCTCCCAATCCCTTCCCACCTCTACTCTGGCGATCTCACCTGGCTCTTCCCTCTGGCTCTCCCCTCTGGCTCTCTCCATTTCTGTCCCCTCTCACTCCAGGATTCTGCTCTTGTGCCGTCAAGGCACCCTTTGTCCCACCATTTTTTCTTCCTGCTTATCTTTTGATTATTCAGCTATTTGGGAACCAAACCCGTCCAGGTGGCAGATTTTTTTTAATAACCAGAATAGCAGCGGAGCAGAACAGTGGGAAATGGCAGGGCTTGAGTTTGAATTAGGAGGTGGATTTTTAAAAGGAAGTGCTTTATTGATGCTCAGAAGTTTAAAAAATTGTCTTCCCATATGGCTTGCTTCAACCCACCAAGGCCGTGGCCGCTGCTTGCACTCGCCTGGATTTGTCCCCTATAAGCAGAGCCACGCAGTGACCGCGCCTCTAGCATGGCTACCACGTGACTTCCACCAGGCGTCTCATTTTCGGAGTGATGTGCTACTTGGTACACAGTGAAAGGAAGAAGGTGCTTCTGAGGCTGGGTATGACATAAGATTCATCCTTAGTGACATTTCCAAAAATGAATTTGCAAATAATTTAACTCCCAAATGCTTGATGTAGAATTTGAATTGGTATGTAGGCTCTATATGTGTGTGTAAAGGGAAGGTTTCTTTAAAAAATAAGAAGAAGGGCCCTGGCCGCTTTGCTCAGTCAGCTGGAGTGTCATTCCAAAACACTGAGGTTGCAGGTTCAATCCCCGATCACAGGAAATGACCAGTGAATGCATAAATAAGGGGAGCAGCAAATGAATATGTGAATGCATGAATACTTGTCTTGCTTTTTCTCTCCCCTCACCCACATCTCCCTAAAAGCAGTCAATAAACAAAAAACAATAAGAAAAGGCTAGACTTATTAAGTGCTTCCTATATAATAAGCACTGTTCTATATACAAACATGTTCATAGGCGCACACACACATGCACTGCAATATAGTAGAACTTATTTAATCCTGAACCTAATGCTATTCTCATAAGTTCAGTTAAGAGAGGATGACTTACTCAAACATACACAGCTAAGTATTAGAGCCACCGCTTCTCAGGTCTGCTGGACTCCACAATCTTCGCTTCTGGACCACGATGAACAGGAGTGATATTACTGTGATGCTCTAACAAATGAGACATGACATATATAGTGGTGTCTCCCTTTTCAAGCCCTTTCACGTATATTTGAATTTTTTGCCCACTCGTGAGCCCAGAGAGTCAGGTTCATGTTGAGCTCCAAGGAAACTAAGGTCCAGAGAGGTAATGAGACCCTCCAAACATCAAAGAGCTAACTAGTTAGTAATAAAAGCCTAAACTCAGCCCAGATCTCCTAAGTCCCCATTCCTGGCTTCATGCTGATGAGAAGGCTCATTTAGGCTCCTGATTCCTTTGAGTAAATCAAACAATTGCTCATGTCATCTTCACCAGTGACTAGAAATTCATTTAACAAATATTCACTCAATTATTGCTGAATAGTTTCAGGAGCTGTGCCAGGCTTAGCAGGGCAGTGATGGACACCATCGGCATGTGCTGTGATCATAAGCTTACAGTCTAGTGGGGGAGATCAACCAATTGGACAAATAATTGCTGCCAAGTTTGATGGACGTTAAGGGAACAGATAGCAGGAGGAAGGAAACCAGGTCTAAGATTGCAGAGAAGGAGAAGGGGTAGCAGGTGGAAGTGGAAGGAGAGGACAGAGTTTTCCTGACAGAAGGAATATTTTGAGCAGAAAAATGAGTCGAGGACAGCACTTAGTATAGACTAATACAGAGGAGCCATAGAGATTCACAGCCAGCAACTGCAAAGCTGTGGTGACTCAGCAGTGGAATGAAAGGGAAATGTCCATCTCGCTGTGTAGAAGCCTCAGGTTCAAATACTGGCTTCCCCATTCACAAGCTGTGCAACTTCGAGCGTGTTCCTTGATGTCTCTAAGTTTTCCTATTTGTAAAGGGAGATGTTAACGCAAGCCATTGCCAGGTTCATCATCGGTGCTTGTAAACAGTGAATACAAAGCACCCAACCCAGTCTGAGCAAAAGGCACCACTGTCCACCAGCTGCTCCAGCCTGGGACACAGGAGTCATCTTTGAGTCCTGATTGTTCTGCACCTCGCAACACTCAACAGGTCAGCTGGCGAGGTTGTCCTGTACTCCTCCAGAGACTCCTGCAGATTCCTCCATTTATCTCTGTCTTCCCTACTACAGTGTGTGAGTCTAAGCCATGCTGGCCTCCCACCTAGACTAAGAACACAGCACCTCCCCACTCTCCCTGCTCCCACTCATGGCCCCAACCCTGACCTTAGTCTTCACACATCAGCTAGAACGATCTTATAAAGACATGAAGCACATATCCTGTTGCTGCTTCAAACCCTTCCATATCTTAGTAGAAAAACTGAACTCCTTATTAGGGCCAGCCCTGCACTCTCTGGCTTCTGGCCACCTCTGGCCACCTCCTGGCCTCACCTTCCACTCCTTACTCACAAAGCTCTGCCTACCCTGGCTAGCTGCAGCACCCTCAGGTTAATGCTGATACACCACCTCCCCAAAGAGGGGCTTATCTGACTGCTGTTTTCAGTAAAGCCTCCCAGCCTAATTTCTACCCATGGCACCTGATTTCTTTCATCCCCGCCATTATTACAACTCATCACTAAACATTTATTTGGGTGCTTATAGGTTATTTGTCTAGATCCCTTGCTAGGCTGAAAGCTCTATAAGGCTGAACTGTTCAGTTAGGAGCCCGATGGATCATGGCACATGTCTAGCACGAAATAGGCACTTGGTCAACATGAGCCAAAGTAGAGAAGTGAAAGTAAGCTTTCAATAAATCATAGCTAGTGTTGTTCATTAATATCGTCTGGAGACTGATGGTGGTGTGTCTGGTTATGAGCACTTGCTAAGAATTTCTTTCTGTCCCCATTATTTGCCTCAATTTCTAAGGCTGACAACCCAGCAGAAGGCGTTTCACCTGATGGAGAAGGGGATGGTCATTCTGAGTCAGCAGGATCCCTAGAGGGAACTGCCCCCAAAGCCCCTTAACATTGGATTTGTACGAGACACAATTTCCAGGCAAATCCTTGGTATGTTTTCTGCTGAGACCCTGGGACCCAGGGACATTTATCACCAGAGAAGTGGGTGCTTGTACACACTCCTGTGTTAGCAGCTGGTATTTCTGCCTCGAGGAGTTTACATTTACAAGGTAATAATACAAGAGGTATTAGAAACCTGCAGATGGTCTGTCCAATAGAGATAAATGGTGATTGCAAACTCCAACATGGAAGTGGCATTGACGAGAAGAGTTACTGTGTAATTTAAGGGCCCATCGCAGATGTCCCTGGAGATGCCTTGGCCAGTCAGTTCTGTTTTATTTCAGGGAGGAAATAAAACTCAGCCTGATTGGATGTTTTTTCTCCCCTGACAGAAATCAGGTGTCATGGTAAATCATAAAGGCCAAGGCTACAGGGCTGGCAATGTACGCCAGAGCCCGAGTCTCGTCTGTGAGTGTGGTCTTTGAACTTGAGATCAGGGTCAAGTTTTGGGGCTCTCATCCTATTGGATAGGCAGAGTCTCTCAGTTTTTCCCCAGATGGCCTCATACCCTTAGTAGGGGGCTGAGATGGCTTTTCCCAGAGTGTACACTTAAAGGTAGAGTCATCAATGCTCAGAAGTCGTAAAGTAAGGGACAAAACCAATGATAGAGTGATTAATATCAGCAATTTGCTTCTCTAAAATGACATGGTTCAATAGAATTTGCACTGATGATGGAAATATTCTGTATAGCTGTCCACCATGATACATGTGACTGTTGAGCACTCGAAATGTTACTGATGCCAGGAGAAACAGAAATTTTAATGTAATTAACATCTGAATAGCCACATGTGGCTGCTGAGGACCACGTTGGGCAGCCAAGCTCTAAAATATTGTCCAATTGGAGGAAGAGTAGCAAGAACAGTGTGTAGGATACAAAGGTTGCGTGGGAGTACCTAGGAGGAGGTTCCTTGGAGGTTTTAACCGAGTGCCTGGGAGGGCATGTCCTGTGGTGGTTGGAACACATACTCTGGGACAAGACAGGTCTAGGTTCAAATCCCAGTTCTGCCAAGTGCCAGCTGTGTGATCTTGGGCACATTCCTTCTCCAAGCTTTGCATTTCTCATCTGTAAAATGAGGATAAAAATAGCACCTGCTTCCCCTGGGCTGCTTTACATCTTAAATCACATACTCTAGGAAAGCACAATTTACATCTTTGAAAACTTGGTATAGCGTCTTTTCATATGAAATAGGATCCTCTTGTGTACTTAAACCCGTACTAGATAGATGGCAGTATTGGCGAGTTCTGGGATCAGAGATAGAGAAGGAATCTAGAGAACTGATTGGACTCATCTGCCATTGCAAAACTACAGTGATAAACAACAAAATACTACCATGCTTCCTCAGCCGTGAGTAGGAAGTAGCGCCATGGCTCATGAAATCGTGTTCTGTGAAAATGCAAGGCACTGGACTGTTTAAAAATAGACCTGAGGGTCTTGTTAAATGCAGGTTCTGATTCAGTGGATCTGGGGGGGGTGGGGACCAAAGCTCTGCATTTCTCCCAGCCCACACCCTCCCCACCATGTTACAGATGCTACTGGCCCAGGGTCCCCACCTTTGAGTATCAAGATTGTTAAGCACGTAGAGTCTAGGGCAGTGATGGGCAATCTTTTGAGCGTGGTGTGTCAAAATTCACCAAAATACCGAGCATAACTCTGGTGGTGTGTCACTTCGAGAAAAACGGCCTAACCGGAAGTCCCAGAACTAGACACCGTGCCGGAGTTCTGTTGTTTTGACTTACAGACCTCCGGCACAGAGTGTCTACACTACAGCAAATGTTTTATGCTCAGCTATTGCACCTGGCCATGCAGGAGCCGAGGATGAAACATCCTTTTCGGCATGCGGCCCCATACTTCTCCGGTATGCGGCCATGTGTCACCGAAAATGGCATGTCAGTGCTGACACGCGTGTCATAGGTTCGTCATCATGGGTCTAGGGCAGGGGTCCCCAAACTTTTTACACCAGGGGCCAGTTCACTGTCCCTCAGACTGTTGGAGGGCTGGACTATTAAAAAAACTATGAACAAATCCCTATGCACACTGCACATATCTTATTTTAAAGTAAAAAAACAAATATGATATTTAAAATAACAAGTAAATTTAAATCAACAAACTGACCAGTATTTCAATGGGAACTCTGGGTGCGGATGCATCCTGTGCTCCTCTCACTGACCACCAATGAAAGAGGTGCCCCTTCCTGAAGTGCGGCGGGGCCGGATAAATGGACTCAGGGGGCCGCATGCAGCCCGCAGGCCATAGTTTGGGGACCCCTGGTCTAGGGCATAAGACCAATTCCCTGTTTTTCTGATGAGGAAATGGAGACCCAGAAGGGAAGGCTTAAGGTCATGGGACAATTAGAAGTAGAGCCACTCTGAAACTAACCTCCCCTGTTGCCCGCCTCTGTGTCGTGGGCACTTTGGCACCTCCCCAGGCGGCTGCAGTCTCTTGCATTACATGACAGTCAGCAGTTTGCAGAATGTGCTTCTATCCTGTACTTCCTTTCTTGTTTGCCCACCAAGGATAATGAAGGACGGAGGTCACTCCACCTGCCCACTCTCTTGCCTTTAGCAACCACCAGGTCAGCTGGAGCTAGCATTGACCTGTGCTGGCTCTTACTCAGGGTTCCTTCTGTTATACCAGAGCATATCTGTCCCTCTGTTCTTCAGCTTGAGGGACCTTTGGGTTGGATGTGATGATAATGGCTGACAACAGAAGTCTTTGCAGGGACTTAGGAGTTAGCCTGCATTTAGGAAACCACATGGAGAAAAAAAAAAAAAAAAAAGACAGGGTGAAGAGAGTCAAATGTCTCTTTTCAATGTCACAAACCAAGGATTCTATAGCAATTATTCCAAGCTGAGCGGTAGCGGTGTGCTTAAAGCCTTGTGCGAGCCCTTTTGGGGAGTCTTGTTTTATCCCTAATAAACCCGAAATGAATGGCAGCCACAGGTGGGAAAGGTGGACATGAGGCACCAGTCTCTCGAGGAAGAGAAAATATTTGCTTGATTGGCACGAACTGCACTGTTTCTTAAATCACGTGGTGAGAGAGTTTTAAACTTAGAAGAGTTATGATTGTTGTCACTGACTCCAGGTGACTTGACTGACTAAAGGTATGTGTGGAGATAGATATGCATGTATGTGGAGGCATATTTTCCCATATGTTTGGTGGCATACAGATAGTCCCCGGGTTACCAATAAGATGGGTTTTGTAGGTTTGTGCTTAAGTTGAATTTGTATGTAAGTTGGAACAGGTACATATACCTAATTAAATGCAATTTAGGTGTTTGTCTTAACATACTATTTATGTATGCCTTTCTGTGCATATAAATACTTAAACATTTTTCAATCCAGCCTTAAACTATCTTGGATGAGGCAGGAGATAACAACTTGTTGGAGAGGATGGGGCTGGTGTTAGAGAGTCAGGCTTTGATTCTGCTGCGGGAGTCAGTTTCTTGAAGTCTGCATCGGGGGAGGTTTGTACAGAGCTTTTCTTTCTCTCATCATAAATGGCCCTGTAGCATCTCAGGCCTTCTTTCAGTAACTGTACAGTAAACCTTGGTGAGCCTCTCTGTATCAGGATCTCGCTTCTCTAACTTTGCCATTCCTGCTTCAATGAGACCAAAATCATCAGCTAACTCTTTTGTAGAAAACTTTATTGGTTCTGGAGTTTCTGGGTCCCTGTTTTCTTCTCTAAATGTCGTCTGCTGCTCTAGTTCCATAGGTCTTCACTGGTTAATTCTCTGTCATGGGATAGTAACTCTGTGATATCATTTTCACTGATGTTCAACCACAGTGTAGTACCAATAGCCCTCAGGGTCAGTTGTCTGGGTCTTTGCCATCATATAATTTGGATTCAAAGAGATAAATGTGAAGAACTAGGAATTCAGACTCGCTGAACTGCTGATTGTGGACTCTGCCTATCATATCTAGGCCAAAGATAAAGCTACATATTTTGGGGTCCCAGCTTGACTGAGTCAGCTACAAAGCTTTCTGCATGAGACACATCCACTTTCCATAATCTGTTTGTTGGGATGCTTTGTGAGCCGGTAAGGTATTGTGCAAAGCACCGCTTTCAAACACATTCATTTTTTTCTGTGGCCCTATCTAATTTAACTATGTTTCATTGCTATCAGTGAATTCCTTCCAAATATTAATACCAACACAGAACTTATTGAATAGTTAGGCTTTGGCTAGCACAAAACCTGAAGTGTATTAGATGATGTCACTTCTCCATCTTCTGCCTAAGTCTCTTCTTCGGTAAATGGAAAAGATGTATCTGCTTTCCATTTTCAAAGCCATTGATTTTTGCTGCAATTACAGAATGAAGTGCTAGACCAGGCAAGGTTCTTTCCCGCTTTTAAAAACAGCCTTCCAGGAGTTCAACTGTTTTATGGGCTTTCTCTAATTCTAAGGGTAAGGGGGCAAATGGTACTTGAGTCAGCATGCTATTGTTGCTGGGTGCATCTGTGGTCTACGGAAAGGTCTGCAGATGACTTCGTGAGCAAATGACTCGGGGTCTCCAGACGGCTTCCCAGTCTTCAACTTGCCATGAAATGAGAGCGGTGGCTATTTCTGAGCACAGTGTGACCTGCTTTCTATTGATCTAATCATTTGGCTAATCGCCCTCTGCAATTAAATCCTTCTCCTTGCAATAAAGTTAATCTCTTCCCTACGCATAAAATCTGACTCCCACAGCTGGAGCGAGGACAGTGGCTGTTAGTTATGCTACCATCTTGGGACCCCACAGCTTCATTCTGAAGGTGGAAGCAACTCTTGGAGTTCGGGAAGTTGCACCCTCCTCGATTTAAAGTGTGACAATGCTGTTCTTCACTTCTAGACGCCCCCCTACTTGGCTGCCTCACTCCTGCTCAGCCTCATTTCTTCTGTAGAGCCCAGCAGGGGGTGTGAACCACACTGCACATTATACTTTTCCTCCAGCAGCCTGCTGTTGGATGTTGTCAAGGCCATTAGCACACACTTTGCAATTATTCTGTTGGCCCCTTTTTGTTCCAGCCTGAAAAGATCACTGTCCATTGTGTAAAGAGTTCATTTTGGTGAGTCCACAATTGCTTCTTTACCTTCAGCGCAGTCTTTCGAAGGGATTTTTTTGTTTTTTAAGTGAGAAGCAAGGAGGCGGTGAGACTGACTTCCACTTGCGGCCGGACTGGGATCCACCCAACAAGCCCCATCTAGGGCAGATGCTCTGCCTATCCAGGGCCGCTGCTCTATTGCTCAGCAACTGAGCTATTTCAGCACCTGAGGTGAGGCCATGGAGCAATTCTCAGCACCCAGGGCCAACTTCCTCCAAGCATTCAAGCCATTACTGCCAGAGGATGAGATAGAGTGAGAAAGAAGGGGATGCAGAGGAGTGGGGAGCAGATGGTCGATTTTCCTGTGTGCCCCGACCAAGAATCGAGCCCAGGACATCCACATGCCAGGTTGAGGCTCTACCACTGAGCCAGCTGGCTGGGGCCACTTATTTTGCCTCTAAACAGATCCTGATTTTGTCTTTCTAAACAACACTAGAAATTTATTCACTTTACAAACATTTATTGAGTGGCTAGTTACAACTCTGGCTGTCAATGTGTTTACAAGTGTAACTGGGAAGACAGTCCATTAAAAGGCAAGGGTCCATCGCCCAAAGTCAAATTACGGCACACAACATGATCAGCAGTTCAAATGCTATAGAGATCTTTACTTACAACCCATGTATTCTTATCAATGTCAATCTATTAAATTTAATCTCTAAATTTAAAAACAATGTTAATCGCAAAAAGGAAATAAAACAGGCCAGGGTCAGGAATTGTGGGGTTGGGCAGAGAAGGCAAGCAGCAGAACTATGAACTTTGAACACTGAGGGTTTTGGGTTCCAGTTCTAGGTTTGGCAAATACTAGTCATGACACCTGAACAAGTTACTGATCTTCAGTAAGCCTCAGTTTCCTCATCTTTAAAAATACAAAAATTCCTATTTCACTTGGGTTTTGTGAAGGGTAGAGTCAGATAATATACGTTAAAATGTCTATAACAATATCTGACACATAGTAAGTGCTCAATAAACGTTAGCTATCATTGTCACCTTATTTAATCCTTACAGCAGTATGAGTCATGCCCTGCCTTTTCCCCCACTTTACAAATGGGAAAACTGAGGCAAAAAAAAATTTGCCAAAGATCACATTATTTACAAATGTCAGGCTTACCACAGGAGCACCTAACACTATCAGTCATATTCTTTACCATTACCCCAGGCTGACTGGGCTAAACTTCCCTTATATTTTCAAAAGCTACCTGTATCACAAGGTTTTTGAGAAAATTTGCTATTTCTCTTGGTGATGACTCAACTGAAGCCACATGACTTAGCTAGAATACAACATTTTTCAAACATTAATTCTAATGCGTTCCTCCCACCCCCAATATTAAGTGAGTGTTTCTCTTCACATTGAGAATTTTTATTCAATGCCTAATTAAAACTGGTTGGGTTCTCACTTATAACAGTGCTCAGTTCTGAATTTAAATTTAATGATGTGTTAAAATATTAATGACCTTTATCTTTAAAAGTGTTTCAGCTGTACTAAAGCTAACAAATGTAGCTGATAATCCCAAGCAGTGGAATGTTCTCCCACACAAGGCGCTTGCTGGGGTTTGTGTCCTGCTAATGGTGGATTTTATACAGCCCTGACAAATACACAATGTAGGGAAATTTTGTATCACGAGTTGCGTGGGGATTTGGTCTCCTAATCAATACATTAAAAGAGCTCAAATTCAAGCTAAGTAATAATAGCTGTGAAGCATTTGGAGGGATGGACAGACAGTATTAGGCCAGTTCTATGGAGTAAATATGTTTCTAAGAAACATTTGAATCATAAGTAGGTTAAGTTCATGCCTATTCTGTGTATTCTCCTTCCTATAAGCATGAGCATTCTTTATGGCTCTGGTTTTATTAATGTTGATAGTGGAAACAGGAGTCAAATTTATCCAAGGCTTAATTCTAATAGCCAGGTTGGACTCCGTCCAGTTCCCCAGAAGTCCTTTGGGTTCAAAGCACTTGCATAACGCACGCTGGCTTCTGAGCCTGAGGTACAACATGAAGGTGGGTCTTTTGTGTGCGTGTGTCCTTTGTGGAATGACCTTGATAGATCCTTGCTCCACCCCCACCATGACTGTGAGTGTCCAAGCTGAGGGACAAGTGTTTACCTACCTGCTGACAAAACCCTACTTGTAGGAAATCCCATGTCTTATCTGGCTAAATAACTCCGACCATATGCTCAGGTCCCAAAGCTTGGGAATTTTTTTTCAGAGTGAGTTCGAATGTGTCGATTTGCATCACCTGGGGATATTGAAATTCCAAACACAAGTTCATTTTCACATAACTCATTATCCCTTGGATTTGGTACTTAATGTGAACTTTGGCAGCAGATGGAATGAGATGAGGTTTCAGAAGCATTTACTAATTCTTTTGTGCTTACAAATACGCACACATAGTGATAATTTGCACTCAAATGAAACTTCCAGAGCCAGGCAGTTGCCCTCAGGTATTCATTTGCCACCCCCTGTTGAGTTCTTGGGTAAAATTTAATTATCCAACAAATTTGGGGGTAGCTATGCCAGATGTTGGGTACTGACCCAGACATTTTAGATGGAAGGATCCCGTGCATTTCAGAGAGAGCAGGGAGAGCAGATTTGGGAGGGCTCTCAAAGGGCAGAAACGGGGCATGGAGCTGGGGCTTGAAACTGGTCATTTTCTCAGAACCAGATGGTACACCGTAAGCCACAAGAACCACTAGGCATTTGGGAAGGTCATTCAGGAAGGTCTGGGAGCATCCCCAACCTCTTTTAGACACAAAGAATCTCACAGTTCAGAACCAACTGAGGACTCAGCTTTTGTCTTTTCACAATAAAAACAGAATTATCCGGTTGATTTGAATGACAGATACAGGCAGCTGCTCCTTCTTCTCATTCCAGTGTGGTTTCCTGGGGTCGCTTGGAGCACTAACTAAATTTGCCCTTATCGACAGAGAAGCTACCATAATTATAATTTGTTATAGTAAAGTGTGTTAATAGTGTTATGATAATAGATAACATGGATTAAATGTGGATTCTCTAGTAGGCACTGTGCTAAGCACCTGTCTATCTTTTTCCTATCTCAGAACAACCTTATGAAGTAGGTAAGCATCGTTTTCCCATTTTGTGGCAGAGTGAACAATTCCATCTTACAGTATAACTGCTTGAGGTCCAACAGATAGGAAGAGGCAGAGGCAGACAGCCTGCCTCCACAATCCATGCCTTTTCCCATTATCCTCAGGGCTGAACTTGACTTCCCCATCTGAGGGATGGACTCTGCCCTCCTCCAGTCTCCACTCAGAGGATTCACAGAGGGACCCTGTTTTGTTTTGTGCTCTGTGTCATCCCCACCTGATTCAAACACAGCTGATAGAAACATGGCCAATCAATAGACTGGTTTCTTACCTCTGATATGGCCTAGAACAACAACAACAAAAATTAGCGGAACCTACCATATTCCATCTCTTGGTTAGACTAGAAAATACCAGCAAGTTATTTAGCCTTGAGAGCTTAAGATGAAATGAAACCATGAGGTCAACTTGGGGTTATGAAGTATGAGACAGCAGTGAATATGAGTAAGCAAAGACATTCACTTGGTTGAGTGAGTATCAGAGTACAGACATTGAGAAGCAGAAAGGTTGTTGAGAAAGGAAAAAAGTAGCCAGCAGCCAGGGATGCTTTTCTGGTTCCAGTCCATGGGGATCTTTACATTATAGAGTTGTAAGGATAGAGAGAAGTAATTTATGTAAATCATCTATCAGAATGCCTGATACATAGCTAAGTGATCAATACAAGTCAGCACTATTATTATGTTTATTATTATTAGAAGTTTAATGTGATTTATCTTTTATTTGTGAGATACAAAAGAATCTCTCCTTGCCAGCTTACCAAGGGGCATCTAGCTAGGGTTATGAAAAGCCATATTCTTTCCTTCATCACTAAATAGGATTCCTTAATTGTTATAATTTATAATTCAAATTTCAGCTTATGATTATCTTCGTTTTCTTTCAAATCGATTCCACACCCACTAATGAACTATCATGTCAAGCAATGGGGAGCTATTCCCATAATCTGTTTTCTTCCAATCCCCCCTCAGATGCTAATGAGAAGTACCATGGAGATATCAGCCATTAGTACACATGGGCTGATGTAAATCATGGACTATGGATCATTGAGCATCTTTGTTGTAAAACAAATGGCCTGTGGTCAGTTAATCATATAAAGAAACATCTCCGGGGTTTCTTGGCTTTATTCATAACCCCTAAATTCGTTTGCAGTTCTATAAACAGAACATCTGTTAAAATATGCAGAAATTACAGACACAGTCATTAGCAGAGAGCTATATAGTTTTGGCAGATCCTTTTAAAGCCTTCAATGGTGATCTCCTCTCTGGCTCATACCTTATTCCCACTCTTGCTGAATCTCTTTTGTTCCCCTCTGTTCTTTTGGGTTACAGCACTTTTAACCCCAAACTGAAAAGTGCACATGTGTTGTTGCAGGTAGGTTAGCACCGTGACGTTCTGCAGCATAGCAGAGTAACAGTAACCCAAATATATTTCCTTGCAAAACCATATATTTTTGGTATGCAATATGCATAGCCTTAAGCAGTCAGAAAGTGAGAAACCCAAATTGGTTTCACACATCTTTTTGGACTTTGGACTCTTACAGAACTGCATTTAACCAAAAGGAAATAAAGCTTAATACCTGCAACACCCCCAATCTCTCATTCATTCGTTCGTTCATATTCTCTCTCTCTCTCTTAAATTTTTTCCTGTGTTCATATTTAAATTAGGCTGGTGCAATCAGCCTCTAAAACAAATACCAGGAGAAATATGGCCATTGCCAGGTAACAAGATCTGATATAAGAACCTGGACTATCCACCTCCTTGTTTAGTGAAGAAATCATTACTCCACATAAGAACTAGGGAGTAAGTCAACTTTCTTTAGCTGTGGCTTTGTTATTTCTGCTGTGGCATGGGAGTCAGCAGACATTCTCTACAGAAATTGAAAAGTCACCTCTGAGTGTTCCGTGTGTCCATCACCTACCCTTATACATTGGTTTTATAAATCTGGTTGAGCCTACATAGAGCTTTCTAAACGAGTCCACTAAAAACAACAAAACACACACACACACACACACTCTCTCTCTCTCTCTCTCTCTCTCTCTCTCTCTCTCTGCAATAATGTTCCCAAGAGAGCAAATTCTGGGGCAAGACAGGCGTGGACCTGAATGTGTCCATTGTTTTCTGTGTGCCCTAGAAAAGATTAACTCTCAAAGCTGTGGTTTCTCATCCATAATATTAATACCTACCTATCTCATAAAGTTATTGAGAGGATTCAAAGAGAACCCAAGCAAAGCTACTAGCCATGAACCTGGTACATTGTTAAGTGCTGAGCCAATTTGTTGTTAGTGATATTTTTATTGTTTTTCTTTAGGACCAACACATGGTTAGATTATGCTGGGTAACGATTTTTTACATCAGTGGAACTTTCTTTTTTAACCGCTTAAATAATTTACAGGTATTGATCCACTTACAAACTATGTAATTTACGACCATTCGACTTTATGACCGCAATCACTAGCCACGACTGCACCACGTCTGGAGCAGTTTTTGTATGCACCTGTAGTTTGTAATTTTGTATGTTTTGCAAATATTAAACCAGTTGTACTGGTAATGCAGTGTTTTACTTAAACCTGACGAATGTAAAAATAAGAAACAAAATGGTGTAGAGATGATACAAATGGCATAAAATGAACAAAGAAAATTATGATATATGACAATGAAAGAAAATTATGATAAAATATGACTTAAAGATTTTTATAACATCATTTCACAGTACTGTACATATAGCCTACTCAACTTATGACCAAATTGTGTTACGATCGATCTGTCGTAACCAATTGTGGTCGTAAGTCGAGCACTAGCTGTAATTCAAGCATTCATTTGTCCAAGAATATCTCCTAAGCACCTGCTCAAGGCTCAGTACCGTGTATGTTGTGTAGAGTGTGAACATTTATCCTCTCCACGTCTCCATCAGTAAGGAGCTCATGGTACCAACCAGCACAGAATGTGTTGTAGGGAAGGTGCAAACCAACAACCAAAGACCGGAAGTTGTAAGAGAAATAAATGACCAAGGGGAAAAGAAGTCTTTATAGGGGGGAAGGGAAGCCAGGGTTGGAAGAGTCTTGACAAGGTTCAATTTCATTGGGAGATATGTAAATGCCAAATGAAGGCAACAGTGTGGAAAAACTTGGGATAAAGTAGGCAAGAAATTGGCCACTTTGCCTTCTAGGGGAATCAAGAAGGATTGGAGGGTAAAAGCCAATTAGAGGCTCAAAGCCAGACTCCATCAAGCCCCTGAAGAAACGAGGAGCGGGAGGATAAAAATGGAAAGCTCTTGAGGAGACTTACAATAAGACACCTGCCTGTCTGACCAGGCGGTGGCGCAGTGGATAGAGCATCAGACTGGGATGGGGAAGACCCAGGTTCGAGACCCCGAGCTTACCAGCTTGAGCGCGGGCCCATCTGGCTTGAGCAAAAAGCTCGTCAGCTTGGACCCAAGGTCGTTGGCTCCAGCAAGGGATTTCTTGGTCTGCTGAAGGCCCACGGTCAAGGCACATAGGAGAAAGCAATCAATGAACAACTAAGGTGTTGCGACACAACGAAAAACTAATGATTGATGCTTCTCACCTCTCTGTGTTCCTGTCTGTCTGTCCCTGTCTATCCCTCTCTCTGTCTCTCTCTCTGTCTCTGTAAAAAAAAAAAAAAAAGAAAAAAAAGACACCTGCCTGTCAACGATGGAGTACTTACTGGAAGGGTTGCTCTGAAGGAAGATTAATGGCTTGTTTGTGTGTTTCCCAGCCTGCACCTGAGACGAGCTCCATTGTTCTTTCATATTCATGGCATTTACTGGCACTTGTGGCTACATGGGTCCCACCAACCTCTGAACCCCAGGAGCTAAACTGCATGTCTTCAGGCGGCAGCTTTCTCAGCTTTCAAATGGAAAATTTGCAGTTGTGCGTTGGCGTCCAATTAAAGTGTCAGGCTTTGAAACAAACAAATACGGATAACAAAGAAGGGGATAATGTTTTAAAATTAGGTTCTTGGGATTCCCCCATTAATTTGGAGCTCAGCAGACAGTTAGTGCATGTTCAGTAAGTACCACCTGATGACAATAACGGCTGGAGGTAGGAGCTGCCCAGCAGACAGATCTCTCTAAGCACGCGGTTACAAATGCATCTTGTTATACTCAGCACGGAGGGCAGTGTCTTTGGGCTTTACAGCCTTTATGAACATTAATCCCTCCAGAGGCCAGAAAGATGGGTATTACTGTCCTCCTGCTAAAAATAAAGCAAAGAATCAAAGCGAGAGAGCTGACTTAAAAAGCCCGGATGGCTAGTTCTGTCTACACAGACCCACCATATGATGCTCAGTACATACAACACCGTGACATAATTAAATAAACTGTGTAAATACCCAGAGGTTGTTAGTGGGGTAGCTCGTGGAAATGAAAAAATTAGCAACAGCGGCATGGATTTTTTAAAAAGCAATTATTTGCTTTATGTAATGACAAGAACCCACAGATGGTGCGGCCTCAGGTTCTCAAGCCTCTTGAAAGCCTTAGAGCAGAATTGTGTTCACACTACAAATAAGAGCCGGCAAGGATGCATTCTGCGGATGGCAACAGAGCCAGGCCTGGTATGGATCATGGTGGATTGTCTCCATGCTGTGAACACGCAGTAGGGATGTTGATTTCACCAAGAGCTCACTCCCAAAACTTTCAGAAGAGTTTAGCTGGTTTTACAGCTAGTGCTCAACTCACGACCACGATTGGTTCCGACAGACCGATCGTAACACGATTTGGTCGTAAGTTGAGTAGGCTATATGTACAGTACTGTGAAATGATGTTATAAAAATCTTTAAGTCATATTTTATCATAATTTTCTTTCATTATTGTTATATATCATAATTTTCTTTGTTCATTTTATGCCATTTGTATCATCTCTACACCATTTTGTTTCTTATTTTTACATTCGTCAGGTTTAAGTAAAACACTGCATTACCAGTACAACTGGTTTAATATTTGCAAAACATACAAAATTACAAACTACAGGTGCATACAAAAACTGCTCCAGACATGGAGCAGACTCGGCTAGCGATTGTGGTCGTAAAGTCGAATGGTCGTAAGTTGTATAGGTCATAAGTCGATCAATATCTGTATACTTCCACCTGTGGGAGGAGGTCATGGGCTGGTAATGTCAAATGGATTTTTCTCATTGCCAGTGGTTTTATATCAAGTCACTATCTCTACAACCAAGGACCAGAGTGGACCTTAGGCAATGGCATTAAGCATACGGTGAGCATATTCACCAGGAATCCATGGCCTAAGTAAAAAGCAAGCAAACAAAGAAACACTTGTGCTTCCTGTCCAGCCTTAGAAGCTGCAGGATAAAGAATGCCCTTTGGCAATAGTGGCTACCAAAAGAGGCTGCCTAAATTTGGCCTGAGTAGTTACATTTTTTATCCTGGGCTTGTTGATGGTGCTGTTCACATGTACATCTATACATTCATTCACTCAGCAAATCTTTATTAAGCACCAGTTCTAGGCCAGGTCCTCTGCATTTGTTGGAGAAATACTGTGTCCCATTGGTTATCATTACCTTGACTTCAGAGGCTCTTGTCTTCCTTGCCTCTGTTTTCTCCTACAGCACTTGGCACAGTCTGGCACATAAGGGGCATTCCATGGATGCGAAAGGGGGCGGAAAGCAGTCTGCCACTTGCAGCTACCAGAGCAGTCAGATGCCAGGGAAGTGACATTTTTATCCCCTAATTATGGAAACCCAGCCCTTAAAGAAAATAGCATTGCACCTAGAGAGAGCAGGTGGGTGATTTAAGTTCCACTCACTCCGTTCTTTATGGTAACTATCTTTTAAGATGACTTGGCTGCACGACAGTTATGTTTAGATTTGAAAACATGGAGGTAGATCACTTCACCCACACATGTGGCAGACCCAAAGGGTTTCCTTTATGTTTGTGGGGGGGGGGGTTCTTCCTCAAGTTAATAAGAAAATGATGCCACTGCTTTTCTGAAATCCTCCCAATGTCAGATCATGGCAGTGCCATTCTTACGAGGGTGTTATCATCCGTGGGTGTACCATCATTTGAGTCAGCAGCAAAAACCACTGAATGGATGGCTGCAGTGTCAGAGGGGAAACGGAGATGCTTATCTGGCAGTAACTGAGTAGCTGAGCGCAGCAGTGAAATGCAAAGTGGTAAAAAATAGGGGTAGACTGTGTGCGCGTTTTCACCCAGAGAAGCGTGTACAGAGATAAAAATAGCAATCACTAACAGTGGCAAAGCACTTACTGTGTGCCAGAGCTATGCTAGTAATCTTGTGTGTTACCTAATCTTTCTAGCAGTCTTTATAAAGTAGATACTTTGGCCCCATTTATAGATGAAGAAACTGAAAATATGATCGTGGCCAGGCTGCTGAGAGTCCATGATCCTAATCACTAACACTCCATGTGTGTATACTTCACATGACACGTTTAAAACAACAGATGTCGATGGACAGTTGTTGGATGGAAATGAGAAATTATTCCTTCTTGCTCCCATGTTTTTATTTGCACAGAGAATGTTTTGGGTGGGGGTAGAAATCACTGTTTGTTTTCTTGGTTTTCCCGCTTTAGAAATTAGTTTAATTTCATTTGATAGCCTTTCAGTGGAAACAAATAGGATGAGTCAGTGGTTCTGAAAAAAATCTGAAATTAAAATGAAACTACACCATATTAATGTGATTAGTCACACCACTAAAAGACAGTTTGTAAGGACTGTTTTCAAAACCCTGACTAGAAACAGAAATCATTAGGCTGTGCAAACATTTGGCAATAGCATTTGGTGTTGGAGGAAATCATTTATGCAATTACCTTTTGATTCTAACCAAATTGGGAGCAAATATTAGCTATTTCCCTGGTGTTTTTCTGGGCTTACTCAACTGCTGAAATACTTGAGTTATGTACATTTCTGAGAAGCTCTGTACTTGTCTTTCTGGTCAGAACTAGAAAGGAAGTGGTAGCTTAAGTTCAATGGTATTCCACTTTGCAACTGTCATTGGGTGAAGATATTTAAATAAGCATGGTTTTCCACTGACAAATACAAGACATAAATTTCTCACACATCTTTTGAATGAGTATTTAGTAAAGACCCACTATTTGATGTGCAAAGTTGAAACACCATTTTATTTACTGATATAAATGAGTAAAGAAGATCGATTTATTTTAAGAAATTGATTACTCGTTAACCAAAGAAGTCTAAAGATCATAATGAAGGATATCAAACAATTTTTTTATTAAGGCGAGCTGCAGTCATTAGCCATATACAGAGATCTTCCTTTTGTCCCAGTCCTATGTGGGTAGTTAAAAATGAGGTAAAATCCAATCTCATTGGTCTTAAGGGGTGGAGAGCTACTGAACTGAGATAAGCCAAAGTAGATTTTCTATGGCAGTGTTTAACAAAAGGGTGTTCAGAATTTCCTGAGATATGTGTCAAAATGAAATTTCCAAGCTCCAATCAGTATCTTCTGAACCACTATCTAGGATGGTTGCCTGGGAAACTGCATCTTCTAACAAGATCCCCAAGTGAATCTAAGTATGAGGACCACTGAGCCAACTGTTCTTCTGTGTTTAATACAATTTTAGCTCTTAGCTTTGTCTGGATATCGTATTCGCAACCCAGGCTAGCTTCCAGGGCAGAAGCTAGGTTGGCCACTCTTATGTTCTGCACGTTCTCCTTATCAGTAGTCCTAAATATCCATCATTCGATTAAACATACCCACTTGGGAATAGGTGGCAATATTAAGTGATACTTAAGAGCACAGATTCCGTGGCCAGACTGCCTGGGTCTCGATCTCAGCACAGCTACTTCTCTGTTTATGCTCAGATGAGCACACTCGTTCTTGGATAGGTTCCTGTGTGAGCTTAACAACCCTTAAGCTTTGATTTTCCTCAACTATAAAAGTAGGATAGCAATAATAACTGACTTCATAAGGTCATTGTGGGATTAAATGAGTTGATTAAATAAATTAGTCCTTGGATCCACTCTTCTTATCTGTACTATTTTTTAATTTTTGTGACAGAGACACAGAGAGGGACAGATAGGGACAGACAGACAGGAAGGAAGAGAGGTAAGAAGCATCAATTCTTTGTAGCGACATCTCAGTTGTTCATTAATTGCTTTCTTATATGTGCTTTGACTGGGGGGCAAGGGGGGAGGGGCTACAGCAGACCGAGTAACCCCTTGCTCAAGACAGCAACCTTGGGTTCAAGCTGGTGAGCCTTGCTCAAACAAGATGAGCTCGCTCTCAAGCCGGAGACCTCAGGGTTTCAAACCTGGGTCCTCCGCATCCCAGTCCGACAGTCTATCCACTGAGCCGCCGCCTGGTCAGGCTTATCCCATCTACTTTTGTGACTTGAAACCCTCTCTCTATGCCAACAACTCTCAAATTCATCTTTAAGGCAGTCCTTTCTCCTAAACTCCAGAATTATATATCCAACTGCTTTTTCAGAAGCTTCACTCCGGTATTCAGTAAAACACCTCATATGTCATATTTCCCAGCTGAACTGATTATCTCCTGAGCAAAGCCCTTCTGTTGGCAACTTTCTCCTTCTAGTCCTCCAGCCAGAAACCTTAGAATCGTTCTTGACTCATACTCCACACATAACGTAGCAGGGAACTCTTATCAGCTCTTTTTTAAATCGCTCCAGAATTCAGTCTCTCTTTCCCATGTCTGCTGTGACCACACTGATCCAGGCCACTAGCATGCATTGCTGCAGCAGTCTTCTGCTTCTACCCTTGCTCTGACCCCCAAACCTATCCTTCATACGGTAGCCATGTGGAGTGAGTTCTGCAAGAATTTAGGTCAGATCATGTCACTCCTCTGTTCAGAATCTTCCAATGACTGTCCCTCTCAGTGTAAGAAAAAATGGGGGTCATTGTGGTGACCTGTAAGTTCCTGCACTATTAGCCCTTCAGTTTTCCCTCTGACCTCATTCCTATGCTTTTCCCCTGCTCAACAGTCTTCTTGCTGGTGCTTAAACTCACCAGCCTCAGGCCCTTAACGCTTACTCTTTCTTTTGCCTGACTACTCTTCTCCCTATATAGCCAATTTCTTTCCTTCAAGTGTCCCTCCATTAGAGTCTAGGCAACAAAATGGTATTTGTTTGGTTTGCCCCCTAAATAGCTAGAACAATACTTGGCATATAGTAAGTGTTCAAATATTTGTTGAATGGGCGAATGAATGCATAAACAATTCAGAGTTGACTTAGAACCTAGTTTATAATTTTCCAGAGGTTTCTTTCTAGGCTCTTGGGCTGTTTAACATTTTCTGTTGCTCTGTGGGTCAGTGACCTTTCATTTAAAGGGCTGCCACATTCTGCTAAAATTGTGCTTAATAAAAATTCGACACACACAACATATATGTTTAAAAGAAACTTGCTTCAGGTAAGACTTGATCCAGAGCTTAGCTATGGTGCCTTGGGTTGATAGTCTCTCTGTTCTGCTTATTCTGTAGACCCCGCTGCTGTTCTAGGCTTTGTATTTGTAGAGGGAAACTAGTTCCATAGGCCTAGTTTGGCTTCACAACTCCTGAAATCCTTAGGAAGGAATCTCCTAACATCTCATTAGGTCTGTGCGGATTCTGTGCCCATTCCAAAATCTCTTTCCTATTTTTAGTGAGATGGAATGCCTGATGGACTTAGATCAGTTAGGTCCTAACTTTCATGTTAAGGGAGGAATCAGTGCCACCCAAACTTTACTTGAGGATGACAAAGGGGACTGTTGGCAGAAGATGGGAAGAATGCTTATTGATGAGACAGCCAATAGTCTGGTATATGGAAGCGAGTACATGCTTATTAAGTTAAATATGATAGCAGAAGGTTTGGGAATTCAAGCCAAAATAACATATGGAAGAACTGATGGATTTCTTCATTCATTCAAGAAGTGGAATAGCATCTGTAAAAGCACAAAGGTATGAAAATGTTTGACATATTTGGAGAGCTGCAAGGAGTTGGTGCGAAGGGAACGAAAGCATAATAGGATGGAATCTTTTCAGTGTAGCAACAGAAGTCTGGACCTAACTCTCATTGGTCCAAATTGAATTAATTTTTTATACCTGAACCAGTCACTGTTGCCAGAGTGCTGGAGTATGCCAAATAGTTCAGGCCTTAAAGCTACAAAGACACACACCCCATACTAGACCGAGAAAAGAAAAATTAGGATTTTATTAACAGAAGGGAGAATTGATGCTGAAGAGGTACCAGAGCAGAAAAAGGTCTGTCAATCATCTCAGGATCTCAGGATAGACTAATGGACCAAGATATATCAAAGTGATAGTAATGTAATTTTAAAGTTATATGACATTGTACGTAGTGATAAGGTGCGACATGGCGTGAGAATTGTAAAATTCCCTGCCATATCTGTTCAGAAACACCCGTACCATTCCTCTCATTAATTTTTGAGTTATACATGTGCCTCCTTCGGAAGGACAGAGAACAGAGGCGGATTAAGGTCAGATGAGGCCCCGGGCGCATTAGAAAATATTGCGCCCCTTGTTATTAGAAAAACGTGTAAAGTTGGGGTCCTTCAGAAGTCGGAGCCCAGGGCGCATGCCCAGTTCGCCCGCCGTTAAATCCGCCTCTGACAGGGGAACAAGTCCTGAAAGACGGTGGCCAGGCATAGTTGAGTTCTCTGAGACTTTCTTCTTTTTCATCTTTGTTTTGGGTTTTAAAGAATACTCTTTTGAGTGGAAGAAAAAAAAAGCCTAAAAGTTAACTCACTGAAAGCGGTGACTGAGACCTTTGTCTTCGCTGCTCTGCTTGTGGATGAAACTAGTGGATTCAGACTTAAAATTTGAAGGTGTGACCCTTCCTGGAGAGTTCATTTTATTCAGCCTCCATCCGCAAACACCACTCCACTCCCTTCTTTTCAATGCTAAGTGTATTGTGATATGGACAATCCTAATATAATATCTTAGCCATGGTCGGTTAGTTCAGTTGGTTAAAGCGTCGTCCTGAAATCCAAAGGTTTGCTGGTTCAATCCCCGGTCCGGGCACATATGTGAATTGGCCGAGTGAATGCACAATTAAGTGGAACAACAAATGAAAACTTCCCCTCACCTTTTCTCCTCTGTCTCTAAAATCAAGCAAGTTTTTAATAAAAGTTGACCTTTTAAAAATATTTTATTCTTCTTGGCATTGCCAGATTTTTGGAGAAGAAAATCAGACTGTCCAATGAAGGGTGTTGATGGTGAGAGGACCGGGGGACATGAGGATTAACCCTGTGACTTTGTCCTTGGAAGGAATATTCAGGCAGGGTTGCCTTACAACTCTCAGTGAAGGTGTGCTCGTGGGTGAAAGTAACTGTCTGTGCTCGTGCCAAGGCTCCATCATGTGCTCCCCCCCCCTTTGCATGCCAATCCGTTGCCTTGCTGTCGTAATTAAGACTCCCAATGCTCCTGTTCTAGTTTCTTTTCTGTGGGTGTGGAGAGCTGCCCTCACCCGTGCCAGCCCCCAGCATGCTCCCTTGTTAAATTATGCATATGCTAATGAAGTGTGAAAATCAAGCAAATAACAACTCTTTCTAATCACTTAAGGTCCCAAGAGCAAAGGGGCTTTTTTTCTGGTCTCTTAATTTTGGGGTGATTGTTATGATTCGCAAGCCAATCGGAAGTACAATTCTCTGGGTGTTTCTCCTCTCCCCGTTCCCTCCACAGAAATGAGGGTAATTGGCATTCTACCTCCAGTGAGAGGCGTCTTCTGAAAAACCAGTGACCCACTGTGCCCTTTTCATTTGCATCTGGGCCTTGGTAATCCCTGGTTTTACATTCATACACAGAGCAGTCCCTACAGGCAATTAACCAGACTGCATTATTTCCCGCCCCCTGGAGGGCCAGTGTTTGAGAACGGGCCCCCAGAGATGCTGCACACAAGGCCCTTGTGTTGTGATTACATTTTACCTTGTCGGTTCACTCATCTTCTGAGTCCTTGGGAGTCCACCCATCTTCCTTGCAGACCAAGTCCTGTTCTCTGTCTCCCTGATTTGGCCTATGCCTGCCCCTCTGACCATCCTCTACACCCACCTCCTCGTCGCTTACATTGCACCACCTTGGGCCATTTGCATTTTTGGAAAACTTTATGCACAGATCTTTATAAATAGCTGGCCTCTTCCCAACCCTTTAAGTCTCAGCTCAACTATCACTCCTCAGAGAGACCAACCCCAACTCCCTAGTGCATGTCAAGTCCCATCCATCCTTATCATAAATCACCCCCTCTTTAGTCCCTTCAAAGCTCCCACTGTTGCCTCCCTCCCCTTGAAGGCTGGGGATCTTGACTATCTTCTTTGCCACCATATCACCAGGGCCCAGCACATGCCTGGCACACAGTAAATGCGACACGTCTTCGCATACATCAGTGGTGTTTTACAAGTATCTTAGAGCAGCTTCTCAGGCTGGAGAGGAACGTTTTGTTTCTCTGGCTGTTGCATCGTTTGTTCCTCCAAGAAAGGAATTTGTTGCATTCAGGTTTGTTTTTCATGGTGAACAGGCAAGCTAGATACACTGTTGCTACAACTGTGTAACTTGACTCCCGAATCATTGAGGATAGTGAATATTTTACTGGAAGTTTTATAGAGACTCTGGAGGTGTGTCACCCACTCCATGGCCTTTTATTTTTCTTGCTCCAGTGACTTGCCCGTTTGCCCCTCCCCCAAGTTTCAGGTATCTGCCCATTTTCACCCATACATCCACTCAGAAATCCTCTTTCCCCCTCCATTTTTTTTCCAGAAAAATACAGCTGTTGCCCTCAGATTCCACCCTGCACAGCCAAACAAAAGTCGCAGTGATCTGAAACAGCAGCCACCTTCTGTTCCTTGAGCACACTCCTTAGGGACCTGAGTTCATCCTAACATATTTGAAATGAATAAACAACAACATAGATATCATCTGGGTCCCGACTGATCTGAGCCCTTCTTTCCTTTTATTCATTTATTCAACAAATACTTATGAATGTTTGTGCCAGGTGCTGGGGATACACAACAGTGAGCAAGATGGATTCGCAGATGCTAAGGTCTCTGAGCAGGATGCAGGAGGAGGAAAGAAGGGAGAGGTTCGGGTGACTCTAACCCCCAAGCAGAAGTGTGCTTCAGGTGTGACAGGGGTTCTAATTGTAAACCCGAGGACTGTATTTAAAGAGCACCCTCTTCACCGCAGATTTGAAAGTGCTTTTCCAAATTACTTAATGCTAAGATTATGGGTTTATCTGCCAAATTCAATCTCCCTACTTTAGAGAGAGCAATTACTCTTTTATCTTATTTTATTTTATTTTTTATTTTTACTCAGGATGAGCTAAAGGGAGAAATGTGGTTAGTGAGTGTGGAATTTACCATTGTTCCTAAAATTTGGACAGAGAATGTTGAAGCTAAAGTATATTTCTCTGAGCTTCAGGGGGATTTCTTTCTCTTTCTCCTCCAAGGCACTAAATATAGCTACATTCAGTGGAAGCCAGTTTGTAGCTGAACCACAGGAAAGAGCCTCAGGCAACTCTAGCGTTGCTAACACAACAGCCTGGAGGAATGAAAGGGATGGATTCCCGTCACCAGCTGAAAAATCCGGCTTCCAGCACCTGCTCAGTTTTAACTTGCCTCCTAGGGATGAGATGAGAGAAGAGTTTGCTACTCGGCTCCTAACCACAATGGATAAATAGCAAGAAGAGATAATAATGGTTGGGTCAGAGATGTTTTGTATTATGGAAGTAGGATGTTATCACACCTGTAAAAGTTTGAGTTTAAAGAAAGCAAAGTACAGGGTTTGGAAAGTTGGTGTCCCCTAATCTGAGCTTGTGTCTGGTGGAATTTGGGTCTTTCATGGAATCATAAGAAAAGCATTTCGGGGACCCATGCATGGGAGGATGAGGTGTAATGGTAGGATTTACTGGAGCAAAAACAAAGGACTGGCCCCGGGTGCCTAGTGTCTCATCCATGCCCAGATGGCTCAGTTCCGTTGTGGAACTGAATAAATCCAATTTCTGCAGCCACGAGCCCACCCTTGCCCTCACCAAGCTCAGGAGGACCAGGGCGCAGAGATGCAGAACTTCTGTCTCTCATTTCCCCATCTGCACATTCACTGCCAAGACAGCACTAGGACTGTGACCATTCTGCAGTTGGGCCTGCATGGCTGCTACTGAGAGAAAGAGCATGTGAATAAATGGACAAATACGTGCTACCTGCACAGGGTTTATTAAGCTTTAACTGTATTAACTCAGGCTTGGGAGAGAGCATGCTTTCTTTCAAACTAACCAATCTCTTTCCTGGCTCTTCCCAAGGGCTTGTGCTCGGTCCTCCCCCTATCCAATCCGGTCTTTTTACCCAGGTTTTTCCAACTAGGCCCCGCCCCTTTATGTGGCCATTTTGGCTCTTACTGCACATGCATCAACGTATTGCCGTCATCTGGTTTCATCTTGGCTTCTGTGCCCAGCAAAGAAATTTCCCCTGCCATTTTGTCCCTCCCTCGGTAATCGTGGCTAATAACTGGTTGTCTCCTGGTGAGATTGGAAAGCTGAGTCTTCCTATTCACTTTGGGGTTTAAGTTCTCAAGGTGGAGGATGCAGCTGTCCCCTGGGGAGCCTGCGAACACTATGGCTTCCTAGTGAATCAGGCTTCATGTCCTATGCCATTTGCTCCCTTCCTTAACTAACTAGCTACCTACACTAACAAATTCTGCCTCAAAACAACTTGTTTGACCTGTAAAGAGTTAGCCCAGTGTTTAAAGATTTTTAATGAGTTGCCAACATTTAACAATAACATGATTTTTAAAAATAATCATATTTCCATCTTCTCTTAAAAACTCTGTTCCTCTGGCCACAAGGAGCACATAGATCATTTGTGGTCACAGCTGGACTGGGGTAGCAGAGACCCTCAGCAAAAGATGTCTGAGAATTCCAGGGCTTTCATAGTCCCCACGCAGCCCACTCCACTCATTGAAATGACCTGCCTGCCCTCTGAGTTTGCGACCCCCAACATAAAAATAACTGGGTGGTTGTAAGCAGCGTTTTTTGTTTGTTTTATTTTTAGCAGTCCTAAATGTCAAATCCTAAATCTGCTACTAAAGAGCCAAGTGGCTTTGGGCTGTCAATGTAAGAAATGTTTAAACCTATAGAGAGTTATTATGAGTTTATTTGAGCTAAACTGATGACATTTGCCAGAAAGAAGAATCCTGGAGGATTGAGAAAATGCACCAGAGAATGGCAGTTGTGCAGCTTAATTTATACATTGCAAAGGAGGAAGTGTAAGGAGTTACATGAAATCCATTGGTGGTAGGTTAGGGAGGCAGGAGAAAGCAAAGTGGGGAAATCTCTGGGATTGGATAAAAGGTAAACAGAACAGACAATTACTTCTTTTATATTGGTGGGTACAGGATAATGGCAGCTACCATTTACATGATAACAATAACAATGAGGGGGCTTTGTTGTCTCTGCTCTGGTGCAGTGAGGGATCTGGAAAACAGAAAATCACCCTGACATTCCAAAGGTGTGTTATCTCGATGCACAAAGACAATCATAGACAGGTTCAGTTAATGTAAAGATTCACCTCCGTCAGGGAAGATGCCAGCCTAGGACATGACTACCCGCCGTGACTCACTTTTAGTAAGAAAGTTTTCATTTCAGACTATCCTACGTGGTTACTGTTGGGCAGATAAAATATAATATGCTCACTTTGTTAAGGATGGCGCTGCCCACATGGAAGCCCTTCACCCAGGTGATATTATTTGCCCTTATGCTTGGGATGGGTGTGTGGGGAAAGCTGTAATGTAAGCAGGCCGGGCTGTTATAGCCTAAGGCTTAGTTTTAAGAGTAAGCTTTTCCCCACACCCTTGATTGATTGGATGATGTGGGGTGGTGCGCTCTCCTGAGGAATCCCATTATGCCTCAGATGGGTGGCTTTGTATCAGAGACTTTCTTGTTTGTAGATTGGATTAAGGGTTTGGATTTCTACACTATAAAGTGGGACAGACCAGTAGCTTGCTCGCACTCGGTTCCTGGGTTTCTGAGATTAGTATCAGAGAGGAAAGCAGATTAAGGCCACATGGAGGCCAGGAGAAGCAGCCAAGATGGCAGAGTGCTGAGGGAGAAGCGAGTTTGTGCAGAGTTTGTGCAAAAGGAGATGGGGAACAGAGGTGAATAAGTCTGGTGAGCTAGAAACCTTTGATGCTAGGAAACCCAGATAAGTCAGTAGCTTTGTGAACACTGAATGTGTGGGTTTTGAAGCCCAGTGTGTGTTTTTGCTTGCCCGCTGGGTGCAAGCTAGAATTAAAGCTGATGGCTCACCAGTTTTTGTCTCCGCTGTTTCATTACCGACTGTTCAAATCTAATGCGAACCTGCACTGGCCAGGCTGCTGGCTTTACAGTTACTTTAGGTCTGAGTTTATAAGACCACCATGCGGACCTTCCCTGAGCTAGTCAGGTTTAGTATGCACCCCCTTTTTTGTCCATAGGGCAAATGTCAATGTCCCGTGCTTCCTGTCTTCATCTGCAAAATGGGTATTTGATATGGTAACTCCTACATAGAGTTGTGAGCAAGATAAACCCCAGAAATCATGTGCATTCGACTGGGATTACAAGAAGCAAAAAGTAAATTACAAGTATCATTAGCTTGGTCAAAAGAAACATTTCCTGAGATAGTCGGATTACAGAAGATGTTAGAGGCCCTCTCCTTTTATTGTTTCTCTCTTTCTCTGAAGATTGGTTTGTAATAAAAAGGAACTTGTTAGGTTACATCATACAAAAATGGGTCTGCAGTTTTTCCTCTGCCAGTTTTGAGGGTGGGGAGCTTCAGGGAGAGGCAGGAACAATCAAGTGAAATCATCCCTCAGAATGATACTGAGAATCATTAACATGGGTGAAGGAATGAATCAAACAGATTTAAAACAAAAGTAGAGAGTTATAAACTAAGAGTTCAGAGGAAGCAGAGGGTAAAATATCTGTCTTCAGTTACCTATAAGTAACCTGGCCCCCAGGATCTGCACTGTGGCAGTGGTTATCTGTAGCCCCAGGTGGGCAGAGGGCTTTGGCAGCCAAGAGTTTCAGGAAAGGGCAGTGTCTTTCCTTATCAGGATGTGGGATAAACAGGAAGCTACCAACCTAATAATTGCTACCTCGCCAACTATCCCAGGAGCCCTTAACTTGACTACCTGGGTGAACCACAGTCATGAATTTAAAGTAGTGTTTACTGAAGCATGTGCCACAGAAAAGTGGAGAGAGGGAGAAGGGAGCAGGTCTAGAGTCACTGTAAAGCTCTGAAATCACCCTCGTGATGGCGGTGGAGTGGGGGTTGTTTCCAGAAGGATTCTACACATGCTTGGGTGATTTTTATCTTCTGTTTGCTTCTCTCTTTACAAACGTAGGTTGAGTTTGAGCAGAGAAATCTGCAATCTTAGTGTTTAGATAATTTGGGAAATGTTCAATACTCCTGAGGAGTGCTGTCTTGAATCTGCTTTCCACTGGAGTTACCAGTGCTGATGTGGTTCTTAGTTAATTAAAATAGGTCTGGAAGAAATTTTCATTCATGACAGTTTTTCAGGATGATATGGAAACATCCTTGACATAAATGTAATGACTATATTTTGTAAATGGATACATCAGAATTCATCCTATCAGGAGATTGAGACTGTACTCTTCTCATGTTTTTAGTTTTAGTTACTGATATTTATTTGGAATTACAGATGCATGTATGGATGGCTAGATGAATAAATGGATGGATGGATGGACGGACGGACGGACGGATGGGCGGATGGATGGACGGATGGATCTTCAGTGAGAAAACCTTCTTTGCACATAGTTCCACAATACGGACAAAACTAGATGTTGGATCTTATTTCCATTTAAAGAAGGAAAGGCTAGATTAACCAGCCTGTTGTTCTTCTTGGCATATGAAGCTGTGAGAACCAGTGATTTATTCTCTTTTTATTTTATACATTTCAACCGATATGTGAGATTCTGTTCAGACCAGGCACAGAGCAAAGCTTGGGATGTTGGAAGAAAATGAGGAGGAATCTAGTTTGGCTGTAGCATAGGATGGGGAGAGGAATATGCCAAAGATCAAGGCAGAACATGCCATTCCTTGGGGCTTTCAGTTTGGGTTTATTCCGGCAACTGGAGGGAGTCACTTTGCTGTTGAGTAATTGGCCTTTGAAGTCTGCGGCATCATTGTGTCCCCTGTAATACAGGGTCTGGCAGTCAGCAGACACTGGCTCTCAATTTCAGGAAGATAGAGACTGTCATTTTAAATCAGTTTTGTTATTTTTTGGCTGTGTAAATATTATGCATGTTTCCAATAACTTCAAATATAAAATATACTATCGCTTCATTCATTCAGCAGATATTTATTAAACATGTACTGTTTCTCAGAATGTGAGCTCGGTACTAACCCCAGAGACCACAGAGAAAATTAATATTTTTAGGGGAAAAAAAGATTTTTGTTTTCTTTCTTCCAAAGCTTTACAAAGTGTTCGGCATATAATAGGTGCAAAATAAGTTGTTTCATATTAAACGAATGAATGTTTTACTGTAGGAGAGAAAACTCTATCCTCAGTTACATCATTCTTTGCAATTTTGGGTTTCTAAAAACAATTAGATTGAGCCATTCTGTGTAATACAGAAAAGCTACCTCATATAGTGTCCAGACTCTCAGATTCTAACAGAAACCAAAATGTGTCCCCTATAACTCAGAGGCAGACTTCCCCTTTATCCTCAGCCTCATCTGTAACGCATATTAAAAACCCAGGAAATCATCCTGTGTATTCCAGGCATTGGACTGATCAGAGGGAGGGAAGCACACACTTGCCTTATGCCGAACCTGTAATATTTCCAACAGTATCATCTGAAAATCTTCATTTCAGTCTAGCTCATCATGCAGTGCAACCTGAGCCATAAATTGAACCTGAGAGGAGACCATGACCAAGCACACATCTGTAATGTTTATGAGATCTAAGGTCATTGCCGAAAGCAGCAAGGAACGTCGTTGTAATAGACTGTTGGCCTCTAAGGAAATTATTAATTAAATTTTATCTTCTCCCCAACATGCTTCAGTGCCCCCACTATGAGTCCTTAGACCTGGGGAAACTACACCTCAGTAATAGCTGTCCTTATCTACGGGCTGACAGTCATTTAATACGCTCCTTTGTCTGACACCACTCATGAACCAGAGTGGGATGTCAAGGTTTCTGGCGGTGCCAATGGCATGCCTCACTGTAGCGCATGCCCAGGGTTCACATTCTAGGAGAGGAAATCCAAGAGTCCACAGTGAGCAGAGTCATGCATTTTCTGTTTCCGGCCCCTTCAGTGGCCAGGGTTATCCCAAAGAGCTTGAATAACTCTCAAAAGACCAAAGACAGAGATTCGAGTGGCACTGTATTGACACTATTTTCATTGGCTCTGGCTTCCACTGCAGGCTAGACTAGGAAACTCTGAACTGAAATGTCATTTCCAGCTACTTTCTTTGCAAGATTTCCCAGATGGATTGGTTCAGCCCACGAATCAAATGGCATTTTTGTTGTTCGTAACTGCTGGCGGTATCAGCCAGCTGTGCTCTCCCTGCCTGCCCCACACTAGGTCCCCTGCACTAAGTGTTTTCTGATCAGCTGGCCGCCCTTCTGAGGACGCACGCAGCAGATTGGGGTCCAGCTCTGTTTTTCCATAGCTGGGTGGCCCTGGCACACTAATGGAGATTTAAGCATCCTCATTTCAGGCCAGACAGCAGGTAGAGGCTATAAGGCACAGATGTGTTTGATTAGATTCTGAGTTTTCCAAATCGTTACTTAAACACACCTTCTGTGGCCCGGCTCTGTATTTTGATGACTGGGCCATTTGCCCCTACTTTCTGAATTTGAGCCACTGACCCATCTCCTGGCTTTCCAGTTCTCTTTGTTACAGAACACGCATGCTAAAGTCTAAGGGAAGTGAAAATTCAACTCGAGACTGAATGCCTGAAAGGGTGGTGCTGTGTACCATCAATAAGACCTAGAATGAAGAAGACACAGCCCCCGGAGGAAGAAAATCAAGAAGTGACAATGCTGACAGTAGCCACGACAGCTTTTACTCAAATTGCCTCAGAGTAAGCTAGCAAGCTGCATATTTGAGGTTGGCAGCACATTTGGAAGTTACACGTGCATCTTTATTATGACCTTCCTAATCATGCCATGACATGCTAGCGCAGGCAGGGTTAGAAAAACTTCATTTTCGACATTGCCATTTCGTAGAGAACTCTGGTCCACTCTGGAATTTGAAAACTATTTTAATGTGATCTGCTTTTTATAAGCTCTATGGACATGTCAGGCAGAAGATTGATACATAAAATATTTTCAGTGGAGACGTCATTAGACCAGGATAGTAAATGGTTATTGAAATGCTCGAACTCTAAGGTCTGCCATTGCCTTAAGGAAGAAAAGAAGTAGCTTAACCTTGGGAATGTTTCTGTTTGTGTGCAATTGTCGTAGAATCTTAGACTCTTAAAGTGGAAGGCATTTCAGACCCTCATCTTGTCCAACATCCTGCCATTTGTATAAATTCCTCCTAGGCTTTCACTGATAAGGGGTCATCCAGTTTTTTCATGAATATCTTCAGTGCTTAAAAAGTTCAATGCCTCACATGTGAGAAAGCAATCAATAAACAACTAAGGTGTCGCAATGGCAATGAAAAACTAATGATTGATGTTTCTCACCTCTCTCCATTCCTGTCTGTCTGTCCCTATCTATCCCTCTCTCTGACTCTCTCTCTGTCCCTGTAAAAAAAATAAATAAATAAAAGTTCAATGCCTCATAGCAATGCCACATGTTTTTAACATATTTATGCTTTTATTAATATATTAGGCAGAACTGGTGAAAACCGTTTAATGAATTAACTTTTACATGTTCTAGCTATATTAGCTAAAGATATATCTAAATTTCAACATGCAAAGGGCATATTTTCTTAATTATGCATTGAGACATTTAGAGGTTTTTATGTATGTGATAGCATGTTGCTATTACTAATTTCAACAATGATACTTGTATATTTTATTTACTTTATTTTATCTGAATAAAATATATGTAAAATAAAATCACCATGATTACCATTTTTAAATATTTGGTGGCATTAATTGCATTCACAATGTTCTACAACTGTCACCACTATTTCCAAAAATTTTCCATACCCCAAACAAAACTCTGTACCAATTAAGTAATAATTTCTCTTATTTTCCCCTCCCCCTTATATCTGGTAGCCTCTAATCTATTTTCTATGAATTTGCCTAGTCTAGATATTTCATATAAATAGACTCATATACTAATTGTCCTTTTGTGCCCAACTTTATTCACACAGTGTAATGTTATCAAAGTTCTTCCATGTTGTGGATTGTATTAAAACTTCATTTCTTTTTATGACCGAAGAGTATTTCATTCTACTAGTCTTTCACCTTCTTGAATGAGTTTATTTCTGAGTATTTTGTTCTTTTTTTATAAAAGGGATTGTTTTTCAAATTTCCTTTTTGGATCACTCATTGCTAATGTATAGAAAGACAACTGATATTTCTGTGTGTTGATTTTGTGTCTTGCAACTTTGCCCAATTCGTGTAGTAGCTAGAACACATTTTGTGATGGATTCTTCAGGCATCTTTAGCTATAAGATTATGTCATCTGTAGATAAAGGTAGTTTTGCTTCTTCCTTTCCACTTTGAATGCCTTTCATTTCTTTTTCTTGCCTAATTGCACTGACTAGCACTGTCAATACTATGTCAGATAGAAATGATAGAACAGCCACTTTGATCTCAGTCCTGATCTCAGCAAAAAGTTTTCAGTCTTTCACCACTCAGTGTGTTCTTATGTATGTGTCTTTAACACATGCCCTTTATGATATTCATGAAGTTTTATAATATTCCTAATATATTGAGTATTTTTTATCATGAAAGGGTGTTAGATTTTGTCAGTTACTTTTTCTGTATCAGTTGAAATGATCATGTGTTATTTTTCTTCGTTCTATTGGTGTGATCTATATTTATTAATTTTCAGGTATTGAATTACCCTTGAAATCATAGAACAAGTCCTACTTGTCAGGATGTATGTATAATCTTTGTAATCTGTTGCTTAATAATTGTTTCTTAATAATTGTTGAGGATTTTGCATCAGTATTCATATGGAATACTGATCTGTAGCAGTTTATTAATTTTTCATTAAATTTATTGAGGTGACATGAGTTAATAGGATAATATAGGTTTTAAGTGTACATTTCTATGATACACGATCTGTATTATTGCATTGTGTGCCCATCACCCAAAGTCAAGCCACCACTATATATTTGGCCCCCTACCTTCCCCCACCCCCTTATAGTTTCTTATAATGTCTGGCTTCAGGTCAGACTAATGCTGGCCTCCTAGAATGAGGAAGGAAGTGTTCCCACCTCTCTAGTTTTTCTGAAAGAGTTTGAGATGAATTGGCATTCTTCTTTACAAGGTTGGTAGAATTCACCATTGATTACATCTGGCCCTGGGCTTTTCTTTCAGAAGTCTCAATTACTGACTCAGTCTGCTATTTCTTCTTGAGTCAGTTTTGATAAGTTGTGTGTTTCTAGGAAATTCATCCAGTTCATCTAGGTTATCCAATTTGTTCACAGTATTCTCTTATAATCCTTTATATTCTGTTAAGGTCGGTAGTGATGTTTGTGCATTATCTGCCAACATTAGGGAGTTTTTTCTTGACTTGTACAAAAATCTGGATCCAGTAAGCTTTCTGCTATTTGATCCTTGATCTCAGATTGTACTTTTTAATTCAGCTTAAGATGAACATGTATTGCTGGTGCTGATAGTAATAACAGCAACCATAACTACCATTTGGTAAATGCTCTCCACATGCCAGCCACCATGTATGAAACAGTTTGCCAGTATCATCTCAGGTGACTCCTACAACTCCATGGGCCAGCTATTACCATCCTTGTCTACCAGTTTTTAGCAAAACCAAAACATGAAGCAGTTACGTCACTCACCAAGGGAGAGTGTCCAAAGATCCAAGAGAATCAAAAAAAGAGATTTCATCTTACTTAGGGTTAGTCCAATGTTTATGACTCCACAGAATTCATCAAGCCTACAAATGTTTATTTTCTGTCATGATTTTGCTATAAATACTAAGATATTTTCTTTTTTTAAAAAAAATATATTGTTTTTTCATTTATGGCTGACATTTCCCCTTGCCACAGGCTGCTGAGGATTGTGTGGGGCGGGGCAGGGAAATGTGGACAGGCTGCATATGTGGGGGAAGAGATTATTTCTGTAGGCAGGCTGTCACTGGCTGCTAGACAAACATTATTTGGATAATTCTTATTTTAAAAAATATCACAGCCATTAAAATTAGTCTCCGTGGTTAAGATATTTCAGGCAAAGCTGGATCGATGGGGAAGCCACTTTTCCTCAAATGCACATTTAGTTGCTTCATTTAATATATGTAAAACCAAACTTAGAAGAGACTGCCCACATGTAACAACAAGCTAAAAGGAAGGGAGGAAGAAAGAAAGGAAGGAAGGAAGGAAGGAAGGAAGGAAGGAAGGAAGGAAGGAAGGAAGGAAGGAAGGAAAGAAAGGAAAGAAAGAAAAGAAAATAAAAGAAAAAGGAAGAGAGGGAGGAAGGAGCCCTGGCTGGTTGGCTCAGCGGAAGAGTGTTGGCCTAGCATATGGAAGTCCTGGGTTCAATTCCCGGGCAGGGCACACAAGAGAAGTGCCCATCTGCTTTTCTACCCTTCCCCCTCTCCTTTCTCTCTGTCTCTTCCCCTCCCACAGCAAAGGCTCCATGGGAGCAAAATTGGCCCAGGCGCTGAGGATGGCTCCATGGCCTCCACCTCAAGCACTAGAATGCCTTTAGGTACAATGGACCAATGCCCCAGATGGGCAGAGCATCACCCCCTGGTGGGCTTGCCAGGTGGATCCCAGTTGGGTGCATGTGGGAGTCTGTCTCTCTGCCTCCCACTTCTCACTTCAGAAAAATACAAAAAAAAAAAAAAAAAATGAAGGGATGACCTACAGGTTAACAGGTTAATTCCGGGCTCTGTGTATTGTTCAGTCCATTCATGCTGTAGTTTTTGAGACACTTATCTCTGTAGTTTGGCTCTAGTTTGTGATTTTTGTGGATGTACTAACACAAGGAGAACATTACCAGGTCTCCCTCGTAAACCACACACTAAAAGAGAAGTTGTAGAGGAATGAGACCATTTCCACGACTTTAATTCAAAGGCAGATCATGTAAAGCACAGTCTGAGAGAAGAGCCTAAAGCCTGGTTCTGCTTTGTGAAGACTTTTTGGAAAGATGACGTGAGAATTTAAAGGAGAAAAGACAACCGCTGCCTCAGAATTATATCAGACGTATAATCATGGAAGATGCAAAAGGAGTTCCTGTAACACAGACGCTGGGGCACATAATGGTCATTTCCCATAATCCATCGTGTTTTCCGAGTCTCTCACCATCAGCCGGATAATACTATTTAATCCCTTATGCTGATTTAGAATTCCATCAGAGGGAAGTAATGTGTTTCTGTTCTGGAGGTTTACTATGGTAAATGCATTACTGAATTAACCTTATCTTCACTACTACAGGGGTCTTTTAGGTGCTAACACGATTTTAAAATAAAACAAAACAAACATCTATTTGAAAATGTGTGTTTTTCACATCAGAACTCATTTGTGATGTTTATTGAGTGCTATTAGACATCTGAAAAGCTGGAATCTTGTCCTTTACAAACAGTTGAGCCTTAGTAATAAAAAACCTACACCATCAAAATCTTTAACTGATCTGGGATCAGTCCGGTGTTATGCCCAAAGGAGGATTTCATCCTTATTCTTTTGTGTGTTTTAATATTCTGATAATGAACAAAGCTGGTTGTTCTTACTTTTGTTGCCACAAAAGCCTTTGATCAAAAGAAATCTCATTTATGGGTGTAAATAAATAAAGCAGATGAAGGCGCTGGGTGAGGAAGGGGGAGGAAGGGCTTACTCTGCGCTAGCTGTGGCCCTTGAGGGATTTAAGGTGAGGTCTCTGCAGAGCAGTTTTCTGGTTCCATCACTGCAATGCACTTCTCTAAAAGAAATCAAATGCATTCCTATCGAAAGATTTCAGACAACACAGAAGAATATAGACAAAAAAAGTTACTATCCCCTTTTACCTCCACTCCTCCAGAGGTCACTGCCATGAACAATTTGGTGGGTCTCATTATAGATCTTTTGTTCATATTTAGAAATAAATATTTGTGTATTACTGAGTAAATATAGAGCTTAGGGGTTTTAAAATAGACATGCTATGCATTTAAGTTTCATAGAAGCAAGGGGTTTTGTCTGTGTCATTGACACAGCTTATCCTCAGTGTCTAGAACAGCTCCTGACAGATAAATCATCCATATATGTTTGCTGGATTAGAGACTGAGTTATCCTGCAATTTGTTTTTTTTGTGTGTTTAGCAGTAAGTCTTGGAGATCCATGTCAATCTTTTTAAAGATGGTATTGTATTTAATAGTATGGATGGCCCTAGCCACTTGGCTCAGTGGTAGAACATCAGCCCAGGGTGTGGACATCCTGGGTTTGATTCCCAGTCAGGGTACACAGAAAAAGTGACCATCTGCTTCTCCTCTCCTCTCCCTCCTCCTCTCTCTCTCTCTCTCTCTCTCTCTCTCTCCCTCCCTCCCTATCTCCCTCTCTCTCTCTTTCCCTCCCACAGCCATGGTTTGATTGATTTGAGTGAGTTGGCCCTGGGCACTGAAGATGGCTCCATGGAGCCTCTATCTCAGGCACTAATTGCCAAGCAACAACCCTAGATGGACAGAGCATTGCCAGTAGGGGGCCTGCAAGGTGGATCCCGATTGGGGTGCATGTGGGAATCTGTTTCTCTGTCTCTCCTCTCATTTAAAAAAAATATAGTATGGATGTTCCGGGGCTTACTTAACTTTTTTCCAATGAATGTAATTCTGATTATTTCCAGTGTCCGTATAAATAACATTTTGTGTATCTGTGCCCACGCTTCTGTAGGATAGCTGTCTTAGAGTGTGAGTTCTAGGTCAGATGGTATGCACATTCTGACTTTGTGTGTATAAATTCTTAAAATCCTTTTTCTTTTCCTGGCAAATGAGAGCAGAGATAGAATTCAGCTTGGGAGTTTTTTATGGGCCAGTATATGGGTATTTTATCTCCACCCATATTCTATTGGCTAGAACTCTTTCACATGGCCTCTTAACTGCCAGGGAGACTGGGAAATATGGATTAGTTGTGTACCCAAAAAAAATGGAAAGATAGTTTGGTAAGCTTGGTGAGCTTCGAGCATGTCTGTTACAGGAAGGGAAGCTGGAAAATGTTGTTTGTACCCAATCGTGTGCCTGGCTAAAATTTGATTCCTGTAAGAATGGAACTACTGGTTTTGGTAGACAGCTCATCTGCCCCTGCTCTATTGACATTTGAGTTTGTATCTTCTGATATAAATCATCATTCAGGGCAATCCTCTATATTTAAACACGGAATTTTCTCAAAATTTATGTTGGACTGAATTTTAGCTAAATAGGAGTATGCTACAGGTCAACAGGTTCTTATGGAATTGACCTGAAAATGATTGACAACACAAAATGGATCTTTTTCTAAAAAAAAAACAAAACAAAAAACAGTTAGTAGCACCTGTTCACAAGGGATTTATTGTGTTTAGAGATCAGAAGCCGAGACCTTATCACCTGTCTCCAGGTTGTCAAGCCACTTATCATGGCCTTTGAAGTTTCTGTATTGGTGCTGAACGATGCACGGGCATCACAGAGGTATTTTACTGCTCTTTCAGTAATCTCAGCCATTGACAACGGCCAGACCCTGGGATTAAGCCTGCTTCTAGACTTCTGGCACTGAGAGCTTTAGGTCCAAGATATGAGGATGTCTTTGATTGTCCTCCTCCTTCCTCTTCCATCTGATGTTATCTCATCATAATCCAGCCAGAGTGAAACTTTGGTATGGTTTCTATTTATTTGTGCTGTCCTTTACACCACAGCAAAAGCCATCTGTGAATTTTCAAAATGCTTAGAAGAGAGCTCTGTGGAGCATGGATGGCCCATCATGCATAAGTAAACTCTGATTTTGATTAATAAAGAATGCCACTGTCCATATGGGGCTTTGTTTTCTTATAAGAAGGTAAACAAACAGATTGCTCCCCGTAGGCTAAATGTGGTAGAAGGCTGCACATCCCTTTGAGCTGCTCCCTGTTTCCCAAACACACTGACACTCCGCTGACTCCTGCTTGTGCTGACACCGTTCCCTGACACCAGTTCCCATGTGTTCTCAAGTCCCAGCTCAAATGACACCTCTTATCTGTTGGGACCCTCCACGCCACATAGCAAGTTTACTTGCTTCCTCTACTTTGACCTGTTACCCTTGACATTTTCTTCTAACTATGATTGTGTAGAAATTTTGGAAATACAGGAAAATATAAAAGGAGGAAATTAAATTACCTATTAACGTACCACTTTGTAACTTCTGCTAATATTTTGGTATATACCTTTCCAATATATTTAAGTATGTTTCTGTGTTCAATAATTAATAATGTTTATATATATATAATATATATGCATATATACACAGTATATATACTATATAAAACTAATTTATACAGTTTTTTGCTTAGCAGTATACTGTGAACAATTTCATATATCACTAAGAGTGCTTCTAAATTACAATAAGTTTTTAGTATTCTATCTTATGTCTAGGATAATTTTTGAATTATTCTCTATACTTTTACATCTAGGTTGTTTCTGTTTTTGTGTTTTGTTATTTGCTAGTATAAATAAGTCATGATAAACATCCTTTTTGATAAATCTGATTAACTCCTGGTTATTCCTGGAATTAGCTTTGAACTGGAGTAACTAGGGCAAAGACAAATACATATATATTTCTAATGCTTTTGATGGTTTTTGCAAGGCTTTATTATAACACTTACGGACTGTGATAATTGTGTATTTACCTGTTGTTCTATCCCACTGAGCTATAATTTCTTTCAGAACAAGGATTGCTTATGTTTGAATTTATGTCATCTGAAACAATGCTTGGCCTATATTATATGTCAATAACTAATGAAACAATGAATGGAGGGGAAAATTGGCATGTAGCTCATGACACTTGAAGTTTAATAAGCTAATATAGATCCCCTTTAAAGCAATATTTCCCAAGGTGTGTTCTACGTCATTCATTCATTCAGGAAATATTAATTAACCTCAGCTATGGTCTTGAACTATAACAGTGACAGCTGACCAAATGTCCTATCTTTTCAATACTTATGACTCTAGTGAGGGAGTTAGACAGAACATTAAAAAAAATGATAGTTTGTGATATGCATGCAGGAAATAAATGGGACATTATCATAGAACAGTGCAAATTTTAGCCTGTATCAGAATCACCTGGAAGGTTTATTAATGCAGAGGGCTGGGTCCCATCCCTGGATTTAGTAGGTGTGAGACAGGGCCTGAGTACTTGCATTTCTAACAAGTTCTTCAGTGTTGCTGATGCTGCTGTCTGGGGACCACACTCGCAAATCACTTTAGTAAGGGAGTAACAGATTGAGAACAAGGGCGGAGAGGGTTGCTGTGCAGGTGGTTACAAAGGCTTCGTCTGGAGAGTGAATAGCTAGGCTAAGACCTGAGGGATGAGGAGCCAGGAAATATTTCAGACACCTATTTCAGGCTAAAGCAAGAGCAGATGTCATGGCCAGAAACAGGAAAGGCTTGGCTTGTTTAGCTGCTGAGAGGAGGCCAGGGAGGCTGGAAGGTACCAAGGAAGAGAAAGATAGAAGGTGAAGTTGTTTGGTGGGCTCTGTCTCAGACTGTGTCAGGCCTTTCGGACATGAGAAGGAATTTGAATTGTACCTTAAGGCAATGGGAAGCCAACAAGAATTACGAGCAGAGAAGGAATGAAATGCAGTTCGTGTTTAAAGGACATCACTGTTGAGAGGAGAAGTGGTAGAAAGTTAGCAGGAGTGGTGTGGAAAGACCCGATTTGGAGGCCATGACCATGAACTTCAATAAGAGATGAGGTTGACCTGAGCTTCGGATGTGGAAGAGGGGATGAAATTCAGTTATAACTGTTTCACACTCCCCCGCCCTGCCCCCCCCCCCCGCCCCGCCCTGCCCCTTACATGTTTGTAAAGCATTGGCTAGCCCGGATTTAGAACAAAGTTTTAACTGCTGGACATTTCAGAGTCTTTAAAATGAAAAAGTTCATTGTAAATCTCTAATAAGATACTTTCCTCAGAGCACCTGCAATGATTAATATTTCAGTGGTCACTAATAGTTAAAGCATCCCCCGTTTTGAAGGCTCTGGCCCTCTAAGGGCCTCCATGGCAGAGTCGTCCAGTGTGAAGGTTCACCCTGTCCCTCATGAGACTGAGCTGCAGAGCAGGGCAGCCAGCACTTTCCCAGCTAACACTGAGAAGATCTGAAGAGCCTGAAGCCTCAAACACCTGTGATGTGGACTGCTAGCCCCAGGCAAAATGTGAATTGAAAGAAAGGCGCTTATAGACTAGATAACTGAAGAGCCTGTGAATTCTTTGCATTCCTTGAACCAGTAAGACTAGAAATGCACAGGGGATTCAAATTTTGAGGGTATGAGACATCCACCCACTCTCCTGTTTTGTGGTTGTCACCCCAACCTAAATGTTTAGTGAAGTCTTGACATAGGAAAAGAGAGACTCAAGAATGCCACCGGAGATTCTTCATGCTGTCACTGCTGTTGCTAAGCGTTTCATGGGTGTCGCGGGGCAGGGGGACGTGCAGTAGCCTCTACCTTGTCAATCCACAACATACTCTGTGTGCATGACTTTGAGAATTTAACCTCACTGAGCCTCAGTTTTGTCATTCAACGATGAAAATAGCAGCACTCACGTCGCACAGTGCTTACGTGGATTAATGAAATCCGTCTCATAAAGAATGTAGCACGACATTAACAACCATGATGGTGTGCTATTGTTATCAGAAAGAATGATGTGTTTTCCTCCTCAGTTTTGACTTTATTTATTCATTTTAGAGAAGAGAGGCAGAGAGAGAGAGAAGGACGGTAGGAACCGGAAGCATCAACTCCATATGTGCCTTGACCAGGCAAACCCAGGGTTTTGAACCGGGGACCTCAACATTCCAGGTTGATGCTTGATCCACTGCACCACCACAGGTCAGGCTCCTCCTCAGTGTTGGTCAGATGTTCACTTTGGCTCTTTTCAGTGGCTGGAAACCCCAGGCCACCTCCTCCTCCCTGCCCGCTGCTTGTGGATGCAGCTTCACACTTCTTCGACTTGGGATGGAATTTGGCAGGGAGTGATTCCCTGAAAATGGTCCTTCCTCTAACCCCATGTTCATTGAGAGGAATTTTCTCTTAGTTTTCCCTCAGGCATCTAGTTTTTCTGAAAGTTCTCCTAGTGCCAGGTGGGAACCCACACACAATGCCTAGGCGTGGGATTCCTGTGCTAAGGAATATGAAAGTATTCAGAAATGAAATAAAAACTGTGTCTTTTAATTTATAAGTGTAGACCTTGGCAGGGGTCATATAGTTATTATTTACATCTATGTGTCTAAGCAACCTTTGAAAAAGTAATACTATGTTTTCTACAAGATGTCAAAAAAATCTTCCGCATCTATTTGGAACTTAATAAAGAAGATAAATTTGTTATAAAATAGTGTGTATGTGATACTGTGAACAAAATCTACTTGCTTTTCTCAAATCTCTATCTACAATTGTGTGTTTTCTATCAAGAGTTTAATCAGTGGCCTCAAGAGTTTAATCAGTGGCCTCAGTTAGCTCTTCTTCTATCTGAGAAGAATAAAATTCTTAATTGTATTGCAGTGAAATAAAGTAGCTTAACATAGCTTAATATTTTAATAGCTGAAGATCTTTATTAGGTTTAGATAAGGCATAGTACAAACATATGTATATGTGTATGTGTGTATATAATGTTTTTGTATTTGTCTTTCTTGAGAGGGATGAAGATAATCCATTCAGACAGACATATTGCTAGCACAGTTGATCACCTCTTGAGATTAGAGGGACTTTAGCTATCTTAACCTTAGCAGACACCAAAAGGGCCAGAACCTGTGACCTCTGTGTTAAGGTCACTTACTGAGTAGAGATGTGTAATGGAGAGTAATGAGCTCAATCTTGCAGACGTATCAGAAGTGGATACATATGTGATCAAGAAGTAGGGACTCTGGGGTAACGGAGAACAAGAGCTCAGAGATGCCTACTTAAAACAGTTTATCCATTAGGGAATGATTAAGTGTCCAGAAGTCATCCTTGGTTGTATAGTCACTGGTTTGGGCCACCCAAGAGAGATTATCGACTTGTGTATTTGCTTAGAAAGGAATGAACTAATAATACCCTAAATACTTTTATGGAACGGTGTCTTTGGTGGCTCTCCTCTTCTCAGGGGACTTACCTTGAAATTGGAACCACAAGGCTTTTGTTACCGGGCACCTGCCCACAGCACCAGCCTCAGGTCCCTGCACCCCACGTGCTTGGTGTTATTTCCTACCTGTCTTCGATGTGGTTCTGTTAGCCTCCTTTGCCCTCTCTACCTTCTCTCATAAAGCTCACTCTGAGCTTATCCTTCAAACTCAAATCAGTTTCCATCTTCTACATGTTGAGCTAATTGCCCTCCTCTGTCATCTTGTGTCTTTTATATTCTCTTTTTTTCATAATCTCAAGAATTATATTAAAATGGTTTAAGTTCTTGTAGGGAAGGACCCTTGTCTTATTTGCTTTGAGTCTCCAGCCCTTAACACAATAGGCAGTACATGATAGGTGTTCAGTAAGTATTCTTTACACGGAGCTATGGCAACCTGCATTGTTGCTGCATATATTTGCAAGTTTAGTAAATGGTTTTCACTACATTTGGCCTCTCTCACCCCCTTCTGAGCAGTATAAAAGCTGTTTAATAAGCAACCATTTATCGAGCATCAGCCAAGAGCCAAGTCACATGCCGGGGGCTTCATGTGCATTAGTGCTCACTGAATCACCAAAACAGTCTTACCATTCTCAGTTTCCACGCTTTCCAAATAAGAGCACGAAGGCTCGGAAAGGTTGGGGAATATACCCAGGGATCCTCCGCTGGCATTTAAGCAGGCTGTGTTCTTCCTACTCCACCACACCGGGAAGCGATCTCGCTGTGTGTGTTCCCGTTTATAATCCAGCACAGTGCCCCGCAGTCACTTCCGTCTCCTGCTTCCTGTTTGCTTACTAGACCCTGAGCAGTTTGGATGTCAGTATCGAGGGCATGATTCCAGAGTTGCAGGCTGATATTTTAAGTGTGCGTTCAGTTCAGCCTGTATTGATTTCTCCCCTCTCCACTTTGTTATGGCCAAGTCCTCGGAGCAGAATGTAACAAAACCGGCTCACAGAGCTGCTCCTGGGGCCAGGAGGGTCACAGGTCACTGCACTGATGTGTGGGGAACATTAGCCAAATGACAGAGGCTCAACTGGAGAACTCTGACTGAAGTCAGAGGTTGATGCTATTCTACACGTGTTACTTATTACCTGCCAGCCTTAACTTGGTCTGGTTGGCCTCCAGGACAATGACACAAGTAACCCAGGATTTCAGTGACTCCACAGCGCCTTAACCACACACTGCATAGTTGTTTTTTGTCTACATGTCTCTCTTCCCTCTTAGGAAGTTCTTAAACACAATGACTGGGTCTTATCCATCCATCCATCCATCCATCCATTAATTCATTCATTCAAGTCACAATTATTAAACACATCTTGTGCTTCAAGTTCTGAGCCTAACTCCAGATAGACGGAGATGAATAGAATGGATTAGATCAGAACTCTGTCCCCAAAGAGTTTGCAGACATGTAAGAAACAACTACTCCTAAGTGGTTATGAGAACTCTTAGGTGTTTTATTCATCTCTGTTGCCCCCAATTCTGGAATAATAAGAGTTCTGAACACTTCTTGAGTGCTGTGTGGCTGGAGCTATGCTAAGTGCTTTAGAGCCATTATCTGAAAAGTTAGCCTCATTAGCTGACTTTAAATATGTCACGAAGGTGCCTTTAAACACAGTTTTAGTTTTCTGATATCAGTATTATTATTATGCCCATTTAATAAATGGGGAAACTGAGTCCTCCAGGAAATGTTTGACAAAGTAATTTCAGGAAGAGCCATTGAGCCCACATTGTTCAGAATTGCTTATTGTCTCTTAAAATCTCTCCTATGAAAGATTTTATTCAATATCTCACAGTAAACTGTTCTTGTGTCTTAGCCAACATCATGAACATTTTTTTCTTTAACATTGTATCCACTCAAGGAAGTCTACCAGTCCCAAGAGCATCTTGTATGAAATCATACCATTCCATTATGTTTAAGTGGCCATTTGGAGTGAGAGCTGTTTAAGAAGAGCCATCTGCCTAAAGATGTCTTTAGGTTGGAAGGTTTAGGTCCCCAGATAAATTGCAAAATGTAGGGCTTGTCAGCTCTTCTTCCACCCCTTCCCTGCTACAGGTCCAACACCAACTCTTTGCAGAGAGCTCAGTGCAGTTTGCTATCCGACACATAGCTTAGACCAGTGATTCATTCTCGCTTTCTTCCCTCATTAAACCAGCAAAGTCCTACTGATGTTAATTATCACATGTTGGGCATTCACTAACACCAGGCATCATGCTAGAGACTTGACATATATTTTCTTGTTACTGTAGTTACTATTTCCCATTTTATGGATGGGAAAACTGAGATTCAAAGACAGATTAGACATGGCCAAAATTTGAACCCAGATGATCTGACTGCAGAGTCGAGACTCACAGTTACCATCCTCCAAATATTTTCATTAATCCCCATGGCAGACAACAGTAATTCTTTAAATATGTGTGTTCAGGGTGGGAAGAGTACAGTTTAGAAAGTCCCCATGGCCAGGTTTGTCCAATACGTGCCTCACTCACAAAACAACAGCAGAGAATGCAGACCGCTTCCAGTGCGCCTGCAGTTCTGAGGTCCCTCCTGACCTCTCCAGCTGCTCAGTCTCTTCCTCCTTTAAACTCAGAGCACATTTAGTTTAAACGCTTAGTTGACAGTTCATCAGGTCTTATCGCCTCCCATCTTCTACTTGAGTATCTTTCCTGTCCTTTCCAGCCAGGCTAGAGAGAGTCCATTTCATCCCAAATAGCAGCAGCCTGACCCATTGCGGGGTACATGGAGACTTAATAAATGTCACTTGTTTGCTTACAGAGGGGCAGGATAGATTATTGGAGTCTGGAAGCAGATAGACTCAGTTTTCTACTTACCAGCTGTGCAGCCCAGTGAAAATAAATTCCGTATATTTTATTTGCAAAATAGAGATAAAACAATACCTTATAGGGTATTTGGGACTATAAAGAGGATACATACAAAGCACTTGGCAGAGTTCCTGGCACATAATAAGCACTCAATAAATAGTAATTATTAATGTTATATTGTTATTACAGAATAGTTGAATTCATTGAGTGTTTGCTGCGTTCCATGCTGGGCTCAATGCTATGTCTGTAATTATCTCATTTAATTTTAACATAATATAGAAAAATGTTGTCAGATTCAAAACACCTACCATTCTCCTGTTTACCCCAAAGTAATTTAAGAATGCTGGCTGTTCTCATGGTCTTTGGGATAGTGTTCCAGGCCAGCCAGGCACAAATATGGTATTGTAATACACGATTTGTATATCATGGTAATTGTTAGACTTATCACAATAATTAACAATAAGAGCTGAACCACTGGAATTGACGAGTGTTGTGCTTTCTTATACAAACTTCAGTGGATTCAGGATAATTATGAGACTGTCAATCCCTCTCAGTTCTGTCCCTGTGACCTCCCTCAAGTGAAAGAGAAAAGACAGTTATGAAAAATGGATTTGCCCAATCAGAGCATCCCAGGTGCCCATGTCATCAATGCATTTTCTGTGCAAAGTAGGCTGTGAAACAGTGACCGGGCACAAACTGTAGCATAGCATTAACTCTTTAAGGACCCTGAGGTCCTAACAAAGCAAACAGTTTGGAAGTTTTTATTCAGTGTGATCTGCACCAGCATGAAGCATCAGTTCTTTAGTGTACCATTCTGGGTACTCTACAGGGAAAATAGAGCGGGTTGGGTTATAAAATTATAATTCAGTGCTAATTATAAGCTAAGCATTTCCTGTCTGTATTATAAAATACACAAGAACAGTTTACTGCTTTCATGGTTGAGAAAGGAATCCTGCAGAGCACAAAGGATCTTTGGGGCAGGAAAGCTATTCTGTATGAGAATACATTAGTGGATACATGTTGTTTTATGTTTGTCTAGACCAGTGGTTCTTAACCTGGGTTCTATCGAACCCTAGGGGTTCGATGAGTCGGTCTCGTGTTCAGAGAAGCCTCTGCCTCGGAGGCCAGAATAAAGTAATACCGTAATTTGTTGTGAGTTTACGCACTTTGTTGGTTTTGTTCTTTGAGCAAGGTGATGTTCATGCACGGCTCTTTTTGTGCACCAGTAAAAAAAAACATATACCTATGTCTTGAATTTGGGAAAAAAATCATATTTTATTTATCACTAAAGAAGGGTTCAGTGAATGCACATATGAAACTGGTGGGTTCGGTACCTCAAAAAAGGTTAAGAACCACTGCTCTAGACCTATGGAAAATACTCCACCAAGAGTACACCATGGTGTACTCTATGTACACCCTAATGTACGCTATGGACTTTGGGTGATAATGATGTGGACATGTGAGCTGATCAGTTGTAACAAATGTCCCACTGTGGTAGGAGATATTAATAACTGGGTAAGCTACACATGCATGGGGTTAGAGAGTATACAAGAAATCTCTCTACCTTCTGCTCAGTTTTTCTTTACCTAACACTGCTCTAATAAATAAAGTCTATTTAAAAAAAGATGGAATCTGTCCAGCTAATGAATATGTATTAAATATCTGCTACATGCCAGATAATAGATTCAGTAGACAGCTAAAATAATTTATGCATGTCCTTATTGAGAAAAAATTAGTGTATATCATATCTGAACTGAAGTCTAAGAAGAAATAAGCAAAAAATACAAACAGCAAACATTTTAATGAATGTTGCATGAAGAGATATATAGAGCAGTGGTTCTTAACCTTTGAGGTACCAAACCCACCAGTTTCATATGCGCATTCACCAAACCCTTCTTTAGTGATAAATAAAATATAATTTTTTTTTCCAAATTCAAGACATAGGTATATGTTTTTTTACTGGTGCACAAAATGAGCCATGCATGAACATCACCTTGCTCAAAGAACAAAACCAACAAGGTGCATGAACTCACAACAAATTATGGTATTACTTTATTCTGGCCTCCGCGGCAGAGGCTTCTCCAAACCCCTGAGACTGACTCATCGAACCCCTAGGATTCGATAGAACCCAGGTTAAGAACCACTGATATAGAGGATATTGGGAGTAAAAAGGAGGGGATGCACCTAATTAGACCTGGAAGGTAGAGATCAAGAGGGCTTTCTAGAGGAGATGATGCCTGAGCAGGGTTTTGTAGAATGAGTAGGAGTTTTCCAAGCCCATGGGTACGCGAGTAAAGGTGTTCATCTGTGATTGAATGGAACAGATATAATTCTGTTGCTCATTAGCTAACTCTAAATATGTCACTAAGGTGCCTTTAAACTCAGTTTTAGTTTTCTGCAGTGGTGTTATGAAGTTAGCTCAATTAATGCTTGTAAAGCATTCAGTAACCTTTGGGCAAAAGGTGAGAGGTAGAAGGGAAACATATTCCTTTTTAGCATAGCTTTCCCAGCATCTGATTACATAAGGAAAATTCCCTGAAAGGTCATTTCTAAGAAGCAGTATTAGTCTGGTGGCTCTTAAGCCTTATGTAACTTCCTGGAACAATGCAGCAGCAGCAGCAGCAAGGGAAAAGAAAATGACATCAATGTAGAAATAATAATGAATTTAAATCATCAGCCTTATTGCCTTACTGCAGCTGCTGAGGATGAGATGAGCTGGGAGCTTCTAAACTTAACTCTGCGACTGCCTGGAAGCTTCTAATTAAACGTTTTCAAATAAAATCAATACGTTTGACAGATAAAAGAGCAGATGGCTTAAAGAAAAAGAGTAAGAAGACTGCATTAGGAAAGTGTTGGAAAAAAATTTTTTTAAGCCATGTAGGAGAAAGCGGGGATTGGAAGTGGACAAATTCAAGAGGCCGCAGAGGCAGGGTTAGGTCTCGTTTCATCATCAGTTTGGCTGTGAAATTTTAGTTTGTATCACAACCAAACCTGTCTGCTGCTCAGAATCCAGACCTGTGAAATGGGAGTGATAGTTTCTGCTCCCACAAAGTGGTGGTCCTCTGTTTCCCTAGAGTGGTTTTTTTGTTTTGTCTTATTTCATTCAATATGTGTGTATTAAGCACATACTACATACTGGTACTTGGCTGGGTATGGGAATTCAGGGTAAGCAAAAAATTAGACAAGGTTGTTTGCCTCCCAAGAAGCCAAATGAGTGCAGAACTCATCCATTAGGTAATTAGCTTATTAAATACAGCAACCACAGATATTTAGACATTTTTAAATGCTAAGCAAACATTTGATGTTATTTGATGAGGATGATAATGCTGTATTTGTGTTTTATTAATTTGATCAAATCTTTGACATACATTACAGTTACTTCTCATGGCAAATCGTTGAGGTAGATGTTGATAATTGCTAACCAAGACAGAACTGAAAATCAAAGGATAAGGGTGCTCTCCCGGAGTCACAAAGCTGATTCATGACGGAGCCAGGACTTGAACCCAGCTCCTTCAAGGAGGATTCTGTTTCACCTTGATGCCTTGTGGAAAATGGAAGTTAGGCTCTAGGGGTTTCCGTGGCCTTCAGAAGCCAAGGCGAGGTCAGGGCAAAGGGTCCCACTTGGGTGCATATTGGGTCCTCGTAATTGCAAGAACTTTCCTCCTCCTTGGTTCCACAGGGTAATCTAAGTACTGTTATAATTTGGGATATAGGAACTATTATTCCAGCACTCTCTCGCCCATATCACACCTATATGCAGATTTCCGATATCTATACATTAAATTTGGGGACACTAAAAGGAAAATTCATAATGACCCCTTTTAAAGACATGGAACCATTAGTGCAGCCATCTGTGTTTCCTCGACACCCTGTGTGTCTAAAAGCAAGGCTTTCTTCAAGGTCGCCTCAAATGGTGCCCCCTTCTCTGCTTCTCCACGTCTTTCCTGTGAACCCCAATGGCACTTGGTACTTTCTGCTGTCGCGTGTCTCTTCTGTTATTATGTTCCAATTCTAATCACTCCATTCACCATCTTCATCCCACATGACAGCCGGTGCTATCTCTAAAGAAATGTGTATGCGTATGTAACAGATGTGTTTATATACGAGACAATTATGTATAGGAAATTTGTACTAAACATCATAAATTTATAAGAAACCATGTTTGTGTCTCCACTTCAAACCTTCTATGGCTTCCCTTTACATGCAGGGTAAAACCTTAACACTTGGCTATGGCCTACAACCCAGCCTACCTCTCTCTCCCTTGTTGTTCGTTCGTTTCTCAGCCCCCACCCCAGGCTCTATCTTCCTTCACGGCCCCCACTCAGCTACCCCACCCACTGGGACAGCTCTTCTCACATGCTATGAAAGGCTGGCTTTTCTCATCCTAAAATCAAAGAATACCCTGCTCCCTCCCACTCACCCCTTCATTGTCTAGCTTGACTCCTTATTTTTAACCCCCTTACCACTTCCTTAGCCTTTTATTTAGTTTTGTTTTTGTAAGCCTCCTGAGGAGAGGGACACCCTGATGTGTCCCTCAGATACTAGGTAGGCACTGTGCCCAGCAGAGATCTGCTCAGTAACACATTGAATGAATAAATGATGGACACATCTTGTTATCCACCCACCCTACACCATCACAGTAACCATGGTTACTAAGTGTAGACCGTGCCCTGGGAGCTCTTCTAACGCTGGCTACATGAACTCACCCACTTACTTCTCATGAAAACCCTATGAAGTTTGTACAAATATCATCAGCGTCATTTTTATTTCAAATGAGAAAACCGAGAAGTGAAAGAATTGTAAACCTGTAACAGATAAATAATTTGCTCAAAAGTGTGCTGCTAGAAAATGACAGGACCGGGATTCAAATGCAGGTGTCCTGGCTCTGGAACCCCCACGGTCACTTCGGACCTTCCTGCTTTCCTGGGGCCGAGAGTCACGTGTACACTTGAATCCATGAAAGAAAGTTGGACCAGGCTGCAGCGTGGGGAAATTAACCAGCCTCCCACCTGCTCCAGCGTACTCTTTCCAGCCTGGGGAGTCTAGCTCAGGCTTCATTATTTCTTTAGTGTGTCCCTATGAAAGGAAAACCAGAGTAATCTCTGCAGATGCTGGGATTGAAAGAATCATTGTACCCTCATCAGAAAGCATAATTAAGAGTCTCTCTGCTTGGCAAATGAGGCAGTGAATGCTAACGCACTTTGTAGAGTGTAAAACGCTCTATAAATGTTTAGTTACTCGTACTTTCGGGCTGCATGGGACAGTGGCTTATGTTTCAGAACTGCTGGTTCAGAATCTTTCAGAAGCACATGTACCCAATAGTCAAGGAAAGGAAATGCCTCCCGTTTATTCCCTCCCAGCATCCTGAAAACTAAGCAGAAATCCATTCTTCCCGTTTCCAAAATCCAGGGTCAGAGATATGCAAATTTAAATAGGCAGGCTGCTTTTAAATGATACATAAAAGGGATTTTTGAAATGAATGTGCTGTGATTGAATTTTTGGTCAGTCACCCAGAAGGCATTTTGCACTAAGCTCAGGACCCAATTCCACTGAAAATGCATGAAGATATGGTGCCTGCAGCCCGTCTAGTCACCGCCGGCAATCAAGGTCCTTGCCACATGGCTTCCATTCACTGATGCAGCCATCCAGGCTCAAAGTTGAAAAACAAATTAGCACGCACCGAAAATAAATGTAGCACAAAGTTACTTTTAAAAATTCCCTTTTCTGACAACAAAACCTCTTTGATTTTCAACTCCTTGATAAGACCAGCGTTCATTAATATATAACTTGGCTTTTTCAAAGGAGGTATACCTTGTTCACTTTTAAAAGAATTTCGCTACTCTATGGAACTAAGAATATTGCTAATCAGTGTTGTGCAAATAAAGGTCTCTTTGACCTGCCTTACCCATAGATAAGAAACGGGAGTAAAAATAATCACTTACTGTACGTGACTTGGGCTGGGTTATTTTTAAGAAAACTCTAACAGGAGTTGGCTTTCTTAAATAAGTTGGAGAGCGTCACTAGTCACCCTGTTTATTATTAAACAAGTTTGCTAAGCAACCCTTTTTCTTGGAGATGATCAAAGGTAAGCCTCAGACTTATCTGACCATGAGATTACAAAATAGTGGAATTTTAAATTATATTTTCTCCCTTTTAGTGTTTTATTATTATTATTATGCCAGTAATGCATTCATAAATTCCTGTACAACAAACACAGAAACAGAACAAATGAAGCTAATTTTACCTTCACTCTCCCCATCCCACTCCTCAGGGGTAACCATCATAGTCTACATATATGTCACTGTTGTATGTATTACATACATATATTGATATGTATGTATATATTTTGATGCATATAAATTATACTAGTTGTTAATTGCTGTCACGAAAACTTAGTGGTTTGAAATCACAAGCCTTTATTATCTCATATTTTCTGAGAGTTGGACCCTCTGAGTGGCTACTCCAGGGGTGGGGGACAGGTTCTAGCTTACGGTCTTTCAGGAGCTTATAGTCGGAATGTAAGACTACATTCATCTGAGGGCTGGATGGGGATTGGAGGACCTTCTCCTCTGCTGACCCAAGCACATGGCTACTGGCTGGAAGGCTCGGTTCCTCACTGGCAGGAAGCTGCCACATGGACCTCGCACAGGGCTCCTTGAGTGTCCTTATAACATGGCAGCTGGCCTCCTCTAGAGCAAGTGATGAGAGAGCGAGGGAATGAAAGAGAAAGGTCAAGGAGGAAGCCACAATGCATTTTTAGGACCTAGTCACATCTGCCATAGAAGAGTCACATCTGCCATATTCACTAGAAATGAGTCTCTAAGTCTGGCCCACATTCAAGTGCAGGCTAAGTGAGCTCAGCTGCTAAGGGAAGGAGTAGTAAAGAGTTTCTGGACACATATTAAAACTACCCCTGCTGGCATACCACATATATGGTTCTGCAATTTGCTTTTTACATGTAATTGGTCTCATGGACAGGTTGTTACATGTGCTGCCTTACTCTTTAACTGCTGCGAACTATTCCCACTACCTACTTAACCATCTCCTCTTGATAAATATGGTTTGAGATTGAGCTCAGATTTTTACTCCTTCATTCATCTCCCAGGATCTCTCTAGCAAAAATGCATTGAGGCGGAATGGCTGAGTTGAAGGGTCGGCCTATCGAAACAGTTACTGTCAGGTCACCCTTGAAAATGGCTGTTCTGATTCCCAACCCCTTCATTCGTCCTTCACCTGGCACTGGGGAGACTCATGCTAGATCCTTCTCTGGTAAAGTAGGGGACTTGCACATTATTTTAACCCTTTTCAAGTCTGGGTTTGGACACCCACTTCACTCATGACTACAAGTCTGCTTGATTTAAGCAAAAAAACAAACAAAATCTAGGAGCTTATCCCTCCAGAGACAGGGAGGCTTAACTGCTGTTTACAGAGGACTGAACTTCTCAGGTATGAGGTACCCCTGGAGAGCTGGGTTCATTCGTGTTCATTCAAAATGACTTCCTCAACTATAGAAGCAGCTGGGGAATCGCATGCGTGAATCCAGCATGTGAATTTCAGGGCAAAGGAGAATGCCATTTTTGTAGCAGCTATTCCTGGACCTCAGCGGCGCCTTCCTATTGTAAGTAATTGATGCATAAAATCACTGAATCCTCGGGCCCCTCCCACTCTATAACTTCTTACTTTAAATTCAACGTCCAGACTGACTTCCTTCCATTCAAGCTGCCAAGTGGCCTTGGCTGGAAAGAATTATGAACAACAGCTACCACCCCCGAGGCAGCTGAACTGCACAAAAGGATTTGGCGTGATTTATTCCTATTTATTTACTGTGCCCATTGCCAGTGAGAATAGTTGGCCAGATCTAAAATGGTGTCATGGAGGCAACCATCATTCATTTATTCAACATGTATTTATTGAGTGCCTACTGTGTGTAAGATCTTGGGTAGTTTGCTATGTGCGTGGGGGGGGGGGAGGGATAGTATAACATGATCCATACTCTCAAGAATTTAAAATCGAATGATCATTCTTACTAAATATATAGTGCTTCTTGCAGGCCAGGCACTGTACTGTTAGACTTGAATACTTTTCATCCTGACAGCAGCCCTGTTAGATAGGTAGGATTACTTTTACAGATGGGTCATGGTAAATGCAGAACCCTAGTTCTGTCATGAATTAGCATGGCTTATCTTTAAGTTTATAACCCAGTTGAATCGCAGTACCTGAGAAGGCTGGACTAGCTCAGCACCATGAAAATTGGGATCTATCGTCACCTCATGTGCCTGCTCAGAGATCCCTGAGGCCCACAGTGGTGACTCCTGGGCTCCCTGACAAAGGTGGATCCCCGGATCCCACACTCTCAATATTCTCCGAACCTTCCCTTCTGTATTCCTGGCACAGCGGAAGTCCGTGCTTGTGAGATTATTTACTGTGACTCCACCACGGGGCTGTAAGTTCCGTGAGTGTGTGGACTGTGCTTTTTTTGCTCACTTCTGCTTCCCCAGAGCCTGGCACAGACCTTGGACTGGATAATCACTATTATTTCATCCATCAACTGATTGCTTTAGTAAAGGCTCTAAAATCTAAAAAGAACCACTATAAAGAAACTCAGAGACTTGTTTAACTTGTCTCACACTTTCTAAGCCTCATCCAACAATATGGATTGACCATATCTTATGAATCAAGCACTGAATTAGGTCATGAGAATATAGCAATAAACTAAACAGACATGGTCCTATTCTCTTGGAGCTTGCGTTCTAGTGGGAGATCCAGATGATGGCTTAGTCACATAAAAGGAGGAAGGTAATTTCAGATATTTGTAAATCTTGAGAAATAAAATTAAACCAAGGGCTGCTAACAGAATGAGGGTTGGTCAGGGAAGACATCTCCAAAGAGGAGACATTGGACTAAGATCAAACTCATGACAAGGAGCTAGCCTTGTGAAGTTGTAAGTACAAAAATGAACTTGAACTCAGTAAATGTATCAGTTGCTTAGGGCAAAACCCTTGGAGACATCCTCGACTTCTCTTGGTTGTACTCCTGTCAGCTCTGTCTTCAGAGTGTTTCAAAGTGGTCACTTCCCTCCACCCTCACTGCTACTACCCTAGTACAAGCCTCCACCATCTCTCACCTCCTCGCAGGTCTCTGCTTCCATGTCTTCCCTCGCTGTCTGCTTTCTGTAAGTCAGCTCATGTCCCTTCCCTGCTCAAATCCTTCAACGGCTTCTTCTTACACTAAGGAGGGTAAAATCCTAACGTGAACCAGGCTTCCACCATCTCACATTATCTGGTCTCCTCTCCAACCCCATTTTCTACCACCCATCTGCTCTGGGCACACTGCTCTTATTGCTGCTCCACAAAGGCTGAACGTGTTCCCACCTGAGACTTCTTACATTTGTGTTTCTCTCTTGCTAAAAAGCTCTTCCTCCTACCCTTATGTAGTTTACCCAATCACTCTATTCAAGTTCTGTTCAGATATTGACAAGAAGCATTCCCCAATCTCCTATTGAAAATGACAGTCACTGTTATTCCCTATGCTTGACTGTGTCTCCCTTTTCTTCGTAGAACTCCTCACACCAGGTATAATGTTATATCCGTCTGTCTTCTCTGCTATTAGAATATAAACTCTAGGAGGGTGGGAACTGGGTCAGCTTTGTTCACTGTTGTAATACCAATACCTGGAGTAGTGTTTCTCAACCAGCATTGCTTGGATGGATGGATGGATGGATGGATGGATGGATGGATGGATGGATGGATGGATGGATGGATGGATGGATGACAAAATGCAAAGAACTTGGGTCTTGATGTGTTGGGAAAATGGGAAGAAGGCAGGAGTGGGAAGAGAAAGGGGAGGCCAAAGAGGCAGGCTGGGGTCAGACTGCAAATGACCGTATAAGTGATTTTAAGAATTTCTGAATCATTCTAAGAGAATTGAGAAGCTGTTCACCTCTGGAAAGCATCTGCTTTGTAATTCCTCCTAACAAGTGACATGACATTTGGAGAAACATTGATCTATCTGACCTCTTCTGCATTATTCTGTGTAATGCCCAGAAAGAGAGCTTTGCGCTGCTCATTGATCCTATCAACATTTGCTTGAGAGGCTGTGTATTAAATAGCACATATTGCATCAGCTACTTTGAGATGTTCTATAAACTCGCTTCCCTGGAGAGCCATTGCTGACCTCCCAAAGCAGAGTTCAGGGTCCTCCCTGTGCTCTTGCAGCTCCCGCTGTTACCAGAGTGTGCAGGACTGCTTTGTGATGTCTGTCTGTCACCCTCTCTGGAGCATAAGGTCCTTGAGGCAGGAGACCTTTTCTTGTTGCCTTCTGTAACTCAGAAACCACAGAGTACCTGCTGGTCATCTGGATCCAGCCCACCAAGGTGTTTGCTTTGCCTGTTTTGTATGTTAGCTCAAAGTAGCTGCTAACATTTTAGGTATTTTTAAATGAATTTTTGACTTCTGTTGAAAACTTGTAAGACCTACTAATGCTGTTCCCAGGGTCTTAACAACTAAAGAAATTGAGTGGCAGCTAGCTGCCCAGTTCATAGGGGCCATGTTTTCTCCAGGAAGCCACAATCTCCACCACTCCCTATTATTTTCTGAGGCTGAAGTTGAGAGTTAGTCATTCAACACCTGATTGAGTTATTGTTTCGTTACAGTAGAGAAATAGAATTCTGTGTTCAACTTGCCATCAGAAGACGGCTGCATGTTAAACCTGGTAGGTACATGGAGCTCCTTTGGGGCAACTGAGTTTGTGACCCTTGTCCTGAAATAAGCAAGTGTTATATTTAGTGTATCAGCCCTGACTACTCAAAATAGTAAAGATGTTCTTTCTCCCCAAATTGATATATAGACTTAATATAATTCCTATCAAAATGACACTTCAGATATTTTTATATATATAGATTAGTCAAAAATTTATGTAGAAAATCTAAGAACTATAATAGCTAATATGACTTTTTAATAAAGTGATAGGAATTAGTCTAATTTTGATGCTTATTATATAGCTTCAGTAATCATGACTGTGTGGTATTAAGAGAGACATAGACTCATATTCATGGAACAGAACAAAGAATCCAGAAATAGACACACATAAACATGCCCAACCAATTTTTGACAAAGGTGCAAAAGCAAATTATTGTTTTATTAAGTGAGAAGCAGGGAGATGGAGGCAAAGACAGACTTCTGAATGCTCCCCAACCAGGATCCATCTAGCAATCTCTCTACCAGGCGATGTTCTGTCCGTCTTGGGCTGGTGTTCCATCGCTCAGCAACCAAGCTATTTTAGTGCCTGAGGAGAGGCCATGGAGCCATCCTCAGCACCCCGAGGCCACCTATCTCAAACCGTTCAAGCCATGGCTGCAGGAGCGGAAGAGAGAGAGAGTGAGAGAAGGAGAATGCATGGAGAAGCAGATGCTTACTTCTCCTGTATGCCTTGACTAGGAATCAGACCCAGGATTTCCACACACTGGGCCATCACTCTACCACTGAGCCAACCAGCCAGGGCTGCAAAAGCAATTTAATTGAGGAAAGATGGCTTTTCATCCAACGGTGCTGAGCAACCTCATATCTACAGACAAAACATGAACTTCAATCTCAGTCTCACAGTTTCTACAAAAATTACCTTTACATGGATCGAAGACTTACATGTAAATTGTAAAGCTCTAAACCTTTCAGGAAAAAAACACAGCAGAAGATATTCAGGGTCTAGGATGAGCAAAACGTTTTTACAGTTGACTACAAAACATAATCCATAAAAGGAAAGTTAGATAAATTGAACCTCATCACAATTAAAACTATTTGTTCTGCAAAAGACCCTGTTAAGAGGATGAAACAATAAACTACAGACTAGGAGAAAATATTTGCAAAACACATATCAGACAGGATTAGCCTCTAAAGTTTATAAAGAACTCTCCAAAAAATAAAGCAACAACTAGAAAACGGGCAAAAAAACATGAAGAGATGTTTTACCAAAGAGGACATACAGAGCAAACACAGCAGAAGGTGTTCAATATCATTAGCTATTAGGGAAATGCAAATTAAATTTACAATGAGCTATCACTACACGTCTATTACAACAGCTAAAATAAAAAACAGTGACACCACCAAATGCTGGTGAAGATGTGGAGAAATTTGATCACATACATTGTTGGTGAAAGTAAAATGGTACACCCACTCTGGAAAACAATTTGGCAATTTCTTTAAAAACTAGACATGCAACTGCCATGTAGCAAAGCAACTGTATTCCTTGGCACTTTTCTTTGAAAATTAAAAAGTTAACGCTCACACAAAAGCCTGCACACAGACCTGTGTTTGGTATTTAAAACAGCATTATTCATACTTGCCCCAAACTGAAAACCACCCAGATATTCTTCATTAAGTGAATGGTTCAACAAACTGTGGTACGTCCATATCATAAAATGCGACTTGGCAATAAAAAGGAATGAACTAATGATACACTCAACCACGTGGATAAATCTCCAGAAAATTATATTTGAGTGCAAAAGGTCAATCCCCTAAGCTTCTATATATATGATGTCTTCTCCTTAACCCCCAGCAACCACTAATCTGTCCTCCATTTCTATAATTTTCCCATTTCAAGAGTGTTACTAAGTGAATACTATATTACTGGTTGCTGGGAGTTAAGCAGGGGATGAGACTGTGGGGAAGTAGGTAGACTATAAAAAGACAACACAAAAGATTCTTTAAATGATGGAAATGATCTGTATTTTGACTGTATCAATGTCAGTATCATGGGTGTGATATTGCACTATAGTTGTGCAAAATGTTACCATTGAGGGGATCTGGGTGAAGGGTACATAGGAACTCTCTGTATAATTTCTTAATACTGCATATGACTCTACAGTTATCTCAAAATTAAAAGTTTAATTTGAAAAAATCATATAGGTCTTGGATATCAGACAGCCTGGGCAGTTTGTTAGCATCCCTGAGCCTCAATTTCCTCTTCTGAAAAATGAGGATCATACAAGTTTCCTGCACCCGTGGTCTTGGAGATTAGATGAGGTCAGACAGTGACATTGTTGGGATCGGGCATGGTTAAGAGCCCAGTCAAGGGGAGCTGCTTTTCTTGCTGCTGTTGTTGCTGGTGGCGACTCCAGAGTCAGGGTCATCCCTGGGACATCTCAGGGTAAGCCAAGATTGGTGTAGGGCAGAGATTCCCACACTGTCTCAGTTCATGGCGCCCTTAGGGTTGCAGTAAATTTTTTATATGTTACTCCTGGGCCAAAAGGAGCATGTAACATGTCTGTTTATTGAGTCATTAGGTCCAAGCTAGAAGTGTGTACACCCTAACAATTTAGTAAATGAAAAAAAGGAGTAAACAGAAATGGGAAGAAATCCTATTTTCTTTCATTCTGAACTGCAGTTATTCACAAGGAAATCTGAGCCCCTGTGGGGCTCTTCCTCACATCCCAAACCTAGAAATTAGATTGGACACTGTCACCCCCATTGTCGGGTCCACCCTATTTGTATTTAATCACATTAGTTGCCAAAAACCCAGCTTTGAAAGATGCAATGTACTGGAGGGAACAAACCACACACTAATGTGGAAATGGTGAGCTCCCTGGGGCTAGAGCTCCCAGTGTGTGACAGATGTTGAATAATGTTTTTCCTTCAAAATTTAAAACATCTTGCAAGCCCCCCTGTGAGTTTGCTATGATACTATGGGGCATTTTGGTGCAGAGATTGGGAACTGGTGATATAATGGTTCATTCAGGCCCTTTCCAAAGCAGAACAGAATAGACCCAGACCAAAAACAAAAACACCCCTTCTGGATCTTCCCAGTTGGAATGATCTACCAGCAGGACATACTTGTGTCCCCAGGATGGTCTCATAGCCAAACTGCCCACCTTTAGGGGACAAGAGACATTTGTTCTGACTTGGCCAAGGCAGAGGAGTTGGTTAGGCATGGACGCTCAATTGTTTAGATGCTGTTTTGGATGCATTCTCTCTTATGAAAGACTCACTCCAGAGATATAAACAGTAAGTGCTTTGACGACAACAAGCAATCCTAGCTACTAAGGTCACAGAAATAAGTCAAGCCTGGTCCCCAGCCCCTGAGTAATGGTCCTTCCACAGATGACAGGCAGTTTTTATTATGGGAAAGCAAGAATTAGTGAAGTTAGGAGACCTCAATTTGAGTCTGAGCTCTGCCATGTGAACTGGTTAGGGCAACCTTCCTGAGCCTCAGTTTCTGTATCTGCAAAAAGGGAGATCAGATAGTTGCCTAGCACCTTTATCTCCCAGGATCTATTGAGATAAATAGCAGAAAGTCAGCATGTATCTTTGACACCTTTTTAAATTCCTAATAACCAACCCAGGCAGCGCTGCCCAGGAGTGGAAAGAAATTCAAACAACAAAATGTATTTCTAGTGCTTCTCAGAAGAGACGGGCATGTCAGCAGGAGGGAAAAGGAAGGAAATGCCAAAAGATTTTATAATGTTGGTGAGGAGCTTAGGGGCCAAGTTGTACCGTCCCAGGAGCCTCATTTTCCGCTCCCTTTTCCAGATTAGAAAGTAAATGCTTGGAGACCTAAACGGATCCAGTCATCCCCCTGTTCCTTTTTCCTCAAGTATATCACTTAGATCAACTTCCTCCTCCACGTCTGCCCCCCCCCCATTCTGGCTGTCACCCAGGGGCTGTTTAATCCAGCGAGTATCACGTGTGTCGTTTTATTTTTTTTACTCCCAGCCCAAATGCCGTCTCAAAGTCGAAGTTAATATTTCTTCACAGATGTTGTGTCATCCCAGGCACCAGTGATAGATGTTGCTTCGTCGAGGTGGATCTGACTGGGATCTTTCTCTCTTTCCAAGAACGTGAGATAATAGGAAAGACCATCACGCAGCTGTTAATTTCCCTCTCGGAGTGGGGCGGGTTCTGCACAGTGGTGGGAAGCCGTTCTCTGCGTTCCCAGCCTAATTGTCTTGATTAGCACGCGGCATGGCCGTCACAGGTGTAGCACGTAATAGCTCTATAAGGTTTTCATAGCCAGGCCAATTAAAATCTGTCATCGAGCCAAGAACTAACAGTGTGTGCTTCCTAGTGCCAAAAGTCAAAAACGAGTTCTCTAAATAATCATTGCTTGCATTTCTAGGACAATGTCTGGTTTTAAATCACATCTGTATTTCCTTTGACTCCTTTTTTTTTTTTCCTCCTGTAGAAGGCAAACTATTTAGGTAGAGAGACCAAAGTTCAGAGAGATTCAGTGACTTCCCAAATGATCAGACCCTGATAAGTGTGTCAAACTGCTCGTGAGAAAGACAAGTCCTTAGAGAAAGTTCTGCTGACCAGATGGCAATAACCAACATTTATTAATCACTCAACAATTTACAGAATGCGACGTTATTTATTTTCTAATTACATCTTTCCTGGTATCTCTATGTATCAGGTCTTGAGTCTCCCATTTTTATGCACGAAACCTTGGAAGATTAGTTGAAATCCTGCATCTTGTTTTCAAATGGAGGGAACTGTGGATATGGTGGTAACGTCACTTGGTCAGGGGCCTACGGTTACCATGTGATCGAATTACGTAGGATGAGAACCCAGGCCTCCTGATGTTCTCCAGTGTTCTTTGCCCACCACCCTTTACTCTGTCATGTCTCTAGGGCAAGGTGCATTTGAGAGAGTCGTGAGCAGGTAAGGCAGTGTAGCCAACACAGTGTGACAACGACACAGATGCCTCCTCTTGCCACAGTGCCCAGCTTTTGGACAACTGAAGGGTTTCAGTCAATGATTTAATTTCCTAATGAAGTGGGGAAATGGGCAGCTTATATGCTAAACCAAATACAACCGTGACCCCTGGTCTACTCATCACCTGATCTCCATGGTGTTGACCCTGTGTGCTTGGGGAAGGTATTTTTGCCACCCACCGGAGGCCCAGAGCTGCTTTTAAAGGGCCCGAGAGGCTGTGGATGGCCCCAAAGGTGGAGGATCAATGCCTTAGCAGGCCGGGATGGCTCAGAAGTTGACAGCCATCCAGCCCAGAGGAGAAATGAGCTCGAAGCTCTTGGCCCTTAGAACCACACACAACTCCTTGCAGTAAAATGTGTTGTTCTTTGTTTCTTATCAGTGAGGAACGAGGAGGAACCCTCTTTGGCTCTTCTGATGATTTCTTTTTAGGTTCAGACTGAGCCCCTGAGTACAAATGATTTGCCTGGCTCGTGTCCCGGTGCTGATGGCGCACATAGCCCGGTTCCCTGGTGACCCGTGTGGGAGTAGGAGTGGAATTTCATGTTCCCCGCTGCTGGAAGGGCAGTGTTGTCCTGGCATTGTTCACTCTGAAAGCCTTCTCCAGTCCCCACAGGGTGTTCTGGCTGGCTGGCTGGCGGGGTGGGGGTGGAGGGGTAGGGGGGTGGATTCTGTGTGCCCCAGGCTGCGTTGAGCCGGTCCAGGTTCCCTTCATCCACAGAGCCAACAATCCTGGTTTCCTCAAGAGCTAATGGCTTCTGAGGGCTCTCTGGCTGCAAAAACAACCTGCATCTGCTCTGCCTTGCCATCCTGAAACCTGGGGAGGCGGCGGAAGTCGCCAAGTTGACATCTCAACACACATAACTTCTTTTATTTGGAAAAAAATAAAAATTGAAGGTGGGAGGAAATGTAGGAATAGCTTTATGTTCTACCTGTTTTGCTTTATATTTCTAAATAGTAGAGAAAGAAAGAACGGGTGTCTATTTATGTAAACGCATACGTATTTATATATAAGCGAAGATGTCTATCTGTGTAGACTTTTTAAATGCGTGCCATTTTAATAACGATCTTTCCAAGCATGGCGTGAATCTGTCTACACTTGGCTCTGCTTAACACGGTGTGATTGATTTCTGCCTGCTAACCTGTGATTCCCGCTCAGTGGGGAGACTCAGTAAGATCAGTCAGGCCCACTCTGGAATGTCGTCCGCCGATCCTGGTTTTAATCTTGGTAATCCTAGCCACACATCACTCAGCGTGGAGGCGGAGTGCTTGGTAGCGATGTTTGCCCAATGATTTGTGACCATATTTAGGGTGCCCTTTAACTTATGACTTGGTGTTCAGTCCTTTCTCCTTTGGGCCTCGTGATCCCGTGCCTTTCTTCTACCTTGTACGGCAAAGGGCCCATTGAAAGGCAACTTGCCAGGGAGGAGAATTGGGATATATTGTCATATATCCCAACAGAATTAGAGATACAAAAAAAATAAAGCACGAAGCTGTGTGAGAGATTTGCATTGGATTAAGCTAGAGAAAGGAGGCGCTAGAGTCCAGAAGTAAAGATGCCATCAGTGACAGGCCAAAATTAATACCAATTCCTTCCATCAACACACAGGAGCTACATCACTTTTTTTTTTTTCTCTCGAAAAGGACCTCTCACACATGTCATTTGAGAGAGTGCTATACATGCTGCCTTCTGACAGCCTCATTTGATAGTCTTCTAAATTTTGGCAAACTCACACATGTGGGGAACTTAAGATTCCTAAGTATGTCCCACGTCCTTCCCCTCTAGCATACATTGAAAATCCTATTAGAATGTCCTATCAGCGGCTCCCACCCACCCATCCTTTTCCACCAAGCTTTAGCCTATAATTATGACTGTTGTTAAAAAGGATCCACACAGAAGGCATAGCATGGAACCCAGCTCATGTACTGCTGTGTTAGTTTACTAGAACTGCTGTGCAAGGTATTATGAAACAGTGACTTAAACAGCAATGCTGACTATCATCTAACAGTTCTGGAGGCTAGAACTCAGAAATCAAAGTATCGGCAGGGTTGATTACTTCTGAGGGCTATGACAGAGAAGCTGGTCATGCCTCCTTCCCAGCTTCCCGTACTTTGCTGGCAATCCTGGCTCTCTTTGACTTGTAGGGGCATCTCCCTGTGTGCATGTCTCTGTGTCCCAAATTCTCCTTTTTATAAGGACACCAGTCACATTGGATTAAAGACCACCCTAATAACCTTAACTAATTACATCTGCAATGACCCTGTTTCCAAATAAAGTGACATTCTAAGGTATGGCGGGGGCAGGACTTCAACCTATGAATTTTAGGGGGATACATTTCAACCCATAATAGTGACTGTTACTTATTTTTGTTATAGTTGTGATGTTATTCTTAGCTTATCGTGATTTCCTCTTCACTGTGGATCTACTCTTTCTATACTTCACAAAAACAAACAACAAAAAAGAAATGAAGAAATTGGAATATTGTTGCATAGTGTGACTGGCTGGAATATTGTAGTACCTGTCCACATTGTCCGGACATCTGTGGTCCTGGTAAAGGGAACAGGGACAATGGGCCAGCCCCACCAGCAAGGCAGCAGAGTTTGTCACTTAGTTAAACCCAGAGGTTTGGCACTCTCTCCAACCTTAAGATCCTGGTACCCTCCCACAGTGAGCGGGCAGGCAGCAGCCTGCCCGACCTTGGCAGATGGTGCGCAGTTCACTGTGCCACAGGCGTTTTGTGCGTTTTAGATTTATTAAAATGCCCATGAAAAAAGAAATACCCTTTGGAGCAATAAAGTCCCAAATCAAGCAATTTTCTGCAGCATCACAGCAAAGTCCCCCCTGCTGTTGTTGAAATGGTTAGCCAGTAATTCTTCAAAACGGTTTTCTTCTGACACGTACACAACAGTTTCCTTTGTAAGAAGGTGGAGGCTTGATTCCTCCAGAGCCCATTACATAGACAGATTGGCCCCTGAGATAATTACAAGAAGATAGTCTAATGGGCTCGATTAAGAAAATCGCATTACCTTCATGAAGAATCACCATGAGGTGCCAAGCCAGACAAGTCTCTCTCTCTCTCTCTCACACACACACACACACACACACACACACACACACACACACACACAATACAATTTCTTACCTAGCAGCATGGAGACAGTATTCAATCTACCTGTTTATATTTGGAAACTAGGCTGATATTGATCTGTCAAAGCAAGATTGTTGAACTAGAATATTTTTACTCCACTGTGTTTTGAAAGAATTTGGGATGACATACAAGGGCGTATCAAATATGACATGCTAGAATAAATTAAAAATTGGGTGACCTAAAATCATGGTTTCTCAGTCTTGGGAAGCCAACTTTCCAGCATAAGTAGGACTGGCGTTCTTCCTGATCTGACGTGACCTTCAGGCCTTTGGGCATCACTCACCACCTCCGGAGAGAGGCAGACCCTTGCACGGTTCCTATTACCCCTGCCTATTGATTCCAACCCGGCCTCAAGACAGATAAGAGAGTCAGAATATACTCAGGGGTCCAAAAGGAAGGATGCTGTCTGTGAGGCCACCTTCCAGTCCCAGAAAGAAAAGATTTATATGGCCATGTGACACTGTCAGCTCATGATTTACCCCAGCTCCTGTCCCCTGTCCCTTCCCCTTCTCCAATTTCCCATTCTAAGAACACTTTTTAAAGTGTACATGAAAATGTTTTGGAAAGGGAATAACATTGTTTCTGCTAAAAGAAAGTTAAGAGGGTGCATTTAGCTCCTCTCTGTCCCATGCCCTCTTAGTGTCTAGAGCAGGCAGTTAGATGGAGCAGAATGGTTGCCTGCTAGTTATGAACCTTCCTTCCTGAGCGTGTCTCCTCCTTATCAGGTCCCGCTTCCTAAAGAGTCTGATTCAGTAGAACTGAGGTCAGGCCCAGGAATCTGCATTTTAACATGTCCTCTGGTGAGCATGAGTTATATGGCCTGTGGAACATCATTTGAGAAGTGCTATATGTTCTTCTGTGGTCTTCTTTTAGAACACTGATTTTTGCATTTATGCTTTGCCATCATGTCTTCAAAGTGGATTTTTTTTATGTGTGGTGTCTAAAGAAACAAAACAAACTCGTTATTTTTTTTTCAATTATGACACTATATGTACAAATCAAGATTCTGCTATTGAGACAGAATTATACATATTTTCATGGCTATCGATCACTAACTTTTTTTTCTCTGTGTGAGTGTGTGTAATCTCTGTCACTTAAAAATTTACTTTAAGTTTGCCGACCCACATTCACAAGATCTTTTCTTTCCAGCAATAACAACCAATAGGAACCTTTTCTCCCTTGGGTTCTGTGACTCTAAGATAGCTTCGTTCTTCCAGTAGTGATTTCCAAGCTCCTTGTAGCTCTACTTAGGACATGTTTCTTTAAGGACATGGTGGCTCTTAATTAGTTGCCGGCCTGGAGACAGGAGGGAAATTGCTGTGCCACCTCTGAGAATTGCCCCCCCACTTTTTTGCCAACATTGTTCTTCCCGCCATAGGACTATTCTCTTTCCCCTCCTTTCCGCCTCTTTCACTTGGAAACATTTAAGTCACATCCACATCTGACTTTCCATTTTGCTACCTTTGGTGTCGACTCCTTCAGTGTTTTACCCCTGATAGGTCCTCCCTAGCCAACAGAGCACTCCAAAACTGCAGTCCCCAAGGATCCCCATTTATTCAGTGCTTCCGGATCATTGTGAGGTCTTCACTTAGATCCTTTTGAAAACTTGATGGAAATGGTACCCCTCACTCTTGAAAAATGCACATATTTACACCCCAACCTTTGCATGTAATTTCAGGAGGTCCAAGGACTTTAAGTCAAGGACCCCCTAGATAATATGTCCTCCATAGACTAAATCCCCTCAAATCTACCAAGGGTTGCCAGACAGCACTCATGAAAATAAGTATTGAGCATCAGTTATCCAGCGAATATGTCACTGGGGCACTGGGTTAGATAAGAGAGAAATAAGAGCCCCATCTTAAGAATCTTAGTATGGTGACAGCAGTAGATAGAAAAACAGTGACCATAGAATGTGAGAAGCGCCATCATGAAACACAGCCAGGGCTACAAGAAAGTGTCATACAGCATAATTCTCACTTCTCTATAAGCTGTTGATGTCTCTCCACTTCCTGTCACCCATGAAGATCTTCCTCATGCACTTCCTGTCACCTATGAAGATCTTCCTCATGAACCTCAACCTTACTTCTCCAGGAACATCAGGACACACCTCTTTCTTTTGTCCAGCCCTGGCACTTGATGCTTCTAACATGTTCAACTTCCTTGGTCCCCAAATGTGTCATGTTCTGTGGGTCTTCCTATAAGCTGGCCCTTCTGTCTGGTATACTTCTCTCCCTCATTCTTCACCCTTTGGCCAGGCTAACTTTCATTTGTCCCTTGGTTTGACTTAGAATGCTTTCTCCAGGGAACATCCCTTGATTTTTCCAAGTTCAAATTAGACCCTCCTCTTTAAAGTTACCATAGCGCTCAGTACTTATCATTATCTTAGGTCCTATCACAATGACCTCTTCATCTCAAGGGAAGGGACTATCATGTTTAGAGTTCTAGTCATACAATCTAATACATAATAGTTAATAAATATTTGAATTAATTAATTTACTAATTAATAAAAAAAATCCTCAACAGAATTAGTCTTAAACCTTTCAAGTATGTCAGAATGGAAAGCCCTCCTCCTCCTTTGTCCTCTGAGAAGAACTGTCTATAATTAGAACCTTGACAGCCATCTGACCAAGCTGTTCTTTGCCTATAACAGATCTGACTCTCAGTTACTTGTTACATAGAGAAGCAGGAACAGAGCCAGGGCCAGCTCATTAAGAAATGTTTACCTGCAGAATACTTTGAAGAGTGAAGATATGTGGATTTCTTCCTTCAAGAACCTATTGTTGGGAACACAAGAGTGTCCCATGTGGAATCTCAATAGTATGTAATTTACTGCTAAATTATGTTGTAGAGAAGATAAAATGACATTTATCATCACCAGATTACACCTGAACCAGAGCATTCTAATTGCTTTTGTTCATATACCATTTTGTGAAATGTACCTACGTACATACCTAGGAAGGGGTGATGCTGGGGGTGGGGGTGAACTAGCAGAGATGTCCTCACTTCTCACAATAGCTGCTATGAGGCCATTTAATTATCTGGGCTTTAGACAGATGGGGTTTGAATATTAATATAATCTTGGCCAAATTACTTAATTTCTCTGATTCTCAGTTTACCCATTTATATAAAATGAAGGTGATAATAGTAACTGTTTTAGCCTGCTCTGGCAACCATGACAGAATGCCATGGACTGAGTGGCTTAAATAACAGGAATTTATTTCTCACAGTCCTGGAGGCCTGAAGGCCAAGATCAAGGTTCTGGCAGATTCAGTTAGTGAAAGCTCTTTTCTGGAATTGCAGACAGCCGCCTCCTCATTGTGTTCTCACATGGCAGAGAAAAAGCAAACCCTCTGCTCTTACTTCTTAAAAGGGCACTAATCCCACCCTGAAGGCCCCACCCTCATTACCTCCCAAAAGCCCTATCTCCAAATGCCATCACACTGTGGGTTAGGACTTCAGTATATAAACTGGGGATGGGACACAAGCACTCAGTCCATAATGGAAACTACATGCAAAAAATATGACACCATGTAAATGCTCAGTTGTTAGGTGTCACCCTTGCATCTGTTTTATGCAATGATGCCCTCTCAGCTCTAGAACAATGCCTGACACATATTTGGTGTTCAGTAAATATTTCTGAAATGAGTGAAATAATTCATTATTAAATCAGGCAATGACTGATTATTCCAATTTCTGAAATTCTGAGGTTGTCAGGTAGGATCCTGCTTCTGCCACGCTCTAAGCCATGTCTCTGAGTATGAGTGAGTCCTATAAGTACAGCCTCATCTGCTGAAAATGGGCCATTCTGGTGACTAAATTTTCCCTTGCTTTGACTTTAGTGACCCCCAGGCCCTCCTTAGCCACCCAGCAATGCCCATGGTTTTATGTTTCCCTAATGCTTTACATTTTTCCATCATACCCAATGTGAGACTCTTTTCTTCCCCATCCAATTTAATAGTGTAAAGCCTACTCTGATTTAGAATCTCCTTTGCAGCTAATCGAACCTTGCAGCATTCTATTAGCTTTCTGTATTTGCTCTAAGCCCAAGCTGAGGCATCTGGGATTATTATGTAATAACTTGGGCTCATTTCTGGTCAGTATGGACCATCCCTTTCATTCTGCAAATACCCTTGGGTTCTCTTTCTGTTTTCAAGGGATGAGAGAAGGGGTTAGAAGGGCTGTGGTTGAGGTTTGGGCAAGGGGGAGAGGAGTGTTTGCTAGGAGTTATTATTCTACACTTATCAGTATTAAACTGGATTTGACAACTCATAGCCTAGGATTTAAATGATCTAAATCCTTCTTTACCTGGCAGCATGGTTTTCCCAATCGTTTATTGTGCTACCCAGTTTATTATCATCGGCACATTTGGAGGCTTGGCCTGCGGTACCTTCATAGTCAAGTGATATATACAAATAATTAAAAAACTGGGAGTTCCCAGCAAGGAGATCCAAAGCAACTTCCCCTCTTTCTTTCCTATCATCTGACTTCATCTATGCCAGGGGTCCCCAAACTTTATACACAGGGGGCCAGTTCACTGTCCCTCAGACCGTTGGAGGGCCGGACTATAATAAAAACTATGAACAAATCCCTATGCACACTGCACATATCTTATTTTAAAGTAAAAAAACAAAACGGGAACAAATACAATATTTAAAATAAAGATCAAGTAAATTTAAATCAACAAACTGACCAGTATTTCAATGGGAACTATGGGTGCGGATGCATCCTGTGCTCCTCTCACTGACCACCAATGAAAGAGGTGCCCCTTCCAGAAGTGGAAGTGCAGTGGGGGCCAGATAAATGGCCTCAGGGGGCCGCATGGAGGCTGTGGGCCGCAGTTTGGGGACCCCTGTTCTATGCATTAACCCTCGACCTCTTACCTCTTCTCCTAGGAAATTCATCCTCAGCTTCTTTCTGGGCCCAGATAGGAAACATCATTGGCAGAGAGAGGGGAGGGTAATGAGAACTGTGATCTAATTCTAATAACGGGTATCATGTCTTTATACATGGGGGGCACCATAGAAACCTTTTTCATACATTATAGAATTTCTACGGTCAAAGTAGGCATTAATTTCATCGTATTTGATAGCTGAGAAAATTGAGACATGTTATGTCTCAGTCTCACTAGGACAGTAAGAGTGGGAAGGAAAGATGGGGACTTAGCAAAGGGAGTGGGATTATGCACACAGTGTTACCAGAAAGAATACTGGTATCAAACGTGTGGTGTATCAGAGACGTGAACTCTGAAAGCATGCATGCAGACCTGGAGGTGAATGCCAGCTTTCAGCTATTAGCTCTGGGAATATGAACATTCAACCATTCCGTGCCTCAGTTTCCTCATATATAAAGTGACCATTAATAAAGCCTCTGCCTAGGTAATTGTGAGGACTGAATGAAGTATCACACTCAGGGCATGTCATACATTTCTGCATCTGTAAAATGGAGATAACAGTACTTTATTTTACCTTTACAACAACCTTATGAGGTCATATGTATAAAGCACTTAAAATTATGCCCAGATATGCTTATACATGTTAACTGTTGTGGCCCTGGCCCATTGGCTCAGTGGTAGAGCATGGTCCCAGTGTGTGGAAGTTCCGGGTTCAATTCTCAGTCTGGGCACATAGGAGAAGTGACCATCGGCTTCTCCACCCCTCGCCCCTCTCTATCTTTTTCTTTTTTTTCTGCAGCCATGGCTCCAATGGTTCAAGCAAAGTTGGCCTCGGGCAGGGAGGATGGCTCCATGGCCTCGTCTCAGATGCTAAAATAGCTCAGTTGCCAAACAACAGAGCAGCAACCCAGATGGGCAGAACATGCCCTGGTGGGGGGCTTGCCAGGCGGATCCCAGTTGGGGCACATACAGGAATCTGTCTTTGCCTTCCCACCTCTCACTTAATAAAAAAAAAAAAAGTTAACTGTTGTTACTACTACTATTACTAGCATTATTGTTGTCATGATGCAAACTAAAATTCAATACAGAGCGTAGGTACTATCTACCTGGATGTTGCAAAGACCTGAGGTAGGGCCCTGGGAAGCATGGTCCCAGTGTGTGGAAGTTCCGGGTTCAATTCTCAGTCTGGGCACATAGGAGAAGTGACCATCGGCTTCTCCACCCCTCGCCCCTCTCTATCTTTTTCTTTTTTTTCTGCAGCCATGGCTCCAATGGTTCAAGCAAAGTTGGCCTCGGGCAGGGAGGATGGCTCCATGGCCTCGTCTCAGATGCTAAAATAGCTCAGTTGCCAAACAACAGAGCAGCAACCCAGATGGGCAGAACATGCCCTGGTGGGGGGCTTGCCAGGCGGATCCCAGTTGGGGCACATACAGGAATCTGTCTTTGCCTTCCCACCTCTCACTTAATAAAAAAAAAAAAAGTTAACTGTTGTTACTACTACTATTACTAGCATTATTGTTGTCATGATGCAAACTAAAATTCAATACAGAGCGTAGGTACTATCTACCTGGATGTTGCAAAGACCTGAGGTAGGGCCCTGGGAAGCAGGAATCACCCATAATAGTGCTCATAGCTTTTCTTACTGCAAAAAATGACATCTGTTTCACATTCCCTGGCCCACATTTACCCTTGCCCTTCTCAGACTGGATGCCAACGGGCCTGCCTGAGGGAGGTTTTGTCTAGAGCCCTAGTCCAAGCTTAGAAAGAACAGCCTTCCTTCGTCATCATCTCTCTAATCTCAGACCTTAGTGAGTTTACTTTTATGAGGCCATGTGTTTCTTGCTGAAAACCAAATGTTGCTGGGTGGGCTCTAGAGATCATATTCACTGATTTAAAATACGGGACAAGGGTCACTCTGTTGGGAGCATCTGCCTCCTTGAAACTAGACAGAAGTCCCTCCCTCCATACACAACTTTATATATTACAAAAATATTTCTGTTGACATTGACCTCACGTAACCTTTAGCAATCCCATAAATGCTTTTTTTTTTTTTAAACCACCCAGTTCTGTGCTTTGGAAATACAATAAATTTAATCTCATGTTCCCATATAACTTGCACTGAATGTGCTACTTGAATGTTTCTAGTTTAATGGAAGAGTCTCCCCCACAAGATTTACATTTATTTGCAAAGGAAGTGATGCCCGGAGTTCACAGTGTCTAAGTCCAAATTTGGCCCACATTTTCTCCCATAAACTATACTTAGAGCCAGGAGTAATGGTGAGTACTTAAAAAATATGTTTGCCATGCGTATGTCAATAATGTATCGGCAACGGATAGCATTGCTCTCCACACAACTCATCGTTGCTGAGGCACCAATAGCAGAACGTGGGCTTTTGAATCTGTCTTCTTAGCTGACTGTGTGGTCTTGAGTGAGTTGTTTACTTCTCTAAGCCTCGAGCTCTGCAGCTGTATATGTGTGGTGCAGTAAACCAATCTCCTAGTTTGACCATTTGAGGAGCCCATGAAAAGATGCAGTGAGACCAGTGGTGATCAGCCTTGTCCCTACCACCCCCTAGTGGGCGCTCCAGCTTTCATCGTGGGCAGCAGCGGAGCAACCAAAGTATAAATAAAAAGATAGATTTAACTATAGTGCGCTGTTTTATAAAGATTTATTCTGCCAGACTTAGCGAAAACCCGACATAAAGTACTTGGTAAGTAATGATTATTATATGCTTCCACTTGCTGTAGGTCTGCTTTATTAATTTTATAAAGTAAAGCTACTTCCCTAACTTTATAAATCACCATGATTGTGGAACCAGTGGGCGGTTAGAAAACTTTACGCCTAACAGAGATACAAAAGTGGGCGGTAGGTATAAAAAGGTTGGACTACCCCTGAGTTAGACTTTGTAGCCCTGTCCCTGACACGACACACTCAAGTGTCAACTCTTTGTTCCTCTTTTATTGGTTTGCATGTTCCTAAGCTGCTTCCATTCGGTACGTTTACTGGTGCTGTCTTTATTGGTGATCATAGTGCAATCATGATGGTCTTATTATTGTCCGCGGTAACCATCATGAATTAGACCTTTATTGTTTTACGAAACCTTTTCTATTTACACTTACACTTCTGCAAGGTTGTCCTTTGGTCCTAATTTCAAGGTCATAGTCACAGTGGAAATTCCAAATCATGCCTCCTTTCTATTTCTGTCCCACCTTCCTTTCCATTGACTGTCACTTGCTTTCTGTGTGCTCTGCACAGGGCCGGCCGGGAGTTGCTGGGAGTTTGGAGCTGAAAGCCCAAGGCATCAGGCAGGGTATTAGCATTCAGCAATGCTGTCACATGTGTATTAAGGAGAACTTTGCAAACATGTTTAGGAGTATCTGTTTGTTAGAAATTTTTTGTTTCTCTCTAGTCAAAAAGATGTTGTTGGAACTCTGCTTCTCGGACTCAGCCCTGTGCTGAGTGCCTATCCTCTGACCTCTCATCAAAACAGAAATAGGATAAATAAATGATGATTTCAGCTGCCTTCTTTCCTCCTGGGGTAACGAATGAGTCAGCATTGGGGACTTTGCCAAGGGGTCTGAGTCATAAATATATCTGCCATCCCTCAAAAAAAAAAAAAAAAAAATCACAAGAGGTTGTTTTGAAACAGTAAATGAGGAAAGAGTCCTTGGGCCTTATCTTAACCATCAGGTCCATGGGAGATATTTATGGTCCTAACTTTGGAGGTTGAAGAGAAAGGTCATAGCCAACAATCCAGAAAAGAGAAATGGGTTTGAACTCATTGTAGGATGATAAACTTCTCAGAGGAAAGACAAAACAAAAAATAATCAGTGCGCATGGCAACTCTGCCCCCAAATGCTTGCAGTCCTATTACATTTTCTCCCGCCTTTCCAACCTTTGCAAAGAGCTTATCGGATGCCAGCCCCGGGCCAGCTCCCTGGCTTGCATGATCTCCCTGCAGCCTCACAACCAGCCTAGGAAAAAGGAAAGATTATCTCCAACTGTTTTACAGGAGAATAAATTGAGAATGAGAGTGACTGGCTCTCCCAAGATCTTATCCCTAATAGGTGGCAGAACTGTGCTTTGATCCCAGGATCCACCCAAGGTCAAAGCCAGAGCTCTTAATTACTTACTTACATATACTCTATGGGAGGCCCAGGAAAATGAGGAGGGAGAGGAGCGGAACATACAGAAATGTAAGTTGGCCTTCTCTCCACTGCATAGATGCTGATTATTTAACAACAGATATTGTACAGTATGGTTACAGTCTTTGGCGAAACAATTTGAATTTTCTGCAAGTGCTATAAACAGAAAGCTCCTAAACACACGTTATTAGACCCTGATAAAGTCCCCACAGCAGACTGGATTCCTGGGGGCGCACCTAACATCAGGGACCCAGCAGCACTGCAGATTTTAAATGCCAGTAATTGCAATAATGGCGTATACCGAAAGTGCCCCGTTTTCGTCTTCATCCATTCTAGCTGTTTACTTGGAGTGCAGTCTGTCATTACTTGGAGGAATGTCTTCATGATATGTATAATATTTTATTTATGAGGAGATTAGCAAAATAGGAATCTTGGAGTTGCTAATAAAGAGGCGACTGGAAGAGGAGCCAGCTGGCATGCCACATGTAGCTCCGGCGGGGAGATGCGTCTCATCTGCGCTCTTCCCTCCAAGCTCACACCTTGTAGGCACGGGGAGCTTTCCCCCTCCTCCTTCCCACTGAGTGCCTCAAAAACCTCACCCTTTCTTCTGAAAATGCGAGAGTATCTCTGTCTGTATCCTGCTCAGACTCCCAGAGACAATGCAGCCTGCTCTTTCTAATGATAAATGTGTAGTCTTACCCTAATGTGGGAACATTGCTTTGCTCAGATGGAAGGGACAGGAAAACAATGTTAACCAGCAGGTAATGAGTCCAAGAGAGCCCCAGAGATTACTTAATGCTGTGATCCTGGGTGTGAAAAGAACACGATCCCTTGGAGAAATACACAAACACCCTTCTGGTTTTTACTGCTCGATAAGTAATTGTTCTTATTACTAAATATGGACAGAGGGTCTTCTTTTAAAGTATTGCATTTAGAGGAGTCACACAGTAGGACAGATAATGCTAGAGGCTGAACCGGGTTTTTTTCCTTCCTAATTCTGAGCTCTAATAGACAACACTTACTAAATCAGTGTTTCTCTCATTCCTGTCTTTGCTTTCTTTTTATTGAGGAGTCATGCTGGTTTTTTTTCAAAATGAGTTATTTTGTCCTATTTAAAATTATACATGCTCTGCCCTGGTTGGATAGCTTGATTGGTTAGAGTGTCGTCTCGACATGCAAAGGTTGTAGGTTCAATCCCTCGTCAGGGCACATACAGTGACAGATGTCTCTCTTTCTTTCTCCCTTCCTCTCTCTCTCAAACCAATCAATAAATTTTAAAAGCAATTATACATGTTCCTTACAGAAAACTGAAAAACAGAATTATCTCAGTGAAGCAAAAGTAAAATTTAAAGCCTCATACTTCAGTTTTAAACTCCTTCCTATCCTATTATTTTTTAGTGCATATGTTTGACATGGTTAAGGGACCTGTGGTTTTTAAGATAAAGTGTGTGTGAGCTCATGCACTGAGACCTCACTCTTGCTACTGTTCTCCATGGAATGAAAATTAGTATACAGTTGATGAATTTTGAATTTCCTACAAGGTGGTTTAGAAATCGAGTTCCAAAAGAGCCCCTTTGTAGAGCTGTCTGAGAACGCGGGTGTAAGCCAGTTCTATCGGGTGAACGCTAACACTGTTTGACGGTCTCTATGGACAGAGGCGGTTAAGGTCGGTTGAGGCCCCAGGCGCAGAGGAAAATATTGGGCCTCTTAAAAAGAAGGAGACAGCCTGACCTGTGGTGGCGCAGTGGATAAAACGTCGACCTGGGAACACTGAGGTCGCCAGTTCAAAACCCTGCACTGGTCTGGTCAAGGCACATATGGGAGTTGATGCTTCCAGCTCCTCCCCCCTTTCTCTCTTTCTCTCTCTCTCTCTCTCTCTCTCTCTCTCTCACTCTGTGTCTCCTCTCTAAAATGAATAAATAAAAAGAAATTAAAAAAAAAAAAGGAGACAAGGAAAATAAAAATACACATTAACCATATTTTTAAATAAAGAAAGAATATTATGTACTATTAATGTTAAAATTGCACATGTGAAACCAAATATGGTGTCATTAGAAGAAGTATAAAGTTGGGTTTTGTGGGGCCCTTCAGAAGTCGGAGCCCAGGGCACATGCCCAGTGCGCCCGCTGTTAAATCCGCCTCTGCCTATGGAAATGTCTGTATGAAGCAGAGGCAGTCCTGCCATAGTGTAACTATGAGGGATATGGAAGTCCTTGTGTTCAAACGTCTACTTAGCCATAGAACAGGTTGTCCTTTTGGAATCTGGAATTTTATCTGGCCCGCAGTGCATCCTGAGGATTACCCAGAGGTGTTTATGAACATAATGGACTTTGAGCAATTCACCAAGCAAAGGAGTCTATGTGCAATGCTTTCTAGAGTAGTTCTCTCAGATGAAATCCCATGAGCTTGAGATTTACAATGGTGTCGTTGCTAAGATATCAACTTAATGAAAGGCCAGACTGAATGGGTTTGAATGTTGGCTGTACTACTAACTGGCCTTAGGGTTTGAGGTAAGTAACCTAGCGTTTCTAAGCCTCAGATTCTCTATATGTGGAATAAAAATAATAGTGCCAACCATAGATTTGTTAGGAGGATCAAGTGAGTTAGTGCATATAAGGTGCTTAAAAGAAATCCTAACATCTTGTTCGGTAAATACCAGTTGTTGCCACCATTGTTAATAACACTGGGGCCTGACCAGACGGTGGCGCAGTGGATAGAGCATTGGACTGGGACGCGGAGGACCCAGTTTCGAGAGCCCAAAGTCGCCAGTTTGTGCGCAAGCTCATTGGGTTTGAGCAAGGCTCACCAGCTTGAGCCCAAGGTCACTGGCTCGAGCAAGGGGTCACTTGGTCTGCTGCAGCTTCCTGGTCAAGGGACATATGAGAAATCAATCAATGAACAACTAAGGAACCGCAATGAAGAATTAATGTTTCTCATCTCTCTCCCTTCCTGTCTGTCTGTCCCTCTCTCTGAGTCTCTCTGTCTCTGCCACAAAATAACAAAACAAAACAAAAAAAGGACTGGGGAACAAAATTTTTGTTGCATCCACAAAAACACATGTTCTTATCTAATTCGAGTGTGATCTCAAATCTAACATTCATTTTTCTCTGTAAGCTACAGTTTTATTGCAATTCAAGATTTTAGGTTTTCATCTTATTGTAAAATTTTCAACATTTAGTTTAACATAATGAAGTAGAATGTCTTCTTGGGCATCATCTTTATGAAAATATAATTATATAATGCAGTAAATGCACTAATACACTAAAAGATATGATTGCATCAGAATTTGTCTACAATTTCAAAATAGAACATATTAAAACACTTATTTTAATCATAAAATTTGCGCAAAACTTATTTAAATTCTATTCAGGCAAAAATTTGCTTTTGTAGCTCTTGCATTTGTGTACTTGTTGAGGACAATATTGTTTGATGCTCCAGCAGTAGTATGCTCATCACTAACAGCTCCAAGATTTTCGGGAAACTTATCAAGGTGACTGTTTAGGAAGTGAATCTTAATGCTCATGTTTCATCCAATGTCGCGGAAAGCCAACAGCATCCTTTGAACCAGAAATTCATAGTTTTCTGCTTTTTTGTTGCCAAGGAAGTTCTTTGTAACTGCCACAAAAGACTGCCATGCTGCTTTCTCCTCATTAATCTTCCTGGAAAATTCTTCGTCACATAGGAGGGTTTGAATTTGAGGTCCATCGAATATACCTGCTTTTATCTCCTTGAAAGACAAGGCAGGAAAAGCAGCAATAATATGTTGAAAACATTCACTTTCTCTTTTCAAAGCCTGAACAAACTGCTTCATTAAGCCAAGTTTGATGTGAAGTAGGGGAAAAATGATCCTGTCTCGATTAACTACAGGTTCATTCACAATATTTTGCATCCCTACATCCAGAGCTTCACGTTTCAGCCACTCCTTCTGTGTCCAGTGTTCCTCCCGAGCTCGGCTGTCCCACAAACACAGAAAGCAAGGATACTTCGTGAAACCTCTCTGTTGTCCTAGCAAGAAATTTACCATTTTAAGATCCACACAAATGATCCAGTTATGCTGCTCATACTTCAGAAAATCGAGGACAATTTTTATGTCATTATAATCTTCTCATAGATGAGTTGAAAAACCAATTGGAACTGCTGCATAAACATTACCATTGTGTAGAAGAACATATTTCAGACTCCATTTAGAGCTGTCAAGAAATAGCCGCCATTCTGTTGGACTGTAAATGGTAACACCTAGCTGGCTGAGAAGACTACTGATATCATGACAGTAAACCAAGTGTTTGTCTTCAAAAAAAAAGTCCATAAAAATTTGTTCATGCTTTCTGAAATGGGATACTTTAGCTGACCGGTGAAATACATTCTTTTCTTGAAGCCTGGAGGCTAATAACTCAGCTGCTTTCTTTGATAGGCCCAAATCTGTTACTAAGTCATTCAGTATGGGTCGGCTAAACTGCTGAGGGGTTAATGACTGCTTGGCATCAGAAGAAGACCCTTCTGCCTGGCCAGGTGGTGGTGCAGTGGATAGAGCATCGCACTGGGATGTGGAGGACCCAGGTTCGAGATCCCAAGGTTGCCAGTTTGAGCGCAGGCTCATCTGGCTTGAGCAAAAAGCTCACCAGCTTGGACCCAAGGTCGCTGGCTCGAGCAAGGGGTTACTCGGTCTGCTGAATGCCCGCGGTCAAGGCACATATGAGAAAGCAATCAATGAACAACTATGGTGTCACAATAAAAAACTGATGATTGATGCTTCTCATCTCTCTCTGTTCCTGTCTGTTTGTCTATCCCTCTCTCTGACTCTCTCTGTCCCTGTAAAAAAAAGAAGAAAAAGAGGACCCTTCAGATTCTACAACCATTTCCTCATGCATCTTATCAAAATATACTTGATCACCATGTTCACTTTCTTTGTCCTTAGAAGAAATAAAACCATTGAAAACTAGAACCGGGGAGTGTCTCAGAGTGTGGGATAGGTTGTATTGCTGAAGGAATATTAGAATATGCAATCATATGCCGTTTTTTCTTGCCGATGCCCTTTTTATGGATCAGACAGAAATAATAGTCACTGCTATAGTCCTTAGGTTTACGCCAAACCATGGGAATACCAAAAGGCATTCATTAGTGTTTTCCTTTTGTCCAGTCATGAAGTATTTCCTCACACAATTATGACACAAAATATGAGGAGCCAAATTCTTGTCTTGATCTTCAAGGGGAACTCAAGCCATGATTCAATCTTAAAACGAAAAAAGAGGGTGTGTTTATCAGATAATAATTTCTTACATTTAAAACAACTACAATTATGTAAAAGTGATGTTTGTAAAACATTAATTGCCTTGTGGTTATGTTCAATCCAAGAATCGCTGCCCTTTAACTCCAATTTAAAAACCAATGCATGCCATTAACTGTAACAAAAAGAAATTAAAATTGCATAAAAACTAGAGCATGCATCCAAAAACGGATTTCAGATTTGGAATCAACAATGCAGAAATATCTAGAAACAGTTCTAAAACCTCATGCAACAGAAAATGAAAAAAGAAATTGTTTCCCAGTGTAATCAGTGTCTGCTCAGCCACACCCCCTTCTCTGTGTTCCCAAAAGGATCCCTTCTGGACGCTAAACATCCTGGGGGCAAACATTCCTGTGCTCTATTCTGTCCTCATCAGCACCTGGGACAGTACCTGGTTTAGTATGGATGCTGACTGCTTCCTCCTTGATTCAAATCCCTGTTTCCTTCTGGTGATTTGGTGATGAGTGGTGACTTGACTCCCGGCTATGCAGAATGGGTGTGTAATACGGAGAAGGAAGTATTATAGATGGGACTGTGCTTTGCCCCTCTCCTCCCGCATCAGTTCCCTTGTACTGGCAACTGCCTTCAAGATACAGAAGGAGCAGGGTGGAGGACAGGACAGATGGTGAAAACCAGCACCTGTTGCTGAGATTTGTTTCTTATTTACATGAGTCCCCCTCCATACAACATACCAGCCCACTGATGTTTTATGAGGGCGACCTCAGCATCTCAAAGTTACCTTTTCATAGTTGTCCAGTCATAATGTTCACTTCCTCTATGTGCTGTGCTGGGTGGGCTTAAGGGCAGCACAGTGAACAAGAAAGACACAGGCCCTGCCCTTTTAGATTCTAGTGCGGATGATGACCAAATGGGTGGTGGTAGTGTGACAAGGTCTGTGTCAGGAAATTCAGTGTACCATGGGAGTCGATGGAGTCTCACCTAACTAGTTTGAAAACTTAAGTGAGGCCAGTGAGTTAGTGCTAGTAGAAAGAAAGCAAAACCCTCCTTCATAAAATGTAGCGCAGGGACAGTGTTATGGGTATGAAGATTTTCTTCTGTACAATCTTATATTTTCTGTGCTAAGAAGAGGATAGTACATTAAGAATCGGGTTATTTTTTTTGTAACTCAACATTTTATGGTCAGCTTATAAATGGAGGAATTAAGATCATTTCCTCCCAGGGCTGGCTTTCCTGCATTTAGATGCGTGCACACACATCCCAGCTTGCAAACGCCTGCATTCCTCTCCCCGTGGCTGGTTGTTTTCTTCCTCCAGAGTGCTTTTCTTTTCTTTGCTGAGAGTGTAGCGTCAAAAAGATAGTTTCTTCATGCTGTTTTCCTTTCCATTTGCCTGGTTAAAGAGTGGCTTAGTGCAGAGGAAATCAAATCTAATCTTCAATATATTTAGCATGAAAGCAATAAAAAGCATTAATTCACTCCAGAAAGAGTGAAATACAGGCGGGTACTCAAAGGAAGCATCACCATGGAAACTGTTTTCTTGAGATCCTGTGCTCTCCAGGCTCCAGGCATGACGAAGTGAAGAAAGGAAGGCGAAGGGGAGAGAAGAAATACCCTGCCCTTTCTGTAGTAGCTAAAATGCCACAGAGGAATTGGCCATGAATTATTGATCGCCTGAATAGAAGTGGATATGAATTGGAATTATTAAAACTGTTGTCTTTTAAATGAGGGTGTAAGAACACACAGCGAACTTGTTCCTCGGTGTTCTCCTTCCCTCGCTGTCAAAGGCCTATTGAGCAATCAAAGAGCTCTCCTAAGGTCAAAAGTTCTCAAAGAAGCACAAGGAATTATGATGGTTACAGAATCATGTCAGCTAGAACACAGGCAGAGTGCTCTTGTAGGTTCCTCGCAGACACACTTGCTTTTGTATACCATTTCAAGGCAGCGGTAGTTTCAGAAGTTTTGCAAAGACATTAAATATATAAAGATCAGAGGTATATTTCAATGTGGGAGCTCTACTCCCTTGTCTCCATGATATTCTTTGCCCGTATTTGTGTGTGTGTGTGTGTGTGTGTGTGTGTGTGTGTGTGTGACCCTATTGCTTCCTTCTCTATTGCTTTGGGTGTTCTCCCAACCCCGTCTGCCTCTAAACGTAACACTCTCCAGGGCCCTCTCCTTAGCTGACATAGTCTCCCTCTATGGACTCCCTTGTAATCCCCTCTATAAAGGCCATAGTACATTGCTGATCAATTTCCCATATTCGGTGACATCTTGGTCACTGATTTTTTTTTTTACCCTGATGCCTGTTGGGGACCTCTCTCTCCCTGGCTGCTCCACTGTCTCCTCAAGCTCACTATGTCTGAGATTAGAGCCTTACCTTTCTCCCTCCCTCCCTCTAAACCAGTGGTTCTTAACCTGGGTTCTATCAAACCCTAGGGGTTCAATGAGTCGGTCTCAGGGGTTTGGAGAAGCCTCTGCCACGGAGGCCAGAATGAAGTAATACTGTAATTTGTTGTGAGTTCATGCACTTTGTTGGTTTTGTTCTTTGAGCAAGGTGATGTTCATGCACGGCTCATTTTGTGCACCAGTAAAAAAACGTATACCTATGTCTTGAATTTGGAAAAAAAATCATATTTATTTATCACTAAAGAAGGGTTTGGTGAATGCGCATATGAAACTGGTGGGTTCGGTACCTCAACAAAGGTTAAGAACCACTGCCCTAGAGAATGTCTTGAGGATTATATCATTCAGTGTTTAGGTCAGGCGTGGCCAACAGTTTTTGTCCCTGGGCCAGATTAGAAAGAAAACTTTTTTCATGGGCTGGATGAAATAGTAATATTAAAAAATGAATGTTAAATACAAAAATGATTAATTTAAGTAAACAATTTTATTATGTAATTTGTTTATGAATAAATGTGAGTGAAAAATATTTTAATATACAATTATTTTAATAAAGATATATTTTAATAAAAATATAATTACATACCGTATAAATATCCAAACTGTATCGCAATCAATCGGAACAATATTTAATTGATAGAATGAGCTTGAAGGGGTTATATCGCAAATAAAACAATTATTTCGTTTTACAAACAGCCTGGACATGTTTTCAGTCATCAACTGCAGCTATTGTCTATGCTACAGTGCCACTCGATTCAGCAGACTTGACCACAAAAATAACAAACTGTTTGACCTTGGGTGCGCGCTGGCAAACTCCGCCTAAAAGAATGTGGGTTTCACATCGCCGCTAAACATCAAACAGTTCATATCGAGTACAGACGAGTATAAAAGTTGTAAATCTTTATAATGGAATTTTTTTTAAAAATAAAGAAGTATCGCGAATCCATTTGACCAATTATTAGAAGTTAACCCTAGATTAGCCACATGCGGAATTCTTTTCTGTGTATCACTATCTTCTTAAATATCTCGATTACCCATAATCAAAGACATTTCCACTTCTGAGTAGCTGAGATTTTAAAGTTAAGGAGAATATTAAAAATTTAATCGCAGTCCGCATAAACTCATTACGCGGGCCAGATGTTGGCCATGCCTGGGTTAGGTGCATGTATACATCTGTCACAAGATGCTCTCTTTTCTTGCTTTCTGCGTTTTTACCAATTCATAGGTTTTTCTCACTATAACTATATAGTTGTATTTAATAGCTCTGATAATAATAACCACCAAGGAGTAGGTGTTTCCTGTGAGTCAATCACTGTGCCCAGTCCTTTGCATGATAATACTAGGTACATGGACTTTTATTTGGATATGATTATGTTTTCTGTAGCAAAATGACTAATTCAATACATGTTCACTAATAAAATTTAAAAATTAAGTTCTTATGTAATCCTTATAACAGCCCTCTGAGAAAGTCCCCATTTTACAGATGAGAAAACAGTTTTGGGGATGACAGTTGATGACATTGGATTGTGGAGCCACTGAATTCTAAAACCTGAGTATGAAACCACATAAGAATCTTAGGTCCGTGGTCTTAATGTTGACACTGAGTTTTTAGCCTAGAAGACAAAGACAACCTGAATGTTTTTACATTTTTTTCCTCTTTGTATTGACTTTATTGGGGTCCCCCTGGCTAAATAACAAAACTGTACAGATTTCAGCTGTACAATTCTACAACACATCATATCTATACTGTATTATGCGTTTACCACTCCAAGTCAAGTCCCCATCCATCACCATTTATCATCCTATACTCTTCTCCACCTCCTCACATCCCTCCCCCCAGCAATCACCACACCGTTTTCTGTTGTCTGAGTTTTTTTCCACATTATGTCTGTTTGATCTCTGTGCAGGCCTATAGGTGCCAAGGGCCTGGGCACCTAGGTAGGATCTCATTACATTCATAACAAATATATATTTAGAATCCACCATAGTAACGGGCATGGTGCTAAATACAAAAATTAAAAATGAGATTAAATCTTTGCTGTACAAGGCATTTACAGTCTTCAGGAAATGTTGGCATGAATGAATGAACCAGACAAAATAGTCAGGGTTCAAAAAAGAAAGGTTAGGTTTGTGATTTAAGAATGGGAAGAGCGCCCAATGGGTAAAAGACAAAAAGGAATAGAAATTTAGGGCAAGACAGTATGATCTGGTCATAGAGGGTGGGAAGAGATTGTAAACCCATGAGAAGATCAGGGTCTGGGTATTAGAAAAAGTGAGTTTGAACAAGTAAGTAAAGTGGGCCAATGAGTGAAGAATCTTGAACTCTGGGGCAAGGAGGTCCAGATTTTATCAAATGAGCCTTCAAAGGATCTTATTTATTTACACTGAAGTATTACTTGCAGTAAAATGCATTTTTTCTCATGTTCAACTTAATGATTTTTACATATGTATATATCTAAGTCACCGTGATCAAAATCAAGGTATAGGACACTTTTGGACTCCATGTCCCCTGTCACTTAATTCCTCCCCACCACCAGAGATTAGCACTATTCTGATTTCCATGTGAGTGCTCAAAGGGAAGTGACAAGAAGGCAAATGACATGATGAAAGCATAAAGGGAAGTTTAATGACTTCGATATAACATCAAGTGTCGAAGTGAGAGATTTCAAATGGGGCGACTGGCCGAGAGGATATTATAATGTTCACAATCCCTCCATTCATTCATTCAGTGCAATAGACATTGGACACCTATTATGTACCAGATCCATACATTGGGGATGCATACAACGATAACCAACATATGCTCTCGGTGAGAAGACCAACAGATAGACAGTTACTTTACATTGTAGGAAGTGCTGAAATAGGAGGACACAGAGGCTACACTCAAAATGAGCTCCCTAACCCAGAACAGGAAAGTCAAGGAAGGCTTCCTGGAGGAAATGTCCAACCTGAGGATTGAGGACAAATAGAGGTTAGCCAGACCAAGGGGGACATTGAGGTGGAAATGGTTCCAAGCAGAGAGGAAACATGAACAAAGGTCCACAGAAGGCAAATAGCGTGGTTGTGTTTAATAGAAGTTTGGGCAAGGAAAGAATGGAAGAAAATAAGGAGTTTTTCTTTCTAGTGAGAGGAGCAAGACTTAGTAAATGATGCTATGCCACAGGGACCACATCAAACTTGGTGTTTTCAATGCCGGGGCATCCTGATTGTGCAATGGTCGGCCTCCGTTCAGAAATTTCAGATGTTCCATGAGACAGGTTTTCTCATTGTTGGCTATTTATTTATTTATTTTTGCAAGCAGCCCACCTGGTTTCAGTCATTTCTCTTTGAACTTGAGCCAGAAAAACCAGTCAGGCAATGAGACTTCCAACATTTCCCCTACCTTCTTAAGATGAAGTCATTTTCTTATTCTGTGTACATTCTGCCTCTTTTTCTGGAGTGTTCTGAGCTGTTAGAAGCAGCCCTCTCTTCTGACTTGTCCAGCAGGTTTCCTGGTGTGGCTTTGAAAAAGCTGTTGAGCCCGCTCCAGCCCTTTTGCTTCTGTCTATCAGCAGGTAACTTCGTAAGCAGGAAGTGGCCTTTGTAACACCGTGGACCTGAGTTAAGGCTCAGCCATGTTCCGAACTATCCTTGTGACCTCGATAGGTGACTGTTTCTAGGCTTAGCTGCCTCATCTGGGAATGATAATACCCACAGTGTAAGGTGTGAGTGATTAAAATACAATGCGGCCCATCCCCTAGCAGAGTGTCTAACTTCTAATAGGTCTTCCCTAAATGTTATCCAGAGGTAGGAAAGCAGAGTGGTTGAGAGCGAAGGTTCTCAGAGTAGTCTGCCTATGTTGGAAGGCTCAGCCAGCGGCCAGCTGGGTGAGTCTGGGCATGTCACAGAAGCCCCCAATGCCTCAGTACTGTCATCTGTAAAATGGGGGTGGAGATAATGACATCAACCTCATGGTTTGACTGAGAGGGTTAAATGAGTTAACGCATGTAAAGTGCTTCATATAGGAGAGTTTGGTGTGAGTGTGCGCACACGTATGTGCATGTGTGTGTGTCTGTATCCTTATCAGTAGTGTTCACGTGCATGTTAATAATTATTATTTTTGTACAGTACTCAGCCATGTCTGCGAGAGTGGAGGAACAGTGCTCTCCTTGGGGGGTGGTTGCCAAGAGTAGCTAATGAGAGGTGCTCGTGGCTCAGTGCCAGCACACAGTGGGCCCCCAATAATGTTTGCTGAATAAATGAGAGCCAAGTGCTCTCTCTCAAATATTTTCTCTAAATGTTTTATCTTAACGATCAGTGGGAGCTTCCACAAGGAAGGAGGTGCCAAGGAAGTTCAGAGGGTGGCAGCCTGGGCTCAAGCCTGGTGGCTTCTGATTATACTGAACAAAATAGATTCAGATCAGTCTATTCGGTGCCATTGAAACCGTGCCAATGAGCAGCAAAATGTGATTGAACGTTGGGGGACTGCCAGAATTCCACATCGAAGCAAACCCTACCTGTTTCCAGCACCCTCCCTCGCCCCTCCCTAGGCATGCCTTACCTCAGAACAAACATCGGGATGTCTCACCAACTCAGGCCCCAGATGTCTGAAAGGCTTTTGCAGACAAGGTAATCAATCCATTTGGTGGCCAGATGCTGTCTGAAATTTTTCCTGCTACAGCGCTGTGAGTTTCTAAATTCATTAGAAACATAGATTAATTAAACCTAATCAACAGTGGGTGATGCACAAGATTACACAGTGAAAAACAAGTCCATTTCCAACTGGGTCAGAGAAAAACAGCTCCGCTTGGGGGGTGAAAGTCAAGTTAACCCTTCTGGGATGTTCTCAGAAACCTTTACCAAATCGGAGGTCCCAGGTGAGGCTGTGGTGGTTGTTGATTTTTCCTCCACACTAAGGCTGGCCTAGTGGGCTCTCTGACTTGTGAAGAAGTAAATTATGTGTTTTCTAAGAATGGCTCTGGAGTGGTCCTACTTTGTTATGCGCTAGTGGGGGTGGCCTCTATTATTCTGTTATCATGAAGGACCTCCGGCGATAGGCTCTGCACAGGACTGTGCACGATGCATAAAGCACTATTTCCCAGTAGCTGTATATAGTCAGAAATTTGATGGCAGAGTGAAGCATTCTCCTTGACTCCACACTAAAATAAGTTACCTGGGTTCAGGGTTCTTGTCTATCAATGCTGAATTCCCAGCACCTAGACCAGTGCCTGGCATATAGAAGGTGCTCCATAAATTCATTCTGTTAAATGAATGACTTGTGAATGAACTTCGTTTCCAACAGGATTTTTGAGACTTTAATTCGCCCAGATGAGTCCCCAAGGTGGGAGATAATGTGTAAGCTATTTCCCATATATGATTTTTTTCACCCAAGGAGCAGCATCTTGCGGGACTGGTAATCCATAGGTTATTAGAGAACTCTGCTTCAAAGCATTGTCATATGGAACAACCCCAATGCTTTGTCCCATATCCTCCACCCTCAGTCTAAATGGAACTGGAGAAGAGTTAGGATTAGTAAGTCATGCATTTATGGGTTCACCTTTCGGGTGAGAAGCTATTCTCCAAGCATGTGCTCAACTGAGTGGAGAGGCCATCCTGTAGCTGTGGAGTTAACTCACTCTCCACTTTGGTCTGCCAGTGCATACAAATGGCTCAAGGCTGTATGAATAAAGGGGTTACTTCCTTGCATGCTGCCAAAGGATACCCACAAACAGTCAAAACCAGCAGCTGCTAACTCTTAAAGGCCAATGAACATCAAAGATTAAGGCAGAGAGATAGAGGAAAGCCTCAAGAGGATGAATGGGAGCTGACGGTCAGCCTCAGGGTAGAGGGTATGCTAGGGAATGGGAGAATGGAGGGAAATTCAAGCTCTTGTGCCCTTCTAAATGGAGTAGCCCAGCTCCTGAGTGGCCTTATGGCAGTGCCCACCCAATGGTGCCAATCTTTTTATTTTTCTAATGAAACTGAAACTCTGGATTTTCTTGTACAAGATTTCACAACTCTTAAATATTGGCAAGTGATTCAAAAAAATGGGAAAACTTTGTGTGGGCTAATTTTGCAGTGTCAGAAAAAACCAACGCTGCTGGTCAGATGTGACCAGCCACTGTAACTGGCGTCCCCTGGGCTACTTGGTCCTATGCTGTGGAGTTGCGAAGACCTGCTCTGCCCCCTCTGGGATCCAAGGGTAATCCATTTGTAGAAATAACAACAAATAGCCCTATCTACTGAGAGTCTACAGTGTGCTAGGAAGCCCCCTACCTTCCTTATCTCATTTAATCTGCATAGCTCCCCTCCAAAGGGGTACCATTATTCTTATTGTACAGAGAAGGAAATTGAGGTCCAGAGAAGTCAAGTAACTTGTCCAGAGGCATGTCAGTGGTAAATGGCAGAGTCAAATGGCACCTCTGACATCTACAGTGATGTCGTTAACCATTCACTCAATTACTTCCACGTAAAGCATTATTCTAACTCTTATTTAGTGCTTGTGTGTGTCAAAGACCTTTCTAAGTGTTCTGCATAAATGTCCTCACTTAATCCTTGGTATAATATCCTCCCCACTTTGCAGATAGGTAAGAGATGGGGAGAGAGAGGTTAAATGTACCCAGGATGAGCCAGCTAGTAAATGGGGAAGCTGAAATTGAGACTGATTGTTGGGAAACTGCTACTGACTACCTCCCAGAATTAGTTCTCAAAACAACGCCCTGGGTGAGGCCTATGGAACATGCTCAGCCAGTCATTTTCAATGGACACCAACCCTTATTTTCCACTGTGTACACTTTGGGGATCCTGAGACTAAGGGTGTGGCCGGTGCCTCTGGGTAGCTGCTATTTTAGCCACTATTCCATGTGACTCCCTAACTCCTGTCACTCAGGCAGCCTTCACTGTGTCACTTTGCTAACTCCAGGCATGCAGAGCAAAGACCGACAGACCCTAGAAGCTGGCTCAGCCACTAATGAACTGTCTAATCCAGAAATCCCTTTTCAGCAATCCAGCAATCCAATTCAAACTGCGCGTTTGACTGAAATAGTTCACTGGGTCAGGCTTCTTGGCATAGATAGATCTTCCCACCCAGTCTCTGGTGTTCTTTCTTCATGAAAATTGAAAGGGTGGAGGCTGACTGAGACAACGGCTTGAATTTAAGAATCAGAAGGGTGTGTATACATTTTACAATGCATGTGTTTTCATGGGTAGGATTCGCTAAGAAAAATTCAAAGAATAAGGACGATTGCATTGGGTTTTAAATATGTGTTATTTTCTACAGCTGCTGCACCCAGTTTGACTGAAAACCAAGTGTGTGTGTGTGTGTGTGTGTGTGTGTGTGTGTGTGTGAATGATATTAGAAAAAACATGAACCCAAGTAATCAGGCAATAACTATTCACAAACATTCTAGAAAACTGGACTTTCGATGAACACTGATTGTGTCTACTGTGTGTCAAACATTGGCTGTGGACCAGGAATATTACAGTGAGAAAAAAAATCAGCTATGATTCCTGCCCTGGTGAATTTTAAAGTCTGGTAAGGAAGTAAAAATGAATAATAAACAAACTTACAATGATGAATTTGGGTAGATGTTTTAAAGAAGAAAAAGAATAGGGTGTTATACAGAGCAACACAGAGAGGGCAGGAAGAAAAGTCTAGGCAGAGAGAGAGGAGCACATTTGCTTATAAATCCCAGTGTCAGAAGGGGCCTGGTATTTATGAGATCTTGAAGACAAACTGGTGGGGTGAGAATGTAGGGAAGGGAGGCTGGGGACATGATGTAAGGTGAGGTTTGAGAGGTAGGAAAAGACCAGTTCACAGAAGTTCCTAATAATAAATTACCAAAAGGTTGGATTATCCCAAGACTTCCTCAGAACAGCTCCTGGTACATTTTACTCTGAAGAAGAGGATGTGTTTGTGAGAGGCAGGTTTACATCTGTGCCTGTAGTGCTTGAAGGTTTTTTTCCTTCTATCGCCTGATAAAATGTGGACATTTAATTTCTTCCCACGGACTTCGCAGGAAATAATCGATGCATCACAATGAAAGCTAAGAGCCCGCTGCAGTGTGGGTCTGAGAGAAAGGAATTTTCTCCTGCAGTGAGTCCTGGGTGGGGCAGAAGGAAGGTTACAGTTGTTTGTATGAAAAATACTACAATTATTAACAATGCTACAAGAATAAACACTGTTTGGGGTACTTACAACTGTAATCTTCCCTTTGCCCCACCCTGTAGTTGTTGGCTTTTTTGTGCCCTAAGCTTTTCTATACTCTCCAAAGGCGCAATAACTTGGGTTTTTTGAATCATTACTTAAAAATGACCCCCCCCCAAAAAAAATGTCCTGGCTATATAGCTCCATTGATGAGAGTGTCGTCCTAATGCACAGAGCTTGCCAGTTCAGTCCTTGGTCAGGGCACAACAAAGACGGATTCATGTTTCTGTCTCTCTCCCTCCCTTCTTCTTCTCTCTCTAGAGTCAATAAGTAAAGAGAATTTTTTTTTTTACAGGGACAGAGAGAGAGTCAGAGAGAGGGATAGATAGGGACAGACAGACAGGAACGGAGAGAGGTGAGAAGCATCAATCATTAGTTTTTCGTTGCCGTCGCAACACCTTAGTTGTTCATTGATTGCTTTCTCACATGTGCCGTGACCACGGGCCTTCAGCAGACCGAGCAACCCCTTGCTGGAGCCAGCGACCTTGGGTCCAAGCTGACGAGCTTTTGCTCAAGCCGGATGGGCCCGCGCTCAAGCTGGTGAGCTCAGGGTCTCAAACCTGGGTCTTCCGCATCCTAATCTGACGCTCTATCCACTGCACCACCGCCTGGTCAGGCAAGAGAAAATTTTTTAATAAAAATGTCTCCAAAAGTAAAGTGCTTAGAGACATAGAAATATGACCCTGTTTTTACTACTCACCCATGTGCCTTGTGTGGAGGAAATGCTTCTGAAAAGGGGCCTTGGTACTTGATTTCTCAAATACTGGCTTTATTTCAGAGATGTCCAGGCTATGCACCTATAGAGCAATGAACCATTTTAAAAAAATAATAAGCTGTAGGCAAAAATGGAGCATGTGTAACTTTAAGTATCCTGGAGAACTGTCATACACCTTACCCAGGCCACCAATCAGCTGTCTTGTGAGAATCCTAAATCACCAAGTGTGGACCATTTATGTCAGGTTTGCTATGCACAGAATAAAATCCTAGATGCTGATAAAGATGCTGTCTACTAAAGAAATATGACTGTCTTCAGGGAACTTATAATCTAATTAAGGAAACAACATACATGCACAGTATATTCAAGCCGCCTATCAACATTTGTACCGTCATCCAATATAAATGAGCCCTGCCCCATATGATGATGCCAGCTAGGTGAGTGACGTTTCACATGAAAACTGTTCTTACTTGGTTTCTAAGAGAGACTAATTTCTGGCTGGATTTTCCCTTGGAAGGGAGCGGAAGGGAGTGGAAGGGATAAATATTAAGAAAACAAATTCCAGGCTGAGGAATTCATTGATAGAGTCAAAGTGGGGTAGAATAGGAGCTCTGCCCGTAATGAGAAACATTGCAGTAGGAAAATAGAGCAGGGGCACACAGAGGAGAAAATGACACCGATAGTGTGAGAAATGTATAAAGAATTGTAGGAGCCGTGAGGAGGAAGGGATTTTTTTCAATCACGGGAGCTCGTGGAAAGCTTTATGGAGTAGAGGTACTGCCCTTGATGTTTTCATACATTCATTGGTTCTTTTCATTCAGCCATTCAAGAGGAATTTTGGAATTCTGTGCAAACCTCCTATAGACCGGTTCCTATGCTAGGTTCCAAGGCTAAAATAGTGAAGAGCTTGCCCTCAAGGAACATACCGTCTAGGAGAATAAGATGTCAGCACGCATCAGTAATGGAAAGAATGTCTTAGGGCAGTGATGGGCAATCTTTTGAGCTTGGTGTGTCAAAATTCGCCAAAAAACCGAGCATAACTCGGGTAGTGTGCCACTTTGAGAAAAACGGCCTAACCGGAAGTCCCAGAACTAGCTCTGTGCCGGAGTTCTGTTGTTTTGGCCTATAGACCTCCAGCACAGAGTGTCTACACTACAGCAAATGTTTTATCCTCAGCTACTGCACCTGGCCGTGCAGGAGCCAAGGATGAAACGCCCTTCTTGACATGCGGTCCCGTACTTCTCTGGTATGCAGCCATGTGTCATCGAAAATGGCTACACGTATCAGTGCTGTCACACGTGTCACAGTTTCGCCGTCACGGTACTAGGGAAATGAAATGGCATTGTTGGCCAGCAAAGACCATATTTGCTTAGGAAAGTGGTTCTTAACCTTTTTTGAGGTACCGAACCCACCAGTTTCATATGCGCATTCACCGAACCCTTCTTTAGTGATAAATAAAATACGATTTTTTTTCCAAATTCAAGACATAGGTATATGTTTTTTTACTGGTGCACAAAATGAGCCGTGCATGAACATCACCTTGCTCAAAGAACAAAACCAACAAAGTGCATGAACTCACAACAAATTACTGTATTACTTTATTCTGGCCTCTGCGGCAAAGGATTCTCTGAACCCCTGAGACCGACTCATTGAACTAGGGTTCGACTCTCATCCTAGGGTTCGATAGAACCCAGGTTAAGAACCACTGGTTTAGGAAGTCCAAAGAGTTCCACTTTGCGAAAGCGTCAGGAGTGTGAGGAGTACGGAAGCTAGGATGGAAAAATAAGGTGGAGCCCAGATCTACGCTGCTGTGCTAAGAAATAAAGCTTGTACCTCTGAATGAAAGATTCAGACAGGATCAGGAAAAAATAGGAATGACAGACAAAAGAGAGTGGGGACGAGAACTAACAGGAGGTAGAGGAAAAAGAAATGAGACCCCAGAGAGGCGGCTCAAGAACGTGGGCTTTGAAAGTAGAGCTAGGTTGCAATCCCAGCTACCCTAGGTGCGGCAAGTTATTTAAGGTCTCTGAGCCACCACTTCTTCATCTGAAAAAGTGGGGAAGATACTGAAATCATGGATCTGAATGACAATTAAGGTACATCATATAAAACACAGAGCACAGATCCTGGCCAGACCAGGTGTTCAGTAAATGAGGATGATAACAAATACTGAGGAAGCGAGAATATATAAAGGGCGCGATACAGTACCCAGCATGCAGTAGGCCAACTCAAGAAATGGTAGCCTCAAAGAAAAAATGTGCTTTTCTGTTTATCCAAGACCCAGCAAAGCGTTCAGCAGCTTCGTAGGAGCTCAAAAATATTTGCCCCATAATGGATATACATTATTCTATTAAAGGGAGTCATTTGGGCTAGAGCAGGGGTCCCAAACCTTTTACACAGGGGGCCAGTTCACTGTCCCTCAGACCGTTGGAAGGCCAGACTATAAAAGAAGAACTATGAACAAATCCCTATGCACACTGCACATATCTTATTTTAAAGTAAAAAAACAAAACGGGAACAAATACAATATTTAAAATAAAGAACAAGTAAATTTAAATCAACAAACTGACCAGTATTTCAATGGGAACTATTGGTGCGGATGCACCCTGTGCTCCTCTCACTGACCACCAATGAAAGAGGTGCCCCTTCCGGAAGTGCGGCGGGGACCAGAAAAATGGCCTCAGGGGGCTGCATGTGGCCCGTAGGCCATAGTTTGGGGACCCCTTGGCTAGAGATTCGAATTCAGTAGTCATTAGCATCCTGATGGTACCTAAAGCCACCAGGTGTCTATTACAGAAATGTTCCTGAAATGTGTGTAAAATATTTGTTTTTGTAAATTGCCCATTTTAAAGGCAGTGAGAGAACTTATTATTTTCAAGGCTGCGGTGAATCATTTTGTAAAGAAAATTACATTAGGTTTTATCTTTTGAGTAAATCTCTTGAATCCTGTGTTAGAATTACTTCCCGTCAAGTGCTGTTATATCAGCTGAATAAAGGCATAACTGAATTACACACACACACACACACACACACACAAAGAAAAAGAACAAGAGAAATGGTGCTTGTCTAAACTATGTAATCCTGGTGTCTTTCTGAGACCAAAATATCTTGAGGTCAGGTTAATAGTGAGTTAATTTCTTGAGTTGTTGCAAGATAGTTGCAATCCTCTTCCTATAGTCCCAGTTTAATAAAGGAATGTGCATCCAGAGACTCTTCCATTGAAGACTGACTTCCTGGAAGGGAGATCTACAAATCATTTGGAAAGTTCCTGGCACCATCACCTGAGTGTGGCCATTTGCAAAGTGTCTATAAATCTTCCACGGGGCAGGATAAGAGTGTGGGTATTTTTCCCCCTTCTGACAGACTTGTTTCTTTCTATAATAATAATAAGAGTGATGGTGAAAGTTATTCAAGAAAGGCCATAAGCAGGTCAGGCTACCCATGGGGAAGTGATCTGGTAGTGGACGTCTCATTGTTTTAAAGCATAAACAGGTGAGCAGCCTTCTGCCTGGTGGGCAGATAGGAGGTAATGGTCCTTGACCAGGGAGCAGGAGAAAGAGAATCCTCTCTGCTCTCAGCTTCAAAAGAAAAACAAAGGAGGAAAGAGAGGAAGGAGGAAAGAATGAAGAAAAGCGAGAGAGGAAAGGAAAAGAAGGAAGAAAAGAAGGAAAGAGAGAAAGGGAAGAGAGGAGGAGAGGGAGAAAGAAACAAAAAGAAAACCAAGAGGTTGTTTTTCTCTCATAGTGATCACATGGATCTCCTCAATGCTGATTTCTGGGAGGAACTCTTACTAAATAGTTTGAGAATTGTGTGAAGATAGGGTTGCAGTAGTGTTTTTTTTCCCTATCTTTTGGCTGAGGGTAGGAATTGAATCTGTGCAGATTTTATTTCAGCTATAAACGGTGGACCCATGCTGGTTACCGGTTTATTTATCCAGACATGTATTTGTTCGTTCGTTCATTCATTCATTCATTGAGCAATTCCACTCTCTCTCTTCTTCCCCATGACTTTATTACTTTCTCCCTGGCTGTTGAAACTTCCTCATCGACACACACATGTGCTATTGTTCCTATGGTATCATAACATCACTCTCTTCAGCGACTTCGCTTACCGTCTTTCACTTCATTTCTTTGCTATGCTTTGCAGCAAAACTGCTTGAAACTTTACTCACTGTCTCCAGTTCCTTCCTCTCTGACGCTCCCACAGACACTATACTTGTCAGTCAAAAGTTACCTCCATAATTCAAATCCAGCGGTCAGCTGGAGACTTTTACCCACCATCCAGCTGTGTCTGTCATGCTTGGTCACTCCCGCGTCTGCACTTCACTGGACATGCAGAACGCTAAGCTGTCTGGGATTTCCTCCCAGTTCACTGGCTCCTCCTTCTTTGTTTGTCTTCCTGATCATTCTTCTCTGCCCAGCCTTTTAGATGGTGGAGTGTCCCCAGGTTCCCCTCTCTGTCCTTGCCTCTTCTTTTTAATACACTCACTCCCTGGGATCTCCTCCAGTCGCATGGCTTTAAATACTATCTGGAAGGATGCTGATAGCGCCCATATTTATATCATCAACTCAGACTTCTCTCCTGAACTCTAAACCCTCATTTCCCATTAGCTCCTTGACAGCTATACTGCCAACCCTCTCATACCACACATGCCTGAAACTGAATGTCTGATCTCTCCCCAAAACGCATGTTACATCTAAAAAACTTCCACTCTCAGTGATGTCAACTCCGCCATGCCAGTCACTGAGGGCAAAATCCTTAGCGTCATTTTTTTATTTTCTCTTTCATACCCCATAACCAATTTATCAGCAAATCTTATTAGGTCAACTCTTAATTATGTATCCAGAGTCTGACCACCTCTCTCCACCTCCCCTGCCAACACCATGGTCTGAGCCACCATCGTCTGTCACCCGCATTATCTCAGCACGCTCCCTGACCCCACCCAGCCTTCTACAGCCTGTTCTGAACACAGCAGCCAGACGGATGCTTGTAAAATGGCAGACATCATCACTCCTCCCTCCAACAACCTTCTGTTTCAATTTTTCTCACTTTTTGCAATTGCAATAAGACGTACCTAACACAAAATTGACCATTTTAACTACTTTTGACTGTACACTGCAGTGAATAAAGTGCTTTTACATTGTTGTGTCCATTTCACTTTTAGTAAAAGCCAAAGCACCTGCTGTGGTCTGTGACTCTGTGTTATGTGAACTTCTCATTTCTCTTACCGCCTTTTCCCCTTGTTTGCGCTGCTCTGGCTATGCTGGTCTGCTGCTACATACATGTTTGTCTCTGAGGGTCTTCCTCTTAGTGTCTAGACCCTGGAGTACTCTTCCTATAGAAACCTACATAGTGAACTCCCTCATCTCCTTCAAATCTGCTCTGTCATTAGAAGGACCTTCAAATCTAAGCCTCTTCTCCCATGTTTAGCTGTATATGTTTCTCTCCGTACATACCATAGGATGCAATTTATCATGTTCATTGATTATCTGTTCTCCACAAGTAGAATACAAGTTCCCTAAGGACAGATAGTTTGCCTATTTTATTAATTGCTATATAGCCAATATCTGGAATAGTGCTTGACACATAGTAGGTATGCTCAATGAATATTTGAGTGAATAAATATGGAACTATGAATGAGTCTATCAGCGTTCAGTCTTTCCCAGTTATTCTACATTTTTCTGTTATTCACTGGTATCTACACTGCTGCATGAACATGAAAGAAATATATTTTCTAAATATTCCATTTTCAGTGGATAGAAAAAAAAGGGTGTACTGTAGTGCCTTTGTCTGATGAACATTTATTAAAGATTTGGTCATACTCGTGATGAAAATCAACAATATTCTATCTTTTATTGTTTACTCTCTGTAAAGTATTCAGGGTTTTAAATTATGCACATTATCTAAAGAGAGAAGGGAGTGAGGGAGGAAAGCGGAGAGGAGGGAGGGATGGATAAGAAAAGGAAAAGAGAGAGAAAAATGCTAAGTGATTCCTAGACTTGTAAGTGGCACGTTTGGCTCTAATATTTTCCACGGTCTTTGCTAAGACATTGAGAATCGATCATCACACAATTCCTTGTGAACTGCCAGCAGCATCTCTGGGTTGTTTGTCATGGGAACCTTGTGTTTTTAGAGAAAAAACCCAAATCCTTCCCTACTGTATTCTTCATTTTTTTCTGTCGGCCCATCTCGAGTTGAGCAAGGGGACATACTGCATTCAGTGTTCAGTGTGTGCTCTTAAAAAACATGAGAGATTTCTTGACTGCAGGGACCTTCCGTAGTGGCCTTCCTCTAGGTCAACACTAGGATTCTTACTCTGTGGCTCAAAGACTTCATTATAGGGTCATTGAACCACCTGTTCTCCCACATTTTTACTGTATCCCCAGTCCTCTCTATTGAAATCTCCTTAAAGGAGAAGAGCAGATGTGTTTTGTGTGTTAGCATGTCCCTGGCACCCAGCCTGAGGACATGAGCATAATAGCTGTACATTTAAAGAGATGCCCAGAACTGCAGGCCTGTTTACTTCAAGTGCCCTCTAGATCATCTCACTGCCATGCCCATGCCTACTCCCAAGTAGCACCATATTCTAGCACCCTCTCTTCACCAGCCCATCTGTTCTTTTATCTCCCTATGATTCACAGGACTCTTAATTCCTTGCCAATGCTACAAAAGCTTTTTAGGCTAAAACCTATTCTTTACTGTTCAGTCTATCTGGTCCTAAAGTCCTAGTCTTCCAAACAATAACTTCCCCTTGCCTCACAGCCCTTAAAAACATCTCTTTTGTATTCCACCAACATAAATATTTTGTTCTTTGGTCTTTGTTTAGGGTAACCAGTCTGTATGTGTTGGTCCCCTTTGGTGTGGGATTTCTTGGGCTCTCATTCAGTGATCCACTAAACAAAACAAAACAAAAATAAAATAAAGAAGCATCTGTTATATGAAGACACTCAACTAGGCACCGAAGGTTCAATGATGAATACATTCTATACGGAATTTACAATTTCAAGGCTGAGGAAGGCATTTAAACGGATTCTGTTACCATTGCAGTAAGTGCTCATGGAAAGTGGTGATAACCGTGATGTAGGACAAGTATGATGTGAGGTGAGGCTGCATCATAAAGGGAATTGTCTGGGTTTGGAGTGAAGTCACCCAAGGCTTTCCTAAAGCAGTCACACTAGAGCTGACCCACAGACACGGAGAATTTTAACTTCCACAGTGCAGATGCCATGTCTTACTGATGTCAGAGCATCTGGCACCACACAATATTTTACCAAAGGCATGCCAAACAGACTCCATGCTAAGTGTGTGTGGGTGACATACTGCCTGTCCGAGAGTGCCTATCCCCCTGCATGTGTGATAAGATTTCCATTTTGAACCTGAAGTCCCACTGACTTTGGGGTTAGCGGTAGGTGCCCCATGTTGTGTAGACGATAGATCTGCATGACCAACAGAGTTTGCATTGCCCAAGCAGTTAATTACTCCTCTGCTTTCCAAAAGAGCAGGTGACAGATGGCAGACACCCTGACGGCAGATTTCACTGCAAGCCACACAGGCTTGTGGTTAGTAGGCAAGTCTGGACTGCCACCAATTTCCCACCGGATTTTTTGGTACCTAGATGGCTTATAATTTTTAAAGCTCCTTTGCCCTTTAGATAAGTTTTGTTCCAGCTATGGGAAGATTCTCTCTTCTCAGTGTCTGTGTTGCAGAAGCATGTTGTGAATGAAAGGTGATCTCCATCAACCGCCACGGCCTGGGTCGTCTCACACCTGGTCAGTGCTGAGGCTTCGGTCGGCGTGGGGAAGCTGTGTGCGTTTTAATGGGAACAGCACAGCATTCATTACTCACCTGCTTCCTGCCATCTGGATTGTCACAGCTCAGCAAGCATGGTGGGCTTCCTGCATATTACCAGGGAGAACTTGGCTCCTAAGGAGGGCATGGCTTGGTCCCTTTGAAGTCATAATTTTATGATGGACACCATGATTAATTAGTGTGGGGGGCATGCTATCCCAATAAACTGCTTTCATATTTGAATGGTCAAAAAGTAATGCTCCATTTCCACACAGGGGAAGGGAGATAAACAAACCATCTCGATACCAGTACTGGGAACCAAACATATGCAAAAAAAAAAATGGTTGTGGTAAAAGTACAATGAAAATGTGCATGTTTGTGCATGGAAATTTCCATCCAACACGCATTAGTAATCTGATCCTGCTCAAAGAGCTATGAGGAAAACAAAGATGGGGATACATGTCAATTAGAATGTATTTAAATGCAAATAACAAAAGACCTGTGGTTCAACAGTGGCTTAAACTACTAGGTATCTACAGTGTGTCCATAAAGTCATGGTGCACTTTTGACCGTGTGACCGGTCAAAAGTGCACCATGACTTTACGGACACACTGTATTGTTTAACGAGTCCAGACACAGGCTGTCTCTAAGGTAGGTTGTTGTAGTTCAATGCTATCATCAGAGGCATTGTCCTCTTGTTCCATGTCATACACTGCCTGCTGGCTTTTACAGGTCTTCGGACTTACTACCTCATGATCACATGATGGCTGCCATAGCTTCATGGGCTCTGGCCACATATAACCACATACGAAGGCAGGAAGCAAGGAGTAATCAGAGCTGCCAGAAGACATCCCCTTACTTGCTTCCTTCCTTTTGTCCAGGGAAGAAAAATCTTTCATAGAAATTCTGTTGTTTTGTCCCCCAGCAGTTCCCTATATGCCTCTTTGGCCAGATCTGGGTCACATGGCCATCAGTAGACATGAGGGAAGCTGGGAAGCAATTATCTGCATTTTTCAATCCCTACCCTATAGTAGGAGGCAGGCAAGGACAAAAGGGCTGGCTAGAAGTAGCCAGCCAAGAGTGTCTGTCACCGCACAGTACCTGCCCTCAATGAACTTGGTCTACAGAGACAGACTGACATTTAAGCAGTGCCCATATTCTGTCTAGCACGATGCTTGTGGTTAAATAGGAAGCAGCAGTTGTGAGAAAATCTGAGGATCTGGGGCTGTTGGACCCTCTTCCTGCCTTTTTTCATATAAGAGGAATCCCAGCACCAGGTTTGAATTAAGACCAGTAATGCAAAGAGTTAACTACTCAAAATAAAAGGAAAAGGATTTGGTCTAAATATCAGACACTGGTTGGGGAAAAAGAATAGTTCTGGATCCGAAAGTATTACAGAAGCCCATGACAGCAAGCATGTAGCATATGTGTTGCCTATGCCCATGCCCATGGCAGACATGACTAATGGATCACAACACTCTCCCACTAAGCTCCGCTATGACCTCAGAACTCTTCTCAACAGTCAGATTCTTCCAAGAGATAAAAATTGGTAAGCAAGATTAGATCTATTTGTTATCGCTACTCAGAACTTTATATTTACCACTGTCACTGGGACCAAGCTAAAGGAATGTGAGAAATAGGGTCAAGTTAGGAAGTTAATGATGCTGAACTGGACTCAAATATAGTCCCATATAAAGACAAAGGGCAAAGATCAAAGGGCAGAAAACTTCTCTCATGAAGCTAGTTTGTGGTACAAGTTGGCCAAAGTTTATTGATGCATTGACCTTCCCACCACCCCAAAATAACAGAATGGTGATATCTAAGCAGTAAAATTATGAAAAACAAAACCTTTGAATAGTGAGAAAATGACCCTTGGCTCCAAATTGAGTGGAACCATATATGTAGAGACCAGTCGTACTAAGGCGCTGACTGTATTTACACCACATTTTTAACTTTTGGAAGCTCTTATATACCTGTCAGCTCATTTTATTTTCATAATTTTATTCCTTTTTGGAAATCATTCACTACAGAGGGGCAATAAGAAGGCATGTTTTGTGGGTGACAAGACTGTTCTCTATCATGATTGTGATAGTGGATACATATCTCTGTGCATTTTTTCCAAACCCATAAAACTGAAAGCCACCAAAAGTGAATTTTACTACATGGGAATTAAAAAACAGAAAACTTTTTAAAGTTCTAAAAGTCACTGAGATAAATGCTAAAATCTCTTATTCAGTCTGAAAACCAATTACAATTGTCTACGAGTAAAAACTGCATATGTATTTATGGTCGTGGTAAAACTTAGAAAAAAGACTATAAGAAAATAAATTAACCATCCACATTCTGCACTAAAGCAATATCATTTTGGCCTCTCCCTGACAGACCTTTTCCCTATATTTGTGAATTTACCAGAATTAAATGTTATATCCAGTGGAGTTATATTGTGGGGAAGATTTTATTTTATATTTTAAGCTTCTTCATGGTATTAATGGAAGTTTTAGTAAGTATATATTACTCTAACAGTTTTTTTAAAAAGATGTATTTTAAAATGAAAATACTTTAACAAAATTGCAATCATCTTATATTTTTATTGCTTGATTCTCTCTTAAATTTTACAATATGTTAACACCAACAAGGCTATTTTGGCACAATCCCAGTAGCAGTACATGGGCAGTATCAGAATCTTGCTTGGCCATAATCAGACTTCTTTTTTTTAATTTCTATCTCAGTAAGAAAAAATGCTCCAACACACTACTTCAGTTATCAAAACTTGCCAGAGAAAACTTTATCCAAGAAAATGGATGGTGACTTTGAACTGTGAACCAGAACCCAGCCAGAAAGGAGTCCACGGTTTTATGTAGATCAAAGAAATATTTTTAATTCTCTCTGGGGAGCCTAAGAATCCCCTGTTGGTTTAATCCACAAAGTCATTGCCAATCTATCTAGAAGCCCCTGAGTAGGGATGACAAAGGGTTACACGCTACCACCCCTCACTGCAGGGCTTATCACCAATTAATCACTGAGCTTCAGGCTAGAAGGAAACTTCCAAACCCTTCTCAACACAAACTTTCTGCACCCTTGCCATGTGTTTTGAAACCTACTTTTCGTACTCGCTGAAGAAACAGAAAACTCTGCCCAGAATCAGTCTGAAGTATGGATCAGGGGGAATGAGTTGGCTGATACAAGTAGGGTAAAAGACTTTATAGTATTATTTACCAAATGTTTCTTAGATGAAAGATGAAAGATTTCATGAGTTCTGGAGGCTAAATTGCATTCCCTCTCATTTTAATTTCTCTGCCTGATTGATGCTGAGTTAGGTATTGTCCCATCAGAGGATTTGGGTTTAGGTCCCCTCTAACATTAAACTGAGTCATTATTTGGTCCAAATAGTCACTCTTCTGTTTGAATTGTACATCACCTAATATTCCAGGTGCCTGCCTCAGCCCAGAGCTCTGGCAGCACACAGACTCGAGGCCAGCATAGTACTGTAGGCGACTAGGGCATGGACCAGAGGATCCCTCCTTCCCCCACCTCACCATCACATAAATATAATTGCCAACTCAATTTCTATTATTCAGGAAAATAGAGTCTTAAGTATGGAATTACAAGTCTGGAATCTTTGTGGAATACTGAGGTTGATTTTATTTTTCTGAGGTTATAAGCGGGAGGCAGTCAGACAGATTCCCACATGAACCCAACCGGGATCCACCCGGCATGCCCACCAGGGGACGATTCTCTGCCCATCTGGGGCATTGCTCTATTGCAACCAAAACCATTCTAGCACCTGAGGTAGAGGCCATGGAGCCATCCTCAGCGCCTGGGCCAACTTTGCTCCAATGGAGCCTTGGCTGTGGGAGGGGAAGAGAGAGAGAGAGAGAAAGAGAGGGGGAAGGGTGGAGAAGCAGATGGGTGCCTCTCCTGTGTGCCCCAACCGGAAATCAAACCCAGGACTTCTACATGCCAGGCCAATACTCTACCACTGAACCAAATGGTCAGGGCATGAGGTTGTTTTTAAAGAAAGAAAAGAATCAGTCTTAGGGGATTGTCCATTGGGGTCACCGGGCTACCATCTTGTGGAAATTAAATCAACACAAATAGATCTAGAACAGGGCAAACGTCTTACTTCCTTTAAAAATCATGTAACTACATTTGACCTCTATAACTGCTTTTGGTTTCTGTTTTTTTGTTTTTAGTCAAAAGCATGTACTTGTTTCACATGTCCGTAGAACAGAGAAAAAAATGCTCTGTTTATAGTTTTTTGTTCAACAGCACGAAAGGCTGGGCATTGAATAAAATTGTGTCATATGAACTGGTCATTTAAAGACCAGAGTCATGTTAAAGTTGATGAATTAATGTCTGTTGGCTGTGATTTTAGATGTATTTATTGTCTTGAAGTTTGCTGGTTTATTGTTCTCACCAAATTCTATTTCTAGAAAAGTGGTTTTGTCTTGAGCAGCCTAAGTTTTCCAATTTACACTGCTCTCCCAAAGAGCATGACGCAAACACGGGAGAATGTGTATCAGAAGGTTCAGTATCTTGAGATTGGAATGTGGGATGATTCATGAGTTTTGCATCAATTATTAAACAGTCATAGATGAAGATATGCAGAGATGGATGGGGCAGTCACGTATTCTGGTTACACCTACTGGCTTAGCAGTGATAAATGAGTCAGGAAACAAGAAAGTTCAAAACAGGCATTAACTTGAGCTACAATGGCAAAATGCTCCAAAGGGTGGTAGACATCGCTAGATAGAAACAACCTAATCTATAGACCAACTGGCTGGCAGGATTAAAATAAAGGGAAGGACTTGGCAGGAGAACTAAGGAATTTCATAATCCTGCTGTGCCAATCGTTCTTGAGGGCAACATAGCACCAATAAGAGCAACACTCAGAAAACGAAAGAGATATTTGTATAAGCCAGACCTGTGCCTGATGTCCCATAATGTAGAATTCTAATAATAACTGGCTTGGGTCATGTGACTTAGACTTAAACTTGAATCCGTGTGTGTGTGTGTGTGTGTGTGTGTGTGTGTGTGTGTGTGTGTGTGTGTGTGTGTGTGTGTGTTTATTTTATGCCTGGCTATTCCAAACCCCCATACCAGTGCCTTCGTGGTGGGTCCTCATTGGGTCACAGACCCTACTGTAGCATCTTGCCTGGACATACACTCTCTAGTAGGCATCGTTTCTTTGATCTTTCTCCTTCCATTATACAATTCTTTGTTCTTATATGTGGTCAATGCTCTATATGGATATCTAGGGTTCGTCATGTTTTAAAATGTGCTATAGCTTCCGGCAGCAATTTGATTTGATGGGGTCTTGGGACAATGCCTTAACCTAAAGGTGTTACTCTACTGGTGGGGGCTGTAGATATCCTGGTAGTTGAGACCCAGTGGTCTTTCCTAACAATTTTTAAATAATATGGATTGTGTGCCCATGTGAAAGACATTTAGCAAATACAAAAGAAAATGAATTCCTTTGTAAAGGCCGAGGGAATAGTGAGTTAAAAATAGCTCTGGCAGGCAGAATTCATCTGTAGAAGCTGGAGGGCAGGAGAGCAGATGAGTTATTTTTGAACTTCAGTTGAAATCACTTGGAGGGTGGGGACCTTGAAATTTGTGTCCTCCACGGAGCCTGGAAGAATGCTTTATGCGTCCTGTGTAGTGGCGAGGACTTTACATGAATGAACAGGTCCATGTGTTGGAATTAATTGATTTTTCTTAACCTCTACCTTGTTTTGACCTGTGCAGATCTTAAAGGGAGAATGAGTACATTTCGGAAGGGAGTCTAGGTGAAAAAGACACTGTATATGGCATGCTTGAGAAAGTGAGTTCTTGTGTTCCTTGGAGTGACAGTTTCTTGGAAACAGAGCCAGACGCTGACCTTGGAAAAAGTTATTTAACTCTTTTGATACCCTACTTCACCAAAAGGTCTATTGTTTAGTTCTCAGTGTGTGGACCCTGAAGCCCACCCAGAACTACAGCACCTGTGTTAACATGGCCCCTGAGAGGAAGGACTTTTTTTGTTGGTGGTGGTTTATTTTTTAGGTGAGAGGAGGGGAGGTGGTAAGGCAGACTCCCACATATGCCCTGACTGGGATCCACCTGGCAACCCCCCATATAGGGCCAATGCTCAGTGCTGAGCTATTTTTAGCACCTGAGGTTGATGTGTTCCAACAGAATGATTCTTAGTGCCCGAGGCCACACTTGAACCACTTGAGCCACTGGCTGTGGGAGGGGAAGAAGGAGAGGAAGGGGATGGGGAAAGAAGCAGATAGTCGCTTCTTCTGTGTGCCCTGACTAGGAATTGAACTTGGGACGTCTATACACTGTGCCAGTGCTCTATCTATCCACTGTACCACCAGCCAGGGTGTAAACCATTCTTAAGCAGCATCTCAGCCCTAAAGCCTGGAGCATGGTCTTGTTAGTCCCCAGGCCTGGTGTCTCAGCACTCTCTCATTACTCCCCACTACCCTTTTTCTCTGAAAGGTGCTTTTTTTTTTAGAGCTTTGACTTGCTCCTTAGTGTCTGACCAGAGCAGAAAGGGAAAAGGAACAGCCATGCCTTCATTAGGTTTCACCAAAGTCAGGAAGCTCTGTGAGTAACCCCATCGCTGGCCACTCATTGAAGAGCCGCAGCAGTGACAGAAAGTGCATTTCAGCCGGGAAATTCTGAGACAACCGCACACATTAAACAGCCGCCTCCCCTCTATATATGAGAGTGTTTTGCTAAGATGTGCAAAATGTAACAAAAATGGTCCAGTAATTCACTCGAGGTGCGTGGCTTCCCAGCCCTGTGGGGCTTTCTTACTCCTCAATGGGCACTTGTTATAGAAACAGGCCCTCTAAACTCACGTTGGGAACTGAAAAACCAGGCAGCTTATTTCGTGTTCCCTTCAGCCAGCATTGATTTGGAGGGCTCTTTCTGAGGGAATAGGCTAGCTTTCCGGCTGAGATCATCATTAAGGAATGGGGTGGTCTTTTGTGAAGGAAGACTATAGCTAGACCAGACAGACGTCACAAACTGGTGACTCACACACCATATTCAGCCCATAGACAAGGTTATAGTTTTTTTAATATCCTGGTGTTAAAAATAATCAATTGCCCATGTGTAAAAGTTAAGAAATTTTGCATAAAAACCTAGATTTTCAGCTTCTTCTAAAAAGATCAGAATACCTGGCAACAGTTCATGGCCACAGTTGGCTTTAAACTGAGCAGCCACTTGTCCCCTAAGAGGGGACACACGCTTTCTACTTCACCTGGTTTCTTCACTCTATTTTGCCTAGTGGCCCTGGAGAGCTTAGAAGTCACTGTCCCGGGGTCAGCCATCTAAGAGGCCCAAACAAGAAATCATGAACTGTTCTTTCAAATGTGCCTAGCTTGAAAGTGACTATGGCTTCTTTAATTCTGCTTCCTTCTGCACAAAGAGTGACCGTTAGGAGCATTTTCATACCTGGAAAAGGATAGTTACATGTAAAATGGGGACCTGTACACTGCTTACCCAAATAAATCAGGCATACAAAGAAAACCCAGAAATGATGATATTAAAGTAAGATTTGAGATGTGAATTATTTAGGGGTAATTGCCTTCATTTTCCAGCTCACTTGCTTCCCCTTGGCTTTCCTCACATGGACATACTCTTCCAAATGTTCCTCTATCAAAGGCCAGTCATAATTTCCCTGCCCCCCCCCCTTATTTTAAAACTTATTTGAACTCCCGGTAGCAATTGTTGGAGCCCTGCAGGGGAATAATTGCACAAGAATTAACCTCTGACATTTTTCTAAAAATAGCCCTAATAAATCTAATCATAGGTAATTTACCTGTCCGTATTCCTCTGGGGGTAGCCAGCGTTGAAGACAGGCTTGGCAGGCTGGCGTTCCTTCTGCAATTATCTGTGATTCGAGTTCCTGGAGCCTGTGCATTTTCTGTTTGGGAATACATGGGACAAATTGCCCTCTCCCCTCTGACCTCATGACCCCGTTTTCTTGGCACCGTTCTCCTGGGGTTGGAGTAAGGCTGTGCTCTTCCAGAAAGGTGTATTGGGCTCAACAACAAAGAGGGTGCATGGGTCAAGATGAAGCATTTGTGGGGTCCTTCCTTGAATTGCCAAGGATTTTACTCCACGTCTGAGCTTCAGGCATCCCAGCCCTCATTAGCATAGCCACCCCTGAAACCTGTTTGGAGAAGTGCCTTTGATGTAGAAGAAAAGGAAATGCAGAAAGTTCAGGGGTGGGTCCCTGCTCTGTAGCTGGTAGAAATTATCAAAGCAAATTGCCATTTCCCTGAGCCTTCAAGAAATTCATTTTCTTTTGCCCAAAATAAAAGGGTCTAAATTGGCTTTCTCCTTTTGTTCTCCACGGATGTTCTAAGAGACCACAGCGCCTGTGTGGGCAGCGAGGAAATTTGCCCTCCCAAATGCCACTTCTAGTGGCACTTAAAACACAGAACATAAAACCCTTGTAAATTCCACTGCAGAGACAAAGCCCTAAGCCCTTAAATGCACAGAAAAGTATGTCTATTTTCTATCGTTCCAAAGTAAGTGTGCAGTTACTTAAATTGCCTTTGTCTTCTTCTTTTCAGCTGACATTATCTCTACGGTAGAATTCAACCACACGGGAGAATTACTAGCGACAGGGGACAAGGGGGGTCGGGTTGTAATATTTCAACGAGAGCAGGAGGTAAGTGGCAAGTGAATGCAAAATGCCTATTTCCTTCCCTTTTTAAAGGAGACCTCCTACTGTTCCTTAATCCTCCCATGTGTTGCCCTTAACCTTGCTTCTTTGCTAGCAAACTCAAAACTGCCAAAAAGTCATTAACATCAACATTTCCACCTTCCAGCTCGTAAAAGCACCTGAAAATAGGGCCTTTTCCGGGCACGGCCTCATCTTTTTTAAACCCGGGTGTTGCACATTCGTGATGACCTCCTGTCTCATCTGACCCGCAAAGTGCCATGGGTGCTTTTTGTGCGTGACTCCTCCTTTTGGAGTGAATTTATCCTCAGGTGATTAAAATGAAACCTCCCCTCATTGCAGGAGCTCCTACAGAATAGGTAGGAGGAGTGGGGTGGGGATGTTCTTTGCCAACAGATGCGAAAAAGGACAACTTGGGTCATGAGAGAAGAAAATGATCGCTCACCCTGCCCAAGGGAGTGCGGTGCCACAGTGAATCTGAGCAATGCACAGGGCACGCACCTGACTGGAGGTGACACCAAGGCCCCTGGAGCCGAAGGCAGTATGCTGTGTGCTTTCTGAGCAGAAGTTCCAATTTCCACTGAATCTCAACAAGCTCGTTTCTTCCTGAGGACTTGGGTTCCACTAGGAATTGTTTCTCTTTTTCATATAAATTGAGTTTCGGGGGTGTCCGTTTCTGTTTTGTCAGAATGGAGTCACGGCCCGATTTGATTTCCCGGGCCTCTGCTGGCATGGTGCTGGAGCTTCCAGAAGGCCAGTCTGTGTTCCAGTAACTCTCCCATCTGCTACTAGCTGCCTCTGAGATTCCCCCAGCACCGCGTTGGGGGAGGCCCAGTGCAGGCGGAAGCTTTCGCCAGAGACTTCCAAAGCAATTTAAAGCCTGCTTTGTGCCTCAAAGCCACTATGTCCCACCTCCCCTCAAAAAAGAGGGAAAACCTCATTTAGAAGTGATATATTTGGTAATTGCACATTATTTGCAATTAATTTCTATAAGGGCATCCTAATCCCTCGGGGTTTCTGTATAAACTCAAGTGTTCAGCATTAAATCAGGCACCCAGCCTATTCCACTGGCCCTGGAAGCAGAAAAATGGAGTTGGCAAGTAGGAACTAATAGCTCTTCGTGACCTGGAATTTTTCCTGCTTTTCCAGAGCTGCTGAGTGCTAATTGGTCTGGCACATACAATACACACTTGACAGTCTGATTTGGATGGTACCAAATCAACAGTCGTATAAATTTATTGTTAAGGTGGACTGGCCTTCTCTGCAGTAGGCAGCCTAGTCACAAGTATGTCAGCATTGAAATTCTTCTTAAAACTGATTTCCAAACCTCTTTCTTCATTTTTTTAAAAATCCAATTAGGTTCATAGATTAAGAGGAACCGGAGAAGCTATTTAGCATAAATTACCCAGGGCAGGATGTTACCAGCAATATTTCTATCTACATTTCCTGTTCACTATTTATCGGTCTCACCTATTTTAATTTACTAAAAGATATGGGAAGCCTGATTTGTTAGGGGACAAGTTTTCCAAAGGAGAGTGGTTTGATTCAATACAAAGCAAATATCCGGGGTAATAATACGCAGGTAAGCGTTGAGCTTAGCGGCGAAGCTTGAGGTTGAAATGGACACTAAGCCCGAGAAACAAAGCCATGTGACAATACCTGGGTCAGGTCTGTTTTTTATTTCTGTGAGGGACTTCTCAAGAGGCACAGCCCTGAAGGGTTTGCTATGGGAAATACAGTGTGTCTGTAAAGTCATGGTGCACTTTTGACCGTGTGACCGGTCAAAGTGCACCATGACTTTACGGACACACTGTAGCCTCAGCGCCCTCACAAATACATTTAACCTGGGTGTTAGCATCCATCCAGAAGCTGAGATTCTGCTTTGGATGTTTAGTATCCACCCAGAAATATAATTCTTTTAAATTGAGCCTTTTGTTTTAAAAAATCAAGCTTTTATGCCTAGCCTGTGGAGGCGCAGTGGACAGAGCGTCGACCTGGAATGCTGAGGTTGCCAGCTCGAAACCCTGGGCTCGCCTGGTCAAGGCACAGATGACAAGCAACCGATGAACAACTGTAGTGAAACAAATACTTCTCATCCACCCCTCCTGAGAAATCAATCAATAAAATCTCAAAAATAATAAAATTTTTAAGTCAAGCTTTTATGACACATGTCTGAGAAAAACTGGATTTGAGTTTTTGAACAGAGTTTTCCAAAGCCTGACGAAATTCTTGGTACTCAGGGCCTAAAATGCATGAGATGAAATCTCCCTTCCCACTTTGCCTTTCTTCTTTGTTTCTCACCCTTTCTTTCCTTCTCTCTACCTTTCTTCTTCCTCTTGCCCCTTTCTGCAGATCTTTTTCCCCTAGACTCATTCCCTCACTATTTATTTAGCTCCTGCTGTTTGCACTTTGCATAACCAGAGCTGGGGAGGGGAGGAGCCAGAGCTCAAGTCTCATGGCCTCCCAGAGATGTGGAGGCCATCTTTGTGTTCCTGTTTTGTTACCCGTGTTAGAAAAAAAAGGAGGGGGGGAGGGTTGGGGGTAGGGGAAAGATCTGATGCCCAAATCTACTATTTGAAAGTCCTTTGACTTTGGAGAATGTGTCTGAGCCTCTTTTGTTCATTTCCCTGCTCTGCCTACCTTTCAGAGATTTTGTGATTTAAAAGACCCATAAAAGCTGCCATTGCTATAGCTTTGTACTCTCTGTAAGGGATCGACATAAATTCATATGATAAATGGAAGTCAGCGTGGGATGGCTTACGCCGAAAGGCGTTAAGACATCCATGAGGATGCAGAAAGACAATATTATAACTTCAGTTTATATCGATTTTTAAAATTTATATTGATTTTAAAATCACGTCCTCTTTTAACTTCTATTTCTCTGTATATGTTACAATGTATACCATATACTATTTGAAATACAAATGATGGTGTATGCCATATATTATTACAGAAACTCATGTATATAATTTATAAGTATATGTATAATGGAGATACTAAGATTTTCCAACAGAGGTACACGATCAGATGTTTTGGAGGTCTCTGAGCCAAGGTAAAACTTGTGCCTGTTATGGTCCTGCCCATTCCACCCCTAATTATTCTGCCCCCAAAAAGAAGAAATTGGTGAATTTGCAGGTGGCCAATGGGACTTTTAATCTTTGGTGTATTTATTTATCCCCTTCCTGCAGAGTAAAAATCAGGTTCATCGCCGGGGTGAATACAATGTTTACAGCACATTCCAGAGTCATGAACCCGAGTTCGATTACCTGAAGAGTCTAGAAATAGAAGAAAAAATCAATAAAATAAGATGGCTCCCTCAGCAGAACGCAGCCTACTTCCTTCTGTCTACTAACGGTACGTGGAAGTGACTTCCCCTGTCTGCTGTTTTCAGAGAGATAGGCAGGGAAATCATGGAGTTCAGTCTCTCTTAGGTGCGGTTTTCCTTTTTGACGTTGAGTGCTGTCAGAACGCCCAAGGAACAGTATTTGCAACACGCCTAGTGCAGAGTGAGTCCCCGGGAAATAGTAGTTCTTCTTTTTCAATATGACACATTTCTGACTGAATTCTGTGAGACCCGTTATCTGCAGTTTTCAACTCCTGCAGATTATTTCCAGGTGCTTTTGGAATGTGACTTCCTGTCTTAGGATTCACTGGATGTTATTCTGGGAACACAGTTCGGGAAACTCGACAGGCCGTCCTGTGAGTTTGGCATACTGAGTAGAGGTTATTAATCCCTGAATGTATTTTGGGGTGGTGGTGGTTGTTTCTTAAAGCAGATGTCTGCATCTCTCTGACACAGTCACTTTCTCCAAGAATGGGTTACAAAGAGAGACCGACCCTATCAAAGGACCGATTAAGCAGTGGTTTATTTCCTCTTTCTCCCTCCCTGTTCTTCTAAACACCATTTGTTGGTTGAGCGAGAGTGGATATAAATAGGTCAGAGAGAGAGAGAGAGAGGGTATGTTAGAGGTTGAACAGAGAGCCAAATTCCATATTAATTCGGTAAGCCTTTATACAGTGGAATTACCTACCCTAAAGTTTCTTAATGCTCTTGATGAAAGGAGCTATCTATGCTCGAAACAATTTAGAATAAAATCATATACTAAAAGGTGCTAATTGAATAGCATAACAATTAAGAGGATTAGTGGATAAAAAATTAAACACCCTCTCCCAAGAAAATAAGCCAGAGAGTGATTCACTTCATCCAATGTGTGAGTCTATGAGGAGTGTATATTTAAATATAAATCAGAAAGCTAGGGATTTGCTATGTGCCTATCCCCGACATTTATAAAGAAAAGGAGATGCTCATATGTCAAGTGAAGAAATGCAAACTATGTATCTAATACAATCAAACATATATTCACATTTTTGAAGACTAAAAGGAAACACACCTAATAAAGATTTATCATGATTAATTTTTGATTGTGCATTATGGATGACTCATAAATTTGTTTCTTTTATTATTTTCTATGCTTTGACGATGAGCTTTTATTTTCATTTTTTTTTAAAGGATAGATTTTTTTTAATTCACACGAACCAAAACTCCCTCAAATATAAAGCCAGTGTACAAATCTAAAAAATGACAATTCTGAATGAGCCAGTTTAGAGTTACTCAGGCATGGCTTATCTCAACATGACCAGATTTCCACTCGTCTGTCTTTTCCAGATTCCAAGTAATTTAATTCTTTCTGGTAACTGTAGTTATTGTTCTGTTATTTTTTTTTTCAACCCCATTTCTTGAAAGCCAAAGCACATGAATTTTACTTCCTCCTCTCTTCATTTTATCATTGAAGTTCCACTCAAAGGCTATGCCAATTCAACACTACTTAGAATAAAAAAGACTGCTCATGATTTTAACTTAATTACTTCCAGCAGAGAAAGTGTCTGATTAATCTGCTATATAGCTAACTTACTTTATTGTGTGAAATTTAGCCTATTGATTATCACAATAAAATTCAAAGACATATTAACTCCTTGGTTGGGGGATGGGGAAAATAATCAGTGAAATGCAATGAAGATTAATTATATAGCATAATGTTCTGTTAATTGAGTTTTTAAATAGTTTTTTGATTAACAAGAATATTATCTTCCCATTTGGGATGCTATTTCATATGCCAACAGCATCTCCAAATGATCCTTATAAGAAGAATTCCCATGTTCTTCTGTGATTTTCTTTTTCATACTAATATTGAGGTTGAGAATTCCCCTTAAGCCAAATAGGTTAACATGCGAAAATTAATGGAAGACAATTGGAATTACTGTACAAAAGAGAAAATGAAGATAGATGATAAGATTGTGTTTAAAAGCTGCCATGATTCGTGATAAACTACTCAGAGAGCTAGCCAGAAGATAGAAAAAGTCATTACTCATAGTAACATCCACATGTTCCTCAGACTTCTATATCCACAAAACTTCAAGATAGGGAGTCAAGAAACATTGTGATAATAAAGTCAAGAATGACTCCAGGCAACCCAACCATGGGGAATTGGGTTGAATTCACCATCAATTATCTTTTTTTAAAAAAAAAGTGCTTATCTTATTATAGTTGGGTGCCATTTTTACTGCCTGCTAGAATATATTTCCAACATTGCAATTTCTAATGAAAAATAGAACCTACATTCAGTTGTGAATCGAGATCTTAAAATTATTTGTGAGATAAAAACGTATTGCTTTACATAGATTTCTACTTCTGTCTTGATACCTATGATGAGAAAGGAAGGTATATTGAAAATATTTGTGTTCATTGTAAAAAATATTTGGAAAATAGAGAAGCAAATAAAGATAATGAAAATGTTTCTATCTAGAGAGAACCACTGTTAATGTCTTTTAAAGAAAACAGCAAGCGACATAGGTAAATCCATTTTCTTCTTAACAGAAATGTGGCACCCAGGTTTTTAATTCAATAATATAACACTTAATAAAAGGATATGATTCTTCTATACTTTACTAACAAACCTCCCATTATTAGACCTTCAATTATTAAATTCTTACTATTATAATATATTTATAGGATTAGGTATTGGAATAGAAAGATATGATTAAGAAGAAAAGCACATTCATGAACAATGTCTAGCATGTCTATTTAAAACAGTTACATAATTGCACATGGTAATATAATGAAAGGGTATACAAAATTTTTCACAATATTCGTCTAGTGCAATTGAGAGACATTTTAATTTTTTATGTTTATGCTCATTTTCATTTTCTATATTTATATAATATTATTATACATTTGTATAACAAAAAGGAAATAAAATGAAAAACTACAAAGTCTATATATGTAGTATTATAGGTTTTTATTCCTCTCCCCGCCAAAAATAATGCTATGAGGGTCTATGCAAAATGTTAACAATGATTGTCCCAGACTAGAGAGATTATAGGTGATTTTTATGTCTTATGTTTTGCCTATGATTTCTCTATTTACCTATACAGCAAGTTATCATTCATAAGAAAAGTGTAAGAAAATAATTGTTTTGTAAATGGGACGGGATGTATTCCAAAGGTTGGAAATATTTGGTGTTAAAAACTCACTGATTTGGATTCTTCTGAGTCACAGCTGATCAGTAACCAATCAAGCGACTATATAGATATGACCCATGTTTCATTTTTGTCACAGTTCAGTATATAGCAGGACATGAAGAGAGGCTAGGGCCAGAGAGTGTTGGCATAGAGAGAGGAAGATGCGGTCTGCCCAGCACTGGGGCAGGGCTTCCTCGCCTTCTGTCCCAGTACAGAGCAGGGCGGGTACGCAGCTCTTACACCAGCAGCCTGGCCAAGTGTGCCGGCAGACGTGACCAGCCTGAGTGGTCCCCAGATTTCAGGAAATAGAGGCACTTCCCTGTTAAATTATCCAAATTGTTGCTGAATGCTCACTTCGCAACGAACAGGGTGTATTTCAGACCCTGAGGACAAGGTTGTTGGTGAGGAGAAACGGTGGAGGGAGAGGAGGGGCCAAAGAGAAAGGGATTGTAGTAAAGGCAGGGTAGCAGGGTGGCCTCTTCTCTCTGACAGTGCCGCAGAGGGGACATCGGGTGTCCCAACATCAGCCTGGCTGAAGCGAACGCCATCAGAGCAACATATTATTATTGCAGAAGAGTTGCCCGATTCGCTGATGCTAATAACGGCCATTTGTGAGCCTTTATTAGAAGCCCGATACAGAGTCCAAAACTGGACACTTAGTGTTTCATTTAATCCTTGTAAGATCCCCATGAGGAAGACATGGCTTTCCTTAATCTACAAAGAAAGAAGTGGAGGCATAGAGAAGTTAAGACTCTTTATTTGTAAGGTTAGATTATTCGGGAGACAGTTATACTAAAAAATGACTTCGTTTTTTATGATCTGATATTCAGATTTAACTGGGCGCTCTGTAGTTGTTTCCCTGCTCAGTCAGGTACTGTCGTTTGTGTGCCACTTAAGAAATACTAGGAAGGTGCCTACTGTGTGGGAAGCGTGGTCCCAGGCCACGTGGCTGGCTGGAGTTGGCGTGGGCTTGGGACCCAAGGGGCCTGGCTCCACACTTACCTTGTGCAGGCATAGAAGAGAATTAGAGAAGGCAACCAAGTCCCTGCCTTCTAGAGAAGTCAGAACATGTCCAAATCACAAATGCAGGATCTAATGAGGAAGTCTTCCAAAGGCCTGCAGCCCATGGACATGATCTGTTCGGCCCAAACATGTTTCTTTATAAAATGGAATCAAACGTTTGCAGGTAGAGCATGCTGTCCCAGCCCTCCAGCGCCCCCCAGCCCCTGTCACTTATTCTCCTGGCCTGCCTGACCCCTGTAGGCATTGGACTTCTCACCCCATTTTATTGCTGTGGAGAATGACAGGTGTCAGCAAGTGGTAGTGGGGATAGGACAAAGATGAGAAAGGTAATTCCCACAAGGGGACTTCAATGAGACTGCAAAGGGAAAAGAGCATTTTGATAAATCCTATTATTATTTTATTTCCCTGAATATGTTAGCAACATGTACTGGGAAGATGAGAGGCATTCATTCATCCAACCCATATTTATTGAACATCTACTATGTCCCAGGTAATTTTGTCACTGCTGGAAGTATAGTAATGAACAAGATAGTCTGAATCCCTGCCTCTGTATTGATTTTAAACTATAGTGAGGGAAACATAATAGTTGTCTCGTAGTGAAGTGCACTATGAGGAAAAATAAAGGAGGAAGAAGGGGCTAGAAAATGATGAAGAAAATCTTTTTTTATGTAGGTTGCTTAGGAAAGGCTGAAGTTGGGACATAGGGAGAGAGCAAAGAAAAATACGAGAAAGAGGATAAAGGGCTCTCCTGGCAGAAGGCACAGCTTGTGCAAATGTCCTGAGGCAGGAGTGGGATTGCTGTATACAAGGAGCTTTAAGAAATCCATGTGGCAGGGGTATAGGAAGTGACAGGGTGTAGGGTGGATGATGAGATCAGAAAGATTGAGGAAGTAGGGGGTGCAGGTCTTCTTGGGTCATGGTAAGGGGAGCATTTAGTAATATGGGTCACAAAAATGAGAATAATAATAGTACCTGTTATTGTGATTTGTGAATATTAAGTAAATTCTCCAAGCAAAGTGCTAACATAGTTCATTCTAGATATGTGGCTACTCTTACTATTCAGTGCTCAATAAATATTTTTATAGAATGAACAACATTAATGTATAAGATGTTGTAAATTTAACAGCCCATAGTCGGGAAGATCATTTGTCTCTATATGCTATCTGCTTTTGTTTTGAAACCTGAGCTGTGCCTTCAAATGACACAAGACTTACACACCGAAGCCCCTGACACGAGTCACGTTCTGTGGCAGTTTCTTCCATTACTGCGTGTGCTACCCCTCTATTGTCCCCCCACCGACCCAGAATAAAACCTCCTTTACAAGCTTTCCTTGGCTGTAATGCGGTGTCCTCTGGTTGCCCTCCGCAGATAAAACTGTGAAGCTGTGGAAAGTCAGCGAGCGAGATAAGAGACCAGAAGGCTACAATCTAAAAGATGAGGAGGGCCGGCTTCGGGATCCTGCCACCATCACAACCTTGCGGGTGAGTCCACCAGGCTGTTTTGTTTTGTTTTTGTTTTCTGCCACGGTCTTTATGTCTCCTCGGCCACCAAGGTCAAGGCACGGGTTCCTAAGGTTGGCCACATGCTGGCTGCTGGGTAGGTTGCAACTGTGATGTGAGACCAAGTAGATACAGCAGAGAAGGACCCTACCCAAGGCTCCAGTGGAAGATGGAGGAAGACAGGCGTCAAACTCCACTGACTACAAATCCATGCATTTCCTTTTATCCGTGTGACCATGCCCTACGTTACTGTAGGCTTAGCTTCTACCTGTTCCCATTACCTAAAATGGTTCAAGCAGCTCCTATATTCAACGTACAGGGATGGGACTCCCCAGGTACAAATTGGAGACGTGACTCAAAACTAATAAGCCGGGGTTCAAATTCTGCCACTTACCAGACTTTCCCATAGCCACTTAACCTTTCTGAGCTCTAGCCATGCAGGCTCCTTTTAGTTTCTCCACCTGCAAAATGGTGAGCCTAACCCTTGCTGTCTGTGAGTTTATGAGGATAAAACGCAGCGAGGGTGGGAAGCCCTTACTCCATAGCTGGGACTCAATAAATGATCTCTACTATTAGTCTGAGTAGCATCCTTCCTGCCCTCCAGACATGCACAGTCTGGTAAGGGAAGAGGATTTGTAGGAATCATATACAAATGATTATGACACTAACTAGAGGGGGATAAATGCAGCGAAAGTTGGAGAGAGCTGCCATTGGATCAAAGGAGGGGAAAATGACATTGATTCTGGGAGACCAGGAAGGGTGTCCTAGGGAAGTGGTGTTAAAAATAGATTTCTTAAAAGCAGACTTTTTAAGGGAAGCTCTCCAGATATAAGTTAAATTGGTTCAAGACTGAGTAATGGGCTTAGTTTTGGACGTGTTCAGTGGGAACAGGAAAGCAGGCACATGTCGGCACCAGCCCGAGCCCCGGGGGACTTACCGAACCGTGTAAAATATGTGCTTTCACACGGCAGCTGCCCTTCTGAGGATCAGAAACTGAGAAGGAAGACAGTGACGTACGTCTGAGGAGAAGAGGTTGTCGGCCCAGGTTTAGAAGCAGATCTGGGAATTGGGCAATCGTTGTGTGTCTGATTAGCTTGCTTGTTTATTTGTTCCTTCATTTGGTCGTTTGTTTGTTCATCTGTTTATTGAGTGGGTGCTGTTCGAGCACAGACTCTTGGCTGGCCACAGCGCTAGGCTGACATGTGTTTACTTGGTACTAATGGGTGCCTGGTCTTCATTTGAGCTCCTTCTGAGCCTACAGGCATGGGCTGCTCTGCTTCCTCTTGTCAGACTCCATCAGCCTGGAGAACGGCCAACAAGCCCTACCCATCTGACTGATCGATGCTCTGAATGCTCAGGTTTTGGAAACTGGGGACAGAGCAATGAGGAGTGTGAATGTTGAATCAGCCTGTTCTGGGTTACACTTGTGACTCCATTACTTTTAGTCTGGTGACCTTGGCCACATTAATATTTAGTTAGTTAGTTAGTTAGTGATTTTAGAGACAGAGAGGAAGAGGGAGAGAGAAAAATATCAATTTGTTGTTCCACATACTTATGCCTTCATTGGTTGATTCTTGTATGTGTCCTGACTAGGAATTGAACCTGCAACCTTAGCATATCAGGATGATGCTCTAACCAACTGAGCTACTCGGCCAGGGCTTTGGACACATTACTTAAACCCCTTGTGCCTCTATTGTCGCATCTGCATAACAGGGATGGTGACAGTCACTACCTCCTGGGACGTTTGTGACGGTTCAGTGCGGTATTGTGGGTGATACAGAGCTCAGGTTGTCGTGTCTCGCAGAAAGCACTCAGTAATGTTAGTTCCCCGCTGTTGTTTCTGTATTACTATCATCATTATGACGGCTGTTATTCACCCCCTGCTGTTAGTAGGCTTATGTATATGAGAAAAATTCATATCCATTTCTCTTGTCGTATACTTGTTATACTGTTGTACTTACAAACTATTCACTGAGAGCGACTAAGTGACAAGGCACTAAGCTAGCCATACAGGAGGAATAAGAGCCTTTTAGCCCTCAGGACTTGACAATCCTGTAGGGAAACAGGTGGATTAGGTCCCACTGGGATGTTTACAACATGAACTTCTGCCCATATGTTACCTGGCCCTTGTTTGCTACGTGAAGGGGATTTCTCAGATGCCCACTGTAGTCCCTGTTGTCCATGGCATCCTACGGATTTCCTGTGTCTGTGGTTAGCCCCGGAGATGCCACCCTCGTGATGAAGAAGAGAGAAGGCCTATGTGTAAGTGTCCACTAGAGCAGAGATTATCCCCAAAGTAAGACCGTGATGTTGGGAAGTGGCCTTGAACAATTCGCACATGGAAGGAGGCCCCAAAGTGGAGCTGGATTCAAAAATTCCAATTCTCGTTCTTGCTTTCTTATTAACCGTCTGGGTGACCCTGGGCCAATGAGTCACATTTGCTTTCTCTAAGTTTAGTTCCTAAATGGCCAAGGGCTAGACTAGGTCAGTGGTTCTGTGACCATGGTATCAGTTACAAATACAGATTCCCAGGTTCCGGCCCCAGTGATTCTCTTCGGCCAGTTGAGTGGTCCAGAGGAATCTGTAGTTTTAATCTGAGCCCCTGAGAGTGGAGACAAAGGGTCTGTGGTCACTGGATTCTATCATCTCTAAGTTTCCTTCGAGCTACTGTTTTTATGAGCCTCTGTTACTTTTCATTCATTTCAACAGTTACTGTGCCCACTTGAGAGAAACATTTGCTATAATAGTGTACATACTCTTATCTGACTGTAACTCCTCTACCTTCCTAGGCTTTCAGATGTCCTCCTCTTCAGTGTCAGTATCCACAGTCCCGCTGAAAAGCCCAGCCTCCTTTCCATTTTGATCCCAGTGGTTGAGGAAGAAAAAATTCAGGCAACCCTGAAGACCATAGATTCAGAACAATGACTCCAAATAGAGAATTAACTGACATGATATTAATCAGACTATAATTTACTAACATGCTCTGCTTTTGAAATTTGCATTACCAGCAATTGTGGCTTTTTTTTCTTCCCTATGCTATGATTACCTCCTGCTCCCTTTCAGAGTTTCCAGTTCTATGTGGATCTTGAGAGTGAGAACGTTTAATAATACCCGACAGCTAATTAATCCTCACTGAGTAATGAATCTGTTCTTTTTCTGTGCTGGGAGGTTCAGCTTTTCAAAGCAAGAATGTGACTATTTTTTCCCCCTTTTTCATGGAGGATTGCCTTTTAAATCTAATCCCTCATTACCCAGAGAAACTTTGAGAAGCACTTCTATGAAAGCCTTATCTCCTGCTCTGTATCATAATATTCAAAGCAATAATCATGATGATAAATTAACAATAACACCTTATAGAAGCAAAGTGCCATTTCTATCACAAAATGTTTTCTTATCCTATTTATTGATTCATCTTTTGGACAGCCAGTGATAAGGGCAGGGTGAGTATTTGGCAGGTGGAAATTCTGACAGCTAGAATTTATTGAGCATTTACTATATTCCATGGATTATTCTGGACACTCTATTTGCATGAACTACCTCATGAGGTGTGTGTAGTTCACTGTTAAAAATGTCCATGGAACAGATGAGGCTCAGAGAAGTTAAATAACATGCCCAAGATCATGCAAGGCTAAGAATCAAACCTTGATCTACTTGGGTCTGGGACCTGAGCCCTTAAATGTGAAGCAGACTCAGAGAATGTGATTTATCCAATGTCTGTCAATCAGTTATTCTAGAGCTGGGACTAAAAGTCGGGAACTCTGGCTCTTCAACTTGGACACATACATTTGAGCATTTGGAATGCTTTTTCTTTTTCCTTTCTTAATAAATTTATTGGGGTGACACTGGTCAACAAAATTATTCAGGTCTCAAGTGCACAATGACACAACACATCTCGGCGCACTGTATTGTGTCTTCACCACTCAAGTCGAATCTGTGTCCATCACCATCTATCCCCCTTCCATCCTCTTCTGCCTCCCCCCACCTGCCTCCCCGCCACCGATCACCACACTGTGTGGAATGGTTTTCTTAAAACTTAGTGTCATTATTACTCCAGATTAGGGTGTCCCTTCCTTCCCCCCTCCACCTCTCCTCCTCTCCCCCTCTTCCTCCCCCTCTCCCCCTTTTCCCCTTTCATCATCTCCCCCCCTTCTCTCCCCCCTCCTTTTCTTCTCCTCTCCCCTTCTCCCCCTTTCCTCCTCCCCCTTTTTCTCTTTCCCCCTCTCTCCCAGTTTTCCTGTCACCCCTTTCACTCTCAGCCGTCCATCATACACATTGACTTTCCGAACCTCAGCATAAAGAAACAAAGACCTTGAGGTCTTCCATAGTTCCACTTAGCCAGATTCTTTTCTTTCTCAGCTTCCATTGCCCAGGGCTAAGAGGTCCTCAGAGCTCTTCTAGGTCAGGGAAACTCGTGGTTGAAGTAATGTCATCAGCCTGGGATGGAGCTGGGTGGCAAGAAGTCACTCTTAGCACACTTCTCCCTGCTGAGTGAACCTAGAGTTATTCTTTCCCCCCTTACGGTTGACAGCCAGTGCCCTAGGAGCCTAGGCCAGGTGGAAACTTGCTTCTTAACCAGTTATAAAAGAGAGTCCAAAAGGTGTGAGCTCCCAAGCTGTGACATGTCATAACCTCCCCCTAAATGAAAGGGATGTAATGAGTTCAAGTTTGCTAATGAATTTTATGCAAACATTCTTTACAGCTAATATAAATAATAATAATATTATAATAATAATAATGGCAGCCATGTTTATTGAGTGCTGCTTACTATAAAATTCAGGTACTAGATTTTATATCCTTATCTCATTTTGTCTTAACAATAACTCTCCCAGATAGATTCTGTTACTGTCTCTTGATCATCCTAGACTCAACCTTCTCGTTTCATTGAAGCCTCTGCTCAAGTACTTAGTGCATATTTATCAAATGCATAGATCTTACAGAAGTGACAACAGTTAGGTCAGGCCAGGGATTCACCTCATGGCTAGAAAGTAGCAGAGCTGGGGTTCAAACCCAGTCCATTGGACCCCAACTCTGATGCTTTTCATTATGACTTCCTAAAGCTTTGACTTGTTTTTGCTTTTGTTTTATTTTAAGTGAGAGAAGGGGAGATAGACTCCTGCATGCTCTCCAACCAGAATCCACCTGGCAACCCCCCGGGCCCCATCTGGGGCCAATGCTCAAATCAACTGAACTATCTTCAGTGCCTGGGGTCAACATTCAAACCAATTGAACTACTGGCTACAAGAAGGGAAAAGGAAGAGAAGGGGGGAGATAGAGGGGAAGAGAAGCAGATGGTTGCCTCTCATGTGTGCCCCGACCTGAGACTCAACGCAGGACATCCATACAACTCAACCCAGGACATCCATACACTGGACCAATGTTCCATCCCCTAAGTCAACCTGCCTGGGAAAGCTTTGGCTTTCTAAGAAAGGTTCACGATTACAGGGCAGGGAACTTTATTTGTGTCTCTCCAAATTGTTTGGCAAAGCTTTCTTAATGCACGAGCTTATTTGGGGGAGAACAGAATGCAAGGGGGGAGGACTGCAAAGGCCTTTCTGCCCAGGCGGGGCACACAATGGATACTCTTGTTTTTCGAGGAAAGATTGCATTTCATCCTGTTTTTATGCATGTGCCTCCTGCTGGCGACTGCCTCGGTCCTCCTCTCAGCTCAGGACACACACATTCCTGTGACGTTCCCGGATGAGCATTTTCCCACATAGTATGACTCTGATGTTTGCAGATCCCACTGGTGGCAGTTTAGACACACAACCCCTCCCAACCACAGTCGAAGACACCATGGCAAATTGGCACGAGCACCGACGGCTCTGAATTCTGAAGGGGACTCCTTACGGATTATTGCTAACGGGTCATAGGATTAGGCAGACTGACTAAGCAGACTAGCTATTTTCCCACAATTGATGCTTTTAGTGAAACAACTAGTTTAATCACCTGATCTGTTTTCTAAAGAACTGATTAAGCAGACCGCTGGTTTAGTTTACTAATAATAGCAATTATGTTTAATCAGCCGTCCCTAGTGACAGGCTAGGCTCCTCTGGGTTGAGCAGTTTGGGGACATTTTGCAGCTCTTTCTTCATCACAATCCTGTGACTTCGGCATCATGCCCATTTTACAGAGGTGTAAATGGAGGCCTAGGGAGGGAAGCACTGACTGAGGCCTCCCAGATAATAAGGGGAGGAGACAAGAATGGAGTCCAGGTCTGTCTGATCCCACAGTCCCTGCCCTCCTTCCTTACATAAGATCATGTGTTGTGTGGTCCCTGACCTAGGCAACAGTGAGAATAATAGCATCTCCCATGCATAACTTTTCAGTTGCATTTCTTGTCTAATTTATTGAGCATCTATTATGTACTAGTCATTGTGCTATGAATATATTACAAAGTGTATCTTACAGAGATGAGTGAAACATTTTCCCTGTCCTCAAGGGGCTAGGAGGGGACAAGTTGCAAATGGCTGCAACAGGAAAATAATTTAATCAATGGTTCTCAAACAATGTGCCTCATGGTCACCTGGAATGGTTTTTTAGACCATAGACGTTGACCTCTTCTCTAGGATCACAGTTTAGAAGATCTGAGTTGTACCCAGTGACATCTTTGACAAGATTCCCCAGGTTATTCTGCTGCAGGTTGGCCCCTCTCTTTAGTGGTATGCATATGATTATCCCCAGTAAAATAGGAGAAAACTGAGGCTCGAAGAAGCAGAACTGAGAATCACATGCTTTCTGTCTAGACGTGGCCTTTATACTTTCTTGCTGCCTCTGTGGTGACCATGTGGGGATACTCAGGCCAGGAGGATGGGTAACCCCAGGCCAGTTTCAGGGCAAATTACTGGTTGAGTCAAGATTGTCTGTGACTGCCCCAGGTTTTAATTTTGGGTTTATGCTTTCATAACTGAGGTCTCTTAGGACATAGATGCAGCCTACCCAACCATTTTTAATTTTTCTAGAATTTATTTTGTGATTTATGGCTGCTCTGGGGGCTTTTAATAGCCAACCCTTCTACAGTTTCATTTTTCCTTATATTTGTTGCAAATAACAATGAAGTGTTTAGCTACTGCAGTGAAAATCAATCAAGCCTGTTCCATATTCACAGGCTCACAACGGCCCCTGGATGGCCCCGTGGATTAGATTAACTTTGTGAGTGTCTCACTCTGGTGTGGGTAATTTCTCAACCTCTGCTCTCTTCCTCCCGCTCCTGACTCGGCGGGTGGATATTGAGATCTCCCATTGATTGACTGCCCCGAAAGGGAATGCTGGCGTGTGATGTGTGTAACTCAGCGGGACACGCGTACTCTGTGTTTATGAAAATAAATAATAATTTCTTTTATCGTTATTGATGGCCATCATTATCTGATTGTATCTGTCTGTGTCATGGGGTTTCAGTTATGGGATCAGAAAGCACTCCTCAGGAGCCTCAGGCACTGCCCGCAATGACAAGCCTTGTGTTGTGACACATTTCGCCTCGAGTGGGTGAGGGTTGTGGGTGTCTTCCTGTCCCATTCTTTGGATAAAGTTGACTGAGTCAGTGTTAGTTGTGTTCCATGTCAGGTAAAGGAACTAAGTCAGTTGGAATAATAGTAAGAGCAGCAAACATTTGTTGAGCATTCCCTGTGTCCCAGGAACACTAGCCAGATATTGGCTAATTTAAAAATCAAGATAGCCTGACCAGGCAGTGGCGCAATGAATAGAGCGTCAGACTGGGATGCGGAAGACCCAGGTTTGAGACCCCGAGGTCACCAGCTTGAGCGCGGGCTCATCTAGCTTGAGCAAAAAGCTCATCAGCTTGGACCCAAGGTTGCTGGCTCGAGTAAGGGGTTGCTTGGTCTGCTGAAGGCAGGTAGTCAAGGCACATGTGAGAAAGCAATCAATGAACAACTATGGTGTCGCAACGAAAAACTGATGATTGATGCTTCTTATCTCTCTCCGTTCCTATCTGTCTGTCCCTATCTATCCCTCTCTCTGTCCCTGTAAAAATTAATTAATTAATTAATTTAAAAAAATTCAAGATAGACCTATAAAGTAGGTACTGAAATGAACCTCATTTGAGAAATGTGGGACCTGGAGCCAGAGGGGTTAAGTAACCAGGCTGAGGTCAGATGTATAGTAAGTGGTAGTGCTTGGACTTGAATTCATGTCTTACAACTCTAAAATCCATCCTGCTAGCCTGCTTCTTGTGTTAAAAGAGAGCACCTAAAGATTCATTGCAATCCGAAGTATGAGTATGCAGGGTCTGGAGAACTACTTATCTAGGAGAGGACAGAACCTCCATTGCCTTGGGCACAGGTGGGTTTTCCATTTCCTGTGGGGGAAGGTGGAATAGAGGATGCGTGGAAACAAGGTCATGGTGAACCAAACCTGGGTGATCGTGAGACTCTGGGAGCTTCCTGAATCATCCCCAGCTGCTGACTGACTCAGACTCTTCCGGAGCAGGGCCGAGGGATCGGCCCATATTTCTCAGCCGTGTCCCAGGCAGCTCTGAAGTCCAACTGGGTTTGAGGACCGTGGTCCACTCCAAAGTGGAGGTTTCTCTGATTCGGTTTTGTAAGTTCTTTCTTTGTTCTCTTCCCTCCTTCCACCTCAAGGTCCTACAGAGAATAATCCCACAGCAACTTTATTATCAGAGCATGACTGCTGACCTCCACCATGTGACTGATTTGATTTAGAGTGAGTTTGTAAGCCCATTAGGTTGAGATTGTGTGTAAGCAGTTCTGCCCTTTATTATTCAAGTTCTTTTGCCCCCTTATTCCTAGTCCGATCAGGGGGCAGCCCACCCAATGGCCAGTGTGCTTTAACATTAACCATATTCTATACATCGACTCAACACATCCGGTGTGCCAGGCCTCTGCTAGGCACATGACAGGCACCATCTCCCTGTAGCCCGGAGGCAGCCCCAAGGGGCGGGTACTGTTTTACAGGTTAGGACATGTGATTCGGAAAGCTGAAGTGACTGGCCCAAGGGCTACAGCCACGAAGGGCCAGAGTCACGTCTTTAACCATATTCACTCTGACTCCAGAGACTGCCATGTTCACACTGTGTTACAGATTCTCCAAGAAAAGGCCGGGTCTCTGACCACATTGCAGCCATTATCTGTAAAATGAAACGGTCATACACTCTCCCCACAGAGGTCGGGCTAACAAAGCAGTGACCCACGCTGACAGTATCTAGTGTGAGGCCCCGAGGTCTGTAGATGCTCGGTATGTTATTGGTACCTTTCTCCTTTCCCTTTTCATCTGGATGCCAGGAGTTGCAGGACGGTCTGATGAATGCGGTGACAAGGTTCAAAGCAGTGTTGTGTTTGGGGACCAGCAGTGTGTCGGTACTGGCTCTCCAGAGCTGCATTGGATTCTGAGTGTACACGCTGTGGATTCTGAGCGTACACGCTGACAATAAAATGTTTTCTTTCATTGCGAAGCAACCTTTGTTCTGCTGCATTTACTGTGTGGTAATTAGATCCAAGATAAGTGGAAATATATACAAGCGGAATTCTATACCTGGTTTAAGATCAAGTTCTCTTTGTCTTTTGTTCGCAAGTCCTTTGGAAGGCGTCCACGGCTTCTTGCATGTGATAGAACTAAGTGACACTCCCCACCTGTGTACTCAGTGACAGTGGGAAGCTGAAAAGTCCACAAGTGTCAGAAAAGGGAAAGAAATCCTGTTAGGGAAGGAAATCTCACTGTTTCCATAGCCACTGGTGTGCTTTGGGATTCCCTGGTCACAAGGCAGGACACTATTCCAGATCATGACTCGTCCTCTTTTCCTGGCCTTGATTATTAAATGGTCTAAATTTCAGAGATGGGGAAAGATTGGCCATGGCAGGGCAGATGACCGGGACTTCTCAGGCTTTGCAAGCTAGGATCGTGTCTCTGTGTCAGACCTAATTCACACTGACCCAGATGGACTTTTCTCAAAAGAGAAGTTATTAGTAGCCTTTTCCCTGTCCTTTCCTCGCAGGGCTTTCTGTATACTTTTACAGTAAGTGGAAGAACCAGGCATATTGGATGATTTGAGGGGGGGAAAGTACCTCCATTTTCTGAAGGATGATCTGAATTGTCAGTGTAATGGAAAAGACATTGTCCCCAGACAGGGCCCCGCTCTCACTGCTGCTGGAGTGAGCATGTGAGCTCCAGCCCCTGAAACCTGTGTGTGCATGTTTCTGCGTGTGTAGGCATGTGTGTGGCATGCCATTCCCAAGTAGTACATTGCTCGCAAAACTTGAGAATGTCAACAAAACCTAGAACTGATTTGTTTTTGGTTTTCAATTAGACTTAACAGGAAATCAGAACTATGTGCCTAGATCTCTCTTGCTGCCAGGTTGTGCAAAGAACTAATTTGAAACCACAAGAGGAATTCTAGGGGCTCTGCTCATTATAGACTTCTTTTTTGTAGCAAATAATTAACATGAATAGACTGAGAATCAAATTCAGTAGAGGAAATGATCCCTTTGATCCTAGTACATTGCAAAACAGGCTTCAATGATGTAGTGATATAAGCATTTTAAACACCCTTCCTTACCAGAAAAAAAGATTTTAGATATTTCCCTAGAGGTTAGTATATAGGACAATACTTTCTTCTCTCTTTGGTTTATAAAAATAAGAAACCGGTAGGGAGGACAATATTTTATGAGGGTATTTTTATGTTAAAGGAGATTGTTATCATAGAAATAGTATTTAATTCTCTGATTTTCTTTTGAATGGTTGAACCAGAAGGAAACGAATTTTTTAACTAAAAGGTGTTAGCTTTGTATTTATTTGAAAGGAGGAGATTGGATCACACTCTTATTTATTGTTGTAATGAGATGATCAACTGGGCTCAGTTCTTTACCAGAAAAATGGTAAAAAGCCGTGGTAAACACACACACACACACACACACACACACACACACACACACACAAATGCGTCCTGCTCAAAAATATATAGGAAACCCCATCTTAAGCACAGTTAAAAGAATTTATCACATCTGAGTTTCTCAGGACCTTTAATATACTAATATACAATATTAGACTCCAGAAAGATACACAGTCTGTAATATTTTCCCATCAATTTTTTTTTGACCATGCAAAGCCCTTCTCTCATGGAAATACTGTTCTTTATAGCATTCTACTCAAAATGTGGTCCTTGGCTCAGTGCCGGTCTACAGCAAGATAAGGAGCTTGTAGCAGAATATGAGCCTTTCGTATCACTAAGCCACTGTAGAGTTCAGCTGACACTTTTATTTTTCATAGCAAGACTTTCTCAATGAATGAAGCAATGCATTAAGTCTGGCTTGGGCTCCTTATCTTGTCATGGATCATTAACAAAGAGTTTATGGATCTATTATTTTGAGTAGTACAGCCGTAGACCTCCCTTTGGGGATTGCTGACTCAGAGAGTTGGGTTGGAGAATAAAGGTCTAGCCTAACATTATTTTCACTCTGCTCTTCCTGCTTTCCAATCTCAGCATCCACATGATGGTGTAGGATCCTTCATAGAGCTTCCCTCTTGACATTCAATTCATTGACTTGAACTGAAGGCTTACCAGTGCCTGACACTGTACCAGGCACTCTTGCATACTTCCTCATTCAATTCATATCTTAACCCCATGAGCTTAAAACTATGGCCACCATTTCACAGATGAGAAGACTGTGCCCTTTATATGGAAGAAGCCATTTGTGCAAGGTTATTCACTAGCAAGTGGCAGAACCAGAGTTCACCTCTGGCTGTCTGGCAGCAATCCCCCCTGCCCACTACTAGTCACTATGTTGTCTGGCTTCTCACCAGCAATGGAGTTCAGCCATCAGAGCCAGTGGAGGCTTGATTCTACTGTCAGAAACTTTCAGAAGCATAAATTCACCTTTCAACCTGAAAACTATCAGTGTTCATAAATGTTTCCTTCTTTAGTAACCTATCATCTATCTAATCTGCATTTATAAAAGGAAGCTTCCTTACAAATAGTCAGGAATAGACATATGTGGTACCTGCCCTCATGGGGCTTACATGCAATGAGGAACTAGCTATGAAATTTTATTTAAAAATACTAATAGCACCAACTTTATGCAGCCATGTCAGACATCACAGTCAATCCTGCTGTATATTTAAACATTGCTTGAGCCTTTCAACATTTTCTTTGCTCTGTGATCCCACTTTCTCTAATTATTTTCAGTGATTGAAAGTTTTGTGACTTTGAATTAAATAAGGACATTGTCTTTTTAATGCCAAAACATCCCAAGATAAGGTGAAAAACATCATCCAATTATCCTGCTATTTCAATACCAACCATGTAGATGTTTAGAAACTTCTGAAACCTTGATTTTTTTTAAAAAAAATGATTTGTTCCACAAATTCAAAGAACATCTGAGAAAAGCCTTCTGTGGGGGAAATATAAGATTATCAAGGCAGACAGGACGTTTAAGGTTAGATACCGACATTGAGCTGACAAAACAAGGCCACACTTGGTTACCATTATTCCTTTCCAGAGTAAAGTCATCCCTGTAAGTGAGTGCACAGATGACTGTCACACCAAGCCTGATTAAATTTTCCCTTGCCCTATATGATGGTCAAATCAATTAAGAACATAGGCACCACCTAGGTCTCTGATTTCATTTTTCCCCTAACTCCCCGAGCATTTATTGAATACCCACCATAAGCCAGGCACTGTGACAGTGCCTGGAGCTGTAGCAGTGAGCAAGAATGGCATGGCTCCTCCCCTCAAGGAGTTTACAGAATCTTTGGGTTGAAAAGGGCATGAATCAGATGCCCTACTATCAGCTAGCAGTGAGATAAGGGCTGCAGAGGGGAGGTGTACGGTGTATAGGAGAACAGATGATTTGATTCATTCAGGGGAAACACTAATTTGTGGAGCAATAAGTAATGGAGCTGAAGAAGGAAGCATGTAAGGAATAGAACAGGAGGAGAATTCTAGACAGAAGACTTGCCGTGGACAAAGGCAGTGATGTAGGAAGTTACCCAGGTGAACAGCGGATGGAACAAAGGCCAGAATAGTGGGAATGCGGCATCTCACCACAGAGAGATGCTGGACCCAGGCAGGAAGGTTATCACCAGAGCATATTGGGTACCGTCGACCTTCCCAAGGAACCTGCAGTTTGTCCCATGAGCAACACAGGCCCTTTCTGCTCTGCCCTGGTCATTTTTGAAACAGTTCCTGCTTGCTTAGACAGCTAAATGTTCCACACCCAAGAGAGTATATATACCAAAACAAAAAAGCTGCCGACACAACCTGGGACCTTCCTGGTAGATATGAAGAGCTTGAACTGAGGCAGAAAATGGCACTTGTCAGGGTGGCTATGTTGCCCTCCAGCTCCTTGACTGTCACTGTTGTGATACATGTCAGGGCATGGTCTCTACGGATTTTCTCCAATATGAAGGTGTCCTCCGTCCAAGGTGAATCCTCCCATGAGTGATTGAATTGTTTGGAGGGTCATAGAACCTGACAGCTCCCTATTACACAAAGGAAAAGATAAGCTTCCAATTAGTCCTGGGGCTGGAGGAGGACCAGATAGAGTGCACCTGTCAGAACTGCTTACAACATATAAATCATTACCTCAATTTTCCATGCAAGAATTGGGCCAGAGAGAGAGGTGACTGAGGTTGGTTAGCAGTGCAGAACCACATTAAAGAGCTCATGCTTGGCTCCAAAGCAAGATTTGCTCTGCTATCCATGCAGAGAGAACAGAGCCCCATGCCCAGAGGAACGACAGAGACAAATGCCCACTGGCTCCAGGAAGGGGCAATTTGTTTCTCTGGCATTTGCTAATGGCCTTTTATCAGTGATCTAACAGTAGCAGCTACCAAAGCTTTCCCAGACTCCAAAGGGGAGATGTTTGGTATTATGTTGGCTCTATGTGTGGTCCTAGCTCTCCCTATAGTGTAATCGCCATAGGAATCGTTATTGTTGCCGCTTGCTATTCATTTATCAGGTAAAAACCTCTGAGATAACTAGGTCCCAACTGTGCCTAACCTGCCCCAGAGTCCAGATATGAGGGTGTTTCTAGTGGCAAAAAAACTACACGCAACTGAGAAAGGATTGCATGAAGAATAGCAAATAAGAAGGTGTGCAGTAAAGGTTTAAAAGCATAAATTGATTGGACAACGCCCAAATTGTCATTGCATTTATAGTCAATAAAATACCAAGTAGCTAGGAGAATGTGAGAGCCTGGGTGATTCCAGTTGGCGAAAGCCCAGTACTGTGTCTACCCAAACTACTGATTTGTGCAGCAAACCTCCAGAAACACCCTCTTGTGCTTTTCCTGGGCATTTGTAGGCAGTCCAAACAATACTGAGCACACTGGTTCATTCTCCAGGATAGAAAGAGTGAAGCCCAGTTCCCAGAGCTCTTGAAAGGGACTTTGGTCAGTGGCACCCGTGCTGAAAGGGAACCGTGTTTCTGTCCAGGCCAGTGATGGAGGAGGCTTGCTTCTTTTCCACCTTTGTGTATTTTAAAGAGAAGCATTTCTTTGAAGTTACAATATGCCCCAAAATGTGTTGGCTGCCAGTTTAAAATTCCCTAGAAGAGAAATACAGTGTATTTTATGTGAACAAACCCAAAATATGTGTCAAGACAATACACAGAGAGATGTGGGCACTAAAGGAATGAGTCAAGCAGATGCTTTAAAATAAAACAAAAATAATTGCCTGTTTGTTCAAAAAGTGTGAGCAAAATGTTCTTATTTCTGGGAGAAATGTGGTGCTGACTTATTTCTACTCATCCTCGGGTGGGGGGACAGCCCACAGTTGTAACCTTTCTCGGGGAGACTAGTGTAGTAGTTAAAAGGCTTCTGGATTCAAATCCCATTGTGGTCTTTGCATGACTTTGGGCCTTTAAGCTCTCAAGATATCAGTTCTATCATCAAGAAAGTGCCTATTAGCATAGGACTTGTTATAAAAAAATACTAGCGTAGTATCTGGTTTTTTAGTACTAACCATCCAACAATAGCTAGCTGGCTTCAAGCTGGGAAATCAGGAATACTCAGAGCAGAGAGAGAACTGGCTGACCTCACTTGCTGCTTTTAACAGAAGCATAGAGTTCTGTGAGGACAGGTGGGAGGGAAGAAACTTCTAAGTTGATCATACGGCGCTATTTCGCCTAAGACACATTAACCCTAGTAATTAAGACTCTTTCATGAATGAGTTCACATCTCTGACTCAAAGAAAATGCCCATTAACAATTCTTAATAAAACTCTGTAAATACAGATAAGGAGATAAGGAAAAATAGATGAGCGGTTTGAGTCTCTATAGATAAATGAGCTAAGTGTGTTCCTACCCTGTGACACCTTTTTTTAATTCTTTTTTTTTTTTGTAGCAGAGACAGGGAGTCAGAGGCACAGATAGGGACAGACAGACAGGAAGGGAGAGAGATGAGAAACATCAGTTCTTTGTTGCAGTTCCTTAGTTGTTCATTGATTGCTTTCTCATATGTGCCTTGACTGGGGGGCTACAGCAGACCGAGTAACCCCTTGCTCAAGCCAGTGACTTTGGGTCCAAGCTGGTGAACTTTTTGCTCAAGCCAGATGAGCCCACGCTCAAGCTGGCGACCTCGGGGTCTCGAACCTGGGTCCTCCACATCCCAGTCTGACACTCTATTCATTGCGCCACCACCTGGTCAGGCGTAACACCCAGTTTTGAAGGACCAGTGAAGTCTCAAATTCTCACTGAGCTAAGCAAAGTTATGTGCTTAGGTCATAACTTCTCCACAGGGAAGGGGCTGTGGCCAGGTCTCATGTGAGTGATCTCTGGGATGAAGGCATTAACAGTTGCCTGGAAAGTTGTTAAAAGTTGACTCAACCCTGGTTGCAAATCTGCCTTTGGATTCTCTGCCTCCAACCATTCGTCATCAAAAAATACAGAATTCTTAAACCCAAAAAAATAAACAAAGAATCCTCTGCCTAGATCAAAGACTACTGTCATATGTTAGACCTTCTGTCTTTATTTCCTATCAGCAATGAAGGAAAACCATCCAAGTAGGTCACTTTTCCTTAAATAAAAACAACAAAAAGCATTCTCTCGGCATTTTCTCCTATGTCCTCACCACTAAGAGGGGACTCCTATTTTTGTCTTCCAGCACACGCTCATTATTAACCTGGTTGACGTTTGCAAATGCAAATCCAAAATTGGGCACTAAAATGGACTTTCCAGAAACTTTCCCTTCAATTGAACTGCTTTTCTATAGAAACCACCCTGCCTGCATCTGCGGTGAGATAGATTCTGGAAAAACAATGTGCCAGGCCAAATTATCAGGTGGAATTAGCTTGCTCTCTATTTCTGTTTGATAACAGCACTGTGCCTTTGCATAATTCTCACTGATTATCCAAAGGGAAAAGGCCATAACTCAGACAGATGAGCTTTATTGGCATTGGTCCCTTCCAGAGAAGGAAAAAAAAAAATGGATGCGCAGAAGCATTTACAAGTACCCTATATGCTGAGAGACTGTCATTCCAAACAGCCTGTAAATTTAGCCTGCTTAAATCTGCAACCTTAAAAGATGAAAAGGCCTTCCTTTATTTGGTATCATAACTCAAGAGCTGGTTTTGCCTTTCTTTTTTTCTAATTTAAGACCAAGTAAATTTACATACTTATAAATTTATCTTGAACAGAATATGATTTTAAATAGAGCGTTCTCATGAAGGAAAAACAGGTAGTTGGGGAGAGGCTGGAGTCCGAGTCCTTCACAGACTTGGAAGTGAACAAGAAAGTGTTCAAGGAGCATGTCCAACTGCACAGCTGCGTGTCCTGCTAGCACAGGAAGGAAGGTTAGCCTGCCATCTTTGTTAACCTGCTGAACCATCATATGGTTTCCGTTTTCCCTGACTGTCCCTATTTATCTCAGTTTCTGCCTATGGATTCCCCAATCAAGATAGATAATGTCACTTTCATCTGTAATGGACAAACCCTGCTTAATTTTCTGGGTCTTTATAGTCATCCACCTACACACACTCCAACAGTATTCTTGTTGGGAAACTAGTCCTTTGCCTCCAATTCTAGACTCTATACCTTTTCCTAGGAGAGTCCATAGAAACCCATCCAGCCCAGTCCCTGAGCAAATCTAGACCTTCTCTATCATTATGAGATTGACAAGTATTTAGTCGCGGTTTCCTAAACCCCAAACAGCTTCAGATATCTGACAGTATGGAGGGCCAACTGTGTGGTTTAATCCTAGCTCAGCATCAAACACAAACAAACAACAGTGCTTTGTCTTTTGAGGACTTGAAGACAAGAATTCCACTTTGTAATCTTCTTCCCCTGGGAAATAAATATACATCTCCTGCCTCCTTGGATGGCTCCCATTGAGAAAGCTGTGGCAAACGATTTTCCTGCTCTAGGTCTCTCATTTTGGCACGATCTTACTTGTGGATCAATAAGTGACCCCCTTCCAAGCTCCAGCCAGCTTGGCTTCCTTCTTCACCACTTACATTCTCCTTTTGTGTTTAGAAAAGAACTCATTATTTTGCTCTTAACCTCCAGCAAAATCTTCTCTTTATTCTCTCCCTTTGTTTTGCTTATCATTTCACTTAGAATTCGCAGTCCAACAAGTCCCCATCTGCACCTGCCTCCGTTCTCTGCATTTCCCCTTTAAATAACCAGAAGCTAATGAGACTACCATGGGAGTCCATGATCCTTCTCCATTCACACCAGGGTGAGGAAGAAAAGCCATAGTAGGGACCTCAGCGGGTCAGGTAAACTGAGGATGCAGTTTTGTGCTCACTGGGATGGATAGGGCCTCCTGGCAGAGCTGTGCCTTGATGATTTCATCTGAGAAATGAGGTTCACCGTCACTTATCCTCCCCGCTTCATGGTGGCTGTGAGGATTACAGGAGATAATGTCATGTGCTCCGTCCACATTTGGTACTACTGGGATGGTAGGAAGCAAGTGTAGAAGACATCACCCCACACTTGCCCGGGTTTGGCAGCTGCAGCTACACGTGAATAAGAGATGCTGTCTATGACCAGCCAGGGATCCCAGATACTGTTTGTTTATGCAAATGACTCATGCAAATAACTCATCAAACCATTTGACAGTGAACACCCAACTGTGAAGAGGCACATGAAATAGCATTGAGGTAAGGACAGAGACTAACTTGTTGTTTTATTCCCAAGTCCCCGTATCCTAGCTGACACAAAGTGTACGTTCTATACATATTTGAAATTGACATATATTAATTTCCTAACATGTTCCATGTACTGCGCTGATTACCTTCACATGTCACTGTGCCCAAAGTCTGGGCTATGCGTTTCTGTTGGTAAAAGAAGGAGCTTTAAGGAACATTGAATTACAGAACTGGGGTAGTTATTCCTGTCTCATTTCTTTTTAAAATCATTCTAATTCCATCAAGTTCAAAGTCTTATTTTGATGTTACTATTTTTTAACACTTCTAATAACATTTATACATCTTGATTTTTTAAAACTAGAAACTAGCCGTAAGTTGTAAGTCCATGTCACCATATCTGGCTATAAGCTAAGAACAATTTTTTTTACTATATTTACTTTTATACAAGTCTGTTTTGGGGGGGGGAATGCAGGGAAAACTGGTTTTTCATGGATTGCTGTGATGTACAGTTGGCTATCAACGTTAATTTAGCTAATTAAAAAGTGGATCTGTTTCAAGAAAATAGGAAATAAATAATAGTCCAAGTTAAACTGATACGGTAAAAAATTTACCGGGGTACCAAAGGAACAGAGGCTTAGCAAGCATGAGTCTGTCTTCCTCAATTGTGTGTGGCAGCCCCAGAAGCTGTAAGCTCCATCCCTGCCACCCTCCCTCTGTTCCCACCCAGGATAGGCTCACCTTTCACAAAACCAGGGGGCAAAGAAGAGGTCAGGAATAAGTAAGGAAATGGATGGCAAGCTTGAAAAATTGAGGGGAACAGACAAGATACAGAGTTCTAAAAGGACAAAACATAATGCTGGTACATGTGGAGAGAAAATTCATCCCTGTGTGGGATGTGGACAAAGAATGTGCAGAAGAAGATCCCAGGGTCTTAGTGGAGAATAATGTGAAAGATCAGGCATAAGTCATCCAAAATAGTATGTTGTCCCAGAAGAAGTAATTACCAAATTTTATTCAGTTCAGGATAAACTCTTATTCTAATACAGTTGAACAGACTAGTCTAAAAACCTGTGAAAGATGTCACAGAACTTGTAAGATTGACAGGGAAGAGGGGAGAAATTATAAGAGAGTATTAAAGAAATGGGTTCAGGTCCTGACTGGGGAGCTCAGTTAGTTAGAGATTGTCCTGAGGAGGATAATGCCAAAATGGCGGGTTTCATCCCTGGTCAGGGCACATACAAGAATCAACCAATGAATGCATAAATCAGGGGAACAGCTAATCGATGTTTCTTTCCCTCCCTCTCTCACTTCCTCTCTCTCTAAAATTAATAAATACATAAAATTAAAGAAATACATAAAATTAAAGAAATAGGCTCATGGCTTGAAGAAGATAGAAAGGCAATTATAACGATATTCCAAACAAAATAAAATTTCTGTCCAGGGAGTAGTGACAAATTCTGCTCTACTCTCCTGAAACAAGGGATGTTAGGAGTCTAAATTATAACACAAGCAACCCAGGAAGCGATTCCACAATGGCTGTCAAAATAGTGCCAGGTTGAAGAAGGAAGCTAAAAAACTCATCTTTTTCTTTAGGACTCTTAAAAATATCAGATTCTTCTCCACGGCATTGGGTGCATACATAGCATGAGGAATGGGGAGAGTTCTATGAATGGAGGGGTCAGGATCAGGGTAGGCTTAGGGGCGAGGGTACCTGGTAGTGGAATGCACAAAGAGCATTGTAGGAAAAGGTGTGGAGGGGATGATGAATGCAATACGTTCAAGGGCAAGGGTGAGACTTCGCTAGCAGGGTCTGTCTCTTGCCTTCTTCCTGCTGTTTTTCTGCCTGCTTGTTCCCTCTCTCCTTTCTAACAGTGCTGGGTGCTTGGGTTGAAAGCGTTACGGAGGAAGTGTTACGGACGGAGTCAAAGTAACTCATGGGAGACCGTGTTCAGACAGATAAACAGATAAAGTTACCTTTTGTTGGTAAAGAGAGGAGCAAGGGTCTGACATGCAGAGAGAAGTTTAACAAACTAGGTTGTCCCTGGAATAGACAAAGAATAGTTCCATGGGTCCCTGGAACAGGGTGCCAAGTTCCTATTCCTTTCCACATGCTCCATTTCCAATCTTGATCATCTGCAAGATTTTTCTATCCTTTGATAATCTTTTGGTTTCTTAAGAGGGAGTTGTTTGTTTGGTTTTTAGTTGTTGTTTTTGAGGAAGGTTGAGAAAGTTTCTGTTCCTTGACATCCAAAGAATCAGAGTCGAATATTAGCTCCCCTTACTCCCGCCTCTCTCTTTCCTCTCCCCATTTCTGCTCCTGGAGTCTTGTTCTCTTTATGGTACTATGTGCTGTGGCTTTTCCCAGGTGCCCTCTTTTCTTTCTTGTCCCATTCTTCCACCTCTATGCTCTGCCTATTCTTGCTCTCACACCTTGGAAATGGCAAACCTGCTCCCCCCGGTTACCTCTCTCACACCTACTTCATGTAACAATTTTATTTGCCAGGATTATTACATTTCAAGTTCAGCCCTGCCATTGGGGACCAGTAGCTGGAAGGTCCCCCCCACCTTCAGAACACTGTCACTGTCCTCTCCATGTTCCTAACCCATCACCATCTTCTGACCCATCTTCTTTATTATGAAGAGAAACTCAATTACCCAGAATCCATCATTTATTCGATTCCCGTCACCATTTCTGAGGTTCACACACATTTCTTTTCATACCCCTATATTTCACTTTTAAGAGACAGGGCTAAATCCTGAGGAAGAGAATTTAGGAACTCACATCAAGTTCAAATAGCCTAGGAGAGATTTGACTTGACATTTATGTATTTGAAGAAAGACCTGGGAATTTTAGTTGGTGGTGCAACACTGACTGTTACAGAGGTAAAGCAGTTGTAAGCTAAGGAAGTAGAAAAGCACGTGTTTTGTATATGAAGACTACAGGTCCCTCAGTGTGCTGAGCTCATGGAGCTCTGAACGTTAGGGAGAGATGAAGATTGGAGGCCAAGTCTTGGTATCATATATTGAATAGGGAGAGGGAGAGATTGAGAACTGTCCTCAAATATCTGAATGGCTTTGGAGATAGGGGGCAGACTGACTCTCTGTCACCCCAGGGAATGAACAGGTGGGCAGTTCAGGAAAGCCGACCTAAGCACACAGGAATGAGAAAGCCGTGCTCATTAGAGCAACTCAGGCTTCTTCGGGAAGAGTTCAGTACAGACTGAAGAATCTTAAGAATCCTGCCCTGGCAGGACATTAGACGTAAGGACTTCCCTGCTTTTTCTTTTATGTTACAAAATGAATGCATGGTTATAGCCACCAATCAAATCATACTGTATAATGGCCCCGCATCTCAAGATAACTCATATTACTGGTTTGGTGTGTGTCTTCCCCTATCTTTATGTACACACAAACATATTAACATTGATGGATAAATGTGATTTTGTTTCATTTATACAAAATTGAGAACATACTGTACACATTTCTCTGCTCAGTAAATAAACATCCCTCCGTGTCAGTTCATCTTCTTTGAAATAGCAGCAGATAGTCTAAAGTATGGGCACACTCTAACTTGTTAAATCATCCCCCTATTGATAGACATTCAGGTTGTTTCCAGACTTTGCTGCAGCTTAATTGTAACTAGCAATGCTGCAATAAATGTTTTCAAAGGTATATTATTGCAAACTGATGTTTGTTTTTTTTTGGTAGGGTAATTTCTCATTAACATAGGATTTGCTTAGTTCAAAGATATGTAGAATAGTTTGTTTTAATAGCTATTTCCAGACCACCTTCTGAAAATCTTTCTCTTTTTTTTTTTTACAGAGAGCGAGAGTCAGAGAGAGGGATAGATAGGGACAGACAGACAGGAACGCAGAGAGATGAGAAGCATCAATCATCAGTTTTTTGTTGTG